>OX438895.1:23648789-24932634 GCA_949316265.1 Diarsia mendica
AATTTGAGAGCTATTAAATTGTCGGAGCGTTTCCGCAAAAACCATTGAACCAAAAATACCTGTTTGTTATGACTTCCCACAGTTGCAATGGTAAACCATATTTGAACCGAATGGCACAGATTACCCGATGGACTTATGAGTCTTTTCCCTATTTATATCTTTGCACCAACCCGCACTGGGCCCGCGTGGTGGATTATACCCCGTCCCTCTCCCAAAGAGGAGGCCAGAGTCCCTGCAGTGGATGATGATAATTAATGATTCTTTGACTGCCACGTTGGTACAGTGGTCGCAAGACTACTGTGTTCGAGATCATGAGAGGAGAGGTTTTTGGTTAATCCAATCATTTTCCATACTGCATGCATATTTCTGTGACTCACTATTAGTACCTACCTATATTTTCGGTAACTTAACAACCTGTATTATCAGCGTCTGCATTTTCCAGTCCTAAGGAAAAAACACCCTTTTTGACCAAAAAACACAAAATATGAGCGTACCTAAGTAATTTCTGAAAATTGTAGGGTTACATTTCAAGCGACCACGTGCCTTTTCATTCTGATTTGCGTCGCCATGTCAGTAGTCACGCGAATTTGCTATTACCGTCGCTTTTTTCAGCCATTTTCTTTCATGTTCATCTTTTAAATGTTTCTGTCTTAACTTTTTTTTGTGAGACTAGCTACTTCTTGAATATAATTTAATTAGTATAATTTCAAAGGTTGAAAATCTTTTCTATTTTGTGATATTTATTATAAAACGTGAAACAGTGCTTTTGATTCGAAGACACGTGTGACTGTATAGTTGGGTTGCCTAGTGCCTAACCCTTCGAGGAGGAGGTATGATGCTATGTTTATGCACACGTGTGTTTTGATAGCTATTTTAGGGTCTAACTTTCTAATGGCCGAACTTGAAACTATAGTTTGATGACTCCATAAAGATTTAAGTAAAGGGTGAAGGATAATGTGGAAACTTACGCGAGTGAATTCCAAGTTCAAGTCTATTTCTATTTATAGGAAGTAGATAAGAATTGAGCTGTTTATAGTTATTTAACCGAATTTAACATGAAGATGTTAAATTAGGTGAAATTAATGCTTCCGAGATGTGTCATGAGATGACGAGAAACAGAGAGGTATACGGAAGAGGAAGACCGCCTCCAAATGAATTGGGAGGAGGGCAAGAGAATGATGATGTTGAATGCTCCCGAGTGAAAGGAGCTGACTGCTGACATGACCAATAAAAGAGAAGTATGGAAGAAGAAGACATGACCCTTCGGGGCTGTGGATCCCGTCGGGGCTGTGGATTATCGAAAGGTTAACGTGGCTCCGACACAAGGGCGAAGAAGGAACATGGGTTTGGTTTTTAGTCAGTAGAAGTCTGACACTCCCCTTCGCTCTGCCCAAGCGGGGGGGGGGGGGGGGGGTTATTCGATGATTTTCCAACCACCAAAAAAAAAAAGATATGACGACCATAAATAAATTGGATTAAGGGCAGCAGATGATGAATACTTTCGAGTGTCATTTGCCATAGGATGTAAATGCAACTAACCTCATTAGCCTGGTGGACGCAAACGCTGATAACTAGTCCTGGGTTCAATTTTCACGTTGAGAGAAGTGTTATTGAGGTTTCTCCATCATTTATTTGTCAGTAGTCAGTAGCTGCCGCAAAGTTTAGGTTCGTGTCAGATGTCGGGTTGAAGGCAATATCCTCACCTATTACTTTTTTTTGCATTCGTGTATTTTCGAGCTTGCCATAGTTGCCATACCATTACTTCATTGCAGTACTAATAATAAAAAGTTTCCTTTGGTGGAGAATTTTTATTTCCTCGAATAATAAAGAAATAACAGGAAGAAAGAAAGAAAAAGCTTTTTGTTGGTGAATTCTTGCGCGAATTTGGTAATAGTTGCGTGACTTCGCTAAGTATTGAGTTATTGTGTGCCATTTTATGAAATTACATTGTTATTTGCTTTCCTTTGTTTTTCGAAATGATTTACTGTCTGTTTAATGCAATCATATTTTATGAATGTGGTTTCTTGAGGCATTAAAACTATCCCGTAGGGGCTGCGGGTTGTTTGAATGAGATACCGCGGCCTCGGCACAAAGGGCTAAGAAGGAACATGGGTGGTTTTTAGTCAGTAGAAGTCTGACACTCCCTACCGCTCTGCCCAGAGCGGGAGGAGACAATTGATGATTTCCCACATGATGATTGAAAACGCGGTCTCTCAAAATCAACTAAGTACTTATATCGTGTTTGATACAAACACTTTAATCAATACGATTTGGATTTGAATCGTAATCATACGTTCCTTCACAGACACGCCAGTGATGAATTCCCTTATGAAAAACCACCACACAGAAATAATGTAATACAAATGATCGTGTTTGATACTACAGAGTCCCGGTAAAACGTGTAATATCGAAGAGCTAAGAGGCAGAGGAGTAGGGTACCTACACCACAATTTATGCCCCAACCCCAACACCAGGATATTAAAAATGCTTCTGACCCCGCGATTACCGTAGCTAACAAGTGCGCTCAAGAAGTTTCCTAATCATCGGCCTGACGAAGAATCCTCCGGCCTGATGAAGTTTCCTAATGACTGGCCTGTTGGTCTAGTGGTTAGTGACCCTAACTGCTATGCCGGAGGTCGTGGGTTCGATTCCCACCCAGGACAAATGTTTGTGTGATGAGCACGATCATTTGTTCTGTGTCTGGGTGTAATTTATCTATAATATGTATGTATTTAGAAATATATAAGTATGTTTATCAGTTGTCTAGTACCCATAACACAAGCTCTGTTTAGCTTGGGACTAGATGGCGTTGTGTGATAGTTGTGGAATATTATTATTATTATTATTATTATCGATACCACAAAAATATATTTAAGTCCCATGTATTTAGCTACATTAGTTTAGTAGTTTACTGCCGCACTCGGAGAGCTTCAGTGGTTGCTTGGGCCGTCGCTTGGTAAAGGTTTTTGGCAGTTTTGTCATACAAAAGTATGTCAGGCCTTTGCTGAGTGGCGGCTTGAGTAATCGTTGGATATCTCTGAGTGCCGCAGTTAGTTTAATTCGACTATTCAAAAGTGCCTGTTACTGGCCTACTTGAAATAAATATTTTGATTTTGATTTAAGTATTAGTAGCGAGATGATTGCCATCAACTGGGCTCAAATCCTGACTGCTATTGTTGATGGAATAACCCAATAACACTTAAGTACCTATTTGGAGAATCTCACCTAGGACCTCATGCTCAACAGTAGCTCCTGTTAACACTATTTCAATGACTCAGCCGTCGAGAAATAACCAATCAATATTGCCGCTACACATCCTTTCAACCAGGAAATTACTTACAATAATGTCCATAGGCTCATGATATTCTGCGACTAAATGCAAATGATTCGACTTCCGGCTCTGAAATGTAATTTCCATGTTGATGAGGACAACATACTGTTCAGTACCTAGAGTAATGTTTTGTCTCGTAAACTAAATGATTCATGGTCGGGCTTGCTTTGAGTTTTATGTATGAGAAGCCTCCTATTTTTAACCGACTTCAAAAAAAACAGGAGGTTATCAAATTTTTTTTTTTTTAATTTTTTTTTTATGTTTGTTAGCTCATAACTTGCGACTGGGTGAACTGATTTTCATGATTCTTTTTTCATTTGAAAGCTGGTGCTTCCCGTGTTGGTCCCATTGTCACCATTTCAATATCTGATGATGTGATCTTGTAGAAATCGGGGGAACTCTTCAATAAATAACAGCAGATTAACCGCGATTGTTGCTATAGCATATCTAAGCATTGTTTACGCCATCATAGCAAATGGACTGGGATTGCTGAAATCTCATGACTGTCTATTGTTTACACCAGTTCATAACATAACATCACGCCGGTACGTTCACTTGACTACGTTGTGAAGGGGTAAGCACATGTGAACCACTAAAAAGTGAAAAATAAAAACTTTTTTTACAAAAAATAAAACCGACTTCGACAAAAATAGAACACAAAAAAGTGAAAAATAAAAAATCAGCTTCAGAAGTCGGTGGCAAAAACATGAAATCAAACAAACAAAAGTCACCGACTTCAGAAGCTGATTTTTTATTTTTCACTTTTTTGTGTTCTATTTTTGTCGAAGTCGGTTTTATTTTTTGTAAAAAAGTTTTGTTGCTTTCAGCTGTGATTTGGAAGCTCTCTGTGATTATAAAGGCATGGAGTGTAAAAACTGTTTCCTGAGGGCCTAACGCGAGCGCTAAAATGCATTGTGGTTTAGCTACACATTGTGAGGTCGAACTATTCAAAACTTGAAAATATTTTGCACCTTATTTGAGCACTTTGTTTGAGGACTTAGATCATATCTTTAGGTGATACATGAATATCGCAAATAAAAAAGATCTTGGCTAGAGCCTCTGGCAACAGTAGGTCTTGTGCTCGAGCGACTATAATCCCTCTAAAACAATCCGTTACTAATGAAGTAATGAATGTACAAAAAACCTTTCGACTGTGACTTGAGTTTAGACAAGTTTGAGTCGCGTCATGGAAAAAGTGGTTTTAAACTGACAAAGACCGAGCATACCGCGATCAGAGGAGACAAACCCGAGCAGACACAGCAGTGATTCCAGATGTGATTTTAAACTGAAAAAAGACCTATGTGTCAGTGTATACCGCGATCGGAGGAGCGGACACTAAATTGATACCGTAAGCGCACCGTTTTGTCAATTTTGGCACGGAACACTAAAAAGGCCAAAGTGCAGTCATCGTAAAGCATTGGCGGCATTGGCGCCTTGTTATTTTCGTTCCTTCGTCATGCTTCTCATTACAACCGAATTGCAAATGATCTAATGAATGATGCAATGATACGATAACAAGTGCTAATTACTTCTCCGGAGAAATCTCGACGAATTATGATAATTTTCGTACTGATCTCAGAGCGAACGAGATAAATGTGTGGGAACTTCCATCTGTTTATTTATAAACATAAAGTAAAATCTGCAAACCTGTAATTTCCGCAGCGATAGGCAGAGGTGTATTTAATAGTTCACCAACGTTTCTCCAGTTGCCTACTGCAATCCAACGGACACGAATCCAGACTTCGTTGCTGCTACTTAGAAATTCTTGATGGAAAACTCCAATAGCACTTTACCCGACCCAGGAATCGAACCACTCTACCAACCAGGGCCTGCAGTCTCTACACTAATAACAGCGCTACGAATGTCGCTGAGCCGTATCGATGTCAAATTTCTTTAATAGATTTTCAATCTTATGCTGTTGAAATAAGGTTGAAAATCTATTAAAGAAATTTGACATCGATACGATACGAAGAGACATTCGTAGCGCTGTTATTAGTGTAGAGACTGCAGGCCCAGGCATTCAATCGCAATCAATCTGTAACGCTACCGAAAATGCCAAACTCATAGCTAAATATTGGGCTGAGCTACACGCTAAGAAGAAGAATAATGTACCTATTTTGAACGTATTAAAATCATTGATCCAATCCAAACGAAGGAGTAGGTACCTAAATAACTAATTAGGTTACCCTTTGATCAAAAATGAAAGTTTGAACAAAACCTAAATGCATTCTTGCGTACAGTTCCTTGTTTGCTTACACTGTTGAAAGAGCGTGCGGTCATATTTGTGGGAATCCTAAAATAGTATGGTCGTCCCATTTAGCTGGTTACGTAAAAACACAACATTTGATTTATACTGCACTGATTTTTACCCGCGGCTTTACCTCTGCGTAAGTTCGAAACGAATGGGAACGTTTCCATAGAAAAGTATTGTCCGAGAAAAAGAAGTATGTCCTAGTCCTAACCTAGATCATAGTCTACTTGTGTGCCAAATTGGGTTCAAATCCCTTCAGTAAAAAAGTAGCATAAAGGTATAGAGAGTTACAGGAAGTCAACCAGTCTTAAGGGGTATCGTATTACCCAGTAATTCATGTAAAATACTGGTATTCAGCTGCATCCCGGTTATACTGGACTCCGATCCGATCCCAACATGGTTGGGAAAAGGCTTGGTAGATGATGACACACATACAGAGATACTATCGTAGCACTACATAGTATAAAACAAAGTCGCTTTCTGTCCCTATGTCCCTTTGTATGCTTAAATCTTTAAAACGACGCAACGGATTTTGATGCGGTTTTTTTTAATATGTAGAGTGATTCAAGAGTAAGGTTTTAATACCTTTTTTTGCACCCGTGCGAAGCCGGGGCGGGTTACTAGTCCGTAATATAATAGGTTCGTGTGCTCTACTTACTGTTTATCATTCTTTATAGTTGAGCTTTATAAGCAGTGCGTGTTTACGGTAAATAAAGTTACCCTTTCATTTGTTTACTAACAAAAGTTTATACGGGAGCGTAATTTCAGATGGGTATTTTGAGCGAAGCTTCGTAATAGTCATGTGCATTGAGTTTAAAGCTGGTAACTTTCCAGGCTAGTAAGTCACCTGAAGTATCTGCGTCGTTGGACTAGTGGTCGCAAGCGCGACTGCTGGTCATGAGGTCCTGAGATTTGGTTCCCAGTCGAGCAAACTGTTGTTGGGGTTCCAACTGGATTCTCCGTAGCAGTCATATCAGTTATTGCCATGAAATGGGCCCAAATGTAGATTTGTGCCCGGTTGGTGGCAATAAGCTTGCCCTCTATTATATCTTCCTCTCTGGCGAAATATAGATGCTCTTACTGTTAGTTACACCTTTGCCTAACCTCTCGGGAATTACAGACGTGATATTATGTGAATCTGCTTTGTAGTGTTGTTGGACGTTGACCTTACTGATGAGATGATGGATACAGCAATAACAGTTTATAGGGAGTGTTTATATTTGGGCACACATCCCAAACACTGCACCTTGCCAGTGTTATGGTATGAAAATGGATAATGAAAAGGGAATTTTATTCAAAACTTTAAAATGTAACTATGGACAACGATTTTTACCTGTTTATTGTTAAGTCATACATTTTAGTATATTATTTGGAAATGCTGAACTGTGTAACACTTCTGCACGCACGAACATAATCATAATCGAAAAGATTAGATTCGATCTTAAAGATTTTGAAGCAAAAGTTTGTTCGTCATCGGATTTTATTGTAACTTCGTTACGCAACTAGGCTATTGATTCCGAGAAAATTACTCACGTTTGTTAGGAATCAATCGTCAGTGTTCCTTTCAATTAAATATTCCAAACTACCATTGATCGATTAGTTAGAAGTACCTATGGGCACTTGGGCAGTCTTCCTCATACCGTTGGCATCGTCCACGCTTGATACTTAGAATTATATTATTGATCTTATTTCAATACATCAAACTGTTGTGATTGTAATCTGAGTTTCTAAATAAATATTGTGGAAATAGCAAAATGAAAAACACGTTGTACGATGGTTGCTATATTTGAACTGAGAAGATCTTTTTACTTGACATTATAAAAACATATTTAAAACCCAACAAAAAGGTTTCACAAATAAGTAGGTTTTACAACATCCGCCCTTAATGGAAATAAAAAGATAAAGTAGTAATGCTAAACATAATAAGATAAAAGAATAAAACATTACTACCAGACTAAACAGAAATACCAAACTTATACCGACGAAAAATAAATAAATAGAAAATTATTCTACCTATTTATCATTAAACCCATATTAACAACGCACCTAAGATGAGCTATGCGCCTTAAGGGCTTGGTTAAAACATCGGCTGTCATTTTATCCGTAGGTATAAACTTTATATCTATAAGACCCTCAGTAACCTTTTCACGAATAAAATGATATCTCGTATCAATGTGTTTGGTTCTATTGTGGTGGACTGGATTGAGCACAAGTTTCTGTGCACTCTGACTATCATTGTATAGCAACACCCTATCAGCAAAACCAGTAATGTCACACACTAACCGTCTGAGGAAAATAGCCTCCTTTGCAGCACTGGTCAAGGACATATACTCAGCTTCTGTAGACGATAAAGCTACCGTCGGCTGCTTCTTACACTCCCAGCTAATAGGTCCACCTGCTAGCGTGAAGTAGTAACCAGTGTACGACCGACGGTCATGCACACAGTTCGCCCAGTCAGCATCCGTGTATCCATACAGACGTCTACCGACTTTCCTGTAAGTAATACAGTAATTCATAGTACCTTTCAAATACTGTAACACCCTTTTAGCGGCCAACCAATGCGTCTTATCATAACAGTTATTAAACTGACTTAAATAGCTTGTGGCATAAGCTATATCGGGTCTCGTATTCACAGCTAGGTACATGAGACATCCTATCAAGTTTTGGTAAGGATATTCACCAAGAGATGTTGGATTACCTTTCTTCAACTTGTTATTCTCCAAAGGCGTAGACATCTCCTTGCAATCTTGCATATTAAACCGCTCCAACACTGCCTGGATATAGGTCTTCTGACTGACCACGATTTTATCGTCAACACGGTTAATATTTAAGCCTAAACAATACGACAATGCACCCAAATCTTTAAGCGAGAAAAAAAATTTCAAGTCTTTTTTGACAGCGTCAAACGAACTTTTTTCTTTGTAAAAGACAATTAGATCGTCAACATAGACTGCAAGTATTACCGTTTCATTACCAAACTTTTTCAAGTAAACACATGATTCCGCAGGTGTTCTTGCAAAGCCAATTTTTGATAAAATTTGATGCAATTTGATATTCCAGGCTCGAGCTGCCTGTTTCAAACCATAAATGGATTTTCTGAGCAAACAGACTTTACCTTCTGCCCCATGCTCAGCAAATCCCTCAGGCTGTTGCATGTACACCTCCTCCTCTAAGTCCCCATTGAGGAATGCGGTATCGACATCCATGTGTTGGATCTTTAAATCCATTTCTGCCGCCAATGCTATAAGGGTACGCAGAGATGAATTTCGAACCACAGGGGCAAAAGTCTCGTTATAGTCAGTCCCCCAAACTTGACTAAAACCTTTCGCAACTAGTCGCGCCTTATACTTGACTATTGCACCGTTCGCGTCCCTCTTCATCTTGAACACCCATTTACATGGAATAACCTTTTTATTTGGTTTATCCACTAATGTCCAAGTCTGCTTATTCAATAAGGCATTATATTCATCCTTCATTGCGGAGATCCAGTTATCTTTATCATCGCTATTAATAGCTTCACGATAACTATTTGGATCATCACACAACAAATCAACACCGTGAGTGCCGTATGAATAATAATCTGGAGGTTTACGTACTCTTTCAGGATACCTTCTCTCTGGACATACATCGTTGGGTTCATCTGAAGGAACCAGGGACAGATCACGTTGTTCACCCGAATGTAGAGGCTCCGTGTCAACAATCCCACCAACTTCATCATTCGCGTCCTCAAAATCGTCAACTTTCTCTACCTCCATGTCCACACCTTCTGAAGTAGGTGAAGAAGTAGAAGTAGATGAGATAGAAATCTCCTGTGGCGATGTGGTATCTGAAGAAGTTTGTGAAAAAAGATTAGAGACATTAGGGCTCACAACAATTTCAGGCTGAACAGATTTATCCTTCAATCCTGAAAAATTATTTTCAAAGAACGTAATATCCCTTGACTTAATCAACCTACGAGGGTTTTCCGCGCTACGGAAATAATAACTCCTTGGATCGTCTGAATATCCAACGAAGATATGTTCAGAAGCTTTCATATCTAGCTTAGTTCTCTGGCATGAAGGCACGTGAACTAAAGCTCGGCAACCAAACACCCTTAAATGAGACAGGTCGGGTTTGCTACCACACCACATTTCATATGGCGTCTTACCATCAAGTGCACGATGAGGTGACCTATTCTTTAAATAAACACTGGTCTCAACAGCATCCTGCCAAAAAGCTTTCGACAGAGAGCTCTGTGCCAGCAAGGAACGGGCCTTCTCCACAATACTACGATTGCAACGTTCACTTACCCCATTTTGTTGAGGGCTGTATGGTACAGACGTTTCATGTCGAATCCCTTGAGCCTGCAAATAGTCTGTCAGCTCCTTGTTGACATACTCAGTACCATTGTCTGACCGAAGGGTTCGAATCTTTGTGCCAGTCTGTCTCTCAACAAGTGCTTGGAAAGCACAAAAATACTTCTGAACTTCTGTCTTAGATGACATACAATAAAGTGATATAAAACGTGTATAGTCATCTACAAAAATAATAAAATATTTATTACCTTTAAAAGATTCAGTGGTCAGGGGACCACAAACGTCCGTATGGACCAATTCTAATGGTGACGAAGCCTTCTTATACTTTATCACTTTGAAAGGCTTCCGGGCCTGCTTACCCTCTACACAAGGTACGCATGGTTCTTTGTCAACCTCAGTATACTCCACACCAACAGCTAGACCTTTTTTGAGTAGAGCCATACCAATACGGCAGAGATGTCCTAGACGCTTATGCCAAAGCTGAAACTGGGACAAATTAGTGTGAACATTATAAGCTGAAACACCTTGCGGTTTTACTGTACAATCTAAAGTGTACAGTCCACCACAAACAGAACCATGTAAAACAGGATCATTTCTAAAAGTAACATCATTAGAATTATAAAAATTACAGCCATTCATATCAAAAACAATCGAGAAACCTTTCTCTACTGCCTTTTTGACTGAGAGTAAGTTACAATCTAGGCCAGGAACATGTACAACATTTAAAATCTTCTTGAAATCGGTTTTTGTGTCAATGGCAACATCTCCTAAACCCACAGCCGGCAAACTTTTACCATTTGCAACAGTTATCTTCCCATCACAGGGTCGGTAACTATTGAACCAATCAGCATGTGGAGTCATGTGACTAGACGCACCAGAGTCGATAATCCACTTCTCAGACATCTGAACACTTGGTGCAGACAAAGCCAGTTCCGTGACACCATCCAAAGCAAATTTCGTGATACATGCATCCATATTCCCTGAACTGAAACCAGTCAGTCCCTTATCTTTAGAACAACCTTCTGTAGAACAACTCGCCTTTGCCTTTTTCTCCTTCTTTTTGAGAGGACAATTGGGACTCTTGTGCCCTGGCTTCTTACAACGAAAACAAATAACCTGCTTGTTAGTATGCAACGCAGCCACATCATCTTTAGTCTCCTTCGTCATTTCGCTCAACAACTTAGTCCTCACCAAATCTGTTGTGACTTCAACGCTCCCATTCTCAAGCGCCATTATCAAGGGCTCGTAGCGAGACGTTAGACCTCCCAATATAATAGCTGCTAAAGAACTATCTTCTATGGATTTGCCAATATCGGCCAGGTCTAGTGCTGTTGTAGTTATTGCCGTTAAGTAAGCTTCTACATCAGAAAAATCAGATAAGGAGTACCTGTACAACTTACGTTCCAACGACAGTTTACGACCCAAACTTCGATCCTCGTAGGATTTTATAAGAGCATCCCACGCTTCCTTTGCGGTCTTAGCTGGTCGAACAATCGAAATAGCAGCGCCATCCACAGTAAGGCATATTTTAGAAAGAGCCTTTTCATCTTTCCGTACATCGTCGGGCGTCTTTTTCCCTTCGACAACTACTGCGCTTACGGTTTCCCACAATCCTTCATGGATTAACAACATGCGCATTTTAAATTTCCACACAGTGTATCCTTCTCTATTACAAAGTATCGGAATACCATTAATTAGAGACATACCAGAAAACGCAGACGACATGTTAACGAGGTATCGAGGTATCTAAAAATTTCACCACCAATCTTCTTTTAAATTCGATTGTAGATAAAATATACAGAGCTTCGTGCTGATAACGTGTTGTGATTGTAATCTGAGTTTCTAAATAAATATTGTGGAAATAGCAAAATGAAAAACACGTTGTACGATGGTTGCTATATTTGAACTGAGAAGATCTTTTTACTTGACATTATAAAAACATATTTAAAACCCAACAAAAAGGTTTCACAAATAAGTAGGTTTTACAACACAAACGCAAACTGATTTTGATTCGATGATGTATTGGGCTATCCAAACAAAACCTGATGGAATCAGGTCGCAGATTTCGTAGGTGTTTTTAGGTTAGAAAGTGGTTTAAATCGTAAAAAAAAAAATTATCGACATTATCATCAACATAAGAGCTGGCTAAATTCGATTGCAGTTCATCATCTTCATTCTACTGCCCTTCTTCTTAGCATGTCGAAGACAATTCCCAAAATTTGTTGACGAGTTTGGCACTTTCAGTAGTCTCTATCAGCTCAAGTTTACAATACGACGATAGACGGCGCTGAATGTCTTCTTCAATACTTCTCTATTTCTTTCCATCTCATTATACACCTCCTTCCTATATTCGATGGCATGACACTTTCTGGTCTAGTACTATCACCATCACCACCAACCTTGTCTCGATATTGAAATCTTGTGCTAAGTTATGAAATATACTCATTCTAGTGCCACAGATAAGCTAAGTCATCATTCATTTTGATTTAGTAGAGGTCCATGGAGATTCTTGCCCATTCTTCTCAAAAGAGATTTACGCTTTGGAATGGGCAACTACAGTATGTTCACAAGTTATTATGCCTTGTGGCTGTAATTGTAGCTTCATTTTTTTTTCGTTTTTCTGACATTCAAATGTAATTGTACCAAATGGTCTATTCGAAAAAAAAATGCTTTGAATTTGAATCATACCCTATAAAACTATTCTGATGACATTTAATACATTTCGCACTTACTAAGACTTATCGTACAGTGAGAGGTACAGCTAATACTACAAATCTATACATATAGCTCGATATGTCCTCCTGTCATGGAGCAAAATAACCATGCCTCCTGTACACAATTCAGTGGCTACGCTAGTCTGCGTCATATATTATGCTCGCCTGACCAAATTCGTGTGACGCTCATGTTATGTTGTGGAACTTGTGGAAAGTTTACTGGCGTGGAACAACCTGCATCTGACAGCTTGTTTGTTTACATCGATTGTTGTGCAGTGTCGTTGGCGTTCTATAAATTAGTGGTTATAAGTATAAGGTCCCATTAAAATAGGTGGACAAAATTTTTGAGATCATTCAGACCACCAAAATAAGGACAATGGTAAAATAAGAGAATAAGAAAAACGCATTAGATACTTACAAGAAAATAAAACAGCTAGCGAAAATGCACTAAAAGTGTTAGTTACCCAACATTTTATGACAAAAAAAAATCACTTTAATCAGTGTTTTTTTTACTTGGATATCTTTGGTTAGACGTACTGAACGCTGTGTTAAAATTTGTCCACCTATTTTAATTGGACCTTATATAGCTTCTACATGTTTGTGTCTACGATCTAAATACAATCATCACACTTAATATTAACAATGTCGGATTTAGACTACCTCATCTTCTTGTTAATAGTTACCCCTTTTTCAATAAAAATGACGTAGTTTTAATGTCAAAGAGCATCTTTGTCCGTTAGAAAGTTTTCAGTTTCTTGTCAATTCACCCTACCGCGGAGTGTCTCGGCTGAACCAATACCACATCCCACCATAGTCCACATCGTTCATGGATGTGGCTATAGGTACAATTTGGGAAAAGGGTGACCGCTATACAAATTTTAATTTCAATATCTACTTCGGTTTGTTGAATTACGAAGAAATGTATATAGGTACCTACTTAGTTATCTCCAGCACCTTACTTCGTCCTTCAAGGTTATTGTCGTTCTTTTCAAGTTCAGTTATGCTGTATTTTTTATTACACTATGTTTAAAAATCTAAAATTCTCAAGGTTATCTCTTTTATATACATGTAATTGTACACATAGGTCAGTTTACTACTGAAATAACTGTAAAAATAATTAGAATTCACGTTAGTTGTTAATATTTGTGTTTTGAAGGTTCGGTACATTTTAAAATGAAGTTCTGAAGTTCTACCTACTCTCTGGCTAACAGCCAAGCTACCACTAACTGTACCGTTGGGTATCACACTGTCACGGATGAAAAATGTATGTTCGAAACTTCTAATGTAGTATTTTGATATGTTGGATCGTTGATGAGTCTGAGATGAACCTTTTCAACCAAGCATGTAGCTGGTTTATTATTATAGTTGGGCCATATTGCCAGTGCTGAGCAAAGGCCTCCCTCCGTTCCTTCCGATTCTGTGCAACTCCTTTTCAATTCTTCATCTCCTTCTAGTCGCTGTTTCAAGGCACCAATTCTGAGCTTTACGGGCCCACAGCTTGTACAGCGACACATTATCTTACTTAGTATCATTTAAGTTGGGCAGGCAACGGATTTATTAAAAGTTTATTCTTCGTCGTGTGCTACAATCAATCGTCTACGAATTCTCGTAGCTCGCTTAATAGTCCGCTACACAGGTTTGAAACTTCGTAGCCTATACTCGTAGTCGCGTAGTACGCTACGAGTAATAATAACCAGGAAAAGTTATGGGAGTCTTATTTGGAACTCTGGGGATCACGAACACGCTTTCATAAGCATAATCATCCTATAATGTTCCCACTGCTGGGTTACTGACCTTCTTTCTATGAGAGGTAGTGGGCTATAATCCACCATGTCCTAAAACTTCGGATTCTTGGTTGTAGACATGCCGGTTTCCTTACGATTGTATCAGCCTAAACATTTCGAAAGATCAGATTTCTTCTAGGAATAAATCTTGCAATGCCGGCAAAAAAAGTTTATGAAAATAATTAATCTTCATTAAACAAACCATTGCAAGTGCTGCAATGTGCGTAATAAAAATAATATAAAAGCAAGTAGGTAGGTACTCAAACAAAATGGGTTTTCTGAGAAATCACGTGAAATTCATAATGTTAGTCATATGAAATTATTTTTACATCTTTGAACTGTTTCTGAAACTGAGTTTCGTTGAGAAGTTGATGCAATAATTGCGGGAGATATAAAGCATGCGGATATTTCAGTGTGTCATGTCATTGACCTGCTAACTCCGAGTTAATGATTTTATGATAATCCTACTGTTGCAGCGGATGTTTAATCGAATCCTAATGTTTTGATCTCTCTTTCTTTTTGAACGTTTGCTTATTGTAATGTGACTGGAAGCTCAATCATCTTTCTGCCCTTGTCCTATTCTATTTGGGGTCGGCGCAACACGTTTTCTTCTTCCATTCTACCCTGTCAGACGTCATGGCATTATTTACTTGTTTCTCTTTTATATCATTCCTCCACATTCCACAATCCATCCATATTTTATTTTACTATCTCTAAACCCCCTCTCTACCCATCACTTTTTAGTCACATGTGTTTAATTCCTCATGTGTGTGTCTGTATTCTGTAACTCCATTATTTTCTGTTTTAACTTCACCTTATGCAGGTGTTTCGTACATAACAACGGTGCAATATGTTTAAGATGATGGCGGTGGACCTACGGAAACATTGTTAGGTCTAACAATGTTTCCGTTTCAGAACAACTCTTAGCTATAGATTTTCATACTCGATTGATCAGTCGCTTTCTCCAACATACTGTAGTAATATATTGATATTACTACAATATCAATATATTATTTATTTATTTATTATTATTTATTTTATTTTGAAGAAGGCTTACAGACACAGACACACAGACACAGACACAGATATTACTACAGTAAATTGATCGACATAGCCCATGTGATCGCTAGCAGAAAATGGAAGTGGGCGGGCCATATATCCCGTAGACATGACAAAAGGTGGGGTAGTCGGGCGCTTGAGTGGAGGCCTAGAGTAGGGCATAGAAATGTAGGCAGGCAACCGATGCGTTGGACCGACGACCTTGTTGGAGTGGCCGGTAAGGACTGGATGCGAAAGGCACAAAACCGAGAAGAATGGCGTGCATTAGAAGAAACCTACACTCAGCATTGGGTGGTGAAAGGTTGAAGAAGAAGAAGAAGAAGACTACAATATCCGCCAGCCCATCGTGTTTGTTTTTTTTCAAATGATCTCAAGGTCAAGTAAAGCTAGAGCATCACTAAATCCTACCTCTTATTCACCAAACTTCGACAATGGCCGAGAAAAAGCCCACAGTACGTCAGAATAACGTAATAAAGTTAAAAGAAAAGATACAGAATTAGCAATACATCATGATCTGGATAAGATTTCGGTCTAATTTCGTCGGTTATATCACTGACATCGCTGCAGAAAGCGATGCCAATCCAATATTAGACCAGTGTATTGACTCCAGCTGAGATTGACATAGTGATCTAGAAAAAACTGATGTTAGACCTGTCAAAGCTTGAAAATTCTAGAACTAATTTGATGTTTTCTTGGAAATGTTTAATTATTTTTGTGTTATGAGTAGGTCACACAAAGATAGACGTATAAAGATAATAGATTCGATGCGGGAATCCACATCTCTTACCATCGTCGTTATAGTTTCGGCTTCGTTGACAGTGACATTTGAATTATTTGGTCTCCACTCATCACGGCAATTCACTGCTGGATATAGGACTCTTGAGAGGACTCTTCAATCGCATGCCAATCAATTCGATTCTCAGCAACTCTTGTACAGTTGCTACCAGCCACCTCGCAAAGATCGTCGCTCCAACGAGTCTCGGGGCGTTCCACCTTAATGTTTGCTGCTTCGCGGTCTCCACTCAAGAACACAATATCTACCTACTCCAACGGTCATTGGTTCTGTAGCTAATATAGCCGGTCCAGTACCATTTTCTAGTTTACTGATTATAAATAAAGGAGGGATAAAATAAATCTGAATCTTGATAAATATCAATATCCAGTATAAGTTTTTAAACTGACATGGTCACTGACACTACTATTAATATCATAAACGGGATATTTACCATGTTTGATTGTAGTTTCGAGTTCCCGATATTTCGGCGCTGTTACAAGCACCATGATCACGGATAAACTGAAGTCATTGCGGGTGGATGTTTATGAGCAGACAAAACGGTCTACCCTCTTTCTAGTTCGTTTCGTTCTAACTACAATCAAACATGGTAAATATCCCGTTTATGATATTAATAGTAGTATCAATATCCAGATTTAATTTATCCCTCCTTTCAGTTTAACCAATATTCCCTGCAAGATAATACCAGAAAGCACCGCCCTACTTATGCCTGTTTCTTTAGCTGACACATTTTCGTCGATTTCTTTATCGCCGTGTGCATTCCAATGATATATCTCATAAACACTATTGATTATATTTTTTTTAACTTTGATGGGTGCCCACGCGCACGCCTACTACATTTTTATAAATATTAACATTCGTGATTTACAGATCTCCTGTTACACGTGTCAAATATTTATTTCAAAGAATTCGTCAAGTTAATACATGCAAATGAATAGATAGTTTATCTTAGCTTCGATAGAATAGTTTCGTTTTATCCAACAGTCATCAGTTCCCTGCCCTCATCCCAAATTATTTAGTTTTCTTCTTTGTGTTCTTCTTCAATACGAATTACTTCCTTTCTAGCCATATTTTCTTCTAAACAGTCCATTAACCTTTTGTTTGGTCTTTCTCTACTCTTGTAGCCATCCACATTCATACTTGAACCTTTCCTCACGATAATTTCCTCATTCAACCGCATTACATGTCCATACCATGACAACCGATTACCACAAAACTTTTCAGTTAAACCAAAATATGCCTCATAAAATATTACAAGCCATAAAATATAATAGTTATTTATTTGAACAGTTAATGGCCCATCATAACAATGTTTACGCCACAGAACCTATTAATCCGAAGTCACCTGTCGTCGCTGATCTTCGCATTATTTCTAACATACCATAACAATCCTTGGCACATGATTCTCCAGGCTGTTACATAAGGGGTCTTCTTGCTGGCACGGTTGGAGGCCGGCCAGACCCCGTGCATTGCCCAGAGTAATTTTTTTTCACGTCTGGCTGACGGCCATTTTAGACGCCATCTTTGTAAAAGTTCGTTGACTATTTTGATAATCGGAAAGTTCATGATTTAAATATCTGATGAAGTTGGAATATTTTTCCAGAATATTGTTTGTGTTCTTTAAATTATTCGTTTCATGGCGATGTAGTTCCTAACGTCAAAAGTTTTTGAACGTGGATTTGTTCAAAAATGTATTTAATGCGACGTCTCTAACTTGCTTTGAACATCATTCATTAAAAAAATGCATTATCCCATGATAATTTGAAGCCTGCCACCTGTTCATTCATTTCATTTAGTTTTCCTGTGTTCATTTTCAAGATCATGACTGTGATGTTTGTCTGTATTTCTCTACTTCTTAATCTTGTCTTCATTTCTTAGGGGTTTTCTTAATTGATATTGGCATTGATATTTGCTTCAGACTACGCCCACTTTTTTTCAACCAACATCAGCTTGGAAACAGGTTGTCTATTCAAAAACCGTTTCACGTCTCGTCTCCCCGAAGATTTCTCACACAAACTGTTCTAGTTTCCTTGTCTCTGAGCAGCGACCAGCCGACCACGTTGTTTCTAAACAATTTTTTCATTCCCTCTGACATTGGCTTGCGTCCAATATAATTTATTCAACGGTTGTCTTTCAAAATATCACCATTGCACTGTGCAGCCGACGGCGACGTCAAGGTTCTATGCTTCGACTATTTATATAAATTAGCAAATATTTTATTTGATACGTTCATCTTTGTAGATTAATGTAATTTTTTGGCTGTAATGGTGGGTTTTATTTTTCATTTTATTGCTTAACGCAGTTTTGATTATGTAATTGATGCAGTTATTTCAGTTCTTGGTCTGGTTAAACCGTCGCGTCGTTGGTCCTTCATGTGATCTCTCTCCGGTCTATGGATGTCACGGACGAAAGCTACCTAAACATATGTTTTGTGATTTCTTCTGTTTCCACATGTATGATTTATAGAATCCAAGTAGCAATTGTTAAGTTAGTTGTCTTTAGGTCTGTGAAGTGATTTACCACACACATCATGGCATTTATCATGTCAGGGTAACGTTGGGGTTATGGTAATCCAAATAATCAATGATTGCTATCTAATCCCGACATGGCACGGTAACGCTAGGCATAAAATAATGTGCCTTCAAAGTACCATAGATTTTTCAACTCCTGGCCCAAAATAGAGAACTTACGCACCCAATATGTTTCTGCTTCCTTAATTACTAAATCAACGAGTCACATTAGCTAGAATTAGGAGACGTCTTGTTCATTAAGTTTAAAATTAACGTCGGCAACGACAGGTTTATAACACGAGTGTCTTTTAAATTGAATGAGAAAACCTGCCAAAAATCTAGATTTTAGGTATTATCGGCCCATTGTCTTGTTATCTAACTCAACGTCTAGCCAGGTCTAGCTTCATAAAAACTGAGTGATGGACACTTACATATGTTTTTGTTTTCCTTCCAAGCTTTGTATAACATTTGGCAAGAGGTGATGCTCCCAAAATTGTCTGAGCGGCCTCAAACCTTCAATGCACAGACATTCCAACATTATCACGATTCAATAAATACACTTAAGAAGCCATTTGTACATAATAAAAGTATTGGGGCATCTGTTTCGTGAAGTATTGTATATAGCGGTGTAAATGTGGGTCGTAACCCCTTCTGAACACCTCGAAATAGACTGGAGAAAACGAACAGGAATAGATCTACTTAGCCCTTTACCGCCGGTATTTTGTATTTTAATGTGTTTTCGTATTTGGAATGGATTTGTAATTTGTGGAATGTTTCCGCTTGTTCTTTGATGGTTTGACGAAGGACTTAGAATTCTCCATTCACTCTCTCTGGCACTGAGGTAAGGATTGGATCTTTACCACAGTGTAACAATAACTAGTAAACCAACTAGACCATTTTTGTAAAATCTAACTTAGTTGTTCGGATTGTCACTTAAACTTTGTTGAGGCACCACAAACAAAACTTAAGTTTTCGCGCAACCCGACATACGCACGAGTCAACTGTTATGCTTAACATTCATGTAAACTGTTGCATTTGTGTGCGAGTATACTTTACCAATTTGTTCAATCAAATGTCTTCTATATCCTAACAGTTATTTTCTCTTGTTCCAGCGATGCAAATTGTGGCGTGACACCGGGTTGACGTGAATCAATCCGCGATATGTCTCAGCCGCCGGGGCGCGGTCGCGCGCGGCCCCCGGGCCCCGCCTCTCCCCTGAACTACCGCCCCCCCTCACCCTGGGCCCCCAGCCCTCCCCCGCTCATCTCAGGACCCAGGCACTCCACAGCAATTGTGACACCACCTCCAGTCCATCCATCTCCAAAGCCATTTCGACCTCTACACTCCCCTCACAATTTGCGACAGCACTCCCCCTCACCTAGTTCTCATTTCTCCATCTCTCCTTATCCCATGTCCCCGATTTTGGGGCAAAGTCCGGAGTATTATTACTCGTCTCCTTACGAGCCGGTTCGGGAGTTCGATTACGCGGGAGTGCCGTTGGAGCCGCCTCCGCCGCCGCGACCCATGATCTATGAGGAGGATGAGGAGGAACGAGGTCCCTCCACGGCGGAGATCATAGCCCAGCAGTCGCAGGAGGGCTACGTGGACGAGAAACTGGCAGAGTATCAGGCTACTATTCAGTTATTGCAAGGTGAGTGATAGTGATAGAATTATTTCGATGATGAGAACTATGAGAAGGCGAAAACTATATACGTTTACGTGCAACACATTTTCTGAAAATCAGAACTTTTACAACTGCTGTTTTAGTACAGTTTTACTTGAAGCATGCAACGTATTTGTTTATTGTTTCGTAATGAATATTATGGCTTGCCTTTCATTACATCGTAATTATTGTAATTATGTGTTACCCAGTGATGATGGCGCAGTAATTATAACTGCTAACTTCTGGTTAATATTTCTAACAAATTATTTTCGGGCCTCAAAACTCATGGAAAACTTTCTTCTCGGATCGTTTCCGATTTCAAATAAACAAAACAGGAGGGCAGATACTCCACCCCAGGTCCCCAGGTTATATTGTTATACTGTACCTATAAACGTGAATAGAAGAAAGAGTGTTCTAGTCTTTTTACATTTTAAAGGTTTTACATCTACGTATATAAGGTCCCATTAAAATAGGTGGACAAAATTTCAGAAATCATTCAGACCACCAAAATAAGGACAGTGGTAATTTTTTTTTTAAGAAAATCGCTTTTAAGTACCTACTCTTAAAGGATGAGTGCCGGCAATTTATTATTTTAAGTAAAAAAAAATCATTTTATTTAATGTTTTTTTTGTTTAGATAATTATCTTTGGTTAGACCTACTGAACGCTGTGTTAAAATTTGTCCACCTATTTTAATGGGACCTTATATAAATCATTTTATGTGGTAGGTAGTAACTTTGTGCATCTTTAAAATAATTTAAGAAGCGTCGTGTGTTCTGGAATGATCCATGGTGCCAATTTATAGTTTCCATTTTATCCGGGTTTTGGGTGACGATGACGTCAAAAAATAAATGATTTTATTTGGAAAAGGCACCAGTAATTTTTTATGAAAGAAGCAGTTTTGAACTGTATAATCATGATTCATGATCAAGTAGCTCCGTAAAACGTAGTTAAGGAAAATCGCTTGTTTTGTCATAAATCATGGCTCTTACAAAGTTTATTACTGGCATAAAATTCAATTCGTCGTTCTCGTAATTTTGTGACTTTAAGCAAACCGTTTATACTTAATGCTAATAGTTTCCGTCAGCGACTTCAAACCGCATAAAGATTTGAAATTATCTCCCAGAAACACAATAGAGATAATAATCTTATTTTCTTACTCGAATTGTGATCTACCTGTGTGCTAGATGTCATCGAAAACTGTCGAATTGAGAGACCTCCTCCTTTTTTGAAGTCCGTTAATAATAGGCAGAGCGAATAAGATAGATGGAAAGTCTTATAAAACAAATCTGAAATTCTCAGCATAACCTTCATAGCGGTGTAGGCTACCTATAGGTGTGCTTTTTTTGGAGGTTAGGAAATGAAATATCATTAAATGATTCAACAAGGGTGTTCCTTCTTAGCTCTTTGTGTCCGGAACCGCGGTTTATCTTTCGAACAACCCGCAGCCCCGGCAGGAAAATGTAATGCTTCAGACGCCGCTACGTCTGAAACATAACATTTTTACCACAGCTCCTAATACAAGGTGTAAACACGAACCCTTCACGAAGCCGTCAACCAAACATTCAGTACAACAAACTGAGAAACTCAGCGCATACGATTTTGCAGAGAAGCGACTTTTTTTTAACCGACTTCTAAAAAAGAAGGAGGTTCTCAATTCGGATGTTTGTATTTTTTTTTTTTTTATGTTTGTTCGGGCATAACTCCGTCACTTGCTAACCGATTTGAAAAATTCCTTCTTTGTTGGAAAGGGTATACTTCCGAAATGGTCCCATATTTTTAGGGTTCCGTACCTCAAAAGGAAAAAACGGAACCCTTATAGGATCACTTTGTTGTCCGTCTGTCTGTCTGTCAAGACCTTTTTTCTCAGGAACGCGTGGAGGTATCAAGCTGAAATTCATATCAAATACTCAAGTCTATGGTCTCTTGGAGCTGTGAAAAAATCAAACTTCTAAGTCAACGCGATCAAAAGATACTCCCGTTTATGCCGCAAATTTTCGACACTCGCAAGGGAATCAAAACCTACAGGGTACTTCCCGTGAACTCAGAATCTTGAAATTTGGTACGAAGCAACGTCTTATAGCATAGATAAAGGAATAATTACGAAAACCATAAATTTTTAGTTACATCAAGATACTCCCGTTTATGCCGCAAATTTTCGACACTCGCAAGGGAATCAAAACCTACAGGGTACTTCCCGTGAACTCAGAATCTTGAAATTTGGTACGAAGCAACGTCTTATAGCATAGATAAAGGAATAATTACGAAAACCATAAATTTTTAGTTACATCACATAATATATTTTTTTTACGGAACCCTCGGTGCGCGAGTCCGACTCGCACTTGGCCGGTTTTTTTTTTTTCGAAATCGGACAAGCGGTTTTTGAAAAATCAACAAAACTAAAAAAAAAATTCATTGTCCACATTGACCCATGAACATGTGAACCACTAAAAAGTGAAAAATAAAAACTTTTTAACAAAAAATAAAACCGACTGTGACTTTTGTTTGTTTGATTTAATTTTTTTGCCACCGACTTCAGAGACTGGTTTTTCTTCTAAAGTTTATTTATCACTTTTTTGTTTTATTTTTTGAAGTCGGTTTTATTTTTTGTTAAAAAGTTTTTATGATGAAAAATCATGGTTTACGGTTCGGCTCAATGTCATGCGCTCAAAACATTGTGCTGAACTGCTGATAGATGCTTTAAATAGTACAGGGGTCATGGAGATATTTATAGTAAAGTTAGAATATTTAAAACTGTAATATTGTGTGAAAAAGTTGGAACTTTGGCCTTCAATATTTCCGTAACTACGCCTTTTTTTGAGTCATCAAATGACTCCTCCCGGTCTGGGTAGAGCGGACGGGAGTGTCAACTTCTACTGGCTAAAAACCACCCATTTTCCTTCTTAGTCCTTTGTGTCCGGGGCCGCAGTATCAAAAGTACCCCTTTGCTTTGTTAACGGTGGGTATACGCCCTTTGTAACAAAGTGAACATTAAGAAGTAGGTACCTAAAATACAGTTTACAAGTGATCAATTTATACCCCATATAAGTTTTCATCAACTACAAAGTTTCGTTGACGGGATATCCCACGCACGTCTCCTTACATTACATTCATCATCAGTAGCCTATAATGTTCCCACTGCAGGGAGTCAGGGACTCAGGCCTCCTCTCTAGAACAGGGCTGGGCTACTCCACCTCGCGGGCCTAGTGCTGGTTGGTAGATGTCACATGTCTTAGAATTTTTTGGTTCTAAGACATGCCGGTTTCATCACGATGTGTTCTTTTACTGTTTTGAGAGAAGTGGTTAAATTAGTAAGATATAAATGTTATGTAGTACGCGGGTAAATATACTATTCGGTTGTTATGTAAGAAAACCCACGTCAGGTTCCGATCCTATTTCCAATCGATTAGCTAAGACGTCAGTCAGTTTTATAGTTCCTAGAACACAGGTGGGTCATGCTGTTGTTATGTATCAACGAATAATTTTAGAACCAGCTCCTAATTTTGGAACAATATCGATATTCGAGAGCGTGTGATTCAAAGTTTCGTTACGTCTGGTCTGGTCTGGAATACTGGAATGTCGGATCATGATCCTGAAATGTTTCGTGACGTGTTCGTTATTTTTATGATCCATGTTGTATTGTATCGGATTTGATGGGTGTACTACTGTGGAACTTCCCGTTATGATGAACCATTTATTGTTATGCAATAAACAATATATTACACGTATTAAGACATGACCGATACGAACTCTTGCAACTGATAATGATGGGCAAAGTGGCACGCGTCGGGGCTGCGGATCCCGTCAGGGCTGCGGATTATCGAAAAGATAACGCGGCCTCGGCACAAGGGCGAAGAAGCAACATGGGTGGTTTTTAGTCAGTAAAAGTCTGACTCTCCCTTCCGCTCTGCCCAAGAGCGGGAGGAGTTATTTGATGATTTCTCAAACACAAAAAAAAAAAAAATGGGTAAAGTGGCAGGCAAAACAGCAGTAGTAAGAAATCGTGGCTGCGCAATATCTGGGAATGGATGGGAGTTAAGAGCACCGCGGAGCTTTTTAGACTGCAGGCAAAAGACAGTATCAGATATGCGGAGATTTCTGCCAACCTTCACTAGTTGGAGAGGCACTTGAAGAGAAAGAAAAACAATATATGCAATGCGTAACTAGTTTCTGGTGGTATCAGCAAGATTTCATAAATCAAGAGTGTGCCAATGAAAGATCTATAAACATCCTACGAGCTGCAGGCAGCCTCCAGTCCAGGGCACAAAGTGACAATCGTTCAATGCAAATTTTGGTGGAAAACGCAAAAATTTAAAGAACTTACTTCATCGTCATCATCTACTTGAGCTATTAAAAAGTTTTCTTCCAACTATGCTTTAATTTCATCACAATCACACTAAAAACTCAGTACAAAGCGAGTCTTTAATGCTCTAGCTAGAGCAATAAAAATGTATGAAACATTATTGCACAGTTTATTTTTTAATCGCACCAAAAGGTGCCAATCTCAATGGATTAGCTCTATTCAGCCAGCCGATATCAGTACTTTTTTTTACGTACATATTATTCGTTTCTATCTTACTTGTTCCAAATTTAAAAAATGATTGCTGCTATAACTCTGATTTAAAAATGAAAGAAATTTAAAAAAGTGATTTGGCGGGAACTTTGTTAACTTTGCTTGACAATATTTTTGGAAACGATAAAGTGTGAAACTATCTTATTTTGAGTGCTTCGGCTTCGAATTAAAATGGAATCATCTAGCGACACATTAACTCCGGAAAATATTCTAAATGAAGCCGACAGTGTTATAGAAAATCTTTTAACTGTTTGATATGAGTTTCTTTTATCTACTATTCCTATAGGTAATAGTTGAAACAAAAGCAGTTTATGCACCTCGCCTTAAGTAATTTATATTGCCCTAGTGCCTGTTAGATAAGAGCCCTCGCTGACGCTCGGGCTCTAAATCAGGCACTCGGTGCAATAATAAATTACTTTGTGATCGATGCAATAATCTACTATTATTCAATCATGTTCTTGTCTTTAAAGGAATAAGATACGCTTTGAAAGCAACTGTGCTGACTGAAGACAAGATTAATAGAATATTAAACTGTTTTGACTTTACAAATGCAACTGAATTCAAACAAGCCACTGAAAGAATGCAAACAAACACCGATTGACGGTTGCATTTTCCATTCCTTCTGGTCTTTTTCATGTTTTTGTAGATTTCATCACATCGCAAAAATTTCGGCAGTGTGTGCCAAATTGCAAGCTTGCAACAGATTGCAAGCAGTACATAAACAAACAGTTTCGGCTAAATTTACTGTTCGACCAGGTTCAATGACGCTAGTCTTTTGGCATTGCTCTTTGAATCATTGATCGTTGAGGTGGCGACAGGCCTTATTTATAATGTGATTATTTTGTGAGAAACTCATGAGATTTTGGCTTGATTTGGGCAGTTGCTGCATCGTTAAAAGTCGAAGTTATGGTTCAATTTTGGTGACATATTAAGACGTTATTCAGAGGTTAAAATATACCCAATTAGGATTTTTGGGAAATGAACTCGTGTTATTGAACATTCATGTCAGACACATGGCTCAATTATTTGCTGTAGAAAATTTTATTTGGATTGTAAAAAGTTAAAATTGGAAAATGTGTCAACTTTACCGTACATTTTGTAAAGCACATCACACTAACAAGAAAATAATTTCCCATCAAAGTTGGGGTCGGCTTCCAGTCTAACCAGACCACTAACAAGAAAATATTGTAGAGCAAAATGTTCATCATAACACATCATTTTCTTCCACGTAAGTGCCATTATCGTTTCGCTAACACGTCTCGTTGGGCGCTCATGTGGAAAATTTAACACTCACAGATAACCTTCCATCTACGTCACTACACCCACCTCCTACCCGAGGTAGGGCACTCTTGATGGCTTCTCATGGCCAAGATAGTGTGCGATGACGTGGAAAACTGAAGGTCTAATATAAAATAGCGCCTTTAATCTCTGGAGGGTTTGGTAGAGGTGTGACTTCGCATGTTATCTCCGAAGCTTTAGACAGGGGTGTTCCTATAGTAGACTCATACTCATATTTTGCTAGTGATGCTTAAGTCCCATGTAATAGAGAGCGAGCCTATTGCCATCAACTGGGCACAAGTTCAGTTTCCAAGGCTGCTACTGAGAATATCCTAATGGATGAACCCAATAGCACACTGCCTGAACTGGTAGGCAACTACAGAGTCAACAGTAGTGCTTGCGATCACTACTTCAACTACAGTTAGTTTTTTCAGTATATCTGCAGTTTTATGGAATAGAATCTCTGGTATAGATTCAAAGTTTGCTAATTTTAAGCTGTCTATGATCGGATATCTTCCGTGGTTTTCAATTAGTCTATGCGGGATGCATCATCCCGCGATCATGGTGCTAGGAACAGTGTAAAAACATAGATATTGCTCACAACATTTGAAAGTCACAGAATAAATCCCGTAACTGACATTGTAAGTTTAGTTGTGACCGTGGAAGCTTATAACAAAGTTTGCTAATCTTCAAAAAACGTTCAAAGAGACTATAATGAAATTAACATCGTTTTCATCAATACTTGAGAGCTTCTGATGGTTTCTCTAGACCAAAATCATGTGTGATGACGTGAAAAACTAAAGTTGTTGAGTATTGTTGTTTATGTTGACGATATTTTGCCGTGCTCTAGTTGTTTCTGAGTGTGGTTTTATGGAGCTTAAACTTTATGGTTTCTTGTCTAGTAATAGAATTGGGTGGATCTCTTGTTAACAAAAATAGAACCAAGGTTTGTTGCACTTCAAAATCCGTCTTATCATTGGAGATATTTTTCCAAGCGCTGCCATATAAACCCGTCTAACATTTCTTCTACGCAAAATCAATTACTAAAGCACTAGCCACGAGCCTGGTGAAATATCACAACGGCAATCATGACGAATTTATTTACAAAGTTTCACACAATTCACACCCATTTTAACTTTGGGGAGTTTAGTGACTGTTGTCTGTCTATGAGTGAATTGAAGAAAGTTACACCCGATATGAAAAATCTTTCCCATCATTTATGGAAGCAAAAATTATTTTATGGCCTTGTTTTCGTTTACTGTGGTACTTTTCAGTAATACCAATTGCATTCTTTAATCCACTACCAATTCACTTTACCTGGTTATAGCCTCCCATATCAAAACATTATCGAATTTCTTCGTAGTTTCATTGGTAGTAGTCACGCTATATTTCAGGATATGTTCGTTTCCCCTTTTATGTTCAGGTTGATTAATGTTTGTTATTTTTATGAACCATTTATTTTGTGTCTATTGAGGTTCATGAGGTTGCAGTAGGTCAGCATAATAAATGTCAAATTATTGGGAAGTTCTTATATTTGTTTTTTTTTGTTTGTTGTCATAGGAGCATTGTTTTCACTTATGAATATCAATACGTGTCTCATTATGTGTCCTGCTTTGAACTGTATCTATGATGACAACTATTAAGACACTGAAACGTATAAGCCAGTCAGCAGTGGTAACGGAGCTGGCAGACACCCTTATTGCGCCAGATGTGTAGGCCGCACGTCAGAGGTTGAAAATCACCCTATGCTGGCCATTTTTCCAATTGAACTTTTTTTTATCGTGCTAGGCAAATGTTTTACCAACGATGTGCTGTGGCCAGTATCGACATCATTGTATAGTCGTAAAGCTTAACAAATTCTTAATTCACCAATATCCCGAAAATTTAACCCATACAATAATAAATCACATAGATGTCCATGGTTGACATGGATTTGATATGGGCACGTAATGCAAAGTTTTGAGCAGGAATGTGAATGATTATAAGAGTAGCGAAATACCAAAGAAAGCCAATTTCTCGTTATGAATTGACTGTGTGAAGGATGAAATAGTAACAGAGGAAATAACTGCTTAGATGACAAACAACAGAGGAGTATGGCGCCGACTCCAAATAAATTGGAATAAGGGCAGGTGAATGATGCTGAGATAATATGTTTGACGACATAAACACGTATGCAGCAGACAAATCTAAATCACAACTCTATAACTATCAGTTAGTTATAGAAGTTAGAGCTTGGTGGTATGCCAAAAGCTATAATTTGTGAGGCGGTGTACGCATGGACAGCGCGTCAATCAGTATCGGGGACATCTGTGTGACTGTCAGTCATGATGCAGCTACGCTAAATGTGAAATACTTTTAGTTTCTTCACGACCTGTAGAATGCATCGGTTGTGGGTAACGCTCTGTTTCGTTTTCACGTACTTTTCGTTTACTTAAAGTTTTGTATGAGCTGAAATTGCTGGTGGGACATTATGATTCGTACGAAGAAACGTTAAGGCCGCGCTCAGTTTGGACGCGTTTTCGTACGAATTTTACTAGTATTCGATCAAAAAATTCAAATCTCATGTCATATTATGATTTTGGTGTTTTGTTAATTGATGGTAGAAGGTTATTTTCTTCTAAATCTTTATTCTCATCATACAAAAGCTCCAAATCCAAACAGATATGCATGTTGTTGTAAGATAGCGATATTAAATATTCGAATAGATAAATTGCTTGTCCATTTCTACAAGTATCAAAGGAGCATTTGCTTGGCACTCGAGCAAGAGATGACAAGCAGTTTATTCAACTGTTATTACTATTACATAAACGAATTTAAATGGATACTCTAAAATCACATACTGATGATATTCCCTGCCACTTACATCTTCATCATCTCTAGCAATGGCATTCTCATCTCTTAATGTTTTACGATCGTTTAAAGAATCATTTTGGTCGCCAAAATAAACATAGCTAATGTAACGTGCACATGCATGTAGCAGTGAACCTGTGAGATCATCCACCTTGCCGGATCGGTAGGCGAATGACGAACGCTTCCCGTGTTACGACATTTCTATTCTAATTTACTTATCGTTTGGTGTTGGTCTACTTTTGGTGGGTTGGCAAGGTCGCTATCGGATGTTGTGTTCTTCTGTTGTGTTTAATATAAGTCGAATGCCTTAACTCTTGGCAGTTTTTGCGGCAATGAACCAATATTTGAATTCCTTTCTCACAAATACATACTTTTGACAATAAGATTTCCATCATCTTTGTTTCAACGCGTCTCTTCTTTGCTAGTATAGTCAGAACTTCCACGAATTTTATCAGTGACTATTGATTTATTGCTGTTTTAGATTTTCATTACTTGTGGTCATGCCTAATTTTATTTGTCTTTGATGGCTTTTATTTAGCTCACCTCCAATTGTAATGACGATCTTTGTATCATCTTTGATGTCATTCCCAGAACTAGCTGGATTGCATTTTACACTTGGCTCTTAACGTTCTTTTTCTCGTGATTTATTATTCTCTTCAATATTGATATAATCTTTAAAAGTGTCTGATATAACAATGACATTGGCGGACTCTTTCATCGTGTTCATGAGTTATTTTTAACTGAAGTGCATTCGGAAGGCTGAACATTAATCATCGATGGTTCAGAGAACTGATTCATAATCACATGTTGGACCTAATTAACGGATGTGTGCCAGAATGTTGATGAGCGCCGAATGTTAGGGATTATTTCAGTGGATGGACTTGAATTTAATATTTTGATTTGGATGGAACTTTCCTGTAAAAGTTTCTTTAACTTTAATTTATTATGGGTTACCATAATAAAATATTTTGTAAATACCAGTCGTCGTTGTTATAGTTAAACTGCTTGGTGTATAATTATCAAGGTTGGGTTAAAGTAGTATTAGACGAACTGGAGCCGTGGCTCCGGTGTCGCAGACGCCCGTGTCCGGTATCCGCAGCCAGTGCATTATGTCTGTACCGGACTGACCGAATCTTGATGCGTTATCATGATGAGTTAAGGATAGCAAATAGAATATTGCAAAACCCCTTAGAGTTAGACGGATTCAATTAGTTACAATATAATAAACTAAACTTAACAATCCTTTGAGTTTCGTTCATTAACAAGACAAGAACAAACTAAATAATAAAAAAATCAGCAGACACTTAGAATGAGGTTAGTTTTGGCTAGCCTGAGACGTCAGAAGATTAGATGTAATCAGGTAAGATAAAAAGAACTCAATGCCAGCGGAATTAATACAGGTCCAAAGTTGCATCATCAGACGAAATAAATAATCGTCAATCTAGATCACTTCGGGCATCGCTTCTTGTTAAAAGCGGGGGCAATTTCGAGCTAGATTTAAACAGAATCATCACACTAGTTTAGTTTCTGCTAGTGGAACTTTGCATATCAGTGCAGTCAAATAATCTACATATTCAGAATATATTTTTGTTACTTTTGTGTTTTCCTGCATCAATCTGTACAGACCGATGACTGTCAGTTTTATCTAGTTTGTCTTGTCTAGCTTTTTCACCCTCCAAATGTTCAGATAATGACCATAGTTTTCCCCTAGCAATTATTATTTTATTGCTTTATTTTGAGTGCTATTGCTTTATTCGATTCATTTGGAATACTCCCCTGTCTGGCCAGCTCGTCGGCGCCGGCGCTCCCCAATTTTAAACGCTGTGCACCCTCCGTCTCCTGGCCCATAGCCAGCTCGTCTCCTAGATAACTTCATTCAAAGCTTCCAAAGTTTCATTTTAAATTATCGTAAATGAATATTCTTGTAGAATGAACAATTGGACAGTTAGTAAGCAGGTACACTGCAATTTATTATTTTCCGTGCCAGCCACTTTGTGTTTGCTACAAATCTTGTGTCTTTTCCCTACTCTTTTCTTACATTTTCGCTTTGAAAGCTTTTTGTTCTTCATCTTCTTCGTCGACAACAATTAGCAGAACAATAAATAACGCACATTTATTATCATTTTACAAATTGACAGCACTTAGTCGACTGCTCCGTCATATTTTCCTGAACTCTTTTCATCAATCTTCTAGCTGAATTCACCTCCGGTAACATTTGTTATAAATTCGTGGATATCATCGTAAATTATACACATGCGCAATTTGCTTTCAAATACATCGGTTTCACCATCTCTTACAGCTGATTCGAGTCTGGTCCTACCGTCATCCGCCCCCGCACAGATCCCGCTGACGTCATCACTTAATCGCGTTTAAGATTCACGGAAAGTGTTAGAAAATTCGAGGTCGATGCACGACTCGTTATTTTCCCTCGTCTCATTTCTATTATTGCATGTTTTACCTATCGTAAGATATTTCTAGCTGTCTGTTTGTCTTCGTCGTCTGGTATAAATTGGTCTTTGTCTGCGGATTTTTGCATGTGATAAGTTTTTATTGCTTCTCAGATAATATATATGGATCTGGCTTAGAAAATGTGTTCACCTCAGATTTTACACTGCAATTTCTGTCCGTGCTGACATTTCTAATGCATCCGACATGAATCATCCTGAGAGCTGATTCTGTAACAGCGGCGATTACTGCAATATATTTGAGAGACAATGCTTTCAGTTTAACAGTAAGCTTTTAAGAGCATTAGCTAACCATTGTAGTTAACAACGGGGGCGAGTACATTAGTGCCAAAATCCAGCACAAGCTGTGGCACATTGTGGCTGGTTAGTTCTATTTCAGTAGACTTGACACATCTAATGAATGTGGGTTGTAGAGTTTGGTTCTAACGGAAACATTTGCATAAGAAGTTATACGAGGGCGGGTCAATAAGTCCGTGACTTTTTGAATCAAACACAGGTTTTCGGATACGTCCTATTTTTATTTTTCAACGTACTCTCCTTTGAGCTCTATACACTTTGTCCAACGTTTCTCCAATTTTTTTATCCCTTCCAAAAAATAAGATTTGTCGAAGTCATCAAAATGACTATTTGTTTGTGAGATGATTTCATCATTGGAGTCAAATTCCATTCCACCAAGCCATTTCTTCAAGTTTGGGAACAGGAAATAGTCAGTCGGGGCTAAATCCGGAGAATAGGGCGGATGAGGGAGCAATTCGTAGCACAATTCATGAATTTTTGACATGGAAACTGCACATGTGTGCACCCTTGCATTGTCCTGGTGGAAAAGAACCGCGGCACCCATCTTGCGGAAAGCTTTTTCATACCCAAGTGATCATTTAAAGTTGTAACCACTGAGCCATGTGAGATCCCTATGGCTTCCACAATCTCTCTCACTTTCAATCTGCGATCGGCCAACACCAAATCGTGATTTTTTTTAATTGTTTCGGGTATAGAGACTTCAACTGGGTGTCCAGAACGTTCGGCATCTTCCGTGCTTGTACGGCCACAACGAAGTTCTGCGAACCACTTCTTTACCATTGAAATTGGTGGTGCAGAGTCCCCATAGTGTTTATCAAGCCTAGCTTTGGTTTGAGTGATGGTTTTTTTCCTCAAAAAATAATGCTCAATGAGCACACGAAATTCACTTTTTTCCATTTTCTTCTCAAAGTACGCGGCAGCCTGCTATCAATGGCTGTCAAAGACAAACTTATAGACGCTGCTTGTTCAAATTTTGACAGAAGTCACCTGATAGTAGCCTGTTGACAGCAGCAGTGTTGCCCTTTCAGTTAAAACACAAGAAATTAAAAAAGTCACGGACTTATTGACCCGCCCTCGTAGTTGGCAGAAAATAATAATCATCCTTACATAGTATAAAACAAAGTCGCGTCTGTTTGTTTGTTTGTTTGTTTGTCTGTATGCTTTAATCTTTAAAACTACGCAACGGATTTTGATGCGGTTTTTTTTAATAGATAGAGTGATTCAAGAGGAAGGTTTTAATACCTTTTTTGCACCCGTGCGAAGCCGGGGCGGGTCACTAGTAAGTAATAAAGGTCAAAAGCAACAATAGATGTTACACTCTGATATGGTAGCACAAAAAAAAATACAATATCAAGAACATTTGCAAATTGTTTCTTCTAATGACGATGCTATAACAACGAACTTTTTTATAACCATGACATTTTATTTTTGCTATGTGACTAACGTAAGATTGTTTGTCATAATGCAAAAACGAAAACCATTTCCGTTCGGAAGACGATCTACCTCATCCTATTTCATCCATTCACTTGGCCAAAACTTTAGGAGAGACTAGATTTTTTTTTTACCCATTGTTTAGCATAGTACAAAGATGAAATTTTAATCAGCCTAAAATGTTGCTAATCCTGGAGGATCTGTGAGAGGGATTGCATGATAGGAGACATACTTTCATACAAGCTTGGCTTGCGAAAATTCATCCCTTGAGCTTGCCTAGGGACCAAATACATGCCAAAACTTGCCGTATTATTGACCCCTACTGGCTGTGGGTCCAGTGCGGGTTCGTTCATGTCACAGATATTCGAATTGTTGGTTCTAGGACATGTTTAGAGATTTTGGCATGCTTGCTAAGAGTGTCGTAACTGCTATAAAGCAGCTGTGGCATTCCAAGATTTCGACAATGTTTGAATAACGTTTGTCACGTGTTGCTTGCTATTTGCGACTGACCTACTTGCGAATCCGTGGCTATGAATGAGAGACTTCTAAGAACCTCTCACACAGTTTATCATGAGTGTTCTATTAAAAAATTGCCAAAAGGTTTGTAAGGTCGTTTGTATTTGGCAAAGTATGCTAAGGTGGTGTTTCATTGCACATGCAACATTGCATCGGTAACGAGCAATAGATTCATAAATGATTTTTGTATTGATACAATTTCGATTATTACTACAGTTAGTATGTAAGCGATACATAGCATATTTAGCGTATGCTGATAATGCTACAGTTCGCTCAGAGAAGAGATCGTGTGTGCCATAGGCCTCTTCTTTTTGAAATTGAAATGGACAGTTACTTATCTAGCAAGAAAGCCCGGTGTGTCAGTGGTGTGGACCATCCTTAATTATCTGTGGTTGTGTTGTGTACTAGGGTTAAGATTATCTGTGGTCATTGTAGTCTAGTGTGGATTGAAATAGATATGGCTGCTAAGAGTTCCTGCAGTTTAATTTATATAAAATAGAATCCCAGTCTCTACTATAGTAAATAACAATTCTACATCTAAATATAAGATGACATGGCGCTGAGGACACAGGATTCAGGCGAGTGGTTGGAGTTTTTATAGAATAAAGGCGAAGGTGTGTAGCGGCAGCGAGTGACGCGACGCCATTACAGAGGCTATCAAAAAATATTTTTTTTATAAAGTAAAAATGGAGATGATACGGCCTCCAGACACGTTAAAGTTAAACACTCAAAATATCAAGCAATCATTTCTAGATTGGAAGCAAAAATTTGATTTGTATTTAATTGCGAGTGGAGCGAAAACTAAGTTGGAGAAAGAACAACTGAAAGCTTTATTACTGCACAGTTTGGGTGACGAAGGTCTGGCAATATACAATACATTCGAGAAAAAAGAGTCGCTAACATTTGAACAAGTAATACAAAGTATAGAAAAGCACTGCAGTCCACCAAGCAATGAAACATATAACAGACATGTTTTCTTATCTCGTAAGCAAAAAACGGCAGAAACTTATGATGAATTCATTACGGATCTAAAAAAGCTAAGTTTGGATTGTAATTTTGATCATTTAAAGGACGGATTAATAAGAGATCAAATCATAATGGGAATAAGTGACAATAGTTTGAAGGAGAGCTTATTAAGAACAACGGATCTTACACTAGAAAAATGCATAAACACTTGTAAAGCGGCTGAAGTAGCTAGAGGTCAAATGAGAAACTTAAAGAAAAAGAAGTTGGAGAAGTTAATAAAAATAATCCTCGTGGGAGACAACTTAGTCAAAATAGGTATACAGATAGAAAAAGATACCAACAATCAACATCACGGACAAGGCAAAATCCAAGATATAAAAGGGATCAAGGAGATGGAGCACCACGAGTTTGCGGCAAGTGTGGAAGTAACCACCAATATGGAAAGTGTCCAGCTTTCAACAAAAAATGTGTAAAGTGTAGTAAATTGGGTCATTTTGGTGCGATGTGTAGAAATAAGTGTGCGGTTATAGAAAAAAGTAGTGAAAAATCATTTGAAATAGAAACAGTGCAGAAAGTTGGAGAAATAAATAGAGACTGGCAAATGGAACTTATAATTAAAGGCAACATAGTGAAATTTAAGATTGATACAGGGTCACAGGTGGATATATTAAACATAAATACATGTAAAGGATTAAACTTAAAGATTAATAACGCAGAAAATGTAAAACTAACTAATTTTGATGGTTCAAGTATTAAAGTATTAGGGGCATGTGATGAACAAATAAGTTACAAAAACAGTAAATGTATCACAACTTTTTATGTAGTAGAGTGTTGTAAAATGGGAGTTATAAGCTATAATACAGCATTAAGATTGGGGATAATTAAAAATGTCTGTAAAATCAATGAAGGGTCTACACAATATTTAATTGAGAAATATAATTGTTTATTTTCTGGATTAGGACAACTTGAACATGAGTATAAAATCAAATTAAAGGATGACCATATACCGGTAGCGGAGAGACCAAGAAAAATACCATTCAAATTACAAGATAGAGTTAAACAGGAGTTAGATAGGATGGAGCAATCAGGAGTGATTAGGAAAGTGGTAGAACCTACAGAATGGGTTAATTCTATGGTAGTAACTAAGAAATCAGGTGACAATATTAGAATATGTTTGGATCCTCAAAATTTAAATAAGTGTATAATAAGGGAGAGACATAAGATGAGTACCTTTGAGGAACTAGTAGCTAGGATGCCTAATGCTAAATACTTCAGTGTATTAGATGCGTCTAAAGGATTTTATATGATAAAGTTGACAGAGGATAGTCAATTGTTTACAACTTTCAATGCTAGAAACTGGGGAAGGTATTGCTATAAAAGGTTACCATTTGGGTTAAATTCAGCACCTGAGGTGTTTAGTAGATGTTTTTCTGATTTGTTTAAAGATATTGAAGGGGTAGAACAGTATATAGATGAATTGATTATATTATGGGGTCAGAGTTTAGAGCAACATAATGAGAGGTTAGAAAAGGTATTACAAAAAGCAAAGGAATCAGGAGTTAAATTTAATAAACAGAAATGTCAGTTTGGGGTTAAAGAAGTAAAGTATGTAGGGCATATAGTAAGTGGGGATGGTATAAAACCAGATCCGGAGAAAATAAGAGCAATTGTAAGTATGGATGAACCAAAAAATAAAAAACAATTGCAAACAATATTAGGCATTGTTACCTATGTATCAAAATATGTGCCTAATTTATCAGATGTTACATATTCTTTAAGAGAGTTATTAAAAAAAGACGCAGAGTTTATTTGGGGTGAAAAACAGAAAAAAAGATTTCTATAAATTAAAGCAGTTATTAACATCAGAACCAGTTTTAAAATATTATGATATGAATAGTCCTATAACCTTGTCGGTTGACAGTAGCAGTACTGGGTTAGGAGCAGTCTTACTGCAAGATAATACACCAGTGGCATATGCTTCCAAAGCGCTAACAGATTGTCAGAAGTCTTGGGCGCAGATAGAGAAAGAAATGTTAGCAATAGTTTATGCATGCGAAAAATTTCACCAGTACATATATGGAAAACATGTGTTAGTAGAAACTGATCATAAACCTCTGGAGTACATTGTTAAAAAATCTATGAATGAAACACCCTTAAGGCTACAGAGACTTAGACTAAGATTGCAAGGATATGATTTAGAAATAAGGTATATGCCAGGGAAAGAATTATTAGTGGCAGATGCTCTGTCAAGGTCTTATGTGAATGATACCATATGTAATAAAGAATTAGATGAGACTATAGAACTGCATGTATGCTTAATAAAAGAAAGTTTAAATATTAGTAAAGAAAAACTAAAAGTATTAAAAGAAGAGACAGCTAAAGATGAAGATTTAATTTTATTAATAAAGTACATACAAAATAAATGGCCTTCAGTCAAAGAAATACCGTATAAGCTTAAATATTATCATTCTATAAAAGATGAGTTATATGTTACAGATGGTTTAATTTTAAAAAATACAGCTATTTTAGTACCCAAGTCATTGCGTAGAGAGATGTTAAACAAAATTCATTTTAATCACATGGGAATTGATAAATGTAAAAATAGAATTAGGGGTTTATTGTTTTGGCCTTTTATGAATAAAGAATTAGAAGATTTAATTCAGAATTGTGACACATGTCTTGAATTTAGTAAAAATCATTCCTATGAAGAATTAATGATAAGAGATATTGTAAACAAGCCTTGGGCTACAGTTGGTGCAGTTATGTTCTTTCTAAACAATAAAATTTATTTGTTAGTAGTGGATTACCTAACTAAGTATGTTGAATTGGTAGAGATGTGTGATCAAACTGCTGATAGTCATGTAAAAGCATTAAGTTCAGTTTTTGCTAGATGGGGAATTCCTGAGAAATTGTATACTGATGATGGATCTCAATATAAAAGTTACATATTTAAAGATTTTTGTAAATTGTGGAATTTTCAACATATTACTTCATCACCATATTATGCGAGATCTAATGGAATGGTAGAAAGACACATACAAACTATTAAAAAAATGTTTAAAAAATGTTTAATTGAGAAAAAGGATTTTTATTTAGCTTTACTAGAATACAGAAACACACCTATTGATGATAACTTAAAATCACCTAATGAATGGTTAATAGGTAGGCAAGTATCATCTTTTTTACCAACAAAGAATACTTTTGTTAAAAATAATTACAATAAATTGAAGAAACAGGTAGAAGTTAAGCGTTTTAAATATAAATATTATCATGATAAGAGAAATAATTGTGAAATAGGTAGATTCTATCCAGGACAAAAGGTTTATATACATGATAGAAATACTAATCAAAAATTAAAGGGGGAAATTGTTAAAGAGGAGAAATACAGATCATACTTAATTTTATTGGAAAACGGGGAAAAGGTTGTTAGAAATAGATAGGTATCATATTTTTAAAGGTTCTCCGTGGAGACAATCTAATGAAAATTATAACTGCTTAAATGACTTTGTCAATGTTGCAGATCAGAGTTCTTCCACACAAAAAAGAGTTACTTTTAACTTAAAAAATAATGTAGAACATGTTGTACCAAATGATAACGGTAATGTTAGTAATAATGTTTCTAGGTTTGGAAGGACTCTGAGGCGACCTCATTATTTAGACAATTACGATTGTGGAAATTAATTTGTATTTTCTGTTGTGTAAAAAAAGGGGGATGTCAGTGGTGTGGACCATCCTTAATTATCTGTGGTTGTGTTGTGTACTAGGGTTAAGATTATCTGTGGTCATTGTAGTCTAGTGTGGATTGAAATAGATATGGCTGCTAAGAGTTCCTGCAGTTTAATTTATATAAAATAGAATCCCAGTCTCTACTATAGTAAATAACAATTCTACATCTAAATATAAGATGACACGGTGGTAGTTGAGGATACCACATGTCTTCGAATGTTTAGTTCCAGGGCATCCGGTGTTCTCACGTTATTGCTTTATAGTTTTGGTTGTAAAGCATTTTGTGCAACCTTGTAATTATTGCCTTGTAAGACTTCGCCAGATCCTAGTCAATACGGTCCTTAAACAGACGTGATACAATTAGAAATTCTATTATTCATGTTCTGACGCTAAAGGTGAGCTCTGAAAATATATTATGTGGCGCCTGAAAGCGCTAACAAATTATATTCGATAATATATGCAACAGGGGAATGTAACGCCTACAGATTTCAACCCACAGTATTCTAGAAACCAACATTTTTTCATTCTCTTCTAAGAAATATGTTGTAGGTATAACTTCGTGATCTGAAAATTTAAATATTTTTCAGGGTGACTGACTTCATAAATGTGTCCGTAATCCAAAATATATTTGTCCGTAATTGTACAATTGCAGACATTGCGTTGGAAGGTCTCCCACTAGGTGGACCGATGACCTGGTGAAGGTTACGGGGACCCGCTGGATGCCAGACGCACGAGACCGGTGGCGACACCTGGGGGAGGCCTGTGTCCAGCAGTGGACATCTTTTGTCGGAAATTATGATGATGTACAATTGCAAAACGGTGGTGCAGGTTAGAGAAACAGTCGCTCCCTGTGAAATACTGGTATGCAGTTGCTTCCACTTAGACTGGAAACAGGCCCTAATACACACATCAACACGGTCTAGGGATATTTTTAAAAAAGCGAATTACTATCAATGTGTTAATTATTTATATGACAATAACAATAATAATATAATAACGTATATTTAAAATATACGTTATTTAATATTCTACCATTTTTTAATAATGGTTAAGGTACTGATTAAAATTTCAGGATTTCATGGAAAAAAAATGAAGCATAGACGGAAACCGTTTATGAATTGACTTTTAATTTGTGAGTAAAAACTGAAAAAAATAGAAAAATCATTTAATTTGTGTTTATAAACTTGAAGTTAGTAGTCTGAGAAAGCGCCCATGATGTTCATAACACATCGGCAACGATTCGGCATGCTCAGAACAAGGTTGTCAATGTCTTGCTGCGGAATATTGTCCCATGTCCTTCTGAGGTGCGCAAAAAGTTGAGCTTCTGTAGCCAAATTTTCAGGAACTTCCTTCAGAGCTCTTCTTTGCAGCATATCCCACGCATGCTCAATGGGATTTAGATCTGGCGATTGAGCAGGCCAGTCTAAGGCAATAACATTATGTGTATGTAACCAAGCTGCTACCGTTCTCGCCGTGTGTGCCCGGGCATTGTCGTGCATGAGCAGGAAATCTTGCCCCATTTGTGTTCTGTGGAGCAAGATTACGAGCCCCAGCACCTGTTGGACGTATCGTTCTGCCGTCATATTGCCCCGCACCCAAACGAGATCCGTCCGTCCTCCAAGACGAATTCCTGCCCAAACCATAATTGTTCCTCCTTGGTATGGGTGAACTTCCTGAGGGTTCTGTAGACGGCTCCATCGTCCAGGAACTCAAACACGCGTCCTTCGTGAATCTGGATGGAAGCCGAACCTGGATTCATCCGTGAACAGCACATTGGACCATTGCTCACGGCCCCAGTCCACGTGGTTCCGAACCCATTCTAATCGTCGTCCACGATTGCCTCTCCGTAAAGGTGGGACCCGGAGTGGTCTACGAGAGCGTAGATTGCTTTCATGCAGTCGCCTTCTTACAGTTTGGTCACTCACAAGCACTTGGTGTTCCACTCGCAGCCTTTGGACCAATTGAGTCGCCGTTGCATTTGGTTGAGCTCGCGCAGTAATTTGCAAAAATCGGTCTTGTCTGGGGGTAGTGATGCGACTTGGCCCCCGGTGCCTCTCCGCTACTTCACCTGTGGCACGATAGCGTGTCCACAATCTTGAAATTACATTTTGATGGGTCCCTATGGCCTCAGCAACATTACGCTGAACAGATCCAGCTTCCAGCATTCCCACAGCTCGTAACATCTCCGCCCTCGTCAAAAGTCGGCGTCGCATGGCTACAATACCTCAATGTTAACTTTATCTTTCATTTAAAAATGAAAAAAAAACTGTAACTAAACGTAATTCGTATTGTTTTTTAAATTTCGCACAAATGACAATTCCCTCTCCTATACATCAAGACATTTTTATGCCACCGAAACAAAAGAATTTTCAAAAATTTGAATTTGGAATTAGTCTGAGATAAATTACAAACAAATCGGTGTATTAAAGATTCCAATGCGGCCAGTACTCTTCGAGTTATTTAATTGAGTATGAAATATCCCTAGACCGTGTTGATGTGTGTATATCATAATTGTAAATTTTTCTGTTGGTTCAGGCATGCGTGGTTAACGCATTATTGAAAACTTAGTTTAGTTGCACTAATTTGTTAGTTCTGCATGTTGAAATTGGCACATCCCTAATGTGACTATTATAGTTTTGGTAACCCTAATGGTTGCCATGGTTTGTTATTCGAAAATATAGAATACTAGTTCGACGGTGCAATTTTCTTTTCCTTTCCCTGCTTGCCGCTCCCAACTCCAACACTGCACGATTATTACGTGTAATATAAGGGACCCACAGAATTGAGTTTACTCTTGGTAACCAAGCAATTGTGGCCTCTTGTTTTAAAACCCCGGTAAATCTAGTTAATTAAAATAAATCAATAGCCTTTCATCTCTAAGTAAAAGACAGAACAAGGTATAAATCTCAACGATAAAGCCCTAATATAAGCGTTAACAACTGCGTTGCTCCAATAATTACAGAAGTGAAGATATACACTACTCGTAAAATATACGTTTTTGCCATAAACTTTGAAATCGGGTTGGTTTTCGGTTTTACGGCGCCTGTGATCATTTTGTTATTGAGTTTTAAATACCGTGGTAATGGTTTGGTATAACAAAACTTAAAGCTAATTAAAAAGCTATTAAGATAGCTTTTAGCTTTGTTAATTGTGGCATCTGAAAGAATGGCACGGGTAGTAGCATATAGCGTATTACTAAAATTTATATAGTGATTTGAGGACTTCAACAAAGTTAATCAAAGCTATCAGCGACGACGACGTTGGCATCATAAAAAACGTCGTGGATCGACATAAATGCTACTGTAATCTTTATATCAATCTGGTTAAGTCGATGTACATACGCTGAATGCTTTGAAAGGAATTGCATTCGTCTTGATTTGGTTCCCTATAAAGCTCTATAGCTAAGCTTCTTTTATGCTGATTCCTACTATCTAATTACTACATCACACATCACATTAGTATTAACAGTTATAGCAGCAATCAAAACAAAATTATCACCAATAATAATATTTGATCACCTCATTAGGAGATCCACGCATCCCGCCGTCTAACGCACATTCCTCCAAACCATTACAACATCTAAAACAAACGTTGGAAAGCATAAATTCGTCTGCATGCGACATCATAATCCCATTGCACACGTCCAGTCGAATTTGTATCTACTTAAAGACGTGGATGTTTTATAAATAAAGTTATTTATATAGAAAAGTACCGTCAGCAACGACGCCTACGTCGCTTGGGCTATTTTTAAGAATTACTATAATGTTGGTATCGGAGTTGCGTTGTCGTAGCTTTGTGTTTGATGATGTTACAGCTGGTTTATTATTTGTGGTTTTGATTGTGCGTTCTGTTTTCAGTTGTCACCTTTTGAAGCCATGTGGTCTAACTTCTTCATTTTTCCGGATTCTGGGTTAATTTGATATTTTTGTAGAAGTCTATTCCAAAGATCTGTTTTTTATAAGAAGATCCTCCCGGTTCAAATTCTTATATTTGAAAATGCAATGACTTCTCTTGCCAGTCGAGGCATATAGTGACGTTCTGAAGAGATGACCTCAGGGTTAGGCAACTCAACGGCTTACGTATGGTAGTTTGAGAAAATCAACGTGTAGTGTAGTTGTCTCACTGCATAGCAAAAACTTCTGCTCCTAAATGAAAGAAACGAGAAATAAGCTTGAAGCATCTAGGTAGAGTTGGTGGTGAACATTTTCTACATATTGCTTGCTTGGTAATATTTAATTGTGATTTATGTTAAAAGCGAAATCTTCGTTGAATAGTGCATCTGCTCCTCTTATTGTTGACTTTGTATCAGTACGTAGCGATTATATCTATGTTATAAGTAAGGAAAGAGCTTCCTCTTTGTGAATAATTAGTTTATATGAATGTTCAAAGAATACCAGTAATCTAAGTATTTATTATCTTTCTCTTTGCTATTTCAGTACCGAATTAGTCTAGGACAGATTTATGTCGCAAATTACGAGTACAATAAACGTCTGTGTGTCTGTCCCAATCTATTTTCTCATATAGATTTAGATTAAACTGGAACTAGGTTCTATACAGAGCAATTTCTATAAATAGAATACTCGTATTTATGCAATCTCAATTTGCGTAATTCGCCGTTGTTACTTACTGTGACCTCATGTTAACCATATTCAAATGGCTTCTGAGAATTTGTCTTCTGTCACCGTTATTTATTTATCGATTAGTGTTGTGTTCGTTCATATTTATTTATGAGTCATATATATTTGTTTATTGATCTAGATTACATTCCTATGTGATCCTGATGATTGTATTGGTTATGTTTATTTCATCATCATTACCTTATAATTACTGTTGAGGTTGACAGATAATAAATATGTTCTTATACCAGCTTGCATCTACTATAGTTCACGCTTTTTTTAGTTAGGTATATCATATTTTAAACAAAATTCTTTTCAATCTCTTCATCGTCAGCCTTCTCAGTCATTCGTGAAACTAGTAGTATTATCATTGCTTCCGGTTCATCATCAGCTTCGTGCCTTTGTCTCATGTTACATGGTTTACATATATTTAAGACTTTAAATTGACGTGGTCACTAACATAAAACGGAATAACTTCATTTATTGTGTTCGTAAGATTATGGTCATAGAAACTAACATTTACTCTAATATGATTTCCTTGTGAATTATGTTCTTGTACTTCTATGTAACTATCTACAGTAGAGAGAAACTATCTCCCAATGTCTGAACTACTTTCATTTGGCTCAATAAACTTTCTCATAAGCTTTTAAAGCTTTTTGCGTTAGCGCAAGTAGAGCTTTTTGTTAGTTACTTGTGTTAAATTCACCTGGATTACGTAGCTATTTCTTGCTAGTGTTTTTATTTCATAAGTATCTTGTATTTCGTAGCAAGTATTGGTTAGAGCAGGCTAGTATCTTGTTTTTGAACGAAAACATTGTGTGTTCTAAATGATTATGGTAGAGGTGTATGTATGGGTGGGTATGGGTGAGAAGAGGCCTGAGTCCCTGCAGTGGGAACATTATAGGCTGATGATGATGATGATGTATGTATGGGCAAGTGAGGCGGCGCACGGCGGTGGAGTGAGGAAAATTTCGTGAGGATAGTTTTGAGTGTGGAGGGGTTTATGAAGACAGAAAGACAAAAAAAAATGTGGATGGACTGTGTAAAGAATGATATTGCAAGAAAGGAGATCTCTGATGAGATGACGAGTAAATAATAATAAATACGAGTAATAGTGAAGTATAGAAGAAGATATGCTGCACCGATTAACCCAAATGAATTAGGATAAGGGCCTTCTTGCCCTTTTTAGACGTCAAATCAGTAAACTTTGCAACAAAAAATATTATTCAATGACGAAACAATGCTAAAAAGTTATCGTTATTTAATCTGTTTTTAAAGGGTTTCATGAAACTACTATTGTTTATTTGCCTTCATACATCTAGTTTTTTACGTGCTCTTTATTTTGACACGCTAGGATATCGTAAAGCACGAGAAACAATAAACTCTGTGTAAAAAAATCCGACATTTTGCCAGTATTAATAGTTAGACGCCTACGACTGCCTACGACCAACACACTAACCCATTTTTCATGGCCCAATCTTACAAGTTGTGTATGTTAGTAAGACTTTTTTCTTTTATTTTCAATAGCAATACTGAGAATTTGTTGGAATGTTTTATCCTTGGCTTACTTTTAAGTCACTGTGACGTAGGTATCGGTTCTGAGGTAACTTTCAGCTGGTTTGAATTACGAGTTACACCGTTATAAACAATTTCTTGTTTGATTGGTGCTGACATTGTAATTTTTAGTTCTTAATTTGAGAAGACTAAAGAATTAGGTAGAAATGTATATTTGGTTTTATTTGAATAAAATCTACGTATATCCAGATGAAGATTTGAATGCATGTTGCGCTTTACATCCTAAATACATATTAATATACTTTACAAAGTAATAAAACAAATAGATTTAGATGCACATCACTCCACATCCCACTTCTAGTTAGTTTCGGGTCTAAGGTCGTATCTTGTTGGTGGGTTTTTCCATCAGCTGTTTTTGCCTAGTTGACGGCAAAAGGCTCATCCTCTACCACATGGGATTATTTGGGTCCCACCACTGGCAAAATGATGAGTTCTCTTAAAATACCTTTGCCTAGGCCTTCGTGGACGTCATCTACCAAGCCCTTCTTGGTAGTTCGATGTGGTGTTCAGAGCAACCCATCGACTATAGACATCAAATCATTTACGTTTGTGTTTGTTCGTGAAACACCCGGCCTCAACCTTACTTCACGGACAAAAATAACCCATCACACGTCCGCAACTAATCTGTCGCTAATTCTTTGGTTTAGGCTTGCCAAATGTATTATTAGAGCGATAACCTGTCTGTCGAAGCACCTGATCGGTTCACTTTCCGATTTTCGGAGCTGGGGATTAAGAAAAGAGTATTTTTAGGTGATTTTCTAGGCATAAATAGAAAGTTATTTTGTAAAAGTTTCGATTGAGACTTTTTGAATGTAAAAATATATGTAAAACTCCCCTCTATGCCTGCCCTTCAACATTTCAGAGTGTTTTAGCTGGGGATATGATGTGGTGGACCTAAATCCCCACTTGCCCAGCAAGGGTTTTTGTCTGCGTTTGTTAAAAATGGGTAGAGCTCCTGGCTTTAAGTCCTTTTCCATGTCTATCTTGCAAAGTAAACTACAGAGAAGCGTCGGAAGACGGGTAAAAGCATCCACTAGTATACGCTCTCAAGTGCTTTGGCCGCTAGAGCTGTTTGATACTACAAATATTTCATTCCTTAAAGTGGTTCAAATACACGGTCGTGTCTGAAACTCTCATGACTTTACTGTTGAGTCATAGATGTAAAAGACAAACAGGACTCAAAAAACGTCGGAATACGTAAGACTGTGGCAATTCAATGCATGAAAAGAGCAGCTACAATTATTGATTAGATACTAAACATATCAGAAAAACACATCCACCTCACAAGAAAGTCAAAGCTTTATTTATACAGCATAATGCTTGCCAAAGCGGTGGATTAAACCTGCCATCCGTAATATTCTACTAAATGAAACAGTAACGGTTTATATTGTAGGGCTTACGTACTAGATTTAACTAGATGATAATCCTTACATAGTATAAAACAAAGTCGCGTCTGTTTGTTTGTTTATTTGTTTGTTTGTCTGTATGCTTAAATCTTTAAAACTACGCAACGGATTTTGATGCGGTTTTTTTAAATAGATAGAGTGATTCAAGAGGAAGGTTTTAATACCTTTTTTGTACCCGTGCGAAGCCGGGGCGGGTCACTAGTACATAATATAATTAATAATATGTCCTCACAACTTCAGCCAAACCAGTATGAACAGGTTCCTTACCAGCTGCGGCTACCCTGACACATACTTCGTATTTTTAACCAAGGTGTAAACGGACTCCTCACCAAGCCACCAACCGAGCATTCTGTACATCAAACTCTACGTGAAAGGGGAATCGACTTTTCGAATACAAGTCACCGGGCGAATCCTGGCGTGTAATAATGGTCAGCCGTCCAATGACCAACCTTGGTAAGCGAATACTATTGAAGAAAGACATGTGAGAAAGTGAATTTCGGGAAAATGTCATTTCGTTATTTAAAGGGTCTCCTGATCATATTCGTTACGACAATCCTCACTAGATCCATCATTGCTCTGGCCAATGAATCTTCTGAGATTGGACGTAACAAACGAATGTCAATACTGTCACGCCGAGGTCAATGTCCCTGTTCTTAGTCAGTCTAAAATAGAATTTCCATAGGAAACTTCAGTATAATGCGGTCACAGCGATGACTGACGGGCGACGGTCAAAACTCTTCGACCGTTTTATTACATTTCTTGACGATGAATGGCGAAAACTTGGGCGTTCACCCTGATTGAGATTGTTCGAACTCTTTGATGTTGTTTGGCATTATTTCTACTCACAATTAAAAAGGAAGTGGGTGTGTAAATAAATAAACAATTCAATACCAATGGCATTCTAACATCTATTAAGATTCTAGAAAATCTTAAGATAGATAAAGCTGAATTTTCTTTTAAACCAGTTGAAAATGGTGCTGGACCAATTAGTTAGCGGTTTTCTGTGAATTTTGTTAATTGTTTAAACTAACTTTTCATAATTGTAAGCTTTTCATTCAGCCCTCACTGTATCTCTCAATGAAAACATAAGTACTCCACAAAGTCTTCTTTTAAAGCGGTAAAAGGAACTACAAACATAATAATTATAACATCATCACATCGTCCCCAGAGCTGTGCCTAGTAGGTGCACTCACATTTCGCCAGTAAATTGAACTCCCATGTAATAATTTGGTTTGGCCAGTTTTGACTGGCCTGTTGGTCTAGTGGTTAGTGACCCTAACTGCTATGCCGGAGGTCGTGGGTTCGATTCCCACCCAGGACAAATGTTTGTGTGATGAGCACGATCATTTGTTCTGTGTCTGGGTGTAATTTATCTATAATATGTATGTATTTAGAAATATATAAGTATGTTTATCAGTTGTCTAGTACCCATAACACAAGCTCTGCTTAGCTTGGGACTAGATGGCGTTGTGTGATAGTTGTGGAATATTATTATTATATTATTATTATTATAATAGGCGGCGAGAGAAAAACTCAATAACACTGCCTGACCTAGGAATCGAACGCAGACCCTCATGCTCAGCAGTCACCCTTGCGTGACCACTAGACCAACGGGGCAGGTCTAGAAATAAACATCTGCCTAGTGTCTTCCAGTCTTACTGGATGCAGTTGAGTTGAGGTCTAGAAAAAATCACGTATTATCAGAATCACGCTATAGCAAAGAAAACCTACCCACCTTCATTGAATTAAGTATGTGGACTTGAACTAAGTACACATTCCACAATATCTTTATCGTGCAAGTACGAGTACTGGCATACAATAAAGACTGATCTATCTACACACAGTTTATAAGGTCTGGGTCATCTCGTTTACATACAATCTCACGACTAACCCTTTTACGAGCAGGTTAACCTTGGTTGCCTTGGTTGATGCAGGCACGCAGGTTGATGTCATCGGCACTGGGATACGGCATGCAGTTTCTATTCTAATATTATTTTAGTGTGGCAACATTGTTGTTATTAGAGATGAAGACTGTTTGTTGTCATTTGGAATTAGATTGGTTGTCGTAAATGTATTTTCGTGTATTTTGTATTCCCGGATCTGGCTGTTTGGCTCGGAGATAGAATAGCATATTATACTGAATAATTTACGACTCTGCTGGCGATCGTATTTACTATAAGGTATCTTAGGTACAAAGCCAACCCAATCGAAGGCGATGCCGATGGATCGGGATCTATGGGCCAAATTGCTGAAAAATAAATATTTATGTATGTATGACGTATAACATTATAGTATTATCACAACCAAAATCGTTTAGCATTTTTCTCATTTATGAAACTACAGGATTTAGAAGTAAGGAAGGAGAAAGGGGAGGCCTGTCCTCATTAGTGGGACACCATGTAGGCTAGTAAAAACTACAAAAAATAACACTCTTTTTTTTGGGGCAATCGTGTAATAATGCCCGATTGTTGACACCGAAATAAATGTTTCAACATAGAAAAAGCACTGTTAGACTATTGAATGAAACCTCAATGAAAATAAAATGGCTGAATCATGTCACTCATTAGTAGGTATTTTAGTTGTGATAGCAAGCATTCTACATTGTGAAATAATAGCGAAGAACATTGTAAATGAGATTGTTTGTTCTCGTATGATGACATTGGACACCGTAAATGTGTTATCTCAGTGTTCTGATGCACTCACATTGCTCATTAATATTTCTTCGACCGCAACCATGTGCGATTTCGTGCTGTACCTAAATTTATATTGTGCATATGTGCATATAATACATCATCATCCATTATCTACTACTATTTGTTGAGTATTTATTTACAAAATATAGTGTCTCTTTTTATATTGTGCATCTGCGGCTAAATTCATACTAAACTTGTTGGACCTTTTCTTGACCTTTTAAGTGTCCATGTGAAATAAATTTTAGATTTTCTGATTAAGTGATGCTTAGGATATTTTCATTAATTTTCCAGTAAAGAATTTCCTTTTAAACCTTCAGCAGTTCATGCTTGGTTCCGTTGTAGCGATAATCATTAAGATTTAGTGACTATTAGCCGAAATGGTTTTGTCCACATTGTGCGACATCATCATCATTTCAACCGTAAGATGTCCACTGCTGGACATAGGCATCCCTCAAGTGTCACCACATTGATCGGTCCCGTGCGTCTCGAATCCAGGGGATCCCCACAATCTCCACCAGGGCCACCTAGTGAGAGGTCTTCCAACGTCGCCACTTCTGAACTTTTCGGCCAATCCCATCGGCCATCGCCCTGCCCACATGCACTGTGTTACATAATAAACATCAACACTGTATATTGTTTTTGTCATAAATGTGTTATCTTAATGCTGTCATGAAGTCATTTTTTTTGACACTGACACATTGACATTGTTAACAACAATAAAATGCTGTCATGAAGTCATTGACATTGTTAACAACAATAATAAATAAATGTTTCGTTGATCGCTGCCATGTGTTATTTTGTGGGTTTCTAAGTGCACCTACGATGCTGCAAAATAGAGAAACGATATTATTTGAGTATTATTTACTGTTATTTGGAGTGCTTATTTCGTCGCCTCTCTATATGAGGTCACTAGCATTTGCTTAATAATGTGGAAACTATTTTCAGATTTTAGGGGGGAATTTCTCGTATTATTAAATAATTTCGTCTTAAATACAATGAATAAATAAATAAATGAACATTGATTGCCGCTAAATTAACGATTTTATGTAGGTCGGAGATATAAATTAGTATTACTTATAAGATTCATTGTGATTGTCGCATACGTAATAGCAATGCCTTACAGACGGACACATTTTCATGTTTTGCTCGTCCTTTTCAATAAGGAACATGCAAACATTGACTTCAAAATACGGAACTTATTGTAGGCTTTACGGGTGTTTACGTGATAGGATTTAGGTACTATATTAAAAGCTAATCGCGCCCGCACGAATAGATAGAATATAATCGTGTTTTTAATTGATGTCATGTGGCAGTTTATTGAATCATGAAGGTTGTAATTGCATGAAAATTGGCACCTATTATTATTTTCAGTAGAATGTGCATGCAGAAGTATAACTATAGTTCAACACAGCCAACAGCCGTAGATATTATTGTAGAGCTTTCTGTTAGCGAAGCTTCTGATTGAATGACTGAAGTTAATCCATTTCTAGTATACGCATGTATAGTTCATCGAATTTGCAGTAAAGCTTTATAAATAATTCGTACCTATAAAATAAATTAATAAATTCTTTATTTCACCAAAAGCCACCACATTATAATATGCAAAAAGTAAAAGCATAGTTGCCATCGGGGGCAAAACCTGAATGAGGCTGGTACAGGACCGTGGAGATTGGCACAAGAAAAGAGAGGCATATGCCCAGCAGTGGGTGAGTTCGGGCTGTGGATGATGATGATGAAAAGCTTATAATTAGGTCACAATAATTTTAATAGTCATAATTTGTAATTGAAAGTAATTTTAATGTTTAAATTACGCCTCTACTTTTTGGCAGCTATTTTTGTATTATAAAAACTCGAGGGGAATGGTGCTGATAGCCGAAATACAGGCTATGCCTAGTTCGGCTACAGACGCTAAACTCTTTACTGTAATTGAAATTGTTGCCATTTTCAGTTGTTTGAGAAAAATAAAATTATTAATTATTATTATAGTCTGACTCCTAAACTAGGTGTAGGTGTTTGTGACAATGGACTTCGGATGATATAATATTATGTGATCCTCTTTCCTTATGGTCTTTATGAAAACCTAACCTGAAGTGAGTACCCTGCTTAGTACCCACACGATACGTAGTCGGGGCAAAAGCTTAGTCAAAATTCATTGAACAGCTTTTCCCCCTTTCTAATATTCTAGAAACAGGCCGAAATCCATCAAAGCGCCATAAAGCCGGCCAGACTAAACGTCTAGCCTATACCACAAAGCATTACTCTCTAGAGTACATCGCAATCGGTTAAAAATAACTCGTTGCTCGTAGCATTTGCTGTCTTGGTAACTATATGACGCTGGGTGGTTAGACTTTGAGTCTGCTGGCTTAGATTTCTAAATCCATATTCCATAAGCTTTTGAAACATTCGCACTGTTTCCAGGTGCACTGATAGTTTACCACTACACAGGCCGTAGCAAAGACAATCTCTTCAGATGGGGGTTCATGGACGGTTCAGATCTCAAGTGTATATGCGGCGTATCCCCACAGACACGGACGACACGGGTTTGACGACACGGTTGGCGCAGTGGCTAAGCGATTGGACTGCTGCGCTACGTGTCGCGGGTTCGATCCCCGCCCGGAACAAGTATTTGTATGGCCTACAGATAGTTGTTTCGGGTCTGGGCGTGTTTGTGTATGTGAGTTTCAATGTTTGTAAACGCACCCACGATACAGGAGCAATTCCTAGTGTGGGGCAACATTTTTTCAAAAAAAAAAAAGACAATGGCCCACCTTCCGTCTTGCGCTGCATGCCCTGTCCTGCACACTTGACGATCTAATGACTGCATCAGCGAGCGAAGTTCGCATAGCTGAATATTGGGCCAAATGCATTTGATTTATTTGACACAGTGTTTGGGACAGTGTTGTGTCCCCCCACATTAACGTAGAAAAGGCGGGGGACACCTAAATTTTTTGTGATGTTTTCATGAAATAGTCATTCAATGGGATTAAATGAACTTAGAGTGTGGTATTGATGATTGTAATTATTATACCTATGGAAATATATACATGCTACGGTTGTGAATTATACATGATATTTTATTCAACACTAGCTGATGCCCACGGCTTCGCCCGCGTGGATACTGTAAAAACAATCCTTGATGCGGATGATATATCATACTAAAACTTCAGCTCGATGGGTGCAGAACTTTTTGAGTTTTTGAAGCGTACACAAACCAACATAACATTTTTATATACATATATATAATATATATATATAGATTTATAGGTAGCTGATTGTGCCCTAAAAATAGTCAACAATTTTCTCCTGTCTGGATTAACTCGAATGTGACATTCGTATTTAGAAGTAAGTATACATTATTGTTTAGAACAGGTCAGGCAGTTCGGGTTATAATTGTTGACGGTTTCTACTCTAATCATAATCAATTAATCATCATCATTCTCCTGCCAGTCTGAAGCACTGGCCAGTCAAGGGGTAGCTGGAAAATATATTAGGGTCATAGGAAATATCTACAAAAACATGACGGCGAGAATTAAAACAGAAAGACTAGGAGAACTATTTCCCATTAAAAAAGGCGTCAGGCAGGGCGACCCCCTATCACCTAAACTATTCTCAGCAACGCTAGAACTTGTGTTTCGAAATCTTGAATAGTCAACTTACGGCATAAGGATAAATGGAGAAAGGCTGAATCACCTTCGCTTTGCAGACGACCTTATAATAATTTCTGATAGCCCAGATCAACTGCAAACTATGCTCAGTCAACTTGTAGAAGAAAGCCAAAAAGTAGGCCTGCAAATGAATCTAGCAAAAACGAAACTGATGACAAATCGTTCGAAACCACCCATACGGGTCAACAACGATCTAATAGAATTTGTAGATCAATACACCTACCTTGGACAGATCATATCTCCTACAAACGATACGGCCAAAGAAGTACATAACAGGGTAAATGTAGCGTGGAAGCGTTACTGGTCCCTAAAAGAAATCACAAAAAGTCAGGCAATACCAATATCGTTAAAAAGCAAAGTATTTAACTCCTGTATACTCCCTACTATGACCTACGGTTGCCAAACATGGGCTTTAACTAAGCAAAACGCTAAGAAATTACAAACATGCCAACACAACATGGAAAGAAGTATGCTAAATGTTAAGAGAAAGGACAAATTAAGCCTTAAACACATAAGAGAGAAAACAAAAATAGCAGACATATCACACAAGATTAAAAGGCTGAAATGGAAATGGGCGGGTCACCTAATAAGAGACAAAAAAGAGAAATGGGCTAAATTAGTAGCTGAGTGGTACCCAAGAGAAGGCAAAAGGAACAGAGGACGCCCGACGCGAAGGTGGGACGACGATCTCAAAGCGACAGCGGGGTCATTGTGGAAAAGGCAAACCCTAGATCGTGAAATGTGGAAGAATATGGGGGAGGCCTATGCTACGGCAAAACAATCTTCGGAAACCGATGTCTGAAGAATATTTTTTCTTATTATATAATAATGTGTAACATAACTAGAATAAAAGATTGTTAATAAAGGCTATTTCTATTCTATTTCTATTCTCCTGCCGTTATCTCAATTTATTTGGGATAAGCAGCGTGTCTTCTTCCATATCTACTTATTATAAATGGGCTTGCTCTTGACTTCAATCTTGCCCTAAGGGCAGAGATGATGTCGACGATGGACGATGGATTATACTCGTCATCTTAGCAGCCATACCTTCTTTCTAGCCATTTTACCCTTCACAGTTCACACAGTCCAACCATCGTTTCTTAGGTCTTCCGTTACTCTTATAGCCAAACATAAACGTATACATTCATACTTAACATTTTCCTCATTCCTCCGCATCACATGTCCATACCACGCGAGTTTTCTATTCGAGTGAGTTAGTTAATCGAGTATTACAAATACCTGTCACAGATTATTTGTAAGCAAACCTATAAGTAATCAAAGCAAATTACAACGCATTTTAAAAATCACGAGAGAACCGTATTCTTACTATAATTAATGGATACAAACGAATTCCGATATGTTACTAATAAACTCACGTAGCACCGTTCATTCAACATCTAATTCCTACAATTAGTTCAAACAAACACTTCTCAATTAGCACTTCCAGTAGCTATTCCTTCGATTTCCAGGCATGTAAACAAGTATGTGTTTTAACAAAAACATCTTAATAAAGCTCTAGCATAAAGTTGTTAATCATTTAATTGGTGGACGTAAATTGGAAACAAGGATTTGAATAGACTGCAGGTATTAGCAGCTCGATTCCTAGAGAACGTGACTGCTAAACAAAATAGAATCAACTTAATGGCTCTAGCATAAAGTTGATAATCGTTTAAGTGGTGGACGTCAAAGATTTGAATAGGCTTCAGGTATCGGTAGCCCAATTCCTAGAGAACGTGACTGTTAAACAGCCTCTGGTCACGCGTGGCTTTTTGAAAGGAAATACCGCTTTGAGCTTATGTTTCTCTACTCCTGTTTTGTGGTACCGTTTAGTGCTAAGATTCTGGGTAATAGTGCTTAGATGGTTTACCGATATATATGCCGTAAGTATCTGCTCTGTCTAGACCGTTGGTTTTAAGTACATGTTTCTGATCCCACCCACCCATACCTAAATACGGAAAGAAAGAGATATTTGTATCAAGTACGGATGGATCGTAAATTATATCCTTATAGCTGCTTATATTCAGTTGTGAATGTCGTGTATGAATGTCACAGATTTTTATTAGCAAACTAGCTTTTGCCAGCGGCGTCGCCCGCGTGAAGTTGACGATTTTCCATACAAACTTTCATCCCCTATTTAACTCCCTTAGGGGTTGAATTAAGCTGGCTGGTCAAGGTTGCAGGAAACCGCTGGATGAGAGACGCACGGGACCGGTCAATATGGCGACGCACAGTGGGTCGAAACGATGATTTTAGTGACTTAGGGATCAACTTTGATTTTTTACTTTTTTCTTTATGCAGATCGATAGAGCTCATTAACCTCAATAATAACTGTTCTGATGCTTTTTTTCCTAAACTTGCTCCTTTAGGTGGAAAAATACATTTTGTTATTTTTTTGTATGGAGCGGACCAAATTAAATTAAATTCCTGCTAAGTGTCGAGAGATCCCGCTTTGAAACTATATTTTTCTTAAAGCTTGCCCAGTCTACTATCATTTGATGCCATGAACATTCGCCTAAAGTTGCAACACTGCCAAATAAATGGATCGAAAAAAAATGAAAAAATACCTTGAATAAAAAGCTTCATTTTTTATTTTCGGATGTTCTTTTAAGTTATAATTGACATGGAATAGTAAGTCAAAGCACTTAATAATTCACATAATTACTTAAAGACTAAGTACGTACTAAGTACATATTATTTAAAAATGTGGATCTATTCATTTCTATTTTTTTATCTAATGAACTTATAAAATCTATTAAATTAGATTTAATACTGAATAGTGTATAAAGATACATGCAAATACAAATTTAAGAAAACTTAAAACTAACTATATACAACAATAAATATACTATTTCCTTTCATTCATGACATGCAAAGTAATAAAAAACATCAAGAAACTTACAATCTACCAATAATCTTATTCACTATCACTCTGTCTTGTAAATTATCTACATCAATAAAATCAAAATGGGATTCTGAAGGAAAACTCAGCAGAAGCTCTTTGACTTTTGGAGAGAAAACCATTCTATTTTGTTTCGCCAATCGAGGCCGTAGACTTGTGATCTTTGGATCAGACGACAAAAGAATATTGTGTAAAATGTCCTCATTTGTTGCCGTTCTACTTACCTTTCTAGAATGACTCTCTCTATATTTCCTAAAATCTTTATTACGAGCTTCCGCTGCCTCTTCCGACAGTTTCCCTATAGGTATGGCACCAAAGTTCTTTATTATGTCACTCCCATGTACCAACAATTTGTGTACACTGGAAGGCATATAATACCAGGGATACGATGTAACATACAATTCAGCCGTATCTCTACAAAATTCGGAAAATTTAGAAAGGTCCACGCGCTCTCCAGATGCAACAGTTTGAAGAATCACGTGAAACCTTTCTATCAAATCTTCACGAATCCCTGTTATGCAAACTGTTGTTGTTGCATCCCTGAAAAATCTTCTGGCAGTATTGCTATCATTGGTTGTGCCTACTCCTTGTTTTACTATATCGATGAGTAAACCACATTCCCTCTTAAATGCTTGCTGTATAGCACTCTTTCTGAGGGACAGTTTTTCTTTGTCTTCGCCTCTGCAACTCCATTTTATGAAGTCCAAACGATAAGCTGCAAACAAAAAGAAATGTCACTTAAAAACAATCTCAAAGGAAACCACAAACATGAAAAATATGAAGTAATAAAATTATATTTACCGATATGAAGTAAGCACTCCATGCATCTTATCCAGGCATGGGTACATGTCCTCGTTTTTTTCTCTTTGAGTAAGTGCCTCTAAATTGTTCATCTGTGACGGTTTTGCCTTGCAAATATCACAGACCCGTGACAATCAAATGTTTACTAATTTTTCTATTACCCTTGGTCACGCCAACAATAATTAAGTCCTGAAAGGTATCAGAACCAACCTTCGATACGAGAGGACGTGTTATTTATAGTGAAACGGCAGTGGCAAAAATCGAGGCGGTGAAGAGAGGAAGAGAAGGGAAATGCAGCACTTACCAGGGGCAGGCCAGCGGGATCCAATCTCCTTCGACCAGCACACAGCAGAGTATCACTACGCGGGTCGCGCGACCAATATTTGAATATAGTTTTTCTTCTTATTACACTGGGTAATCAAACACAAGGATGCGTTTGGCGGAGCGGGAATGTATTGAAAACTGCAGAGAAAGGCTCGAGAAGATCCTCGTCTCTTCGCGGCGGTCAGACGAAAGGGCTCGTCATGCGGTGCGGGGGTGATTCGAGAGATCCGTTACACACGTGCTTTCATGTGCAATTTCTTCGTCGAACTGACAGCTGTCAGTCCTCGTTCCCTCGTTCTCATGTTCACCTTTTGAATGATGCTAAAGCGCTGCATGTACAGGTGGGAAAAGGAGCGGGAAATACAAACTGCCTCATAGTATAAGAGTAAATCTATATAATCAGTGTTGGCGTTACCATTTCCACCCCCCCTTAATGGGTCACCATTAAAAAGGCGATAATAAGACGAAAGAGAAAAATATTACTATGACTCTAGGAGCGCTCAATGCGCGCGATGAGATAAATAGTTCCGTAGAGTCATGGCGAAGCGGGTTAAGCTATTAACTTACGTTACAAACTAAAGCGATGCGGTATTACTAACTAACTTAAACTAATGCGAAATGCGGTTTATTAATTATTGTCTTGGAAGAGGACACAAACGAACGACCGGGCGCAGGTAAGTTCCCTTGGCGGTCCTAACTGTACAGACACGCACGACGCCGTCTTTAGACGGGTGGACGTTCTCTACAATAGCTAACGGCCAGGATAAGGGCGGTGAGTTATCATTCATCACAACAACCACGGTTCCTGCTGTGATAGGAAACGACGGCGTGTTCCACTTCTGCCTAACCTGTAGCCCGTGTAGATATTCCATCTTCCAACGACTCCAAAACGACTGGACCAACTTGTCCAGTAGCGAGTGACGGTGAAGCAAACTGACAGGGTCAGAGTTGATTTCAAGCGTGGGTAAAGAAAATAGAGGCGCGGTATGTAAGAAATGGCTTGGCGTAAGGGCCGTGGGCTCTGCGGGATCGGAACTCAGTACTGTCAGCGGGCGTGAGTTTAGGAGACACTCAATCTGAGTGAGAACAGTACAGAGTTCTTCGTATGATAGAAGCTGCTGTCCGACGACTCGGAACAGATGCATTTTCACAACCTTCACGACACTTTCCCAAGCGCCTCCGAAGTGTGGAGAGTTGGGACAGATAAATTTCCAAGTTATCCGACTCTCAGCGTACTCTTCCTCCAACTTTGGACGATACACAGTATTGAGAAACTTGTACAAATCGCGGAGGTAAGAGTTAGCCCCCTTAAAACATGTACCATTATCCGAGTACAGGATCTGAATTGGTCCTCGACGGGCGAGAAACCTCTTCAGCGCGGCAAGAAAACTGGGAGTGCTGAGGTCCGTGGCGACTTCGACATGCACAGCACGAGTCGTAAGACATGTGAAAATGCACAGATAGGCCTTCGCACTGTGGACGCCACGACGGCGCACAGGAACGTACGGCAGAGGACCTGCATAGTCACAGCCTACGTGCGTGAAAGCTTTAGTGACCTGACGCGTGCGATAGTCAGGTAAGTCGGCCATCAGCGGATAGGTTGGGCGCGGTTTTAAACGAAAACACGTATTACACATGTGGACGCGCTGCCTCACAACGCGGCGTGCGGACAAGATCCAGAACTTCTGTCGAAGAAGCGACATCAATAGTTCTGGTCCGGCGTGTAAATACTTTACATGATAGAAATCAATGATCAAGTTTACGACGGGATCATTGCGCGGTAAGATAACTGGATGCTTTTGAGCATAGTCCAGCGCGGAGTTAACGAGTCGACCTCCTACAAGTATCAGACCGTTTTCAATGAAAGGCCTCAAGCGGTTGAGAACCTGCGAACAAGATTGATTATTCTTAATATTAGAATAATCCTCTGCAAAGTGTTGACTTTGCAGGGCGCGAAGGATTTTATTTTCAGCGAAATTTAATTCATCAGCGGACACTGCAATAGTGTCGCGGCGGGGTAATAATTTTGCGAATTTACAAACGTATACAGTTATACGAAGAGTTTTACTCCATGAGGAGATGCGGTTAGCGAGATCATATAAAGCACAATGCTTGACTGGCGATGGCTCGCCATCGCGAGTCACAGCATGTGTAAGAATTTTTTGTTCAGTAGTAGGCGGAGTAAATTGGTCGTCAAGACGCTTGAGAGGCCACTCAGACGGATCCAATGTAGCCCACTGGGGCCCGTGGAGCCACAGAGGGTGTGTGGTTAATTTCTGAGGCGTAATGCCACGTGAGAGAACGTCTGCGGGATTTTCAGTCCCCGCGACGTGGTAGAAGTTGTCAGCAGAGATGTTTTCCGTTATCTGAACAACGCGGTTTGCTACAAAGGTTTGCCACCGTCGTGGCGAACTTTTGATCCAATATAACACGACTTTAGAGTCAGTGAAAGCGAATACCTTGATTGGAAGATGATGCGAGTAATTTTCATAAACTATGCGTAGCAGTTTGGACATGAGAAGCGCGCCGCAGAGCTCTAAGCGTGCTATAGACAGAGGCTTGGTAGGAGCGACTTTGGACTTTGCGCAGACAAGCCGGACAGTGTTACCGGAGGCGGTGGTCACATGAGCGTATACAACGGCACCGTAGGCATGTTCACTTGCGTCCGAAAAGGATAGAAGAGTGAGAGTGCAGTTGTTAGAAACGCCTACATGACGCGGAATGCGTATATTGTTAAGAGACGGTAACTCGTCGCAGAACTGCTTCCACATTTTAACAATGTGTTGCGGTGGGGTGACATCCCAATCGAAATTAAGATGCCAAAGCTGTTGGATCAGTAGCTTAGCATAGACGACTGCGGGGGCCACGAAGCCCATTATATCCCACAGTCGGGCGACTGTAGAAAGGATGGAGCGCTTAGTGCACTTCACATCTGCGGGAACCGTAATTTTAAAATAAAATACGTCATTATCAATACACCAATGCAGGCCTAGTATTTTATGCTGCATGGCCTTATCAAACTCAACCTCTGTAGGGAGTTTGTGCGAAGCGGGAAGATTATCTAGTACGGCACGACTGTTACTGTTCCATTTTACGAGATCCCACTGAGCTCCTTTGAATAGGTCAATTAATTGTCGTGACGCAGATATCGCTTCTTGTTCCGTGGGAATCGAGAAGGCGAGATCGCGTCCATGAAAAGCGACGTAGACGCGAATTTGCTGGCGAGAGGATAACGCGTGCCATCATCTTCGACTAACCGTCTCACAGTGCGCAATGCATGGTAGGGACTTGATTTTAAACCGAAGCAGACGCGGTTAAACCTATACAATTGTAGTGGGTCTTGTGGAGTAAAGCGATAAAGAAAACATTGATAACGACGGTCAGCTTCGCGCATGATAATCTGTAAGAACTGCTGGCGGCAGTCCGCGGTCAATGCGATCGCGTGTAAGCGGAAGTTCAATAATATTGTAAACAAGTCGCCTTGCAAATTCGGACCTGAGTGCAGAATATCATTCAGTGATTGACGGCCACCAGAAGTAGACGCGCTGGCGTCTAGAACCACGCGCAGCTTAGTCGTTGTCTTATCTTCGCGCACGACCCCGTGATGCGGTATGACGTATATGGGTGTTGGGTCGCGGGGATCGTACGACGCAGGAGAAACGTAATCTTTCGCGAGATAATCCTTAATTACGTCATCATATGCAGACCTAAGTTTTGGCGAAGCTTCTAGCTTTCTTTCGAGACATATGAAACGCTTGCGGGCATTGTCAAAAGAATTCCCGAGGGAATAAACATCCTCGTTGAATGGCAGTGCTACAGTGTACCTACCACTAACGGGATCGCGGGTTGTCGTGGACTTATAAAATAATTCACATTCAACATCAAAGGGGTGTTGAGTGGGCGGTGCGGAGGGAAGCTCCTCGAGCTCCCAAAAACGCCTGACTAATGAGTCAATAGCGACAGGCTCCTGAGCGAGGCAACATGTCAGGGCCTGGGTGGTTTGATGCATAGGTAACGTAGGCGCGTAGCCCATAATTACGTAGCCGAAAACAGTACGCAAAGCGCGCGGCACCGACGTGTCACGATTGTGAACAACGTCGGGGAGAAGTAAATGCGGGAAAAGAGAAGCACCTATTAAAGCGTCTATCTTACTAGGCACACCATATGATTCGTCGGCTAGCGGTAAATTATGTAGATGTGATAAGTCACTGGTATTTATCAAAAAGGTAGGCAGTAAGTCCGTTATCTGATCAACAACAAGTAGCGAAATATCAAAATTAATTTTGCTGTCGAATCGCGAATATAATTTAATATTAATCGGACTAGTGTTAACTACCTTTTCAGCCCCACCGAACCCCTTTACAACAGTCCGGTTCATGTTTTGAGGTTGAATACCTAAACGCTCACAACACTCGTTAGTGATAAAATCGCTTTGTGAGGCGGAATCTAAAAGCGCGCGAATAATGTGTGGATTCCCTTTAGAATCGTAGGCAACGACTTGAGCGGTTGATAACAGAACAGTCGTGGACTGTTTGTTATGTGTGAGTGCATTACTCGAACACTGGTACAATCGAGAATCAACAGATGCGCACAGCGTAACATCTGACCGTGCCGTAGATGCGGGTAGGTTCGGAGAAGTATGTGCAGGCGCACAGGCGGGGGGCGCCGCAGCGGTGAGCTCGCCCAGCTGATTAGCGGGAGCGGCTTGTGCAGAGTGCCCAGGGCTCGCGGTACGTGACTCGTTGAAGTGTAACAATGTGTGGTGATTTAATTTGCAAACGCGACAATTTGACTTAGATGAGCAATTAGCGACTCGATGTTTTAAACTAAGACAGTTAATACACGCATTGTTATCCTTCACACACTTATAACGCTGTTGTGGAGTCATTCCATTAAAATCGGCGCACTTGAATAAATGTTGATGCACAATATTAGCGCATAGGCACTTGCACGCGGATTCAACCGTTGTGTTTAAATATGTTTGACACTTCGGCGGCGAAGCGGTATTTAAACGCCGATTAGAGTTAATCGGACGTTTATTAGTTGAAGAAGTTGGCTCAGTACGTTCTAACACTTTGGCTCGATTTGAAATAAATTCGACTAAGTTATCAAAGGTATTTTTGTTGAATATTTAATTTCAAACGCGCGGACGGTCTCGGGGTCTATTTTCTGTAAGGCGATATGAATCAGAATTAAATCTGTAAGGTTATCCATTTTAAGGTTTTTTAAAGCGGCGACTGCGCTGCTAAAGTTCTCAGTAAATAAATCAAAGTTGGTTGCTGAAGCGCATTGGAAAGTTTTGAACTCAAACATTTGATTTAAATACGTAGAAACCAACATACGCTTGTCGTCGTACTTATCAATGAGCGTTCGTAACAACAGACTATAATTTTCCGGACATGGAGATATCCCGGCGCACACAGACTGGGCTTTACCGGTTAGCTTCCCCAATAGGTAATACAATCTATCGGCGTCAGTGAGAGATGGATTATCGTGTACGGTCGATTTAAAACTGGCATAAAATAGTGGCCATGAGCGAATGTCACCGGAAAACTGAACTAATTCAATCGGCGGGAGTCTAGGTTTTGACTTGTGTGGAACACTATCGCTATGTGGCGAGCATTGTGACTGCACTCGCTTTATCCTACCATACAGAGACTCAAAAGCCATGAGACACTTATAGTCAGGCTTAGCGGATCGGTTAGATGTCAATAAACGATTATTATATTCGTCCAGAACCTGTTTGAACTCATCGCGTAATGAATCTATTTGTGAAGATTCGTCAAGAAAACTTTCCCTTAGATCGGTGTTCGAAGAAAGATCGTAAATCTTTTGAGTAATTTCAAAGATAGCTTCGCGTTTAGCTTGCAATGTAAGTAACCGTGTATCTTCTGCATCGTCATAATCAGAAACCGAATCACAAGTTTTCTTAGCTTGTTTAGACATAACGAAGTTTATAAATTCAATCTATTGTAAACGAGCAGCTGATCTGGGGTTCAATGAACCACAATAATACGATGAAATTAAGTAGGTTACTATTTTGCGTAAAGAATAAGCGGAGAATGGCTTCCTACTACTTCCCACTTTGTTCGGTTAATAATGAACTAGAATGCATTCAATGAACAACTTGAAAGTGAGTTAACGAATGAATGACCGAATAAATATGAATGTCAAATCAAATATGGCGAACTGTTAAAATCTGTTTAATTTTCATACTACACAGCAAGGCAACAATTTAATTTGAGGGTATTTTAATATAAAATTTGTACGAAATTAAAACTCGAATTTATCCAAAGTTAGCGTTATTTAGGTACTGAAATAAAGTTTAAATGGACTTTTAATATGTTTATCTGGATGAGTAAACACTTATTTATGATAAAGCTCAACTCGATGTTGATCTACGCGGTATCTATAATAGGGTAGATTTATGAATGTTCTCCTATTAGGGCCTATTAAATCCTAATAAGGGCGGTTGGAGGGTTCCAGTATTCAAAAGGATCAGAAATCCTAGCTCTAAGGACCACAAATATGGTCACGCCAACAATAATTAAGTCCTGAAAGGTATCAGAACCAACCTTCGATACGAGAGGACGTGTTATTTATAGTGAAACGGCAGTGGCAAAAATCGAGGCGGTGAAGAGAGGAAGAGAAGGGAAATGCAGCACTTACCAGGGGCAGGCCAGCGGGATCCAATCTCCTTCGACCAGCACACAGCAGAGTATCACTACGCGGGTCGCGCGACCAATATTTGAATATAGTTTTTCTTCTTATTACACTGGGTAATCAAACACAAGGATGCGTTTGGCGGAGCGGGAATGTATTGAAAACTGCAGAGAAAGGCTCGAGAAGATCCTCGTCTCTTCGCGGCGGTCAGACGAAAGGGCTCGTCATGCGGTGCGGGGGTGATTCGAGAGATCCGTTACACACGTGCTTTCATGTGCAATTTCTTCGTCGAACTGACAGCTGTCAGTCCTCGTTCCCTCGTTCTCATGTTCACCTTTTGAATGATGCTAAAGCGCTGCATGTACAGGTGGGAAAAGGAGCGGGAAATACAAACTGCCTCATAGTATAAGAGTAAATCTATATAATCAGTGTTGGCGTTACCAACCCTCATTATCAAATACCCTCATTAACATTAAAATAGAGACTAAAAGTGAAAAATATTGTTTTTATACAGTAAAAAGTTAAGCTAATTACAGTCATTAAACACAAATAGAAATTTATAGTTACATGATGTCCACATTTTTAAGTAATACGTAATTAGTAAATTTGAGCTATAATCGAACCTTAATATATTTTCGTTAGTAAGTAGTTAAGTAATTATGTTAATTATTAAGTGCTTTGACTTACTATTCCATATCAATTATAACTTAAAAGAACATCACAAGATTATTGGTAGATTGTAAGTTTCTTGATTTTTTTTATAACTTTGCATTTCATGAATGAAAGGAAATAGTATATTTATTGTTGTATATAGTTAGTTTTAAGTTTTCTTAAATTTGTATTTGCATGTATCTTTATACACTATTCAGTATTAAATCTAATTTAATAGATTTTATAAGTTTATTAGATAAAAAAATAGAAATGAATAGATCCACATTTTGAGTTGTTCCGGTCTGATCCCCCAAACCGATCCACTGCCAATATTTTTCTTTTGTTTATTCCTTTCTGATCCCCTGTAATTTATCATTCCGTTCTGATCCCCTTTTTGACACAAGTACAAGTAAAGTACAGTCAACCGAAAAACAGTTGTTAATGAAAAAATAATCAGTTTTTATTTCTATAACTTACAATTGTACGATCATCCCACAAACTACCAGAAGAACAGAAGTCGGAAGGAGGTATTGGAATCTTTAAATCAAATCTATATTTATTATTTCTTTATTAATACCATGCACTTTTTTTGTTGGAGATAGGAAACCAGGATAGTAAAGTCCCATAAACTACCAGGAGAACAGAAGTAGGAAGGAGGTATTAATAAAAAATTGATTAAGTGTTCCCTAAATACTAAATAACGAATTTACAATAAAGGCATAATATAGATTTGAATATTCCAATTTCCAATACCTCCTTCCTACTTCTGTTCTCCTGGTAGTTTGTGGGACTTTACTTTATAGGCATAATATAGATTTGATTTGAAGATTCCAATTTCCAACACCTCCTTCCTACTTCTGTTCTCCTGGTAGTTTGTGGGACTTAACTACCTATTCTATTTTTTTAAATCTAATAGAACCTGTACAAATATTTTGTTGCTGACTGTCCTAAAAATGTATCAGGGTATCCGATTCTTTTACGGGGGATCAGACCGGAATAGAAAATAATTTATAATAAAACGGATCCCCTAGGGTATCAGTTTTAGGGGATCAGACCGGAATAACTCCACATTTTTAAATAATATGTACTTAGTACGTACTTAGTCTTTAAGTAATTATGTGAATTATTAAGTGCTTTGACTTACTATTCCATGTCAATTATAACTTAAAAGAACATCCGAAAATAAAAAATGAAGCTTTTTATTCAAGGTATTTTTTCATTTTTTTTCGATCCATTTATTTGGCAGTGTTGCAACTTTAGGCGAATGTTCATGGCATCAAATGATAGTAGACTGGGCAAGCTTTAAGAAAAATATAGTTTCAAAGCGGGATCTCTCGACACTTAGCAGGAATTTAATTTAATTTGGTCCGCTCCATACAAAAAAATAACAAAATGTATTTTTCCACCTAAAGGAGCAAGTTTAGGAAAAAAAGCATCAGAACAGTTATTATTGAGGTTAATGAGCTCTATCGATCTGCATAAAGAAAAAAGTAAAAAATCAAAGTTGATCCCTAAGTCACTAAAATCATCGTTTCGACCCACTGTGCGACGCCTGGGGGAGGCCTATGTTCAGCAGTGGACGTCTTTTGGCTGAAATGATGATGATGATGATGATGAGGGGTTGAATTTCGAAAAATCCTTTCTTATTCCTTGTCTACATTATTAAGGGAACCTCTGTGCAAAATTTCAGCTTTCTAGGTCCAAGGGTTTGGGCTGGGCGTTGATGAGTCAGTCAGTCAGTCAGGACTTCTCTCTTTATTTATTAGAAGAAGATAGCAATCTGCACCTAATATTGATCAAAACACAAACATGAATTCATCATCTGCCTAGCGTTTTCCCAACTATCTTATCATATCGGATAGACTGGAAGTCGGCCCTTCCAGTCTATCCGGGTGCAGCTGAACACCTGTATTTTCCATGGTTTGACTGCCTATCTGACCTCCAAAACCCAGTTATACTGAGTACTATGAGACCTACCCGTTGGTTAGACTGGTTGTCAGAATTTCAAGTCTCTGACTAAGTGACTACCTGTAACGACTGCCAAAGATCTACATAATAGGGGATCGGACTGGGTCAAAATAATATGATTCTGTTTAGTCCGTAAGTTAGATTATCGTAAAATTTTGTTTTATCAAATCAATAAAAAATTACGAAGATAAAACGCGTCAAAGATCTTGGAGTGGGGCTTGAAACGTCACTTGTGTCGTCAAAATGTACTATCATATGACGTCACACGAGTTTTCGAAGCACTGTATCGTCTTCATTATAAGTTTACGTGAAAAAAGAAAAAATACGTGTCCAATAATTTTTGGAAATCTATCTGACGGACTAATTCGTTTTTTTTTTGTCCGATCCCCTATTATATATGGCAGCCGGGACCAACAGCTTAACGTGCTTTCCGAGGGACTCGGTATGTAACGGTTACAAAAGTCACCCATCCAACAGACCAACCTAGTCAAGCGCGACTTTACCTGAAGATCGACACGAGTGGCAGTTATTATTAAGCCACGAGCTCCACACAGATGTGCATCCATTGTATTTTTTTAACGAAATCCGAACGTACCTAAATCACACAATAATCAAAATCACTTGTACCTACCAAGCTCGAAGACTGTCAACTACCACGCCCAACTCTCTAAACTAAACTGTCAATCATTCATACAAAGTTAAACTGATTGACAAAACTTTCTGGTACACTGCTCACTAATGGGCCTAGTACACGCACGCACTTCCCCACAGTTTTGCCTGCGGGATTACAAGGTGCACACAGTACATCGCGCGTGTGGTTTGTAATGGTAATACAGTTTTACCAACCATACGCGCGATGTACTGTGAAGTGTGAACGAAAACTGTGGGGAAGTGCGTGCGTGTAGTAGGCCCATAAGACATAAGAAGATACATATACATAATTATACCTCTGATAACTATGCATTACCATTATATGTAGGTACATCTATAGGTACACAATCTTACTTGACCTAGCTCTAACAATGCCAGCTCAGATTTCTAGCCCGGCCCGTCGAACAGGTTCGGCTATCTGCTTTGTCCAAGTCTGGATACACCTCTTGTACATGTAGGCGTTAAGATATGTGGTGCCCTTTATTGTAAACTACCTTTTACCTGCGGCTTTACCCGTGTGTAAAATGACGGAAGTTACCTATAAACAGGAATTCATTATATAGGTGCAGACATTCATGGCTTTTCCCGAGGAAACTACATGCTCTTCTAGGCCATGGTTCATCTATATGCCTAATCAAATCCATCCATTAGAATAATTATTTTGAAGTACCGTTTCACACGTGTGGTCAGTTTTTTTGACCAGAGACTAAAAAGTAAAGTTGCCAACCTAAAATAATTTCAAATGTTAGAGCAATGAATACTGAAAGGTTTGGAACTGCAGGGCTATTGCGTATCTTTCAATGACAGTGGATGACTTATAATTTCTATCAAATAACTGTCAAATGGAAAAATGTACCAAACCATAACCAATTTACAGTTAATCTATGGACATTTCTGATAGCCACTGACGTTAAAAAGATACGCAATAGGGGGGCTGGTCGACCCATTTTATACTGACCCACATTTAAATCAAACCATAGTCCTATTCGAACTGACCGTGGGATATATTGTCCCATCAGTCCCATGGAGCAGGGGACATGTTGTACCATTCGTTTTGAAAGGTTTGCGGAGTGAAAATAATTTGGGGTAAAACTAGGAAGGTTATGATGAAATAGTAAAAAGATGACTGATAAATATTGGTACCTACATACGGACAGCATTACGTTGTCATTTCTACCACCAGCATGAACATAACGAGGTATACGCTGATATGGATGATAAAGTGAAGTAAATGATAAAGTGTGTAAGATTTAGCCCACACATTTTCTAGGGATACGAGTAATAGCCAGCTCAAGATAATTTAAATTAACTGGTAAGGAATTGTATGGAACTGTTTCAATATTATTTTAGTCCATAGATGGTGGCCAATAAGAACTATAAATAATTTTTAATTATGATTTTGATACTTACATTTTTTTTAATAGCCTTTTCTGTTTCGGCTTCCCCCATTCCTTTCCAACTCTTCCGGTGATTTACCTTCTCTGGCCAATCAATCAAGATCATAAACAAGTCCAAATCGTCATGCCAGGTTTTTTGGGTCTGCCGGTGACGTCGAACGTCTTCAGGCACCCACTATGTGACAATTCTCCCCCATCCTGGAAATGTGACCCACCCAGTCTTATCTAAACAAATAAATTGCCTTTCAACAAAAAACAACAGAAACATCTTAACCACTATTTTAGGCAATGATGATACTGATAGAAACCCAAACTCAAACAAACACAAAAACTAAACTAAATTACTAACTAAAGCCCTACTCTCTCTAAGTCTACAAGCTAAGGTTAATCAAGTCGTTATAACTTCTATATAAGTTAGTGTATCTTAGAGTTAAATCTAAACAAGTTTGGAGCCTGTAGGCATTGATTGTATGAAGATATCTCTTAATAACGGTTTAAAGGTTAATTGCTGTTTGTTTAGCCTGAGTAACTCTGTGGTTATTTATGAGATTATCTCGTTGAGATTTTGTAGCTGTATAGGTGTATATGTAGCTTAGTGAATAGTTTGCATGTGACCTTACAGAATTCAATGACAGAATTTCTCAACTCATTTCCAAGAAGGTCTTGAATTCTCCCATAGACATATACTTTTTTGCTTTTTTTTTGTTGCAAAATGGGCTTGTTCTTGACCTAGAGCACGCCTGATGGAAAGTGATGGATGAGCGTGTCCAGAAGATGTCTGTTCATTCATGCTTTGAAGGAAGATGGGTTAAATGTGGGAGGGAACAGATTGGGACAGATTGGGAGAGATTGGTAGTTTCGCAGTTTTTTTTAAAGATATATGACATACCCGCACTTAAGACTAGCGTAGGGGATGATAATTATCATGTGATGATTCTAAAACTAAATGAATGTAGCAAAGCTTTTGGTTTAGTAATTTACTTTCCTCCAAATACGAAACCGAAACACAAAACCTCTTGTGATACAAGCTAATAATTTAGTGTAAACTATGAAGATGAAATCAGTGAAAGGCTAGCTCATCAACAGGCACTATGGCAACACGATCCTCCCTGTGGAATAATGCATGTAAAACGGCTTAATGTAATCGCCTTTCCGGTTCCTATGCGGGGCGATGATCTCACAAGAGCCACCTATTTGCTGAATCCAGTCGGAATTCTGCGTAAAGAAATAACAATAAATAATAATGAACTTAGTAACAAAAGTGGTCTAAATTAACTTATAACAGTCAAGGACACTGCCGAAAGAGCACGAGGTAATATGGAGGGAGATAAATCAGCAGCTGTAGAATCAAAAGGCAGATGAGCGTTTAAGTTTTGATTTGATCTGATATCAATATTAACCAAAGTACTTTGTTTACAAGTCAAGTACTTATAAAAACTCTATTTAACACTGGTTTAGCTCACGAGGGCCTAGTCTAGAAAGTTACGTCAAGAACAAAAAAAAAAATTGCAATAACGAGAAGAACGACTTAGCTAAAAGGGGTCTTTTAAACCCTTTAAATCAGTGATAAGAATGATTGGAAAACAAAAATATAAAAAAAAAAAAAAAAAAACTTTTTATTTTAAAGAAATTACATTTTTTTTGGTTCGTTTAATCTTAGTTTGAAATTGACATAAGCTATCGAAAACTGTTTAATTATGTCGATGATATACGAAACTTTTTAAACGAGTGTCCCTTGTACAGGATAGGCCATCAAAACTAATAGTATATTATGCAACTAATGAATAAAGGACGGATTTAAAGCGAGGGCCGTAGATGAGTCACGAGCAAGTGAAGGATTCTAATGATTGAATCACGAACGCAGCGAGTGATTCAACTGTTAGAATCCTGAACGACGCGAGTGATTCATGGCCCTCGATATAAATTCGTACTTTATTCAGGAGTTGCATACTATACTTTATACCATGACATGACTACGAGAAAAGACTTAATTCACTATAGTAGTTGGCCGTGCCTTAGGTGGCAACAGTTGTGAGGGGGCGGGTTGCCTACAGCTCGCAATGCACAGGAGACTATAATTAGACAGTGATGACCAATCTCGAGTTATCGTGAACAATAATTGATCAATTTATTGAAAAGAATACTTAAATAAAAAACAAAAACATGCCGAAGGCGCAGCCAACTAGTTCCGCGCGCACTATAAACTTTGTGTCCGTACACACGGCTACACATCAAGCTATACATTTCCAGTTTACGCTGATCTCGCACTGTACAGAAATCCTATACAATGCGAGACCAGCTTATACTGGAAATGTATAGCTTGATGTGTAGCCGTGTGTACAAGTCACAGTAAGTATTTGAAATGGCGCAAATACACTATTTTTTTTTCTTTAAAGGCAGCAAAGAACACAAAACAGTTTTTAATATAATGCCAAACTCCTTGTCGTAAATATCGACCAATCAAATATCGAGAATTTATTTGCACCAAAGAGTTTTGAATTTCGAATCTTAGGAGATCAAGGAGTTTGTGTAAGCATTGAAATAGAGACCGGATATATTTTTGTGTTCCAAATTCAAACACCAAAATAGTGAATAAAAACAAAACAGTGATTAAAAGGCCTTTTTATTCACTGTTTTGCGAGAATAAAATAAGCTTTTCAGAGTAGGTATGGTATAAACATTATTTACAAATACGCTAATTTTAAACCATGCTCATCCGCCTGACATTTCTTACCGCCCCCTTATGACATAAGCTGACCTATCCTGAATCCAACACATCCCACAGCTCAGTTACTATAGTGAATAAATAAATACATTACGCGTCTTAATATAATCTGGTTTCAAGTTCTACAGAGAGCGTTGATCTCGATCCAGCCAGTGCGAAACTTTCATCTTGTATTGTGTCGCCGAATCCCTTCGCTTGGAGTATTGTGCTCAAAGTTGAGCTTGGGTCTTGAGAACGTGGGTGGGGTTCTGTATCTGTTTTGGGCTATGGAGATAAAGTAATGGTAGATCATTTTGTAAGTAAGATTTGCGGTTAAGTTCATTAAAAAGGTATTGGGCTTGGTACTGAAAGTGGAAATTATGTTTTACCTACTCCTCCGTTATTCTTTCTTTTGCGTTGGGAGTTGGGATCCAAGGCAGTTAAATTGTTTCTGTGAGACTTCGTCGGGGATAGTCTTGCCGATTTTTTGGTGTTCGCCACTGTTAATTCTGGTTTTCAGGAGTTTCATTATACTTGCAATAGTATGGCGGGCTTGTACCAATAAAAAAGAAAACTAGGAATTGGTAATAATTGGTGTTCTTTTAGAGCCGCAGCACTTTAGTTAAACTTTCCGCTGCCAAAAATTGAGATCTGCACCAGAAAACCTTGCCCATAATCTTCGCTTCTAAGTTAAACCGTGCGCGAAGATTTATCACCAGCTCTTCAAACTTTAAATACATAATATTGAGCAACATCTCAGTACCTACTGTTTAGCTACAGCCACACAAGTCGCAGACAATGCGACGTCTTCTCTCCTCCGTGTCGCATTGCAAACCGGACGGACCGGATCGGCACACTTTATTGTGTGTATGGAATTTGGTTGTACTTAGATTATGTTTGGAAGTTGATGTTTCGTCTTGTAGAAATACTTCTGAACTTGCACACATAGTAGTATTGCAAGTTGTGGTCCTTTTTGGGTGCCGTTCATGCTTTGAATATTTCATTAGGCTACTAGACAACCTTTAATGTGTCTAATGTACCACTCGACATTGCAAGCTTTAAAAGCTTAAGCTTCAACATTTTCGTGTACGAGCGTGTGTACTTTTAAAGTAAACTCCAAGAACTCCATTCAGAAACTAGCAATAATAAATGACTAGTTAGATGTATTATAGAAAATTGTGTAAAAATCTTGTCGAGAAGAACAAAATTTCTAAGGTAATTATGTCGGAAAGAAAATAATTGCATGATGAATGAACGTGGGTGGGGCGAAAGGACCGTAGCAACTCGCTTACTTTAGTTTCCTACCCCCATGGGAAAAGCTCTAAGTTTAAGTAGGTAGGCATTTAAAATCATTACCTGCATTGTTGATAAGACCCTTGTCGTGAAAATGGTTGTAAACGCGGGGTAGTCATAAAGGAAATTTTGTATGATTGTAATGGCGAAAAACTTAATAAGGTTTTTTTTTTGTTTTCAGGTAATTACGAAGTTTACGGCCTAGTTTTCATGCACCGTCGCAAGAGGAGGTTTGTAGTTATAAGTTGTAGCACTTTGTCTGATTGTCTGTGGCAATCAAAGATTATTATTAATACTCTATGGTGTCAATGGAACTCCCCAACTGTTGGTTGCAATTTTTTTTATTTTACAAAACGCCTATTAAAACTTTACTTGATTTTTCTTTTAGTGTATGGAAACTCCTATTAAAACTATTTAGCTGCACAAGCCTCGAATTCCTTGTGCCATTCATGCATACGGTTGCATTACCCACAACATTTCTATATTTGCAATTCTAAAAGTATCACGTAGGTTGGTAATGTGTACATCCACTTAGTGCAGTGGCCCAGAAGGGTTCAGAATGGGCCGTTGCGAGTCCACCCGCGGTGTCATAAGATGCAACTTAGGGATTTTATCAGATACCCATGACTTTTAGCAATAAACTTAAGTTCATTACTGAGTTTATCAGTAACCAGCGGTATAATGGTAATACTTACTAGGTTCCTTAATTAGAAAGTGTGTCTGTTTGTTTGTGCCTTCTAGACGTTTAAACTACTGAATTAATTTTAACGTTATTTGGTATAGAGATTATATACAGCCTGGAAAAGGTCGTATGATAGGTTTGTAATAGTTAACTTTTTCAGAAAATACTAAGAACAGCCACGGTTACTAACCAGAATCAGCTGGTATGTAAAATAAGAAGTCAAAGTATTTATTTGCATGTTTTTTGGTAATATGTGGTCTTACAGTAGGTTATGTATCTCATCAAAAACAAAACTACCCATCAGGGGCATACACAATTAACAATATAATAAATTTTAAATCTGTTAACAATCTCTTCAATATTTGTTATACAATCTACCATTTATTCTACAAAAACGATTTTGAATACAATCAATAAAATTCAAAATATCAGATTACAATTATTTAGATTAATAATATTATTCAGATTAGTCAAGTTTTAAATTGTCAAGGATAATAAATACATAATTGTCAGCTTGGTTTGTTACATTTTGTCAAGAACTGGTCAAGAAGGAATTCGTCAATGGTATAGTAGCATTTGTCGATTAGAAATATATTTAGCTTTTGTTTAAATTGCGTCAAATTTAAATCAAGAACATGCAAGAACTTAGCAAAATTTTATTTGAAGTCCACCCTCATTTCGTTAAGCTATAGCCATCATCATCTTTCTCCTGGATCTTCTTCTCTAGGATCCTTCACACAGTCCATCCATCGTTTCTTTGGTCCTCTACTCTTATACCCAGCATTGATACTTAATAAAGTTTTGTTTATTATTGCAATAAGTTGAAATCCTTATAAAGAATCAGTAATATCATCTTTACAGATGATTTCCTTTTATGCCATCAATAAAGCGTCCATTGATTGCAGTGATACAAGGTGTACGGTTACCATTTATCCTTTGCGGAATAAACAGGGCATGTATTAGTGTTAATTAACATGCCTTATTAGTAATTAAGCGTTAGGAGCATCCGTTTTATTTTTTAAGGTCAATAACATAACAAGCCATCACATAATTGGCGAAGTGTTAGTGTGACTTTCAGGCCACTGACTACCTGTAACGACTGCCAAAGATCTTCAAACGACTAACGTATCCAATGCAGTCTTTATTACCCGACTGTGGCGAAGCCCAAAAAGAGGGTATATGTGTTTAATTTAATTAGCTAAGAAAGGTTTTTGAAATTTGTAAGTTGCGACCATTTCACTAAGAAAAAATAACACTTGACTGATTTATTAGTCCGATGCATCGGACGAACGTGAACTTTTTTTTAAAAATGATGTTTAGTTTTGTATTAACTAACACCAATCTTTGACCATTTCGACTCGTATAGATATAGGCACAGTATAAATATAGGTTTTTAATTTGGTACCTATGTAATTTAACGTTTCGTTGGAAGGCCTCCCATTAGGTGGACCGATGACCTGATGAAGGTTGCGGGGACCCGCTGGATGCATGACGCACGGGACCGGTCAATGTGGTGACACCTGGGGGAGGCCTATGTCCAGCAGTGAACGTCTTTTTGCTGAAATGATGATGTAATTTAACCTGCATATCAAATAAAAAGTTTGAAAAACACAAATTGTAAAAAAAAAAATTGTGGTGTTGGCATTGGCACGCAGAATCTAATAAAACTCCGTACTAAAGCCTTCTTATCTCCCTAATGTATCAGATACCTCCTTAACTTTAGTGACAAGCTCGTTTGAACCGCACCTACTTACATACTGTTTGATAGCACACTATTGTATAAAATATATAACATTGTAAAAACCGAAAATCATCCTTACCATTCGCTGAACAGAGTCCGAAATACTTTGAAAGCTTTAGAAGAAAACTTGGTCACAATGAACTCAAATTTAAATCGATTTTGTAGAGTAAAGAATAGCGTTCTAAATGGCTTGACGATAGAAGAAGAAAAGTTGGCACAGGAAAAGTTCAAAGACCTTGGGTACTACTTCAAGCTTGCGTGCGGCTGGCCTGCCTACGACGAATTTTCTGCAAATATTTCACATTTTCGGCCAAATATTAGCGGTATGCCGCTTGCAATAAAATTAAGCTATAACTTGGGTACTTAGTTTTACTGCTACTTAAATAAATGGAAAATTAATGTAATTTCCCACATTATTTCGTTGAATTTTCACTCTACTTCGTTAGGTATGTGTCAGTAGCTACTTTATTTTTCAAGTTAGTTCAAGTTTTTACGTTATTTATGTTTTTATTGCAGTAACATTCTTGCAAATTCATTATTTTGTAAAAACGCTACGTAAGTACCTACTCCGGTATGCCTAATGTCACAGTACACTATTTATAATAACTCGAGTATGAGTAAGTATATTGAGTATACGATGATATGCAAGCATGAACTCTATATATACTCTCCTAATAAACTACTAAATAAAAAACTTGTAAGTAAATTCATAGGTATGGTTTATAAATACTGTTTGTATTAGCTGTAAGTTTTCCGAACAATATCAAATATTATTATTAATATTCTTTGGCACTGTTTTTCAAAGAGGTTCCAATTACGACTAAAAGTACTGGTTATTTTTGTAAAGATATTTTTTCACAACTAAAATAATGTATTATCAGGACTAAATCCAAAAGTATCTAAAACGAAGCGGTCTATAAAACCATGACCTTGATTTTTGTTAAATTGAGCTTTACTTGTTTTTTTTTAATCCTTTCATGGCTGTAAGGCTGTAATCGTAACGAGTAACACAAGAAAGTTCAGCGTAACGAACCCGTACAGCTGTATAAAATCTCAATTGCAAATACTTGGGCAGCACATACTATGCATATGTAGTATTTTATTTACATCATTTAACTTAACATCATTGATGTCTATTTATAGCCCTGCTATGAATATTCTACACGTGATATATGTTAGATTATATTGTAATCTATTTCTAATAAATATGATGGAACTCATGAATTAAATATTGTGATAGATAGAGCCATTACAATTATATTGTTATTACTTGTCGTTTATACAATAACATAGTTATTGCTAGATCGTTTTATGAAAGTACTGAAAGATGTATGAATCCTGTCATCGTCAATCTGTCTAGCATTTCCCAATATATAAGAATTCAGCTGAAGTAGATGTTGCTGGAAATCAATATTCTACATGGAGTGATTGCTCTGACCTCCAAAACCTAGTAACTGACTCTTAAAATTCTGTCGGTACTCCTTAAGGAAAATACTTCGAGACATCATCTCTTAGGTAATATTTCTTAGTTGCCCTTCACATATTTAAATTCACGAGTCATTTTTCCTTGTACGAGAAAAGGTAAAGAATTTCACTTCTAAAATACCTGAATCGCAACTTCTCATGACTCCTTCTTCTTAGTGTGTCAATGACAAACAAAATTCACCGATTCCAAAATTTGGCGACGACTTTGGCGCTTTCAGTAGCGTCCATCAGCTCCTGTACAAATAACAGGGAAGGCAGGATACAATATGAAGTGTCCCAATATTTTTGGGTCAAAACCAGAGAGAGTAAGCCTACATAAAAAAAAAAAAACACTCCAGGGCAGAGTCATCTGCTAGTTCTCATTAATAATCGGCCGTAAATAGCACAATACAAGCGTTAAGAGAAAGTGGCCTCTTAACAAGAACAATAACAAAAGCTCGCGAATAGCATCTAACTGTACTTACTTACTCTACTGAATCAAACGCATCTGCACTCAATCACTGGCGAGAAAAATGCCTTAACATTTCTTACCCTAGGCCCCGGGGTGATGCTCTAGCAAAGTGAGAGATAAGCAGACTAAGTTTTCATAGTCATGTCATTTTAAAATAAAATCTATAATATACCCATTTATAATAATAAACTCGGAGTTACTTCTGTTTGATCATATTCGTTCTGTATGGAAGAAGAAAACATGTTGCGCCGACCTCAAATAAATAGGGATGTTAACAAAAAAAATCTAATTAAGATAAAAAAAAGATAAAGATATAAAGATAAAAATTATAAAGATTTCCAAAAAAATATTGGACACAATCATATTTTTTCTTTTTTCACGTAAACAAACAATGGAGACGATACAGTGCTTTGAAAACTCGTGTGACGTCATATTCTAAGACATTAGTATGACATTTCTTAGCGAGCAGTGACGTCACAAACTCACAACCTCCCACTCAAATCTTTGACACGTTTTATCTTCGTCAGTTTTTATTGAATTGATAAAACAAAAAATACGTATCCAATATTTTTCGGTAATCTAACAGACGGACTAATTAGAATCATATTTTTTTAAGTCAGTAAACATCCCTACTGCGCTTAGTGCAGGAGAATGATGATGGTCACAAAGAGACCTTGAGTCTTTATATTTTTGCAGTTTCTTAATCTTCGCTAAGCTTTTAGTATCACCTCATCAAATAGCAGGTCAAGGCAGGACTGCTTTCTATAAAGCCTCAGAATTTATAGAATAGATAAATATTATTATGGCTCGCTGTAAACTCGTGTGGTAACCTATGTGTATGTACTTAGGTACACGTATGTGTCTGGTAGGTTGTGTGTTTAGTGTTTATGCCTTTATCTCTAACAAGTTTATAGTGGGTTGAAATGAGGCTCTTTGAACAAGTACCATCGTGGTGGTAATGTTCTATGAATAACGAAATTGTTTTGATAACATGAGAATTTACCGTTTTGGGTTTATTAGCGTAATTATTACTTAATTATTATTAAACTACGGATATAAATTGCAAGTGTCATTTAACAATGAAATGAAAACCTGACGATGAAATGGGTTTTCTGACAGCCAACCTCATCATCATCATTTCAGCCGTATGACGTCCACTGCTGGACATGGGCCATAGTCAAGCTTAGTGCCTGAAATTGAGTATCCCTTACTTAAATATGCAACATTGTATTATAAATCTGTGGCAAGTACAGAGGAAGATTAACATCTTTGAAACCCTTCTGACCTATATTCTTACGCAGTAAGTAATTTCGACTTGCCTTTTACGCAGCAGGGTCGTTTTGCATTGCAAGTCAGGCGTCCGTTTTATACCCAAAGCTTTTGAGATACGAGGTAACTAAATATACTTTCTCTTACTTGTATATATATACTTGAAATATGCAAATTCGCTCACAAACACCAAGACTTTTACACTAAACGAGAAGACATACAAACAAGATACACACTACGAAACAAAACACAACTCAGCCTACCAACATCCTGCTTAAAAATACACTCTACCAGCCCTCTGGTTATGTCAACGAAAATATATAATAAGTTACCTAAATCAATAAAAGAAGAAAAAAAGCTCAACCTATTCACGAAAAAATTAAAAAACCTATTATTAAGCAAATGTTATTACAGTGTCAACGAATACTTAGATGATAAATCTTTGAAACTTATAAAATAATCAAAATGTGTTGTACTTATCAAATTGTTAACTATTTATAATTTCGTTTTTCCATTTTCTCCATAACTTTTGATTTTTATTTTTGTATTGAATATTGTTATATTGGCACCTACTTAGGTCTGTAAAGGTAAATATGTGATTTTATGTTAGTATTTAATTTTTGAATTTTATTATAAATTTTAATATTATAATTTTTCATACGTTAGTAAATGTTAAGCCGTATGCTTAACATAATATTTCTTTTGCTGTGCCCGACAGGGTCCATGATTGTTTCTTTTAAAAATGTTTACCACCTAAGCCTACATTGTGGAATGCAATAAAGAATTGAGTATTGAGTATTGAGTAACCTAGCCTGTGATACTATGTACGTATATGTAGTTAAGTTTCACATACTTAATTAGAAAATACATAGGTGCTATTTTTACTTTACCTAATTGTACTTTTGAGTACAAAAAACTGTATTTGACACTTTTTTGGGCCACGTTGATCGTTCAACCCATAAATAAGTACTTCATTAATTTATTTTTAAGGCGTCAGTGTCATCCAGTTGTCTTACTTAAGTTGCAAAAGTACAACGTAGCCAAAGTAAGCCAAACTTTGATGCCGAAAAATGACTAGATGACGATGATGATGATGTTTTTGCGAAATTAGGAGGTACTGAAGCACAACTCTGCCAAACTAAAACAATGCGTATTGTTATGGCTAGAAAAACACATACCTATACCACATTACTCATTCAACACTCAAGTGGAACTAACACAGTCACTAGTCACAGTGAACCAATTTAACAATTAGCCAACAAATGGGTCACAGTCTGTTGGCTAGAGGTCGACAATCAAGGGCACTGGAGCTTTGGCCCTTTGGCATCCGACAGGGACGCATGATTGACACGCCAAGAGGTGCGAGGAGGAAAGAGGATTATTGTATCAGCTGATTTTTGGTGGACGTTTTTAACGGGATTCTGTTATGGTTGGTGATCTCGGAACACCCCTCTTGTCTTTGGCTGAAAGAAAGGGGGGGATTTTTTGGTCATATCGAGCCTTTTCAGGAAGAACATCGTAAGCGCCTAATTCCCAAAAACCGGTTTTAATTATTAACCGCCAGATCAACTGATTTTGAATCTTTTGTCACTTACTTGAGTTTAAAATTTTGAATTAATAGAGAGGTGCCCATATAACACCAAGTAAAAATTTCAAATTGATGCTGTAAATATTTTGAGAAATATTAAAAAAACGTTCTCCTGTAAAATTATGCAAAATGGCGGTTACGATCTTCTTCCTGAAAAGGCCCGATATATACAGTCGTTCCGTGTAAAATACTGGCATTCAGCAGCATTGGTTAGGAAGCCGACCTCTACGGTCGGCTTCCAGTCTAACCACAATATAGGTGAGAAAAGTTTAGAACGTTAATTAAAAATAATGTTTATTTAAATTACATGAAGTTATATTAAACACACATGGTTTGGAGTTCAACTTTTAAGCAAGAAGACGCTCGTGTAAGGAGACTGAGAGACTACTCTTCCCCTTAACATTAAACAATTGTGATGATTAAAGTGTAGACAGCACCATGTATGCATGTTATGATCCGTACTGATTCCATTGAGAAAGATCTGCTAAATTACTACAGAGCAGCGACACAATAATTACAACATCATAGTCCTTGCCTTTTGTGATCGTTATAGTTCGTTTAATTTCCGGATTGACACAATAATATGCTCTACAGATGTTTGTTTGGCATGTTTTTTTGTTTGTCTAGTTCAGTAACAACACTTGTTACGCAGAATATTGTTTTAAAGAATGCAGTGGCATTTCAGGGCGAAGTTCACTGAAGATATTGAACGCGATCAGCATAATATTTGAAATGCGTTCAAGAGTTGTCAGTATCATCTTTGTTGTGGAATATTTACACCTGTTTTGTGTTCCCTTGGCAAACCCTGTTTAGGAGCTGACAGTGTCTATATTTCATGATAAAGAGATTAGCTGATCGTGTTTCTCCTATTGTATATTAATGGCCTTCTTCTTTTTTTATTTCTAATATGACCTTTGTGGCCATATACTTCCAAATGTTGTTCCTAAGTATTTCCAGGCACAGGATCTAGAAACCTTTATCTAAAATATAGTTTCAAATGAAAGTCAAGTTTGTGCCACAAACCTTTTGGCATTAAACTATGGAGAATTCGAGCTGTCTCGATGACTTAGTGAGGCTGCTTTAGCCGTGGCTATAATAAATTTAATGCCAATAACTGGGCCATATGCTTTAGAACGTAACTCTGTTATTACTCTAGAGTTTATGCCGCTGTAGATTTTATTGTTTGTGAATTATGCGGTGTTGTTGTTAGTTAATTTATTGGCTTTTTTAACTGACTAAAACTGGTGGGTTGTTTAACTCCATTGTGAAATTTTGTTGTCATTAACATTGAAAACGGGATAATTATGAATCATGTGAGTGTGATGGTGTATGATGCTATGTATCCGTGTTTGCAAACATAGTATAGAACATTAGTTTTTAAACTGACGTAGTTTTAGTGTCCAAAACTATGTGAGTTTAAAAACTAATATTCTCCACATCTTCAATCGTAAATTTTTGATTTAGCATATCACTGCTTTTATTTACTTTTGAATGAGCAGTGATTACAGTTCTTAGTATTTAGATAATGATTCAGAGGTGGCTTATGATAAGAGCCGGGATCAAGAAAGAGAGACCTATAAATTATCTAAGTTTGTTATGTTCTAATTTGTACATGATCGAACCTTTCATCATGACTCAAACATGACATTAGATAATCTTGGGTCTTACTTTCTGATTCTACGGGAGCATTTCACATATAAATCTGAACGCTATCCGAAGGTACCTGAGACATCCGAACTTCGTTCAAGAGCTGTCAGCGTCGATATTCCACACCAAAGCTGACATTGGCAGCTCTTGAACTTCGTCTAGTTGTACTAATGTGCTAATCGCGTTGGTAAAATTCTCCCCAAAATGCTGCATAATTCTTTGTCACTACGCAGACATCTCTGTTTACTAAGTTGAATGAATCTGAAAATTTGTCTTACAATCCTCAATCTTATCTATCTTCTACACCACGGATAACGTTACATCCTAAGCCTCTCCGATACGATCGCGACACGACACCGGTGTCCCGTTCCGTACATGCTGAGCCTCCGTGACTGCACCGCATAAGCCGGGTTCAATGTACCGCCGCCCAAAAGAACATGGCTCCCACAGCCCACTCCTGCTACTGAAATATTAAGGGTATTGTATGTAGGGGAATTCAGTTAGGTTGATATGGTTGTTGAATTTGTTATTGATGGCGAAATGCAGTGAAGTTTTTGTGGTGAAGATCGATTGGTTGGTATTGATGATTTTTCGGCTAATTATCATGGGTGCTAAGTTCCTAAGTATTGTATGGACTGCCGCACTTTTGGGTATATGGAATGAACAGTGGTCCAAAGGAATCATAATAACTTGCAAGGTTTCCCCCTTGTTTCTTCATTTTCCTCCTCTTACTTTCTTCAAATTATCTACATCTGTGTAGTGCCAAACTGCCAACAGCCTCGGAGTATAATATGTCTGAGACCTATGGATGGACAGACCAAGAGGACGAAATTATTGATAAGGCTTCCATTTTGGCAACGGAACCATGAAAAATAAGATGAAAAGCATTTTTCTGATAGTAGGCACATTATATTCGCAAAATAATCGATATCTGTTGCAACAATACAAAGTTCGTCAAAATAAACGCATGTTATCATAACACAGAAGCAGTGATAGTGATAACATCTAAAAATATCTTACATAATTAGTGAGTTAATCGCATTACGTCAGCCTTAATATTGGCGGTTTGATAACGGCAAGATACATGTACCTAAACAACAATTATTCAAATATAGAGGACCTACATTTACTAATTATAGTAACCCACATTGAATAGGTGTGTTATCATTGTTTTCCTGTTTGCTATCAACTGGTGCGAGCTAAGTATATGACATTACAGTTCATTAAGTTTCAGCTGGCTCTACGTCATTTTTATTACCTCTTATTTTCCCAATACTTACGAAATTTACCCGGACCCGTAAGAGCCTCCTGCCTCTGTTGAAAGCACCCCGAAGCTTGCCGGCAACGTCTAGGCGATGTCTACAACCACACGTGGGAGCGCATAGCACATGCGCAAAGTCAAACCTCCATCCAACTTAACGGCTACGGCTAGTATCGAGCGAGCCTCCGTGCGGAGAGGTCATGTCGCAATGTCGGACGGTCGCGACTCCCCGTCGCAAAGCGGTCTTCGGGACCGTGTCCATTTCTTTGAGAAAGTATGGAGTGGACAATCTAGTAATGACACAGTAGACGCTTCCATTGATGTAGACGAAATAGAGCGACGTATTGAGCAGCGCAAGCGGCGCCCAGAGTCGCCGAAAATCGAAGTTAAACTTAAACAGACTCGTGATGGAGAATCTCCTACAAAGACTTTTGAATCTTCTTTCCCTAATTTGAAGTTAAGACATGTGGAGCCCGCTGAGGAATTGGAGAGGTTCGAGCACCAGGTCGAGGAGGGCGATCTGGCTGCCGGCGTCCGGTTCGTCAAGTTTGAGCGGGTAGTTAAAAGGACTGTGACCGAAACCCGTAGTGAGGAGCGGGCGGAGTCGCCCCAGCACGAGTGGTACTCCGAGTATAAGCAGCAAACCTGGCAAAATGCACCCAGGAAGGAATACTTGCGGAGCAAATCGGAATATGACTCGCACATCGCAGAAAGACGCGGTAAGTTTGCGTTCTGAACTTGAAGAGGAATTTGGGAAAGAACTATTGATTTAATCAAACGAGGACCCAGTATAGGCATAGTAGTATAGGTCCTGTTTTATTTTTGTTGTTAATACGACAATGCAGTTTATTCAAATTCAAAGCCACAACTCGCTCGCTCGCTCGTTGTGCTCGAACAACCGGCAAATGTCAAAACTACGTTCGACCTTGGCAATCGACGGTAGTAAACAACTTGATTTGGTATTCTAATTTTAGTTTTGACTTGTCTGCGAACAAAATGATTTTTTTTCTTCAGGCAAAAATGACATCATTCCTAACGATTTTTTTAACGTCGAAAAATGTTTTTTTTTTTAAGCGGATTTGTTCAGTTACGCCTTGTTTGGTGTTTTAATGGTTCTATTTTCATTAGATAAGGTACTTAATTGCTGAGTGTTTTTAAGTAGCCTTTGTTAATTGTTAAACAAATTGGCGTTCTTTCTCACTGGAAGTTTTTGAGTAGGTTTTGCACCTTGTTTTCTACACAAATCTTTCAATGTCATGGCAAAACAATAGGTCGTTGGTCAATAACGTATCGCAACTTGGTTCTTAATTGACAAACAGCGTGGATGATGCTCTTTCAATAAGGCTTCTCGTCAATACATAATATTAAGGATTATTGATTGAAATAAAAACAATTTAAAAAGTAATTAGATATTCAACTAGAGAAGGTTCATATTTCCATTCGGTAACTCTTAAAAATTCAAACCCACAGTTTCTTACGAAGCCCAGAAATACAAAATCTTAGCCAGATTAAAATAATAATATTTTTTTAGGGTTCTTGTACCCGTAATATTATGTCATCGAGTACAATACCGGATATTTCATAATCATGTTGTTCGACTCAAAAAGTCGCTACTATATTTCAAATTGAGAGCCGCCAAGCGGATTGGTACTACTTCTCAACAACATACTAATCTAAATATTAAACAGCCATTATATCCATTTATCTGATAAATATTTCTTATTTGATCTCCGTGACTAAAATCCTTAGCAGCTGATAAATGTTTATTATATCAGGTTTCATAGTGTATGTGTCATTTTGCTCTTTATTGTGCTGATCGGAATCTATAATCGATGTATTAAAAATACATTTATCATGAATAGTCTGTTTATTGTCAATTTATTTGACTGCATTGGCGTTATCATGGATATGTATATTAACGCTGTTTTCGTCAGTAACGTCACCTATTGCTATGCAAGAATACCGTACTATTTTAGTTTCTTCACAATGTTGATTTAGCTGCGTGAATAAGCAATTGGTTTTGCAAAAAAGGCTACAATGCACGTACTATGTGTTGCAGTGAATCACCATTCCGAAGACGACTTGGAACAAATTGTTTGTTTCAGTAGACGTTAGACTGAAATGAATTAGCTGTGAAGTGTGAATCAAATGAAGTTCAAGGTTATTTCGCCTGAGTAACCGAAGCCTTAAAGAGTTTATAGACGTTATGAATTTTGAATTCTTTGTAAATAAGTAAACAGTGGCATCGATATACCAACGGTAATCATGAATTCAGTACATTATGATTCTAGGATTCTAGCGTTAATACTTTTCATAGGTTCTTAAACCATTTCCAGTGAAAAAAATCCCTGTATTTAGGAGTACAATGAATGATTTGGTTGTGTTTTTAGAATATTAATGTAATTTATTTGCTGTCGTAATATTAATCATCATTATATCATTTAAGACGACCATCGGTCTTACTTAGGTCACCTCAATAAATGGCCTCAAATGCCTACTACAGGAATCTAATACTGCTTGTATTATTCATACAGAATCATCTTTTTCTAAAGAATCTTGTCCTGCGTCCGCAATACCTATCTATACCTACGCAGGTACCTGCTATCTCTCCTTTATTCGTAAGATGGCGATTTTCTGGTTTTACAAGAAGCGCTGGGTCTACCTACGCAAACTTTAGAATAGAAACCAGATTTTTGCTGTATGATGTTACTTGTATCAGTTTCATTTTGTTCTTGTACATTACTTATGTTAGTAAATATATAGTTTTCTGTAGAATTCGTATTGTTGGCACACAATAATGTAATTCATTCATTCTCAGTTTTTGAATTATCTTGATAATCTTTTTTGTGTTTGTCAAACAAACAGACTTTCGCCTCTGACTTAGTGCTTACTGCATCAGTTGGTCCAGTTTATCTGTTATTAAATTCGTTTCGGATTATAATGCAATTAGATATACTTTGGATACATCAATCTTCATTGTTTGCGGTTCACTGTCTAGATTCTTGGAATTTTATATGTGTCATTTGTTGGTCTGAAACAATGTGTACTGTCAAAATGTAGAGCATCGTCGTATTGTTCAAAACTGCAACCTGTTGCTTAACCTTCTCTTAAATCGTTCTGACTTGTTGCTTTTGCATTTTCTTTATTCATTGCTTCACGATAACCATCAAACAGCTGTAATTTCCTTTGAACATCAACACAAGTAAAAAATAATTTAACATTGCCCGTATTGTCATTATCAATGTCTCGAAATCGTCAATCAATCAACTTGTTTCTTAATTCCGGCGTGACAGAGATTAAATTCCTTTGCGATGCGTTGTTTCAAAATTGTCCATTTTATCTTATCTTGCACTTTAGTTATTAGCGCAGTGATAAATGTTGCACTTGGCTTCTAATTGATTTGTCCTTGGCCGGAAATATTTCGCAGGAAATTTCTGTGAAATGATCTTTAGGATTATCTTAAGGTTGCTACAGTTAGAAGTTTTTAGAAATATATTTTCTGCTGTTTAAATATTGCGTTGCTTTACCTTCACTAAAAGATTCTTTTGATATAAAAGTCCACAGTAAACCTTTGCATATATCATCACGATATCATACATCCAGACTATCATATTATGGAAATCTAGCCCAACTAAAGCCTGCATAGGTCAGAAATGGCAATCTCTCCTCGTAATACTAGAAACAAGACTATATTTGCTAATGAAGTCACGACCAGAGCCATAAAACAAAGCTCCGAGAATATTAGAACAGGAACAACATTTAGAAATTCTTCGACAAAGATTTTTATCCGCTTATGTATATTTCTGATGTCATTGCTAACGAGGACCGATTTAGCAAAGATATAAATTCTATCGATAACTTAGTCTCCCTGAATAATTTATTCAACGTTTCCGAGAAAATCGTCAATAAAATTGTCGCGGCTGAATGGTTTGATGACGACACAGCATGTGTAATCGCAAATTATAATTGGCGTGATGTCACTGACAGTAAATTAGCACCGAGTTGAATAACAACTAAGTACTAACTGGTCGGAATTTCGAGTAAAAACATCCTTTGGTTGTATTATGTTTATGACTATGTACACTAATTTTTTTTAAATTGAATGTAATAAAGACGGACAGCAGTCCAGAATCTTTAACCATATGGTGCAAGAGGGTGATAGGTCAAACGATTAGTTTTGATGCATTAAGAACTGGTCGTGATGTGTAATTTGAAGCCGTCAGTGCTAAGGGTAATAAGGTGTTTGTATTTATAAATGTTTTTTGAGCGCGTCACTTTTCTTATTTTTGTGTCAATTGACATCAACTCAAGTGTTGTCCGTATATCTCTATCGTTCGCATCATTCAGTGCATCTCACAATACATAATAGTCACTGCTAGTTTCAATCTTGCTGACTGTCTCATCTTTGAACACGTTTAAGTTATTTCTTTTGCACATCCGTTCTTGAAAATTGTATCCCTTAACCTTAGAGATACGTTCTTGCGCATCTTCTACACGCACTTGATGGCCGCGAGCGTCTTATAAAGTTGTGTGTATGAACAGAACTTTGTTGAGTGTAGATAACAGAGCACTAAATATATTCTCTTTATAGCTTTGCTGATTACGGATCACGTAACCCCTGTATGCAACTTTGTAGATTGCATCTTCCTTGCAAAGAAACATTGCTCCTCTTTATAATATACGTATTTCTCTTGCATCTGTGTTTTACAAACATAATATTCCATAATACATATACAGTAAGACTATTGCAAGTGTCTCTCTTTCAGGCTAATTATTTCTTGAATTTATTTTTGTTGTGCCTCTTGTTGTTAACGAGTTTTCGTACTCAGTTAAATATTCGACCAAATTGTAATGCTATATTGTTGTTATATTTATGGCGGGTGTAAAAGATTTACGAATGAAGCGTTTATACTCGTACATATAAAATTAAGACACCAACAAAAATTGTAATCCTAACATATTAAGAAATTAGACAAATATTATGTCAGCAGTCAATGCCGAACGATTGAACATTTAAATAACTTGATAATTGTACATAAAAGACTAATTACATACACGAGGATAATCAATAGGACAATTAACAGTTTACGATTGATCATTTCCATTTAAGAACCAGAACCTTGAACTGAATGTTTAACTAAAGTTTCATTATCCACCGTTCAGGACATTTTATTTAATATAAGCCAAGTCAGAGGCTCATGGGCGGCATATAAACTCTGACACTGGTTCAGGCACTAGCCACACGAAAACCAAGAAAGAAGAAGTTTTATATTCTCACCTTGATCAATATCCAAACTAAAACCCTCGTTCCGTCCAATTAGAGCCTCACACTTCAACATTAATTAAGTTAATTGACCCAATTGCCTAAGGACCTCTTTTTATTAAGTTTATCAGTATAGCTTTAATAGTAAACGTATTGCGTTTAATCAAGACCCAATTCCCTTAACTGCTTATTGGATGTACACACGGCTACACATCAAGCTATACAAAACCAGTTAATCTTGGCCTCACTTTACTAGATCTTTTCGTACAATGAACGATCAGATTATACTGGTTTTGTATAGCTTGATGTGTAGCCGTGTGTACTAACTTAGGGATCTTTTCATTGTCCTTTATAAAGGACTACTGATAGGGAGACTAAGTTATGTCCTTTGTCTTAGGGGTATATTGGGTAGTAGAAGTGTTAGCAGAGGAACAGCCAAATGTGTAGATGATATTTAGAAGCTCGCGGGTAATAGCTAGACTTACTGATACTTTTTTTTTTTTTTTTTTATAATAATAAAATTTATTTCTTCTTTAAAATTAGACACAATATGTTGAACAGTTTTAAATGCAGTTAGAATTCAGTACAATAAATAATATGAATAACTGTGCCCGAGCTAGGCTGAGCCTGTATCACGGTCACAGTTCTCTTCCCAGTGTTTTGAGCGGTATTAACAATGGTTGGACATTACATTTAATCGTTTTTTAAATACGGACATTATAATTAAAAGTTAGTTTGATGTGTGTTGTATACGTATAGCGAGGTGAAGTGTGCATATCAAGAATATACATGGCAGGATAGAGACGGGAGTAAGGCAGTGGCTGGAAATCCTGTTAATGATGGTGATGATTTAGAATGAGGATCCAATGACAAGTTTGATAATTATATAATTATATTTTATACTTTCATAAAATCCAAAGGCCAGAACCTATTTATTTCATAGTAGTATCCACTAGTATCCAGTAGTACCTACTTTAATAGATCATAATTTCTGTAAATAATATTATGTAGGTCATGATAATAAATTAAGGAATAAAAAGAAGGCATTCCACAAAATCGTAAATTATTCATGACCCATATCTGACAGAGAAGAAAATAAGTAGGTGAATCATGAGCAGTCACATATAAAGTGTGCCAGCGCCGGCGCATCTCAGGTGTGAGATTCCGGGCTAGGTGCGCAATGAGTCACTGAAACTATCGGAAAAATATTAACGAATGAGTGGTCCAAAGAAAACATGCCAAAGTTCAAAGAGAAGAATTAAAGAGAGTCAAATATTTCCAAAAAAAATTGCCGGTAAAAAAAGGAATTTTATCGATATAACTAACTATTCAGTCATATACTTCAACGTAGTACAAGTCACAAACTAATATGTGTAGATGTCTGTGTCCGTATCCACCAAATTAATAAATAAAAAAACGCTCTTCACAAAATCCTGTATTCGAACTTCGAACAGAACACCTGTGTAATTATCATCACTATCAATCATCATCGTCATCTGTGTTATATAAATATGCCACCTCAAGTATTTCTATATCCAAGCAAGGTTTGATCACATCCTGGTCTGCGTATACTCGTAAATATGCACATTTTCGGTTTTTATTTTCTTTTAGAGTTCTTCAGTCTAATATGTATGTAAATGACCTTGCATCTTGATGTCAGACTTTTTTTATTGGTTTCTGTCAAACAGGTTTATTGCTGGCAAATTTAGGAATCAAACAGCTTTTGACAATATTTTACTTAGTCAATGGTCCGCGAATGTTAGATGTTAGGCTTTTGTTGAATATTTATGCTACTGCTGCTGAAATAAAGATAGTTGATTCAAGGCTGCTAGTCCTACTATGAGCTGACAATTCACTACTGTTTATCGTCCTATCCTTTTCCGAATTATGTATGTTAGGGCAACTTTTAGTCTTACTACTTTATTGCTTGCTGGAGTTATTGGACTTTACGATAAGGCTTGGTAAGACTGGTGATCATACTATACGTTACTAGACGTTTTTATACTGCCAGCACTCCAAAGATTAAATTCAAGTAACCACCCCCATGAACACGGGTCCTTAAACAGGAGTACCCACTTAAACCCAACCAAAAGGATGCTATGACGACAACCACACTGAAAAAAATGCAATTCAATCAAGTGACTTTTTAGCTTGATTGACGATATCTTGTTTAGATCAATCAAAATCTTAGTTAAGTCGATCATCACGACATGATTTTAGCAATACTAGTTCGCTTGATTGAACGGCCAAACAAGTTTCTCGATTACCCTTAACAAGACATCATAGTAGAAGAGTTAAAAAAGAGACAAGTTTAAAAAATGTTAACTGTAACAAAGTAAGTTGGTAAGCTCGTTCCATCGTCGACATCATCTATGCCCTTAGGGCAAGATTGAAGTCAAGAGCAAGCCCATTTATAATACTTAAAAAAAAAAAAAAAAAAAAAGTTAGATGTGTCAATCAAGCATTTTGATTACTTCAATAAAGATCATTGAAACTTTATTAAGTTGGTTTGACTTGATAGCATCTATCATTGCAATTAATTGTATTAATCATACAACTTGATCAAATTTTGCGCTAAATGTTTGCGCTAAATAAGTTCCTTGGTTGTGTTTATCAAATACAACTTGATTGCAGCTATCAAGTAAGATTTTTACCCTAATAAAGCTGCGTGTTTGCCCTAAACAAGATATCTCAATCAAATAAAAGTAGTTGCTGTTATCATTGTGCTTGATAGGCTCAGATGCAAACAAGTTACTTAGTCAATCTAAACCAAATCTTGATTGTGGCAACTACTTTTTTTTTTTCAGTGCACAAAATCGCCATCACCTATAATGTCCCATTTCTGTTCGTGATGGGCATCGGTCACTGAAGCGTATCATGTGACGCTAAACCGCAGCTATTGAGGTAATCTGTCCTATCGGTGCGTTGGCTTCACTAGCCGTTGTGAGGCATCTGTCCCATTATCTACGGTTAGCGACAAGCGAGTTGGCAACCATCGAGTACCTATGTGCTCCGGATGGTTTTGTCCCTGGACGGAATTCTACCAGAACTGGGTCGCGTTCTATCCCTTGCTGGTATACTATCACGAATATTTTAGTGATTGTTCTGTTCTGCTCTCTATAGTAACCATTGGCCTGTCGAGGCATCAAAGAAAGAACTGGTAGTTGTGTTTTTTACACTACGACACGATTGGAGACAGAGTTTTCGCTAGTGTCTACCTTAGCGTATCTTGTGCGAGATAATAAGTAGTACATAGCAAGTCGCTTCGTACTGATCGTATAACGTTATTACACATCTGTAAAAGGCAACGCGGCAGAGCCAGTAGGAGATGGCGAGACGAAATCGCTTTTACCTGAAACATTGACCACAAAGTTCATTGGGATCAAAGAAAAGAGGCTCTTACCCGTCAGCAGGACACAGATGCCTTACTTAGAGCAAAGTTGTCGCTTTGTTCTCTGCGGTAGGACCAATTCCTGAACTTGAAGCATTGAACACGTGATGAGCTGTGACGTGGATCATATTATGTTAATTGTGCAATAGCTTAGATAATTAATATAATGTGTATTACAGGATGATTCATTGTGCTGGGTCGGTGTGGAAAAATCTGAACTGGCTTTGACCAGAAATAAGAGAAGATAAGAAGCTACGAATGAATCATCCTGTATATCATCCAGCAGCATATTATAAGGTTATAGGGAGTTAAGTTTGTCTTGTTTTTATTCCGGTCAGGTAAGCCAATACCTATGCTTACTTTTAGCTCTGTTATAGCTACTGGTTGAATATAAACTCTTATATTCGTAGTTGCTTCGTACTTTCGTAGTACGTACGTTTACGATCATTCAATTTCATCGTAGGTACAGTATTGTTTTTGTTAACTGCCTTTACCGCCCCATTACTGGCCAAAGGCCTTCCTCAATTCCTTCAATGTGCTCTTTTCTGCTGCCTCCTCGAACCAGCCTTCGTAGATTATTACATGAATGAAAATAAATTATGCGAGCATATCATAATGTAGATAAATTCGCCAAATTGTAGTATCTTTGTATGCGACCTTCCAATAGTTATCACTTATTAAACTTTGCACGAAGTTTGTGCTTGTGTTGGGCTGTTTGCATTTTTGATAAGTCACCTTAATTATCATATTCATATTTACACCATTGTTCAGCCGGGCAGAGCTAATGTTTTTACAAAGATATTTATAGTACCGACACATGAACCCCCCAGGTACAAGAAATGTATTAAGTATATTACTATTCTGAGTAAGTAAGTATTTACAGTCAAGAACCAGCCTGAAGTTTAAATGAATTCTGGAGCGAACTGAATTTTGAATCATCTTCCTTCTTAGATTCCTTCTTAGATCATTATCTTCTGTCAATCGCCACGCTATAATATACTCTCTTTAATAAACCCTATGACACTCCTGCCGAACGACTTTCAGTCATTTGTCTAGGGCCTCTGTACTCTAAACTAAAACGTAGGTTGCTCTTATGCAACCGATTGTCCAATCTGTCACTAATCATCGCCAGAATGCTGACAGAGGTGGCATGGACTCTGCAGTCTGCAGCACAAGGTTTTAATGCCCGTTGACTTTCAAAGCTGAAACTTGTTTTACTTGTCGTTTTCTTTTGTCTTCCTTCACGTTTGTATTTTCTATTTAGAATTTGTCATGACAATAGTTTCTGCAGAAACTATTCATAATTTTATTACTTGTCTGTCGGGAGTAATAAATATCTCTATTGTATTAACTTCTTGGTTAATTAACGTTTAGTTCGTGTTAGACCTTGGGAAAGTATTAAAAGCTAATATTTTCTATAATTTGCTAAAGATAATATTTTTCTTGATCCTTTAAGCAGACGTTACCTAGACTTTGCTTAGACCTTGCCGTTTAGAAAAAATATGATGAGAACGAAGATTCGGCAAAATCGAGTAAATAATGAGCTTCTAAAGTAAAAACAGCATTTAGTAACATTGAAGTAAGGAAAGTAATTGAAGAGTAAAAAGTAGAGAAGAATTTTCTACATAAATAAAATTCATGTTGCACCAAATGGATCTGATGATAACGTGCAAGTAACACGGAAAAACCAATATTGATACACAATACATCATTCACATACGTACGAAGCCAGTACACCCAGCTACCAGAAACTGTCAAATATTCCCAATCAGCCTTGACCCTAATGCTTGCGCAATAAAGTTAAAAATCTATTAAAGAAATTTGATAGATTGTAGTAGCTTGATGTGCCAAGACACAGTTGTAGAATCAATTCAAAACAATCTAATTCACAACAATTTACAGCAAGTAGAAAACAAATTACAAACTACTACTAGGCTAGGAGTACGTACGCGTGTTAATGAAATGATGTCACCCGCGCGTGATTAACCAACGCGCGGTTATCGCACGACCTTTATATCGTGAACGGCGAAAATAAAGGTGATCTGTCTTTACTTGGAAAAAATATTTATTTAATGTACTGTGTCATTCTGAATACGTAAATTGAGTGTGGAATGTTGGTGTTTGAAATTGACAATTCTAATTACATTCCGACCCATACGTTGTGTTGCGCTTATAGTAAGCCGTCATGCAGTCGATGATAACGCTCTCCTAGCAATATCATTTAAAATGCGAAGCTTAAAGGTTCATAAATATCATCTTTTTCTTCTCGACTTGTACTTACAGTATTTTATCGGTAACATAAAGGTAAGGTAAATAGGTACACCAAAAGTAGGTGGCTACTAGTGCTAAAAAGATAGGTAAACACGTACACGTAACAATACTCGGGATACTTAAATATGTGCAAATAATGAAGTCATACAGACCGGAAAGTCTAAACATTCCATAGCTAGCTATACTTATTCATTGAAAAACGGATCAACATACCCAAGAATTACCAACGTAATAGAAGTAACAAAAGTACACTTCCAGAAACAGACGATATAGAGGAGGTAAAACTTCAATAGCTCAGCACTCTTGTAAAGCCAAAAGTATCCACAGCTAAAGTTTTCAGATGCAAATGCCAGTTTGAAATAGATACTTAATGAGACAACCAATATACACCAGTATTTTGCATATTCTACCCTCCTGCCTTTTATACATTATTTGGGTGAATTTCAACAAGAGATTTTTATGTGTCATTTCGGTGGATTTTTTTTATTTCAATGCTATCTACATATTTTTAATGACAAATAAAACTTTAGCCTATTTTATAACATTGTGCGTGAGTGGACATCAAATATCATCAAAAGTTACATATATATTTAAGGATGAATTTTTAAGAGTCCACTGAAATGAAAAGTGTCTACCGAAATGATAAAAATTACCACCGAAATGATATACTGTGCATACTAATCTAACACGAGTTATAACAGCCACCGAAATGAAATTATTTTTGTCCTCATATCACTGAAATGATAAACTTACTTTTTTGGCGGGAAACCGCAAGACGTTGGGACCGGTGCGTTCGCGCCGAGAGCTTGAGCCGGACTGATCCGAAGTGAGGAAAGGTGAGGGGGGCGTAACAACGCAATGTTGACATGGCTATTCTACTAAAACTTACTATCCTCTGAAATGAAAATTTTTTTTCAGACAAAAGTTAACTGCCTGTCAAATCCATGAGAAAGAAGATAAACAAACAAAAATAGTTTTATTTGATCGAATGTATTATAATTTAATGATTACAAAATCGATTTAAATCCATATTACGAATGTATTTGCAGGGGAAGGTATTTTATGAGCGGAATTGGGTTCAGGACAGGCCACTGTGATGATAGAATAACACTTTGTAATTTTTTTTTTCGTATATTAATGGGTAGAAATCAATTATTTTTTTTGTCAAGGTAGAGAAGTACTTACGCTGTTGAGAAAAAATATTAAAAATTAGCACATTGCACTACCGTTCTCAGGTTTGCCGTGTATTTTTTTTGCTTGGGCAATTCACCCATTTACGGATACTTGCGTGCTTACAACCCATTTAATTACACACGAAAAATCAAAACCGAGACTTACAAGACCGTCACGGTTTTAGATCAATGTTTTAACATGTATATAGTATCGTTCATGTAAATCTAGCGCTACAAAATAACGTCAGTGTTTGTGGTAAAAACACTGCTTTACTAACCTAATACTATGTATAGATATAGAGACGATGTTTCATATTTTGTTTTCCCTTCTCCTTCTGATCTACGCCTCTAGAATCTCTTAGATGTCGTTTGTATAGGTTCCCTGACTTGCTTCTTGTTTCTATCCACAGATAGTTCTATTTCTTTGTGCAATAACTATTAGATCATGCCCGTGGCTTAGCCTGTGTTAGTACGGGAACTTACTGCCGAGACAAAGAGTATTATATTATTTTTATTATGTTCTAAATCAAATGTGTGGTGTGCAAGTTTAGTCTAAATTCGTTAAGTCATATAGCCGTGACAGGGTTATAAACAGTAATACAGATAGAGTTGCTTTCGCATTTTAATGATGATGATGATATTCTGTTGTCTCTTTGTATGCTCGTTATGTTTCTGCGACAAATTTAATATTTTTCTTTCTCTCTTTCTTGCTTAATGCTGTCATTATTATCATTGACACTGTCTCTCCCAGTTTTCCACCAGACTCCATTCAAAACTAGCCACAAATGAAGCTTATTCCTGCTCCCACTATTCAACTCATTTCTCAGTACACTTTGTGCCTAGAGCAAAAAGGTAATTGGCCATTCAAATAGGTGACTTGTGGTTTACCGAAGTAACATCGTTGTCTCCCCCTCCGGAAAGCGGCCGCCTTGCCGTGACGTCTGCACACATGTCTATGTACAAGATACCTATTGCTATACCTTTGTTTATGTAAAGCAGTTTGGTATCGTTAGGTAATCACATGAAAGCGGATATGGCTTGATGGATCGCTGTTTTATAGGGGAAAATTATGCCTTTTACGACGATGACTTATGAAAGTTTGGTAGCGTATGAATGTCGAGTTGTCGGGGTAGGAAAAGCCTCGAGAAAAAATTGAAATAAAATGCCTTTAGCGGGATTTTTAAAAGATTTAAATCGGTAAACACTCTTTGATTAGTACATTTGTTAGTTAATCGTACAATCGACCGAACTAACTTGTATGAAGACAGAGCAGGCACTGACATAGAGTTTATTTTTAAATAGAGTAATTTCTCTAGGTTAATACCGCTCGTTTAGTTAGTAAGGTATATATTTCAAGCAAGTCAAACCAACTAATTCCGTAATCCAACTTGGGTGGTCCCACAACCTACATAACGAAGTAGGACAGTCTTATAGTTTCTTGTCGATTTCTATCGGCAACGTAAGGTTTCCCTGTCAAACCACTGTATTTATTGGCCATATAGACGGACAGTTACAAGCAGATGTCTGTCTGCAGACCGTCTAGTTGTAGCTGGGGCTAAATAAGGCTATATTATCACGTATGTTGGTCGGTAAATGATCGATGGAGAAAATTATTGAGGTGGTGTCTAATGTCTTGAAAATTATTGTTATGATGATGGTAAAGATTTTAGTAAGGACAGTTCACTAGTAAGAAGTTTTTACTTGCCTTTAGGTAGATACAATACATGATTTTATTTCTTTAAGATAATTATTTAATCAATAATAGTAAAATAGCGATATTGTGGTGGTCAGCTAATGAATGTGACTGTTGGCTGCAATATCCAGTAAGTATTTATAAGTAAACAGTATCACTATCATCACTACATAGTATAAAACAAAGTCACTTGCCGCTATCTGCCGCTGTCTGCCCCTATGTATGCTTAAATCTTTAAAATTGCGCAACGGATTATGGTGCGGATTTTTTTAATAGATAGAGTGATTCAAGAGGAAGGTTTTAATACCTTTTTTGCACCCGTGCGAAGCCGGGGCAGGTCACTAGTTTTATAACAAAAAATAAAAAAGGGATTTAGAATAAAGACGTGGGTAAACTCTATGAAAGATTAGTATTTAAATAGAAAAACTTCGAACATTGAAAAAATGCCAATAGAGATAAATGATACAAATTACGTTTAACGGAAAATACATTTATGACAATCGTTATAACTACAATAAAAATGATGAAAACGAATCTTTCAAGATCTTGAAAAACCTCTTCATTATAACAAAACAACAATCAAAATGAGTGTTCTTATCACATAAATAAATATTTTGTTTACACGTAACGCGTTCGCCTCGTGTTATAAATGTTACAAGGACATGGTCTAGCTAACATTGTTTTGTTTTGTTTTGGAAAACTAATGTGTTTCTCTGTTTACGTTGTCTTTGTTCATAATAGAGTGGAGTTGTTGTAGTTGTTACGCACAGCGCTACCTACGACCTCGACCCTGATTCGCGACTTAGGCGCCGCTGCATAATGGGAACGGCCACCACGCCGACGCAGCATTTCGTAACGAGCAACCATCGGAAATCATCGACTCAGCGTCCAATTATTTCAAGGCTTCAACACGGAAGAAACGAACTGAGTCAGCACTCTGATGCACGTATCGAAGATCACCTAATAACCAGAATCAAAGCAGACATTCATTCTGTATTCCAACATCGAATAGGAATCATTAGGCTAGTTAGATTGTAATTAATGTATAATTTTACTTTAATATAGATTAAGTAGTCATCTTTGGTTTCATTTCAATCCCCCGATTGCAGCTAACCTTAATTGGCGCAGTCGGTAGGATATTCGAGGCAGTGCGCGGCGCGGTATAGATTTCCAAAAATCGTTAATCTGCTGACTCCGATAGTCGCTGTCGGTATTTCCAAGTACCTCATCGAATATCCGAATCTACGGTCCAGCTGCAGTTTCGGGAGGAGAATCCAAACTTCGATTCACGAGAGAGCCAGAGATGAATAATTTGTAAGTACACTTGAATCGTTCCTGTGTTGCTTCCCTCTTAGTCCTAGAACCACTTAATTTCCAAAATTTACCCCTTGATAAATTCCAGTTCCCAGGAGTCCGCATTTTGTATGGCTTGCTAGGTTCTGTGGATTACGGTAGAGATTTAGATAGTTTTAGTGAGAATAGCATAGGTAGTAGTGTAGTTAAAAATAACCCATGACTCCGACACGATTTAATACAAGGCCCTTCGCATGGTCCCGGAGTTCGATGGGAACCCAAACGTTTAGACTAGTTTTATTAAGATATGCGACTAGATAGTAGAAGGTTTAATGTTAGAATTAGTCAGAATAGACAATATCTTAGCTTTCATACACGCATCAGGCACGGTGCATTCCATGATAGACCTAGACACTTAGGTCCATGGTAAATAGGTTAGGAAAATATACAGTAAGGATGAGATATTAAGCCTAGAGCTCAGGGAATACTATGAAATCATCAGGCCCGGATCATACTTCAACAAAAAACAGATAGGTAGGTAGTAATAGTATTCAGAATTTCCATAATTTCAAAAACCGCCTATGATTTGCTTATGTCACCTATATTATAGTCCCCATCAAAAACCACCAAGCCCTTATTTATCCCTATATCCCTTCATAGCAACCAACGGGTACTTTTCCGTGTACATAGAGGCAGAATGCCCGAAGTTCAGCAATTGGTATCTCTGCGAGACGGAAATAACCCATGCACCAAATACGAAAACTGACTGAAACCAAGATCTCATCGTGAACCAAACCCTTAAGAGCTCCTGCCAGTATAGCACAGTACTGAGCACTGAGCTATCAACGAATGGTTCTGCACACGCTTCGAGGCACCCGACACCAGCGGACACACCAACGAGGAGCCTGAGAGAGAGGAAGAGGACCACACGCCCAGACGACCAGTTTCAGAAACATTTTCTCTCAAAGTTCTAAAATAGTTCCTGATCTGCGGGTGGAGATGTTACGCACAGCGCTACCTACGACCTCGACCCTGATTCGCGACTTAGGCGCCGCTGCATAATGGGAACGGCCACCACGCCGACGCAGCATTTCGTAACGAGCAACCATCGGAAATCATCGACTCAGCGTCCAATTATTTCAAGGCTTCAACACGGAAGAAACGAACTGAGTCAGCACTCTGATGCACGTATCGAAGATCACCTAATAACCAGAATCAAAGCAGACATTCATTCTGTATTCCAACATCGAATAGGAATCATTAGGCTAGTTAGATTGTAATTAATGTATAATTTTACTTTAATATAGATTAAGTAGTCATCTTTGGTTTCATTTCAATCCCCCGATTGCAGCTAACGTAATTTAGTTGTTTGGTTTTAGGAATATTGTTTTGATAATACTTAATTAGATATTGATTGATTGAGACTGCCTTGTTGGTCTCGCAATAGGGATGTTTACTGACTTAAAAAAATATGATTCTAATTAGTCCGTCTGTTAGATTATCGAAAAATATTGGATACGTATTTTGTGGTTTTTCAAATCAGTAAAAATTGACGAAGATAAAACGCGTCAGAGATTTGAGTGGGAGGTTGTGACGTCACTGCTAAGAAATGTCATACTAATGTCTTAGACTATGACGTCACACGAGTTTTCGAAGCACTGTATCGTCTTCATTGTTTGTTTACGTGAAAAAAGAAAAAATATGTGGTCAATATTTTTAGGAAATCTATCTGACGGACTAATTAGATTTTTTTTGGTTAACATGACTGCTGAGCAGGAGGAAATTGTTATTTGGGTTTTTCATCCGTATGTATTTTTTTAGTCTCACCTACGGAGTCTGGTTTTGTTTTACATGGGACTTTAATATTATTGGAAACATGTGGGTGCACTATTAGAGATTTTTTTAAGCTATTGCATAGCTTCTATCACGGGCCTTGAGCGTGGAGAGCGAATCCAGAAATTCCGTAACGAAAATTTTCAACCAGGTTGCTATGGTTACGGAAAATAACAAGGTTGTCAACTGAGGTTGTCAAATTAAATAATTAATTATTTGCATAAGTTGATAAAAAATGCTATGCAATAGCTTTACCGCGGCAGTCTCCGAGTGCCACATTTAGTTTTTTTATTTGTACTTCTCTTACAGTCATAGACATATTTTTAAACAATTTGAAATGCTTTTGTTCGGCCTAGCCGTTTTATGTTATTGATGTGTGAGTGTGACCATTTGATCTTGTTTGCTGATTTTGCATAATCTAAAGAAGGGCCAGTGGGACGCTCATCAGGTTAACTAAAAAACAAAAACCAGAGCTAAAGCCATTCATACGTGAAGAAAAACATACTACCTACTGAAGTTTCAGTTCCACAGAATTTTTTTGATGTATTCCTTAAGGAAGATTCCTTTCCTTCCGTAAGGTTGCAGGAACCCGCTGGATGAGAGACGCACGGGACCGGTCTATGTGGCGACACCTGGGGGAGGCCTATGTCCAGCAGTGGACGTCGTTTGGCTGAAATGATGATGATGATGATTCCTTAAGAACCTAGCAGAAGCTAGTAATACTGGGTGCGGGTTGTTTGAAAGAGGTACCGCGGCCTCGACACAATAGGCTAAGAAGGAACATGGGAATGGGAGGTTTTACTCGGTAGAAGTCTGACACTCCCTTCGGCTCTGCTCTGGGAGGGGAGGGGTTCTATGATTTCCTAACCCCTAAAAAAAAGCTAGTAATACTGCCTAGTCAGGACACGGTATTACAATTCACGCACTAACGTTATCCGCCCACGCAAGTCGTGTAAGTCTGTCAATATGAATTTATTATTTACATCCAACGTAGAAAGTACACAAAGATATGTAGGTACTTACTTGTACATAAGCTACACGTGTATACATGTAGGTACAGTCACAAGTACGTCACAAGTACATACCAACATTAAAAAGTGGTTTTCTATTTTTGTTTTGATTGCAATTTTATGTAATATGTGATAGTTTAAGGCACAGAAGAGATAAAAGAGGTTAGAAAGGAAATAGTTCCTGATTTGTATTAGAACGCGTGTCGCCGCTTGTCTCCCACTCTCTATATCCACTACATGCAAGACGCTAATAAGTACCTACGCGAATTATGCACACAAATAAACCGCACTCACTTAGATCGCGAGCTTGCTACTGGTTGTCACACTAGCGCAAACATTGCGTTTGACGTACACTCACACTTGCGTATATTTCTCATACATGTTACGGTGACCAAAAGGTCGATAATGTATATCGATAAAATTACCTACTTGAGTTTTGTTACTTTAAGTTTTGCAGTTTTTGCTTTAATTTCGGGACGGGACAGAAAGAAAGAAAATAAGAAAGCAAAAAATATTTATTGGTCTCTCACACATAAAAAATTAAAGATAAAAAGTAAACAGAAAAGATTTTTTTCAAATATTGATCATTAAGTACTTGAAATTCAATTTCAATTCAGATTTTATTATTGTTCTTTCAAATTCGAATTTTTCAGAATAAAATGCAATCTCACACTAATATTTTTCTATAATAGCTTTAGTCAAGTCTGTAACATATCTGGATCTGTTGGAAACCTAAAAATAAAATTTAAAATGTATGTTTCGATTTATAAATGGCTAATCTCAAAACAAATTTTAGATGAAAAACAATCAATAAACAATAATAAGGTATTGATAGTATGGGATAAACAAAAGTTATTTTAATCATAACATAAGTAATAATCATTTGAATGCATTCACACATACTAAATATCGACATTATTGACAACTTGGTACAACACTATCGAAACGCAAAGAGTAGGCAGAATTTAAGCTTTGGCTCGTCGCACGCGACGTTCGCAGTGAACGAAATGCATTGCGCAATCGCCCACGTAGTACAAGATGGTACCCACGTATTGCAAGCAATGTACATAATTTCGCTTCTGCTTGCGATTGTATCATTTTTGTCTGCGAACTACATAATACTATTGTAATAATTACAAATATCACTTGTATTTTAAGGTTTTTAGACTTACCGATGAAGAGAAATCCCTTCTCGAGCCACACTGCACACCTGTAGCTCTACCATGAGTTGTCATCGAAAACTTAATCGCTAGCGTTGTACTCGCTAGCGTGCTAACGCGGATCAAATAGATTACGATTATGTTTGCACCATGAGATTTAAGGAGTCTTACGCAGGCGCTAAGGTAAGCTCGATAAATTGTGTCGTCTAGCTAACTTCACTCTACTCATGTTTTGTTTCTTTCTTTCCCACTAATAAGAAGAGAGAACGGTATCTTCACAAATAAACCGACTAAATCGAAAAGTTGACAGATAGTAGACTACACATAGTGTTAAGTGGTTTTTGAATTTTTATTCCTTATAATATGTCACTGTCGTGTATTCAATTTGTAATTGTGAGTGTTGACCTTGAGTGACAGAGCTGCGTTGTGTAGTTTAAAAGTTTACTATAGATCCAAACAGATTATTTAATACAATGAGGACCAGTGTCACACAGTTCCAATTGTTAGTAGAGTTTATAGAAAGGTAAGTTTGAACTTTCCTCAAAATTATATTTTCCAATTGATATCTAACATTTTGGCTTGAAATTCATGTTATTCAAGTCGTTAGTCGTCAAATTTAGCGACCACTGACATATTTCATGCTAAATAACCACTTGCAGACATTATTTTGACTATATTAGACTCAAAAACGTATATAATTTTATTGTAAACATATGTTTCACACGCCAAAATGCTAGTGAGCTACGTAACTGCTAATGTAAGCGTCTTACTCGATAGGTTCAGTGAAATTAGTGACTCATGGTACCGTTTTGTATGGTGACAGCTGAAGAACGTTAGTGACTTTCGAATAGATTACGTTAGGTATTTAACCTATCGTAATCTATAGTGCTCATGGTATGAATTTTAATTCTTTCTGTGACCGCTAGGGGCGCTGTACAATATTTCATACAACTAATTTACGGAGACGCTAGCGAGTTTTGGCCGTGTAAACTCATGGTAGAGGTACTGGCTTCTTTTCCGACACGTTATAATCGCGCAACACGGCATAATTCTTTTTTTTTCGTGGAGCTCCATTCGCTGTCACAATATGAGCGCGATTGTTGGTCAGTAAATCAAATTTTGTCGACATATGATCGTCTGATCATATAAGCGGCGCGCGTGCCCCGCCCACATGGCCTTTCTAACCTCTTTTATCTCTTCTGTGGTTTAAGGTACACAGGTAAACACGCCAAGGCACGCCCAAGGCCCAATTTTTTTTTACATTGTGCAGAAAGTTTCAATAAAATATAAAATTGTCTCGCACAAAAAAAAACAACAGAGATCTCTATATAAATTGTATTTTTAATTTTTTGCTATAAACGTAACACTCTTTTTTTTTTGGGGCAGTCGTGTAAAAAACTGCTGTTATGATGTCAATGGTTTTTTTTTTACCAATTCTATCTATTACAAAATTGCTAAATCTCAAAGGTTTCCATAATCGACATTTCATGACAAAATCTTGCTACATGACTGTACTCGACTGATTTTTTTTCCTGTACCGTGATCATATTATAGTATTAATGTTGAATTTCGGATAGTTGATCTGATCGGGCCGAAAAATTCTAGAGTGACAACTACGATCCCCTTCCGGTTCGCGGAACGTCTTCACGTTGCGTTGCAAGGCTTCCCACTAGGTTGACCTGGTGAAGGTTGTGGGGATCCGTTGGATGCGAGACGCACAGGACCGGTCAATGTGGTGGCACTTTGGAGAGGCGTATGTCTAGCAGTGGATGTCTTTCCGCTGAAATCATTATGACACTTCAACCGTTTCTAGTGTAGTGATTTGATGTAGGCAGTTGAGAATTTTTAAAGCCATCGCTTATCTCAACATACTGTATATTCGACACTTCATGAATACTAGTTGATTGCCTGTCTATTTTTACCCGACTGACCCAGAAGGAAGGTAATGTTTTTTACATCTGTTGACCAATAAATAACTGCTGTAAAAGGCCTCAGGCCATATAATAAATCTTGGCGCAATTTGGAACTCTGTTGGTGGGAAAAAATCGAAACCATTCATTTGGTATGAATAATTTAGAAACAAGATTAGGACTAGGATTAGGATTAGGATTTTTTTTTAAGATTAGGACCCGATAATTTTCGCTATTTTTCAGATAAACTTAATTATATCTAAGAAAATACTTGAATTCATCTAAAGTTTCATTTAAGGAATGAAACTTTAGATGAAAAACTTTGGATGACTAAAAGAGAGATGAGTATAAATGTTGATGGGTGGAGAAGGAGAGGAAGACCAAGGAAGCGGTGGATGGATTGTGCGACAAATGATATGAAAGAAAATGGAGGAAATGTTAGCGTGACGGGTAAAAAGAGGAGAATGGAAGAATAAAACTTGTTGCGCCGACGCCAAGTAAAATGGGACAACAGCAGGAAGATGATGAATTCAGCTAAAGTCTGTCAATGTTTGGTATCTTAACTGCTTAAAAATCTCATCATCTCTTGAATTTACATCAGCTATATTTCTTACTAGCTTTTGCCAGCGGCTTCGCCCGCGTGAAAATGACGATTTTCCATACAAACTTTCATCCCCTATTTAACTCACTTAGGGGTTGAATTTCGAAAAACCCGTCCTTTTTCTTTGTCTACATTATAAAGGGAACCTCTGTGCAAAATTTTAGCTTTCTTCTAGGTCCAAGGGTTTGGGCTGGGCGTTGATGAGTCAGTCAGTCAGTCAGGACTTCTCTCTTTATTTATATAGATAGATAGATATTATTATCTCTGGTAATTGGCCTGTTCTGGAGGCCTTGAAATTGATTCCCAGATAGGGAAAACTATTATTGAGTTTTCTCAGTCATGAATTTCGGTCTAGCAACTAAAAGTCTCAATTTGTGCCCCGTTAGTAAATAACTAGTTTCAATGACATTGACCATAAATATGGATGCACGTAAATAAGTTGTCCTTGATAGATAAGACAGACTAACTAGAAACACAGTAGGCTGTGCAAATAGAGTGAGAATAAGAGTGTGCTTAACTTCGGTCTTGAATACTTTATAATGCATTCGAAACCCGTAACTTGTATATGAATGTAGTCCTATAATAAGTCGTATATCTCAACTGAACTATCTTGGCCCCTATAATTAAACTAATTGTTAGGCAGTGATAAGATACGACCGATCGATTACGATCGAGTGTCAATCACATGAGGTGTCCTTGCTGCGTCTTGTATGAATGTTTCAGTTGTTCATTGGGAGCTTGTTTCCCTTGTGTAGCTTCTGGACGATTTGTTATTTGTCATAAATAGTCGTGATGGTAGAAATAAGGTTGTATGGTAAAATAATTGAAGGGGACTTTTAAGTGGCTTATTTCACAAATCCCCCCTGAGAAAATCCCCCTCAGGGGGGAACTTGTTACTGAATAGACTCCGTGACTGCGACTGAGAAATTTCTTAAAGAAAAACCAAGTAACAATTTCTTGAACTTAAAGATCGAACCCAGGGACTCATTCTCTGCAGATCCACTTTCGACCACTTGCGACCACTCGACCAACGATGACTCACAAATATAATGATGCTGATGGAAAATATAACCTTCTCCTTTTTTAGAAGTTGGTTTAAAATTCAGAAACAGAATGACTGTCTCTCTTCCCGATACAATGAGCACAGTTTCTAATAACGACAGGTTGTTAGTTCATGGTCCATAAACACCATACCATAGTCAATTGGCACATGTGACTCATACACCGGCGCAGGCATTTACATGTACCCATTCATGCTCAATTGTTATTCTAGCTGGGATTTGATTACAGGTTTGATACACCAATTTAGAATACTAAAATAGCACGTTGAATGTCGTTGTAAAATACTGAACAATTGCAATTTGGATATTACGTAACATACCCTAGTAAACCTATATTTTAACACTAGCGGACGTCCAGCGGTTTCACCCGCGTAGATCCCGTTCCCGTGGGAATACAGGGATAAAAAGTAGCCTATGACACTCAGCAATAATGTGTCTTTCTATTGGTGAAAGAATTGTTAAAATCGGTTCAGTAGATCCCCATAGAATTTAACATATACACAAACTTTACCTCTTTATAATATTAGTATAGAAGTATAGATACATGTTTGAGTACCATGTAATGGGGATGAGCCTATTGCCATTAACCAGCACAAATCCAGATTCCGTGAAATTCGTGACGGAAAAACCTAATAACAGTGCCCGACCTGGGACCCAGGTCCTTTGAGGATACAGAGCAGTCGAGCTTACGACCACTAGACCAACTCTTTGCGAGGCAGTCAATAGGGTAGTTGACTGACTAAAAATAATATGATTCTGTTTAGTCCGTCAGTTAGATTATCGAAAAATATTGGATACATGTTTTTTGTTTTATCAAATTAATCTAAAATGACGAAAATAAAGCTTGTCAAAGAACATGGAGAGGGAGCTTTTGACGTCATAGGCTGGTAAAAATGGACCAACCTGTGACGTTTCACGACTTTTCGAAGCACTGTATCGTCTTAATTTTTTGTTTACGTGAAAAAAGAAAAATTAAGTGTTCGATATTTTTGGAAATCTATCTGACGGACTAATTAGTTTTTACCCGACTGCGCAAAGCAAAGAAGGGTTATGTGTTTATTTTAGTCAACTACCCTATTCGGATATTAGTAAATGTTTTATCATTAAAATTTCACGCTCTAATATTTCTAGTAAAGGAAATCTAAATTTTTATCATATCCTTACTTACATTTCTTGATTTTTTATCTTCTTTTGTTTTCTTCCTGCCCTTCTCCCAATTTCGGTTTTATTCTATCGTCTATCCACCTCGTTCTATCCTCTTTTTCTTTCGTCGTCTTCGTTGTCATAATAATGTGATGGATAACAGAAATTCATTAATTTTATCCATAACAAGTTTTTGTCTGACCTTCTAACCTTCCTACGAATTTAAAACTCCATTGCCATGGTAACAATCAGAAACAAACACTTGTAGTACCTACCTTTACGTAATATCTTTATTTACGTTTATAAATAAAACAGTTTCTTGCCCCATTTACTGCTGTTTAAGATAAGGCGTGAACTGTAAGAAACCTTGTGCAATCAGCAGGCATTGTGCGAACTGTTAACTACATTTTTATCCAATTTTACATTTAATATTAGTTTACAGACAGATATTTAAATATTTGAATCAATAGACGGGACAAGATAATGAATATCTGTCTAGTGTCGTACGCGCCCGCTTGTAAGGGTAGCATTCGTGTGTCAAAACCGAAAATGTTCAGGATCAAAACAATTGCATAATAAAAATGATTCCCAATGTTCGTTCTATATTTCTTTTATATCTCTTTGGTTTTCTCTCTATGACGTATTTATGGAGGAGGCACTGAAATTGCGTCAAGTAACGTCATGACTGGTCACTTTGTCATAAAGGAGATAGTTTAGCATGTCAGCCTTCTAATACACCCATGATGAGTGTTTCAGAATCAATAACATTTCATTGAAGTTTTGCTTGTGTTAATTATGTAGTTACGCTCGTGTTCTATAATTTAAAAATACTCTTATCTTTATCTGATAAGTTTTGATCTTAGGCTGAAACGTCGTTATAAATCAACACAGTTTCGTCGGCGCCAATAAATGCAACTTCCTGTACAAAAAGTTAGCCCAACTCTAATAGATAAATGGACCATACAGTTAAACTGCATAGAGCCCATGGGCCATGACCTTGCTTTCCGCGTCGCTTGTTCGTGTTTAATAGTTTTTGTAACCATTATACGCCCAGACGTGCGTGGGAGTTGATCTATGGAAGATAAAAGGGATTCGTTCGACATGAATCTGCATAAAAGCCTTGCTATGGTAAATTGAGCGTATAGAGGATAAATGTGGTTAGAAGAGAATGGCTTGCGAATATTATTACGATTAGCAGAAACATATTAACGCGGACAGATCCAAAAATATTAGGGTGCTCGCAACGCCAAGTCCAAAGCATATATTTTGAAGGAAAGGGGAAGAAAAACGTTAAAAAATCATAACCCTCCTTTGGCTTTGCCGTAGTCGGGTAAAAAGTAAGCATTTACAATATTGTTGATTCATTAAAGTGAAACTTCTCAAGTGCAGATAATCATTTCAGCCAAAAGACGTCCACTGCTGAACATAGGCCTCCCCCAGGCGTCGCCACATTGACCGGTCCCGTGCGTCTCTCATCCAGCGGGTTCCTGCAACCTTGACCAGGTCATCGGTCCACCTAGTGGGAGGCCTTCCAACGCAACGTCTTCCGGTTCGCGGTCGCCATTCCAGAACTTTTCGGCCCCATCGGCCATCCGTTCTGCGAGCAATGTGCCCTGCCCATTGCCACTTAAGTCTGGCGATTCTTCGGGCTACGTCGGTAACCTTGGTTCTCATGCGGATGTCCTCATTTCTGATTCGATCACGCAAGGAAACTCCGAGCATAGCCCTCTCCATTGCCCTTTGGGTGACTTTGAGCTTTCTGATGAGGCCCATTGTGAGCGACCACGTTTCGGTCCCGTATGTAATCACTGGCAACACACACTGGTCATAGACTTTCGTCTTGAGACGTGTGAGAGTGCAGATAATATTCTTCCAAAAAGGCCAATTGCAGCTATCTAAGTTAAAACTTTGATTTGCTTAAGGTATTCTGGAAAATTCTCATTTGGATCGTGAAAATATTCTAAGCGGTATTGATCTGGCCAGAAGTCATCGCTTTGGATCTATAACATCGTCAATTGCTTGAATTACTCCACGTTTTAGATTGCAAGGTGTAAGAATTCTGAATAAACGGAAGAAATGTTTATTGCATGTCGTAGGTACTTAGAAATGTAATAAAACGTACGATTCGTTCTGTTATTAATGAAATTAGTAACAGTGTTTCAAGGTTAGACCGATTCTTTGAATTGTATTGTTTTTAGTGCAAGTTTGTGAGTTTGATCTAAATGCAAGATAGTAATTATCGGAACTTATATCAAGCATGAGTTATTTACAAAAGAATTACACATGCTGCACTAAGACGATAACTAATACTTTCGACCTAAACTTAGGTATCGGATTGCTTTCCACAAACAAAAAATTCTATTAAAAAAAAGTTGGCCCTAATATACCTCCTTGCGATATCCAAGAACGCAAACTGCAAGAAAAGCATTTGACGCTGCAATATAACTTTTAGAACCTATCGTATAACACCCTAAATTCTTCAGCATTCTGTCACGATTCTGTGCTTGCCATTTCACTCTCGCTTATAGTTTTTCCTTGTCATTCATTGGAGGTGACCTCATCGCGCTTGCGTAACCAACCAGTCAAACGCTTTATGATGATCTAATGACATTTTATACGTGGTTTTTTTGCGATTTATTTTATGGTTCTGCATATTTTATGTGGCTATTATAATTATATATTTTTTCCTTTAGTATATCTATATTTTACTATTTTATTTTAGTGGTCTAACTTATAACGAAAACACCTATTCAATTCTTAAATTAATGGGTGTTTTCAAGAATATTAGTTGTGTTAAGATAGGCATTAGATAACGTTGAAGTTTTATCAGACTATTTCAGTGAGCTGGTTACATATAGCAATTTTTGCTATGACAAAATTGTACAAGACAAAGTTTTTACAGCATCTTTATTTGTGACTCGAATGGCACATAAAAACCACCCAACAACCAGTTTTTAGGACCATCTTCGCTTTGGGAGTACTAAAAATTCGGCCGGGCCTCATGCCTCTTAAGGCTCATTACAAGTTTTTTACTACCGGCGCTACAAAACACGTGAATCACAAGCATTAACTGTAATTGATGTTCATTAAAATCTTTACAAGCACACTTAAAATAACTCAGCGTCTCTACCTGTTCATTACCTTGAGAAAACGAAATAGATTTTATTACTGCATAAACTTATATCATCGGGCTGTTGTATGGTTGCAATAATATTCTTTTTCATTAGATCGTGCACCATTAAAGTCCAGACACTAAGCATTATTACTAAGCGTTAACCAGAATAACCAGATTTAGATAAAGCCCTAGCCACTCTAGAAATAGCTTTAAAAAATTAACTAATCACGCTTTGGAATCTATAATATTGCGTGCACCTACATAAGGCTTTGCTTTAAAAAATGGACGGAGAAAAGTCCTGATATCTCAAATGAAACTTTGTTGTAAGAAGGTAAGGTAAGTTTTGGTATGGTGACAGAATTTCGACCTTAAAAGTCCAGACGCTCTGTGGCTGGAATTCAAAATGGAAGATAAAAGTGGAATGTTGCACTATCTGTGCTCTTGCGCATTGTGCATAATGTTGTTTAAGGATAATGTGGGTATTTATACAATCTATTGGTGTAATGTAATGTTAACGAGGCATTGTATGTGTAAGGTGTTCACGTATAATGTCTTTATAGGAACTGTGCTGGGGATTTAAATGGTCGGGTAAGAATTTGGAGAAAATTTACCATGAGTGCGGTAGGAAATCAGGATATAGGGTTTTATGGTTTTTTTCAGTAACGGCGACTTAAACTAGTTGTGTGTTATTTTTGTGAATAAGTATTAGTTATGATCATTCTTTACAATTGAGGAAACAACTATTGAAAATTCCATTTATTCTTTAACAAACAAAATTTTGGTGCCAACAGTAGAAATATAAGGGTAGCATTCGCCATTAAGTGAAGCTTAGCCCAAGAAATACCTCACTAATATTATTTTTATGGCACTTAAGATTCGAACGCTACTGTTGTCACGTAGGCATTCATTGTAGCATCACACAAGTTGTTGTGTTGCTTCGGTGTTAATAATTATGACAAGTTTTTGAGAATTAGATAATTATGTTAATTATAGTCTTAGTCGTTTTTCTTATTCTAAGCCGATTAAAGTGTTAATTTTAACAGCTTGTTTATTTTTACCAATCTCTATTACAATATTAGGTACAAAGTTATTAAAACACTTTTAGCAATTATTTAGGACAAACCGTGTGTCAGATGAGATTTCCCATCAGCCAAATTGACGACCGTCATCATCAACATCTTCTTATGAACTCCGTTACGAGAAGAATTTAAAAAAAATCCTACCTACACTTTTTGCTACTTTTCTTGTACAACATAATATCTTGCTTCTAGACCGACGTTTTGGGACACGTGTCCTAAAACGTCTATCAGTTGAATGTAGAATTTTTCATAGTAAACATCCCTGTTAATGTCTTAGAGGCTTATAGAATCTTTATATTCATTACTTGTTTAATAAAACGAGATACAACGGAAATGCCAATGAGATTAGTTTAGATTAGTTTTCCTTCTATGTTATGATGGTTCGCGCTTATTATTATGCATCTCAGCAAATATGACATGTACGATGTTCTCACTATTTACAAACGTTTTAGTGGTTTCCGAACCTACGAGTAAACATGATTAGTTTATTAATCGAGCAATCTTAATCTCTGCCCTGACAAGGGCTTGCTAGATTGCTCTTAATTTTCGTCATGATCTTTAGGATCATCTAGATCATGGTGAATTCTTTGGTTGTAACCAACGTTTCTTCTCATTTAATTTTGTAAGGTCAGGGTTTGTAAGGTTTGACTATCAAGTCAGCATTTCCAACAGCGTTCCTGATGTCACCTATGTTTTAAAATTAAATCTTCGTTTCAACTTTATACAACATCGTCACAAAAGCCTAGACTGACCTGGTTCCCAGGACTTCTATTAAAGCACGAAGCTCTTTCATTGTGACCTAGTCAAGGAGTCGTGTGTCGGTTATGTTAATGCATTACGTTAATGTCCACTTACCTGAATGACCTCATGATGTCTGTCATTCAAAGTCCGTCTAACAAATGAGTTTGGACTCTATATTGTGAGTTGTAGAGTGAGTTTTTAAGTATGTTGTGTAAAACATTTGGAAGCAGTGCTGAATTCCGAATCGTTGTTTGCAATATCGCGACGAATTGATTTGATTAGCTTAATTAAATGCTTGTTTGATCTCTGTCTGGTATTGTTTATTGGTGAGAATAATATTAAATTCAAATATTGTGTTTGTGACCGGACAAATTAGATAAGTGATAGGTACCGACTGTGTTTTTCGTTTCTCTTCGGCGTGTTTTGTGTCTCTGAATTATATATTGTATTTTCATGCATAAATAAATGTTTGAAACCAAATAAACGATGGTTATCTAATAAAAAGGAATCGAAACTGAAGACATTGCACCAAACAATCATTCTGTACACTTGTATTGATATTTAAATCTACGCGAAAATGAATGTAAACACTTCAAACATTATGCTGATGGATGCCTTTAATACTACGGCGATCGAGGAAGTATTTAAACTTAAGTAAAGTTGTAACATTAAAAACTTGTATTAACAATAAAAAAAAACATGTGAAACAGTTAGAATTTTGACCCCCGATATCTGCGTAAGCAAGGTTCCTAGGCATGGTCTAGAATTATAAATGATCGCAATGAACTGCCTTTTGGCTTTACATTGAATGATTTTCAAACCCCGTTAATGCGTGGGTGTCATTCATAGACATGACTTGCTATTTGCTTTTATTTGCAACTGTCAATTGAAGCCTTTGGCGGTCACCATTATTGCTATTGACTGAGAGAATGGATGACTGACTGTGTATAATCTTTGAGCTTGATTTAAGATCTAGATTTAAAAAAAAAAAATGAATATCCGAATTGAATTGCTTGAAAATTTATGAAAATGGCTACTGGTTTTCATTAATACTAGATTATGTTACAATTAAATAATTTCAACTGAACTGTGGGATTTTCTAATGTCGGCGTCGACCTGTTGATCAAATTATTTTCAGAAAACTGAGTTTAAAAAATATCAAGTAGAACTTTACCATTGAGTAATGTTTATTTTAATTTTGAAATCAAACGTATATTTTTTTTAAATATCTTATGGCTCATATTACTTTCCTAGATTAAATTACTAATAATAGATATTAATATAAGTACCTAACGTAAATCAGATATGAAAATGGAAAAAGTGACCTTTACAAACGGTTCACGGAGCGATCTGATTAGGATTACACTATCTGTCTGCAAATCTAATCTTTATTGTATTATAACATAATTATCGTGTTATGGTTTTCAATCTTGAATCTCACTGGATGTACCTACTTAAATAGGTTTTGATTGGTTAAGTTTATTTGATTAGGATTAAATATTTGATTTTAAATATCTATTATTTTTTTATTAAAAGTATAAAATTAAATAACAGGTACTTAAATTGAAACGTGAAGTACCTAAATGTTTCTTTCCTCTTTGAAGGGAAAAATGTGTCAAAAAATGTTTAATGCTATCTATCCACAACATTGCCAATGCCACGTAATAGTTTTCTATCCTCGATGTTTTTTTTTCTTCAGTTACTATAAATAAAATTATTCTCTCGTAACCGAACTTCATTAAAATTTTATCAATAGCTAAGGTAAAAGCCTAACCCACGGAAAGTGACCACTGAGTTGTATTTTTTTTTTCTGTAACGGCAGAGTTTAGTAATTTTTTTGTAATGTAATTATTGTAGTGAAACGCAGACAGACTATACCTATATGTAAAATCTAGCAAATAGTTGAAGAACGCACGATTGTAACAGCGATTTCATCTTCGCAACCAAGATGTGTTGCAACCGCAACGCATTGAACAATAGTGTGATTCATTATAAAAACGATGTTTTGTCTGTCACGAACAGACACACATAATAATATATCAAAACATCAAAATGGATAGATTTGTAGCAAAATTAGATTGTATTACTTATTAACGAATGGTATAAATAGCATCTGGTTAGACAAGAGAAGAGGCTTACCACTTTACCAGATGATGACAGTTCCCACCAAAATAATAATATATAGTGAACTCATCTAACTTCGTGATAAAGGCATTTGTGCACTCGTACAGCCCTATGATACCGCTCAAACCAAATATCACCGAATTAGGCGAATCACAGAATTAGATGAGTTCACCCTATACAAACAGATCCGTCATTTGGGTTCTTAGTACTAACCTATCAAAATATAACATCACGCCTGTAATCCCCGAAGGATCCTCTCAGTAACCACTCCGACCACCAGACCAAGGAGGCCGTACTAAACTACCAAACCTCGTACTAAAAGTTTGAATTTATTTTCCAATTAAAAGTCTTCGTTCGTGGCACAACTACAAAGAACAAGAGTTCAAACTCTAAGCACTTATTTAAAGGCACTTGTGAAAGCACTTTAGTTGCCTATTCCAAAGCATAGATCTGGGAGAAAAAAACACCAAAAAGTGAAAAATATAAGTACTTCAGAAGAAAAATCAGCTTCTGAAGTCGGTGGCAAAAAAAAAAACAAACAAATGTCACCGACTTCAGAAGCTGATTTTTCTTCTGAAGTTTATTTTTCTCTTTTTGGTGTTTTTTTTTTAAGCTTTAAGTCGGTTTTTTTTTTCAAAAACGTAAATCGGATCATAATTCGCAGCGTAATCGGTTTAATACATAAAAAAAAACATACTTACCAATCGAATTGAGAACCTCCTCCTTTTTGGGAAGTCGGTTAAAAATGGGCAAGAAACTCCATGGAAACTGTTTTAATTCAAAATCTTGAGTCAAGTTACAAGTTATACATCTTTTAGCTAGCCTTCTCATCATCATTCTTCGCTGGTATAAGAATGAAAGGAAATTAAATATTGTCTGCCTCAAATCTAACAGACAATACTATACAATACTTTGTGAATGACAGAGGCGGAGCTAACTGTGTATTCACCATTGTATTGTATTTATCTCCGTTAGTTAAAAGTTATATGTAGAATACTTATTTCTGTATGGCATGTAGGTATAAGACATAACACATCTTGTTGTACAGCCACGAGCACGTATACACACTTGGCAAAGTTCTATCGCAAATATCTAGTGGAATAATCATTGCAACTTCGAGATTCTGATCTATTTTATGAAAATATGGGTTCTCCCTTGTCAATCGTTACGGTATCATTTATTTAATTTTCCTTCATATCATTCCTCACGCACTCCATCCATCTTTTTTTGGCGAAAATTGCTTCTAAACGTTGCTAGGTTTATTCATATTGGTACTGCTGACTGTACGAAGCATTGTCATTAGTCTTCTGACATAAAGTATAAATAAATGGATTTATACTGTGCTTCTTAGGATGTCAATTAAATCAATGAATGGTGATGGGTCTCCAACGTCGCGTCGTTGGCTATTAAACGGTTTCTATTTACTACTTGCAGCTAACCGTTAGGTACTTAGTACTTACATATCCGGGTACACAAGAGTATCTTTAAGTTAACTACTTCTATGAGTAGGAGTAAGGAAGACATAATCCCTCTATTTCAGCAGGAGACGCGTTGATAATGCAGCAGGGCTTAGTGTTGTTTAAAACGTGCATGACACTTAACTTAAACTACTTAATCAATAAGTATACCAAATCTAGATACAATTATCCTAAAACTATAAAGGTAAAGATTTGGCAAATCAACACCTGTTGGAAAATTTTGTCTCTATCTGAAATTACCATATACAATCAATAACCGATTAAATCAAGCAATATAATAATGATTGCCATCAGCTGTAATGATATCGATTATGATCAAGGCTGAACATGTATAGAACGTGTTGAGTATGTAGTACTAACCACTAACCTAATTTTTGAATCAACCGCGTAATCTTCGGACAAGGTTGAAATATTGGTAACGGCTAAATACTTTGCAGAACAGATATAATGGAATAGATAGATAGTTCTTTCCACAGCTCTTGAATACCTACTGGATTAATAACGCGGGAATGATTTTGAATTGATATTATTATTAAATATCTGTTTAAGTCGCGAGTAAACAGGCTTCTTCTGGGTAAGCCACCCATTTAATATATTTTCAGGTAGCAAAGACCTTTGCTAAATTAATTTTAATATAATAACTTTAACAAATACATAAACTTGTAAACGTTAACGAAATAACAATATTGTCAAGAAACAAGTCGTGTAGCAAATATATTATTATATTATGTTGTAAAATCATTCCACAACAAAGTATAAAATCTATATATCCAGTCGCTCTATTTATTTAGCTGCATCCAGTTAGACATGGAGAAGCCGGCTTGGAAAACGGCTAGCCAGATCTTGAGCACCTAAATGTTTATCATACGGAAGCCACCACTTAACGCTGTCAACAAAACAATTGCACCACGTAACATCATTATATCACCAAGCTCCAAAATTCCCTGAAACTAAACAATACATCACCACCAATTAAGAGGAAGGTTCAATTAATCCAACAGATACTGTTGAAGATATTCTCAGAACATATACAAATAACATAGGAGTACGAGTAGTGCAAGATATTATTGGCAATACAAACAAATCGTTCTAGCTAAAAGGTGATGACACGATAGTCGTAAATTGTTACTAGCACTACCTGATGGTGGGATGGTACTGATAGCCGTTGTTTGGTTTGTTCTGATTTATTGTTTGGCAGATTTATCTAGCCATGTATTTAAATGTGAAGATATAGGAAATACAGATAAAGGTTATATTGAAACATTGATTAGACCTCATTTGATAATCACTACTTGCAATAATACAAAAACTGAAAAGGAAAATACTGAAATTGTAGGCAATATTGAGCGAGGCATTAAAGGTCCAGCTAATTACAGCTGCATACCAACCAACAGGATAAACCAGGCTAATTTATCGTCGTTTTAGCAGGCCCAGGATCAGGAAAAAGCCAAAAGCAAACTTATAATACCCATCAATAAAACATAGATCAAACAAAAGCTAATCAGAACGTTAACAATAGAAAGTTTCAACAAAGAAAGCCAGTCAGTCAACGAGTAGTTTCTCTAAACGCATCTAATACTATATTTATAGCTACTATTTAGACTGTACTAAGATTAATAGTCTTTAGGGTATCTGGCTCAGCTGTCGTTGCCATCAATCATTGAGTTGGCAGTTCCGTTTCTCTAACAGTTATGAATAGGCAGACCTACTGTCTGTTTGAGTATCTTACTTCTTTAATGGTTGTTATTTGATTAATATTAGAATCAGGACTTTTTCTTAAGTGTTGGTCCGTGAGTACCTACGAAGTGAGTTTTATTATTAAGAGCATGGCTATAAGAGTAGGTGAAGACCAAAGAAATGATAGGTGGACTGCATAGAAGAAATAAAATAAATTAGAATAATTGCAGGAGATTGATAATAATAGTTTACGGTGTAAAATAACTTAGAAAAAGTATAATAAGTAGGTAAAGATTAAATCTGCGGTATAGACTAATTTAGTGAAACTTTAATATTCTAAGCAGCTATCAGAAAACGATTGCAAAAAACATCAAAATACGACAACATACTCGTAAAATAAATAACAAAACAGGTTTTCTAACAAATTACAAATTATGCATCACAAAAAACTTGACCTTGAAACTGCTAAACCTGTTCCTGCATTTATATAAAACACGTTCCATATGACAATAGTGTTTTAGAATACCTTAACTTGTGTTGTTTACGTTTATAAGTGAAATCATTTGTTTTATTATTTTTAAAACTGCAAGGAAATGTACTTACAAGAAGAACAAGATGAACTATCTTAGTCATTAGAAATTACATTCGGTAGCAACTCGTTGAGATACGAAAATTGCTAGGCTTAAAATATATATGTAGTTCAAAATACAATAGGGATGTTTACTGACTTAAAAAAATATAATTCTAATCAGTCCGTCTGTTAGATTATCGAAAAATATTGATTACGTATTTTTTGTTTTATCAAATCAATAAAAATTTACGAAGACAAAACGCGTCAAAGATTTGGGTAGGAGGAAATCTATCTGACGGACTAATTAGTTTTTTTTTGTTAACTAGGTAGGTACCCTATTGATTATAACTATGATGACAAAAGAGAGAGCACGAAAGAAACGTATAACACGGACCCATACAAGTAACATAGGGCTAGAGCATGAAAATTATGAATCATGATGATATTGAAAGACATGAAAATAATTTTACAACATCAAGTAAACACCATCAATTTAATATTCGAACCCTTCAATAACAATCAACCTACAAGTACCAATCAACTAATAAATCGAGGTTCATATCCGTACAGCCGATGATGTAACGAGCGTCAACGACCGTCAAGGGCCGCGTAGCCAAGGTTCGGTGACAAAAAATAAATTGTGCCAGCGTGCCAAACTGCCAACGCATGATAAACAGACTCTAGACAATGTTGTCAATTATACGAATGGGGTTCTCATTACTACTGGTAGTAGATTCAATTATGTCAACGATTTTGATGAAGTGGATTCAGTGGATAAAATACCGATTCATAAAATCAAGATGACAAATTAGTAAATTATCAGGTCTTATTGAAATGGTGAATATATCTATGTCACTCATAATATTAACTCGAACTAATTTCAAATTTTTATGTTAGGGATCTGTAAAATTCCATGACTTGTCCTCCTCTAAGATAATGCTTTAGTGCAGTGTATTTATTATCTTCTGTCTTTCTTTTATCTTAACAGATTATGATAGTCTAAGCTTTACACTTACTATTGCTTTCCTTGTTGTTGTCAAAACTAGTGGTTATTTTTCCTTTTATGATGACATCATCATCAATGGAAGGAAGATCCTTAACTTCAATAATAAGGACATGCTTGCATTTCCTAACCTTAACCTGAATAAATGCAGCATTCAAAGTTTCTTGGAATATTACTTTCCCTACATGTTGGTGATTGTTTATTATTTATCGTCGATGTCAAAGGAATCCCACATTCAATGTATTGCTCAAGTGTATAAAAAAGTAAGCTGATGTGCATACATATTACATACTAGCATGACTCATATGTTTTGCAGAAATTAAAGTTGACTACCACACGCACGATTGTCTAACAAGTTCTAAATGCGTTTCTGTAATGTGTCCCAATTTGATACTCGACGAAGTAAATATCTTTACAGGGTACACCTATTGACCTATTTCCTTTTCTTACTACTTGTACAAAGTGGACGTAATGTACACAGACCATATACAAACCTGTGGTATAGACCATAATATTATGAGATGGAACGGTAGCGCCCTGGTGAGTAAATGAATGGTTGCAAATTGTTTTGGTACAAATGGCGAACAAGCTTTGGAAATTTAAACAGTCACGATTCTCTGCAGTAAGAGAGCGGTTAAAATATAGGAATAATCATCATCATTTCAGTCAAAAGACGTCCACAGCTGGACCCTTAGGCCCCCCTCATTCATAACGCGGCCTCGGCACAAGGGCGAAGAAGGAACATGGGTTGGTTTTTAGTCAGTAGAAGTCTGACACTCCCTTCCGCTCTGCCCAAGAGCGAAAGGGGTTATTTGATGATTTTCCACCCACCAAAAAAAAAAAAGGATCTCCCCTCATTAAATTATGGAAATGGTTAGTGTTAATGACCATGATTCAAAAGCACAGTTCAGAGTCCTATGATATGACTGGGTCATTTCACGCAGGCACAATTTTTTGCTAATTTCGGTGGTATTTTTTATTTGTAGGTTTTCGGATAAAAAAATTAACTTGTTTTATTCTAGAACACATTAGTATTCTAGTTATTTTTGTAGGAAATAAATAACCGTAGTTGTTTTGAAAATATGACGGCCACCGAAATTACCAACCCACCGAAATTGAAAATTTTACACCGAAATTGCAAATCTTACACCGAAATTGCAAATCTTACACCGAAATTGCAACATCATATCAAAATAGATGTTTTTTATTGCACCATGACAGTTATTAAACAAAGGGTGCTGATTTGGTGTAAAATACGTTTATTTGTCTTTAATCGATACTTTCTTTTGACATGGATCATGACCACATTTAGCAGATTAACTAAATTAACGTTAGTTCTGCTAAATGTGATCCATGCTGAGGGTAATACTAAATAAAATGAAGTTATAATGAGATCTTCGTTTAATTAACACTTCAGCAACTAATTAGGGTTTTTTATAAAAAATCTTCAACTCAATCAAAACAAAATTCAATCGAGTCTGTTAAATATCTCTTTTGCTTTTTTACTTGATTTTTAGTTATGCAATCTTTTTTACCCGACTACGGCGAAGCCAAAAGGAAGGGTAATGATTTTGGCAGTCTATGTATGTATGTATGTATGTATGTATGTATGTTCCACCGTAGCGCCTAATCTACTGAACGGATTTTAATAAATTAGGTGTCAATAGATTCGTAAGAATAGCCCGGGTGACATAGGCTATATAAATTTTATAAATTATTTTTATGACGGAATTTAAATGTCAAAAACTTACCTCAAAAGATAATCATAGCAAGTTTGGTATCAAATGAAAGGTCTTGGCGAGCACATTACAAATATGTATTAAGTATATTATAGTGTAAGTACACACAAAAATAAAATTCAAATAAAAAAATTAAGTTCAAAAATCTAAAACCCGACTACTAACAAAATCGCGGTCTTAAAAGTAGAAAACAAGAAAATAATTCTTACCTGATATTCTTCGTAGTCGCATGCCACCTTGTATCAATGAGAACGCCATGAAGGAGCATCAGGTAGGTATCAGTGGCATGCGACTACGAAGAATATCAGATAAGAATTATTTTCTTGTTTTCTACTTTTAAGACCGCGATTTTGTTAGTAGTCGGGTTTTAGATTTTTGAACTTAATTTTTCCGGGGCACGTATGTGAATTCTCATCTTCTTGATAAAACTTTTGTACAGTGTTTCGTAATTGGGCATTTATTTTATCTTTATTCTTTGGTTGAGAAACAGACAGATGAGAATCTTATTCAGTCTTTCCGCTCTTTTTCTATATAAGTCTTTTTCTCTCTTTAGTTGTATTACTTTTTTTCTAAGTGACATTATCTCTTTTGCTTTTATCCTTTGGTATTTTCAGAATCTGGTATCCAAATCCTTTAAAGAGGAAGACACATCAGATAAAGAAGGTACAGGGCTACTTGGACATAAGGTAGATACAGGGCTGCTTGGACATAAGGTAGATACAGGGCTACTTGGACGCAAAGTAGATACAGGGCTACTTGGACAAAAAGTAGATTCAGGGGTTTGAATTCTGCTGACAGCTGCGGTTATTCGTCCAGAAGGCAAATAAGAATGAACGGGACTACTAGTGAATATTTTGTTTTTAGAACGTAGACAACGAGAAATGCTTGAATGAGGACTAATGCTGCGAGAACGTTGAAAGTTGGCATTGAAGTTTCCATCATGAGAAGGTCCTGGTTGTGGACTAAGCGAGCGAGAACGATTTAGAATGGAAGGACTTGTGGGAGATGACGCACCTGTCATATCGTCACCCTGTGTTTCAGAAGGATCATTGGTTCTTTTAGGTGCAGGAACATTTTTGGATGGTAAATTTTCATCACGTGATAATTTTGTGATTCTTTTTCGTCTTTCATAAAATGCTTTAAAGTTAGCTCTGTTTATTTTTTGCTTCAATCTTCGGGCACGTGGAGTCATTTCAGCCATCGATAAAATTTTTCCTTCCGCTTTTTTCTTTTTATATCGTTCTCTATCTTTTCTTCTTAGTTCTTCACCTAGTACTGGATCATCTTTTATTCTTTTCTTTCTTACTCTTTCAGCCTGTTTTTTTTTTCTAATGCTCTTCTCTTGATTGTTTTTCCTTTCGCCTTCCCATCCTAAAATAAGACAAAATTGAGCAGGTATAGTATAAAGAATTTATACTTTATTGCACAGCTTTAATGCAGGCCCGGTTTACAAAAAAAAATATTTTACATGACCCTTGACACGGATAACTTTACCGACAGAGTGGAGTGAAGTGAAGATTGGATTATGACTCGAGAAAAAACGAATACACTTATGTTTGGCACATTCGTTGGGAAGCCTACATTGACCTACAATATACAAGAATATTAATTTATCAACAATATTACATTCATAGGGACGAATTTTAATTACTTCCTTTTTTTGAAGCCGGTTAAAAACGTTTTTGTAAAATATGTACTAGGTACCTACTTATAATACTACCCTCCAAAGTTTGTGAGATTCATTTTGTTAACCCTCAGAATAAATATCTTACCAAAGTCACATGAACCCACAGCCACTTTAGTATTAATGCAATATCGGTGGTAATAAACTTACCACCGAAACCACCGATATTGCACCACCGAAATTAGAAACATGAACAAAAAATTAAATATAAACAAAACTATTTATACTTTCGACACTTAAAATTTATGATTGCTAAGGGTACCTAATAACATATAACATACTCGCCAAACGTAACTTAAAAAAACTACATTCATTCGTACAGTAACCCACCGAGATTGCATAATTTCGTATTCCCTCTTAAATTCAAAAAGTACTTACGTATTGGCGCGAAAACTCAGCAGGATCGGACACGTCGCTACTGCGAGAACGCAAGAACACTACTGAGCCTCCGTGTGCGTAAGGAGGTAGTTCGTTAAAATAGACTTGTTTACGTTATAGATCGATTTTAATAAAACGCACCGATATTGCACTTTTGGCGCGGACGTTCCTTATCACAATGGTCCTGATGTCTGCATGATTACAGAAGTAACGGAAGTATTAAATATGGTTGCTTTATGTATTGACCAACATAATAATGTTTAATTTAAGTACTAAATTTGCCATCGCGACGTATTTAAAGAGGTAAATGCGCTTAAAAGTTAATCACGGACATACCACCGTTATTGAGAAACAGACCTATTTCTTTTTTTTTTTTTTTATATTTAAGAGAAATATATTTATCCTAGTGCCTTCATATGAGCTAGTTTTCTTGTTACACGAAAAAATATAGAATGGTCATAGATAAACATGTTACATAGTGATTTCACGCGAAGAACCTCTAAAAACGCTGTCGGTGAAACCACCCGACTTAGTTCAACTCCTTGACTTCGATAGAGTCAAATCATTCAATGAATTATCTCTAAACAAAAGTTTCGAAACTCAATAAAATTAATCGCAAAGACTTGAGTGCAGCGTAATATTAATAAGTTCTGTCAAGCCGTTACGTGCCAAGGCTGGCTGGCGTTAGATCATCGTCTTGTGGTCGGCTTGTTTACTTGTCTTTTTATTTATTACCTACATCAGAAGGTCCAGTGAGATATGAAAGGTCTTTTTATTTAATTAAGATATTTCTAGAAGATTGGCCTTAATGTCTCTCGTTATTATAATTTATAACGTCTGTTGCTATGACAGTGTGAGCTGATATCCGGATCTGTAAACGACTTTATTTTTTTCTATTTTTGCTTGTGTTTGGTATATTATTAATGTTATTGCTAGTGATACTGTTCATACTATTGTATATTTCCACGAAATCAGTAGGTTGGGAAATTGTGAAAGTTAAGGTAGCTTTCATAATTTCAAACATAGACAGGGTTCGCGTTTTACAATTCAATGGTATTGTCTCTTTTACCTCTTTCGCCATAATAAACTACAGTGTACTTTCAAAATGAGCTTGGCCTCTATGGTTTTTAATTTCTACTTCAACTTTAAGTCCTAACTTTGCCCTTCACTTCCCAGCATCAAGTCTGACCTCAAGCCACCTGTCACTACCTCCGCTACAGAGAAAGACATAGAAATAGACACATCTCGCGTCATGTTTACATCGGGCGACCTTGGCATCGATACGTTTTCGTCTGTTAGTAAACGTGTAGACACATCGAGCGAGTTTTCATTTTCATTTCGCGTTGCTTTTTTTTCTTTTACTGTTAGAGAAATTTTATGTTGGTTGTTAATAGCTTATGTGTCAAGGACGTTCATGGTTCTTTTAATATAATTATTGTTTGTTTTTGTGAAAGTAGAAGAGAGATAGGGTGAGAATAAAAAAAAACATAGTCAGAAATAATGCAGTGACTTGTTTGACTCCTCCCTAAAATGTTCGGGATGGAAGGAAGGATATACTTAAAGAATACCATTACCCTGCAGTGGGGCACAACAGGATCCCAAGTAAATAAAAACTAAAAAACGAGATGGATCAGTGGATAAGTTTATTAAGCTAAAGACGGAATGAATGACATTGATTACATCAATGATGACATGTTAGTTTTTTGTTAGTTAGTGTTTCTGTATCGAATATATTTTATTGAATAGCAACTACTACCATTGCGCACTTTATTTCAATCCATAGATGGGTGATTGGAAATACCTATGTCATATCATTTTCTATTTATTTTGTTCCCAAGCTAGTCCTGATTTTCTGAATTATTCATAATACCAAGAATATAATACGCTACTGTTTTTATAAAGTTTCTTTAGCATTTGATCACACTGTGGACGTGCTCTAACATATGTAGCGTTCAATTACCACGTTCACCTTGTCGAAGATATATCTACGAGTACATTAGATCAGTCTGGACTTAATACGATTTTTTGAAAACTAACCTTGTTGCTAAGACGTCTTTTAGGATCGTTTCAGGTTAGATAATAAATCATCTGAAGGTCCACTTTTGTATGAATAAGAGTCATGGTTACTGCGGGTAAAACCTGTATTAGGATGGTAAAGGAACAAGTAGAGGTATACCCGGCACTAGGGGAAATCCGAATGATACTGATGATGGTGAAAGTTTCATATTTGAGAATTCAGTCGAACTTATGCTTTAAGAACACTCGCGCAAGAACGAGGAAGTTGGCAAAAGCAAAGAGAAACCTATACCCTGCAGTGGCTGAAGTGGGGCTGTGGACGATGATGATGATCAAGCTTATAAAAATGTATATAATAACAAACCAACACACGATACATTGTAATCGCATGACGCAATAGAAGAACCATCCAACGCCATTACCACCCTAATGGCCTTAGACAGGTCACCCTTTCATCCTGAATATTTAAATGCCACCACCCATCAAAACATTCCATATTTATGACACGTGTAAGAAAAACACTCTAGCAATTATTATCTATGTGGTCTGTCTCACACAATACATCTAGTAAGGTCGATGGGACAGTGTCAGGGCCAACCATATCTGCCCATAGATAGTGGCGACTATTAGTTGTCGCAGTAATGGTATGTGACGTCACTGGCGCCAGTACAATGTCAAATGGGGCATACGTGTGAAGGGTGCATAGTTTGTCTTCTAGATGGGTTATGGGTGCGGCTCTGTTTTTTAAAGGCTGTTTGTTGAGTGAGAACGTAATGTGTGCTTTGGGAATTGAAGCTTCATCATTTCTATTAAAATTGTTATGGAAATATTTACAAGCTCCAGTTATAGCTAGAATTTTAAAATGAGATAAGCGGACCAAGAAGTATCGTTGGAATGGTAGATTAGTAGTCGTTCCATGAAAATAGGAATTAGTTTTATATTGCATCCGGTAAGACTGGGAGCCAACCTTACAACTTTCCAACAGAGTTGTGAAAGGTAGGATGATGATTGTGTTAAATGTTTTTTCCTTCGCAAAAACTAATTAACACTTTATTGCCGTTTTCACTATTAACGTTTATGAGTACTTTCAGTTTTACAATTTACACCCAGTTGAGTGTTATAAAATAAAACCTAATTACTTGAAAACTCTCTAACCTACTATAAAAGTACTTTTTACATTTCGTGAAATTGACACAATTAGTGTTAAATTGTTAGTTTCCAAAACAACTGTTAATAACGGACTTTCACTTGAAACTTAACGATTCACAAGGTATAATTGTTCTATAATTATGTCTGGTTGGCTGGCATTTAGGCTGTACCCGTTGGGAATTCGGCCAGATCTGATTGAAATGATATGGCTACAATTACCGTACCTACGTACAGGGTGACTTCCGAACAGGCATATACATATTTTCAAAAACGCCTAAGAGAAAATTATAATTTATGAATTCAATTGAGAATTTCTTAAAAAAAATTTAAAAACAAAACAACTAGATTCTCAATTGTAAATAAACAAGGGTGTATCCGGAAACCCCTGGAGTTTTTTTCCAGAATTTTTCGTTTCGAACTCTTATAAAAGTGTCACATCACTACAAAGTATAGGATAAAACAAAGTCGCTTTCTCCGTCCCTATGTCCCTTTGTATGCTTAAATCTTTAAAACTACGCAACGGATTTTGATGTGGGTATTTTAATAGATAGAGTGATTCAAGAGGAAGGTTTTAGTACCTTTTTTGCACCCGTGCGAAGCCGGGGCGGGTCACTAGTTCTTATATAAGAGTTCAAAATCAGATAGCTCTAACTCATAAACGAATCTGAAGGTAACCGTGAATAGAAGATTTTGATAACAGAAAGAAACTAGATTAGCAAATAGGTAAATATTTGGTTAACATTCGTGTCTACTGGAAATATCCACACCATTGAAGTGCATAGTCCTTCCCCATGGACCTATTACGTATCTTAACAATCACCAACTACACAGTGAAGAGAATGATGGCACTGGCATTAATATAGGTTTACCCTTGTTTGGCATAACAACGTTTCGTCGAAAATCACTTCGACTAATTTCAGTTAGCATAAAGTCAGTTCGCATAATTATTCATTTGACCGAATAATGAATTGGTAAATTTTTATTTAGCATATTTATTTATTTGATATAATATCATTTGACCGAATTTTCAAATGCACTAATTTTATTTAAACTAATGTTTCACTAGACTAATAATGATGGCTGTTGCTAGTCGTCCGCTAAGTGGATGAATCAACCCAATGTCAAAAAGAGATAAACATATTGTTCACGTGGCAATTGTAATAATAATAATGACGTCACTCATACATGCAACGCATGTACTCCATGACGCGCGCTCGCTTCGCTCGCATATTAAATAACACTAATATCTTCTGTCCCCGAAGTGCCGGGCCTCCGCCGGCCTCCTTCGTCGGCCTACGGCCCGGTGCCCATGCCGCCCATAAAGGATACTGTCGCGAGACGGTCGTATTATAATTTTGGTTATTCATCCGGCTTCTTATCGGACGACTAATTAACTAATAATAATAATATTCCACAACTATCACACAACGTCATCTAGTCCCAAGCTAAGCAGAGCTTGTGTTATGGGTACTAGACAACTGATAAACATACTTATATATTTCTAAATACATACATATTATAGATAAATTACACCCAGACACAGAACAAGATCATTTGTTCTGTGCTCATCACACAAACATTTGTCCTGGGTGGGAATCGAACCCACGACCTCCGGCATAGCAGTTAGGGTCACTAACCACTAGACCAACAGGCCAGTCAAACTGTCAGCATCTGTGTTTGTTTGGGGGAAAATTGAATATTCGATAAAACACAAATTATACGAACTGAACATTACATCAAATGAGCATTATACCTTTTGATCAATAGCGCAAATGTTGTTATCGCAAATAAATATTCGATGAAATGAAAATTATGTTAACCGATATTATACAAAATGATTAATTTCTTAAACGTTGTTCGAACAAGTAAAATTATATCAAAAGTTGTTCGGCAAAACAAGGGTGAACCATTAATATAACGAAAAAAAGAACAGAAAATGCTCCTCGAAAAATAAAACAAAGAATGACATGCTGCATGAAAATGACGTGCTCATGTTTAGCAATAAAGAAGAAAAATAATCCCAATTGATAACATCGTTGACAAAAATAAAAATATGCCTCTAGATAACTTGTAGAATTATCGGGCACGCGATCACTGTTATGAAATTGGTCGTAAAATAAAAATATAGGGCTGCGCTCTACGAAAGGAACTATGAATAGAAATGTAAAGAGCTTTGGTCATTGAAAACTTGTTGAACGACATTTTTTTTTTAAGCTGTTTTTTCTCAGAGTCGACACCGGCCTCAACTAGTTTTAAGAAAAAAAACGACGTAAAAGAATTTGGAAAAATCTTCAAATTCAAAATAAAAGTAATTGATTTAGGTGAAAATTGCGATATAGATTGATGAAAAAATGAGAATCCGAATTAGGCTGCAGTTAAGTTAGTAACAGAGTTCATCAAAATTGTGCTTTTAGATTTAGATACAGCAAGACGAGCATAAGCTTTGAACTATACAGATGCTGCTATGAATGCTAATATTGAATTTCAAAACCCAGCATGTAAGTAGGTTAATAAACAAACCAGCTTTAGTCGAGGATAAGTGAATATGGATTTGGAATCAAGTAACAGAACACGAAAGGTTATCAACCCTGCTCCAACTTCCAAGATAGGCAGTTGTCCGTGTCTGGTCGTGCCATGCGTGCGCTCCTCCGTTTCGGAGTTACAAGTGACAGAGTGATATGCGTGACTGGTAATTGACGGAAAGCCTACGGGAACCCCATGGCAACAATGCGTTTGCGGGAAATTTTTAAGACTCATTATGGAATTTTACTACTTTCTTTTAACAGAAGTATTTTGAGTTTATGAAACGTTTTGTTTATTTCCTGGTCTCGTTTATTTGATTGCTTTGTCGTTAAAGTTTTAGCGTCGTCTTGGTGGTGCAGAATTGCAATAGATTCTAAGTTAACATTAAAATGTTTTATGAGATAATTGCTGACCTTATGAGAAGCCTCGTCTTCATAAGGAAAATAATTGTTTCCTACGACAGTATACTTGTAAAGCTAATTCAACTTAGTCCGGTAACGAATTTAACATAGTTCTAGCAATACTGCAAATAAACGTTACCCTATTTGCTGCCGTACCTGCTTCAGTTAAAAATACACCCACTAGCGTTTGGTCAACACTGTAATAATCTATCAACATCCTTATAACGCAATCTCCAAATATTTGTTCTGCAGGCAAGCAGAGTCTATGAACTCATAAACTAGAAATAGAATTCTGATAAATTCGCTGTATGTGTATTTAAGATTGGCTTTATTTCCGTTATTGACTTCTGCTAAGATTTATTCGGAATTGAGGTTAGAGCCAATCATTCCAAAAATGATAATGTTGCATTTGTTTGAAACTTCAAACCTTTCTTGTGTATCAAAGACTTTGATTTCGGAAGCTTCAATTAATATATTACACATTTTAGTAGTTACTACGTTACTTTTAGACATAGATGAATAAATAAGATCTACAGAGTTTTGCTATTCTAGACAAAATCATCATCCAAAGCAGACACTACATCATCTATTAATACCACCAATATTTATAGTTATAACAACAATATAACTAAAATTATTAATGTTTACTCTTATCGTAACACTATCCTTACTCCTAGTGCAGTGAACTTGGCAAGATGTGCCGTCTGTTATAGAGAAAGTGACTCAGACCATTGTGATTTAGTAGTCGAGTAGTTAAGTGTCATCGTGCCAAATGTGGCTTTCAAGTCTCATTAGACAACGTGCCAAATTCGTTTTATGGCTGTCGCAGCTATTTCTGTTATGTATTTGATTACTTTTATAGGCTTGTTTAGGGCTTGGATACTATTTTTATGGATTGAAGTGAGTTATATGCCATTTAAGGGGAATAAAATTAGGGTATAGAAATATGTGTCGTATTTATGTTAGATTTAGTGTTAGTATTTAGATTTGTATTTTTATTGTTGTGCCGAAAATTCTATTTTAGTTTGTTTTGTAATAGTGACAAATCATTGCTGAGATTTATCGTATTATACTGTACGTATACGTCTTGTGTTTTTACCACATTTAGGCTTATTTAGGGCTTGGATACAATTTATGAATTATATTGAGTTATATGCCATTTATGGGGAAAATTAGGGTATAGCTGCTAAGTTTCGTATTTATATTTGATTTAGTGTTAGTATCTACATTCGAATTTTTATTGTTATGCCGTATATTTGGTTTATTATTTCTGTTTTCTTAGGATTGTGTAACGGTGACAAATCATTGCTGAGATTTGTTGAATTATACTGAACTTATACGTTTGGTGTTTTTGTACGCTGAAACTGGATACTAAACATTGAATTTTGTCTTGTTACAGATGAACAAGAAAGAGTACAGAAGAAAACGTTTGTAAATTGGATCAATTCACATTTATCGAAGGTAAGATTAGAATCCCAGTACTTTGCACCACACTTTCGAACAGTTTTGGTATACTATCAATTTTAAAGATTTATCAGAACGAAAGCTCCGAAGAATTTATGGGAAGTAATAACCACCTTTCTTAACGCCACCATCGTAAACTGCACAGCCAAATCGGGCCAATTATGGGAATAACGTTCCTGTGCAATTTGAAGCCTATGTTATGTAATTACGGGCTCTTTTGATGAGTAGATCTTAAGTAGATAACATTTTGAACAGTGTTATGGTCTCCTTCATCATTTCGTGTTAACACTTATCTGGCAGACTCAAGAAAGCTGATATTGCGTAGCCTGTTTGACTAGAATTTAGACACTGGTCCTAATTCTCTAAAGATGTTATACCTAGTTCTTTCCACTCATCTGATTGTAGTCAAGGATGGCTTATAGCTGATGAGAACAAAATTAATTTTATCTAGCTTATTTCATACACATTATGTCCATTCTTGAATTTAGGATCTTAATTGTGCGTTTCCACCAGTAATTCTGAAAATGGCATTATTATTTTTCCGGTTACGTCCGAATAATTTCACAACACTTTCAGTAGACTAATAAACTTACGGGTGAAAAGGCCAGGCCAAAGTTCATAACCTTTTCTTACCAGGAAGTTCTTTATAACTTGATATTATTATACTTTTACACTGTACAGTGTATTCCTGTACCTGTATTGTTTAACATTGCAATGTTTATTGCGTCTACGAAGAGTGTGTCAATTGCTGTAACGGAATTAACACTATTTTTATTTTATATTGTTTTTTAATGTCATGGTTTTTGGCAAGACAGGCCATGTTTAATTAATTTTTATTTAAATTATGAATTGTTGTCATTCTGTCACTTCATCTAGGTTTTCTCTCTTGCATCGTCACACTGATTAATCTGTCTCTTTCAGCGCATACCGCCACTGCGCATCGATGACCTTATATACGACCTGCGCGATGGAACCAAACTATTGGCGCTGCTCGAAGTGTTATCCGGGGAGAAGCTGGTGAGTACACATCACTAATATTATTACTTTTAGGCATATTCTGCTTAATTCCTAATGATACTCATATTTATGAATTTTAGATTGATGCTCTTTAGCTTGAACTTATTTATTGATGGTTCAATTTGTTGTTTTAATCATTACGTCTTCAAAAATAATAAGTAAGTATTTCGAATTCATTTAACTTTGAACAGACTAAATATGTAGTGCGTTAATTGATGTTTACCTGAATCCAGTAATTTAGAAGAACCTATTTTAGAACCACCTAAAGTTCCGTAAAAATATTTCGTACCAAAAAGTTTAGTTTGTCGATTCAAGACAAACATCAAGAAAACAAAACTGTAATTAGAACGAGAAACTTTTCAGCTTTTTTTAAGATTTGTCATTGCAGATTATCATCATCATCATCATCATTTCAGCCAAAAGACGTCCACTGCTGAACATAGGCCTCCCCCAGGCGTCGCCACATTGACCGGTCCCGTGCGTCTCTCATCCAGCGGGTTCCTGCAACCTTGACCAGGTCATCGGTCCACCTAGTGGGAGGCCTTCCAACGCAACGTCTTCCGGTTCGCGGTCGCCATTCGAGAACTTTTCGGCCCCATCGGCCATCCGTTCTGCGAGCAATGTGCCCTGCCCATTGCCACTTAAGTCTGGCGATTCTTCGGGCTACGTCGGTAACCTTGGTTCTCATGCGGATGTCCTCATTTCTGATTCGATCACGCAAGGAAACTCCGAGCATAGCCCTCTCCATTGCCCTTTGGGTGACTTTGAGCTTTCTGATAAGGCCCATTGTGAGCGACCACGTTTCGGTCCCGTATGTAATCACTGGCAACACACACTGGTCATAGACTTTCGTCTTGAGACACTGGGGTAAGTTGGACGAGAAGATACCGCGCAGCTTCCCGAACGCTGCCCAGCCGAGTCGGATTCGACGATTGACCTCTTTCTCGAAGTTAGATCTACCCAACTGGACCGTTTGTCCCAGGTAGACATAATCGTCCACAACTTCGAGCGTAGAGTCTCCGATCTTGATAGGAGTGGGTGTTACATGAACATTCGACATAACCTTGGTTTTGTCCATGTTCATACAGCAGATTATCATAGCATTACGTTTTTCACCTGCTGCTTACAATTAAATGACATGTACTTTTCCAACAGCCTATGGAACGCGGCCGCGTCCTCCGACGCCCACACTTCTTGTCTAACGCGAACACCGCGCTCCGCTTCCTGGCCGGCAAGAGGATAAAGCTGGTGAACATCAATGCCGCCGACCTGGTCGATGGCAGGCCTGCTGTCGTGCTCGGCCTCATATGGACCATCATCCTGTACTTCCAGGTAGGAAGGCGCTCTTCTTGGCTTGCGTTTGAACAGAGAGCTGCAATCTTGATCTACATTGCGAGATAAAACTAAACATTTAACAGAGAGGTTTATTTTAGATCGATGGGGATCTATTTCATCAAAAGGATTTGGGGGTAGTAGCCAAAGACAGAGATAATATGTATACATAATAGATATAATGTCTATGATAGAACTGACCTGAAGGTCTAGAAAAAGTGTCATTCTAATAGCAGTAACGAGGATGGAAAAATCCAAAACCAATAAGACGCGAAGAAGCAGTAGACACGAAGTTTCTACTTCTACTCTAACTTATTGTAATGATAATCTCAACAATATAACTAACGCAATTGCAGTATGATTGATACTCGATATCAGATTGCCAAAAACAACTAAATCATGGACTGGCTTTCTCCAAAGTATTAGATTACTACACCTTCAAAAATCTCTAATTATATTAGAAAGTAAACTCTATATCGTATTTCTTAAGTTATAAAATTGTGGCTCACTGTTCACTGACTCAGCACCGTGTGTTACTGAAATAGATTTCAATTAGGATAGAAACTTCCACAGTATTGCGTAGGTAGAATAGATCTACACTTTCAGAAAGACTACTAAATCTTATACGATCATTAAGATCTAAATCGATGATCTCATCTGTTTTATTTGTATAGTCACTATTATGATCATTATCTACTTCAGGTATATTTAGAAAATCACAGTCTGCTTCATTGAAAGTTATTACTAGACTGTCATATTTGGTTTTTCTTCATCTCCATACATTGTCATTCACAGTATGGACCAAAATTGTTTTTCCAAATTATTCTTGTTTCTAAAATGAACAGCCAATAGCAGACTTTTAACAAGCAGCATTTATATCTTTATTTCCTTAATATTTTAGTTCAGTATTATTGTAACTACCCCCCGTATATTTGTATCTACTTTCTGATCTTCCTCTTTATCTGTCCCCTTTGTTAAAAGTAGTTGCACTATCCAGTAACTTGTATCTAATGTTTTTTCTATATCTACCATAAAAATGAGGATGTACTGTAAGTTTTCGAAACTATGATTTTTGCATTGGAAGACTTGATGATAATGCTTTACTTTAAATGTCAGTTTATTCTCATTTTAATTGGCTTGAACTAATTTTGTTTGCGCAAGCTTCGCTCAATGTATTGGACCCACAGGATAGAGGACCTAAGGTGGGTAACGGCATCACAGCTTCTATAGTAGTCAGGTCTCTTGGCATTGTATTATAATATTACCTTTTTATTTTATTGTATGTATCATCATTATCGTTTGTTATATCTATGGAAACCATTTATGCTACTTTATTTATAACTTTATGCTCGTTAATTAAAGCTTAGCTTACTATGTATTTTCCATAGTTTGCATTTTCTAAATGTATATCTCTATGTATTTTCCAGAGTTTGCATTTTCTAAATGTATATCTTCAGCTTTCAAAGTAAAGAAAGTTTAGCAATATAACTTTTCTTATTTATCTATTTTGTATTATCTATTCTTAAGCCAGAGACCAAAAGACTACACAGTACTGCTATTGGTTGACCAAATTGGTATTTTAATTGGACTAGAATCACAGAGTTCACTAATCAGAGTCACATCACATCACCTTTAGAGTTTAATTGTATAATTGTCATCACTTTATCACTTAGACGTAGCTCGAGCGTGGGAGGAGTGAGTTGGTAGAATTTTGTTGCTGATTACCTACGTAATGAGAATAGTGACTGGCGCTATTGCTTTGCACGAGTTTCCATTGATACTAGTTTCAGCTATTGACAAGTTCCTTATCTGTGTTTTGTTGGAAAGAGCAATAACAAACAAACATCGTCGACCTCAACTCTGTCCTCAGGACAAGATTGAAGTCAAATGTAGGCCCATTTGATATAAAGTAACACGAGGTTTTTTTAGCAACGACTGTTGACTGGTCAATTTTCATAAAGTTGCATAAATGATGCAGTGATCTTTAGCCGTGCTAAAGATCACTGCACGTGCATTGATCTAACTTTATTTCCAATTATATTGGGTTCAGCTTTCAGTCTAACCGGATGCATCTAGTAGATGCTCCAAAGCTACAGATCTCTGAAACCCAGTTGAATATTGAACAAAGATAGCTGACTGTTGGTCATTATTAAAGTTGTTTATGATAAGTCCTTGCCGCTCATTTAATTCCGCAAACACATTAAATGGAACCTTGCGAGTATTAGCGCTAGTTAATCTATTCATATTATGTAAAAGATGATTATGTTTTGCATCAGCAGTCAAAGCTGTCATTAAATCATATTTCATCGAAACAGGTTATGTATCCAGGGTCAGGAGATGGTATATGGTCGCCGTATTTTCTTCAGGTCAGCTTTGAACTTCAGGAATTTAGATTGTGGATTTCATTTTTTTTACAAACTACTTCTTTGACATTTGCGGCATCGGAAAACATACGCACTGTATTAGTGTCTTATAGAACATTACTATGTTCAAGATTTTCCCTGTGTTCCTGAAATCCTGATTTGAAGCTAAATTACTTTCTAAAGCTGAGCATTTTATTTTAAGAGCGTGTTGCAGGCACACTGTATATTTTACTACTCTGGTTTGTTTTATCCCAAAAACCAACACTAATTGGTAAATTAGTTATCTTCGCTAATGAGTCAAGAATTTTAAAAACACAAGTTAAAATTCCAAAATTTTATCCAAACTGCTATAACCACGACCCAAGAATGTTTTATCCATGCTTCTAAATCCTAAGTTACCAAATGTAACAAGTCATGATGTTTAAATAAAACATGTAGGTACTAAGTATTTTGAACCCTAAATCCAGTACCATATTTCTAAGTAAACCACCAAATTCTCATCAGATCGAGGAGAACAGTCGGGCTCTAGAGTACCTCGGAGGGTCTCGATGTGCCTCCGTCATGTCCCATGAGTCGGGAGCCGCCACTCCTACTCAGAGGGCAGAGGACAAGTGGAAGCAGGGCGCCAAGAAGACTCTATTGCAGTGGGTCGCCAATGCTTTGCCGAAGTAAGTAGCCATCTGGACTTTACACCTTTATTTCTCCGAAGGTTTAGATATACCTACACACCCATAATAATTAACCGTCTCATGGATTATAAGAGCTTTTAAGAGGCCTTGTACAGACAAGACTTGCGGAACTTTAGGCAATTTCGGTGCGATGCTATGTTTGTGTGCAGCGATAACACCGACGAACGCACACACGGGCATTTCGAGCGTTGAACTACGGTTGAAAAATTTGATCATTTAGACGATTATTATTTTAAGTGACATAATTTTATAGTAAGTAAGTACACTTTGAAAAATAGTCTGGAATGTGTGTTGTGTATAGGTACAGTATATCAATCAACATAAAAATGGTTCAATTTGGTGTTAGATGAAATAATATTCATTTAATAAATCAAAAATTATGATATCTATTTTAATCACAGATTTAAATTTTGTCGTAAATTGGTTGCAAAAGCACTACAACACGTCAACAATAAATAATGTTTCCGTCTCTTTTTAACCGACTCCTAAAAAGGAAGTAGGTTCTCTATTCGTATGTTTTTTTTATGTGGTCCGCGCATATCTCCGACAATTGTGGACCGATTTTCAAAATTATTTTTTTGTTTGAAAAGGTATACTCCCAAGGTGGTCCCATTGTCACCAAGTCAGTTACTGATGATGGGAACTCTGAGAAATTGAGGGCAACCCTCGAATATCATAGGTGCACATAACGTTTTCCATACATTTTCAGAAGCTGTTCAAGTATTTGCGTCTGATAATCATAATTTCATGTGGCGGCGCTGCGCTGATGACGGAAGGTGCAACTCCTCAACGGTCAGGACTTGAAAGAAAATTCCTTCAAAATTATACGTACTTATGGATCGATAGTTGTATTCTTTCAGGCTATTAGGTTGAACTGATTATAGACGGTAAATCTCATTAACCGACTTAATAAAAAGGAGGTTCTCAATTCGTCGGCTAGGAAAATTTTAGGTTTTTCCGTCATGGGTGTCGTTTTCATGGTTTTTGGGGTCGCTGATTACGAAAATGAAGTCAAAATGAAAATCAAGATGGCGCCAACGAAAATTTTTGGGTTTTCCGTCATGGGTGTCGTTTTCATGGCTATAGGGGTCGCTGATTACGAAAATGAGGTCAAAATGAAAATCCAAGGTGGCGGTCAGAAAATTTTTAATTTTTTCCGTCATGGGTGTCGTTGTCATGGTTTTTGGGGTCGCTGATTACGAAAATGAGGTCAAAATGAAAATCCAAGATGGCAGCCTGGATTTTTTTTGGTTTTTCCGTCATGGGTGTCGTTTTGATGGTTTTTGGGGTCGCTGATTACGAATATGAGGTCAAAATGAAAATCAAGATGGCGCCAACGAAAATTTTTGGTTTTTCCGTCATGGGTGTCGTTTTCATGGTTTTTATGGTCGCTGATTACGAAAATGAGACCAATATTAAAATCCAAGATGGCGGCTAGCAAAATTTTAGGTTTTTCCGTCATGGGTGTCGTTTTCATGGTTTTCGGGGGTCAAAATTTAGAAATACATAAAATGGGTTTGTTAAACATGAAATCGAAATAAATATTAATAAGTTATACTAGACAAAATGTAAAATAACATGAACAGGAAAAAAATGGAATTATAGGCATTGTCATTCAAATAGTCCGTTAGCCGTTATCACGTTTCACGGCACCACGTGGAGGTGGACCGACACCTAGCGTTTTTTTTTTGGTTGTTTATTTTCATTGATTTTATACACAATGTGATGAAGGAAAAAAGAAACATTTGATTTTTTGTTAGGTTTTGTGCTTTCGAGGTCAAGAATGTCGATAACGCCTGAAGGAATGCTGGCTTATTTTGTAAAAAAAAAGGTCATTGGCCGTATGCAGTATGTAGACTTTGACCCTAGATAGATATAATTATTTATTTTAAATTTGTATGCTTTTTAGGTTTAATCATTTTGTTTCGTTTTTTTTATGTATTTTTTTAATCATATTTGTTGAAATTCAAAATTATGAGCATTGGCCCGTAAGTTATCTGGGAGTGGTCTCTCCCCAAATGATTCAACTAAATCTTTCAATCTTGCCGATGTTTGCCTATATCTTGGCCGACTAGTTGTGTGTGATCCACGAGACAAAATTTGCTCCAGTTTCAGTTCTGTCAGGCTTTGCTGCCGACGAAGTTCATCCAAAAACTTCCATATAGATGGGTGATGAGATGAGCCGATAGAAGTGACTAGAATCCCCTGTGAAAGCCTTCAACGGAGTTGTTCGTTCGGGGAATTTCCTGAAGAACTGCATCAAAAGTATTCCACAGATCAATAGGAAATCTAGGAGCTCGCCTGCCCCGTCTTTCCAACCTTCCGATCCAGTTATCTTCAAAATAATCAATGCCTTGTCGGAGGAGGCCAGAATGCACAATATAAAACAGATTCGAGCAGTTCGTCAAAAGCGTTGATAACTGGTTCTGATGGAACATACGCTAAAGCACATAATTTATTTATTTATTAATAACCAACTTATATTTACAGTGACACCACACATACAAGTTATAGGTTGAACAAAAAACAAAAAACTTAGAAATAAAAAATAATAATAACAAAACTAAGAAAAAAACAAACATTATTACAATGAAAATTAACAAAACATTCTAGTGGCAAAAGTTGAAATCAAATAAAAATTACCAAAAAAATTGTTAAACCCGAGGAGATAGTACTGGGAGTGGCAATGGACTCCAGGTATCGAGAAGCAGTGTTAAGGAGACTTAGTTCCGTACTTGCAAAAATATCTAATGACTCGTCATACATTAACATGTTTATGTGGGTAAGGGCTAGAAATAGTGGGCTAGTCTTAAGAGTTACGGTGCTTGTTTGAGGAATCGAAAAAAGAGGACGTTGGCGTGGGCGAAGAGAGTGCCGGATAGGTAGTGGGATGTTAAAATAGATGTACTGTAACAGCAGGGAATTAAAATGGGAACCACGAACTAAGCAGATGACATATTTAACTAGAGCAAGATTTCTCCTGACTTCTAAGCTCTGTTATGTCATCATACCTAGCACGAATGGCGTAGGGTAAATTATATGGGTAAAAGCCAAATAATTTGAGTTAGAGGTAGCGAATAAAAGACTTCTGGACCTTTTCAATGACTAGTTTATAGATTTTTTCATGAGGGTTCCAGATTACACTATTGGTTTCGAGTAAACTGCGTACGAAGGAGTTGTAGATGAGGTTTATGGCTGGTCAATTATTAAAAAAAAAAAACTAAATGTGGCACTCGGAGACTGCCGCGGTAAAGCTATTGCATGGCATATTTTTTTACAACAGCAAATAATTAATTATTTAATTTGACAAACTCAGTTGATAACCTTGTTTTTTTCCGTAACCATAGCAACCTGGTTGAATACTGAATCTTGAATATTTTCGTTAGGGAATTTCTGAATTCGCTCTCCAAGTCTCCACGCTCAAGGCCCGCGATAGAAGCTATGCAATAGCTTAAAAATTAACTTGTCGTAAAACAAAACCTAAGTTTTTGCGGGACTTGTTGCATGTTTGTATTATATTACTATGTTGGTTAAATGTGAGGTGTGGGTCAAAATTAGTACCAATATCGCGTACGGCATTAACTCGTTTCAGGGGCTCATTGTTTAATGTGTAAATATTGAGGATAGGTTGTGTGACTTTAGAAAAGGTCATGATCGCACATTTGCTAATATTCAAGTTAAGGTTGTTTATAGTGCTCCAATGGTGGATGCTGTCTATGTCTTGTTGAAGTGTGACTGTATCGCTAAGATTAGATATGGGAAGCGCAACTTTGACATCATCGGCATACATTAAAACTGTGGAGTGCTTTACACACTTGGGCAGGTCATTTACAACAATAAGAAAATACAGGGGACTTAGGTTAGTACTAGGCCAAGGTACTAACCTCCAAGCATTCCGAATTGGCATTTTCAAAAATAACATATTGTTTGCGATTGTATAGGTAATTTGCGAAGAATTTAAGTGTTGCCGCAGAGAAACCAGCCAAAGCCAATTTACTCAAAAGTATATCATTGTCAACCCGGTCAAAAGCCTTCTGAAAATCAAAATAAGTGACATCCACCTGCTTTCTGTCGTCAATATTTTTGGCTAAGAATGTCGTAACGTTGAGTAAATTAGACGTGGTTGAACGATTTGGAAGAAATCCGTGCTGTTCCTCCGCAAACCACCGTTGCAGTTTGGAAAATACTTTTTTTAAAAGTACCGCTTGAAACACTTTTCCAAATATGGATAAAACAGCTATGGGTCTGTAATTTTTTATATCACTTTTTGGGCTACTCTTATGAACCGGGATAACTTTAGATGTTTTCCATTCTGTTGGGAATGTATTTGACTCAACTGATAATTCAATTCAATTTATTCACAAACAATTCACATTGTATTTGAAATCATAAAAATAATAATAAAACACATTCATAAGTCATAATTAAACATTAACAACAAAAATTACAATACCTACACATAAAATACAAATTTAAATCATAATTGAAACAAAAAATAATCAAAAATACAAAATAATTAAATTATTAGATTGTTGTAAAATTCATGTCAGCTTTATACAAATAGTCATTTTAAAATTAAAAACTGACAAACACAAAGGACAAATTATATCAGTTGGCGCATTATCATAATTGTATTATATACCTTAATATTACATATCGTCAACGGAGTAGACATTTATCCAGTAGGAATGCTTGAAGCTTTGATTTAAATGAAGACGTATAGATTAAGCTTTTTAATTCTAATGGTACCCTATTGAATAATTGCACTGCTTGATATTGTGAACTATGTTTCACAATGTTAAAATGAGGACTTATCTTATTTTTCAAATCTTTCCTACGTGTACTCTCCCTGACTAGTCTTTCCTCATGCGTCTCATATTCATGTATGTACTTTTTTAAATTAATCAGAAGTACAAGAATGTAGAGACTGGGAACTGTAAGAATTTTTAAGTCTAAGAAATGCGGACGACAACTCTCTCTTTGTGAGATACGGACAATGGTACGTATAGCTCTTTTCTGAAGGACAAAAGCTCGTTTACAGTTATAATTATAGCTGTTTCCCCAGAATTGTATACTGTATCTTAATTTGGATTCAATTAGTGCGTGGTTTACGATTTTTAAGTGTTCAATGTCAATTTCGTCTCTATATAAGGGTTCTTAAAGCATAACATGTGGACGATATAGATATGCATCAATGGCGGCTAATTATTTTTCCAGTTTAATGGGTCATCTATGTGTACTCCCAGGAATTTAGTTTCTTTCACGAGTTCAATATTACCATCATTTAGTAGTATTGTCATAGTGTCATTATTTCGGGCAGTTGTTTTAAATAAAATTACCTTAGTCTTTGCACTTTGCAATTGGCGAATATGCAATGCGAAATCAGGGGTGTAGTGTGTACTCAGTTTACCCAAAAACCATGAAAACGACACCCATGACGGACGAACCTAAAATTTTCCTAGCCACCACCTTGGATTTTAATTTTGGTCTCATTTTCGTAATCAGCGACCCCAAAAACCATGAAAACGACACCCATGACGGAAAAACCAAAAATTTTCATCGGCGCCATCTTGGATTTTCATATTGGTCTCATTTTCGTTATCAGCGACCCCAAAAACCATGAAAACGACACCCATGACGGCAAACCCAAAAATTTTCCTGGCCGCCATCTTGGATTTTCCTTTTGGCTTCATTTTCGTAATCAGCGACCCCGGAAACCATGAAAACGACACCAATGACGGAATAACCAAAATTTTTGTCGGCGCCATCTTGATTTTCATTTTGACCTCATTTTCGTAATCAGCGACACCAAAAACCATGAAAACGACACCCATGACGGCAAACCCAAAAATTTTCATGGCCGCCATCTTGGATTTTCCTTTTGGCTTCATTTTCGTAATCAGCGACACCAAAAACCATGAAAACGACACCCATGACGGAAAAACCAAAAATTTTCCTGGCCGCCATCTTGGATTTTCATTTTGGCTTCATTTTCGTAATCAGCGACCCCGAAAACCATCAAAACGACACCCATGACGGAAAACCAAAAAAAATTCCTGGCTGACATCTTGGATTTTCATTTTGAACTCATTTTCGTAATCAGCGACCCCACAAACCATGAAAACGACACCCATGACGGAAAAACCAAAAATTTTTCTGGCCGCCATCTTGGATTTTCATTTTGGCTTCATTTTCGTAATCAGCAACCCCAAAAACCATGTAAACGACACCCATGACGGAAATACCAAAAATTTTTGTCGGTGCCATCTTGATTTTCATTTTGACCTCATTTTCGTAATCAGCGACCCCAAAAACCATCAAAACGACACCCATGACGGAAAACCCAAAAAACCTGCCTGCCATCTTGGATTTTCATTTTGACCTCATTTTCGTAATCAGCGACCCCAATAACCATGAAAACGACACCCATGATGGAAAAACCAAAAATTTTCCTGGCCGCCATCATGGATTTTCATTTTGGCTTCATTTTCGTAATCAGCGACCCCGAAAACCTTGAAAACGACACCCATGACGGAAGAACTAAAAATTTTCTAGCAGACGAATTGAGAACCTCCTTTTTTTAAGTCGGTTAATGAGATTTACCGTCTATCATCAGTTCAACCTAATAGCCTGAAAGAATACAACTATCGATCCATAAGTACGTATAATTTTGAAGGAATTTTCTTTCAAGTCCTGACCGTTGAGGAGTTGCACCTTCCGTCATCAGCGCAGCGCCGCCACATGAAATTATGATTATCAGACGCAAATACTTGAACAGCTTCTGAAAATGTATGGAAAACGTTATGTGCGCCTATGATATTCGAGGGTTGCCCTCAATTTCTCAGAGTTCCCATCATCAGAAACTGACTTGGTGCAATGGGACCGCCTCGGGAGTATACCCTTTCCAAAACAAAAAGAATTTTGAAAATCAGTCCACAATTGACGGAGATATTCGCGGACATACAAACACGAATAGAGAACCTCCTCTTTTTTGGAGGTCGGTTAAAAATATATATCGAAGTACAATCGACAACAACAAACGATCGTGAAATTCGACTTCGATCTGAAGATGAAAAAAAATTTAGCAATCTTTACAAACTAGCAAAATAAACATGTTTGATCAAAATTAATAAGTGTATCAAATTGTGGTAATCGGTGTACAATCTCGAAAATATATGCACGAAAAACACGGGAGCGTTTGTGACACAAAGCGATACGTCCGTCCTCTGGCAGTGGCCGATTCGTACTGGCGAGATAGAGTTTGCGCGGTCGATAATATAGTTAACTTTAGATTCAATTTACGAAATGAAATTATAGTTTATTGATAAAATAAAAATACGATTCTATTAGAAGGTTACCTTAAAATTAATACGTAGTTTTTAAATTTTCTTTAACGTGATTCTAAGGTATAGAAAAAAAATCTTATTTGACGAGACATTTTGTAAAAATTGCGATGTTTTAACATTTTTTTTCTGCTATATTTTGTATTGAAGTCGAAAATGTGGCAAACTGGTCCCCTAGTAGACCATACGGTGATGTTATTTATATTTTTTTTAATGTTTAAAATCGTTTGTAGTGTTATGTTCGGCTAAGCCAAACGTAACTCGATCGGTATTTGTGCGGAAAAGGGCTTTTGAATACGGGTGATTGTCATTAATATAAACATTATTTTGAAAATTCTTCAAACCCATCCACCTGAAAAAGAACTCGTCTCTTATAATAGCCAAAAGGAAGCTTCAAATTCTTCATAGATTTCCCACACCAAGCGATCAAAATTGATCAAAATGAGATGATTTTGTGGAAGGAGCCTTAAGTACCTAAGTAGGAGGCGTTGACTCGATGAGTGGAAATGAAAAATTGAGTCTAGAAGATATAAAACTAGTTTTATGATAGAAAGGGCGTCTAGTAAACAGAGTAAATTTTTCAAGTCTGTTTGAATGGAAATACTAATAGTTTTCATCAAAATCAAATAGAACAAGAATAAATGACCAATTGACCATCCACGTCAATTTGAAAAATTCATACAAATGGATTAGCTGGGACCACTGCCACCGTCTCTTCACGATACATTATTTTAATTAACTTATTAAAATGTGGCAAAGAGACGAGTCTATCTACCGCACTCAAAGATGTTTAATGATTACCTAAACCGTCACTTAATAAAGATTTGTCATACAAAACCTTTACTAAGTGTCGAATTAAGTAATCATTAAACGTGTCTGAGTGCGGCCGTTAGTCTTTCTTCGTCCATCTTTAATCCTATCTATAAGCAGAAGCTATGATGAAGTATGATGGTGGCACAGAACCCTATCGGTAATCGAAATCAAATAGAGAACACTCTATCCAGTGAATGCTGTTATTAAAAGATTTCAGTAATCAACTGAAATCTTTTAATAACAGCATACAGACAAACAGTATATTCGTTTACTGTGGGTCCACCAAATAGTGATCCATCAATTAAACCGAAGTGTGATCAACATTCGTCATTGCACACAAGAGTTGAAAACTTTTAAAATTTTATATTTTTTGGTAAAATGAATGGTATTGATGGATCAAAAAACTAGACAGATACATACAACAAACACAGTAAGTTCAATTTACTGTGTTCGTTGTATGTATCTGTCTAGTTTTATTTAGCTACTATTATTATGTATGTCTAGATGAAAATATGTGACATCTATCAAACACCAGTGTGGTTGATTACAGCCCACTCCTTTTGTGTCTCTGGAACAGGAGGAATATTACCCAGTTTTATATGCATAATTATGTCTAAATGTGTAGGGGGAACCCACTGACCCATATATATTTGACGTCTATGACGCCAGTTGCAATGACGGCTGTAGCAGTGTTATTAATTCCATCATTAATTTCGCCAAACGCTGCCAAGTGGTCGGAGATATCTTTTGACCTAATTTTATTGCAGTTATTATAATTTGAACCTCTTCATTGAGGTCAAATGCATGAAATTGTTTTAGATTACTCATTTCTCAATTTTTTGAGAGGCTCAATATTCAACTAAAGCATGACTTAATTTTGATTAGGTTACGTATATTTATTTTATGTACTGATCTCCGTATCTAAATACATAGGGATTTCTAAGAATTTCCCCGTGTAGCTGCGCCAAAATCAACCTAATCAGCTATTAACATCACCATTTCTTTCCAGGGATTCAAATATCCAAGTAACAGACTTCGGTCCATCATGGCGCGATGGTATTGCATTCCTTGCAATCATCGACGCCATCAAAGCCAACCTCATCAATCTGGCAGAGATGAAGAGGAAGACCAACAGACAACGTTTGGAACATGCGTTCGACGTCGCAGAAACCGCTCTTGGCATCGCAAGATTGCTGGATGCTGAAGATGTGGATGTGGACAAGCCTGATGAGAGGTCCATCATGACATACGTAGCCCAGTTCCTGCATAAATATCCTGAACCTAAGGTACGTTATAACATTAGGATTAAACTTCTGACATGTAGAGAAAAGTAATGCGTACATGTTGCATAATGGGTGCTTAAGACTGAAATAGTCAACATACACGATTCACCGTGACATGTCATTCATAAACGGACTATTGTTCTGGTTACTTCCATTTTGTTTGAACAAGTGTTCGTCCTTGCGTAATATAAACGTCATGTTTTGTCCACAGACGACAGGACCGGATGCCGTAGCGGCAGTGCAAGAGGAGTACGAATCTCTTAGAATGTGGCTGACCGAGCGCGTCACCACAGTTCAAAGGCAATACGACTCGCGAACTCTCTCGCGACACTACGAAGACTACGTGCGCGCCGAAAACGACCGGCTCGCGCGCGAACCCATCTACCAGAAACTAGAAAAGCTCATGTACACACAGAGCCTCGTAGCAATCGCGCCAAAGTCCTGGCGCGAACTAGTCTCCCTATGGATAGAATTAGAAAGACTGCACAGAAGATGGCTGTGGCTCTTAGACGCAGAACTTCCAGGAGACTTTAGAAATGTCGGCGAGTGGTTAGCGAGGGCCGAATACCTTTTATACTTTGACGAAATCCCCACTAGCTTAGACGAGAGGACCGCTGCGATAATCAGCGAGAAATTAGAGGAACACAGCGGCTTTTTCGCTGGGTTACCAGAAGTTATCGACAGATTCGAAGCGGCTTTAAGATCACCTGACGCCGCTAGGATCCCTGGTGAAAGACTCCAAGATATGAAGGAGCGCTTGGAGACAGTAAGTCGAAGAGCGCCACAGAGGAAGGCTAGATTAAAGTACTTGGAGCACAAATGTTGTATCGTCGCCTTCACAGAGCTGACAAAAGCCAAGCTTGCCGCGTGGACCGGCAAATACGGTCGCATAGACCACGTTCGTGCCTTATTAGAAGATTATGATAATTTTGTGACTAAGAATAAGATTTTCCAGGAGTTCGATAGAGCTTACGTTGATATTAAGCAAGTAGCGGAGGAGTACAAGAGGGTTTGTGAGGTCGATAGGACTGAAGCGAGAGATATTGATACGTTCTTGAAGGACGTCGCTGAGACCTGGAGAAGAGTTGCCTCTGACGTGAGATGTGCCAGGAGTGTGTTAGAAGAAGTCATTGCTCACTGGGAGCGTTGGAACACATTAGCTGATGACTTCACTACCTGGCTAGACAAGGCACAGCATATGCTAAGAGTATCGGAAGATGAAAGATTAGAGTTCTTCCAAGACTTAACTGTTTGGAAAGAGAAGCATCAACTCCTGGGTGATGCAGCCGGGTTCCTGGCTGCGACTTCCTCTGAGGAGATCAGTCAGGAGGTGAAGAGGAAATACGTAGAGATTACTGAACGTTGGGAACGAGTATGGGAAGAAGCAGAGAGGTGAGTTTTTCACTAATATTATCAATCACAACTTAAAACCAAAATAATAGGTCTCGCCTACTTCCATTTCGCTGAAAAATACATTATCTGATAATGTAATTATTTAATCCGATCCGTTCTAAGAAGTGAGTCTTAGATAGGAATTCGAAGAATGTTTAATATCTTTTATGAGGATTTAGGGCTTTAATACCCTAGTTTTAGAAGATAAGATTTTGTTTTTGTTATGAATGATTTTTATGAAGGTCGTAATGGAGCATAGCCTAATAAACAATGACATAATTCGAAAAGATCGCAGTTTCTAACATTTCTTATAAATACTTGCTGGGATTTATCTGTAGTAGCTCAAAAATATAATGATGTCACATTCATAATATAATTTTGTAAGAATTCTTAAAAGTGAAGCTGTGTTATACAGGATTTACCACGCTCCAAGTGAAGGCACTTTTTAGTTAGACCTTAAAGGTACGTTTGAATGGCAAACTTTCCAAAGGAATAGAATAAAAAATGTTAGTTCAAAGTTTCAAACTCTTCAGTCCCAACAGTAAAAAAATGCTTTTAGCCATACTACCAATGTTTATGTGATTCTAATGAGTGTACCTATTGACAACCAATCCTCCCACCAACCAGGTACGTCCGCGGCGGCGACGCTCTCCGCAACCGTCGCGAGCTCGGCACCGGCGTGCGCGCGCTGGACACGTGGCTGGCACACGCTGACGTACTGCTGGCCAGGCAGCCGCGCGCCAGCACCTGCGACATACAGGCCTACATCGACCTGCTGCTGCAGCTCAACGCGGAGATTGAACACCATGAGGACCTGTTCAAGACTATCAGCAGGTTTGTTTGTTGGCTAATGATGGATGGACTAGGTGAAGGATGATATGGTTAGGAAGGAGGTGACTGTTGAGATGACGAGTAATAAAGAAGCATGGATGAAGTATAGTCAGAATCGGAACTTATTTAACCTTTTGACCGTCACAGTCAAGTAAGACGACAAGCCAAAAAGTACCTTATGTCGACAGGCTTATGGCACTTTTTTTGCTTGATCGGCTTGTCGTCTATACGTGACTGTGGCAGGAAAGTCCTTAGAATGTTCGCAAATTATTGCTGTTTTTGCTTGAATATTCTTGTATTTAGGGCAAGATAACATGAACAAAAATATTTTATAAAGCTGTTTAATAACATCAAAACATTTACTTTTCTAGAACCTTCCAAAACGCGATCGCCGAGATGCCTCGCGACGAGGTGGAAGCCAACATGGCAAAGCTAAAGCAACAGAAAGAGGCGCTGGTCCGCGTGCGAGCTACTGTACCCGTCAAGTTGCATCAGTACAGACAGCTACTGGTGCAGCATGAGTCGCTGGAGAGCGGACAGAAGGAGATCGGCTCCTGGCTGGACAAGGCTGAGGAGAACTTGCGGACTGGTGGAGAGACTAGACGGTAAGACATTTATGTGAAAAAGGTTCTGTCTCCACTTAACAGTTTTCAAGTCTCGATTTAATGTGTCTAATCGTTTCGCAGCGATACGCTAGGCTAGCTACAAACCCTAGCCTCATTGTTTTCAAAGTCATCATATTATAGGTACCTCCAACTAACAAATTGGATATATAAAACATTTCTTATGCGACTTTCGGTTATATAACTGTTGAATAGACGTTATAAGACAACTACGAGGTTGTGTAACCGTTATTCATACAACGATTCAGTCCCTGTGACTAAAAGGTCCTATTAAATGGTTGAGTAAACGTTTTAACGACCACTTTATACAACGTCGTATAATGGTACGAAAAAATAGGTTAGGTAAACGTGGTACAAGTGTATAGGTTAGGTAAACGTTTTTACAACAATATAATGCAACGTCGTATAGTGGTACAAGTGTATAGGTTAGGTAAACGTTTTTACAACTATATAATGCAACGTTGTATAGTGGTACAAGTGTATAAGTTAGGTAAACGTTTTTACAACTATATAATGCAACGTCGTATAGTGGTACAACTGTATAGGTTAGATAAACGTTTTTACAACTATGTAATGCAACGTTGTATAGTGGTACAAGTGTGTAGGTTAGGTAAACGTTTTTACAACTATTTAATGCAACGTCGTATAGTGTTACAAGTGTATAGGTTAAGTAAACGTTTTTACGACTGCTTTATACAACGTCGTATATTGTAGGTTGTGTAAACCTCGTTTACCCAACTAAATAGTACGATGTTATATAACAGTTAGATAAAAGGGTTCGTTTAACCAGCGTTGGTGGTCGAAGTAACCTTAACACGACTTTTATGTAATCAAAACGTCGCAAAAAGTTTATTTTTAGACCTGTATGTAACGAAGTATTTTAGTGGTGAACTACGAACCATTATACGACTTAAGCGTTATTTTGTAACCATTACAGAACTTTAAGCAGACCTAAAAATGATATAAAGGTCCAAAAGGGCCTTTTTTAAAACTAACTTCCATTTTGTCAGTTAACAAACATTGTTACGATATTTACAAAAATATGGATCATTTATAATGGCGGCTATCTTGGTCGCAAGAAACCGCATTATGGACCTTTTCGTTCTATAAATTGTTGTATAGAAGTCACTTCATAACTTTGACAAGATGGCTGGTATTTAGTATAAAAACAAATTTTAAATAATAATCAACAATAGTTAAATTTCAACGAATTCGAGGGGGGTGCAAAAAATTTCACAACAACACACCTATATTTAATCATAAAAGTAGAGGTCCCATAAAAACAAGGTGTTACACACTCTGTTCGCGTATATTACAAACCTTATCTATTAAATGTCAATTTAGTTATGATAATTTATAAAGTTTCTATTTTTATAAAACACGATGCAGCAAATATCAGGAACGAATGAGAAAATGAATGGAATGGACTGAATGTATACTATAAACGTCGATGTTAAAACACTTGTGCGACATTTCAGTCATCTTCTAATGTCTATTTAACTTTTATGGGACACCAGTGGTTCCATAACAGTCGAGATATAACAATTATCTAACCAAAAAGTCGGTCGGAAACTTTTATTTAACATTTAAGCAACGTTAAAATAGTTCTCCACTAACTTTTATGTAACTTTTAAATAACAATAATGTTGTATAATTTGGGCCTATTTCGCGTTATATAAACGTCTACAACTACGTTTATACAACCCACCATAAAGAACCAACAGTAAATGAAAAACGTTTACTCATCTATTATACAACGTAAATTTGTTACTTGGATATTGGCTTTTTTTCTTGTGCCAATCTCCACGGTCCTGTGCCAACCTTTTCCAGATTTTTCTCAACTAAATAATTATGTCCTCTTCTAATCTTGTCATGGGACGACCCACATTCAGTGACAGCTTTAGTCCATCTGTCATCACTGCGTCTTGCTAAGTGTCCTGGGGGTCTAAAATGGCCACTTTAGCAGATCATAATATGAATTGACCTTTCAAAATAGTAACTGCGTCTGTGACCATTTTACGAATTTAACGCAATTCATATTGTTTTCTTATTATTACTTACCTATGATCTATTTTCCTTAATGGTCCCAGACGCTGTTACTATTATGAAAGGTCATTTTCGCTTTTGACGCAATTCATATTATGATCTGCTAAAGTGGCCGTTTTAGACCCCCTGCTCAACTCCGTTTTTAATACAATCGGGGATCGGACATAAAAAAACTAATTAGTTCCTCAGATAGATTTCCAAAAATTATTGGACACGTATTTTTTCTTTTTTCGCGTAAACAAAAAATGAAGACGATACAGTGCTTCGAAAACTCGTGTGACGTCATATGATAGTACATTTTGTACCTACAAGTGACGTTTAAGACCCACTCCATGATCTTTGACGCGTTTTATCTTCGTCATTTTTTATTGATTTGATAAAACCAAAAACACGTAGGTATGCAATATTTTTCGATAATCTAACTTAAGGACTCAACAGAATCATATTATTTTGACCCAGTCCGATCCCCTATTTCACAGCCAAGTTAAATTTTTCCATTTTTAGAGTTGTCCGTCCGTATGTCATAGCCACTTTATTCGGAAACTATTAAGACTACACAGTTGAAACTTGGTAGGTACTGTAAACCTCTTTAGGAATTTTATAAAAAAAAAAGATTTGGGGGGGTTAATTCAAGTAATGATCAGACTTAGCTACCATTTATATGATCAGAAACCTAAGTATGCTATCTCCTCTCCCCCACAGCGAGGTAATCTCCGAGCGCTACGAGATCCACCGCACATTCTTCTCCCGCACCACGTACTACCGCTCTATGCTGGAGAGCAAGAACAAGGTGTTCCAGAACATCGTCAAATCTGCTGACACCGACAGGAGTGCTGACGTCTCCGAGCAAGTCAGACTCATGAGGGACCTTAATGAGAGGTGAGATTTTGGAATGAACAGTTAAATAAGTTTGCAAAGCACTTGTAAAATTATTAGGTACAGCAACTTGAATACAGTTAGCAACTTTTGAAACTGATTATAGTGTGAGTCTACACTCCAAGATTACGAAGGACAAGTACCTAGGAGATAAGAAACAAGAATCGTAAAGTCTTATAAATTAGAAAGTTAGAAAACAGCATGTCTGGCGAATCCCTCCTTATTTTTATTACGATTCTCCCCTTAGGTTCGCTCACGTATCATCAGAAGCAACCCGTCGCGAGGCAGACCTGCAGCGCCTGGTGCGTGCGTGGGAGGACTTCGACTCCAAGAAACGTGCCGTAGAGGAGTGGGCTTCAAGAGCTGAGGCTCTCCTGGCTGACAATAGGGTCGACTCTAAACAAGCCGTGGACTTCCACAAGAGATTCTTCCAAGGAGCTGATGAGAGGGCTGTTTCGGAGCTGGTTCGATCTGGACGGGAGCTTATTGAGGTACCTAAGTTTTACTTTATATTACGTCTTATCATCACCCATAGGGTTAGGCAGAGGTGTATCCATTAGTATACCCACATTTCACCAGGAATGTTTTTGGGGTTCCTTTATCTTGTCTATTTGCATTTTATTTGTCACTTTTGACCCATTTTGTGTGGCCAAAAGGTATGGTGATAATTATTGTGTTGCTACCAAGACCAACATTATGACATCATTTTTTTTTCTTTATTTAATTAGGGACATTTATAATCGCAATGCGTATGTCAGTCCCATCGTATCCTAAATATACATTTGTCAAATGTGGGCCATGAACCTAAACAGACTCTTCGCATCATCACCATTTGGTTGAGCCAGGATTTTGTGGAATGTGCCTACTTCAAGTCTGTTTCATCATTTTAATATGGGACAGATTTGGCCCTCTATATACTTATCTTTCTAATGTGATATTTATTTAGTTTTACTAAATAGATTAATGTCATAATCGGCCAATTTATTAAGCTGGAACAACATTTCAAAACAGTCTTATGTGCACTTTGTGCTTGCAATATGCTGAGAAACTACATATTATATCTACTTTTCTATCTGAAACTGACTGTATTCATAACGGGAACCATTTCCACTCCCACACTCAAACCACCTTATCTTTCCAGCTGGTCAGCGAAGAAGACCGTCCCCGCATAGTCCAAACAGTAGAACAGCTCCAACAACGTTGGCGCTGTCTCCTGGCGCAGGCACCGCCACATCTCATGCGACTGGAGTTCCGGCTGGACGAGGCCGTGTTCCAGCACTGCATCAAGGATATTGAGAAGGAGATCGTTTATGAGGAACAGGTATAGTGCTGGACACCTTTTTAAGACACGAATTTTGAGTACCAATCTACTCAATACTTTATTGCATTCCGCATGTAAACTTAGACGGTAAAACTTACAATAGGGGATCGGACTGGGTCAAAATAATATGATTCTGTTTAGTCCGTAAGTTAGATTATCGAAAAAAATTGAATAAGTACGTGTTTTTTGTTTTATCAAATCAATAAAAAATGACGAAAGATAAAACGCATCAAAGATCATGGAGTGGGGCTTGAAACGTCACTTGTAGGTACAAAATGTACTATCATATGACGTCACACGAGTTTTCGAAGCACTGTATCGTCTTCATTTTTTGTTTACGTGAAAAAAGAAAAAATACGTGTCCAATAATTTTTGGAAATCTATCTGACGGACTAATTAGTTTTTTTATCTCCGATCCCCTATTAGATGACGGATCGACCCTGTCGGACACAGCTATCTACTAAACAGGTTCCGTCAAAACTGAAAGGACGCACGGGTTCGCGAGAAGTGTAGGGAGGCCTTTATCCAGGGTGGGATAGAGCAAGCTAGTGAAAAAAAGTACCAATCGCTAGAGAACACATAACATAGCTTCACGCCTGTAATCCCCGAAGGGCTAGATTGAACCAAATAGTACCTACAACAATAATGATATTATAAAGAAAGATACGCAATGTTCATACTGAATGGCGTTCAGATACGTAACGTTTAAGATAAAAAGAGATAGCTAGTTACTAAACTGCACCAATTGCCGTAGTTTGTCCTCAACAATTTGTGCGTGCTAATGCGATATCTACCTCTTTTTATTTATAACTAGTGACCCGCCCCGGCTTCGCACGGGTGCAAAAAAGGTATTAAAACCTTCCTCTTGAATCACTCTATCTATTAAAAAAAACCGCATCAAAATCCGTTGCGTAGTTTTAAAGATTTAAGCATACAGACAAACAAACAAATAAACAAACAAACAGACGCGACTTTGTTTTATACTATGTAAGGATATCATTGACCTACAACCACATTTTGCCTTAAGGCGCAGTCAAAGGGGCACCGTAAAAACGACCTGTTTTTCGTCGCAGAGTTAGCCGTATTGCTACTTATTACAATTCCAAAAAAAATACAGTGTATAGTCAAATGTATAGGTAAAAGACTTATGCAAAAATATTTTCTAAAAGTAATCAAGAACCTCGAAAAAAAAATCACAAAATCACAAAAAAATCACACGAAAAAACTTTTTCGTCTCGAAATGCTCAATATTTTGAGTGACAACTGTTATTTTTTTTTTTACTATCAGAAAGGAAATTTAACCAACTAAAGACATAATACTTATGTAAAAATATTTTAACATTACAGCGTATTTTTTTTTTTAATAAATTAAATCTGCGAACTATCGTTCATTTTGGCAGTCACGAGCATCAAACGCATCGCCATTTTCAACCTTATTTGTTTAGGCGATGAGTTAAACGAGCGCTCAAGGTCGCGGGCAGCTAATGTCGCCTTAAGTCCCATGTAATAGAGGGTGAACCTATTGCCAACTACCGGGCACAAATCTAGAGTAATCTAGACTCAGTGACTGCTACTAAAAAAAACCAGATGGAAAATTTAATGGATTCGTACTTTTATTAATAGAATGAGTCATAAGTAGGTACTCAATACACACTTTGTAATAATTTATTTATAAACATACAGTTATGTCTCGTGGCCTCCTTGTGACCTTGAACGTGTAGTTAGGTACAAGTGCGTGTGTCCTTGAGTTTATAAAAGGAAATATGTGACCTTGACCTAATAAGAATAAACTGAAACTCACGATGTTAGTGACGTATCGTTTACTTATTCATAGTCTTCACTGTTTACGAGGAGCTAGATAATAACAGCCGCTCGGATCAATCTTCAGGTTAAGGCACACTTACCTAGGTTGGTCTGTGGATGGATGACCACCCATTACATACCGAGTTTACTCCGTGCCTCGGAAATCACGTTAAGCTGTTGGTTCCAGGGCTCATTTTTTTTTTTTTTTTTAAGACGTTGCCCCACACTAGGAATTTCTCCTGTATCGTGGGTGCGTTTACAAACATTGAAACTCACATATACAAACACGCCCAGACCCGAAACAACTATCTGTAGGCCATACAAATACTTGTTCCGAGCGGGGATCGAACCCGCGACTCGTAGCGCAGCAGTCCAATCGCTTAGCCACTGCGCCAACCGTGTCGTACGTGTTATCTTTGACAGTCGTAACAGGTAGAGTGGCTCTCAAGTCTGTCAACCAGTCTTACTAAGGGGTATCATTATAACCCAGTGTTAACTAGGTTGTGGAGGTCAGGGGCCTTACTATGACGTCTTAAAACAGTCCTAACTTATTCCTAATCCAGTGTGGAAAAGAGATGGCGCTAGACACCCTGTATAGTTCTGTCACGTTTACACACTGGAATAAGATTAAGTTAGGACTGTTTTAAGACGTCATAGTAGGGTCCAGATAAGCAGTTGCTCCATGTAAAATACTGATATAAGACTGGAACACACACGGACACAGTATCAAATATAGTTGGTTCAGTTTGATACTGTGTATGTACTCCAAATTACACCACGTACATCTGAATATAACCAACCTTTTCCCCCCAGGCATACAACCAAAGCGACGACGCCGACGGTATACTCATCCGCAACGAAGAATACTTCCGCAACCAAGGCAAGATCATGCAAGTAGAACACTGTCTGCAGAACCTCCACACAATAGCCACCAGCTACACCCACCAGACCCAGGACACCAGTCTAGAAGACTCTGTCAGAAAGTGTGAACAGATGTGGGAGTCCACGGTCCAGCGAGTGGAACACTTCAGGCAGCAGTTGCAGAGGATTCCTGCGAAGTGGGATGCCTATAGAGAGAAGTTCCGGGAGATGGAGCGCTGGATGGACCATGTGGATAAGACTATGGATAGCATTGTCAGGGAGGTGGACTCGGCTGAGGCGTTTGAGAGGGAGAAGACTATCTTCCAGGTATGATTTAATTTTACTTAAAAAAATGAAGTTTAAAAAAATCTTTTCTATCGTATTATTATTTAGATCAGGTTTAAAATATACAGTAATTTTTTGATTACTGTGATGATTTTTATACAAAATTAGCATCGTAGACTCTGGTCTAATTACAGTTTTGTATAGAAAAACCGTATCAATAATTTGCATTTGGCATCGGTTAAAGTTTTAAACTAATACATTCTGTTTATGTGGTTGAATTTTTAATGATTTTATTCTTTCCTCTAATGCTTACTTTGGGAACAAATAGTTGAGAGAACTCATGGTAAATATTCGTTATAATTGATGTTGTGTAGACCACATAGAATTTGAGCACAGTACACTTTATATTGCCAAATGTATATTTTTACTTTCAAATATGGCTTTTTACTATAATCCAATTTACTTTCTAGAACATCTGCCGCGAAGCCGACAAAAAACGCGAGGACATGAAGTGGCTCGTCCAAACACTGGACATGCTCACAAACCACTGCTCAGATGGTGAAGCTCAAGAGGAACAAATCAGGCTTGAAAACCTCATCGCGAGGTACAAGAACCTGATCCCGACCATCGAGATTACAATGATCAAGACTGAGACTTACACACGATGCTATACGTACCGCAGAGAGGTGCATGAAGTCATCTGTGTGCTTGAAAACGCTAAAGAACAAGCCATGGTTGCTCCTGAACCTCAATCTCTCCAACATGTTGAGCAATTAGTTCTTGAACAGCAAGCCGCTGTTCAAAAACTCGACCGCCACCGTCCGTCAGTAATGTCCATGCTCCAAAGAGGTAAAGACCTCATCAAGGACGCCAACGCACCTGCTTTCGTCAGGGAAGACGTTAGGAACCTTGAAACTGGCTGGAACACTGCCTATGAAACCTCCACTGACCGTCTCCACAAGCTCCGTGACACACAAAAAGTTTGGTCCAACTATGAGTACCAGAAGGATGAGCTGCTCTCAGACCTTGACAAGTATGAGAGCTATGTCGTCCATCCGGGACTTGAACTTGGAGTTACCAACATCGGTCGTGAACTCCAAGAAACGAAGATCATTAAAACTGATATCGAAAAGGCTAAAGCAGAAAGATTGCCTCAGTTACAACTGGCATACACTGAACTACGTACACTAACAGCTGACAAACCTAAACCTGTAATCGAAAAAGATCTAGAAACCATTGAACGGAAACTAGGAAGAGTACACGACGAAGTTGACTCTAAAGTCGTGCATTTAGAAAAGTTCAACGAAGAATGGGTGAAAATTGAACACAAATTAGAACACGTCAGAGAATGGATCAAGAAGGAAAGTCCAATTCTGATCCAACAAATTCGCTCAGAAAACATCACACCAGAAGAAAGAGTTATCAAGTCGCAATCATTACAGAAAATTATATCTGAGAAACTTGAGACTATTCGAGGTGTTGCCGATCAAGGATCTAAGTTGGCAGTAGAACACAGAGTCCAAGACGCCAACAGACTTAAAGGCGAAGTAGCTTTACTTGAGAAAATGATGGCTGACCTTCAGCGGTCAACTGAACACCAGACTAAGGTAGTCGAACATGACTTGGCTACCTACCAGAAATACCAGAAAGGTGTCGCTGAAATCAAACCCTGGATTGAAGAAGCTGAACTGAAGCTAGGTAACGTACCCAAACCCACAACGCTACCAGAAGCACAGCAATTACAACAGCAGTCCAGAGCATTGATAACCGATTGTGAGAAACAGCTGATGAACTTGCAAATCCTGTCCAGTGTTAGTCACCAATTGTCAGGAAAGACTAGTGCCCCTGATGAGGTAGACGCTATCCACTCCAGATGGGCCGTAGTCCATGACTTGGCTGACCAATGGAACAACAAATTGGAAAAACTGGTCACGAACTGGGAGAACTTTGAACGCGAAGCCGACAAACTTGAATCTTGGATTGAAAATGGTGAGAAACTACTGAGCAGTAGAAACGTGTCGATTGACTCTCCCCAAGTTGAGAAATTAGATAGAGAATTAAACAAACTCAGGTCCTTCGGGAATGAGATTTCTCAACAGCAAGCTAAAATCATCAGCTTATCACAGACTTGTGATAACATTTGCCACAACATACAGCCTGAAGGAGCTACCTTACTCAAGAACAAAGTCTCGGACATTAAACAACGCACTAACGATCTGGCTGAGACCGTAAGGTCTAGGGTCAATGAACTGTCAGACAAGATCATCGTCAGACAAGAGTTCATGACTAAACTACACAACTTTGATAACTGGATCACCGACTTCAGAAGGAAGACTGAAAGTTATGACCAGATCGGTGCCGACAAAGTAGAACCAACATTACAGTCTATGCATGTGCTTTTACAAGAACACGCAGCTAAAGCACCTGAGTTCGCTGATATTTACAATGAAATCAAGAACATGACGCTCGCTTCACACCCAGATGAAAGTCGTTCGCTAAGCGAAACTTACTCAAACATTGCCGAACACTACCAGATCATTGAGAACAACATTCAGCAAAACAAGGGAATCCTACAAAAATGGTCTGACCTACTGAACTGGTATGATGAATCTAAACAACAACTGAACCACATTCAATACCAGATTGAAGGTCCAAAACTAACTCCAGAAAGCTACGAAATTCTAAGACAAGAACTTGTGAATGTCATCACCAAGATTCCCGAATGGAAGAGTAATGTAGCTTTGTTGGATGGACCATCAAAGGTCAAGGTGACAGACCAAAACACTGGTAGAATTATGTCTCCTACTAGCATAGTGAAAGAGATTGAGATGAAAGCGGAAGCTTTACTGAACCAAGTGACCAACAAGAGAGATCTAGTACAAAAGGTTGGCGCTAGATGGGACAAGTTCAACGTACAACACAATGCTTTGGGCGAAGTCTTATATAACGTACAGACTGTACTCAATGAAATGGCTCAGAGACCTGTGCCTTTAACTGAAGCAACTATCCAAGACATGACTGAACAATTAGACAGACTAGACGCTGAAATGAAAGAGAAACAATCAATACGAAAGGAATTGAGAGAGGAAGGTCTTCACCTAATGAGAGAAGACCAACCCAACATGGGCACGATTCAGAATGCGTTGTCCACTGCTGACAACAACTGGGACCAAGTCGTCAACGCTGTTCGTGACACTAAAAACAAGTACATCTTGTTATCATCGACTCTTCACGAACTGAAGAACTTCACAGTAGCCTTTGACAGAGAAATGAGCAGAGCTGAGCAATTGTACAACGACTGCAAGGAAGCTCCTAACGACTATGTGCAAACTGGACAGGCTTTGGAGAAGGCAAAGAAGTCCTATGAGATCCTCAAAAGATCGAAGGGTCTATTAGACCAGATGGATGTCATCAAGCAATCTGTACTCAAACAAGCATCAACCTTAGGAGGATTTGACACAAGTCCGCTAGAAGAAGCATTCCTGACATCTCAGACACACTGGGAGAAAGTGAACGATGCCGTCATCAAAAGGATTCAGGACTTAGAATCTCAACTGATTGTCTGGAGACAGATTGATGACACTAAGAACCAAGTAATCACCTGGCTGAGCGAAACTGGTCAGAACTTGGCCAATGCTTGTGACAATCTAGAAATTCGATTTGGACAAAGCCATCTCACGAAATACAAGGAAGAACTCCCCATTTATACTGGGCTTAAGAACAGTATTAAAGCTAAATGTGAACAGATTACGAATTTGAATAAGAGTATTCCTGTTGGTCAAGTCAACTCAATCATTGATTACTTAGACCACGAGTTTGCCGCTCTCCAGTCGCTTGCTGATAACCTAGAAAGCGCAGTATCTTCACTAGGAACCAAGGAAACTAAATTGAAGGATCATATCAAACGCCTTTCGGATAATGTTAGTAAAATCCGCGACGACATTATCAAGTGCGACGACATGACAGGCGATAACGCTAAGATTCTCGATCGTCTGAAGAAATGCCAGTCTTGCAAAGCTGAGCTCCAGAACTTGAATGATGAAATTGACAACTTATCACAGAGTGTAGCGGAGATGAACGACAACTACCCAGGATTCTACGAGTCATTAGTGCCAAAAGAACTTAGCACTTTGCAAAAGAGATTCGAGAGTGTTTTGGTACATGCAAACAAAACTGAAATCACTCTGCTTACGTTCTTGCAAAAACTTTTCACTGACAAATTGGCAATGTTCAACAGAAACTTGAAGATCTTAGACGACAAAACAAGATGGTGCATGCCTGACGTCACAAGTGATAAATACAATTTGGAAGTCAAAAGCGCCGCGCTTACTGACGTAGAAAACGGTATCGCTGACTGTAAGAGCAAAGTCGAAGAGTTGAAAGAAGCTCGTGATATCCTTAAAGTGGTTGCCGAGCCCGCGTGTGCTCAAGAAGCGGCCCAACAAACTGAGAAAGCACAAAAGAACCTCGAAGTTCTTAACGCTAACTATGAAGAAATAAAGAACAGGCTAAAAGAGAATATTGACGCTTGGCAAGAGTACGAAGTGTTGTTAGAGAACGTCTCAGAGTGGCTGAAAGAGAAAGAAAACAAAGTCAGACAAGAAGCCGCTAACCTACTCAATTTGGACGAAATTGACGCAAAAATTGCCGAGGTTGAGCACCTCGATCAAGAAATTAAAGAGTACGGTTTAGAAGTAAGCAAACTTACAGAAATTGGAGAGAAGATCTTATCTCGCAATCCAGACTCCCGCGTCCTGCAACACATTAACCACTTGGTCTCCAGGTATCAGACCGTTAGCAAGTTTATGGAGAGCCATCTCAACAGACTCAAGGACTTAAAAGACAACAAATCTAAATACGACAAATCTATTGGTGAATTCAAGAACTGGCTTCAAGATGCCAACGGCAAGATTAAGGATCTGGCTGTAATGAGCAAGCACGCTAAACCATCAGCAGCTGATCTAGCTCAAGTCAAGAAATTGATTGAGAACAAGGATGTTGGTCAGAAACTCCTCAACAATGCCATCGGCTCTGGTGAATCTCTATTCAGTGGCATCACACCCGAGTGCCGAGAGCAAGTCAGAAATGAGCTCAGATCTCTCAGGGACTACTTTGAAGAATCTGTAGATTCACTTAACAATGTGATCAAGGACATCGAAACGACAATTAACAAGAGATCTTCCTTCGACGATACTTTCAACCAAGTACAAAAATGGATCGGTGACAAAGAGAAAGAACTTGGTGATTTCAAGCTCTGCCCCACATTACCCGAAAAGAAGGCTCAGCTTCACGCTAACAAGATCTTACACCAAGAAGTTGAATTACATCAGTCGATGCTTTCACAGTTGACGGAGAAGATTAAGCTGATGCCTGACGAAGAGGCTGAAAAGAGCCTTTCTAAAACTATTGAAAGATATAGGGGTATGACAAAAGAACTTGAGAAGAGGATTTCTGCAAGCGAATCTCACGTTGCCGACCACGAGAAATACGTCAACATGTATGAAGATGTCCGCGATCGTCTTAATCACATTGTTGCCGAGAACAGCATGCTCAACTACGGATCCGTCACACAGAAGGATGACGTAGATGCCAAGATTGTTGCAATCGAAAAGGTGACACTAAAAGCTAAAGACATCCAGGATAATCTGACCGGTCTTAAGTCACAACTTGAAACTGTGATTGAAACAACCAGCCCTAACGGACACCCAGTGCTCATCAGCGAGTACGAACAGCTCAAGGTTACATGGGACCAACTAGCAACACAATGCAAAGAACAGGACAAGAAACTTAAAGACACACTGAAACAATGGACCGAAAGCCAGAAGACTTTGGATGAACTCGAGGAATGGTTAAAGATCAAAGAAAACCAGGTCAGAGACCAAAGTCTTAAGAGTAATCTGGAGGCTAAGATTGCTCATCTACAGAAAGTAAAAGAAATTCAAAGCGAACTTGCTTCAAGAAGTGCAGATTTCGCTGCATTGACCGACACTAAACAGAATGTAGCTACTGAATCTGAACTTACGAACAAGACATCTAAATTGGCAACGAGATACCACACGCTGAATAATCTCGTGAACGAAATCATTTCTAAGTACGAAGTATTCGTTTCAGAACACCAAACATTTGAAAACGAATACAGCAACATGGAGAACTGGCTCATGGGCATGCTCGGTGAGCTCGGAGATCTCAATGAAATTGTAGGGGACTATGCTGTCTTACAAGAAAAGCAAAACAAAGCTAAGGAACTGTATGAGACTAGAAACAAGAAGACACCTGCCTTTGAAGAGTTTTTAAGTTTGGGTGAAAAGCTGTACACACATACTAGCCCAGACGGCAGAGAAGTCATTCGTCAGAAGATCCGTAAGATAAGGACACTGTGGGACAGCTTCGGAGATAGCTTCCAAGAAACCGTCAACAAGTTAGATCAATGCCTTCTACAGTTCTCAGACTTCAGCCTCGCTCAAGAACAACTTACTAAATGGCTCAAAGATGTTGAAAGGGCCATGCAGCGACACACCGAGCTCAAGGCTTCTCTTGAGGAGAAGAAGGCTCAGCTACAGAACCATAAGATCATGCACCAAGAGATCATGACTCACCAACAATTAGTTGAATCAGTTTGTGACAAAGCCCAGCAGCTAGTAGACCAGACACATGACGCTTCTTTGAATGTCTATCTGCAATCTATCAAGCAATTGTTCCAAAATATCGTAACAAAGTCACAAAACCTTCAAGACAATCTGGAGGACTGTGTGAAGAGACACGAAGATCTTGTACGTCTCATTCAACAGTACAAAGAATGGCTCGGCTCTCAATCTGAGAAACTTCTCGATATTGAGAATGCAACCGGTGAGAAACCTGAAATCATTAGGAAACTGCAATCAGCCATCGCTTTGAAGGACATTGAAAAGGTTGGTTCGAGTAAGTTGGACGAAATTAGAGCAGTCTTCGCGAATGTTAGCAAGAGTACTTCAGAAGCTGGCAACACTGCTATCAAAGCTGAAATCGACAACTTGCATGACCAACTGCGCAATGCTGTTGAGAACATTACCACTTCTGAACAGAAGCTCAAGCATACATTGGAGATATGGAACAAGTTCGATTCTTCAATTGAGTCTATTACTGAATGGCTGAAAGACATGGAATCAAAATGCCGAGACCAGAGCCTTTGCTCCACTCTCAAGGACAAAGAAGCTCAGCTACAAAGGTATGTTGACCTGCGCAACAACATTAACGCTAAAGAAAAGGAAATCGATGCTTTCGTCGATGAATCTCACAGTTTAATCCAACTAAGTGGAACAGAACGACTTAAGCCACTTGTTACTCAAGTAAGCAGCCGTTATCAACAGCTGCATGTCATCTCCAAGGAAATTGTGAACCACTGGTCAGAACTAGTCGCTGATCACAGGAAATATGAACAGCTTCGTTCTGAATTCGATGCTTGGCTGAAACCACTAGAAGAACAACTTTCGCAAATGGTAACAAAGGAAGACAAACTAAGCATTGAAAGCAAGGGCAACAAACTACAAGTGTTCTTGATGGAAAGAGAAAATGGTGAACACAAGATTGGAATACTGACCACTGCTGGTGACAAAGTTCTACCTGAGACTGCTGCAAACGGCAGAGAGAACATTCGTGCGGAAATAAGGGCCCTTAGAGAAAGATGGGAGAAACTCAATGATAATATCCTTCAGCAACAGAAGGAATTCGAGTCGCAGACACTACAATGGTCAAGCTACCAGGACGTTCTGCAACAGACATTGTCATGGTTAGATGAGAAAGAGAAAATAGTTGATGGCGAAGAAAAAGCTGTACTAAACTCAGCTCAAGAGATCAAATCTAAGTTACTGAAGAACAAGACACTGTTACAAGAAATAAACTCACACAAGCGAGTCATAGAAACTGTCACCGAAAAAGCCAAGAGCGTATCTGCTAACCTTCACTCCGGAAAGGGAGAGAGCGATGAAATGACCGCGATCATCAAATCTGTGTGGGATAGATACAATGCTTTGACAAACAGGCTGACTGGTATTATCGACAAACATGAAAGCACGTTTGATATATACCAACAATTCGCTGATCAGCAAAAGTCACTGCAAGATTACCAGAAGCATCTTTGGGACCGCTTACATCTGCTATCAGATTTCAGCGGTAACAAGGCTGCATTACAAAGCAAATTGGCCAAGATCCAGGAACTGTTAGATGCAATTCCAACTGGAAACAACAAATTGAAGATGCTCACTGACCTAATTGAAAAGAACAATGCCAGACTTTCGCCTAGAGGCAGAGACGGTATGTCTAGGGAGCTAAGTCTTCTCCGAGCTGATTTGGAGAAGTTTACTGCGACAGTTCATGACGTCAAACGTGGTATTGAAGACAAGATACAGCAATGGATCGAGTTTGACAGTGCCAACGACCGCCTGCAACACTGGCTCAGTGATACCGAGATGAGCTTGAAGACCTACACTCCTAAAGCAACCCTGGAGGAGAAGGTGGATCAACTGAATAAATATCAGGTATGTTTGTTTGAATACTAACGTGTTTTACTCCACTTAAAATTTTACCCAGATATAATATTTAAATTATGAATTTTAAAACAGGATTTATGTAAAGCGATTGATAATCACGACAATGATTTGAACGCAGTCAGTACTTTGGGCGAGGCCTTGGATCAAGTAAGAGTTGATGAGACAAAAAGTGTTTTGTCGTCAGCACTGTAGGATATAGCCTAATTTTCAGTAGAAATCTAATTTCACGAAAGTAATATCTATAGAAATCTAACAACAAAATTATATTTATACTTGCATTCTCGTATGTTATGTTTGTGTATGAATACAATACTTCAAGTTTTGACTATTTTATTTATATTTTATACTAATATAGAAGCATTGGTGATTGGTACTTCTAATGCTGACAAAATTTATTATAAAATGTCTAACTATCTCGATGATGGTACTAATGGTAGTTGTCGTAGTTCAGTTTAAACGTAATCCTCCTTTTACATTCTTACATCAAACTAAACCTACTTTAATTTTCAGGCTATCTTGGCTAATCTAAAGAAGACAGAAAATGACGTCGACAAACTAACCGACGAGTTTAGTGACCTCATTGAGAACTGTAACGATACTAGGATCACAATGAACTTGCAGCAGATGACGTCACGATTCCAATCTGTACAGTCCACTGCGAAGGAACTTGTGAAGAAATGCGAACAAGCCGTCAATGACCACAACGCCTACCAAGAGAAGTACAACCAATGTACTGATTGGTTGAAGGCAGCGCAACATAAGTTCGACGAATGCAAAGAAAACTTATCTAACACTCCTGAAGGTATTAGCGCTAAACGTGAAAGCCTCAATGACTTGCTTAGCCAAAGACGCAATGCTACACTCCTTGTTAACAACACGTTCGAATTGGGAGAGAAACTGTATCCTTCCACTTCACCCGAAGGCAAGGAAATTATTGAACAACAGCTCCACGAAATCCAACAAGCTATCGACAACCTGTACGACAATATCACTAAAGCTGAGAGAGACCTTGACTCAGAACTCAACAAATGGTCTTCGTTTGAAGACAACCTTAAGACCGTACAGTCGTGGTTGACAACCGCCGAGAAGACTCTTCCTAAGGAGATTGAACTTAAGGCTACTTTGGATGAAAAACGCAATCAACTAAATGTCTACAGGACTTTCTTACAAGATGCCATTGCTCACCAACAAGATATTGCTGATTTAGAATCTCGTGCACAAACTTTGCCCGATGTTAGCAAAGATATTGCTAAAGAAATTAATCAGCTAAAGCAAAGGCATGAGACTATTTTGGCGAGAGCGAAATCCTTTGTCGAGCAATACGAAGCTATTGTCAACAACCACCAACAATACACCAAAGCTGTCAAGGATTTGGAAGAATGGGTTGAAGCTACACATAACACAGCCCAACTATGGGGTGATGTCAACCTTGAACGTGTAGCATTAAGCAGCAACTGTGAGAAACTCAAATCTCTTCAACAGGCCTTGCCTGAAGAAAAGAACCGTATTGATAAAATACGTACTCTGGGTGAGAAAGTCCTACCAGGAACAATAAGCACAGGACAAGCAAACATCAGAAACCAGATCGATGCCTCCCATCAAGAATGGGAAGGCCTTGTTTCCTTCATCAACAAGACTATCGAAGCAATGGAGAACAAGATCCAACAATGGAACGAGTACGAGAACATGAAAGACCAATGCTTGGCCTGGATAAGGAACACTGACAACCAAATTCATGCTGTGGACTTGAAAGCAACTTTACCTGAGAAGCAAGAACAGTTCAAGAAGTTCCAAGAGCTTCAAGGTGAAGTGCGCGCTAAGGAACTCGAGATTGACAACATCACCGAGAAAGCACAGCACTTACACACAGGTGTCTTCGGACCACGCGCGTCACAGATCTCGGACCTGTCAGTGAAATACCAAACTCTTTCACAAAAGGTTAAGGATCTAACGAACAGATGGCAACAGTACGTCAAGACTCATCAAGAGTTTGCCAGTAATGTCACCGAATGCTCGCAATGGATAGAAGAACTGAGAGACAAACTAGACTTCTGTGCTGACTTGAGCTCCTGCTCACAGGATGACTTGGAAACCAAATTAGTACTGATCCAAAACTTGTTACTTACAAAGGATGAAGGTTTCACTAAGGTACAGTCACTTGTTGAGTTAGCCCAAAACGTTATGGCTAACACTGCTCCAGCCGGTCACGAAGCAATCAACAACTCATTAGTCGCCCTACAAGAACAGTGGTCTGCATTGTTGTCCAGAATGATTGAAACTAAGAACATGCTAGACGACTCAGTCACCAAATGGGCTGGATTCCTCGAACAGATCCAACTCATTGAGAAGAGTAACACTTACCTTGAGAACATGTTAGCTGAACTAACGCCCTATGAGGCATCTATGACTGACAAGAGGGGGCAGCTTGAGAAACTCAAGGAAGTTGAAGAGAAAGCCCGTTGTGATCGTCTGGATGTTGATACTCTGAAGGCTAAAGCAGCTGAAATGATCGCAAGTGGCCAACAAAATCAGGCCGCGTCTAAGGCGCAAGAAACTTTGAGCAAATTCGACAATCTGTACGACAAGATTAAAAAACTTCTTGCTGATCGCGAGGAACAGTACAAAGACCACAGACTGTACAAAGAAGCTCATGATGAGCTTATACAGTGGCTCGGCAGGGCTCGTGAAAAGGTGCCTTCTCTGAAATCTAAGCCATTGAGCGACAAACTGGCCATTGAAAATTCAGTAGCACCTCTTGATGCCTTGATCAACAAACAGGCCCAAGGTGAACTTTTGTTAGAACATTTGCAACACACCGGTGAAGTCGTGCTGGCTAGCACGTCGCCTGAAGGCCAGACAGTCATCAAGAACGAAATGAAGGCATTGAAGGAAAGCTTTGACGATCTATTTAATGAGATCAAGCAACAGAAGAGTCAACTAGAAGAAACCGTCAACCAATGGCGAGAATACAAAGATGAGTACGAGCGACTGTCTGATTGGTTACAACAGAAGGAAATTCTCATCAAGAATCAAAAACTGGCCCTACTAGGAACAGCTAAGGAGAAGGGTGCGCAAGTCAATGAGGTGAAGGAAATTGTCGACCAGCTAAACAAAGGTAAAGCGGACATTGAGAAGTTCAACGCTTCGGCTTCTGGTCTCCTTGCTTCACACTTGGACACCTACGTCAACAACCAGTTGCGTCACCTGAACTCCAGGTATCAAGTGCTGGTGAACATGGCTAATGATGTACTTAAGAAGGTCGAGACCAACTATGAGCAACATCAGACCTATGATGATAACTATGCCAAGACCAAGAAATGGATCGACGACGCTTGGGAGATCACTCGCAGCGGCAGTGACGCTGGCAGCAATAGCAGCAAGGAAGCCCTGCAGAAGCGTCTAGAACAAATCGAGGACTTACTTAAACGCCGCGAGGAAGGCCAAAACCTGGTCCATGCAACTGTCAACAGCGGAGAGAAAGTCCTCAGAAACACAAGGTCTGATGGCAAAGACAAAATCAACACAGAACTCAAAGAGCTGCAAAACGAATGGGACCGTCTTGTCAAGAAGATGAGTACCGCCAAGGTTCACCTGGAGACAGCTTTGCTCCAATGGGCCGACTACAGCTCCAGCTATTCACAACTGCAACAATGGATTTCCGACAGAGAAGCAAAACTCCAAGAAGTGTGTGAACAGAAAGTCGCCAAGTCTAAGAAGGGCCAAGACCGCCTCGCCGGTCTTACGGCAGGTCTTAGCTTGGGCGAGAGGAAAGCCACACTCCGTCAAACAAACAATATTGTGCAAGATATCGTTTCGTTTGAACCCATGATTCAGTCTGTAACTTCTAAGGCTTCAGAACTTATGCAATCAGCTCCGGCGTCTGAGATCACCAGCAAATACGAGACTCTTTCTAAACAAGCTAAAGACTTGTATGAGAAACAGAGAGAGACAGTGGAACAACACCAAGCGTTCATAGATGCTGGCTCAGACTTCGTCCAATGGATAAGGGCTGCTAAAGAGAGGTTAGGAAAGTGCTCTGATGCAACCGGAGATAAGGAATCTTTGAGTAGTAAAATATCTCAACTCAAAGTATTAGAAAGCGAACTGCCCGAGGGTCAGGCGAAGCTGCAGAAGGCTCTGGAACAGGGCGAGATCTCCTGCGGCCTGGCTGACCACGAGGATAGAGAGGATATTGAGGAAGAAGTAGCTCTTATGCAAGAAGAGTACGATACCTATGTGTAAGTATTACATTTTCATAATTATGATGAAGCTAAGTCAATTTATTGGTTTTGGAATTAGGAATCGAATTCACAAATCTAGCCAGCTTTGGTAAAAATTGTATAAATAATAATCTGCCAGATTGCCAGATGCAATCTGGCATATTATTTTATACTATTTTTTTTATGTATTCAGTAAGTAGGTGGTGTCTTCTCGAATTAAAGTATTGAATGACGGACCTAAATATTATGTTCCAATATCAATCATTATTCGAAGTTTCAAAGCTGTGCTGTTCATGTATTTGCTTTTTAATACGACTACAATATAATCTCCATTTGCTTTCCACAGTGAACAGCTAAACAACACCAAGGCTCTGATCGAGGGAGGTATCGTGAAGTGGACCGAGTACGAAGAGCAATACAAGGAAGCCTTAGACTGGTTGTCCAAGACTGAGAAATTAGTGCAATCCTTCAACAAGCTGCAGAATAATTTGGAACAGAAGAAAATCGTTCTTGAGGAGTTCCAGGTAAGAATATTATTACACATCTGCACAAAAACATAGGCAATTGATAAATACTTACCGGATGCCCAAACTTATTTCAATATCGAAAAAAATACCTAAGTAATTTTGAGACGAGCACGAATTTGTGCCTGATGTGATGGGTTCGATTTCAAGTGATAATGGGTCTTTCCACGATGAATTTATCATTAGCAGCCACGGAGTCTGGATTTGTGCCCAGTTTTTGGCAATAGGCTCGCCCCTGAACATAACGACGTAAACATAACTCGCTAAACCTCTGCCTAACCCTTCGGGTATTACAAGCCTAATGTTATGTTGTCATTTCGGCATGGTTGGCGCAGGGGCTGCGCACATGGGTGCTGCAATATTTGTCTCAGATTCAATTCCCTTCATCATTTCAGCCCGTAATCACCCACTGCTGGGCATAGGTCTCCCTTTTCTTCTGCCAGTCTTCTGCAGTTCACTGTGGAAAGCAAATGGAGATTATGTAGTCCAATTCCCTTACAAATTAAATATTTGAATTTCTCACAAATCGTGCTTTTGTAATTGAGTAGACAGGATGACGTGAGAGAAGTACACACGAATCTAACACAATTCTATTCCTCGCAGGGACACCTCCAAATGCTATTCGACTGGCAAGCCGAGCTGGACAAGCTGAACGTGCGCGCACAGACGTTGCTGGAGACGTGTGCTGACACCAGGATATCCAACGGCATCACACAGCTCACCACCAAGTATAACGCGCTGCTGTCGCTCGCTAAGGAGGTCATGAAGAGGCTTGAACTCCATTATCAAGTAAGTTTCGGTTTGTATTAGTACTTTACCTGCGTAGGCAAGAACAGATAAATGACTGTTGAACAGTGAGGGGACTTGTTTGTTCAGCAGATCTGCAGATGGACACACAATGTTCAAAAGTTGTTACATTTTGACAGACAATTTGTTGACCAATTCATCCTTTATAATATTACTAGCGACCTGCCCCGGCTTCGCACGGGTGCAAATGGATGTTATTATACATATAAACCTTCCTCTTAAATCACTCTATCTATTAAAAAAAACTGCATCAAAATCCGTTGCGTAGTTTTAAAGATTTAAGCATACGAAGGGACATAGGGACAGAGAAAGCGACTTTGTTTTAGACTATGTAGTGATGATGACAGACAAAAAGGGCCTGATACAAATACAAGGCATTTCGTATTATATACATCTGTACTAGATTTCTGATTTTTGATAAACCGCTACCTAGAGGCGTTAATACACAAACTACCTCCAGACCGTATCTTATCCAAGGCGGCAGGACTGTTCAAAAGAGATACCGCGTCCCCGGAACACAAGAGGCTAAGACGGAACATGGGTAGTTTTTTGTCAGTAGAAGTCTGACACTCCCATCCGCTCCGCCTAGAGCGGGAGGGAGTTGATGGAAACATTTGATGATTTCTCAAAAATAGGCGTGTCTTAAGTAGTGTTCACGTTACGCCCAACGTTGAATTTATCTATTATTATTATTATTATTTATTATAAATGGGCTTGCTCTTGACTTCAATATTGCCCTAAGGGCAGAGATGATGTCGACGATGGAACGAGCTTACCCAGTAGAAGCCTGTTTACTCGCGACTTAAACAGATTAGGGTTATATGAACTCGGAAAAACGGACGCAGGCAGGGAATTCCACTCCTTGGCTGTGCGCATAATAAAGGACCCAGCAAAGCGTTTCGTTCGAATGTGTGGAATGTCGACTAGGTATCGGTGATACCCTGCAGTACGTCTAGTCTCCCGATGGAAGAAGGGAGATGGTGGGATCAGCTCGTGGAGCTCTTGCGCACACTCTTTGACTGGCCTGTTGGTCTAGTGGTTAGTGACCCTAACTGCTATGCCGGAGGTCGTGGGTTCGATTCCCACCCAGGACAAATGTTTGTGTGATGAGCACGATCATTTGTTCTGTGTCTGGGTGTAATTTATCTATAATATGTATGTATTTAGAAATATATAAGTATGTTTATCAGTTGTCTAGTACCCATAACACAAGCTCTGCTTAGCTTGGGACTAGATGGCGTTGTGTGATAGTTGTGGAATATTATTATTATTATTATTATTACTCTCCGAAGTACAGTCTGTAGAAGACCGACAGACATGCGACTTTGCGACGGTGGGCCAGGCTATGTAGCTTGTTAACCAGCTTATCGTCACCAATTAGCCTCCTGGCTCTGCGCTCTACAGAGTCAAGTGTGGCAAGCTGGTATTTGGCTGAGCCATCCCAAAGGTGACAGCAATACTCCATGCCGGACCGGACTTGAGCTTTATATAATACTGAAAGCTATCCAGGCTTGAAGTACCGCTTAACCTATCTATATTTTCTAACCAACCATATATTTTCAGGAACACCAGCAACACAATGCTCTGTACGGCGAATGCCAAGACTGGCTGGACAGGACCCGCGAGAAGCTCAACCAATGCGCTGAGATACCCAACAACCTGGCTGAAGTTAACAGCAAGCTGAACACCGTGAAGCTGCTCCGGCAATCGTTGGAACAAGGACAGAATAAACTGAGGTATGTTTGGTGACCTTGACCTTGTTGGTGAAGTTTTTCAGATAGGACTGGTGCGTAGTACTCGAATACAGCTCTAATACTACTCGAGTTCACGTAGTAGATGTATGAACATGGACCCTCGTAAATGTTCATACATCTACTACGTGTACGTGTACGTGTACGTGTGTTGGAGGCAAAAGGGATGTGTATTTGTAAGAATCGTAATAAGTGTTCTGGGGTTTCTGCCTACTCCAATGGGAAAAAGGCGTGAGTTTCCGAATGTATGTTTGAAGCTTTTCCAGTTATTGTCTATCTGTTTCACTTAGATATATTGCAGAGTTTAATTGCATTAATTTTATGAATCCTTGTCACTCGATTTATGCATAATGTTGACAAGTTTCAGGTTTTCGATCCAATAGTTGAATTTGTTGAGTTGATACTGTTCATTAATTGTGAAATTGTTTTTGATTAAATTGTACAGAATCATATTAATTCAAACAAATTACATACTGGTTGCACTGAAATTCAATGATAGGACTGTTTCGTAAATATGTAGAGAGCATTATCCTGAGCCATGTTTTGCGCATATTTTACGCATGACACCTAACCTATTCTGCTTTTCTTTGAAATAAACATGTTTCCTTTTTCCCAGATACCTTCTCGAACTCAAAGAGAAGGTGATCATGAACACAGAACAGACGGGCGCCGCCAAGATACAAGAGGACACAGATAACTTGAAGCAGGAGTTTGACAAGCTGATAGCTGACCTGCAGGATGTCAGAAACAAGCTCACCAGTAGGGCGTCGCAGTTTGATGATATCTCTAAGGTAACGGTGACTTTTTATTTGAACTTATATTTTCTAGAAATAAAGACCAAAGTAGCGATAGCCTGTGTGAAGGATGATATGGCTAGAAAGCTGTTATTTGATCTGAGGCTAGAAAGGAGGTGACTGGTGAGATGGCAAGTATGAGAGAAGTATTGAAGAAAAAGCCATGCTGCATCTACCTCAAATAAATTGGGATAATGGCAGGAGAATGATGATAATGCTGATTTTCTGTGTTCCATTTGCATTTTCGAAAATTCGTCGTAAACTCATTTTTATACATTTTATGCTCCAACTTTGTCCGCAGTGCAATAGGTTCACTGTATTGTGCTTGAGCCTATACTAGCAAAATCAAGGTAAATCAAACATTTCTGCATATCATCTTCATCTCGTGGCTCAAATGCGGGACAGTAAAACACATATCACGAAGGGCGTTTATTGTGAAACGCATTTATTATTTTATCATGACATAATTATGTTTTAAATGCATTTAGTGGCTTGTAGAGCAGCGTGCCTAAAGATTACTTTTGAATGGAAAAATCGGAAAAATCACAAGGCACACATATTAAATAAATCACCTTATTTCCAGATCCACAAGCTCCTAGTAGAATGGCTAGACGACATCGACCAGAAGATCCAATCAGACGACTCTCTTCTCCAAGACCTATCGGAGAAGAAGTCTAAACTGGAGAAGTTCAAGACCTTCAACCGGGACATTGACTCCCACAACGACTTGGTGAAGAGGTTGAATGAGAAGCTGAAGGAGGATGCCTCTCTCAAGTCCAAGGGTATTGAGGATACGCTGAAGAGGTACGATGACATCAGGAAGACTGTTAATGAGATGATTGCGGTGAGTCTTTTAATTAAACTTTGGTTTAGTATATGATGGGAGGTTGAACTTGACTATTTATTTTTCAGTAAACCTACAGCTTAAAATCTAAAATTTTAATTAACTGATAAATCATCGAAGAGGGTGTCATAGATATAGGCCGACCAATTAGACAGATGGGTGGAATGCTACTTTGCACTCTCAGATCATACGTTTTCTTTTGTACTATTCAGGTCCATTTAATAATTGGACAAGTTTCCACCTACTGATAGTCTTATTATGAGCTGTAAGCAAAAACATGGTTTTCTGATTCATGAATTGGAAAAGCGCAACTGTGCGACATACCCAGAAAAAAAACTAGTTACGATCGTTTCCTTTATTTATAACTGACGTTTAGAACCATTTCGATACAATCTAGGAACATTTGAACATGCAAATATTCTTAAATTTCAATCCTTTTCACAGAAACTGGAAGATTACGTAAACTCCCACATTCAATACAAAGAGTCCTACGACAACTTCTACGAATGGATCAGAAACTGCAAGATCGAGATCCAACAGTGTTCCGACTCACACGGCGAAAAAGACTCCGTACAGAAGAAACTACAAAAGGTCAACAAAATCATCGAATCCTTGCCTAAAGGCGAAGCCCTACTCAAAAAGGCAATTAGCTTAAGCAACGCTGTTTTAGAAACTACTGGAAATGAAGGAAAGGATAATATCAACCAAGAGATTAAACAGCTCAAGATCGAATGGGAGAATCTTCAGCAGATTTGCAAGGATACGAAGAAGTTGCTGGAGAAATGTCTGTCGGCGTGGTCTGATTATTTGGAGACTTCGGAGAAGATGAGCAAGTGGGTGAAGGAGTTTGACGCTAAGTTGAAGACTGTGTCGAAGGTGGACAAGATCACGCCTGAGCATCTTGATAAGTGTCGCGTGAGTATTTGTGTTTTTTACTTAACCATTACTTTGACGAGATATACGATGACGACTAATACCTATAGAAGTATTTAAGATATGCTGCGCCGACCCTAAATAATGTATTTATTTTTATTTTATTTTATTTGGGTGGCTTACAGCTTACAATACAAAAATAAATAGTGAGTTGTTCAACGACAAGCCATTTACAAGCCTCCACAGTTGGCAGTAAAGTAATGTTGCAAAAACTATAACATAAGCATACACTCATAAATATAGAATTTAAAAAAAACACAATATAAAACTAAGCTTAATTTAAACAGCTAACCTTAGTATACTTATAAATAATAAAAACTAAGAATATAAAATTAGGCACCTGCTTAGGCAGGAAAGCAGACGCACACGCTACTGAAATTCATCGACAGTGATTATAGAAATAAGATCTGGAGAATGATGATGAATGGCCGGCCTGCAAATGTGTTTTTGAGCTAAAGTCAGCTATTTTAGCACCATTTTCTTATTTGTGCTTGTTAGATTTTTTTTCAACCAGGTTTTAAATAGTAAAACACGTCATAACCATAATCTGTCTAGTAACGTTAAAGTACTTTTAACCGACTTCCCAAAAAGGAGGAGGTTCTCAATTCGATTGGTATTTTTTTTTTAATGTTTGTATTATTTCACAGGAACTCCTATCCGAAGCATTAGGCCACAAACACGTCCTAGAAGAACTGAATGACAGATGTGAAAACCTGATGGAACAGAGCGCTTGTGCCTGGGTCCGTGACAAGACTGTCAACCTGCAAACTGAGTACACAACCTTACTTACCAAAATTCAAGGTCTAGTTTCCAACGGCGAGAAGAACCTGTCTGACCATACTGAGTTTATTAAAGCTAAAGAAGATCTCCAACAATGGTTGGAAACAGCTCACGGTACAGTACAAGATTCTATTGGAGTTGGTGATATTGATACAACTAAAGATAAACTAGAAACAGTCAAACTAGTGAACAACAGAATGACTGAAGGTCATCACTTACTAGTAGTCCTACAAGAAGCTTTCAAGAAAGCCCTAAACAACACACCACCTGAAGAACAAGACGGACTACGTAACGACGTAAAGATCCTACAAGAAAGCTGGGACCAACTGAAAATTGACCTTAACTCTATCACAGCACAGCTCAAAGCTGCTATCGGTAAATGGGAGGACTTCGAAGAGTCCAAGAAGAAGATGGACCAATGGATCAAGGATACGGAACAGAACTTAGACAAGGTTCCTCCTACAGGCGGAGAATTAGGAGAAATGAAGACTCTGCTTGAGAAATACAAGCATATCGAAGATGAAATCGATAACAAGAAACCAGAATTAGACAGACTTAAGAGCGAAGCAGCTGAATTAAGCTCTTGGGCAAAGAAACCTGCCATCAAGGAATCGGTTACAGAAATCGAAAAGAAATGCAAAGCTCTTAGAGCCAAATGCGCAGCAAAGAAAGCTGACCTCGAATCTGAAATCAAAGATTACAACAACTACCATCAGTCCTTGCAAGACACTGAGAAATGGCTGCTTCAAATTTCCTTCCAGCTCATGGCACACAACTCGCTATACATAGCTAATAGGGAGCAGACAGAAGAACAGCTAGCACAACATGCAGTTCTTCTAGATGATATACAGAAATACAGGTCTACTCTAGACGAGCTAGAAGGCAAAGGACAAGCCCAAATCGAACGCTATGAAAAGACCACTCCATCTATACGAGAAACTGTTGGAAAGCAGCTTAAGAATGTCAATGACAGTCATAAGAGTCTTTTAGCAACTGCACTACAGATTGAAAGGCGTTTGAGGGAAGGTTTAGCCAAGTTCAAGGAGTATGAAGATACTTTAGAGAGTATACTGAATAACTTGGATGAGATGGAGCCGGCTATTACGGAGCTTGATGTGCCTGTTGATGGACTATCGCATGGACGTGAGTTACTGGATAAGGCTAGGGTGAGTTAACAGTTTTTGTAAGTTAGTTTTAACAGAAGTGTAGCTTAGCTACTTTAGCCACTTATTTTTGGAAATTGTCGGGAAGGTGATTAATTTATTAAACATAATTATCTGTAAAAGTGTTTGTTCGTAAAACCTGCTGCTAAATTAGGTATATCGATTATAAACTGTAACGGTCACTTCATACATAATTGTATTGAAGTAAACTGGGCTTATTTAGTAATATCGCATTGAATGTTGTAAATCATAATAGGTATTTAGTACATTTGCCAGGTCTGGCATTGAGTAACGATTACACAATCAGACATTACACAGGTGTCGTAATTTATGCATTCTCCAGACATGAGCATACTCATCTGCATAGTAAAATTGGCAACTGTTCGATATTTTTCTGCAAATTGCAAAGTAATTCAATTATGCATGCTGCGGATTCGATACCCGCATTGAACAAAATGACGTCCTGGTACTCGAAAGAGAAGTTTTAGTCGTCCGGTGGCGAGATGAGTAGACAACATTGTTGCCATCGCGGGATTATCCTGGTTGAGGCTGGCACAAGAACGTGGAGCTTGGCACAAGCAAAGAGAGGCCTACGCTTTGGGTGAAGTCAGCCTGTGAGTGATAGATGATGAACATATATCTCCCTCCAGGGTCTCCACAACCGCCTGCAAACAGAGAAGAGTCGTCTCTCAGCCGCCGTAGCCGCCTGCTCAGCAGCCGCAGCGTCAGTGTCCCGCCCCTCCTCCCCCGCAGACACAGCTCCCCCCCCCATCCCGGCCCGCGAGCTGCACGTACGCGCCCGGCTGGAGGATCTCATAGACCAGGTACTGAAGGCTTCCTCTAATATACTAGGTTCTGAAGTCTTGACGTCGTTTTGATGTTGTGTTGTGTGTGACGAGTTGGGTTGCATTGGATTTCGAAAGTGGAAACTAGAAATGGAAAGGAAAATGAAAATCCAATTTAGATTGTTCAATATTACCCATTTTAAAATAGGATGTTAAGGTATACTTAAATTATTGATAAATATTAGGAAAAGTTAGAGAAAATTTGGCCTTATTAAAAGTTTAAGTTGTTATAAATTACTGTGAAGAATCTTTTGGCTCTTCAATGACTTTCAAAGAGCTGATGCTGCTGATATTGTGAAAGAGTTTCATCAAGTATTATTACTGAACAACATGACAGAGTTAGTTCCAGGCTAGGTCACGCGCTAAAAGATTATAGATTGTATTGATTAACTAAAATAAAACCGTTTAATAAGAAAACGCCTAATATCAAAGTGTTCAAAAAAACTAGTCTAGAGTTATTAAATTTCTAAAAATAACTTCGTAATTTTAAGCTTTTTGTTTTTAGATTAGAACAATATACTTAGTAAGCTCTATGTCTATATTAATAGAGGGCAAATAAGCTCTAAAATTCATCATAAGATGAAAAAATATACCTACAAATTCGGTCATTGTCATGTAAACCTAACCTGTAACCAATGCAACTCGACTCACCTTTTTCTAGCTTATAAAAACTGAATGATCTGCAAATAATCTATACATAATAATAAATCTCTATGCTTATAAGTCCGCCAGGTCGACAAAACGAACAGAACCAACGTTTTTGATGTAAGATAAGATCTCTTATTAATAATAATAATTATTAAACAATAGTTAACATTGTTGTAGATAGACCGTAGTTAGTACAATAATAATGTAAAGGCTTTATCGTTGGCAATGTAACTTTTGTGCACCTGGTTTTGTCTGACTCGAGATTATTGTGAAATGAGAAAATACTCATCTTAACTGTTTTCCGATTTAGTGTAACATGAAGAGAAAAACTAGCTACTTTAATGACAATACAGGCGTTAAATATGATGCGAATTCATTAAATACCACCACACCCACCATCCCTACCACCATCCAAGCCATATACCAGCAGGTAAACGCGGGCGCGGGCGCGGGCGCGGGCGGGCCGGTGGTGGTAGTAGGTAGGATAGCATATCTATACCTACCATCTAAGTAAACTTGTGGAAGCAATAAATGTATTGAGTATTGAGTAAATTACTCAAAATATGTTAAAATATGCTTGGTCAGTTACGTCGATAGCTAAAAGGTGTAAACCTTAATTCGGCTTTTAGGGTTCCACGCTTGAAAAGGGATAAACGGAACCCATATTGATGACTGCTTTGCTATCCGTCTGTCAGGACCCTTTTAGTGTGAAAACTTTCAACATGTGACTCCCTAACATGTTACTACAATACTTGGTTAAGTTTAGTAAAATATATTTTTTATAGCCACCATTTGAAGAGCAATGTTCACAGCATGAAACATACAGCAGACCTATTCGGCAGGCGTTATATTTGTTAATATTCTTTAAATGTATCATAGAGTTCATCTCAGAATCTTACTGCTTGATAAAGTACATGTTACACTAAATTGGACAATATTAAAGAAGTTTAAGTTATTCAAAAACTAAAGGCATTATTCACGAAGAATAATAATCTTGCGTCAGAACAATGTGAAGCGAGCACTGTTTGTATCAAGTTAACAAGTACAAGAGGCACGTATAACATGATTCACTGAGTACTTGACCACTACATGACCACTTAATACCACTACAATGTTGAATTGAATGCTTCTGCTAAATGTCACGTTTGTACTGAGAATTGACAAAGAAAATATTAATACGATAACCAGCAGTATAGATAAACTTAGGAGTTCCAGGAAAAAGTTACAAGTTATTATAAGTTTCTAGATTGCATCCAATTATTAATAAAATGGAAAACTTTGAAAACGATTTTTAGCGAACAGTTTGTCTCTCACGTATGTCTCAATTTCAAATTAGATTTGAATAAGTTTGAGTCTGGTTTGAAATTTAAACTAATTCGGTTTGATTTCAGATTTAGTTTGAAATCGAGACTTATGCTTTAATTTAGCCATTTTTGAGCCTTTTCCTACTTGAAATGACTAAAATTAATGAGAATTGCCTTAATATCATGAAGTCAGCAATGTTAAAACTGCTGAGTTATTATGATAACTGTTGATACTGACGCGATAATTTTCAGTTTAAAAAAATTTAATGGAGTCAAAAATAACTGTTTGGGCAGAAACATTTATTAGGAAAATGATATGAATTATGTAGGTACGTTACAACGTATAATGATTACAGTGACAATAGTAACTACGTCTGTGAACTGTGACCATTTGAAGAATTTTGACGTGATTCCTATTTTCCTATAATGAGTTTGCTAAGGCCCGATTTCAACCAAAGCGGAGAGGAACGGAGACGGGAGATGTGCTGAAATTGGTCTATCACAGTAGTCAAAATTTACATCTTGGTCTTTCGACTTTCCTGTGATTGGTCAAATTTGGCACATCCCCCTGCTTTGCTCGCCTCCGCTTTGGTGGATACCGGGCCTGAAGCGGTCCCCAGAGTTCTTATTACCAGTTGTCTTCGAATATTTTCTCTGTCAAGCCAATTAATCAATTAATCCTGTACTTAAATACTAACCCGCACTGTTTTGATGTCTGTGTGTCATGCATGGTTTGTTTATAGAAACATGTGAGAGAAGTAGGCAGTGCGCCGCGCATTGACATTATTCTAAGGACGCTTGAGGCCCCCGAGTTCGGGCAAAAGCTTTCGACTTTTGAAACCAAGGTAAGGATGCTTGTTTGTGGAGTTATTGAGGTATCTGTTTTCAATAACATAAGTTTAACCAAAAAATATCCCAACACTTTGACCATACGGGCAGAAAACCACTTTGAAAATTGTAATTCTTTCGGCGAATTTAATGATGATCCTGTTGAAAGTCATACTATTTAAAGGCGACAGCCACTAATTGTTTAGACAAATTGATGGCGTGTCAAAAATTTTTAACCAAATTATTCTTCGGAATTTGTTGTTGTTCTCCGATGTGATGCATCATCAAGGCAGGATCTACAGATTCCTTCTGCTATGACTACAAATTGTTCCAGTTGTTAATATCTACTTCGTAGCTGTTGAAAGGTCATTCAATCTTCAAATCCTTACAGCAACAAGCTTAACAGCAGCAAATATGGCATCGACATCATCGAAGTTCTATAAATACACTGACTAGCACCATCATTCAATCGTAACACTTTCATACACAAACTTATTTATCACCTTACTCAATTCCTTAGGTACAAAGTCACTTGGAGGAACTAGGAGACGCAGTACATGGCATGGAAGAGGCCATGAAGCAGGTCTTAGAGATCCAGGAATGGATCGCGGTCCACAACGCGTTAGCGCGCGACTGGCTCGCCAACCCATCCAAGTTGAGGCCTGAGGCAGCTAAGCAGGACATGGCAGCGATGAATGATGCGCTGGCTTCTCTTAGTGAGAAGAGGAACAGGCTGTTTACTGAGATTCCTACTGAAGGTTAGTAATAAAACTATTGTCGAGTTGTCTTGGGGTAAAAAAAATAATTCAATATCATAGTCGTCACAAATTCTGATTTGACTCCGCTAATTTGTCCAAAGTAAAATTTTAAAAATAACTTCATATTGTTCAGGACTTGAAGACGAAATCAATTTAGAAGAAGAGCTCGACAACTTAGAACAAGCAATCCTCAAGGCGATCGAAAGAGAGAAGGGCAACCAAGCTATCATCGACGCATTCCGCAACAAATGCCAAGAAATCCATGACTTCTTCGATTCCACTCTCAAGAAAATGTGCCTGGCTGACAAGGGTTCTGGTCTCCCGTGTCCTCAGAAGCTCAGTGCCCTTAAGGAACTGTCTTCTGAATTCGGACAGGCTGGCAAAGACAAAGTCGACAGCATCAAGTCTGTTGGCTCCCAAGTCATCAATATCGTCAGCAACTTGGAGTCACAACAGGTCGAAGAACAAGTAAGTATTCGTAGATAAATAAGTGACAAACGTGACCGTGACAATTTTCTGTAGCTGTAGTGACCTCATCACGAAATAATTAGTCATTATACTATTGTTGAACTGGAAATTATAGTATTTTACCTACAAATGTCTGGTGTATTTTATCATAACGGTTTTGAGTTTTTTTTTTTACTTAATCGAATCTTTTTTGCAGATGAAATCGGTGGAACGCAGGTACAATGACATCGCCAAGCGAATCCAACGTAAACTTCAAATGCTTGAGATCACCTACAAGGCTATCGATGGTACCAAGAGCGAGGTCAATGCCCAGAACGAATGGATGCAGAAAGAAATCGACAATATTCTTCACCCTGAACCTCTTGGATATGAGAGCAAGTCTGTCAAGGAAAGGCAGAAGAAGGTAGCTAATCTTCTCAAAGAAACTGACGGTAAGAAGACAGTCATCGACTCTTTGGAAAAGAAGGTAAGCAACATCCAAGCTGAACTTGAACCTTCTGAACAGATGCAATTAGAGTCAGAATTGTCCGAACTGTCCTCTAAGCAGAAACAACTAGCCTCACTCATCAAACAGGAGATCGAAAGATTAGGCACATGCGCTGAGGATAGGAAGAAACTTGAAAATGACATTGAAAAGGCCAAAAACTGGCTTAAAGCTAAACTCGCAGAAATTAAGAAACTTGGTGGCCCAGTACCTTTGAAAGCCGCTAAAGTTGAAAAAGAGATCGCAGTACATAAGAAACACCAGAGCGAGTTATCTGACTTCCACAATGATACTTTGACTGAAGTGATGCGTCAAGGCAACGCAGTTTCCAAAGACTGTTCTCCCGAAGACAGGGCTAAGCTACAAGCTGTTCTTGAAGACCTGAACAAGTCTTACACTTCAGCTAAGGTTGATATCGATGACAAACTCGCGGCGCTCAACAAACGCTTACAAGGCAGGAATGACTTTGAATCTGAAGTTGCCAAGTGCCAGAGCTGGCTGAATGAGGCAGAGGTTGCTGCCACACCTGAACTGCGCACCACCAGTCTTCAACTCCTGGAAGAGCAACTCGCCAAGTTCGAGAAACTTAGCAAAGAGGCCGATGATGTCGAAAAGAATATCAGCAAAATTAAGGATAAGTCCAAAGAACTTATGGACTCCTTGTCAGATTCGAACAAACTGCAACTTAAGGAACAGGTCAACGTTCTTTCTGATAGATTCGCGAGAATCAAGGCCATTATCAATGATAAGAAGAGCATCCTACTCAAACATATCAAGGAATACAAAGATGCTGCAGCCAAGATCGCTGCTGCTCTTGAGTTCTTGAATGAAATCCAGAACAAGTTGAAGGCTCTGAACAAACCTATTGGAAGCAAGGTAGAAGATGTACAGCCCATCATCCAAGCATACGAATCTATCTTAGCTGATCTAAAGAAGAACAAGGCAATGTTGAACGAACTTCAAGGTGGTAACTTACATGACCTTCAAGATATCCTAACTCAACAAGATGACTTGATGAGCACAATTGAAGACCAGATCTCAAAACTCAAACAACTCTTACTTCTGCGTGAACAATTCTTCGCTTTAGTCAAGGAAATAGAAGAGTTCATCGCCAAATACACAGACCTAACATCCGAAATTGAGAAATCTAACGATTCCTTGGAAGACAAGATTAAGCGATACGATGACATCATCGTCAAGATACAAGGATGCGAAGCTCTGCTTGCGACTGCAACTGACAAGGGTCAACAGATTGCCGCTGAAGGCACTGTCATTGATAGAAACAACATCACTGAACTTCTACAGTCATTAAAACAACAGCTTCTAACACTGAGAAGAACTGTAGAAGCCAAACGTCAAGAACACGAGAGGGCCGCAGCAGAACACAAGAAACTCGGCGCAGATCTGTCCGCTATACTTCAAAAGATTCACGACAACGAAGCCGCCGTACACTCTCGACCACTCCTGAACAGAGATGTCGCTAGTGTCGACAAGAAACTCACAGAACATGCTGCACTTGTCAAGAACATTCAGTCGTACTTGGATAAACTGACGAAGATAACTGATGTTATTAAAAACGATGATGGAGTACCAAGTACGTTACTCGAAATGATGTCTGAAGCCAGCTCTTTGAAGACATCCTTACCAGCAGAATTGGCTAACAGAGAGAAATACTTGCAAGACAACAAGAAGTACAGACAGCAATATCTACAACTCGTCGAGAAACTTAATATCTGGGTCAACGAAGCGACAATTCGCCTCAACATGGGCAAGAACGGAACCGACTTCGAGAACATTGAATCTGATTTAGAAGAACACAAATCCTTCTTCAACACTTCCGAACCATCAATGAAAGACCTTGTTGGGAAGCGCATGCAAGACATTGTAGACAAGATCTGGCCATCTCTAGCATCATCCGAACAAGAAGAACTGTCTAAAGATCATCAGAAACACAACCAGCTTTTGAAGAACACTCTCAATTCTGCAAAATCTCGTCAAGCTCAACTTGAACAAGACCTAGAGATCTGGAAAGACTTCTGTCAACTTGTGGACAAGATCAAGGCAATTTTGGACAAGAATGACATTCAAGACGAGCCTGTGACGTCGGTCGACGCGCTAAGGCTGCATTTGGAGAAGCTGAATCATGCCAAGAATGACCTTGAGGTGAGTGCCTGTTTTGTAGTAATGTCAGACTTGTATAGCAATGCGTGTAGACCTAATTTAATTAGCAATGTTAATGGAACTCACGAAACATCCTCAATGACTAAAGAAGTAAATATCTAGCTCAGTTTTTGAGTCAAAAGATAAAATGGAACTCAATTTTTAAACTATTGATGCATTTTTCAAAAACACAGTTGCTATAAAAGTCTATTTTTTTTGCTGTTGAAATTTTAGAATTTGTTTTTTGTCGGTTGGCTGATTACTGCACATTATTTAAAAAAATGATACATTAAAACTATTCTTCTAAACTAATGTTGTATCGTAATATAGATAGGTACTTATTGCGGTGGCGTGATTATCTGCAATTTTTCATGATTTTATTAAATAGAAACTTATATTATATCATTTGATCACCCAAAACTTCCTTATTGAGAAAATTAATTTTCATTGACATTAACTGCATAAATTGTCAATTTAAACGTGTAATGCGAACATTACACGTTTAAATTGACAATTTATATATATATATATACACAACAACGAATTTGTCTCGAAATAAATCATTCAATTTCGATCAATTTAGATCACAAACGGTTCCTCAATTGGCATTGTGAATGTGATTCACTGTCTGAAAATTTGTAAAGAGGGGGTTTCCATACTTCTCTATGAGATAAGTAGGTAATTGATACTCATCAGATTGTATGCACTATTATCGGGGAACTCCCAGAAATCATAAAATCCAATTAGAAATATCGTTTCTAAATATAAATAGAATCGAACTAGGTTATTCAGTTCGAAAATACACGTGCGTTCTCTGATACTAATAATATTTTCCTCTTGAGTTATTAATAGCTATGATTTTCATAATTAGTTCAGTCGGCTTCCGGTAGATGTCGCCACAAGTAGCACGATCAACGGTTGTTTTAAAGATCGATATCACGCGATTAACATCACAATGGCTAACAAAAAAGTACTATTAACTAGTAAGGGGTGCCACACATATTCTGTTAGGTGTCAAAACGAAGATAAGTAGTTAATTATACTTACATACTCTTCCCATGGGAGTAGGCAGATTCTGTAGAACGCCATCTGCTACGATTCATCTTAACATAGGAACGCTTTTTGCTTTGTTCACGTCCGTTTATTTATAGGTACTTCTCGTGATATACGTTAGGTAAAAAAATCGCTGGGCTTAAATCGAAATGTCCGGAGTCGATTCAGTGGTACTTAGATGCCGAACGGAGTTTACCGATCGGTTCCCCTCTCAAAGAGAGGAGGCCTGTGTCCCAGCTGTGGGAACATTAATAGGCTGTTGATGAAGATCCGAATTTGATTAGTAAATGATTCGGGTCGGCCTTTTTGTGTGAGTAATAATGCCGAATCGAATGCAAAGAGCCGAAGAAGCGTGTAACGCCCCTTGACAATACTGAATGGCCGGGCACAACACAAAATGAATAAATTCCCATACTAATAGAGATATTACAATTTTAAATAGAGTCAGAACCGTTGAAAATAATATAATGGCGGCGAGCTTCAGTTTTTGCGGTATATCGTTGTTTGTTATTTTTTAACGTAAATAGAGCATCGTTGAGATCTGTGCAAATATTAGTTGATGCTATCTTGTGGGAGGCTTGTCAAAACGAGTTTTAAAAGCATTTTTTTTAAGGATTTTATTTCTTGGATTTATTAAAAAGTTATGCTTCTTAATAAGAAGATAATTAACTCAGATAATTAATCATTATTTTGGAGAAAATTACAGTCATAGTGTGGTATGATTATAATCAGCTACAACAAATTACAATTCGTAATATCGGTATCTCACTGCAATGATACAGCTGATTACAATTTACTGATAAATAGATGACGATAAATAATTCTTACCAGTCACAGTTAAATGTCTACTTTCCAGATTTTTTTTTCCAAAATCATTTTAGTACAAATTTTAATATTTTGTTTTTGTTTATTATTACAAATTGTTTTGTGTAATCAAAAAGTATCGTACCAGCCTAGGTAGAATAATTAGTAAGTATTTTTTGCAAAAACCGTATTCTGTACTGTATTTCCTGTGCATCATCATTAAATATTTTTAGATAAATTCATTCAAAAGCATAGCAAAAATCTGCCTAATTAATTATACAGCAAGAACTAAGACAACTGCTCATTATACTTCACCTAATTAGGCTTCTATATATCCTAGACCCAAGTAACCTGCGTTATACAGCAGTTCACCAGTTTTTATTTTATGAACGACTAGGTTAATGCACCTGATTTCAAGGCCCATTGTTCTGGACTTAAGGGCACGTTGCTGAACTGACCAAGCGATATTTCTGACCGACTGCGAAATATTAAAAGATTTTCTTAGTTATTAAAAGGCTAAAATTGTTCAACTACACTGAGAAAAAAGTATTGTTAAATTAACAATAAAAGTTTGCGAAATAGGAGCCAACAGAGTAAGTTTGTTGCCGCAGCAACTTTTTTATTGCGAAAAACTATTGCGAATGTGACAAAGTGGAAATGTGTACTTTGTGGATTATCACATAGCGAATTTCACAAACGCTCGTTTTCACAAACTTACTCTGTTGGCTCCTATTTCGCAACTTTAAACGTGGAGATATCACAGTGTTAAACTTATATAATCTAGCAACGTACAGTTTGCTATAGTTGCAATCTTACAGTTGCGATTAACGCAATGTTATCTTTCAACATTGTGGTTCCAGCTATGTACACTTTGCTTTATTAGCAACCTTCAAGTTGTGGTTTCAACAAAGTTGTGATGTAAAAACAGGCCTGCATTTGCGATTAACGCAATGTTATCTGTCAACCTTGTGGTTCTAGCTATGTACACTATGCTTTATTAGCAACCTTCACGTTGTGGTTCCAACAAAGGCGTGATCTAACATTGTGATGATCGCCATTTTACCATTGCTATTTCCGCAGTACCATATTGCAGATATAGCAATGTTACCATTGCTGCTCCCGCAGTACAATATTGCTGGAGTAGCAACATTGTACTGTGGGAACATAAATGGTAGCATTGCTATTTCTGCAATATGGTACTGCGGAAATAGCAATGGTAAAATGGCGATCATCACAATGTTAGATCACGCCTTTGTTGGAACCACAACGTGAAGGTTGCTAATAAAGCATAGTGTATAGATGAGCAATAGTAGAATTATTTAGCGTTGCACATGCCAGCAATGCACAGAGCTTCTAGAGTGCTAAAATCTGAAGCCCGGTGTATTAATCATGTGCAACGTCTTAGAAACGGGAATGACTATCTACATAATAAAAAGCAGTTATCAAAATGTCACCAATTTTTAATCAAACATTAAGTTATAATTAAACACGTAGGCAGCAAATGCAAAAGATTACTGCCTAACAAAAAGTCGAACAATGGGTCCGCCATGATATTAATATTATTAATTTCATAACACTTTTTCACCACACGCACTTTTTTTACAGTTTTATTTTTCACGACGATTATCGACGCACTCGCAGACGCGCCGACGGTCATAAAATCTATTTCTGCACAGACTATGTACGTATATATGTCTCTGTGTGTCCGTGCGGTGTACTTCCTTCTTCCTTCCTAAATTCCGAAAATCCGAACGGCTAGAAGAACTAGAATTAGATAATTAAAATCAGGTGTACCAAGTGTACCGTACCAACATAACGCACGCGCCGCGGCGATATATTCTCTATAGACTATACGCTATTACGAGTAGTGTTGCCCGCCACTGCCGACCGAAGACTAAACTAGATACCGATCGATTTTAACAACTTTACCAAATTCAAACATTGTCGAGAATGAACTTTGTGATTTTCACTATAGTTGATTTGTATTTTTATCTATGTTAGGATACCCTCGCTAAGTTTGAATTGTGTTTATAGCAATTTGAACATTGTTAGAGAATTATTCACATTGTGAACTCGTGCCCTTAGAATTGTTAACCCCACAGAGTACAAATTTGCAATTTTATAAAAAAAAAAATCAATGCCACAACATAAAAAATCAATGTGCTGCTTAGGTATATTGCGAACGACACAAACTTTAACTTTGTGAACGCCTTTTAATAGATATTGCGATTTTATCAAAGGGGATCTTTGGTAAATTTAATTGTTAATGGTGTAATGTGATGATTATATAATATCATTGGCCAAAGCATATAAAACAAGTGCAACTTAAATTGCATACTACACAAACTTCAATTATGTGAACCCCACCCACAGATTACCAACTTATACGATTTTATCAAAGGGCTCGATAATTGCTAACGCCACAACATGTCAAAGTTAATGTCGAACACCGGAACCATGCACAAACGTATAACCTGTGAACCCTTTCTTCTTATTGTTAGCTTCGCTAACGAAACCAGCATGAATGGAATGATAGATTTAGATACATAATAGGATAAAATTACTTTTGACCAGAAATCAGCCATGCCATAAGTGAACCTCTCAGATTACCATATCGTGATTTTATCAAAGGGCCCGAAAATTGCTAACGCCACAGCATATAACATTAATGCACAGCTTATATTGCAAACCACACAAACTTTAACTTGGTAAACCCCACAGATTCCCAACATGTGATTTTAACAGCGGGCCTGAAAATTGATAACGCCACAACTTATAACATCAATGTACGGCTTACATTGCGAACTACACAAACTTTAACCATGTGAACCCCGCATATTAACACTTTGCGAATATATCAAAGGCCCCAATAATTGCTAACGCCGCAATATCTAAAGTCAATGCGCAGCTCACACTGCGAACTGCACAAACTCTAACCATGTGAACAACGCATATTAACACTTTGCGAATATATCAAAGGCCCCAATAATTGCTAACGCCGCAATATCTAAAGTCAATGCGCAGCTCACATTGCGAACTGCACAAACTCTAACCATGTAAACCCCGCAAATTACCACTTTGCGAATTTATCAAAGGGCCCAATAATTGCTAACGCCACAACGTCTAAAGTCAATGTGCAGCGCACATTGCGAACTACACAAACTTTAACCATGTGAACCCCGCTAAATACCACTGTGCGATTATATCTAAGGGCCCAAAAATTGATAACGCCACAATATTTTACTGCAGGGTTCACAATATTTGCGTTTCACAAAAAAAAAGTTGCTGTGGCAGCAAAGGTTATTTTGCTGTAATCTCAAAATTATTTTGTCACTTTCGCAAGAATTTGCCCGCAATGTAAAACTGCAGCTTTGTCTCAGGATTTTTTTCTCAGTGTAACTTCATATTTTATCCCGATTTATGAACTCTTGGAAGATAGTCAGCGAGATAGAGTCAGTTCCAATAATGTTGATTTAGTTTTTGTGCAGCTACGGAACCTAGAGGCCGTTAAGATTGACTTATATAAAATGCCTATGTCCTTGTGCCTAAATATATCTTCTATGTATAAATAAAAAAGAGAAGTCCTGACTGACTGACTGACTCATCAACGCCCAGCCCAAGCCCTTGGACCTAGAAAGCTGAAATTTTGCACAGAGGTTCCCTTTATAATGTAGATAAGGAATAAGGAAGGATTTTTCGAAATTCAACCCCAAAGGGAGTTACATAGGGGATGAAAGTTTGTAAGGAAAATCGTCATTTTCACGCGGGCGAAGCCGCTGGCAAAAGCTAGTTAAGAATTAAGAATATTGCCATCATCATTCTTCTGTCCATAATTCAATTTATTTGGGGTCGGTGCAGCTTGCCATCTTACTCTATTAAACGTCAGCTCAGCAGTCACCTACTTTCTCTGTCACATCATCCTTCACACAGCTCGTCGTTTCTTTGCCTTTTCACAATATAAATAAATACTAATAAGTGTAAGAGGCAAAGTTCGGATGGCCGATGGGGCCGAAAAGTTCTGGAATGGCGACCGCGAACCGGAAGACGATGCGTTGGAAGGCCTCCCACTAGGTGGACCGATGACCTGGTCAAGGTTGCAGGAAACCGCTGGATGAGAGACGCACGGGACCGGTCAATGTGGCGACACCTGGGGGAGGCCTATGTCCAGCAGTGGACGGTGATGATGATGAAGAGGCAAAGTTCAAAGAGTTTACTATAAGTCTTATTTTTCGCAAATGGTCTTCAGTGGTTAAATGCGCACAGAATGGACCTGACATGATCTTATAGATTGCAAATACCTCGATATGAATTCATAACACGAAGTAAACTTTTAAGGAGAGCTATAAAAATGTATGACCTATGTGAGCACAAGGACGGAATTATTAATGCTTTGAAATAAGTTAGATATGCTCCGGATTTTAATGAGAAGTAAAAATCTTCTTAACGTATCTATGACTATTTAAATGGCGTGGGCTCAAAATTTGGAGACGAGTTTGGCACTTTCAGTAGCCTCCATCAGTTCCTGTGATGTGCAAGTAACAGGACAGGCTGGACACGATATCAAGTGCCCCATTGCCCCGTGGGGCAAGACCACATTTACACTCCTGCAGGGCTAACATGCGCAAGTCGACAAATCGAGAAAACGAGATGACAAATTTTGTCGTTCTCGATTCGTTTGTCACTTTTCCTAACATGCGCACCACGCTCGAGAAGATATCACGTCGTGACTTCTTCTTCTCGACGCGAGATAACTGATGTTGCCATTTCATGAAAACATACCATAGTCTAGTTTAGTAATGCCGGTTTCATTCGGTCAATATTGGTGGGAATTGCGTGAACGCTGCCATATTTGTGAACGCGACCTTAAATTGTCTCTGACATTTTGTCAATGGGGAAGAAAACTGTCAAATAGTTTCACTAGGGCGCTGTAGTCTGTACATTGGCTACAAACAAACTGTTTATCTCCATAGAAATTGAACAATATCTTATTAGTTTGTGACTTTTTTCAATAATATGGGTCGTTGTGTAGCGTTTGGATGCAAAGAAATAGGCGTTGTCAGATTTCCAAGAAATTTGCGCATGAAGAGAAAGTGGGAAAAGGCACTGAAACTAAAAAAAAATCAAAACAAGTAATTTTTCGAGGTTATGTGGGAAACATTTCAACGAAACAGACTACGAGACCACATCTAAGGCGACAGGTTAGTACGATACCTATTATTAATTCTGACTTTTATTAATAATTTGAATGTGTGGGAGAAACAAGGGTCGAACGTTGACTCGGTTTCTCCCACTTCAAGTCAACGTTCGCTCATGGGGGATTTAAGCCGCACTGATATATGCCAAGTATTAACATTACCCAATATTGTTTCAGGCTTTCCACTTCAACGCAAAATTTTGAAGAAATCTGCTGTGCCCTATACACTTTGTTGGAATGAATCACAGAGTGACACCTCAGCTCGAACTGAGCGATTGCAACAGAGAAATGCAAGGCGTTGCTTATTATCAAGCCCTATAATATCAAACGAACCACTGCCATCTACCAGCTTTGATCTTATTCCAGACAAGAATTGGTTGGGTGGGGAAATGGGTTCTTTTCAAATAACTATACATTTTGTAACATTTTAACAAATGATGTATTACCTTAGTTTGTTTAATAATAGATCATTAAAAAGCAAAAAGTTAGTGAGTGAAGTTTATTTTACAACTTGTAGAACCATAATATTGCCCAGAAAACAGCTAAAAGTCGATAAAATGTTAAATCTATTGTACTTTTCGACAAGCTCCGCTTTCTTTCCTTGTTGCGTTCAGCTAGTCTATAATATAATAATAATCCACAACTATCACACAACGCCATCTAGTCCCAAGCTAAGCAGAGCTTGTGTTATGGGTACTAGACAACTGATAAACATACTTATATATTTCTAAATACATACGTATTATAGATAAATTACACCCAGACACAGAACAAATGATCGTGCTCATCACACAAACATTTGTCCTGGGTGGGAATCGAACCCACGACCTCCGGCATAGCAGTTAGGGTCACTAACCACTAGACCAACAGGCCAGTCAAATAAATAGCCATAGGCTTTGTAATTCGCCAGAGATACTGGAACTCGTTATCCCTAAGTCGAATGGGTTGCAGACGTCGCGAATCACCTTCCTCTGTATTTTTCTTGCTTCCCTTTCCTCATAAACAGTTAAAAGATAATTATAGTACGGCACCGCCATTATACATAAATTGTTGATTTCACAGAACACTGTTATCCCCTTTTTCAGTTTTTTTCTCTGTTTGTCGCGGTTTCTCGTCTACGAAAACCATCAACGACAAACTTGTCATAGGAAAATGTCAAAATTCGACTAAATAAAGCGCGCATGTTAGAGCCTGACGACAAAAACAGGTTTGACAGAACGACATGAGTTCTTTAACAGAACGACACGAGATAAAAGTGTCGCCATGTTAACTCCCATCGACAAACAGACATATGTCGTCTCAGCACGAGAAAATGCGTCGACAAAATTTTGTCGACTTGCGCATGTTAGCCCTGCAGGGCAGAGTCATCTATGAATCATCACCTGAACAAGTTTTCCTTGCTTCGGCCTACCTGTGTCCGGAGTCTATTTAGAGACTTCCAGGTTAGCCAGAAGTTAAATTGAAATGCTTTATCTAGTAAAGAAATCAGATTCAATAGCCACCATATTGGCGTTATACATTTAGCAGATGCTAAAAGAAATTATTTTGTGCACAACTTTATTGATTGAAAGGGGTTCTTCCTTTCATCCTTTATATTCATTCATCGTCCCCCTGGATATTAACTACAAGTCCAGTTGACCCGAATTTATTTGTTGAATTTGTAGCGTTACCAGTTTTTGAACAGTCTGTGCTTTAAATGTGACACGTACGTGTTGTCATCACCAGTCAATGTTAGATCAAAGGACCATTTCTCTTAGAACTTCGATTTTAAATAAGATACCTTAATGTGATTAGCTTAATTTGCGTTACTGGATTTTACATTGCCTGTAACATTCTTTCGAAAAAGAAGCCTGAAAGGGCAATGCAACTTTTGCCATACATAGCTGGCATGTTTTTTTTTTTCTTTTCGCCAAAAGTGAAACCTAGGCCATAATTATGTTAGAGTATTGTATCAGAAATCAATAGCAAAAAGAACTAGGTCTACCAACCGTAACCGAACCAAGTTAGAGAGTGATTAGTAGATTGCTATTGTTTTTTTATCAGGCGTTAATTTTCTTAAATAAATATACTACTCGGCAACTCTAATGAGTCATTCCGCATCCCCCCGCTTCTGCATACGTAGGTTACATTAAGTAGGTTGTTAATGTTATATTTTTACTAAAACACATTTGTATCTGATAATACATACAGTCCTTACTGAGCTCTGTTTCACGATAACTACAACTGGAGCCTTCAAGTCAAGCGTAAATAGTTTCGCATCATACAGATTGCGCGCGCGGTGTCAACAAGAGACGCCGCGTGTTCCTAGAAATCCCCACGCGCATGGAAGAGAATAGCATATCGTTGTCCCTCTCTATCCCGAGCTTGCAGGCCTCTTGTGTTGCTGCTGCTGCTGGCTCACTCACCTTTCTGCCTTCGGATTGTGTGTGTTGTTTCTGTGTACTTACCGTTAGTGATTTTACCCCACAACTTGGCTTTGATACATTGGATACCGTTTCTGTTTTAACTTGTGACTTGGCTGTGTTTATGGGACTTGGTTTGTGTTGTGACGTGAAGTAACTTGTGCTGGCTACAATGTCTAATAGACCATGTATTATTTGCCGGAGAAGTACAAACCGCGTTGGGGGCAGAAACGTTAGAAGGTATTATTATTATTAGGACGTATCAAATAAGTCAGGCCAGGAGTTATTATGGCGAACATGTGAGGGGCGATGGTTCGTACTATATTGAACTGTACAGGGAGGATAGGTTAGATATTACGGTTTTGGAAAGGTTTAACATCGACGTCATCAATCCGTGGCTGCTGCGTAGCCGAATCCAATCGCGACATAGACGACAGCGCACATACTTCGTCTATCTTTTGATAGAAGGGCTTAATGATGGCGTAGCAGCAATAAAAGGGCATTACTGTTCCTGTATTTCTGGGAAGAGAACACTTGGTTGTTGTAGCCACGTCATGTCTGTATTGTGGTTCATGGCGTGGGCCAGACATCAACAAAACTTAAGTCCTCCAGCTCAGTTTCTGGATTTCATAATAAGACAGGATGAGGGAAGAGAGACGAGTAATGATCATGATTAATTAGGTTTATCTATAAGAATTTAGTAGTTTAACACTTTCACTGTTCAATAAACCACATATGATTCATGTGATTGTTTAACTATTGTGTCTGCTTTGTGGCAGTGAAAGTGATATAATTATTGTTCTATGATAATTGATAAGATAAGGTAAACAAAGGTTTTTGTAAAACCAGAAGTACTAATTATTTAATAAATAGTTTCGGATTTTATGGTTGTATCATTTATTTTTTCGTAAAAATTATGTAATATTCGTACAATTTTTGAAAAGTAACCCAGAATACCTATCCTATAGTGGAATAAGAAATGGATATAAGAAAAATAGATCAACGCCTGACAAAAATATACTAGCAATACTTCCATATGTATCTTCGTTCGGTTACGGTTGATGGACTTGGTTCTTTTTGCTATTGATTTCTCGTATTGTCCTTTAACATATAACCTAGGTTTCATTTCTGGCGAAAGAAAAAAAGTAAATCATGCCAATAGTTTGCATTGGCCTTTTAAACGTTGATTCCAAAATTTTCTCCCAATCAATGTTTGTCTATGCTAAGGAAAACCACTTCCTCAACAATCGCAAAAACATCATAACCGGCTTATCAAAAAACTTGTCAATGAAGTATTGCACAACACTTATGAGTTCACCGCGTATTCGCCTTAACACGGTGATGTCACAGCGCTTCGCCGGGCGCGCGCGCGCCAGTCTGTGACTGCATCGCATCGCAATGAGAACTGTACACAAACACTCCACTTATTGCCTTGCTTTCACGTCGTGCAAGTGTTATATTCACGTGCCCACTTAGTTTACTACCCCCAAATTAGTTTATTTCACAATTTTATCTCGTAGTCAGTAAGTAGGTATTAAAAATTCCGCGAAAAAGGAAGGTAAGTTTGTGATATCGTGTAGTTTTAAGTTTTCGCACGGTTGTGTTAGTTTTGTTGATGTTTTTGACGTTGAGTTCAAGGTCACGGTTTAGGAGTTCGGGTTAGACCATGTTTTCACTTTCCTCATGTTGCTGTGTGTTTAAGACAACGTTGTTTGATTGGATTCCGCGCTGGAAGGTCAAACTGCCGGTGTAAAAAAAGTGTTTGCGATGTTTTGTGATCTTAAAACGTGATCTCACGGCTATTACCATTTGCAAGGCGAGTTTAAACACCAACGCATCGCTTCAAGCCATTTTCAGTGAGAGCATTGGACTCTGAAGTTAAAATACCTGCAGTTACCGGTTATTATATACCGTTTACGGAGACTGCAGTTAACTTTCGTAAAGGTATTTTGGATGCTCATTTCTCCAGTGGATAAGCCGCAATTATTAACTTTTCTGGTCTGATGAACCTGAAATTAAAATCGAAATGACCAGTTATAAACCAAAGCTACTTAAAAAAGAAGCATTTGCTCTATATTCAGTCATAAAAACAACAAATATTGTTTGTATGCTAGGGGAAAGGGCTCTAAACATGCGATGACCTTGAAGGTCAAGGGCAGACTATCGGGGCCGCTTTATGTAATCTATCGATTGATAGCACCATGGCAATCAACATGACATGCTATTTATATGCTAATCGATTTTGAAGGAAAACATGTACGTTATAAAAACCTTGAGTTCGTTTTCTTTTCAATAAAAATCGTGAGGAAGATGATACCTACTTTCGTGAAGCCATGTAGAGCTACAATAAAAATATGATATTACATTTTCAAGATAAGTACTTAGGGACCTTAGCAGATCCTTTTTGCGAGATTTTCATTTTAGATGATTAGATAAGGAGAAAAAACTTGCTGAAATAAATAGGTACTCTAGAAAAGTAGAAACCGCATCAAAATCCATTTCATAGTCGTAAATAACACCGAGGTTATACCCACAGACATGCCGATTTTACGCTCAACATCAAATATTTTTTCCTCAGTCACATTTTAAGGCCTAAAGACACACTGTCCCATAATTGGTAAGGTCGAGTGAGTCATTTATGATTATTATCCCACGTTTTCGTCCAACGGCCATGGTTCTCCGAGTTAATATTTTAAACGTAGCTCGTTACGTCACTTTTTTATATTCAAGGGAAGTCACTTTATAACCATTGATAGTCGCGAAATCTTTTGCATTGACTGTCTGAGACCGTGAATTTGGAATTTGAAAAAAAGAAGCAAGTCGAAGAATCGAATCACTAAGCCAGAAACTTTAAAATCAATGCAAATTGCAATGTTAATTTACTTAAAATATGCCATGTTAATTAAGATTTTAATGCCAAAATGCTAAATATTTTAATATAAACAAAAACAACAAGTTTAACGATAGTCATCAAGCAGAGCGTGTCAATAACCTCTAGCAAAGATTGCACGCCTGCAGAATCAATTGAATCAGCCGCATTGTGGTCGTAAACGATCTACAAAAGATTTTACCATAGTTTAAATTGGTAGATATAAAATACAACAGTATTAATATAGTGAAAGCTGCAAGTGACTTTCTCTATAATGTCATCTTAAAGAGCAAGATATTATCTGAGTTCTGGCAGTTGTAACTTTCATTACGCCGAAGATATACAGAATCGCTGCGTGACCAAAATTGGAAATATCGCCAACAACTTGTTTTTTCAATACATTTCGTGTAACAATATTTCGTAGTATTTGTAGTATGCGCAAAGGTTGTCTGAAAGACATTGCCGAATTGCATTTTATACAATTTAATACAATATTAATTTAACGCACTGGAGGTGTGCCGTGTGCCATATAGTGAGAGTAGAGTAATACGTATTACCTACTCCAATTTGTTCAGCCTACGTCTAGTTATTGTTGATTGTAGTCGTAGGTTTTGGTATATCTTTGGTTTCAGACCGGTATACGTAGGCCTGACATATATTTACTTAGGACTCAGCTAAAAATTGACTTGCCAATTACCATTATAGCCCCTCCTATAGATTTTACCGTTTTTTGAATTTGTGCAATCGATAGGACTCTTTTGCGCCAAAACGAATAATTCAAACTTAATAACAAGGAAAAGTAATAAAGCCCTCTTCCTCCCTTTCATCATCATCAGCCTATATTGTTCCTACAGCAGGGACTCAGGCCTCCTCTCTAGGAGAGGAATGGGCTATAATCTATCACGCGGGCCCCTGCGGATTGGTAGATGTCACATGTCTTCGAGTTTTTGGTTCTAAGACATGCCGGTTTCCTCACGATGTTTTCTTTCACCGTTTTTAGAGCAGTGCTGATAAAAATAAATTACACAAAGTACCTAATGCCCAGGCAGGCGCCTGGGTTCGAACCCCCGACTTACTTTTCGTAAGTCGTAAGCCCTCTACTTGTTTATGCTGTGCCCGACAGGATCCCTAATTGTCTCTATCATATTTTAGTTATCAGTTTATCACCTAATCTATCAATGTACACTCAACATTATGAATTGCAATAGACGAATTAAATTGAAAATACTCAAACAAAATTCTACCATAAGTTCATAAAATCTTATCGTTAATCAACAGAATATAAATATAGCATCACAGAATGTAGGCTGGAGTCGCAAGCGCAGAGGCGCTGCAATCTCGTGGATACTGTTTTTTCTCAACGGCTATTTATAGACACAATGAGTCGAGGTGTCAAGGTTAGCGCCAGCTGAAGACAGCATGGGGTACACGTTTTAGACTAGTACCTAGTTAATTTGAAATACTTAGCTATCAGAACATAACGTTAACGTTAGGTAGAGATGTACCTAATAGTACACTCACATTTCACCATTTATGTAATACGGGACGAGCCTATTGCCATCAACCGTGCACAAAACCAAGCTAGATGGCTACTACTGAGAAACTCCCGAAGGAAAAACCCTATTACACTTTGGCCAACCCGGAAATCGAACCCAGAAGCTCGTGCTCAGCAGTTGAGCTTGCTAGCGCAAGACCAACGAAGCAGTCTTACCTAGTCTAGCTTAGTCTAGTCTTACTAAGTCTTAGGTACCATTTTAATCCGAAAAAACTCTTGTTAAATAGGAATAATAGATATTTGGCATCGTTAAGACTACTAAGTATTAATATCATAAACGGGATATTTAACAAAAATCAAACATGGTAAATATCCCGTTTATGATATTAATAGTAGTGTCAGTGACCATGTCAGTTTAAAAACTTATATCGTTAAGACTAGCAGCCGACCAAGACCCAACTGTAAAATGTAGTCCATCTTTCATAACTCTCCAATTTATAATATCAGAATAAAATTCTCATAAAGATCTAACAGGCATTAAACCTGCTTGTTATCAATTTCCTCTTATCAGTCATCAGTATATGGCCCTGATAACATTGTAAACACTCATGCGGCGTTCTCGGACGCTGTTTCAGAATATTCAAGCGATTACTTTCCTTTTTCATTGAAAAACAACATTATTATAATCAGTTAACTTAGGTCTCTTCTAGTTGTAGAGTCTAGGCCAAGTTCAAGATAAGTTACATTTTCTAGTAGATTATGGATGTAATTTGAATAACTAGATTCTGTAAATACTTGAGGAATGATAATAGACTCAATAATTTATTAATAAATTGATTGCATTCTACAAGTAAGTAAGTTGTGGCTGTTCATTCAGAAAATTGGCAAGGTCTGAAATATATGTCAAACATTTCTCTTTTATCCGGGTTTTTCAACGTCGTTGTCCCTGGTTAAATGCCACCTAGTCCAGTTCTAGGTCCTCAGGAATCAGATAAAACTGACTAGTCTTTTAAAAACTGGAAGTAAATCGGTCTCTTAACAAGGTGTGATCAGCATCGCAATAGGTCTGGGGTCAGTGCAGCGGATGTGATGTGAACTCCCGACCTTTGAATTACAAGTCAATGCCTTGTTAAGTCTATTTTGGTCGCATGGAAACTTAATCATTATCATATAGGTATAATATCTATCTATCTATACCTACCTTATCTGTGTTTTCGCAAACCTTTTATGCTGAAATCAGGTTACGCATCTTTCTTTTGATTCAGCTAGGTTTTATTGTTTGTTACTAAATGAGGCAGTGTTACATAACCGATCAGATGAAATATGAAATTAATAGGTTTCGTTTAAGCTTTGATTTAAGCTGCTATCATTTTTGAGAGGCATTTTCCCAAAATCTTAGATAACTACTTAGATTAATAGACAATAGAGAAAATGATCTAATTATGAGTATATGATGTAATAGTTAGGTGGATAAGTTCCAACAGTCTGACAGCCAAAACTGCATACCTAATCTTTAGCCACCCAATGCTGAAGGTAGGACTCTTCCAAATCTCTCAACTTATTTCAGATTTATGTCTTGACTGTTCAGTTTTCCCACCTTTAATGAGATCGTATATTCGTCTGTCCATTTAGTTGGTTGTCTTCCCACATTCCTCCGTGGCCTTCACTCTAGAACTTTCTTCCCCCATTTCCATCCAATCTACGGCATATACGACCCGCCCACTTCCACTTTCTTTTTGCTATAGTTTCTGCTGTCTTTTCATATTCGTATCCGTATTTAAATTTTTGTCTATACAACCTGAACTGCAGCGAATTCCGTAAAAAATACCGCCATAACTTTAGTCAAGTACATAACAATGTCATATTATATACTAGTGACCCGCCCCGGCTTCGCACGGGTACAAAAAAGGTATTAAAACCTTCCTCTTGAATCACTCTATCTATTAAAAAAAACCGCATCAAAATCCGTTGCGTAGTTTTAAAGATTTAAGCATACAGACAAACAAACAAATAAACAAACAAACAGACGCGACTTTGTTTTATACTATGTAAGGATGAATATAAACAACCTGAATTACATATTAATACCTTAATGACGTCAGATCCGGTCCCTCTAGCAGCACAATGTTCAAATTGTGCAATTAATGCTCTCGGTCAGCTACAACAGGGGCCAAGGCTAGGTTTGACAAAGTTGCCATAGAATGGACCTGTTGACGAGGCTATAAACACTATGACTGTTTCTTTTAGAACGTTGCATTGTAGCTATTGCTAATACAATAAGTTTATTGGCTGTGAAAAGTTCTTGTGTTAAATGTGACTTTGTTAGCACTGAAGTACCTACCTACCTAGTTTAGGTCATAGTTTAACAATGCTGCGACAATGTTGACAACATTGCTGTCGAGACCTTTTTGTCACATAACTTTTTATACTTTTTAGAATTATCAATATGAATAAATTTAAAAAAAATCGTAATCAGAAAGAGCTCTCGTTTCAAGCTAATTTGGCTTAAGCATCATTAAGTTTAGGAGAAGCTCTTGGCTTAATAATAACTGCCACTCGGGTCGATCTTCAGGTTAACCCGAAGGTTGGTCTGTGTATAGGTGAGCACCCATTTCATACAGAGTTTCCTCCGTACCTCGGAAAGCACTTTGTCCTTGCTGCCAAATCTTTGGCAGTCGTTACAGGTAGTCATTGGCCTTAAAATCTGACAACCAGTCTTTCCAAAGTTCATCAGGTTACACCGGAAACTGACTTCTACATAGTCGAGAAAAGGCTAGGCAGATGATGATGAGTTTAGCCTTAGCATTGTCATCCAAACATTTTTTTCCTCTAAATTGTAATGACTCTACAATGTTGCCGGATGTAGTCGTTATTTACCGAACATAGCGTCACCATTATTCGTCACTATAATACTATTTGTAGTAATTTTATTTTTGCGACAAATCAATGCCATGACAAATTATATTGCGGTTTTTATAGGCACCTATTTCAATAAAAAAAATTCTGAAAAATCATAATTATTATTTTAGGCTTGGTTGCACCGCAAACCAATTGTATTAATTAATACAAATTAACACCAAACAAATTCGATGAGATAGACAATATGATTACTTAATAAATATGGTTGATGACATGGCCCAAAAGTCTGACAACCAGTCTTCAGTCTTACCAAGGGGTATTGCCCAGTACTAATTGGGTTGTGGCGGTCAGATATGCAGTCGCTTCATGTAAAATACTGGTATTCAGCAGACTGAAAGCCGACTCCAGCATAGCTGGGAAAAGGGTAGGCAGATGACATAATATGGTTTAATATGATTACCTACTAGTGGCAGTTTAACCCGAATTCGAAAGTATTAATTTAGTCGTACTTGCATTTAAATAATTAACAGCTATTTCACAACTTGTTACAAGAACATAAATACACAAAACATACATAATTATTGTGAAAGGTATTGCAGAAATACCCACTTTACATGTAACGAGTAAACGATTCTTCCTTTTCATATGTATGTATTCAGGTTTTGAGCCGGTCCGTAAGTATGAAAGCAATTAAAATTGTGTAATCAATCAGCCAGCCGACTGTAATAGCAACAATAAATTTATAAAATGTCAGTTTAATCAACGTGGAACATATGTTACTGAACAACTACTTCCTGAATGAAACCTTAAAGTTTTTAACATACCATAGTCAATGGTTCACGACTTCCTGTTGAAGGATTTTGATTTCTATCTATATTGTCATACACTATCTTTTATATCTATGATTTTTGCTCATGTGTGTTCCTACCATCAAGCTTGATTTTGCTTCTTAGGGAACGCTTTGGAGCAAACTAATTATCCCGTCATGAATCCTTTCCTTCATTATTTTTCTGAGAATATAAATAGAAAACTTTGTATTTACCTTACTGTCCTGGTTGACAAGCATGGCTTCATTCAGGAATTGTCTGATTATGGTGAAGAATTCTCTAACGCAATTTTAGCAGTATTAAGAACCCTATGCCTCTACTATCCTTAAATTGGCAGTGACCAACCAAGTGTTACAATACAGGTCTTCCTGTCAGCAATCAAGTCAGTTGATATGATATGCTGTTGTTATTTCGTTCATTTAAATCACAGCAGTATACGATATAAAATCAACAGTCTGTTATTTTTAAAACCAGTTATATAATGCGCCTGAATCTTTAGTTACGTTTCAGAATTCTATCCCCAACGTTCTCACGTTGACTTAAAAGAGGTAGGGTTTTCTACCGTCTACGCTTAACCCTTCATAATCTGTTGTGCCCTAAATCTTCAGAATCAGCAGCCGCTCTTGGACGTGGTCCGGGAGCGGGCACGGGAACTCTGCTCCGGGGCCGACGCGGCCAGCGGAGAGAGGGTTGAACAGAGGACCAGAGAACTCGCTGACAGATGGAATGTAGCCTGCGAAGGTTTGTAGCTCATGACACATTAATAGCACTTTTTTTTTTATTAAAACGTTGCCCCACACTAGGAATTTCTCCTGTATCGTGGGTGCGTTTACAAACATTGAAACTCACATACACAAACACGCCCAGACCCGAAACAACTATCTGTAGGCCATACAAATACTTGTTCCGTGCGGGGATCGAACCCGCGACACGTAGCGCAGCAGTCCAATCGCTTAGCCACTGCGCCAACCGTGTAGTCGAAGCACTACCTCTAACAAGTATTTTTTTTTATTGTTTGCCTATTTTTGAAATTGCCAAGTCATCTATAGCTACGTATAGCGACGACTCGGAGGCGGGTTGTGGGCACACAAACAAACGTTACTCTGGGTGATTGGAACCGAAAGTGCCGTTTTAGCATGGAAATGCCGGGTTGTCGGCCATTGTCATCGACATTTAAAAAAAGGCACAAAAAATTAATTATTAAAATTGAGAAGATGGTCTATTATCTATTATTCAGGACATCCACACAGTTTTTTATTGAAAAGAAGAATCTGCCATGCTAAAACGTAACAACTAAATAACTGCAGTGGCTTAATTATGCTAGTGTTGATCTTGATACCGACAGCACTGTAGAGAAGAAATGAGGCCTCAGTCTTTCAGTGGAACAGGATATGTAACGTTCGAATGAGTTCGGGTATACATTGCAAAGATTGTTACGAAATAAACGGCCACTGATAAAACGGATTGAACAAAGTTTGTCGGGACTTCGGGAGGGCAGTATCTACAAGCGTAGTAAAGTTATTACTGAACGATGTTATGTAAATGCTGTTGCTATGGTAACACTAATTAAGGCCATTCCTCCGAAAAATGTAGATCACGTGTCAAATAGAGAAACAAAGAGTGACAGCATACTATTTAATTTGCCTACCATTGACAACCAGTCTTACCAAAAAAGGTTTCGTATTACTGAATAATAACTGGATAGTGGAGGTCAACTAGACAGTCGCTCCATGTAAAATTCTGGTATTCAGCTGCATCCGGTTAGACTGACAGCTAGGCAGATGATGATGGCTGGGACTGAACTGTATACAAGTTAAAGGGCCTATCTACAACATGTTTAATCTTCTGAACACTTTATTTATCCATCTCTTTCCCCCCCAGGCTTGGCCAAACGCGCAGCAACAGCAGACCAGCAACTCCACCGCTGGAACCAGCTCCTCGACGTACAGAGGAGCCTGGGCGCCGCCATCACGGCCGCGTCTGACCGCCTGCGACAGCTGGACGCTAGCCCCAGTACTAGGAGACGAGCTGTGGATACTAGACATGCGCTACAGGTGAGATATAAATACTACTTAACATGAGAAAGAATTTATTTGACAAGAGAAACATACGGAAAACAGATGTTCTCCAAAAAAAATGTAAATAGATTGCTAAGCAAATTCATTGTCAACTTCAGTAGATAATGACCAAACAGCTAACTGAACTTTGACACTGTCACTGTCATTTTTAGACAGTTGAATAGAATGGTTACAATACATAGGGTTTCAATCTGCTACCAATTATGTATCCTGAGAGTACGTAGACTAGGCAAGGATGATATGGCTAGGAAGGAGGTGGCTCATGAGCTGAGGAGTAATAGAGATATGGAAAAAGAAAATATGTTGCGCCGACCCCAAATTAATTGGGATAAGGGCAGGAGAATTATGACGAGTATGAATTAAGCATAGGTGTTTATAGAGCACCCTCATTTTACCAGTTTTATTTTAATTCCAAGGAATAAAAGACGAGCTTATTGCGTTTACTAGGTAATGGCTAATGGCTAACAGTCACATAACAAGGAGCCACACACTAAGTCCACTATTAGCCAACGGTAACTTAGTTAAAAATATGCTGACAATGATTCATAGAATAAGGTTGAATGAAAGCCTTACTTTGAAAACGTTCAGGAAGGCTTGGTATAAGAACCTCATTGTAATTTCATTGTAATAAGTACACGATAAGAAAATTTGCACGCATAAACACATACCAGGGAACAATAACTGCATTATGTAGGCTATAAAATTACCTTCGAGTACGTTTCCTATGAGTCATTTACATTTTGTAAGGTTTAGGGCACTTAATTTAGGGGAAAATATAGAGACCCCTACACCGCCAATCAGTCTCTTGAATTTATATTTCCGTATGTAGTCCAAAATTTAACTGTTATGCAGTGGCTAATGAATTTGTTATGTCTCCTAAAAGTTCATCAGCAGCTTAAAGCCTGAACTTGTGCTCGACTAAAAAAGGATATTATCATACATTGACTGCCTCGTCAGTCTAGTGGTCACAAGCGTGACAGCTGAGCATAAGGTCCTGGGTTCGCTTCTCGGATCAGGCAAAGTGTTATTAGGTTTTTGGCATCAGGAATTTATCAGTAGCAGTGACGGAGTCTGGATCTGTACACGGTTGTATAGGCTCACTCCCTATTTACATAAACTTAAACAACAACAATTCAGTTAGTATTTAAAAGGCGCATTTATCGCATTGTTGATAAAAAAAAATATACTGGCGAAATGTGGGTGTACTAATGGATACACCTCTGCCTAACCTTCCGGGGATATCATGCGTTATTTTATTTATGTTATGGATATACCGCACAGCTCTGCCTTATACTTCAAGAACACTATATTATCATATTAACCATTTTGTCTTCTCCCCCAGGAGCTACAAAGCGAAGTATCAAGCCTAGAAGACACTCGTGACGAACTGCTAGAACACGCAGACTTCGTCATCAGCATCCTCAAACCACACTCCAAGGACGCAGCCAATGACACTGAGAAGAACGTCAAGGAACTTGTAGAAGCCTATGAGAAGTAAGTTGTGTGATACTGTGCTTGTGTGTGTGTGTCTTGTAACAGGCTTTCTGGTTTTTGCTGGAAAGCAGGTAAGTTTTGTGTTGGTTTAGAGTTTACTGGCATTGAAAAAAAAAGAAGCGATTATTTGAATTTGGACTCCAATATAATCTAGTTAGTGGAGGTCCTATGACAGAGCCTATAGGTACTCTTTCTTAATATGCCTGTATGAAAAGGTTACCTATTCATTGTGCTCTGCTGAAAAGCTAGAATGTAGTTAAATGGTATTATGACTGAATAAAGACGAATGCTGAACCCTCACTGATTTTAAATTGATTAGAATATGGCCAGCGGGATGATGATGATGTTCAACAAATGAATTAGAGGAATCTCTTAACTGACAACATCATCATCATCATAATCAGCGTTTAACATTTACACTGTTGAGACAGGCCTGTTTTAGCTCTGTGAAAGGTTGAGGACTATTATCCAACACGCACACAGTGAGTGCTGATGGCCTGACTAATTGGTTATTCCAATATTATGTTTTAAAGAATTTGGAATATTTACAATACTCGATTCTGATTCCATTCATTCATGTTTTTCTGACAAATTGAGATGGGAAGTGATAATGCAAGTAAGCTTTAAACCAACAAATGTTTGTGTATCTTTTCCAGCCTTACATCAGCAAAGGTAAGTAATTTTCGTGTCCGGATCCGTATTATTCCAATTAATTTGATCCGTCCAAAGAGGTGCCAAAACCAACAGTCAATGCATTAAACAGTATTTACGGACGCGCGCGAAATTAATGGCCAAACTGTGATTTTGAAACTCGTTACATTCGCAGGAAAGCATTTATAGCAAACCGTTTGGATAGCCTTGGGATACAAATAGTGTTAGGTTTTACTGTGGAACAATGAATTCGGAAAAAAACAAGTAAAATGATCGTTACGTGCTTGTTTGAAATCTAAGTGTCTCGGTGTAACTAATTGGATAATAGGATCTAAAATTGCCACAATAATAACATTAATATAATAATCACTAAGAAATGCATAGGTATGGGCGTAAAAACTAGAATGACGATAAAACTTAGCGTGCTCTCACAAGCTAAAGGAGCTGTTCCAATTCTAGTGCAAAATATGAACTAATTTGCTAGATTACTAGCGAGGCTAACTGCCCAAAATGTTGAGTGCTATTGTTCAACACGATAAACCAATAATTTAATGGAAAGAAATATACATCCATTCATGGCTCCATTTAGGCTATGACCTGAAGGAATTACACCAGTTGCTAGTATCACGTAATTGGCTTTCAGTTGGTCGATTGACTAGCCAATTGCAACAAAAGGGTTATGTTATTACGCGTCCAACGTTTGCACCTTTATTGGATTACATAACTATATTTACTTTGTTAATCTAGTCAGCAGAGAAGAAACTTGGACAACGATATATGTAGCGATAGGATTCTTTTAGGAGTCTTTCTCAACATAAGCTTAATCGGCTCATATTGGTCCCTCTACTTGGGCATAGAGTCTCCCCCTTGTAAGAGCAAGTGATTTCTTATTCACCAAGCAGGCTCAATGGATTAGACGTGTCTGCCAAATGTGTCAAATTAATGATCAAATCATTCTCTAGAAAACGTTTTCACGCCATGAAAGCCATAAAAATTAAACAATAGTACATTATGGTATAAGTGTGTAACGTTGGTGATTACCGCCGAGGCGCCATTAAGACCCGAGCCAACAGGTGAGGGTCTTAAGAAAGCCGAGGACGGTAATCATTAATACAAACGTGTATCATACGACGTTTTTCAACACACTTGTGAAGAAAATAATACTAAAAAATCATCTAAACAGTTAAAACGAGTTCTGTTTTTTTTCACAATAGCGGGAAAAATTAATCGGTTTTCCTATGCGCGCGCATCTACAGTTCTACCAACTTATCTGTGCATGCGGGAAAACACGGAACTAAAATAAATGTACTAAGTTTGACGTAGCGATGCATTTTTTCTTGACCAGTGGCGCCACCATGAAATTCACACTTAAAATGGTCATACTGTAACTATGGCAACCGGCGATAGACTAAATGAATGAGCGCGATAGAGTTTTAGCCACGTATAAAATGAGGAAAAAGTTTTCTTTATTACAGAAAAAATAAAAGTTATATTATTTGAGTGAAAGTTTCATTTACTTAATAAAAACGTACAAGTTGAAATTATCTATTTAAATTCAAATTTGCATGAAATGAACAAGCACTAAGTACATTATTTTTATTTTTACTATTGAACACGATCTTTTTTGTATCGAAACTTTTTTATGAACGTAGCAACTCAACCAATAAAGTTTAAAAAAGCCCTATAACTCACTAGTGAATAATAGTAATGAAAAAGTCACAGTTTGATTATAGGTGTCATTATGTGCCTAATTGCGGTGAAATTATAGCCACTTTCTTTCAAAAATGCAGACAATGTTGAGTTTTATTTCACTAGATGGCTTTTGTGCATGAAACTGAACAAGAAGCATTTTAAACGAACACACTTGTCTAACGCTTAAGTGCTCGTATCCCAAAATGGACGCTGTTAAATTCCATAAAGTCTGACTGTTATTTCTGCATTTTCTTATTAAAGAAGACAAGAAAGTACCTAGTTCATAGATTTCGTACATCAGACAACCAAAATTACTAAATAATATAAATTCGTAAAAACAGTCTTCGTTTATCAACATTTGCTGCTTTTTAAGCATTTCCAATTACCTACTGTAGGACCAACTGTTCATGTTTTGGATTTATGGAAAGCCTATTACATACTGATATTAAAGGCTGCGTTCACAACAAAAGACTAGTAGGCAGCCAACTGTGGCATAACAACGTCAGCTGATAAGCAGCCAACAGATTCAAAATAAATATATTTATACAAATTAGAGAATCGGCACTTTTTGAACGTGAAAGTTACATACGATAGTCCCCCAACACTCCTGCTATTTGCCACTTGCCCCTAGTGTTTTTACTGGGGACAAGAATTAGCATCGCACTCCCTAGCAACAAAGAAAATTAGACAGACTCTTTAAATAAATTTCAAATAGGTCAATGCCATTATGTGTAATGACAACAAAACTTTCACCTCAAGTTTTATTAACATCGGTATTACACTGAATATTACATAAAAACCTTATGTCGGTAAGTAGGCCAGTTTTTTGCTGATCCCTGCCAATGAATTCCGGAAGAAAACTTCTGGCATAACATCAACTAGCTGACAGTGGCGCTCATACATTCAAAACAAACATTTTTGTTATTTCTACCACAAAATCACTCTTCATTTTAAACCTTCTAACGTTTGTACAGAGATCAGAGTTGTTTGCTCCAGTTTCGTCATCAACAGATATAGTTGATGGAAAATGTGTTGGCGTCTCACATTCTGGTTGGTTAGTTCTTATATTTGGCAAGTTTTTTTTATTTGTGTTCTGGTGTTGATTTAATGATGGATAGGTTTTAGTTTTGCTTGTTATTAGCAGAGGAAGTGGGTGACAGGCCTCTCCTACATATTTAAATTATCTCGGAATCGTTTGTTTGCGAATCAAAACTCATTCTCAATTTTCCGAGCAATACCTATCGATCTGGAGGGGTTCTGTGGTTTCATTAATCATTTCTATAAATCTTGATAAATGAGGAGCTGACAATACTCGTCTAGTGATACGAAGCATAAAAAATTCTCTCAAGTTGCCCATGCCAACCTGAACAATAAATTAATGGGGTTGTTTCCTGGAAACTTCGCCGCGAGATGGCGCTGGTGTTTGGCTACACATGTCAAATTTTTTGAAATAAACGTTTGCATTGTGTGGACGATTTTGTAAGTATTTGCGCGGGTTTTTTAACTCAATTTGTCGCTGCACAATGTATGCTACCTGGCGTATCACCCAGTTGAAGGAGGAATTGAAAAAACGAGGAGCAACGCAACAAGTAAAGAAAGCGGAGCTTGTCGAAAGCTACAATAGATTTACCATTTTATTGACTTTTAGCTGTTTTCTGGGCAATATTATGGTTCTACAAGTTGTAAAATAAACTTCACTCACTAACTTTTTGCTTTTTAATACTAAACAAACTAAGGTAATACATCATTTGTTAAAATGTTACAAAATGTATAGTTATTTGAAAAGTACCAATAATTCTTCTATGTTCATGTCTGGAATAAGATCAAAGCTGGTAGATGGCAGTGGTTCGTTTGCTATTATAGGGCTTGATAATAAGCAACGCCTTGCATTTCTCTGTTGCAATCGCTCAGTTCGAGCTGAGGTGACACTCTGTGATTCATTCCAACAAAATATATAGGGCACAGCAGATTTCTTCAAAATTTTGCGTTGGAGTGGAAAGCCTGAAACAATATTGGGTAATGTTAATACTTGGCAAATATCAGTGCGGCTTAAATCCCCCATGAGCGAACGTTGACTTGAAGTGGGAGAAACCGAGTCGACGTTCGACCCTTGTTTCTCCCACACATTCAAATTATTAATAAAAGTCAGAATTAATAATAGGTATTGTAACTAACCTGTCGCCTTAGAAGTGGACTCGTAGTCTGTTTCGTTGAAATGTTTCCCACATAACCTCGAAAAATTTCTTGTTTTGATTTTTTTTAGTTTCAGTGCCTTTTCCTACTTTCTCTTCATGCGCAAATTTCTTGGAAATCTGACAACGCCTATTTCTTTGCATCCAAAGGCTACACAACGACCCAAAATATTGAAAAAAGTCACAAAATATAAAGATATTGTTCAATTTCTATGGAGTTAGACAGTTTGTTTGTAGCCAACGCACAGCGCCCTCTACGTGGTACTATTTGACAGTTTTCTTCCCCATTGTTGTGTGGAGTGGACATAAAAGATCGGCCCCAAGAAATGGCGACAATCAGTCACTTACCTCTTAAAATTGTTGGCACTAAATTCATCGCCACCAATTTCACTGTCGACACTAACGAGTCCCTACAATTATCCATAATTACACTGAATCAATCTAGATTTTAAAACAAAAATACCTCTGCAATTCCTACCTTTACGACAGTTAATTTTGTCTCTCAACATTAAAATTCTTTACCAAACATGCGACCGCCAGGGTCGATCGCCAAATTATATTTACTGTTCACTCATGATGAAATAAACCTTACTAAATGACAATAAAGACTACGTTAAATACATATTAGAGTTGCTGTGAATCCTGAAGAAGACACTGCCAAATTTACTCTGCTGCAGGCTAGTAAAAATAAATCCAAACAGAACTGAACTCTCCATTCTTAAAGTTAAAGATTCTTATTATTCCATTACTGAAGTTGATACGTAATTGGTAAAGCCAGTATAATATGGGACATTCAAGGGCGATAGTACATTAATCGAGTCTGTCTTAATTGGCAACCAGTTCGATGCATTTACAACGCATTATAGCGACGAGAATATAAAGTTTCATGGGAGAGCAAAATGTACGACAGAATTGCAAACAATTTCGTATTATCTTATCATTGCGAATAATCTTCATGCAGGATTACACAATACAATTTGGTTCACGCTGTTATCTAAAACTGCAGAATTATGGCATGTACGACCTTATACATCACACTGGAGCTGTAGGCAATATTGATGATGTTTACAAAACGCCTAATGAAGAAAAAAGCAGAGTAAATGAAATAGCGTGAGAGAATTTAAAAGAAACTCCAGTAACATTTAAACGTATTTATTATTTTAGTCTGTGTAGCGTGATGCTAAAGGTAGGCACACTACAAATCATAAGCAGCCAATTATAATTCCTCAAATGTTTTCCCAACATCATAAAAATTAAAAATGTTGAGAATTACAGAAACGTTGGTCTTAAATACCAGTTGAGCCTCGGTCGTCTTTTTAATATAACATCAGGCAGTAAAGTGCCTAATTCTGAAAATGTTTTAGTAAAAATAAAGCTTGCCATACAAAATTATGTAAACGTTTTAGTAATAAAGGAGGGTCCTTTTGGGCTTCGCCGCACAGTCAGGTAAAAAAATGACGAAAAGCATAAGTCCTCTCTGAAAGTAAACGCAATGTGTAAGTTGCTACTAAACCTCACAAAATAATTCATTAACATCTTTCAAAAAATAATGCAAAAGTAACTTATTCTGCACTAGATGTCGTCATTGTATAAAAATCCAAGAACCCCATACAAATGAGCCCCAGACAGCTCAAAAATAAAATAGATTTTATTAGCTCAAGCGAAATAAAACCATGTCGCCATGACCATCTGTCGGTTGCATGAACACCAATAATATCCCGCTGATTTCACGTACAGGAATTCGTATGAAAGCTAAAAGATAAATACATAAAAATAAATGACACTATTTTCGAAAAATAGAGGAGCGATAGAAATATTTGATGAAGATAAAATTGAAAACTGTGAGGATGAAAGTATATGCAATGATAATAGCGACGAAATCCAATGTTAGGATTAAAAATAAGGATTCGCAAACAAACAAAGACTGACCACCCTAAAAATCCTTTTGCATAATCCAGGACCTATCAAGAGAAACACAAAATTTTAAAAGACAACCTCATGTTTTGGCAATCTTAGAATTGAATATAAACGTCGTGTCCTGCCCTATAAGTAAATTGTCTCAACTATTTAAGACGCAGTTGTTACAGCTATAATTGTTTTGTCAAATAAATGCGGAGCATACAAAAAGATCCTTTTCATATCACTGTGTTAATATTATGGTCACCCCATTTTGAATGGAACCATTCAAATCACAGAAAATACGGAAGATACTATAAAATGGTTTAAAAATACCTGCCCCATACAAAAATGTACGTTACGCAACCAATGACACAGGATCTTAAAATGATTTCGCTTTTGCAAAAATAATCTTCAGACGATCATAGACTTAATGTTTCAGAGATTAGAGTACACTTTGCATATTCTAATGCTGCATCCTCGGCTATGATATCATCGTTTGCTAAGAAATCTCGTAGTTTATTAAAATAACCCTTAGATCTAAGTGAAGTGACGTCAGATGCTTGTTTAGTAGCTGACACCATTAGTGACTGTCTATACTTAGGAACTGATGACATTCTTCTATATCATAAGCAATACTTGGAGGGGTCTAAAAGACAGTCTTTTTGACATTATTTCGTTTCTTTGTCTTACTTATTATAATACCTTTTACTAAATCAGTACAAATATTTTCATCGTCCAATTCTAATATTTCCTTATTCTCAACTGCATTACGAGACACGGGTGTTTCATCTTCATTAGACATAATTCAAACTCTATCACTTAAAGAACAGTGGCTATATTATAGCTGATGGAATTAATAAGCGTCTACTTAAGTTACCGTGATAGATACTGACGAAATAATTTACTTAGTTTTATCAAATCAAGCTTAAGGCCAATCAAAGGCTGGAAAAAAAATCATCATAATTATGAGCTCAATTGACTAGATTACAGGTGATAATGAATAATCATAGCTTAATTTATTTTTTTTATCTGACTTGACTTTACAACTTTTGACTTAGCTATGCTTTTAATATTGGCATGTAATAAACCTTTGTAAGTTAAAAGACATTTCAATTGTCAACTGTACTGAACTGACAGCTTGTCATAGTCTGCACGACTATCTCATTATATTATTTTCCATAGTTTTCCATCGATTCACCGTGATTTTCTAATTCATCGACTAATTCTGCTTATGAACTCTGATATTTACTGTTCCCTGTGTGACTTGCCTAAGGATTTTGATTGTTTGCCTATACGACGGCATTTTCTTGTGACTCTGAATTCCGATTCTGCCTTACTATGGAGGACTTCATTGTGTGTACATCGAATGGAATATCACGATGGGTAGCCGTGTAAGGCCTACAAGCATTATACAACGTGTTTGCCATGCGTGCTGGTTACGCACAAGAAGAGAAGTCCTACGTATGAATAGTCAAGATGAAAGGTGAAAGTAGTCCTCAGCTAGACACAACTGACGATGTGTAACCACAAGAAAATGTAATCCAGCCTGATGCTGATGCATCAACCTAACCTGAGCCAACACAAGTTGTGGAGTTTGCCAATTATAGACGAATAGCAAAGATGTTTAGTTTTCTAATACACATTTTATTTCTATAACTTTACGATGATATAGCTTTATTGTACTTAAGAGAGTTATGCAATTGATACCTTAACATCCCTAGCCTGCATATTGTCATTATTTGTCACGAATGATTGTGAAATGTGCATACTATTGGTGTACCTATTTTAAATAAATAAATTGTTTTAAACGTGTTTTTCTGTATCTACCAAAATGGTAAAGGTAGGTAAACCTTTTTTTTTTGGGGTGGTTGGGAAATCAACAAATAACCCCTCCCGCTCTTGGACAGCGAAAAGGAGTGTCAGACTTCTACTGACTCAAAACCACCCATGTTCCTTCTTAGCCCTTTATGTCGAGAACGCGGTATCTTGCATCGGTTGGACTTAGTATTCTGAATACGGTAGTCCGTAGTTTATAATGTGTAAATGCATTTCTATCAATGATATCTAAAGGGTAAGTAGGGTGATTAGTCCGTTGTTTGTACGACATAACCTCTAAAACTTTAAACAGGAATATCTTTAATTCTGGCGTACCTATAAAAGTATAAATGAAGACAAAACTGTTCAGGAATTCAAACTCTATACAAATATATTTTTTCCATAGGCTGACTGTTACGGACGCCGAACTCCTAAAAAACTTAGTCTTTAATATGTTAATATTAAGTAGATTAAGTAGAATAGTTTTGTTTTAAATACCTAGGATAATCTAGGTTAAGTATATAAGAAGTACATAAGAGGTATATAAAGTCATTCAGTAGTTAAAGCTTTATAAAGATTGTGTCATATAACTTAAGAATAGATAGTACAAGTTAGCTCATTATAATGTAAACAGAACCCTAAAATCAGTCTAACTTCAATTCTTTATGTTGTATAAGTGTATTACGTAAGTTATACATAACAAATCTATGTGCTTCAAAGTCTGTCAAGAATAGGTACAAAACTAATGGAAAATTCCACTCGTAAAAATTTAATAATGTTTTTGATTGGGCAATTTCAAAGGCTGAGTTCTAGTCCAATAAGAATGCCTTAATTTTATCCAATAAGAATCTAGCGCAACGGCCGCTTTATTTCTAGACTTTCTATAGGATATCTATAAAAGATATTTTATACACTTTGCCACTAATTGAATCATGATGTAATAGGATATAGGAGGCAAGGATTTGTACTGCAATTACAGTCGACAGTGATCTCTCCTACTAGTAATACCTTCAAGTGTAAATAAGTACTAAGTAAGTCAAATAAACCTTTTATTTCTTTATTGTGTATAAACAGTGTTTTATTGTGCATTCTGGTCCTAAGTGAAGACCTAGTATTTGTTTTATTGTGCATTCTGGTCCTAAGTGAAGACCTAGTATTTATTTTTATTGTGCATCCTGGTCCTAAGTGAAGACCTAAGAAGACCTAGTACTTGTGTGTTTCTAATAGTTTCCTTATCCAATCCACGTAATTAAAATCATCATACAGTCCACTTTCGAACATTCCCAGTCGTGGGGCTGAATCTAGTGAAATAGAGTTCAGAGTCCCCCACATTTTGGTCCTGTCGAGCCGGATAAGGGACAAAACCTAAAGATTTTGGTCCTATCGACCTGGATAAGTGAACTTTGCCAGTACTTACGTGTTTTTATAAAGTGAATTTATACAGTTTTAAAGTTTTCAAAGTTGCAAAGTATTAAATTCAGTGTTAAATTCAGTGGAAAAGTAAGAGAGTGAGTCGGCTGTCAAAAGGATCTCAGGAAACGACGGCCAGAGTTTAAGTAGTGTCGCCGTTCAGATCCTAACGCCTGTGCCTAGATATTTAGATAGTTGCCGTGCCGAAAGGTGCGCCCGGTAACTGTATCAAAGGCTGATCATACAGTGCGTGTAAAAGTAAGTACATAGCCGTCAGGCAATAAACTATTAAGTGCGTGTCCATGCCTGCTATGTACAACATCAGTGTATCTATAAAATAGATAAAAAGTGAAGTGCGCGTTATCAGTGTATTTACGTATCGTCGCTAACACGGTATATAGACGGAAGTGTCGCCGAGCCAGAACGTAGGCCGGTATCCGCCTATCTAGCGAAGAAAGTAATACGTCAGTGAGTTATCTAGATAGATAACAAGTGTATAGTGCGTTACTAAGTATATAGACGGAAGTGTCGGTATCCGCCTATCGTGTAAACAAATAATACGCGTGGATGGACTATTTAAAGTGAAAGTACATAGTACAAGTTAGTGTATATAGACGGAGGAATCACTTAGCCGGAACGTGTGCTAGTGCCGCCTATAAACAAACGTACATAGTGCTCGTCAAGTGTATATAAACGGAGGAATCACAGCCGGAACGTGTGCTAGTGTCCGCTTATAAACAAAGTAAATAGTACGTGTTATTATTGTGTACATAGACGGAAGTTTCACTAAGCTGGAACGTGTGCCAGTGTCCGCTCTATAAAACGAACATAAGCAGTGCAAGTCAGTGACCTATCCTAAGGGATAGAAGTATAGTGCGCGTTGTAGTACATAGACTTATTTTCAAAAGTAAATAATAAAAGTGCGTGTCGGTATTAAAAAGTAAACAGTGCGTAGTGAACCAGTGAATAAAAAGTGTGCCCAATATAAATTGGGTAAAAAGATCCAGTGCCATAGCTACCTAGGCAGAACCTAGAGTGCCTAGGTTACCTAGGCAGCCTACAACTACGTGCCAGTGCCTAGTTATCTAGGCAGACTCCACTACGTGACTACAACTACGTGTCTGTGCCTAAATTATCTAGGCAGACTCCACTACGTGACTACAACTACGTGTCTGTGCCTAAACTACCTAGGCAGACTCCACTACGTGTCTACAACTACGTGCCTACGCCTAAGTCATATAGGCAGTATTGACCGCTTGTACCCTAACACTTGCGTGTCAATCGAACGTTAAGTCTAAGTGTGCTAACCTCAGGCACAGCTTAACAAGATGGTTATCACAAGAAGCCAGTCAGACGTAGCTGAGTTAGAAGAACAGCGACGTCTTAAAGAAGCTGCACGTCGTCAAGAAGAACAGCAAATTGAAACTGAAAGATTACGACGACTGTCATTAGATCCGCCTGCCTCACCCTTTTCAAGGCTTGCGGAGACAAGTACAGCTGGGCCCTCCGGGGTCAGAACTACAGTGACTACTACTCAACAACGAGTGAGGTCACCAACAAGATCACTACGGTCGCACCGATCTAATACAAGTATTACTACGCGACTAAGAGTAGCTGAGCTCAACGCAGCAGAGAAGTTAGCCATTCTACATAAAAAACAACTTGAGATGGAAGCCGACCTAGTAAAGAAGAGGTTGGCAGTGGAGGTGTCTGTGCTCAATGATGAAGAAAGTGTTAACAATGAACCTCTACCTGAAGAACAACAACACCTTAAGGTAGACGAGTGGCTACGAACAAACCAGCCCGACACACGGGGGGAGGAGGCAGCAAAGGGTACACGAGAGGAACCTAGACAAATCAGGTTCGAGACGCCCAGACCAAGATCGCCAACTCCAACCAGGGCGAGGAACAGCATTGAACAATTAGCCAACACACTAGAGAGGATGGCCAGACCCCGTCCACGCTATATAGACCTGCCTACCTTCACTGGAGCCGCTACTGAATGGCTGCCATTCAAAGCAGCTGTTCGAGACTCAACAAGCATGTACCAGATTCCTGCAGCTGAGAACATACACAGATTGAGGAGCTGCCTAAAGGGAGAAGCACGGGATGCTGTGGCCGCACTACTACACACAGCCACAGACCCAGATGTTATTATGAAGACATTAGAACAATGTTTCGGGCGACCTGAAATTATCATCGATCGGGCGCTCGATGATCTAAAGAAACTCCCAAGACCTGGAGCATCGGCAGCCGACCTCAACAGCTTCGCAGTGAAACTGCAGAATATAATCTGTGTACTGAAGACAATAGATAGAAGAGGTTATCTATTCAATCCCCTGCTGACAAGAGAGGTGTTGGAAAAACTAAGTCCACATCTCCGCTCTCGCTGGTGTGACTACGCTTACGACAATGAAGGGACGACCGAACCAGAGATCGTCATGATTTCCCACTTCCTTATGAGGGAAGCAGATAGGGCATTACGTTACACCTATGCCCCGTCTACGAACGCCGCAAGTACAAAGAAAGAGACACGACCCGCCGTAACATTAAAAAAGAAGGCGACTGTCTACAACACCACAGCGGAAGAAGAGAAGATGCCATGCCCATCAGGGTGTGAACAAGCACACACCTTACTCCAGTGCCCTAAGTACAAGGCACTTACTACAGAACAACGCTGGGAACTCCTTAAAGAAAAAGGGATTTGCTTCAAGTGCGTCCAAAGCAAACACCGACGCATTGGGTGCAAAGCTAAGTCCTGCGGCGTGAATCAGTGTCGTCGACCACATCATACGACACTGCATCAGTCATCACCACGAAAAGAGGTGAAGAAAGAAGATAACAACAAGCCAGCAGAGACACCTAAAGAAGAAGCCGTCCTGTCTGTGACACAACGACCAACTGTGGGACAAAGGACAGTACTATTAAAAATGTGTCCTATCATCGTGTCCGGACCACGGGGGGAGGTGCAGACCTACGCACTTCTAGACGAAGGAGCAACCATCACTCTTATAGATGAAGAGTTAGCAACCAGCATCGGAGCAGAGGGGCCATCTCAACCGCTACACCTAAACGGCGTCAACATGTCACAACAAGAAACAAAGAGCCAGCTTGTAACAATCAACGTCAGAGGGACGAAAGAAACAGAAGAATACAGAGTTAAAGCTAGAACAATAAGAGACCTGCAACTACACAAGCAGACTATCTCTGACAGTATTCTTCAGTACGAACACCTGAGAGATCTTCCCAAGGACGAGGTGTGTTACGAACAAGCACGCCCCGGGCTTCTAGTGGGGACTGACCACTGGGAGTGTATCGTCTCAAGGGAGCTCAGGACCGGTGGCCCGAATGAACCAGCCGCCTCGAAGACTAAGTTGGGATGGGTGGTGCACGGAACCGCACCACGCAGCGCGATCATGCAAGAGGGCAGTGTACTGCACGTGTATGAGCCAGACCGAGAGCAAAGTGTAAGCAATCTGAATTTACACCACTCTGTTGAAGCTCATTTCAAGATAGAGGCTCTCTGTATAGAAGGAAAGCCACGAATAAGAGAAGCAGATCAGCGCGCCATTCAAATCGTCGAAGAGACAACAAAGAAAACCGAAACCGGTTACGAAGTGGGGCTACCATGGCGGGCAGACAACACAGTCATGCCACCCAGCTATAATCAAGCACTCCGTCGTCTTACAACTATCGAGAAGAAGATGGACGCCGATCCCAAGTTCGCCAAAGAATATTCCGACCAGATTAACAACCTACTACAAAAAGGTTACGCTGTACAATGTGACGGCTCGGAACGTGAGAGCCCAGTGTGCTGGTACCTACCACACTTTGCCGTACAAAACCCGAACAAGCCCGGCAAGTGGAGACTGGTATTTGACGCAGCAGCACGAAGTCACGGAATATGTCTGAACGACGAACTGCTAGAGGGACCAGACCTATTGTTATCACTACCGGGAATCCTATTTCGATTCAGAGAAAAGGCGGTAGCTATAACTGCAGACATTCAAGAAATGTTCCTAAGAGTCCGCATAAGAGAAGAAGATCAACCAGCACAACAGTTCCTGTGGCGAGGTGAAGAAAGAGAATCATCTCCACTCAAATACAAAATGAGAAGCATGATCTTCGGCGCAGCGAGCTCCCCGTTCATGGCCCATTATGTTCGCAACCACAACGCAGACATTTACGGGCAGGAGTTCCCACGAGCGCTAGCGGCAATTAAAGAAAACCATTACATGGATGATCTAGTGGCAAGCTATGATGACCCGATGGAAGCTTGGAAGGCAGTAGAAGAAACCAGAACTGTACACGCCAATGCCAACTTCACACTGCGGGGATGGAACGCCAGCGATAAGACTGTGCTGCGTGACATACCTCCTGAGCTGCACGCCACTACACCCACACAACTGGGGGGAGAGCAACCAGAGAGCAAGATCCTCGGTTTATTCTGGAGCGCAGAACGAGACGAACTCGGGTTCAATACATCCATGAACCGAGTACCAGCAGAAGTACGAGAGAGAACTCGCGCACCGACCAAGCGTGAAGCCCTCAGCGCCGTGATGTCAATCTATGACCCACTCGGTTTGCTGAGCCACTACACTATCCGCTCTAAAATCATACTTCAGAGCTTATGGCGCCTCCAGACTACGTGGGACGAGCAGATACCGGCAGAAGAAAACGAGCTCTTCGCATCTTGGTTATCTCAACTGACCGAGATCTCCGAAATAAGATTGCCACGCTGCTACATAACAAGGAAATACGAGAGAATCGAGCTTCACGTGCTATGTGACGCCAGCGAACAAGCTTATGCAACTGTGGCTTACTGGAGGATCACAGGCAGCGACGGGAGCATTACCGTGGTATTGGTAGCCGCCAAAGCTAAGGTAGCGCCAAAGCAAACTCAGACCATACCTCGGCTCGAATTGCAAGCAGCTGTCATCGGTGCAAGACTCGCCGGTACTATACAGAGAGAACACCGAGTGAAGATCGGTCGAACGACCTATTGGACCGACTCATCCACCGTGGTCCATTGGATTCACCACGACATGCGACGTTACACTCCATTCGTCGCACACAGACTGGGTGAGATCGCTGAACTCACGAAAAAAGAAGAATGGCGCTGGCTGCCCACAGAACAGAACGTGGCAGACGACGCAACAAGGCTCAGTAACACTCCACTAAGCACAACGGATCGATGGTTCCAAGGGCCTGCCTTCCTTTACCAACCGGAAGAGCAGTGGCCTACAATGACAAAACCAGAAGAAGAAGAAAGCGAAGTCCTGCACATCACAGAAAAGGTGAAAAGAGGAAGCTGGCTACCAGAAGCCGCCCGCTTCTCAAAATATGAAGTGCTAGTGAGGGCCACTGCACGAGCTCTCGCCTTCATTGATATCTGTCGACGAAAGGCAACCAAGATGGAACATCGACACATCGAGCGCGCCGAGGTCGAACTCTTCCGACGCGCCCAAGAAGATAGCTTTGGAGAAGAAATAAAGAGGATACAGACAGCTCAACCACTGTCAAAGGCAAGCAAGTTATATCGCCTTGATCCTATAATAAAGGATGGACTCTTAAGGGTGCGAGGCCGAATTGAAGCTTCCTCAGCACCAACGGAGACGAAGCAGCCCATCATCATGGATGGTCGACATCCACTGACCAAGCTCATCGTGCAACGGGAACACTGCGCTGCGGGACACGCCAACAGAGAACGCGTGACGAACGACCTACGGCAGCGCTATTGGGTCATTCACCTACGACCCACCGTGCGCATGATAGAAAAGAACTGCACTTTATGCAAGAGGCTGAAGGGAACACCCAAGACACCGGCAACAGGAGACCTGCCGCATGCCCGGTTGGATCCTTTCCACCGCCCGTTCACCAATTGCGGGGTGGATTATTTTGGACCAATGATGGTCAAAGTGGGCCGTCGCAGAGAGAAGAGGTGGGGGGCACTATTCACATGCCTCACCTGCCGCGCCGTGCACATTGAAATCGTGGCATCCCTATCAACAGACTCTGCAATCATGGCGCTAAGAAGAATGGCTGCGCGCAGAGGATGGCCGCAGCTAATGTATTCAGACAACGGTACCAACTTCCGTGGAGCTGATCAAGAGTTACGCAACGCATACACAGAGTGGCTGCCAGCTCTGAACGACGAGGGACTAAAGCACCGAATGGACTGGCGTTTTATACCTCCAGGAGCGCCCAATCAAGGTGGCGCATGGGAAAGAATGGTGCGATCCGTCAAGACAGCCCTCAAAGTGACGCTGCAAGAGAAGGCACCAGCTGAAGAAGTTCTCAGCACACTTCTCACCGAAGCTGAGTTCTGCATTAATGCACGACCTCTAACACATGTCAGCGTGGACCCCAACGATCCAGAGGCTCTGACTCCCAACCACTTTCTTTTGGGATCATCTAATGGCCTACCAGCAACGGGACCCTGTGACGAAGCTGACCGAAGAACATGGCGAGCCAGTCAAGCGCTTGCTGACCACTTTTGGCGGCGCTGGCTGCGAGAGTACCTGCCAACACTGGTACCACGCGGGGAACCCAAGAACGACGCACGACCCCTGCAAGCTGGAGATGTGGTCCTCGTGGTCGACAACACGCTGCCCCGGAACACCTGGCCCATGGGAATCGTCGAGCGAACGCATCCAGGACCAGACGGCAGCATTCGAGTCGTCGAGGTGCGGACCAGAACCGGCATCTTCCGACGCCCGGTAAGCAAGCTCGTCGTCCTAAGGAAGAAAGAAGAGGCTACGCAAGCTGCGCCGGGGGGAGGAATGTTACGGACGCCGAACTCCTAAAAAACTTAGTCTTTAATATGTTAATATTAAGTAGATTAAGTAGAATAGTTTTGTTTTAAATACCTAGGATAATCTAGGTTAAGTATATAAGAAGTACATAAGAGGTATATAAAGTCATTCAGTAGTTAAAGCTTTATAAAGATTGTGTCATATAACTTAAGAATAGATAGTACAAGTTAGCTCATTATAATGTAAACAGAACCCTAAAATCAGTCTAACTTCAATTCTTTATGTTGTATAAGTGTATTACGTAAGTTATACATAACAAATCTATGTGCTTCAAAGTCTGTCAAGAATAGGTACAAAACTAATGGAAAATTCCACTCGTAAAAATTTAATAATGTTTTTGATTGGGCAATTTCAAAGGCTGAGTTCTAGTCCAATAAGAATGCCTTAATTTTATCCAATAAGAATCTAGCGCAACGGCCGCTTTATTTCTAGACTTTCTATAGGATATCTATAAAAGATATTTTATACACTTTGCCACTAATTGAATCATGATGTAATAGGATATAGGAGGCAAGGATTTGTACTGCAATTACAGTCGACAGTGATCTCTCCTACTAGTAATACCTTCAAGTGTAAATAAGTACTAAGTAAGTCAAATAAACCTTTTATTTCTTTATTGTGTATAAACAGTGTTTTATTGTGCATTCTGGTCCTAAGTGAAGACCTAGTATTTGTTTTATTGTGCATTCTGGTCCTAAGTGAAGACCTAGTATTTATTTTTATTGTGCATCCTGGTCCTAAGTGAAGACCTAAGAAGACCTAGTACTTGTGTGTTTCTAATAGTTTCCTTATCCAATCCACGTAATTAAAATCATCATACAGTCCACTTTCGAACATTCCCAGTCGTGGGGCTGAATCTAGTGAAATAGAGTTCAGAGTCCCCCACACTGACGCAAAAAAAAAATGTCAACAAAAATTTGTTCGAGCGTTCGCCACTATTCTTTAAATAACATTTCGGCGCATCACTTTCCGCAACACTGGACAGAATCCTGTACCCCTCATGACCCTGACCTTGGAACTACAAATACCGAGATTTACTGAGCAGAACGTCTTGAGACCAAGCAACCTTGATTATCAAACACCATGTGACTTCCTAGCCAATGAAGTCACGATTTAATTGCGTCTAGACAAGATTCTGCAGGCGTAAGCACGAGGGGCAAATCTGCGGAAAAACTTTAAAGAAAAATTTGCCTTGCTAAGCTAATACACATCTCGTAAGGGTCATTCTTCCCCGTTCTCTTTCCTCAGATGCGACCCTTTTACTTGCAGCAATAGGTGCTTCTTTGATATATTATTCACTTCATAACGGCATTGATAATGGTGCCCAAAGGGTTAGGGGAACCCTTTTGCATAGATTGTAGCTATAAACATGTTGTACTGTTGAAAAGGGTTGATTTGTCCGTGACTCATAGGGTGTCCAATTAATTTCGATGACGTAACATTTCTATTACTTTAACAATATTCAAGTATTGATTTAGAAGGTTTGAAATTCACATCGAATCGATACAGACTGACCGTGTCGTAGCCAAACTTAGCTACAAAATATTAATGTATTACGTAATTTAAAATTCACATTTGAATTTGTCCTTCAAGGTTTGGAAGTTCAAGTTGATTATAAATATTTAAATTTGTTATATTAAAGTTACGCTTTGCAATTTACGGCTCAGCAGAGTGTGTAGTGTTCTTCACACAAGGAGGTTTGACATCTCCTTGTCAAGTGCATTTAAAATATTGCATACTTATGCGTATACACAAACATACTCATTTTACGTACATACACGCTCGCCGGTTGCGAGTACTACGTAGCTGACCTTTAAAGACATTGAATATTGCATTAATAAAGTCTAGACTTCTATAGTATAAGGAGTAACAAGTCTGGACCGTGACCTAGTCTAACCCGGTCCAATAAATTACAATTTATTGTAAATTGAATCGAATCTAGTCGCCACATGGGATCCAAGATCTAATAGACTTGGAAAATGGGTTTGAATTGAAATTGTAATTTAACACAGCTGGGATTGAATTACGCCTTAAATGCAATCTAAATACATAACATCACCCTTGCTATCCCCGATGGGTTAGGCACAGGTGTACCCTAAAGTACACCCACATTTTCAAGTCCCATACAATAGGAGTGAGTCCATTGCCATCAGCCAGGCCCAAACCCAGCCTGCCCTTAAGAAGTTCCTTAATAAACACTTTGCCTGGTTTTCGAGTCCCGGGTTAGTCAATCCTCCAGAGTTCGATTCCTCATGCTCAACAGAACAGTAGACAGAAAATGCAAACTAAAATTCGTTTCAGCAGCATTGTCAGCCTGTAATGTTCCCACGGCTGGGACACACACCACCTCTCTATGAGCGCAAACATAGTCTGGTTGGTTGATGTCAGTTATCCTTACCTATATTTTAAGTTCTCGGTTCTAGGACATTATTATGATATTTTCCTTCACCGTTTCGAATATGTACGTTTAAGTACTTTACCGTTTAAGACTATACAATCGTTTCATTCGCTCGTAGCGACAGGAAATTCACCGGTTCCCTATAATAATATTTATTAAAACTACCTTATAATTTCAATTTCCCCTTGACAGTTAGGTGCAAATTAATATGGAAACCATAACAGCTGTACACCGTTAACCGCATGAGGCTCCCCTTCAAGCCGCTATAAGCAACGGTCTTGAATGTATAATACTTTAATGACCACGTTTGGCAAGCGAATATAGCTTTAAATAAGTAATTGCTGTTCACAAGGGCCAGCCTTATATGCTTGGAACAAAGTTAGTATGTGCTGGTTCGTGAATATTTGCATTTCTTTCTTTTTCTTTATCGTAAAGAAAGTGCTACCCATGGGTCTCTGACTTGGCTGTTTGCATTTAAATGCATGATCAAATTATTTTTTTGCCCGCTAAAGAGTCAAATAAGAAACTCTCTTGGTAGCCATTGCATCAGATGTCAATCATTTTAGACAATTTTGCGAGGTACTTCGAAGAAAAAAAATTGTGCCAAATAAAGGCTACTTTACCAAAAGTGGAGTAGCTGGGCAAGTGACTTTGGTTTTCAAAGCCAGTACGATCGTCATAAGGTTTTCTTTAGCTTATGTAAGTCTTATGCATTTCTAAATTTTCCATAACCGTTATTGCTCCCCTCAGCCCTCGAACTTTCAAACATCGTAAAAACAAACATTTGCAGTTCAATCCAACTTCAAAGTTCAATTTCTCGTAAAGGAAACCATTCCAATGCCAAAACAAATGAGGTTCAATCCAAATTCAAGGTATATTTTTTCTCCGACTAGTTCGAAAACAAATGTAGATACTTCTACCTGAACTTTAAGGTTCCTTTTCCCATAAAGGCATCCTCAGTCGAGTGCACAGAGGCGTAAACCGTTCCTTCGGGTTATGGTCTGTCGCTTCGCGTGCCAATCTCCGGCCAGCCCGCCACACCAGTGCGTCCACTGCCAACGCACAGTTTGGCAACATTGCCATTTGCTGGGTCGTTGACTTCTTATCGGCATGCCCGTTTATCAACTGTATTTATATATCTTTGTATATAAGTGAGATCTTCCGCGCTGTTTATTTTAGGATCTCAATTCGGTCTTCCGTTTTCAGATAAGTTTTCGTTTTTGATCTGGGTCGCTGTTTCGCACGGTTATGCCAGAATACACGCTGTCTCTCCTCGGTCACGGAGTCTGGATTTTTACCCGGTTGATTACCTACAATAGCCTCTTAGACATAACAGATGAAATGTGGGTGCACTTATAGGTACACCGCTGCTTAATCATTCGGGGATACAGACGTTATGTTATGTTATTATAATTTACTTCTGCACTTAAATAACAGCTTCTATCCAGTAGCAAAATTTTACTACTAAATGAGGATATAAACTTCATAGGTTTCTGCCAAACTATGGTAACTAGTAATATACTACCTAATCCATATTCACAATTGTAGGTCACTAGACACAAAAGTACATTTAAATGAGGATAAATACTTTTACCCAAGTGAACTTGAAACTGAAATCACAAGGTAAAACATTTGTTCTAACAGGATACACATTTTTTAACATAACGATAGATCTAGCGGACATGTGTAACCGTGGACAGTTGGTGGACAGTTTTCAACTTTATATTTGAGCCCATAAAGTTGAGAAGAGGGTAATCCTCTCTGCTATCATCCACAGTTGTCAAGTTTAGTCTACTATACATTAGTTTAAAAAAAAAAAACTTTATTAACTTTGAACACGTAATACCTACCGTTCATAACTAAAAGCTTTTGCAAACTAATGCACGGAAAAACGACTTTTTTATCACTTAATAACAAAGATCAAAATGGCATGTGCAAAAATTATAAATTAACTATAGGTACAGAAGCACTTCCCTTTGGTACAAATACAATCAATGTACGAGCAGACAAAAATAACCCTTCAGTTGATGCCCGTAATATGGCTCGTGACTGTACCATAGTTATATTTAACGACGAAATAAAACCGTCGGTAACAATGTGACCGCAGAGAAACTTCCTGCTCACGAAATAGCGATGACATAACTCACTCAATACTTAGTAGGTATGGCAGCAGGAGTATTGACGAATTTCGTATGAATACGCTTATTGAAGTATGACGACAATTCAGGCTGTTTCGAGATGGTTTTGAGTATGAAATAAACAAGTTTTTGTATGGTATCGTCATATCTTGTTTGGGTTGCTTTTGCCTTGAAGAAATTAACTGTAATCTCTTGAATTCGCACATCGTTCAGTCAGTAAAGCTAACTGCCCAAAATGCCTGGAAAAAGTGGCTACTCGATCAGCCATAACTATGAAAAGAAATGTAGATACGAGATCAATTAACCCATGCCTCTCTACTTTATTTGACAGCGTCGCTGGTCAATGGAGCATTAAGATTGTGGGTTCGATTTCAGGTCGGGCACAGTGCTTTGGGGTTTTTTTATCAGGAATCTCTCAGTAGCAGCCGCGTAGTCTGAATTTGTGCAAGCTCGCCCTTGATTACATGAGACTTAATTGGTGAAATGTGGGTGTTCGTGTACTATTTCGTACACCACTGGCTCACCTTTCGCAGATTACAGTGTTTTTTACTAATGCCACAAAAACAATTAAATCAGAATGGAAACGTTTTAGATAAATTAAACATTTTCTAAACTATTGCCACTTTACGAAAGTTCTCAGGAAGTGCATTTGAGTGTAAATATTTCACGGAGGCTATTTTAATGCACCCTTGGCGTTGAAGACACGTCATTTATCCTTCGGCAACTATTCTAGATCTAGACCTCGCAGACTGAATATAAAATCGTATTTTAGGATATTGCTCATCATAACTATGCGAGATAGAACGAGAGGGAATACTACAGTATTGACCTGTGCACTCGCTTTTTCTTTTTCGTCGCTCGACTCAAACATCGACGCTTTTAAATTGCAATGGCGATGTCATTTTCGCATTCCTTTTCAAGCCATTTGCAAGGGGATGGGACAATAAACGTATGAATTTGTGGCCAGACGCTTGATATTAAAAATACCTACATTTCATTTGTCTGCGCACATTTTCAGGGAGAGGGGAACTCAGGGAAGCCCCAGGCAACATTCACCCCTCAAAGCCAGACTCAATTATACCTTTTGGTCCCAACATATTGATACCTAAGCGTGTGTTTGATTCGTTAGGGAAACACGTTATGTGCGTAGGTACTTCATGATTAACCTTGGCTTTATAGTTTTTAAGTAAAAAGGCAGCGAAACTATAATTATGAGGAAAACTTGCGTTATTTTTTAGCGATGAGTCGAGATAAAAGTAGTCGCACTAGTTATGTTTTGCTGTCTAGTTCAGCGGTATCGATCGCCTGCGCCATATACTTAGTGGTACTTGTTAAGCTCTAGAGGCGAGCTTCAACTAGAACTTCACGTGTCCGAGAGTTTCTCCGCACTTACAGACTAGAATAGAATCAATCAGATGACACCGTCTAGGACCGTAACGCCCTACGTCATGCCCTTTCATAAGCCAATGTAATATTTACGCCACAGTTCACAAAGTTCATTTTTCGCTGAAACAAAAGCCAGACAATCGACAGGGCATGGGGGAGACGTGTAATCGTTATTCAAACTGGCAGACTGGAATATCCGAGCTTAGTGCGCATGCGTGCGATCGCAGCGCTTAATAGGTCACGGCCTCACAGTCTGCACTGGAAGCCGGCTACAGGGATATACTTAGAACGACACGCCATTTTAACAACAAGAAAATACATTTGCTTTGAAGTTAAAAGTTAAATAACGCTATGAAAGTGTCCCTCTGTGAAACTGTGCGTTCCGAAACGAGTGGCCGACAGAATATCGCGGTCCCCTTCCGCGGAGCATCGTCGCTCCGACCGGTCCGAAAATAAGCGACGCAAGCTGTTTTTACAGTATCGAAACGAATTTTTATGCTATAAGGAGACTGGGACGTGCCTACGTCGCCGTGTGACCGCGATACACTCTCTTTTATCTAAATTATGTGATACAAATGTGGCCATGCCTACGTGGACCGGCGGCTATGACTCACGCACACAATAGTGTTTCAGTGGACTGGGGACACTGTCCCACGGGATCTTTTGTATAATTATTGTGTAGGTACGTATTTCTATTTGAAGGTGACTTCGTTCTGTATTTACTGGTGTACCTACAATAAAACCGGCGCTGCGTGCGCTGCGGCGGCCGGCCATGCTGCTGCATGCGGTCGCGGCCGCCATTCATCGCGATTTTTGTTGCGTTACAACGAGAGATGCTTCCGCTCCTCGCGGCGTGCTCACCGAGCGTTCGACACTAACGATCCACCTCGCATTTAGTTAACATATGGCAACCGGCCGGCTGAAGGTCGCGCGGCTCGCGTCACCCCTAACATAAGGTAAATGCGGTCGGTCGTGTGCGCGCAAAACGTAAACACTGGCCGGCGAATGCACTGAAAAAACTCGCGGGCTTATGATGTCACCGTGCAAACATTAGAACGTGGAATTTAAAATTAGATACGTCCAGCGAATCTATCGAGATCGGTTCATTGAGCGACGGGCGGGCGACGCGAGCGGAGCGCCGCGAGCGAACGAGCACGAACGACGAGGTAGCGTAGCGCCGCGCGGCGACCTTGCACCGTCACGGGCGCAGCGTCACGCCGCGCCGGATTATTTTCGTCGAGTTTTGGCACCTACACCTCACGCGCGCTCTCTAAACCACAAGCCCGTGCCGTTCGGTGCGAACTGTACGCTTTAATAACACTTTTATTATTTTGCAGATTGCGACAGACTCTTGCGGCGCGGCTCGCGGAGATCGACGACATTGTGTCCGAATTCGATCGCGTGTCGGAGAGAATCGACGAGCTCCGGCAGCAAATAGAAGTGTTGACAGCGAAAGTTAGGACTTTCTACGTGTTCGGCGAAGACGAAGCGGACAGTGTACGCGCGCTGACCAAAGAAGTTTCGGACTTGGTGGAGCGCACCAAGAACTTCACCGAGGAGAGCAGGAAGCGGTACGGAGGATCAGCGCCGGCGGACGTCGCCCAGGAGCTGTCCTCCTTAGAACTATCCTCTGAGGCGCTGGCAGCAGCTATGGAAGAGAAGGAGAGGGAATGGAAGCGTGCGCGCACGGCGCGCTCCGAGTACGCCACGGACGTAGAAGATGTGCAAGCTTGGGTTCGCGCAGCCGAACTCACAGCGAGGGATCGCACCCTGGCGCCGGAGCCCTACCGGGAGCGCCTGGTCGCCACCCGGGCCGAAGTGCCGAACGTAGCCGACCGAGTGGAGAGACTGACGCGCAACGCGCGCGCCATAGTGGAGGGCAGCCGCGATGCCACAGAGAGGCAACTGGTGCAATCCACGGTGACGGCGCTGGCGGAGCAGTTCTCCGCCGTGTGCAGCGAGCTGGAGGTGCGGCAAGGTGCCGTAGAGGATGCCTGCGATGCCGTCGCGCGCTTCCTCACTCTACTCGAAAAAGTCCTACTTTGGGTTGAGACACAGCGAGCATTCCTTGCGCGGCCACTCCCATTGGCCGACTTGCAGGAGGCGCAACAGAAACAGACTGAATATGGGGTATGTTCGGTCGGCCAGCGATCCAATAATCATGTGCGAATGTTTACTAAAATATATTTATGCTTTCAGAACGCGCTCAAGAGCTGTAAGCAGCAAGCCAAGAATTTAGCGGATATGGCTAAGGAAATTGAGGCAATCGAACGGGTAACCAGCCCGGGAGACTTGCCTTCTAGGCTAGAGGCAGCAGAGAACGCGACCGTTGACGTCGAAAAGAGATTAGCGAAGACAGTCAGTACAACTGATGATTATGGCCATGACACAGAGTTTAACTTGAACCAAATACTAATAAACTTGTTTTCTTTTTACAGAACGGTCTACTACAGGAACTAGCTGAAGAATGGGAGCGATGCGAAAGAAAATTAAAGGATGTCGGGCACTGGCTCGAAGCGACCTCAAGGACGCTCGAGACACCCCAGAATGCAAAGAAACCGCTCAGGGATCGGCTCGGCCTGAGGGAGAAATTAATTAATGATATCTCCACGCAAAAGACGAAGATATCCTATGCAGTGGAAAAACTCAACGTGAGTTAACATCGTCGTACCGATGTTTCTGTTGTCGGGTTATAGGTGCAGCGCAGCGAGTACCGTCTCCTCGTGACTATGTGCTGACCGGTGTCGTATGCGCAGGTACACTTCGGTCCGGACGGCGTGGCGGCGCAGTCCGTGGGGCCGGAGGGCGTGGAGGCGGCGGCGCGAGGGCTGGCGGCGGCGCTGGACGCGCTGGCGCAGCAGGTGGACGCGCAGGCCGCACAGCTGGCGCGCGCGCTGCAGCAGGTGGACGCCTACTGCGCCGACGTGGCGCGCCTGCGGCAACAGCTGCTGACGGCCGAGCAGGCCTTGCGCCACGCCGCGCAGCCCAACTACTCCCCGCGCGAGCCCGAGCGCGCACATCGCACGCAGCAGGTAAGACCCGGCACTCACCCCGCGCGTAGGTGGCTAGCGAGTATTCTAGTTTTGTTTATCCGACCTGGAGGCTCTCAGGGCGACAGGCAGGTGGCGGGCACGCTTCATCTCACCTGCGAGCCCCAAAGCTCGATCATCTTTTATTTATCTTTTGTTTTCTTTTTGTCACCCTCCTCCTCACCCTCCCCGCTACTAACACGTCGAACTGATATCCTCCGCTAGGAGTGTCGCGAGCGCGTCAAGTCGCTCCAGAGCAAGATTCAGGCGCGTAACGAGCGAGTGAAGCTGCTGGTGCAGCGCGGCAGTCCCGATGCCGAACCTCTGCGAGACGCGTAGTCACCCGCGATCATCCGCGTTTAGTTCATAAGTCGATTCCTTGTCATCTCGTCCCTGTAATTTTTATAAGCATATACGAAACGTTAAATATACGAGACGCATCGCAGCCACCGTCTTTTCCTTTCGCTCAACCTCTCATCACGTCTGTCCGCTCGTCTGAGAGACACCCTTGTAAATCATGTGTTTGTCCGTACTTGCGTATCAGGAGGTCGCCCGGCGAATCGAAGAGCTGACCGGAGCGATCTACGCGCTGGACCCGTACTTCGTGTTCCCGGCGAGCGACGAGCACGCCGCCACTCTAGCCATGCTCGCCACGAGCGCTGCCCACGCGCGCTCGGCCCGGCGTGCGCGCTCGCCCGCTCGCCGAGCGCGCCTGGGCCCCCCAGCCGCCCCGGGCCCCGCCTCGGGCCCCGCCCGCGCCCGCTCGCCCTGCTGGGCCCCGGGCGGCATCACCTACGCCGAGATAGTCAAGGGCTCCGGCTCCCGCTCTAGCTCCCGCGGCTCCCGCGCGCCCGACGACCCCGCCCCGCCCGACGACGTGCAAGTGCCGGAACCGTGTGTGCTCAGTGAGAGAGTCGACCTGGTCGACGCAGTGTCGCGCGACACCTGTGTTAGCGAGTCTATCAGTGTCAGTGAGCCTTATGGCGGTGACGTGATCGTTTACTATGATGACTATGTTCCGCGTGCGGAACCGGAACCGGTTTCTGAATATTATGCCGAACCCCCAGTGGAATACCGGGAGATGCCTATAGATGTGCCACCCGTGTATCACGAATCGCCTGTATATCAGGAATCGCCTGTGTATCGGGAATCACCCGTGTATCGTGAATCGCCCGTATACCGGGATTCGTCCGTATATCGGGAGTCACCCGTATACCGGGACTCGCCCGTATATCGGGAATCACCCGTATATCAGGAATCACCCGTGTATCGGGAATCACCCGAGCCCTTGAAGAAGCTAACTGATCAACCAATGAGGGAACTACAAAATATAGAATCAGATGTATCAGAAAGGGCTATTAGCCCGACACAAATACATCGTTCGCATGAATTATCTTATGCGGAAATATTAGCACTCGGGCTACGCAAGCAACCGCGTACTCATAGCGTAACGTCCTTACCGAAACCACAAGTGGCACACGTAGAGCTGGTCAAGGAGATCGTAGTAGAATGCGTTGAGAGATCTCCACCGATTCAGCAATATGAATCGAAAGTTGAGAAGATTGAACCGCCGAGGTTCAAACCCGATAGACCCGAAAGACCGGAAAAAACGAGTAGACTTGAAAGGCCCGAGAGGCCCGAACGACCCGAACGACCGCCTCTTAGAAGTAGGTCAAGGGAAATGCCGAGACAGAGGCGTGGGCCAGAGAAGCGTACTACGAAAGCGCATGACGTCCAAGTGATGAAAAAGAAAAAAACTATGAAAAAGGTCATGGAAGTTCAGGACTTTGATGAACCTGAACAACCCGTAGAAGTAGAACTGGCACCTATAAGGGATATACTGGTTAAAGCTGCGACTGTGGAACCGACTGTGGAAGTTGGTTACAAAGAAGTCACAAAAAAATTACAACACAGTGCTACAGTCGTAGAGACTGTCACTGAGCTTGTAGCAGAAGAGTCAGAGCCTGAAACGGAGGTAGAGCAAAAGAAACCTAAGAAGAAACAAAAACCTAAAAAGCCTAGATCACCCGAAGACGAGATACTAAAAGCTCTGAAAGAAATTGAAGAGCTAGAAAGAAAGAAGAAAAAATCGAAAGAACCTCGTGATAAGAGCAAGGATAGCATAACTGAGGTTATAACAGTGGAAGCTCTGAAAGAGCCCGAAGTAATTGAATCGAAAAAACATACTAAAGAAACAGATGGACAACTTAAATCTAAGAAGAAGAAAAGTCACAAGGATTCACCTGTTAAAACTACTGATGTAAATACCGAGTTCATCACTGTTGAGTCTACCGCTCCAGTTGAACCCGCAACAAAGGAAACCAAACCTAAGAAAAAGAAGAGTCAAAAGCAAGCTTCTTTAGATCAGTCAGAGAAATCAGAGCGTAGCTCTGTTAGTAGCATCACTGACGTCATCTCTATTGTTGACTCTAGCAAGAGTACGGAAACACCCCTTGAAACAAAATCTGTAGTACCAGAAGTTGTTTCGCAAGTTGTTGAATATTATGCTTCTCGACCGGAACCGGGACCACAAGAAAAACAACAGGTTTTGCCAGTTGTTGACCTGTCTGAGAACAGAATTATTAATATTGTAGATGAGTTGCAAAAAGAAAGTTCTGAAGTTATTTCTACAATAACTTCCAATGTAACGCACTACGTCGAATCCACGAATGTTTTCGAAACAGTAACAAACACAACATCTATAAAGACAACGCGTGAGAAGAGTGTTGATTATGAAAGTAAACCATCACTCAGCGAAACTGTGAGGGAACTCATTTCGTCAAATCCTGTTGTAGAAACAAAACAGGAAATAGAACAGGCTCCTGAAAAAATAGAAATAACTAAAGTATTCAGTGATACCGTTACATCCAAAACTGAAACAATTGACACTCCAGAGAACCAAGACGTTGCAGCTGCTACAGAAGCAAAAATGTCCGAACTATTGTCAGTTCAAGAACAAACGCCGAAATTAGGAGAAGAAACTAACAAGAAAGCTTCTAAAAATAAAAAGAAGAAAGGTAAGACTCCACTAGGAGTCGATTTAGTTTCAGAATTTATTTCTAAAGAGTCTGAACAGATACAACAGGAACAAAATCAAACAGAAACAGTGCAATTAGTAATTAAACTGGAACCTGAACAACCAGCACAGGAAACACCAGAAATGGTCAAATCTGAGCTATCTAAGACGAAGGAAGCGCAGCCAGTACCAACTGGATTGACGCCTGTGCAATCGGAACAAGTTCAGCTTGAACAAGAACTGACAGAAACAATGCAGCTTGTACAAACAGACACTTTACTGTTGGAGAAAGTACAGACAAAAGAAGAAACGCAAGAGCAATTACAGACACTACATGCACAACTAGAACCTCATGAACAAACTGTAAAGGCTGAATCCTTGTATAACCCACAACCAGCAAAATTGGAAGAAACACAGCCCAAAACTGTTAAGCCGGAACTGGTACAAACAGAACAAGTACACTCAAAGCCGATACAAGATGATGTCAAAACCAATGAAGTGTCATCTAAAGATAAGAAGAAAAAGAAACAAAAGAAAAATGAAAAGATTCCAGAACCAGTAGTCTTTGAAGCTACTGAAACTGTCGAAACGATTGAAGAAGACATCAAGATGACACCTATTGAGCCTGTTGTATCAGAAATACCAAACTTAGTAGAACAAGTTGAAGAGCCAAAACCATCAAAGAAAAAGAAATCCAAAAAGAATAAACATGCTGAAGTTGAAGAAGATACAACTGTGAAGATGGTGGTCGAACAAAAAGAAAATGAGCAGCCTACTGAAGTGGTTGAGATCAGTCCTAAGGAAACTGAGGATTTGCAACCTTTTGACGTGACAAATCGATCCAAAAAGAAATTTAAGTCTAAGCAGGAACAAATTGTCAAACAAGTACTAATAGAAAGTGTTCCTGAGCAAGAAGTGCCTGCTTCAGAGCCTAAACCACCTATACAAGAAAAAAAACCAGAAGAACCTGCTTTCGAGGAAGTCAAATCGCCTGAGAAATTGCAATCTTTTGACGCGACAAAACGATCCAAAAAGATATCTAAATCTATGCAGGAACAAGTTGTCAAACAAGTATTAATAGAAAGTGTTCCTCAACAAGAGGTGTCTGCTCCAGAACCTGAACGACCTATAGAGGAAATAAAACCAGAAGAACCTGCTTTCGAGGAAGTCAAATCGCCTGAGGAATTGCAACCTTTTGACGTGACAAAACGATCCAAAAAGAAATCTAAATTTAAGCAGGAACAAGTTGTCAAACAAGTATTAATAGAAAGTGTTCCTGAGCATGAGGTGCCTGCTTCAGAGCCTGAACCACCTATACAAGAAATAAAACCAGAAGAACCTGCTTTCGAGGAAGTCAAATCGCCTGAGGAATTGCAACCTTTTGACGCAACAAAACGATCCAAAAAGAAATCTAAATCTAAGCAGGAACAAGTTGTCAAACAAGTATTAATAGAAAGTGTTCCTGAGCATGAGGTGCCTGCTTCAGAGCCTGAACCACCTATACAAGAAATAAAACCAGAAGAACCTTCTTTCGAGGAAGTCAAATCGCCTGAGGAATTGCAACCTTTTGACGCAACAAAACGATCCAAAAAGAAATCTAAATCTAAGCAGGAACAAGTTGTCAAACAAGTATTAATAGAAAGTGTTCCTCAACAAGAGGTGTCTGCTCCAGAGCCTGAACCACCTTTAGAGGAAATAAAACCAGAAGAACCTGCTTTGGAGGAAGTCAAATCGCCTGAGGAATTGCAACCTTTTGACGCGACAAAACGATCCAAAAATAAATCTAAATCTAAACAGGAACAAGTTGTCAAACAAGTATTAATAGAAAGTGTTCCTCAAAAAGAGGTGTCTGCTCCAGAGCCTGAACCACCTTTAGAGGAAATAAATCCAGAAGAACCTGCTTTGGAGAAAGTCAAATCGCCTGAGGAATTGCAACCTTTTGACGCGACAAAACGATCCAAAAAGAAATCTAAATCTAAGCAGGAACAAGTTGTCAAACAAGTATTAATAGAAAGTGTTCCTCAACAAGAGGTGTCTGCACCAGAGCCTGAACCACCTATAGAGGAAATAAAACCAGACGAACCTACTTTCGAGAAAGTCAAATCACCTGAGGAATCGCAACCTTTAGAAGAGAAAAAACGATCCAAAAAGAAGTCAAAATCTAAATCTAAGCAAGAACATGTTGTCAAACAAATTTCAATAGAAAGTGTATCTGCGCAAGAGGTGCCTGCTACAGAGCCTGAACCACCTTTTGAGGAAATAAAACCAGACGAACCTGCTTTCGAGGAAGTCAAAACGCTCGAGGAATCGCAACCTTTTGAAGAGACAAAACGATCCAAAAAGAAGTCAAAATCTAAATCTAAGCAGGAACATGTTGTCAAACAAATATCAATAGAAAGTGTACCTGAGCAAGAGATGCCTGTTCCAGAGCCTGAACCATATATGGAAGAAATAAAACCGGAAGAACCTGCTTTCGAGGAAGTTAAATCGCATAAGAAGAGGAAATCTAAAAAACTAAAGATTGAGAATGATGACATCGAGAAGGCTCTTAAAGAGATTGAACGTACAGAAGGACATAAAAAGAAACCCAAGGACAAAACATCAAAACCTAAAGGCAAGCAAGATCAACCGAAGGCAGTTATAGCTGAGGTTAAAGTAGCTGAACAAGAAATTAATAAGGATTTCACCTTAACGAAGGTTGAATATGATATGTCACCTGAAGAGGATGAAAATGTTCAACCAATTGAACATATTGACTGGAACGCTATGCTAGAAGAGGAAGAAGAAGGCGTAACTGACACCACTTTTGAACCAATCAGTAAGCCGGCGTCAAACTTAACTATTACTGAAACTGCGTATGTTGCTAACCAAGTAACCATACTGCAAGAAACGACTAATACGTTACTAGAAAAAGAACATACAGTTAGCAAAGTTGAATCTTCAATAGAATTAGCTGCTGTTCCTGAAAAATCTACTGAGCCTATCTCTGAAAGTGTCAGAGATCGAAAAGCAGTTAGCGTTGCAGATACAAAAATAGTAACACCTGTCTCAAGTACTGCTAACGAACAGAACAATAACGACAAGTTCTTCTCACCTGATGTGTTGAAAGAAGGATCGTATAATATTGTTGAAGAGATAACTCATTATGAACCTATCACTCAAGATGTTGAAACCCGGACTATATACCTAATAACACACGAAGAGAAGAAACTACCGCCAATCAGGACTGTCAAAGTATTTAGCAGTAAGAGTAACTCGCTAGAAGAACCTCAACCAATTGAAGAAAACGTAGTTTTAAGCGAAGAAACGATAAATAACAAAATCACTGATGAAAAGTCTTCCATTAATATTAGTGATAATATGTTAGGCAGTAAGATTACAACGGACAAGTTTATTGATCAAGAAAAAGTGTCTGGTTCCGAAAGTAGTATTGCAACAACAGACGTTGCTGTCCTTGAAGATAGTAAAATTGAACATGAATCTAACCAAGTGTCAATTGATACACCTGACATTGTAAATGACACTACTCTTACAAGTGTATCATCGACAAGATCAGAAGTGATAACGACACAAAGTGTAGCGAATATTGTTACCGAAGTCACAACTACAGAAACTGTAGAAAAATCAGTTGACCAGGAAGTACACTTTGAAGAAATTGAGGCTTCAAAGCCAAACGAATTTGATGAATCAAATAAACCAGAAAAACCACTTACTGAGGAGGATTTCTCTGACATACTTGAAGAAGCCATTTTTGGTTCAGTGCAAGATCGGAACAGAACGCCTGCTGAAAAGAAAAACAAGGAGAAATATTCCAACATTCCCTATCAGGAATTAGTCAATGATGTCAAGACTTACTCGGAGAATTTGGATACTTTTAAATTAGATTATGATTATTCCCAGTTTATATTGAATCAACGGGATTTTCAAACTTCACAACAAAATGACGTCATTATAGCACAAGAAGAAATAGTGCCGGTACAAGAAACCGCAGCGGACAAACCTGTATCTGAAGTGGAATCTAAAGAAGTTTCTCCTGTTCGGGAAGAACCACCAAGAGTAAGCTACCAAGAAATTAAGGACGCCAAAATTGTGCTAGCAACACAAGCTACAGAAATTCCAATAGAAATAACTCAAACTTTACCAGCGACTCAAACATCACAAGACAAACTTCAAGAAGTATTGCTTAAAACTTTTGACGAGGAGACACCTACAAAAACTGATACTCAACAAATTATTGACTTTATCACATCAGAGAGCTTTGTGTTCAGACCCGTTGACGAAATTGATGCTACCATACTAAGTACTCAGACAATCGTTGAAACTAACGTTGTCTTTAGTCCCGATGAACTAAATTTGGAGCCGCAAATATTAGACAAGCAACTAATTTATATCCAACCATCAAGTACTGAGAAATCTGCTGAACCAACAGAACCTTTACTTGTATCTTCAGTGAATGATGAAGCGCCGAGGATTAGCTACCATGAAATTAAAGACGCTGAAACAATTTTAGCGTCGCAGGTTGCTAAAGAAGCGGCTGTAAATATAGAAACAGTTTCGTCTTTGCGTGTCTCTGAAACTGTTTCAAAAACTGAAGTTACAAGTGAGACTCAAGATACTTCAGTGGAACCTCAACCTAAACCGTCAACCAAAACAGAAGAAGCGGTTACTAAAATCGAACATACTAGTAGAGTGTCTCCCATAAAAGAAGAAGTACCTAGGATAAGCTACCATGAAATCAGAGATGCTGAAATAATCTTTGCATCTCAATTGAAACCTAAAGAAGAGTCAAACGCTTCAGACGTTGCCCCTGAAAAACCTGGAGTTATTGCAGCAAGTCAACAGCCCAAACCAGAAAAACTGAAATTTACAGACAAGACCGAAGTCACACAAATGGTTGGAAAAGAGCAACCAGTTTCAGCACAAGACAGTCTCCTACAAGCTCTTGATAAAGCGATAACAACAACAGTCAAAACTGTCACTGAGCATTCTGTTGATTTTATCACCAGTGAAAGTATAGTTCCAAAACCCGTCGAACCACTAGCACACACGGTTACTGAAAAGGAGCCTGTTACTATCGTAGATGGTGAAACTTCTGAGGTGGAAAAACGGCCACTGTCACATGAAGAGATGCCACGTCATAGCTATCACGAGATCATTGACGCTGAGAGACATCTTGCACTGTCGAAGAGTGAACAATCTGTAATAGCAGAAACTGTCAGTCAAATAGTCACTCAAGACAAGAAACCTGCAATTAAGGAAACAAAAACAGAAAGCGTTATTTCTAAACCTGAACTTGTAAGCGAAATACCAACTATTAGCTATCAAGAAATATCTGATGCTGAAAAGCGATTGGCTACCAAAAAAGACCAAACAGAAGTTACAGTAACTGAAAAAGTTTCGAACACTCCTGCCAAAGAAACTTTTACAACTGAAAATAAAGTTCAAAGTACGGTAACTGTTGAGACAGTCAAGGAGTCTGAACCTCAAATATTTGAAACACCACGGATCAGTTATCACGAAATTTCTGACGCTGAATATCTCTTGGCTACAATTGTAACAAAGTCTGAAGATACAAGCAATGAAACTACTCCAATCAAACAAGTAGAAGAAATACAGGAACCGGTTATAGCAGAAGAACAGACGGTAGTTGAAAATATTCCTGTCGTTCCAGTCACTGCTGAACTGATTCCAGAAGTAGAGCAAAAGGTTGGAAACCACATAAGTCACAATGACGTACCTGTGACTAATGGTGAAATAGCAACTCCTATAATTGAAAACGTAACACAAGTGACTCCACAGCCCGAACTAATCAGACAATCAATTTTCGAAGTGCCAAGATTTAGTTATCACGAGATAAGCGATGCTGAAAGTCTTCTGGCGTCTACAAGAGTTTCTGTTCAAGAGCTGGAAGTGTCTGCTGAAGTGGTTGATGCTACTCCACTAACAGAAACTGCAACGCAAAGCGCCGTTGAGCCCATTCTGGAAAAAACAGCTGATATAACTGACGTCATTAAAGAAGAACAAAAGTCACCAGTCGTAGAACCTGTATTTGAACCAGTACGTCACAGTTATCATGAAATTCAAGACGCTGAACGTGTTTTAGCATCAACAAAATTAATTAAAGAGGCTGAAATTGAAGAAATTTTGCCTAAACAATTAGAAGCTGAAGAAAATCTAAAATCACCGGTTGAAGAAACAATTTCCACACGTGTTGAGGACACATTACTTCAAACTGTTATTAACCAACAAATCACAGCTAAAACTGACACAGAACTTACCATCGATTTCATTACCAGTGAAATTGTTGTCACAGAACCCGTACAAAATATTCATACACGAAAAGAACTCCCGTCTCCACTTCAAAAGGCGTCATTGGAAAAGATTGAACAGTCATTTGAAGTAGATGATCTTAGTAATACACCAATATCTGTAGTTTACGGCAACACTGATGTTGGAACACCTACTCTGGAACTTAAAGTACCAGTGTTTGAAAGTCAAGTCAAGGAATCGATCCCAGCTGAGGGGACCCAAGTGGATGACATTACTAATGTAAAACTTCAAACCGCTCAAGATGAAGGTTCTATTGATGACGATACATTCGAAATCATTGAACACAGTGAAGTAACAGATATTGTTAGTGATGTAAACATTACTAAACCAGAAGAAACTGTATCCCATGTATCTGCAACTGACTCTATAGTTTCTGAAGTAACAACACAAGTTTCAAAAACAGTTACAGAAATTATATCAACTCAAAGTGATATTACTACGGTGCAACCACGGTCTATAACTCCTAAAACCAGTGATGACCATGCCATAGTCAAAGACCTAATCGAAGAAGCTCTTCAAGAACCTGAAGCACCAGCTGTTACTACTACTACTACTACTACTACAGTTGCTACAAGAACCAAACCAGCTTACGAAACTTTTGTTATTGACGATCTCAATGAAAGTCTTGTGCCTGTGGTATTCGGTGATATTAAGGATATTGAACGTTCTATCAAATACAAGAAGCAAGAACTTCTGTTACAAACTGAGCCTGTTCAACCTGCAAGTCCTGAAAAAGAAGTCGTTGACGATGTCGTGGCGGTCGAAGGGTCTTTGTCTCCCTTAGAAGATATAGAAATCGTTGAAACAACGGAAGATTTTACTATCCCTCATCCCAGTGAATATGTAGAGTTAAGTCCTACTACTGATCTAGAGCTCGATGCGAAGCCTGATACTATCTCGGCGGACACACACACTCCAGTTTTAGATTCAATTATAAACCTACCTGAACCCGAAATTATTAAACTACCTTATATGGATACGCATAAACCTGCGGACGTAGAAACAGAAAGCATAGTTTCAGCTGATATTAGGGAAACACAACTAACCAAAACTGAAACTGTTAGCCGTGTAGAGAAATCTCCTATACATAGCTTGCATGACCTCCTTCCTGAAATTGACTCCATCCCTGAATTCAAACCCTCTTATTCGAACACTGTATTGTATTCAAAATTGTCGGCTGATGCACCTGAGTTTACACCCTCTTATATGTATCAGACTGTAACTACTGTGTCTGAGAGTAGATCTGATGTAGTCGAAGATGCACCTGCACCTATTTCTGTGGAAGAAGAAATTATCGAAGTCTCCACAGAAGGTTCAACAGTACCTCAAATATCGTATTCAAAAGTATTGCAAACTAAGAAGGAGAAAGCAGAAATGCCACAGGCATCAGCACCAGTTGAACAAGTATTAGAACCTGAAATCCCTTCAGAGGAAATACAAGACGTACAAGAACATGTAGAAACCAAAATTAAAAAGAATAAAAAGAAAAAGAAGAAGGAAAGAGATGATAAGAAGGAAGTTTCGGTATCTAAACCAACTGAAGTTGTGCCATTACCAGCAGCTGCACCCTCTGTATCCGAGGTAACTTCAGTTTTAGCAGAACCAGTTAATGTTTGGGCCAAAGCTGCCGAGGAAGGCAAGTCATACGCTGATGTTTTAGCCGACGGTCTGGCTCAAGAAGAAAAGGAATTTGTACAGCTAGTTATGGAGAAGCCAAAAGAAAGAGAAATACCAGAACAAAAGAAATCACGAAGAGAAAAACAACAAGAGATCGAGAAAGTAGAAAGAGCACCAGTGGATGAATTTCAAGAATTTGTAGAGACCAAGCAAACAGTATCAGAGAGTGATCATAACATTGGGTCCTGGGCTAAGATAGTAGCTAAACGATCATCGCCTGAAAGAGTACAAAAAGAAGTAGAAAAACAGCAGCAATTACAAACCCCAGTGCATGTTTCGTCTAAAGCTCCAGTGATCCTTGTGGATGAATCAGATAACGATCATCACAAACCCGACTTAGAAGTCGACGCTGAGGGCTTCATCACTGTCGAAAGAAGTAGACGATCAAGGTCCAAATCTAGAGAAGCACGTTCACAATCAAGCGTATCACAAAAACGTGAAACTCGTGAAAAATCTGAGAATAGATTTGAACCGTTGACTACCAGTCTCAAACCAGAAGATGCTGAATCCACACACAGTCCTTCAGAAGATGACAAACCGGCAAAGAAACCGAGTAGAAAGAGCCGCAGCTCGAAATCAAAGGAAAAGGAAACTAAATCTAAAGCTACTGTGGTAGCTCCAAGTACATCTGATGAAGATAAGCAACCACCTAAGAAAGATAAAAAGAAACGCTCTTCTAAGTCAAAGGATACGGTAATCAAACCAGTGGACGAAAAGATAGAAGCACATAAAGAAGTTCCGGAACCACCAAAGGTGGAAGAGAAAGAAGAAGAGCAAATAACTTGCTTACCTGTTCAATCGGAACCTAAAAAGAAAAGTAAGAAGAAGAAGAAGGATAAAAAACCTGTAGAAGTTACTGAAGCTAACGAGTCCTCGTCTCCTGTAGAAATTATTTCCTCTGAACAAATAATCGTAACAGTACCTAAAGTGCTAACAAAATCCCAGCCAAAAAGGATTGCTACTCCCGTTTCAACACCTGAAACCATTCAAACACCTATAAAAGATAGAGTGTTCTCAGAAGCCCAATTCTGGAAAATGGATCCTGGTAATTTATCCGAAATAATTTCTGTGGAAATACAACACACACCTACGGAAACTTATAAAATAGAAGTAAAAGATGATGTGCCAGCTGAGAAACCCCTTACAAAATCTAGTGAGCTGTCTGAGTTTATCACTGAAGAAATATCATCTTTTGAAACCCAGAACCAAGAACTTGATGAGTCTCTTGAGAGCAAAATGGCTGACTTACAACGGGAAATTGAGGAAATGTTGTCACCAGAAAACGATTCATCACTCAGTGACAGTTCGCCTAAAGAACTGACTACTGATACCCAAACTTCTATCGAATACCAGTATGATGAGCTACTGGATAACATGAGTCCATCACTTGCTAGTCCTGAACCTGATGGCTTAGAACCTAAGTCAATTGAAGATCCAGTGCCGGAAGAAACGTCAGAAGATAAAACCACTAAACAAGATGAAGAACTTGATGATAAGCATATTAGCATGAGTATGATTGACTCACTGCTAGATGATACCGAACCTTTATCGATGACTGAAACTCATTCCTTGGAACACTCGGAAAATCTTCTTGTTACTCAAGAGGAAGATATTACTCCCAGAGACTTAAGCATAACTGATACTCAAGTAGAAACTAGTATCGCACCGCCAGAAATACCTAAAGTTGTTACGAAAGAAGTTCTGAACGAAATGATTAAACAAACTTTGGCTAATCAAGATACAACTGTTACTAACATTAAAGAAACAACAACCATTACCAAAACTCAGAAATTGGAAGAAAAACTGACCCCTGGAATTGAGTTGGAAGAACCATCCAGTAAAAAGGAACCTGTAGAAAGACCAGAGATCAAAGAAAAACTTAAAGATAAATCACCAGCACCGGTCATTGCATTTATTGAATCAGAGAAGACCAACAAAAACATCATTTCAAAATTGGAAGTTACTGAGAAAGCTAATCAGAGAGATGATATACTGAAGAAATCAGTAATTTCCTTTATTGAAACTGAGAAATCACAAGAAGAACTAGTCCCGTCGGAAGTTACGAAAGTGCCATCCCAAGAAGAAAAATTACAAGACCTTATAAAGTATACAGAACCAAGTATCACTGGAAAAGATTCTGTTAGAGCCGATATTGTATCTAATGTCCCACTTTCTAACATTGATACCATTACTAACAATTTCACGAACCTAAAAGCGGATAACTTTTGGACGGACAAACACAATGTGCATGATGCGGAATTACTATTAATCGAACGTAAATCTGTTGAAAAAACAATTTCACCCGTAGACACTGATGAAACTCATGTCGACGAAGGCATTAGTGTCGAGGAAAACATTATCAAAGATAATTCATTTTGGCCTGAAAAACACTTATATCATGACGCTGAATGCCAATACTTCCTATTATTGGCTCGTAAAACTAAACCACCCACTAATGACTCCACGGAAATAGAAATTAAAGATCAAAACGATAAGGATAGAGATCAGGGCGGCAGCTCTGGTCACTCTTCTGAAGGTGACGAGCCAAAAGATTCATCTGGTTCACCTTATGACACCGACTACATGTCCATGGACCTACCCGGTGGCATGTGTAGTTGGAAAGACAAATCTTCATACTTGAGCGTCGAAACACCTGTTGTTGATGACGTTGTGGACGAGCCTGTGTCTAGGGAGGATATACTAACCACCCTGCCCATAGCACCAGCCCCATCCTCATCCAAACAGGAGCCGGAGGAGACGCCACTGAGGACCGCAAAGGTGACTGACCCACAGTCGTATTGTACGATTTTTAAATATCTACTATATGTTTGGCATGATATAATTACTAAATTCTTAATTTCACATATTACGAAGCTCTGTATTGTGATGTATTTAGCCACGCCGCAGCTCGTCTTGTAGTGCCACATTTTGGCGTGCACTGTAAATTATTACAGTAGTATAGTGACGCATTTTATTAGCCCTTAATTTTTGTATTGTGTGAATTATAATACCTACTCTAGTCATCTCTAGTCAGATTTGAACTTTTTCTAGTCTTTGTCAGTCATCTGATATTTTATTGTAATAAACCTTAAAAATAACGTGCATTGTTTTATTTACAAATGATGATAGTTTTATTTTTATTATTTTTGATAATCAGCGTGTACCCCCGTCAAAATTTGGCCACTACGAGACGATAGACTGTTGCCGCTTAAATGAGACAAATTTTTATAGAGTCTTTATTTGGGCATTGAAAGTTGATGAAAACTGGAACCCAGAACAACCAAGACTCCAAAGTCTGCAATTTTAGTAATTTACAAAGAACTTAGACAAAGTCTGCAATTTAATTTGAAAGTTTTTCTAAGGTCAGTCATATTTTTTGCTACATTTTGAATTTTAGTAGTTTAGTTTGCAAGACCTTTTATACCAAAATTTATTGAATGGTAATTTCAAGTTATTTTATCTGTATTGTTTTGAATGTCTTGTTCGAAGTATTTTAAAGCATCCAGTCATTCTAAAATTAGACCAGAATTGATAATGGATTATCCTTATTTCAAGTGTTCCGTGCCGCCCCCGCGCCAAGCTTATCGGTGTGAATGCCACACGCTTCACCACGCTGCCATTGACAATTGAAACTAACATCAATAGGTAGTTTAGGGGGAATTGATGAGTTGCTGTTTTTTCGTATTCTCTTTATTCTAAAACCAACCTAAGTATTCATAAAATATACTAACTAGTATTCAGTAATCAAAATCAAATCCTCCATTACTGCCAGATCTTTTCAAAATTGTACGACACTTTCCAAATCTCTTGGCTTGAAGAATGTTTTTGTTTCCAAAACACAATATATTCAGCTGATTGGAATGTAAAATTCTTTAACATCACGCGACCCACGGTACAGGACACTTGATATTCAGACTGACCAGCTTTTGTTTTATCGATAGTAACTGTCCCAGTTTGCAGACTTCTTAAATTCGCATGTCATGCCAACATTGCAGCATTGTTATGAACTAAATTGAGTTGTTTTTTGTTATTGTTTTGTTGTTGTATTGTGATCCTAACCTTATAGTCCATCGGAATGATCACGTGGACTGTTTGAACCCTGAATATGTTTTAGACGATATGGAATCAAAAGTTTCGCAAAGTTTTAGTCAATCATTGCAAGGAAAGTCTCTTAAATTCAATGTAGATTTGGATAAACTGGGTCTAAACTTTAAATAGACGAAAATGAATTCATTAAATAAAATTCAATCTCAAATTAAATAACACCGTAATGTTTATGTAATAAAGCTAATTTTATGTCTGCGCTCATTCCGCAGTGTACAAGCCGTGCATAAATTCTAACTTTATTCGTCATGAACGCTTACATACGTTTCCTCGAGTATGCGAGCCCATAATTTATGTTTTGGCAGTTATCCAAAACTATTGGTCCAGAGATGTATTTAATCTTGATTTACTTCCACACGTGAACTGATAGTGCATGCCGTTTTACATTTTGAAATACTACAGGATGCACGTTTTTGAGTTTTAGTATCCCAGTGACGTCTTATGAACCTCATTATAGAATGGGCAAATTGTAATGTAGTTAGTTACCTATGCGTGCCAAACCCTTTGTTTTGCAAATAACAATTTGCTACAAAATTAGAAATAATTATGTGAAATCTTGATAGAACTGAAACTTTTGATTCCATGTCCCTATTTCACAAGAGTGATTTGCTAATACAAGCGTGTGTTCTCAGGACGAATTATCTAACGATATAGAAACTCTGCTAGAAGAAATAAGAGATGTACAAACGCGGTTATCGGACCTGCCTGATGAGAGTCTGGAAGCCATGGAGGAAGGTCTCAGGGTAAGTCGCACTGTATATACACCATCGATCAAAAATAACAGACCCAAATTCCCACTGACGTAGACGAAGCTAAACATAGATTCGCTATCTCGTAATGCAAATTGGTTTAGAGCAGACTTTCAAATGGATGTTCATACAAAATTGCCCACATAGCTGCCTTATAAACAAAACTAGAACTCAGTTACATGACGTTTGGAGTTGGGAGTTTTAGAGAAGCAGCATCAGCTGTTTACTTGCCAAGTAAGCCCGTAGGTGGTGAGTGAAAGAATTAGGTTACTGTGACTCTGTTACAGAATTACTGTTACTGTAATTTGTCATTGTCTTCTTCTTAAATCTTCAGTTACTACATTTTGGCTATTGTTCTCCTAATGCAACATTTTTGTTTTCCAATCAAAACGAAGCCTTAGCTAAATAGGTTGACCTAAATTATAACTTAAACGGAACTTGTATTATTCGTAACTCTAGATAATAATTTTACCATTGTCCGTGTTTACAATAAAACAACTGTTGACAAGGCTTTTAATAAACGCAACGTTCTTCCTCTTATCAGCATCCAAGACGTGACTGATAGCTGCATACATTTTAGTGTTGATCATTATATTTGAGTTCTGTCATCTCCCAACAATGCTGTGGCCTTGACAATGAGTTAGTCCCATATATTGTGATGTTTCACCAAATGATGTCACCTGCGTTACGACATACAGAGTTAATAATAATGTTAGTGTTTGGCTTCTCGTAGGGCACTAGTAAGTGAACGAACGTAGTGCAGTCGATACGAATTATTCGAATGAAAATTTAATTTACGATGGAATCGATTTGACTCGATTGTTATTTCGTGAAGTGTTGTATAGTGCTGTTGTGCTTTTATTTTTGACAGGTATTGCTTTTTTGTTACTTATTAATTTTAAAAGCTCTGTAGTTCTTAATTTAATAATTGGAGGTGACTTCTCTGTGCTCAACTCAAAATAACTTAAGGATATATTCGATTTGTGACTCATTTTATGATTGAATTTACATGATTTAGTGGCAGCCGCATAATTTTGCTAATTTAGTGCATAGATCAAATTTAAAAACTGAATAGACTTAAAAAGTATCTAAAACATAGCTATTTATCTCTTTACATAAGCCTTTAACAATGCAGCATCCGTACTCTTTTCATTCCCATTGAACCCTATTCTATTTTATGTCCAGTTACCTTTGGGTTGGTCATTGTCAGTCAATCAGGTGGAACGGTCGTGGTACATGCAATTTATTGTCGAGCTCCGGATCCCCTGTTTATTGTGGTCAACTAGGCTTGAAATCAATGACCTGTAGGTACCTGTCTTTTGATCTGAATCAGTGTGAACTGGGGTCTGAAAAATTTAATGAAATATCCAGTGGAGTTTGACTAGTGTTGACGTTCTGTCTTTACCAATATTAAAAAAGTTTCTAAGTGTTTTTGTTTGAAATTAGGGGGTAGGTAATCTTAGGAACTACTGCTCTTATTCCAAAAATTCGTTCACGAACGGGAAGCTACAGTATCCCCAAGTGTTATAGGCTACATTTTAAACGATCCTGTGGGTTAATCTTATTACATAAAAAAGATGACAGAGAAGTCTATTAATAAGACGTTCTGATGATGATAATTATATAAAAGACATTGTAAAAACATGAAAAGTTTTGATAGCGGTTTCACTTGTCTCTATTAACTTTTGTCAGTATTCATATTATAAATCTGAAATAATCAGTGAAATGAACAGGATTTAGCTTTTTATCAAAATTATTTGCACAATACTAATGTTAGGACGGCACAGAGTTGACAAACGTCGTTGACATTACTAAATTTGAGTAGGTGCCTTGTTTACCATCCCACGTAAGTAAAGTTGTAAGAGTATAGTAAACAAGAATAGTATTATACTATTTATTACTTCACATGGCATATAAACATATAGGATGTTATCCCCGAAGGATTAGGCAGAGGTGAACTTAGTAATACCCATGTGTTACCAGATCCATGGAATATTGTGCGAGCTTATTGCGGCATCATCATCAGCCTATAATTTTCCCACTGCAGGGACTTTATTGGCATCAACTGGGCGCTAATTTTGTGTTACTTATGAGAAATTTCTTATGGAAGAGCCCAATTAAAGCTTGCTCTACCTGGGAATCAAATGTAGCATTTAGGGGCTAATAAACATCATTCTTACATAGTTCTTAGACCATTTATACAAAATGACATTGACATTTAAGTACTGTAAATATAAACTAGACATTGTTTGCTTTGGCCAATATATTATTTGTCCGAGAAACACTGTTATTCCGTATTTTCGGAATTCTGTAGTTGATTTGTACATGTTTACTTCATAAATTCTGTGAGCAATGTCTTAGTTTCTAAATACTAACGTACATTCTTGTTATTTACGGTTTACGTATTAGGTACTCAGATGTGGAGGTCAGATAGACAATCGCTCTACGTGAAATATTGACATTTCGGTCCGGATTTGCGCCTGGTTGATGGCAATAGGCTATGCCGAGTGATGTGCCTAGTGGCAATATTGCCACTGCCGGTAAAATACCAAAATAGCCAGCAGCATTGGAAATATTGCCAAAGTTGCCGGTCAATGTAGATTAGGGCCTTTATATGACATAGTTTCCGTACTTAATTCAACTTATAATTTTACTAAGAAATATTCCCCGAATATTTCCACTCCCGGCAATTTTGCCACCAACATTCCCACTTCGGGCAATATTGCCGTCAACGGCACATCTCTAGGCTAGCCCCCCTATTACATGGGACTTAAAAATAAATGGCGAAATATTGATGAACTAATTGAACACCTCTGCCAAACCTTTCAGGGGATTACAGGCGTGATGCATTTAAATATGGTCGTTTCGGCTAAACTGGAAATTGACCTCAACATAGTGTAGAAAAGGCTAGACAAATAGAGATAGAGTTAGGTACTTAGTAATACATTAATGATATTGGTATTGAAGCGATTCCAAGACTGGCAATATCATCATCAGCTGTTGATTATAGCCGTGACGCCATAGTTGCGATCATTTCCAAAAACAATGTTACGGATTTATATTGAGTATGCCACGGTCTGGTTAGTGACATCAGATCCTAATCTAGATTTTTGTCATTTGTATTTTGAGCAGGCACATTATGGTATTTGATAATTCTTAAATATATTATTATGACTAACATATGCCCGTCGCTCCCTGTGAAATAATGGTATTCAGCTGTATCCAGTTAGACTGCAAGCAGGCCCCAGTTTTAGTTCAGAAAAGGCTATATAGATTTTGTGTGCCCACTGTTTTATCAGTCTATAATATTCCTACTGTTAGACTTCAATCCTCCTCTGGGAGAGGAAATGGACTGAAGCCCAATACTCATGGGCTCTGTGCAGTTTTGTCGATGTCATGTCACATGGTTTTTTTTTTGTTTTTTCCCTCGCATTACTTTCCTTCGCCGTTTGTGGAAGTGTACCTATAGAAGTTCCAAGTAACCTTACCATAACATCACAACTGCAATCTTTGAAAGGTTAGGCAGGTATTTAGACAGATAGATATGTCCGATGTAAGTGAGAAGTGACCTTACTTACTTTGAACATGCATTGTTTGTGCATTGAGCACATTTTGTCTGTACTGTTCTTTTTCACGTAAAGAGTCTTGCTGTAGCCAACACAGTATGCACATTCAAAGATACTCGTTAAAAGATAATTTTTAGTACATCGTTAACACTAATAAGCTCTATAAACTTCGTCCCATAAAATTTACGAGTTCCGTACTTTACCTGCAAATAGAAATACTTTAGTTTGGTAGGAAGAATGATGAATCATTTTCACCTGTTTTTCTTGCAGTTTGCATTTCTCATAAGGTGATGACTACATATTTATGACCTTCGTTTGTCCTGACAACGGATTTTCAGAATCATGTGATTTGCCTGTAGTTTTAAGTGTTATTAATGTAGGTAAACGGTATTGTTTTCCTTGTATGAGGCCGGTAAGATAAAATTATCCATTTGTTATTTGTACCTGCGCCATGTTTTGTGTCAAATATCCGGACCCAAAGGCCGACAAAATAGTCTTTACTGTTTTAAATTCCGGTTGTGTACTTTGTTTTTATTGCATTGAATAAATCATTCAATTTTCCTTTAAATACTGTCATTGCAATAAGTTAAATAAAATGAGTATTGCTATGGAAATCATTAAGGATTCAAGCTAAATATACATTGTATCATTGATGACTTTACCGACCCCATAGAGATAGTCAGTATGAATTATACATACAATGTGTGTTTTATCTTTATTAGCCTATGACATAATTTGTATGAGCAATAGCATGTTTTCCAGCTCACATCACGTTTATATTTAGACTTTTTTCTAAGAAATTATGACGCCATGTTTATTTTTGGTTTATCTCTGTCAATTAGTGTGCGATGCATTTTAGTGAGATATAAGTGCGACAGTGTTTTTCACACCTTTAGTGTCAAGACAACTTAAAACAACTAATTTGTCCATTTTTTTTAGTTTATTGTTAGGTTAGTTTAGTTTATTTTATAGTTTTTAATTAATGTAATTGGTCCCAGAATCAGATATTCAAAGTTTTTACTGAGAGTAGTCCGATTCTCAGAAATAGGAACGTTATAGAATGTGTATGCTAGTGTTTTATTGTAAATATTTAGTGTCAATCATAAGTTTCTGTTTATAGTTATTACATCTACTATTTTATGGAATATTACTTTGCTATCTTGGCTTGAATGTATCAAGATACTCAGTGTTGCTTTAATTTCAAAGTACCCATTTACACCAGTTGGTCCCATCTACCGTCACTTTGCAAGCCACTAAACACATTTAGATTTTTACTGCTCATGTGATTTCTTCATGTGTTTATCTTCAGTTAAACCCTGCTATAAATTGTGTAAAACGTTGATGTTTTAAAAACAACGTTGTTATTTGTTTTGCTGTAGGTCACATTACTGCCCTAAATCTGCGAGGTTTTAAGATCTTGTTTGTTAGTTTTTATTATGACTGTTTCACTTAGATTATTTTTACAATCTAAATGCGTAACTGTAATGCTGTAAGGTTCTAGCTTAGCTTGGATTTTCTTCCTTCTCTTACGTTTCTGATCTTTCGCCTGAGTATTAAATTACTAGCATGTAGCTTAAGATATTGTTTTTTTCAAAACTAGCCTTCTTCTCTGAGTTTAGACAATACTATTATTTTAGACTGCTCTTACAGAGTGCATGTCTGAAAGTTCTATTCGAATGTCTTTGCTGCAATATATACTGAATTTATTTTGACTTATTCGAAATATTATGTATTATGATGAGGACATAATATCTGTTTGATTCGACATTTTCCACAATTTGTCTGTATCTACAAATTAACACTTTCTTCCCCATACATTACAGGAGGGCATCACAATTCTAGTCAAGTGCGAAGAAGCTACCGAGATTCTGGAGTCGAAGATCATGGAGTACCGGCAGGAGTCGGAGGTGCAGTCCCTTATCAAGGAGCTGGTCATCATGAAGGCCAGGATTCAGAAGTTACTGACCCAGGCCAGAGACGGCATTAACATCATCCAGGTAAGAAAGGTAACTCTTTCCACTTTACTTTCTGTGCAATGGGGACTAACCGGTTTGTTGCATTTTTTCCACTAATATTCTTTTTAGATTTAATTTAGTTTTTGTGTGATTTTTGAGATGAATGATAGAAAACTATGAAATAAAAAGACGTGCTGTGCCAACACCAAATCCATAGAGATGGGATAGGACAGGAGCCAAATTATCAATTACATTTGATATAAAAATCACGACAAAACGTTCATTAAATTACTAATGTAGTTAAGACTTGTGAAATTACTCGTAAATTACCACTAACTACTAATTCACACCGTCGTAATTTTGTCGTAATTTTGCTTAGCTTGTTAAATTGTCGCACCACGAGATTCAACTATAGTATTAGCAAAGTCATGACAAGTGTATTGCTATGATTTTACTAATAGGAATTAATCTGGTAAACTAAAACTACACAAAATATAACTGTCAAATTAAACATTTCAGGACGCCAAAGTAGAGGTGGCACGTCAAGCAAAAGAAATCGAAGAACAGAAGGAGAAGATCGCTAAACTGGACAAGTGGCTCGAGACTATCAACAATGGCCTCAAGGAGACCACCGTGCAGTCAGAAGTTCTCACTGAAGAGGACATCGTTAGGTATATTGAAGTTTACGAGCGCTACATCAGGGAGTACGAAGAGTATGAGATTATACTGAAGTCAATAACTGTGATAAGCCAAGATGAATCTAGTCAGACCTTGAGGGTGAGATTGAGTGCGACGCAGAAAGCGTTAGAGGAAACGAAGCATCTAGTCATTATAGAGATAGAGAGGTTAAGGCAAGTGCTGCAGCACATGAGAACGGCACCAGAAGTGGTCGAAGACGACATCTCGCAGACTGATAGGACGATCGACTCAACGTCCATGCCCGAAGAAGTCGTCTCGCCAAGAGAAATCATTAAGGAAAAGGAACCGTCAGAGAAAGTCCCATCTAAACAACCCTCTGTCGAAGAAAGCGTTAAAATTACAGTACACGAAAGTAAACCTAGTCACGAGAAGCCCGAACCGGTCCAAATCCAGATTGTGAAAGAAACCGTGGCAATTGAAACTCAAACTGGCAAGAGTCTCATGTCGGAGCCACCGTCAGTGGCTGACAAGTCTGTGATATGCCAACCTGACACCATCGTCACCCACGACGTGGCCATCACATGCGCTCCTCCCGTTGAAATGGCAATACAAACGAGTGAGCCGCATTCCGAATCAAAGGAAATTCTTGAAAACATCCAAGTCAGGCAGACGATCTCTGACGGCCATGAGACCATTGAGATTGCCAGTCGACCTGTGATTAGAGAGCAAAGGCTCGACGAGAAATCACTTCTCGTTGACGCTAACTACAGAGATGACAACTTCAGAAAAGATTCGCAACTGAACATTACCCATAGCCTGCCTCAATCTTTCGAGACGGTTATGGTGGAACCTGATGAAACCACCACAGAAGTCGTGGTAGATGCGGACGGTACTAGAAGAATTATCGTAAGGAAGGTCAGAAAAACCCTGGTCACAAGACAGCAGATAATGCAAAGTCAACAACATGAATCTCATATATTATCAAGTGATCTCCCACTCGACAAGGCGTACTCTCAGATAGTGATAAGGGATGAGAAGGCCGGAACATCTACAACACTAGAAGATGGTGGAGTACAACACATGGAATATCAATCCTACGGAGGCCAAGTTCTGACTCGTCTACCTGGAGGTGAAGTAACTATTCAGGAGTTCACATCTAGGCCCGATATGACAATTACTATGGAGAAAGATATGGACCCAGAACAAATTCTTCTTCTAGCTGAGGGTCAAGAACTTCCTCAAGTTCAGACATCTACATCAAGTGTGACTGCTGTCGTTCAACAAGTCACCAAGAGAATTGTCAAGACTCGCAGGCGCATTATACGCCGTGTTGTTATCATTGACGGCAAGGAACATGTTACTGAGGAAATAGTCGAAGAACCCGACAATGTTGAGGTTGTTGAGGAACAGATCCCAAGGGTTTCCATCAATGTGACGGAGAGAGGCGACCTGCCACCCACCATTGATGAAGGTGATGATGACGGAAAAGGAGATCACCCAGCGCTTCCTCCTCGCAAGGATGATGAGTCTTCTCAAGGTGATAAGCCAAGAGATGATCAGCCAACTGGAGACAAACCAGGTGATGATAAACCAAACAGTGGCAAACCTGATGATAAGCCCGAAGGTGATAAAGAACAAAGCCAACAGGTTGATGCACCAGGTGAGCTAACCCAAGCTGAACAACTGGAGAAAATGATGCAAGACTTCATCCAAAGGGAAGGTAGTAGTCATCGCACGCACATTACAAAATCCACCACTGTACGCTCCTCACAAGAACGAGAGAGCACTCCAGTTAAAACTGTCACAGTGTCTGAGTCCTTCGAGATTCTTCCTGACGATGATGTCCATATCCAAGAACCTGATGAAACTACCTACATCGTACAAGAACCACATGATGGTCAAACGACATATATTACTGGAGGAGTCCAGCACTCAACCTTCGAATCTTCATCCACTAACGTGGCTACTGTAGTACAAAAGGTCACCAGAAAAATCACAAGGACGAGGAGACGCATCATGAGGCACATAACAATTATTGACGGAAAAGAACATGTGAGAGAAGAAGTGATTGAGGAACCAGATGATGTTGAGGTCATTGAAGAGGAACCGAGAGTATCGCACAGTATTCAAACTGAAGGTGTCAAGACTAAACGCATCCGCGTTATCAAACAAGTACAGATCATCGATGGAAAAGAACATGTCACTGAACAAATCGTTGAAGAACCCGATGATGAGTATGTTCCAGATTCGACTATTACCACTGAAATTGACGTGAAATTAGGCAAACCTGAAGTATTGGAAGTTATCCAGGAAGATGTTACAGGTGAACAACCAAAGGTCACGAAAACGACGACGGTTACTGTAGGTCCGACACAGAAGAATACCACCATTGTTGACGTCACTAAGAGCTTTATTGGCAGTGAAAGCGAACACTTTGGTGAATCAAGGCCTAAAGTAAAACAAATCATTCAAACAGTAACTGAAGAGACTATTCCTCAATCATTTGAGAAGCCAAGTGACCAACCCGATACATCTTTCAAAATTGTCAAAGAAACTGTCCATTTCACTGAGCCTGACGTAACTACCATTACTTCATCTGAACAACCAGATATGTTTTCAACAACTACAACTACAAAACATTTTACTTCCCACTTCACCACTACGACGTCTACTGAATCGCAAAAGAGCACAAGTGTGATTGACGTCACAAAAAGTTTGATTGGCAGCAAAATGGATCATTCATTTGTTCCCGAAGATTCTACGAAAAAGCCTGAAGATGAGAAAACAAGTCCTGATGCAACAGTGACTACTAAAACTATTACTGTTACCGGACCAACTGAACAATCTCAGACGATAACAACAATCACAACGTCAGAAACATCAGTTCCTGAATACACACAAAAGGAAACTGTCACTGTAGTCAGTTCTACTGAGCCAGCACCTTCTGAAAAACCTAGTGAAGTTGACAAACCCAAAGTTGTAGCACATGTGACAAAGGACAAGGTTCCGGAACCTGATACGGTGATGCAAATGATTCAGGAAACTGCCCAATCCATTGAACCTCAAATTACTGTTACCAAGAAAACGACTAAAACAAGTAAAATCACTGAAACTGACAGTAGTGAACCAACTGTCACTGAAACTGTAACTAAGACTGTTGTAACTAAAACTTCTGAAACGAATGGCTTTAAAGATACAAGTGTCATTGACATAACTAAGAGCTTGATTGGTAGTGAAATGGATCATTCTGCGGTTTCTAAAATACCGGCGTCCCCTGTTAAAGTACCAAAGAAACCTGAAGAGATTAAAGAGGTACCACAGAAACCAGAAGAAAAGCAAGAGGTACCACAAAAACTAGAGGAAAAGCAAGAGGTACCACAGAAACCAGAAGAAAATCAAAAGGTACCGCAGAAACCAGAAGATAAGAAAGAGGTAAGACATAAACCAAAAGAAAAGAAAGGGGTACCACAGAAACCAGAAGAAATAAAAGAAGTACCACAGAAACCAGAAGAAAAGAAAGGGGAACCACAGAAACCAGAAGAAGTTCAAAAAGTTCTAGAAAAAGAATCTGAAGTTCCTAAAGAACCTGAACCTGTCAAACCAGTCGATGAAAAACCATCAAAGGCAGAAGAATTAAAACCAAAAGTAACTGTAGAAGTGAAATTAACAGAACAACGGTTACCGGCCAGAGATGTTTCTGAGCCTAAAATAGTTGATGTCGTACCTAAACAACCAACGTCACTCACTGAGGCTACAATTTTAACTCAGAAAGACACATCTGTTTTCGATATTACAAAGAGTTTCCTTGGAACTGAAATCGATCACTCTGCCATTCACAAAACTTCAGAAAAACCTAAAAAGGAAGAAGTAATTCCTGAAAAATCTGAAGAAGGAAAAACTATTTCTAAAAAAAAGAAAAAAGGAAAAAAATCAAAGAAAGATGAGGCAATTCCTGAGCAACCAAAGAAGGAAGAGTCACCAAAACCTCAAGATGCAATCATGGTTGATACTGGTAAAACAGTTACAGTTACTACTACTACTCAAGAAGATATTGCTACAACTACCAGTATTCAAGAAACCAAACCTACAGTTGAGAAACAAGTTATTAAATCACCTGAAACAGTAACAATTGTCAAAGAAACTGTCCAAACTGAACCTGTGCCTATTATCACCACAGAAGACATCTTAGTTCCTGAACCAGAATTGGCTCAAGCTGTGGAAGTGACTGATGTCACCCCTGAAATACCCAAAGATACAAGTCTTGTCGATATTAACAAGAGCTTCATCGGTAGTGAGATGGATCACACTGTGGTGTCTAAGATACCTGCTGTACCTGTGACAAGAGAAGAGCTACTTGAAATGGCTGTTGAAGCTACAGAAGAACCAGAACTGCCTGAAGCTTTGTCACAGGTTAAGGAAACTGTGGATGTTTCACCTGAAGTGGTTACCACAACTAAAATAACGGATCAAGTTGACGTTACTAAGAAAGTGAATATATGGGAATCTGAGCCTGAAAAACCAAAAACACCTCTGGAAGAACTGAAGGTTACAGAAAAGCCTTTACCAATTGAAGATCAGAAACTTACACAAAAAGCAAAGACACCTGAAAAGCAAATTGTCCCGGAGCAGAAACCTAAAGATGCTAGTGTACAATTCATCACGCAGGAAATTACAGAGCAAACAGGCGTAACACAACTCAACATTTCAGAACTTACTAGAGAAATGCTGGAGAAGGAAAGCATTCATGCTGGTACTATTCACTCTCCAGTCAAAACTGTAGAAAAACCTTTGGAAGAAATACCATCTGACGTTCCTGAAGATATTTCTCATACTAGCATTAAAGAGGTGTCTCATATATCTACAGGTACTGCTACAGAACCTAAAGATCCAGTACGACCTGATGAAAAGTCATCATCGGTTTACATTTCTCTTAAAGAAGAGTCAATACCAGTAAAGAAAGAAGCTGTACCTTCAGTACCAAAGGACGTAAAGCCCCAAGAACCAATCGTGCAGGAACCTGTAAAGGAAATTGAAAAACCTCAAGAACCAGTTGTAGAAGAACCTGTAAAGGACATTGAGAAACCTCATGAACCAGTTATTAAGGAATCTGTAAAGCATGTGCCTCAAGAACCAATCGTCAAGGAACCTAAAGTGGTTGAACAGAAACCCACTCCAGTTCCCGAGGAACAAAAACAAATATCTGTAGAAGATGATTTCCTACAAACTGAAACTTTCAAACAACCACGGATCGGTATTGTCGAGCTGACAAAAGAACTTATCTTCCAAGAAGGTTCGGATAAGTACGAACAAACCCCGAAAGTCCCCGAAACTTACAAGATTGGGTTCGAAAACATCACCAGCCAAATTACTACTGAAAAGGCACCAACACAGTCTACAGTCGAAGTGGAAACATTGAAAATAGGAACAACTATCTCTGAATCTGATGTCACTGAAGTTCCTGTGGCACCAGAAATGTCCTACGTCAGACAGTACGAGCCCCAAGTCCAAGGGTCATCTGACAGTGTTAACAAACTCTTGATGACGTTTGGCCAGCCTGAAACACAAGATGTTCCTTCACAAACAGCTGAATTTGTTGGTCCAGCTCAACCAATCTCAGGCAGACCTGGTACTAAATACGATGTTTCCATGCTGCTTCAATCAGAGCGCCTAGATACAGATCTACGAGGTTTCAAACCTGATGCACAAGTTACACAACCTGAGAAGCCCGAACAAACTGTCGACATTAAATTGGCTTTAACTAAATACCGTGAAGCAAAGAAGATCGAACCTAAAGTACAATACGATTTAAAGGTTGAAGATTTCGAAACTGAACCAATCGTTGTAAAGAAAGACATTGAAGTAATTCTGCCAAGTGAAGTCAAAATCACTAAAGAAACAGTTAAGGTTCCTATTGCCGACGTTGCTGCAGAACAACCTAAAGCAGAAGTTACACCAGAATCTGTTAAAGAACCTAAAAAGAGCAAAAAGAAGAAGAAGCACAAGGCTGGTTCAACAACGAGTGAATCGACTGAAGTTGAAACTGACAAGAGCATTGCAGCTTCTGACAGTTCATCACTCAGTCACTATGTGGAACTTCCAACATCACCTCCACGCGAATCTCCAACACCAACAGAAGAAATATTAGAACCGGTTGTAGTAAAAGAACTTACTCCTGTACCGGTTGTTACACCTAAAGAACCTACACCAGTTGTTACACCAAAAGAACCTACACCAGTTATTGAACCTACACCGGAACCTGTTGTGGAAGTAGTTGAGGAGCCTCAAGTACCCGAAAAAGTACAAACACCTGAAGAACCTTCAATCGAAGAACCAGCCATACCTGTTATTGATGACTCGTATGTTGAATCTGAATCTCTCACTATCTCAGAAGAACGAGGATACGAGGCTGAAGACATTTCCTTGGGACCTGTTGCAACTCCTGATAAGAAGAAGAAACATAAGAAACGAAAGCCTCATGGAGTTAGCGAGGAAACTGCTTATCCAGTTATCACTACAACTGAAACTGATGACACTACAGTGACAACACCGGTAGAAATGCTAGAACCTGCAAAGAAGGGCAGAGATAGGAAACGCAAGAAAAAGACTCCGGTTGAACCGGCGAAGTCTCCTTCAGAACCTGATGTAGAACCTGATGTAGAACCTGAACCTATTGTGGAGCCGGAGCCAGAACCAGAAGTGAAACCAGAAAGCCCCAAACAGGGAACCGAAGTCGAAGCTTTGTCACCGAAAGAAGAGTCATACCACACTATAAGTGAAACTTCTGATATTACGACCGTCAAAATCGTTGAAGAATGTGTTCACAGCAGTCCAGAGACAGCTGAGAGAGAAGTAGGAACAATTCTCAAATTCCCTGTTCCGGTAGTGGAAGAAATTGCTACCCAAGAATACTCTATCCAAACATCTCCTGAGGAAACTGAACCCATTGAGGAGGCACCAAGACCTGAAACGTCTGACATTGAACTGCAGACAACACCTACATCTGTGAGCGAAGTCATAACACAAACAACGCCAGTGGAAGACAAAGAAGCTCACACGCAAACGATTGAAGAAGTCACTACTGTAGTAGAAAAACTAATGTCTGATACTGAAATACAGACAAGCAGGTCTGAAACTCCTGAACAAATCGTCCAACTTGAAGCTACAACTCAAGTCATTCCTCATGATATCAGCACTCCTGAAGAAAAGTTCTCACAGACTTCACCCGTTGAAGAACCTGTCGTTGTTGAAAAATCAATAACACCTGAGATTATAACAGAATCGCGAGAAATACAAACATCTCCATTGCCCGTAGTACAAAAAGATGAAAAGAGTACTGAAGTGGTAGTAGAGACGACCGAAACTGATATCCAAACTGTCCAACAAGAGATAACAGAACAAGGAACATCGACTACTCCAGTTAAAGAGAAGGAGTTAACAGAGATGGGTATGCAAACGCCAGAGGTCCCTCTTGTCAGTACTTTCACTCAGTCAGATACACCTGAACCGGAGCCTATCAAAGAAGTCGAACCTGTGCCCGTAGAAGTACCTTCACTACCTTCACTGGAAATCAAGAAGGAAATCATCACGGTTGACAGCACACAGCAAACAACACCAAGAGAAGAGGTAGAAGTACCTAAACTTGAACTGAAGGAAATTGAAACTGTTGAATTTTCTCAGCAGACCACTCCTAGAGAAGAACCAGTCGTACAGGTGCCAGAAGTCGTGGAAGAACCTAAGGTAGTAACACCACCAGCAGAACCTGAACCTACACCGGTCGTGGAACCCGTAATTGTACCCGTGGTTGCACCAGTTATTGAACCTGTCGTTGCACCAGTGGTTGAACCACCAAAGAAGGAGGTCACAACAGTAGACAGCACACAACAGACTTCCCCAAGATCACCACCACCTGTAGAAGTAGCTCCAGTGCCTGTTCCGATACTGGACTTGGAAAGGAGAGAAGTCATCACAATTGACAGCACCCAACAAACAACTCCTAGAGACTACTCCGAAAGTTCTATCTCAACATCCACAGAGGAACCTTACGAAGTGCACCTCCGAGCTCAGATCTCTATTCCTCAAGCTACTACCGACTTCATTGACAGTGAACGCTCGTTCGAAGAACCTCCACAGTCCATTCTGGGAGATAAATACAAACAGAGGAAACGCAAGTCGAAGAAAAAGACAGAATCACCTCTGTTACAATCACCAGAGAGTCTATCAGATCCAATCAACACTGAGCTTTCTATGTCTGAAACACCAACTAGTGATGATACATCACTTAGAGACTCCTCTTCAATAGATGAAGGTATCTCTCAACTGGCCAGTCCTGTGATGCCAAGGCAAACACAACAACATAAATTGACCTACTCTGACGTAGTACAAAGGTCTAAATCCAAATCACCATCTCCCAGCAAGACAATAATTCCTCAGAAATCAGAAAAAGCAAGATTACTCGATACTCTAGAAAAGCGAACTCAATCAGTAACAGAACCACAGAAGAACATGCCTGATGACTCCATGACTGTTGCGTTGCTAGAACCTTCCGTAGAACAATCCTACAACCTTGTCGTCAACAAAGAATTAGATGAAGTCAAGAATTCCATTGAAAGCAACGATCCAATTAGAACAGAAAGGAGCGTTATCATAGTCATTGAAACCATTTCTATATGGTTAGAAGAGATCCAATACAAGATCCAGAGACAGACTGTGAGCGGCGTGAAGTCAACAGAAGAAACTGAACGCCTCAAGTCACTCAAGCAGCACGTACAAAATCTAAAACACATAATTGAGGTGACCGAAGTGAACGAAGAAATTATTACTTTGATCGAAACGTTAACGCGTCAAGTAGACGCGGTTAATACTTTGTACAGTCAAAGCTCGGTCAAAGTGAAAGAAGTGGAAAGAGAATGGATCAAATTCTTAGACGACACGGATAAACTCAGCGACGACGTAGAGGCAGTAAAGAATGCATTAGACGATATCATATTATCGGAAATCCCAACTCAACATAAATTGGAGAAGTTAGATGCAATTGAAACGAACAACTTGGACAATATCGTAACCGTTAGGAAAATGTTCAAGAGATGCCGCAGTCTTGTCGAGGCTAACCCGAAGAGGGAGTGTCCTACTAAACTGTATGACGCTGATGATGACACCAAACAAGTTGAAAACACCATCAACACCGAAAGAGACAGACTGTTACAACTTGCTTCTTTGGCTGAAGAATACGAACAAACTCTGCAGGACTTTGGTCAGATCACTGACGTAGCGGAAGCTTTATTAGACGGAAAGATCATTGTTTCCGATTTAGACCATCTTCACGAAGAAATACAAAAGCACAGGAAATTCTTTGTTAACCTTAGCCATTGCAGAGCTATCCTTGAATCGCTGGAAGACAACTTAGACAGTGAAACAAGGGCCAAGTATTCAGCACTACACAATTCTCTGCACGACAGAGCGACGGTAATCATCGATAGAGCTGCGAGTCGAGCTCAACAAATGACGCTCGCAGCATCAAGGTGGTCGCTACTTCAAAATGGTATGAAGGAGGAGAGACAATGGCTAGTTGTAGCTCAACAGAGAGTACCCGATTTGAGCAACGTTACATCAAGAGATCACGAACAATACATTAATCTCTACCAGTCCATAAGCCTCGATGTGTCTCATCATTACGCGAAAATGTTGCGTCTTCTGTCTATTACAGAAAGCCTACAGAACTTGATAGTCTGTTCTGGTTTGGAAACGGAATGTTCCGTAGCATTAGACACATTGTTGAAGCTGCAGGAGGACGTAGACTCAAGACTGACAAGATTAACAGCTTTCAGAGAGAACTGGGTGACATACGACCTTCAAATCGACAGGATTGAAGGATGGATGAAGATTGCCAACAGGGAACTTGAATTCATTACCCCAGAGAACATAACAACAACTGGCAACCTTAGAAGATTCTGGGAATTGAAGGCTCAGCATGAAGTCCACAACAACTTGAAGAACGATTCAGGTGTACAATTTGAAAAGGCTCTAGAAATTCTACCAGTCTCCGATGAAATGGTACAAAGGCAATTCTTCTCCAAGATCGAAGATAAATGGAGTGATCTAGCTTCCAAGATTGATAACATCCACTCAACAGCTATTCAAAACATCTCAGACCGCGATGTATCCTCGGGAGAGAAGCTTAACATTCTCGAAGAAGAACTGAGAGAACTCCGTGCATCTGTCGACAGCCTTAAAGGTGTGATCAAGAGCGAAGATGAGCTCAACCTGTACATAGAAAGACTACAGGTCATGACTGGCCGTATTGACAGAATACAGAACGAATTAGGAAGACTGAGCTTACTACCCACTGCTGAATCTGAACGCCTTGGTGCTTTACTGACGCAGTCTGGCATTCTTGATGACCAGATAGCCGAAGAGCTTGAACGCAGCATGTTGTTGAAGGAGAAGATCATGCAGGTTCAAGCTGGTATATTGCGTTGCCAGAAATCTCAGCGACGCGCGAGACTAACGCTTGAAGAGTGTGAAGCGGCTGAAAGGCTGGGCAGTGATGTGGTGGAAAGGGCTTCAGAGAACTGTGATAAGCTGATTGAAGAGTTGGCGTCGCAATGGAGAGATATTCTGGTGTTGAGGCAGTCGCTGCATACGCTGCCGACAAGTCTGCGAGTGGTCGTGTCGCCAACGGGCGTCGAGAAGGATATCTCTGCTTTGCAGGTAACTTTTGCATTACTTTTCAGAACATATTTAGTTGATATTTTTTGTTTGAACGCTAATTAACTTCTTGCCTGTACTATTGTATTGTAGCGATTCTGATAAAATTGAAAAAGCATTGGAAAATTCAAAGATAACTCACTTCGTCAGAATAAGAATAGCTCTAGTAGAGTTTATTTTGATATCATCGTTACAAAAATACCGCTCATTGATCTATTCTAATATGCCAATCGAATTTCGCCCTCACCAGGAAACCCACGCAGAATTAGAAGCAGCTTGCAGTGACCTCAGTGCCCGGCTCCGCGCCAAACTACATCTATGGCGCCGGTTCGAGCGTCAACTAGAATTGGTGCAAGGTGCCGTTAGGGAGGCGGACTATATGGTGGAACTGCTCACTGTACAGGGCCAAGTGGATTATGATAGGCTGCTGAAGGCTACTGAGAAACTTGAGGTGAGTGACCTTCTTTACTATTTTTAACGGACTCCCAAAAAGGAGATGGTTCTCAATTCGATTGTTTATTAAATGGTAACCAATCTCTTTACCCTTTCCGTCAGTTACTTGTTTGCGCTACTTCTTCTTAAATCATATTCTTTTGTTTCACGTTATTTCTCAGAGGATACGAGAATTCTAAAATCATATCGAATACATTATTATAAATTCTGTCACTAAAGTCTTGTTAAGCCAACATCGAAAAGGTTCTCGATCATCTCGCCGATGATTTCCTGCTGTATTCGAGATATCGAAATCTTGCAGCGCAAGCTAACGACAAAAGGCTTGCCTTTTTCTACCTGGGACTTACATGACCGGGAAAATATCATTGTACTCCACTGCTACGAAAAGCAGCTGATATTTTATTTACTCTATGTAATCTAACCATCGACTTTCCCCCACAGACCCTAAACGAGTCCCTCTCCCGTCGTAGCGGTGAGTTAGTGGGCGAGCTGAACGCGGCCGCAGCCCCACTGGAGGCCTCCACCGAGCCCTCTGTGGCTGCCAACCTGAGACGGGAGCTCGATGATGCTGCCGCGGCTTATGAGCACACCTGCAATAATCTCAACCAGCTGTGTGATAAGTGAGTAGCGATTTAATATATTATAAGGTCCCATTAAAATAGGTGGACAAAATTTCAGAAATCATTCAGACCTCCAAAATAAGGACAATGGTAAAAAAATAATAAGAAAAACGCATTTAAGTCATAAAGGATGAGTTTGTTCTAGAGTGCCGGCAATTTATTATTTTAAGTAAAAAAAAACAGTTTATTTAATTTTTATGTCCACCTATTTTACTGGGACCTTAAATAAATAAACATAGGCTTAGCTAGTTATGTTTGAGTCCCCTAATAGGTGGTCTAGTGGTCGCAGGGGCGACTACTGAGTCCTGGGTTGGAACTCTGTGTTTAAATTTGTCCACCTATTTTAATGGGACCTTATATATTATGTTTAAGTATGTTATTCTACGAGTATGTCCATAAATGGACAGCCACTCAAGTCAATTTTACATTAACAAATAAAAAAGGCCAATGTCGATCAAAATTAGTAAAATTGGGTCTTTATTAAACCATTCAAGTTAGCTTACCACTGTTCCCATACTTTCACCTACTAACCTTCCTTTTACCTACAGGTACCACAAAGCCGTGGAGCTATGGAAACGTTACCGCGACGCTGCGGCCGCCGTGCGTGCCTTCGCTGACTTCCAAGAGGCCAGGATACACGCACTGAGACCTGATGATGCACTCAACACTGCTCAGGTGAGTGATAGACTTTAGGCTTACAGGTTTTGTGAGGATGGAGAGGATTACGTTATTGAAGGATTTATTGGGTGGTGTTAACGAAGTATGGTTGAAGTTTAGTTAATGTGCCGTTCAAGAATCTCTCTTCGTCCAATGTCCACAGTCGGTCGAGCTCCACGATAACTGACAAATGCTTGCACTGACTGGACGTGTCCACTCAAATCTGTGTGGTGCTTTCTTCAAAAGACCATCTCAGACAGTAATCTCCATAGTCTTCATGTGTGTATTATACCAAGATTATGTCTGTACCTTAAACATAATTATTGTAAACCCAAACGATTTTAAAAGAGTGTCCATGAAGTTTCTTGCCATTCTTCTCATGAGACCAACGCTTTAGAATGGGCAACTACAGTACAATCACGAGTTAATATGCCTTGTGATTGGGACTGTAGCTTAGTTTATTTAGCTTCAGTAGTTTGCTGCCGCACTCGGAGAGCTTCAGTGGTTGCTTGGGCCGTCGCTTGATAAAGGTTTTTGGCAGTTTTGTCATACAAAAGTATGTCAAGCCTTTGCTGGGTGGCGGACTTGAGTAATCGTTGGATATCTCTGAGTGCCGCAGTTAGTTTTTTTTTTTCTTTTTCAGGCACTTTTGAATTCGACTATTCAAAAGTGCCTGTAACGGCCTACTTGAAATAAATGCTTTGATTTTGATTTTGGTCTCTGAATCTGGGGGCACGGCAGTGCCCCAGCCGAGTCGAGCGCGAAGCAAACACTGCCGTACCATCCTTTACTGGAACCATTTCGCCGCATTTTCAGGCCCCTATTTGAGAACCTCTGGATAAGACCAGACCGCTGAAATTTTCGTCATCCAGTAAGCTATACAATCACACTTAAAATAAAAAGTTTCAAGTCTGTAGGTCATTTAGTTCCGAAGTAAAGCGAAAGCAAAGTTTCGCATTTATGAAACTCACTCACTCACTCACTCATGATCATCAAAATAGAACTAGTACTTCCCATAAACTCAGAGAGCTGAAATTTGGTACAGAGTTAGGGTTTAATGGCCACATAAAGGGAAAACTATAAAAAGTAGGAAAATCGAAAATAAAAAAAAAATTAAAAAAAACTACAAAAAAGATTGTTTAAAATAAGAAAATCTAAATAAAATAAATCAGTATACGTACGTATACGTTTCTACAAAAATAAGTGAAATCCCAACAAAAACATTCTGTAAAAAACTAGCCAAGTCTCGATGGAGCTGCTTGTTTATCTCTAAAAAGTAATGAAATCTAGACAAAGTCGTGCCAAGTCTAAGGTTCCTTATTGCGATTTCTTTATTATTATAGTTAATGTTGTGTGACTTGGCCGTTGTTCGTTTCGTTTAGTTCGGTCATTTTTCTTCTTGGCGTCCAATTACCAATACCAGTATGGGTTATTATATCGCTTAACAATCATAGGTAGTTACAACAGATATAACATTACGTATAAACTAAACTGACTTGTACTCACTAACGTATAAAGAATGTTCAACGGCCAAGACACACAACAATAACTATAATAATAAAGAAATCGCAATAAGGAACCTTAGACTTGGCACGACTTTGTCTAGATTTCATTACTTTTTAGAGATAAACAAGCAGCTCCATCGAGACTTGGCTAGTTTTTTACAGAATGTTTTTGTTGGGATCTGCTTGTACCGGGTTGACTTAACTTTTTACTATACGAAAAACAGTAAATTATGTTAATTTCTGTTCGATCTTGACTTTCTGGAGGCTATAAAAACAGGCTCTTGTATTGTATTTCAGCTGATGTGATTTCATTTTAGGTTCTAAACTTTCGTGGTCGTACATACGAACTAATAGGATGGGTGGGTCAACGACCTCAACAATACTTAAATGTTTGAATCCTAAGCTATTTATTTAAAACCTTCGAATACTAAGCAATTACCTACTCAGTTTATATCAGACTTAGAGCCGCCAAAAAATACGAATCATCGTCAAACACTAATTGATGTTAAGTAAATAGTCAAGTGAAAATACTCCGTGCGCGACCTCTAAGACTAATCACATTGCGACCAACTTATTTGTGCAGGCGGGATAATACAGAACTAAAATAAATGTACTTAATAAGTATGATGGAAAAACCAATAACAATTTGCCTGACCCGGGAATCGAATCGTAGACTAACTCATGCACAGCTGTCGCTCCTACGAACAATAGACAAACGAGGAAGTCAGGAATGGTTTGTAAAATTATTATAGAAAACAGAATCATTGATTTAGCCTAGTTTCTAAAACCGGTCTATTTAAATATTTATTCAAAGCACATACAATCGCAAATCTTCTTTTACTACCGCTATAGCTACCCGTTATGCACTCAACCTGAGGATACGCCCAAACATCAATAGGCGAAGCGCAAACAAGCGTCGAACCCGCGTCCTATACGAGCATGACTCACGCAACTACTGACCGCACCTAACCTAATGAATTAAGGTCGATGTTCGCTATGTTTCAGTTGTAAAATACTATCACGCCATGTCTCAGGGGGTTGGGCATGTTAACATGTGGAAAAAGTTGCACTTTTCGTAATTAAATGGAAAATTCGCACGAGTTTTTCACTTGAGTTTGCCATTTACCCTTTGATTCGTTATTCTTTAAAGTGTAGTTCGTGCCTTACCTGATATTAGAGTTTTTAAGCCGCCCATGGGCCGCTGACTTGACTTTACATGCTGTCGAGAACTACTCCTCTAGCAAACACTGTACTGTACTGTTTACTCACGATTTTTTCTTTCACCGATACAAGTGATAATTTATACAATACGCACATGAACACGGAGTAATGAACGATAAATTATAATTATATATCTAAGAGGTCGGTGCCTGCCATTATTTTCTTAATACTTAACAAAAAAACTGAATATTCTTCAAAAATGGACGTGACCTTAAAACGTGCCTTAATTATTTCCCAAAACATCGTTCATGGTTCTCGCGATCAACAAAAAGCCTTATTTATACAACAGAAGACGCCCATCAGCTCGTTTTTACACACTTTGTTATAAAATTAGTGAGTGGGCGTGGCGGCCACACCGCCATTTTTTGTCGAAGCTCAGGTCTATGCACTAAGCAGAAATCTTTTTGTAGCACATAACTGCCGAAGCGTGCTGAATTTCAATACGAAAACCTGAAAATCGCTTCCCGTCCTGTAGTGTGGTTGTCATACAAAATTTACGAAAATAATGTAAGATGTTTTTTGTTTTTTTTTGTAGTCCACTCTAGACTACATTAGTTTTTAGTACCAAAGGATTTTATTTGTTGAAGTAGGTTCTTTTATAATTGGGGGAAAAAAATAGAGTACAAAAACAAATGTTCAGTAAATACTTTTATTGCATATTTTGTTATTACTTTCCACTACGCATCACTCTTTGAGAAACAGTTATTAAAACAGGTGTAGAAATACATGTTGGTTGTTTACTTTCAAGCGTTAATAAAAACAGATTCATATCTCAAGGGTATCTGGCAGACTTTTATTTTTAAAGTAAACACATCAGATTTCATATTTTCTTACATCATTTTAGGGTCAGTGGGTCGTCTTAGGGGCGAGTACTTATCTAGTTCGTTAAAGGTAGTCAGACTTAGAGGTCCGAAATGAGATTTAATATGAATGAGAAATAAGTCGAGGCTTTTTGTTATCTTACCCCATAGCAAATGGGTTGTGGAGGTCAAGTAGGCAGTCGCTCTATGTCAAATAGGTACTGATATATTAGGTGCATCCGGTTAGACTGGAAGCCGACCCCAACGTAGTTGGGAAAGGCTAGACATTGATGAATTTCAGTATCTAATTGATCAAAAAATTCTCAGATCTCTAATAAGAAATAGGTAGTCTTATTTATTATGCCGGGCCTCTGATTTACAATTTTACTTCTTGGCCCTATAGTTCTTACTAAAAAACATGTTTTATAACAAAATGCCTGATGGTCCAGAGTTTAGTGTGTGTATTTCAGTATCTTGATACACATGCTAGATAATATTATGTTGATAGCTAATTACCTACAAATATGCTCGATAAATGATAAGTCCATTGAGATAACAAAATTATTAGTTTTAATCGATATCCGCACTATTCGCCAGCAATATTGTGATAAGTAGGTACCTACTCAGAAACTAGGTTGGGTTAGATAGGGTCACTCCGTGTAAAATACTGGTATTCAAATAGACTGGAAGTCGATCCCAACAAGAATGTGCAAAAGCTAAGCCAATGATAAATTGTTATTTGCTTTCTCCATCATCAGCCTACAGCAGTCCATTGCAGGTCATAAGGCTCTCCAAATGCGCTCTAACCACTCGATCCTCGGCAACTCTCAACCACCTGTTACCACCAGCCTCCAGTTTGAGAGCGCCCCATCTAACGGAATCAAAAATCAAAATATTTTATTTCACATAGGCCTAAATACTTGTAAAAAGTCGACAAAAAGGCACGAACGATATCCACATAATTGAGTCCTACTTGATGCGCTTATCGACACTTGTCAGTTTAGTCAGGGCTGCCAAATCTGACAGCGATTTATTAGGTGTGCGCGGGCGCATGATGTCATCAGTCACGCCAATGACATTGAGCGTGCAAGTGCGATAGTGCAACCGATGTTTTGTAAGTGCTGTGAAGTAAGTGCGATTGTGGTGCAGTTTTTAATCTAGATTTTTTAGAGTTACGCAAAGAAAAATTCTAAACATTTCGGTCACAGATTTTTTTGGAAATGTTAAGTGGTATACAGGCTTTTCGACCGTTGGGGTAGACGTGTTCTTGGGTGGAGACCGCGAACCGGCAAGCGTGTTCATAGGTGGAACGGTCTCAGAATCAGTGGATTGACGATCTTCGCAGGGTGGTTGATGGCAACTCGAGCTGAGTGGCGTGTTAATAAAGAGGCTTTTTCCAGCAGTGGATAGCTGTAGCCTGATGACAATGATGATGATAGTACGATAGTATGAAGTACTTACACGTTTTTGGTTGCTTTTCTGTTTATTGTAGGGATTTTTGTATTATTATTGGTAGGTACTTAAGTTCCTAAAGTGACACGAAATATCAAACATTTTAGAAACACTAACAAATAGTTTGCTGTTATAATTTACCCAACCCGTGTGAAGTCCGGTAATTATGATGTTATTGTCACAATCTCATTATAATATGATAAACCGAAGCGCCAGTTTCCCAGAATTCATTAGGTTCCTTATTTATTTATTAGTTGATAAGAAAAAAAACAATGAGCTGACAAAATTAAGACTGTTCCTAATAGGATCCGTAATTATTTAACGAGCTAATCAAGCGTGGAAATACATTATTAACTCCAATATTTTAATCTAATATATCTTTAGTAGATATGTATAATATTATGAGTTTTTATTAACTTTGTTAAATGGTTTTGTAGCACTTATTAATAACAGTTGTTAACTGTATAAATTCAGATGAACTCAATGAAATTATAATTTTGAGCACACATTAATTCTTGCAATTTTCGAAGTACAAAAACGTAGGTAGACTCTGACCGTAGAGGTACATTGCGTGAAACAACGGTGTTTTACTTTTACTGCTAAAATTGCGTGGAACAGTTATCTAAACCGTAGTGTTTTTTTTAGAATTTTACAAAAAATATGAGAATTTAGGAAAAAACAAGTTTTTTTATCAATTTTTTCTTTTAATGCTATTTAAGCACACGAAATGAGGGTCAGCTATGAGATACATCTCTGCTTCACTCTTCAGGAATAGGGTATTTCACCAAAAAATCTAATTAGTCCGTCAGATAGATTTCCAAAAAATAATGGACACGCATTTTTTTCTTTTTTCACATACGTAGGTAAACAAAAAATAAAGACGACACAGTGCTTCGAAAAGTCGTGTCAAGTCGTCTGACGTCACAAGGATAGTACTTTTTTACCCACAAAGTGACGTGAATAACCCCCACTCATGATCTTTGACAGGTTTCATCTTTGTCAATTTTTATTAATTTGATAAAACAAAAAACACGTAAGTATCTGATATTTTTCGAAAATCTAACAGACGGACTAATTAGATTTTTTTGGTAAAATACCCTATTACAGGCGTGATGTTATGTTGTATTTGCTTTGCAATGACATACCCAAAAGAACAAAGAATCTGTCATAAGGTAGTTAGGATACCTACCCACGTAGGTAAAATTATTTACCTACCTACCAAGCTTGTTTACTTGTTTACATATTTTTTTCGTCTACGACGAGAATTAATTAGTTTGTTTTCCAATAAAAATAGTAAACACTTTTGTCTACTACAATCGCGTGATAAAAACAAATCCAATGACTAAGTTATTGAAAGCACTCTAAAGTTAAAAGTTCAAACAACTTTGTAACAAGTTGATTCAGATAGAAATTCACTGACAGCCGCTATTTAAGTTATATTTACGAAAACAGCAAGTTTACTGAAAATTCAGTTTCATCGACTGAAAATTTCAGCGGAATCCGGTTATTATAATGAGACCTTCACACCACTTCGTAGCGAAAACATTTGATAAGGCGAGTTAATGAAGTGAAACTTTGTGAACATTCACAATAAAATCGCACTGATAACATGTGTGATAATGCGATCAGCCAACCGCGGGCGGGCCAGTCGCTTCGCGGGCGTCCACCACGAAGGACGTCTGCAAACACGCGCGAAAACAAACGAACAAACTCGAAAACATAACTCGAATAATCGAAAACAACCAAATCCGAAGTGTCAATCGATAACAGACAAGGTCACTCGTCGAGTGAAACAATGCTCAAGTTGTCGACTATGCATAATTTCATTTGATCATTAGGCGATAAAACCAACAACTGCATACAATGTCGACCTTGGAACGCGACCGTGACTCCATTGTATGCGATGTTCCAAATTTGAAAATTTGAATTCCGCATTCAAATTGAAATTAGCAGTGATGCCAGTGTGCCGGGAAAATGACGGGAATCGTATGTTTATTTTGAGAAATAAATATTAACGAACAAAGCGTTTATTTAAATAGTTAAGCTATAAAATACTACCCTCAATTGTAAATAAACTAATTAACTAAATATTTATTATAATTACGGGCTTATCGAATCGTTTTTAATCAATGTTTTTTAATCATCGTCAGTGGGTACGTAAACAAAATAATATGTAAATGAGTACATTAACGATTTAAATGTGTGTATTTAAATAAGTAGTGCAGTGGTAAATCATTCATTGGTGCCATGATATTGTCAAATGTGAGATATGATCGTGATTTATATTGTGATGTGATAAGGAATATGTGTCACGGGATCACAGTGTGATAAATCTGCTAAATATGTCACTTCAGGAGGTAAGAATATTATAATCTGTGCTAAAAATATAGAATCTTGAAGGATTTCTAGGTTTTATGCTTATTTTTGTAAAATATTGAGATTTAAGTGACCATTTTTTCAAACTTTTGCATTTATCAAAATTTGAAGGCTGTTGTTCTCGTAAAGTAATATAATATATAATAATAATAATATTCCACAACTATCACACAACGCCATCTAGTCCCAAGCTAAGCAGAGCTTGTGTTATGGGTACTAGACAACTGATAAACATACTTATATATTTCTAAATACATACATATTATAGATAAATTACACCCAGACACAGAACAAATGATCGTGCTCATCACACAAACATTTGTCCTGGGTGGGAATCGAACCCACGACCTCCGGCATAGCAGTTAGGGTCACTAACTACTAGACCAACAGGCCAGTCAAAGTAGGTCTCATAATCCGTTCCTTTGTAAATAATGAACCTAGATGGTATCATGCATAGGCTCTTCTAAACTATGTTGGCTTCTTAGTCTAACCAGATGCAAATGAATACGAGTATTTTACATGTTGGGACTGCCTATCTGATATGATGACCCTTGGTAAGACTGGTTGTCTTTCGGACCCCTGACTACCTGTTACAACTGTCAGAGGTACTGAGGACAGAGATAGGTCGACGATGGAACGAGCTAACCTTAAAGAAGCCTATAAACTAAGGTTCTCGCGCCACACAGTCTAGTCCATATCTAATTAAAACATTATAAACATACCTAAGTTTATGATCACGTTTAAATGCAAAGTTCATTGTAATCTGTGCAAATACCGCGGTGAGATCATCGCGCGATCAAGCCGGAGGAAACACACGACAAAAATACATGCTGCTTGTATTTCTAGCTGTTTTACCGTACCTATAGCTTTAGAAGTATACTAGCTTCTGTATGTGACTTTGTCCCAGTAAAACAATCATAGCTTTCTATTAGTGAAAGATTCTTTGAACATAAACATAACATCATGCCTTGAAATCCCCGAAGGATTAGGCAGAGGTTTACCTTATAATACTCCCACATTTTGCCAGATATTAAGTCCTAGGTATGTAATATGGACGAGCCTATTGCCATCAATCGGGCACGAAAACCCAATAACACTTTGCCCGACCTTTGAATGGAACACTTGACCAATCAATCAAGTCAATTCATATTATAAACTCGCGCCGTTTTCCATGGAGGTAGGCAGAAACTACCGAACACCGCCTGCTACGAACCTGACCACTTCCTGTGGTTCATCCATCTTCGGTTCGGTCATACATCTGGTCATACAAGCAGTTTAGCCACGGCTAGGACTACCTAAAGGACGATAGAGGAAGTTACGCCAAAAGGGGAACGCAATTTCCGTTGTATGACAGAGTTGAGCCATCCAATTTGGATGTTTGTGTCGCGTTCTAGCGTACCGTGAAGAGTCGACTCAATTATTTGGTCCTAGTTATTAAATTGTCTAGGTAGAATGTGTTACATTCATGAGAACAGTGAGGTATTTCTACCCATATTGTTTATCCAGCGACATAGACAGTGTTTATAAACTTGCAAAGCTGTCTAAGCTGTTGACTAATTCTCCAGTTCTGTTAGAATACCTCGAATAGATAACCGAATAGATTGAAAACTCAACTGATTATTAGTAGTTACTGTTATTTATAAATATGACTATAATATAATGTTTAGTCACGAGACACGAGCTTACCTAAAAGGACTGAGAAACGTTACGTCATGTCAAACTGGGTTATGGATCTGGGGCCCTACTATGACGTCTTAAAACAGTCCTAACTTATTCTTAATCCAGTGTGGAAAAGAGATGGCGCTAGACACCCTGTATAGTTCTGTCACGTTTCCACAATGGATTAAGAGTAAGTTAGGAATGTTTTAAGACGTCATAGTAGGGGCCCAGAATTGAACATGAAAAGTGACAGGTGGAGAAACCCAAATACATTGAGATTGTACATTTATGTAGCAAATCTAGATAAACTGAATGAAGACCAAGGAAGGCCAAAGAAAAGATGGTTGGATTGTGTGAGGAATGAAATGACAGAGAAAGGAATAAATGCTGTCGTGATCTGCACGAGGAGAATTGCAAAAGAATGGGCCAACCCCAAATATAATAGGAAAAGGGCTGGAAGATGATGATGTAGATGACACGGAGATCATATAATAGAACTGTAAGAGTGGCGACACAGAGATATTATATTTTCAGAGATATTATAATAAGAATAGCATAAAATAAGTACTAAGAATTCACAAAAAACTTCCCACATAATGTCTCAACTTTCTTGTAGAAAATTAAATCAATTCGATTTTAGTTTAATTTTAGCATTTGCAAATTGTTTCTTTAGAAAATCTTCTAAGTCTTGTAAAGAACAGACTTAAAGTTAATGTACCCATCATTAGTAGCATTTACCCTAACTTAGTCTAATTTGTCAGCTCCGAAACACAAGGCCGTGGTTTGTCGTTCTAAATTACATCTGCAGTTGCTATTAGCATGTTTTGGTGGTCGCAGACCTACCTTACTTAAAACTATGTTCAAAAAACTATGTACCTACTTATTTAATTGAATTTTTAACTGACTTTTTTAATTAAGCTGGCATAGTGACAAGAAAACTTGGTGTGAATGTGGTTTAGTTAGGCAATTAGCTCGAATTTGGGTATTACCAAGATAAATTAGTGGTAGGCTACATTTAGTGCAAATTTCCCATACCTGCCTACTGCCAGTTCAAAATTTACATTGGTAACATTTTTACGAAAATTTGTTCTACTTTTTAATTCAACTATTAGCATGATACTGTGCTAAATACAAGCAATTAGCATGATAATATCAATCTATCCAAAAGCTAATGCGAACATTTCTACAAACACTATAATAGGAACGCTTGACAGGTAAATTGTTCGCTAATTAAACTGAATATAAATTACGCCAATTACTCCGTCCTACTTTCCCACAAAAGGAAAACGATAACTAGAATAACATATAAATCTATAAATATAAATAAAAAGAGAAGTCCTGACTGACTGACTGACTGACTCATCAACACCCAGCCCAAACCCTTGGACCTAAAGCTGAAATTTTGCACAGAGGTTCAAAAATCCTATTAAAAAGGTTTAATAGGATTTTTCGAAATTCTACCCCTAAGAGATTTAAATAGGGGATGAAAGTTTATTTGGAAAATCGACATTTTCACGCGGGCGAAGCCGCTGGCAAAAGCTAGTCGATTAATAAATACACGTGTGCCAACAGACTAGGCTCACTAAACTATTCAAAATGAAGTTTTCAAAGTCAAACAAATAAAACATAATTAAAAACAAACATTTAAAGCGATGCTATTGTGATTATCGTGCTGGTAACTTGTCAAGGGCGAACTCTCCTAGCCTAGGATAGAACTGGGTATGGGTAGACGCGGCATAAGAAAGTAATCATTCTTTTCGGTTAGGTCCCCTCAGATTGGAGTTAATAAGTACAATCGGATTCAGCTGAATTTCAGAAATATCACACATCTTGCAATCCCTACCTAAGCAAGGGACTGTTACACACATAATAAATGGCAGGAGTCAACATTACTAATCCAAATTATTCAAAACTAATAATTTTAATAGGTAGGTAACCAAAAAGTGAAGTGATTTTTTTCCGTAGATTGCACAAATTATGTTAAAAAAACACCGAGATAGTTGCAAGACCGTTGCACTTCAGTTGTTGATTGTTGAAATTGTAAAACGGTTGATTGGTCTCTATTGTCAGCTAAGAATTAATCGATTTGGTAAGGTATTCGTTTTGAAAGAGGATACAGCTGCTCTGCAATGTTATGTCATAGATCTAACTATCTGCAGATTTTTTACCTATATTTAATTTGCTATCAGCGATCGAGAATTTTAGATAACTCAAGATGTTGTAATATTTATAGAATTCTTTTGCATCAATCTTATTCTGAAGGTTAGTTATTCAATTTTAACCTAGTCAAGCTAGAATATTTTCAAGTGATTACATAATTTATTTGCAAATTGATAAATCACGCGCATTGCATTTAAATTACTCATTTAATTTCGTATTTATAGAACTAAAATAAATTGTTTAAAAATATATAACGTTATGAACAAAACAAGATTAACCAGTTCCGGTGTTGATAAGGTTTCAGTCAAAATTCTTCTTTTTTATTATTTTATCAATAGGTATTAAAGTAGCAACTGGTTGCTAGTCGCTTATTGCGCGATGTAGGTTTGTTTGTTTGTGCTCAATGTAGGTCGATTTTACCAATTTGAATAGTTAGCACAAATAAGCCATATTATGCAGGGCGTTCTATTCAGTGGTAGAAAATCTTACAAAGGTGCTGATTTTCGTTTTCGAGTACAAACACCTAATTTATGTTACGAAATACCTTTGTCTTGCTAATTAGACATTGTTTGAGAAAAATGGAAGTGGAATATTGAATTATACTCCATGTTTCGCCCTCGAGATTAGCGGTATTATAATTATTCGTACTTCTATTTACTTGTAGTATCGCGTTATTGACTTCCACTCCATCACTAAAGTTGAGAAAAGATGTCGCCACAAGCGACAACAAACTCAATTTAATTTTTATTTTTGACGTTTCCGGTCACCTGTCACTGTCACCCGCACCTGCGAGGGCTCAGCAGTTTCGTCTTCATTCGTGTTTTAGTGCTCATCCACTTCAGTTCACAACTTCGCACAAAAATAAGTATAAAAAGTCATGCCGAAGCGCCGCCATGAAAACGATTGTAACTATCTGATTAGTAAAATACGAAAAATAATAATAAGTAATGAATCGCGGCGCGAAACACGTGTTTTTTCTCAATCGAGCCGATTGAGCACATTGTCGTCTTGCTCATCTTCGGGCTCTTCTGAGAGCTTGTTCACCAATTACTGCTGAAAATCTTAAAAGTAAGTACCCTCAACTTCTTTTTTTTACACGTTAGTGAAAATCACAAAGGATGACCCAGGGTCGATCCGAAACTTAGACCTAGGGTCTCATACGATGCGCCAGTACGACCATCTACCTCAATGGTCCGTCTACCTCAAATGGCCAGCATGATTCATTGCAACAGGATGACCTAGGGTCGATCCGAAACTTAGACCTAGGGTCTAATATGAGCTAGTACGACCTAGGGTCTGTCTACCTCAAATGGCCAGCATGATTCATTGCACCAGGATGACCTAGGGTCGATCCGAAACTTAGACCTAGGGTCTAATATGAGCTAGTACGACCTAGGGTCGGTCTACCTCAAATTTTAATGGCCAGCATGATTCATTGCACCAGGATGACCTAGGGTCGATCCGAAACTTAGACCTAGGGTCTAATAAGAGCTAGTACGACCTAGGGTCCGTCTACCTCAAATGGCCAGCATGATTCATTGCATTAGGATGACCTAGGGTCGATCCGAAACTTAGACCTAGGGTCTAATACGATGCGCCAGTACGGCCTGGGGCTCGTTTACCTCAAATGGCCAGCATTCGTTGCACCAGGATGACCTAGGGTCGATCCGAAACTTAGACCTAGGGTCTAACACACTGCGCCTACCTACCCACATGGTTGCATTTTGTGCACGAGGATGACCTAGGGTCTATCCCAATCCTAGTCCTAGGGACCTAGTTTTTGTCTAAAAGCTAATGCATTGCATTTTTTACTCGTAATTTTGTAAAGAGCTGAAATTTCATGGGAATTTATGCTTTTACTCGGCGCTACCCTCAAACTAGCATTGATCTTAAGCGGAACAATGTAGGTTACGGTTTATTATGGCAGTTCACGAAGATGCATCAAACCCGGTCGTGAATAATGTGGTGGCCACGGAAACGCCTGCATCACCAGAGCAGGAGACCATCCCTACGGTAATCATCCCGGATACTCCGGGTGAGGCAACCGATCTGCTACCTAAACCGACATTTTTAGAGATCCTAGGCGATAATCCGGACATCAACAAGCAAGTGGCATCCAGATTTGCGCACTTCATAACATCCGGACTAGACAAGGAGGTTCGTAAAGAACTAAAAAAAAAAAAAAAAATATTTGGTTCCTGGCAACTGCACAAATTAATGTTGCTGCGCCGCAGCTTAATTATTAATACAGAAGTCTCGGCTGCTTTGCCTTTATATGAGGTTAAGAAGGAGCTTAAAGATTAGTTGGCCTTGGCTCTAACAAAGATTTACCTATTTCTTTTCGGAGATCACTTTGCAGAAACCCTTAAAACAGCCAAGGTGGTTTCAAAGTACAGACTTGAAGCCAGAAGCAGCTAAGAAACCTATATATTTCATCCAGAACAAAGGCACTTCAAGCAAAAATCTGGAAAGCCAGGACACCGGTCCTCAGGCAGACGATGGCCCCTCAGCATCGTTACCAGTCGCCTGCACGGCAGACGGCGCGGCAGCACGCGACCTCGTCGCAGAGCTACACGCAGCGGTCCAAACAGACCCGCCGCCAGTAGACAAGGTACGGCATGCAGGCAGACTTGCACTTTTTTATAGTCAATGGTCCCGCATTACTAAGATCAATCCATCTTATCATGGATAAAGGGCTACCAAATCAGACTTGATTGCCCGGTTAATCAGTCCTGCTTACCTAAATCAGTTTTTTCGGATTCCTAAAGAAAAGGCATAGCTGAAGGTGTTCATAGCTTAATGTACATTGGGGCTGTTTCCGAATGTCAATCTAGCCCTGACCAGTATGTGTCACGTGTGTTTACTGTACCTATGCCAAATGGGAAGACGAGATTTATTTTAAATTTAACAGGATTAAATAAATTCATAAATACACAACATTTTAAGTTGGAAGACATCCGAAATGCTCTTATGTTAATATCTAAAGATTGCTATAAGTACAGCGACTTTAGATTTGAAAGACGTCTACTTTTTAATTGAAGTCGATCCTAATTCAAGGAAATAATTGAGATTTTTCTTTTATGAGTCTACTTTGTCCCTTTCGGACGTTCATTTTCACGAAACTTATAAACTGGTCGTAAAATTATTACGAGCTTGTGACTGACCGACTGCGGCTAAGCCCAAAAGGAGGGTTAGGTGTTTGTAATAACTGGTTATACATATCAGAAATGCCTACAAAATGTAGAGATTACTCGAACATTGCTAGAATCATTAGGATTCATGATCAATTATGAAAAAAGCATTTTTGATGCCGTCGAAATTTTACCAGTACCTACATAAGGTATATTATTGTTGATACCCGCAAGTGGCAATTATGCTACCTGCAGACAAAAGAGCTCGTATTAAAGTCGAGCTAGTAAAGATCAAAGAACTTAAATATTGCATAATAAGAAAATTTGCGCAATTGCTAGGTTTATTGGTATTCGCATGTCCCGCAATAGAATATGGGCTGTTATACTAGGTAGACAAAGGAACTAGAACGTTGTAAGTTCCTTCTTGTTTTCTTCTTCAACTACGACAAGTTACAATAAATTGGCGAGTTAGGATCATTGATCATTCAGTTCATAGAATTCGAAATGATAACTTTATTTTAGAAATGTATTCTGACGCTTCAACGATTGGGTGGGAGCCTTGTTATGAACCAACTGCTAGTGGTCAGTGGTCCCTCAAGGAAAAAATATTGCATATAAATCAATAATAGAACTTATGGCGGCCTTTTTCGCTCTTAAATCTTTTTCAAAAGATTATTTTAACTGTCAGATTTATACTTTTACGTATTGATAACACTACTGCGGTTTGTTACATTAATCGTATGGGAGGTATTCAATAACCTCATTTGACCAGGGTCACGAGAGACTAGAGACCCCTGGCAGTGGTGTGAATCACGAAAGATACTAGTGGTAGCTTCGTACGTAAGATCGCAGGATAATTTCACTGCAGATTGAGATTCTAGACGAACCCATCTTGATGTGGAATGGGAACTTCCTAACAGTGGCTTCGAATTAATTTTAAAAACATTTAAACATAACCCCAGAGATAGAATTATTTGCCAACCGTATTAATAAAGATTGCGAGATATTCGTATCTCGGCATAGGAACCCAGAAGCTTAGGCTAGTGATGCCTTTACTTTGGATTGGTCCAAACACTTGTTTTATGCTTTTCCACCTGTGGTAGTAATACTAAAATCTTTGCGTAAAATGATTTCCGATAAAGCTCGAGGTATTATGGTTATTCCTCGCTGGCTCTCTCAGCCATGGTACCTACCTTTTATGAGACTGCTCTCATCTGACCTTGCAATGTGGAACTTAATTCTGAGGATGTTTTTATTCCTGGTTCCAGCAACCGCAACATTCAAGCCAGCACTACCCTGGTTGCCGGGATTTTGTTAGGAAGGCAATGCTTTAGCGTCTAGTCCCGCCTCCGGCAGTAGACATCATGATGGCCTCTTTTTCGGACAACACTCTTAGACAATATGACGTTATATAATTGGGACGTCAGTTTAATCCTGAACTTTTTAGACTCATTGTATCTCAATGAAACTCTTACCCTTGAAAGATTATCAAGAAAATGTGTCATATTGCTCGTCATAAAATACAGACACTATCTAAAATTAAGACTGACCAAATAGTGGTTCAAGATAACCAAATAATAATTATATTTATTAAATTGATAAAAACATCTAAAGTTGGTACTAAACAACCGACTTTACATCTGCCTTTCTTTGAAGACGGGTTTGTCCTGCAAAGACACTCATTTCTTAATTAGATAAGACGAAAGATTTAAGAGAATCTAGTAACCTGTTCGTTAGTGCTCGCAAGCCTTACAAATCGGTTTCCTCGCAGACGCTCAGTAGATGGGTTAAGGCTATGCTAAAAAAGAGAGGAATTGACGTCTCTTTTTTTCCGCACTCGTCACGCTGCGGCCTGCGACATCCAAAGCTCATGATCTAGGAGTTGGCATATAATATAATAGGTACCATAGACCATATTATATTATATTTTAATAAGGCAGACGGCTGGGTGGAGTGGCAATTCCTCCACCTTTGCAAAATTTTAACAATCTTCTCTCGTTGATTACGATAGATATAGGTATATGCATGGTATATGTTTGTTTACGTATATCGAGTTAGAAATATACCAAGTTACTTGGATATCATCCGATTATATGTAGGTACCTTTAGAATGAAGAATGTTGGTACCTTAGATCCAATTAGTTGTTTATTTTCTGTTGTTACCTTATATTGAATAGGTTTAATTATGGTTATTAATAAGAGTAATATTGAACTCAAATTATTATTTTTAAAATTATGGATATTTCCTCCACTTGCTCTCAATATCTACAAGTAAATAGAAGTACGAATAATTATAATACCGCTAATCTCGAGGGCGAAACATGGAGTATAATTAATGATTAAACGAACTTACCTGTACGTGAAGTTCTATCATAATTATACGAAATGTTTCGCCCGAAGAGATTAGCGGGAGATGCCCGCCCTCCCTAAGTAGCCCATGTCGTTACGGAAATATAAAGCTCTCAACGTAATGAAGACGAAACTGCTGAGCCCTCGCAGGTGCGGGTGACAGTGACAGGTGACCGGAAACGTCAAAAATAAAAATTAAATTGAGTTTGTTGTCGCTTGTGGCGACATCTTTTCTCAACTTTAGTGATGGAGTGGAAGTCAATAACGCGATACTACAAGTAAATAGAAGTACGAATAATTATAATACCGCTAATCTCTTCGGGCGAAACATTTCGTATAATTATGATAGAACTTCACGTACAGGTAAGTTCGTTTAATCATTAAGAGTCATTGACTGATTTGAAGTCTAACCTTGTCATATTAACGGTTTTATAATGATTTATTATATTTAAGTTTAACCTCTAGCATTGATTTTAGTTTTGGTTCTCTTATGGAGAGACTATGCCCCAAGAAGGGAAATATGCTTTTTTTTAATAGTCTTTTTGTGGGTTGGTTTGAAAAAAAGATGATCCTTAATTACTGCCCAAATGAAGCTTCGCAATTATATTCATCTGCGTGCGCAATGCATTCCTATCGTGTTGGTAAATCCGTCGACCCGAACATTGCCGAATCATATTTTGACAGCCGATCGCGGATCGTCTGTGGAATGACGCAAGAGGGGCTAAAAGTAACGCTTCGCCATTGGTTAGCGAAGCGTTCTAATTTTGAAACTTTATTTATAAACATTAAATTCTCCGAAGGTTGTTGCTAAAATTGAAGAACAAGATGTAAATGCTCAAAAGAGAAATGAAACAAAAATTAAATATGCAAGATAAATCGTGTTCCCGTAATTTTCTGCTGGCATTCTGATACCACCTAACACTTTCTTGTCATATGACAACTGTGCCTCATGGGCTATTACATACATAGCTCTTAGGCAGAAAGCCAGGACCACCTGTGCACTCTTTTCATACCAAGGTAACTAGGTGCGATTATAAACCGTGCCAACATGAGCAGTACTAGGAACTGCTAAGATTTCTCGACACCGTATCCGGAAGATGCGTAGACGATCAATACGTATCGCCTTAATGTTAATTTGTGCAAAAACTTCTATAATAGAGCCAGTTGTATGCTTGAAATGGTTAATTTATTTATTTGTAGGAAAAAGTTGTCATCGGCTTCTGATCATGTATGTATTGATCTAGAAAATTGCTTTCGCATAAAATAATTATTTAGTTCAAACAATACTTCTTCTTCTTATTGTGTCGATGGCAATCTAAATGTTGTCGGCTTTAACTGAGCTACTGGTTCGGCGGCGTTTTCGGTAGCGGCCATCAGCTCCTGAATGGACCGAATAATTTATAATCGGAGCATGCAGCACACGATTTGAAGTACCCAATCGTTTGTGGAACAGCACTACATTTACAGGACAGGGCAAAGTCTTTAACGAATCTCCACTTCCACCAAATAATACTGTTTTTTTTTTTAATATAAAACAGAAATAAAGGCTAAGGCCAATATTCAAACATGGCAAGACGCGATCAAATTTAATTCCTCTATCCAAATTTTGAAAACTTCTTAAAACCGACGATGTGTAAGTATATAATTCGGTGTAATCTGAGTCATCGCTAGTTCTGACTGACCGCTAATTACATTAGGTACCCACAAAAAGCCTTTTCCCAACGATGTTGGGGTTGTCATCCAGTCAAACCGGATACAGCTGAATACCAGTATTTTACATGGAGCGACAACAACACCCACAACAACTAACATTCACAACTGGAACCCAAAAACAACACCCAATAGAATAGTGTTACTTGACAACTTGCTTCAATGCAATATTGCTTCTGGAACAAGCGGTTGTTTTGCAAAAGAAGATGAATTAACAAAAAACAAGTTGAATTTCAAAATGCCAATTGTTATTGCATCGTCCTTACATCGCAAAAGGATTAAAAAGTAATTTAGCCATAAACTAAAGGATTATCCATGTGCATTTAAATGCTGTTCTAACTAATTAAATTGAATACAAGTCTTACTCAGGAACCGGTTTAAAGGATGCCATCATCGTTCAGCTCATTAATATGCAATGCATTGTCGGATTTCCGTCAGCCACGCGATTAAGGAAAACACAGTTTTTACGTTACGTGTATAATGTATTTTTACCCTCATGTTTATTTTTTTCATGAAAGCACCAAGTAAAAGTGATCGATTTATTGCCTGAAAAAAAAAAATTAAAGCATGTGCTTATGCAATGACTACTACAATGGTTGTTGTGGTTGTAAGCGCGGAAGATATTCTGCATTTTGAATAACTTCATTCTCTTCTATATTCTCCACTCATCCCTTAGTAATAGTCATTTTCTTCCAAAAAGCTATTCTTTACAAAAGAAAGTAAGATGAGTCCCTTAAAATCTACATTCTAAACACGACTTCATCTTATCTCCTATTCCGATCGTGCTCTTCGGTTTTGTCCCTGTTTTTTTCCATAATCCATCTATTCACATTACCCCTATCTACCCCTCCGTTATTCTATGGCCAAAACAGTGGAACGTCTTAATTGCGGGCGTGATACGGCGCCCTTGCGTTGTGCAAAGTTTGCGGCGCGGCGGCACGCGGCGCGGTAATCTATCAATATCACTTACTGCTGGATAGTGTGGAAAACCAACAGATTAGTGGAAAGTTTCAGGGTAGGCAGTGGAGGGTATGGGGATAAAGAACGTTTGAATGTAAAGGAAGGAAAAACTGTTAATACTAAAAGAGATCAGTTGATGAAACAGATCTGGGGACTTGTTACACTGGCAAAAACAAAACTATGGCAGATTTGGGAATAGAAGTTGCAAAGATTGCATGCAATACTTCTAGATAAAATCTATAGATCATACTAAATAATAATTTTAAAATCACTAGCAGACAATTTACAATCTAAGCCGCTGAATCTAGCAGCGTGAAAACACAAGAGTTGCTTATGTAATGAAGATTAGCACTCAGAAGGGATATTTGTAAACTTATCCCTGAAGGGATAGTCCATAAAAGTTAGTTATTTTTGCTGATCCAAAATTCCATGGAGCACGCAGCGTGCATAATGATAAATTATATTATTAGGTACATGATGTTACTGTTCCAAGGCAAAGTCTTCACACAAAGGACCCATTGTTGTCTCCCAAATTGAAAACGAAGTTAACAGTTGAATGTCTCTATCAAATACGTTTTTACAACTACCTTCGCCGAACTTTCCCTTTCAAAGACACTCATATCAATTTAATAATTTTAAAAACTTCAAAGACCATTGCCCCAAGTTTTTCAGTAGCTACAAATACATCGCATGTCTGGGTTGTTTCAACCTGGCCACCATTAGGCGAATTGGCTGCATATGCTGAGTTCTAAAGCCACGCCTGTTCCATTAATATAATCGTGATACTCTTCAGTATTTAATGTTATTTAGGACAATACGATTACTCATTACAATGACTAAGGCAAATGATTAAAAGTGTAGTTATTTTTAGTTTGGTTCTGATTCGTAAGAGTCCCTTTTTAAAACGGTACAGTCATGATCTTTTAAATGTGATGTGTGTTAAAATCTGGCTCCAAGACTTGAGTCATATTTGTAGCGTTTTAGTTATTTCCTTTTGCGTTAGTTTTTACTGTCTGTAATTTCGTCTGGGTATATTTGTATTACATTATTTGAATAGAAAAATATTCCTATTCAAACATAGTACCTACAGATTTGTAAAAGATTCGCGTCTTTATTAAAAAAAAAACCGAAACAAAATTTTAAACAGAAAGTTAATTTTCGAATTTGAGAGAAATTTCCTTGATGATGTGTGATGATATTATATTGAGTCTAAATAGTAAATATTGTAGCTATCAAAGTATGATACAACATCGCTATCAGCCGGATGTCAAGTCAGTTTGATGAGAATTTATTGCAAGCCGTCATCCGTTGTGTGAATCGAATGACCATGCAAATATTGATAATAATGTAATTAAGTAAACTTTCATTGAAAACTATGTTATTTCTAAATTACGACTGTCGTGTCTTTTTGCAATATTTATTATAATAAAAACATCTACCGTATGAATGAAAGCAGACGAAGCGCAAAAAGGCTGTCAGAATGGTAGCAGGTGGCGTTCTGTAGTTTCTGCCCAGCCCTATGGAAAAGGCCAGCACGTGTTTCTCTCAAACAATGAAAACATCGTTTGGTCATAGTTACAACTAGTAGCAACCGCGACGAAATTCACGCGAATTTCAGAGTTTCACCAGCTACCTAGGAATAGTAGTTGTAGTAGTATAATATATCTCTTAGTACCTAGGCAATCTATACTAATGGCTATTATAAAGAGGTAGTTTGCAAAGTATCGGGAACTAATGATCCAATTCTAAAAATGTCTTCACTGATAGAAAGATATACATTAATTGTGCGTGCTATATATAGGTTATAAATTATATTTATATCAAGCATATTAACCGAGGTATAGCAATTTTTGCAGACGAAGTCGCAAACAAGTGCTAGTTACAAATTTTATATTATCGAGCCTATTTAACCTCTATATCAAATAAAACATAGGAATGAAAATAACAATGACAATAGCCAATTGTTTGATTTCCACACCACAAATCAATGATCATGCTTTCAAATACAAGTCGTGCCAATAAAACACACAAATATAGCCCCACACACATAGGTGCATAATTTCGGCAATGATCATTACGATGTTTCTCACGTTCACCTCCTAATGTTGCAGTGAAAGTATGAAAGTGTAATAAACGTGATGCAACGGGCAGTAAAGATCGGTTTTACTGTGGCCATGTAATTTGTATGACGTTGTATGAAGTCTAGGTACCGTGTGAATGGCTTTGTTGCAGTTGACTGGTCTAGGATGTGAATCAACCATGTTATGGTAGCTTAGGTAATTAATACAGTGTTTTGTGAGTCACTTAAGTTTAGTTTTAGCTTTTGAATAAACATTTTTAACATACGACAAAAAGGTGGAGTGATTAAAGTCGAAGTACATGACATACCTATAGGTACACCATTTTGCAAATATTTGTAAAAGTGAACAAAAAATTACATTAAACAGAACAAGAATTAGTGTGACAAGAAATTAGTGACTCGTTCAAACTTAAAATAACACGTGATAAAATTAAAGATACAAAGATCAATGACATACATTTAAAAAATATCACTATGCCTAAGTATATAAAAACATTTACATGAATGGACAAAAAACAAGCAACCGATCACTTATTCTGCAAAATGAACAAACAGCACAGACTATAATGTCCATCGTTTGAAATTGTTTATTGTGAAAACCCTTTTATGTCATATCGATGTTTAATTACAGAACGGCAGCTATTAATTACTTAGCTAGAGGTACAAGTTAATGACTTCCCTTATGGGTAAACAAGCCAAGAGCACGAACTAGTTGGTGGGCGGGGCTAAAATGCATGCTATTTCATCCGACATCACGAGCGAAATGAATAGAGCGAAAGGGACACAACGAAAACGGGCGCGCGAATTTTTCTATGCAGACCTTTGGTAGTATGGATATCATAAAAAATCTATTGAATGTATGTGTTCAAAATAAAATTATTTGATTTTTTTAATAACTAATCTATCCCTGTATGGTTTTACTTTTATCATTTTCGTACTCTAAACGTTACTTATTTACGCCCAAAGATGAGTAAAATTAGTGCTAAAATATGAAAGTTTTGACGCTCATAACTTTCAAAACAATTTTTTTTTCCAATTCTGCTTCCATATAGGGCTATATATAGATAATGACAAGACCAGTTGATACAATTTTTAATTTTGAACCTACACTGTCAAACAGAGGAGTAATCACCATACTACGTTTGTATGGAAGAATGACTGGCTTGTGCAACCTTAAAGGGGCTTTTATTTTCCGCTTAGATCCGTACATTCAACCCATACCCATATTTTTCGTGTAAATTACGAATATTCGTCCGCGGATTTGTCTGGATGGAGCTCGATAATTATCCTACCGGAACCTACCTCCCAAATAAAAAATATCCTTTGCCTTAACCCAGGTCACGGCCTTCCTGTGTACCAAAATTCTTCAAACTTTTCAGCCGTTATGAAGTGAAAAGGTAACCGGCAAACAAAGTTACTTTTGCATTTACAATAATATTTGTTAGTTAGTACTTGTTAGTAGATTATTCGCGCCCGTTTCCCTAACCCTGCTTGTTATTTTCCGTATTAATAAGTACCTAGTGGTCACATCCCTTGTTTTCCTTATTTATTAGTATAATAATATAATTCTTTATAGCACACTGTTGCCATCCGTATAGCACAGTGGGCGATAAATACGACATTACTATTCTTAGAACAATGGATGTAATTAAATTGTTTTTGTCGTAATGGCTCTTTCAGAATGAAATATGCTTTCCTTTCGACGTTGATAGTGTAGCTAATGTACCTATTAGATTCCTTTATGGAATATTGTTTGGAGTAAATCAAGCAGAAATGGTCAATACTTATTCTTTAAGTACCTATAAGAATAAGGCCAGCTACTTATAGTAGGTATGGCAGAGTAACAATTTTAAATCCAACCAGTAGTTCCTGAGATTAGTGCGTTCAATCAAACAAACTAGGTACTTATTCAGCTTTATAATGATTATGAATGCCCGATATTCGTAACAATTACCTACTATACATGAATAAAATTACTATAATATGTCTCACTATAGTAGACAACACGATGACATAAATAAGCCGATAACATTATGCCCCAGACATTTTATTTTACATAACATTATAGTACATAATCACCTAAATACGTGTAACCTTCGCAAATGTATTTATAAGGGCTAGATTCAAACTTAAAATAGAAATTGATACATGCAATCTATATTTTACCTACTTGAAAAAAAAAAACCCATAAAAGGTACTTACTACATAATAAATATGTAACAATCTTAAATTCGGTAATTGACAACGCACTACTTACTCCTTCGGAGCACGATTTTTAGCAAAAATTTTCCTAGGAATAACAAAGGTGGGCAAAGAAAAAAAAAATAAAGTGTTGTCCTCTAAAGTCTCTATGGAATAAGATACTGCTTAGGTACATTAAATCTGCCATTTCCATGCATATTCTCAACCGGATCTCACCATTATTTATATCGAGGAGCAAATACGCAAAATGCATGTATTTCGATCGCTATCGAGATACATCGCAGATGCGTTACGGATATGATCTAACGCGCAGGAATGCGTTGCGCGCGCGACTTCTCCTCGAGCAGAATTTACTAAAGTCTATCCAATTCCAAATTCTTATTGCGAATTGATGTTATTTCCACATAAATGAATACCAACTTAAAAGTGGTACATTAAGTTAAAGTTTGTTTTATTCAAAAACGTGTTTGTTATTGAATAAAACATGTGAAACTAAATCACGAACGCAGTTTATGCGTGTATTTCTGGTTATTGTAATAATTATGAAGTTGGAAGCTGCGGAATTTAGCGACGCGTCTAAGATATAAGTAATTAGCACTAAACATGAATTGACATACCACATACGTGACCAGTGCCGGATTAACCATATAGCTAGAGTAGCAATTGCTACGGGCCCCGCGCAAACTGGGGCCCCGCGTATCCAGCCACCATCAGGTTGTAATCATTTGAATGAAACTTACATGACCTTACGTGGTATATTGAATTAACTTGATGTCACAAAACTGACAGTACACCTTTTCCGACAAAGACACTCCACGTCAGACAATTAGTACAATTTTCGAGCTCGCTTCGCTCGCTATACTTCCTTTTTCGTCTTTGTCTCCTTGGAAGATGAGTGGAATTGAATCTCTCTCCGGCAGATCAAGGGCCCCTCGATAGAATTTGCTACGGGCCCCGCGCATACTTAATCCGGCACTGTACGTGACGATAATAATCATGAGAGAAATTCGAGAGACATGAGAGAAAGAGAATCATGCGTAAAATTACCTACGTGAAACATTTCTGATTGTAAACGTTAGATTAGTGCTGGCACATTAATTAGCAAAAATGTCTACGATTTGCATAATTTTCTTTAAATTGACTGTTTATAGAGATGGGAATTAGTGGTCACTTACATAACACCATGCCTGTAATCCCCGTATGGTAAGACAGAGATGTACAGTACGCTCAAATTATCTTGGCAGCTCTGAACATAGGCTTTGCGAAATTTTACGCATGTAAACTTGGGAATAAAACTGTTATTGCCAGATAAACCAATACTTAAACGATCAGAAAATATCTAATTTAAACAGTGAGAAATACAAATAAAGTAAATATCATAACACTTTAATACATTCGTTGTAACAAAATGACCTGCACGAAGTTCGGAGCTGCCAAGATAATTTGAGCGTACTGTACCTAATAGTAAAACCCACATTTCGCCAGATATTATTTAAGTTTCAAGTAATAAACTAATTGCCATCAACCGGGCTCATATATGTATGTATTACGTGGCTGCTACTGACAAATTCCTGATGGGAAAATCCAGTAACAATTTTCGGCCCTGGGAAATCGAATCAGGACCTCAGCAGTTGGGATTGCGACCACTCAACAAACGAGGCAATCAATCAACTTTTTCAGTGGTCACTTAAATGGTTATACTTTAAAAATACAGGCCAGATATTCTACTAAATAGTACTAATACAGGCGAAATCGAATCTATTAAGTAAGTAGTATATTTGTTTTTGAACTTGAAGAAAACGAGAAACACACATAAAATACAAGTACCTAATAAATCTAATCTAATATTTACCGTGACGACAACATTATCTAGTCCAAGGTCGAGATTACACAATATTATCACTTCCTCGTTGATACGCGGATTTCTTTAAATAACTGTTTTTAACTATTTCAATGTTATCTTGGCAATACGGATATTTTATTGATAAATTTTCCGTTGAAGGAATTTGATGGTGTCATTAAATAACTTGCTGTTTTAACACAAGTCCTTCTGAGAACCTCCTTGTTTTAAATCGGTTAATGAAAGTGCCTAAACCCTATTTGAATTTTTGATTTAAATTAATGATTGTATACCCTAATAATATAAAACTATCGGAATTCGAGGTTCCAGATGTTTGCATGTAGGTATGTAGCCTACCATCGAGATCGAGAATCTAGGTTATTTATTCGTTCCAAGAAGGAACACGAAAGGGTTTTAGTCAGTACAAGTCTGACACTCCCTCCCACTGCTCTCAGAGCGGGCATCATTTGACGATTTTCCATACGCAAATAAAAATAAAGGCGTTTATTAGTCTCGCGAAAACTTACTTTAACTTATGGCATCCTTAGAGCAGTTGGTTAACTTATCTCGTAGAGAGGTATTAAATTCCTATCACTTTATCTGGTAGATAACATAACACATACTAAGCATATCCAGATACTATGAAACAGGCCACTAAGGTACAGTTAGTCCACATTCAACCAGGTACGTTAAATCATAAAAACGATTAAAACAACAAGTCTGTAAGAAACTCAGTAATAGTATCCAATTTCTTTTCGTCTAATCAATTAAGTACTAAGCGGAAGCGGCCCGGAAGCGGTGGTAGCCGGTTTAGTTTCTACCGGAACTCTCCTATCCAGTGATTTTCTTCGGAAAAGTTTTAAGTATCTGTTTGCTTTTTACCCGACTGCGGCGAAGCCCAAAAGGAGGGTTATTGTATAAAGAAAATCAGTTAGATTTTGACTTTGAGATTAGATGCACTTTTCAAGGTGTTTCTTTATCTAGCACGAGTTTCTAAGATTAGCGTTTGTTGATACTTACCACGAAAATGAAGTAGTAACTTGAATCATAATTTATCATCATTCATGAATGAATTTGTTCGTACTACACCAACATCTTGGTTTGCCAAGTTTATACAGATCCATCATCATTATCTTGCCCTTAATCCCAAATCATTAGTAGCCGGCGCAGCATGTCTTTTTCTTCTAAATATATTTGTCTATTACTCGTCTCTCGTCCTTTACACTGTCAGATCCGATAAGTTGATAAACAGCTGATTGAATTACATACATCCAAACTCGCAAACAACCAAACTTTCTATTTAAGTCGCGAGTAAAGCTTCTTCAGGGTAAGCTCGTTCCATCGTCGGCTTCATCCCTGCCCTTAGGGCAAGATTGATGTCAAGAGCAAGCTTAGCTTTCCTGTTGACAGCGGTGTGGACGAATTTTTTGACGCCCTGTAATTACTCCCCTTTTTGATACTTGTATATATTTTATTATTATCTTAGTTCTGTAAATAATATATTCAGAGCAAGACAATACATAATAAAAAAAAACTTTAAAACTGTAATATTGTCAGCCAGGCTATTTCCTACCGCACCCCAACATTTTGCTTGAGCAATCCCAAATTAGTTCACAAACTTCCCGTGTCGCTTACCCTAATGGCGTGCATCCTCCATCAGAATGCAACGTCTCGATAGTTTCGTTTCATGAATACGACACAATGGCTACCGAATGCATTACATGCTCCATTAGAGAGCTCTCTAAACGAACTAATTCCGACGTATGCATGGTTTCCGTTGGACGCAAGTTGCGAATGATAAGCGGTGACTGACATGCGAAAATTTTATTTGTGGGCAACAAATAAAATTAGGTAAATTATTAAGGTAGGTCTCTAGACCTATGAAAATCTAGTCCTAATCAGTTGGTTATAATTTGTTGAATCTCACGCATAAGGTCATGGGTTAGATTCCCGTATCGGGCAAAGGGTTATTGAGTTTTTCTATCAGGAATTTCTCAGTATCAGCCACGGAGTCTGGATTTGTACCCAGTTAGGTTATAGGTTCGCCCGTTACGTGGGACTTTAACATAACACCGAATGACCGAAATGTGGGTAAACTATAATATTAGGCTGCTTATTCCTACGGGGATAATAGACTTAGTGTACCTAATACTACGTTAGAATAATAATATCTCTCTTCTAATAGAATTAATATCTTAATCAATTAGAAAAACGTGACATGTGATAACCTATTTTTCGTCAAAGAATGCCAGAGAGGACCTGAAACATTTCGCAACAACAGCGATAATGCGTGTAGACACCCAGATTTAAACCACTTTACATAGATAAAAGCACTTTGTTTAAACAATTTGATAACCCTTCATCTTTCCCAACTTTAGGCACACTAAAAATACCATAATCTATTAGTTTAAATAAAACGGTAATTTACGACGAATGTAATCAGTCTGTCTTCGGAGTAGCCACTAAGAGAACTAGACAACTGCCAGTCAATTTATCTCTTTGCCAATGCAGAGCAATCATAATAATAATTATGGCATAATTTACGGTAAAAAAAACAATGATATTAGGCTCCTATATAGGTAGTTTTATATCGAGTGCAAAGTGAAACGGTCGCTTCTAACCCCTAGACCACTAGTACAGCACCTATTGTGCAACAGAACAAATTAAAAGCACTCGACGAACATTGAGCAAGCAGGTCACGAGGTCCGAGCTCGTCCTATGAACCGACACATACTAACGACCTAATTATGTATATTGATCGCCGAATAATACGAAGAGGAATGTCGCTAAGTTTATTTTAAAACTTGTCTATCGATAATAATCAGCATTTGACAGATCCAGTCTTATCAAATTTAGCTTCTATCGGGCATTTCAAAGTTTTCAAACTCAATCAAAACAGATTTTAATATTAGAAACATCAAATGCAATGAAACACTCAAAATTGCATTAAAGTAGATGACGACTTAATAGGATCTTTGAAATGGCTTTGTAAACTGAATTGTACCACAGCTACAGGCTCGTAAACAAATGCAATTACATTGTCCCTGTTTGATTGTAATGGGAATTAGAAATTACTACAAACCACATTTCTAGTTAAGTTCTTCTTAGTGCATGTTTACGTACGCGCGGCGCGGCGCGCGGCGCGGCCGGCGACGCGATCCGCACTAAATTCAAACGTATGGCGGTGTATGAGTGCGTTCACGGAGAAGCGAATTTATACGCGATTGCTTGAATTTGAGGCGGCGGCCGCGGCGGCGAACGCGGCGGCGGCCGCGGCGACGGACGCGGCGATGCACGCGACGGAACTTGGCCTTGAAAATTCGCGGCGGCCGCCGCCGCGGCCGCCGCGCCGCGTCTCTATGAGCACCGTCGTACATTGCCATACGTTTGTGTTTGCGCGAACGATGATATCTGCCGCTGCACGCATCGCCTGTCCGTGAACACAAAATTCGCTCGACGCGTCGCTCGACGCGTCGCCGGCCGCGGCGCACGCCGCGCCGCGCGTACGTAAACATGCACTTAGGTAGGTTTTGGCTAGCGTTTCCTCAGTCATTCATCATCATTCTCCTGTCCAAATTCCAATTTATTCCAGGCAGGCGCAGTATGACTTCTTTTTCCATACTTCGTCCACTCATTGGTTCTACTAAATACAATCCTGATTTTGCTCGAGATTTTCAACGATTAAAGTTAACACCACCCAGATACGTCAATCCAATTTATTATCAACTACTGCTTCTCTTTTCCAGCAATCTAGACAACTTTCTACTATTCCCACTACAAATATTTAACCCAATTTCTTTTCCCCAGGCATGCCTAGAACAAGAAGCCCGCGTAGCCGAGCTCCGCTCGCTCGCGGCCCGCGTGGCTGCCGAGACCGGCTCCCGCGCGCTACAAGCTGATGCCGATGCGTTGGCTCGACGTCTGCAACTAGTAGCTGGAGCTGTGCAGGCGTTAGCAGACCTTGGAGAAGCCAGACAGCTGGCCAGGGCTAAGGCACAACATGCGAAGGAGAAGCTGTGTGATATGAGACAGGTTTGTGCTTAGATTTTCTTACATATTCCTTATATTCCTTGCCAATTCCAATTGCCTGTAAACTTGGTAAATTTAACTTTTTTACTTGCAAAATAACTCAATATTGACTGCTGACATCTGAATTTAGCCTTAGCCTTTGAAAGGCCTCCTGATTAGATATGCAGGATATGGTAACGTTTAATAAGATTTTGTCGTATCGGTAGTCTGATTTGTAAGCCAACCTATCAGCATTTGGAATACTACGATTAGGTTAATAAACTAAATTGTGATGCACTGTAGCGTGACAACTTCGTGATAGATGAGATAAACTCGTGAAAGATCGATAGGTCATACAAAATAACGTGATGGATTCATTTGATTTAATCATCTCAGGTTAGGATAACAGACTCCAAAAAGCAAATCTATGGAGATCAGATGGTAGCCAAAAGCTTTTGCTGCTTTAGAAGTTAGATCAGAAATGTTATTCTATTTGCTCAGCTGTAAGAGGTACCTTAATACCGTCACAAGGATCCGTTATACCGTTCAGCATAATACAGCAATCCCTAAACGGCCTGCATGGGCCCATATTCGCTATCAACACGATCTAACGGATAATGTCGTGTGCCTTCTTGAATTTGTTATGAACATAACGGCAGTATTGATTGCCCTGTACTTTGTACCGCGCAATACTAAGCGTTTATTGATTGGTTCTTAAATGCTTTAGTTTAAATTGTAGAATTTGGGAAAGATAGACGAGAAAGAGATCACTTGTTAGGTGTTGGTATAATGAACAGTATAAGGACCTCTCGTTATAAATCACTGGTTTTAGCGCTTAGTGTCTGCCAGAAAGAGAACGAAGCATATGACAATCGAGCTCCACCATAAGCCGATTCATCGCCATCGTCAAACTAACTAACTAATCGAATGACCCCCCCCCCCCCCCCCCGCACTTGGGCAGAGCGAAGGGGAGTGTCAGACTTCTACTGACTAAAAACCAAACCCATGTTCCTTCTTCTTCGCCCTTGTGTTGGAGCCGCGGTAACTTTTCGATATCCACAGCCCCGACGGGCGTCGGCCCTTGCGGGCCCCTCCTTGCTGACATCTCTTTGAGGAGCTAAGAACCTCATTGTATTAACGCTATGGAAATGATAATCAAACCTATGAAATTATTCAGGATCACTGACCCAATCAAAACAGTTCAATGCATAAACACTCAATAAAAATGTTTTTGCAGATAGCATTAGACAATTAGGTCAATGACCGGTAAAAACTCAAGTGGTCGCGATCTTATTGATAAATCGTAGCAGAAATCAATTGTCACGCACAGCTGCCTAGATTCACAACCGATCGATCACGAGATAGCGCACTGCAATCATTGGAAATCTGTTTCAAGAGTAGATTTCGCATGATTTTATCGTTAAGTGCATCAGTTTTATCAGACCTTTTACTAGTCTGTCAAATACAAATTCGACTGTAGACTTCAAAACAAAGATTAATCTATTAATAAATTGTATTTTCTCTTTGCAGGACCTAACCCCCGTACACGAAGATGGTGAAATAGTCGAAGACAAACTGATTGCTCTTCGTGACAACTTAATAGCTCTCGGTAAGAGCGAAGCAGACATCGCCCCGGCGAAGGCCGAACTCCCAGACATCGACAGAGACGTTTCAGACGAACACTCGATAGTCAGGATCCTGGAACTATGGCAGGCCATGTTCCGGGACACCTTCCTCCACTACCACCGGTTATCAACCGCACTAGTCAGGTCCGGAGACGCGGCGACAGCGCTAAGACTATGGCACGAATATTTAATAGATCTGCAATCGTTCTTATCTGGCTCGGTCCCAGCTGACTACGAAAACCTCACAGAGCATAGAAGGCTCTGCAGAGTGCACAAGAACCTGCTGACGTCACAGAGGTCAGTGCTCATGAATGAGAACAGAGAAACAAGGAACAGGGACTTAGCTGACAAGTTCGACACGCTGACCAACCTACATAATGAGACATTAGCGAGAATCGTTGAAAGACACGATGAAGTATGTACTAGGATCGCTGCGTGGGACGACTACAGAGAAGTGTACACAGAGTTGCTAAGGTGGCTCAAAGAAATGGAACGAGAGAAGGAAAAGCTCCAACTCAGATACGTGCACATTAAGAGGATACAAAAAATACTGGCCAAGATACAGAATCTCTCAGACAAGGTCCCTGAAGGCAGGAGACAATCTGATAAATTATTGAAGGACCTAAAGAAAGTTCTCGAATTTACCGAGGAAGCCTACGGAGCATCAGTAAGGATGGAATACGCTGGCATCGTCAAAAGAGTCGACAACTTACAGGCAAGTCTAGACACCTGGAGAGACTTCCTCAGCAGGATACTAGGACTGATCAATGAATATGAAAATCTATCGAACAATGAACTCCACAAACTATACTCAAATACTCAGGACGAAATCATGTCATACTCCGACGAAGACAGATTATCGAGGCCACAACTGAAAAAGGCAATTGAGAAGTACTCAGACTTAAGAACAAAGATTGTGAAGACTGAATTCCAAATTGAAGCTCTCAGCGTCATTCAAGAACAACTGAAGGAATGCCTGAGTCCTCAGGACATACGGTTAGTGAACCAGAGGGTGTGGCAGCTGCGACAACAGCGCGCCGACCTTGAACATCAACTGTCCATCATCATCCACCGACTACAGGAGAGGTTAGAAGTCTACACTATCTTCGACTCACGTGTGACACGATTTGTTGAATGGATCACCACACTTGAAACACGCCTCGAAGCCTCAAGTCAAAGCACAGAAATCGGAGCTATCGACCCTCAGGACCTCATCAGGAGAATAAACTCCGAAGTCCAAGCAGAAACCGCCTTGAAAGAACGAGAATTTGAATGGCTCACTGAAACTGGCACCACTCTAGTCGACCTATCTAAGAAAGATGAAAAGTCTTACAGTAAAAATACATCTAAACAACTGAAGGACATCCAAGAGCGTTGGCACAAAATGCAAGAGACCGGAAGGTCGAGAATAGCTAAGATCAACGAGCTTCTGGAAACGATATCTCAATTAGAAGAACGGCTTACTGAAATTAGGTTAAAACTACATTCCATAGAATCTAACTTATCCACATCTGTTGTATTAGAATACCTGACGACTCGGGCTGTTGATGAGAAATTCAGGGATCGGGATGACATTCACAAGAACGTTGAAGACGAGAGTGGAGAGGTAGGGGAGACCCTAAACCTCTGTGACCTCGTGTTCAACGACCCTGATGTGCTCAAAGGTAACTTTGACCTGCGCAACCTCCACACTGGCGTAGATATCGTCGAAAAGAAATGGAAGAACATCTGTGAGATGTCAGAACAGAGAAAGACCGCGCTCAAAGAAATCCGCAAATCCGCCGAACTAGCCAACTCATTGCTACCTAAAGTTGAGAAGAAGCTGGATTCAATTGAAAGGCGAGTAGAGAAGATAGAGACAAGGAAGCAGCGTGGCGAGCCAGAAGACGAGAGTGTATCTAAAGCAGTGATTAAAGACTTGGAGAGTGTTGAGGGAGATGTGAAGCGATTAGAAGATGCTTATAGTCGGATAGCTTCAGCCCGAGGAGTGGAACTTCGCGGTGCTGGTGCTGATGAAGCGGCAAGGTTACGAGCCGCTGTACGTCGCTGGCAGCAACTGCGCGGGCGGGTGGACGCAGCTGGAGCCGACGCACACAGACAGTTCGTGGCGGCGCACGGTAAAGCGGTTGTGGCGCTTGCGGAGGCCGATGTACGGCTGACGAGAGCGCTGCATCTAGCGCCCGCGCCGCTCGACAAAGTTAGCACTTTGAAGGAACTTGATGTAAGTACTTGTAGCTTTAGTACTTCATTTAATATTTGGTAAATCATCAAATGACCCCTTTTTCCTCTGAACCCGTTCTGGGCTGAGCCGACGGGAGTGTCAGACTTGTACTGGCTAAAAACCACCCGTGTTCCTTTTTAGCCCTTTGTGTTCCGAGGCCTCGGTATCTCTTCCGAACAGTTCCTTTACACCTTAAACCTACCTATGCGGACCCTTCAATGGTGCTGACACATGTATCTACCTAAAATAACCCTACTCCTTAAAAATATATAACCATTAAATTGTTAACCTCCAGGGCGTAGAACAAGAGCTCCTAGAATGCCAAGCGCACGTGGAGGACGCAGACCGACTGGCGGCTGCAGTGTCCACGGTGTCAGGAGTGGCAGACATGGTGGCGGAGTATCGCGCTCTGTTCGCTGATGTAAGGACACGACTGGACCTCGCCAGGGCTGAGGTCGTCGGCGATGTGGACTCGGCTGTACAGGTGAGGATTAAAGAAAATCCATTTTTGTGTTTGGGAAATCCAAATGGCTGGCTCCTCCCGCTCTGGGTGGAGTGGAAGGAAGTGTCTACTGGCTAAAAACCACCTATGCCTCTTCTTTGCCCTTTGTGTTCTGGGGCCACGATATCTCTTTTGAACAACCGGTGATGACAATTCTGGTGTAAGGAATAGACTGTCTTCCGACAAGTGATATTTGGTAGATAGACTTATACTTTTGGTGAAGAGTCGATTATTTTTCAACGCTTTATGGCAGTGTAGATAAAACTTGTTGTGAGACAAATAATTCAATGATTGAAACTAACATGAACATTTTTTTTTTACTCCAGGTGGACACCCTAAAATGGGAAACAGACGCTTCTCTCCAAGTAGACACCCTCACCTCCAAGGAAACCTACCGCTCGGAACTGGCGACCGCCGTCAAAGAGACCTCGGAAGCTCTAGAGGCCCTCCGCCTGTCTCTACACTCACAACCCAACGATAAGGCGAGCAGTGACGAACTGGCCACAGCCGCCAAGGATATTGCCAAAGCTGGTGCCAAACCTGGACAAACATTGGAGTTGGCCAAACATTTGTCTGAGCTCCTCCTAACGGAATGCGATGCGACAGAAGACGAGGCGATGCTCAAAGAAGTAGAATCTCTATCCCTGACCTATGAGGACTTACTCAGTCAAGCGAAGAAACGGGAACTCCAAATTAACAACTTGAGGTGAGTGGTCACTTAACCGGTCAAAATGCACGCAATTATAGATCTTGGCTATCTGTAATTATGTGCCATTTTGGCATCTGGTGTATTTTGATCTGTAAGATTTGAATCTAACGGTTTTCTTCGGACATTTCATGTAGATGACGGTGTATAGATAAGCTTTGAGTGATGTTTTCTTTTTAGGCCAGAATACTTCTCACTTTATTACAATAAATCAGTTTTTGGCCAAGTTTAGCTCTTATTTTTTTAAACTTTTTGAATTCTCCAAAAGAAGGATTTCCAAAATATTCTTTGCTTTGGACTTTCCAACTTGACGCTAGTTTCATTCGAAAGCGTATGACTTCGATGGCACGCAATTTTTTCATACTTATAATTTTGCACATCCATTTCTTCGTCTTGAATCCTTCTGCCATAGTTACTTGAATATCTTTTCAAATGGTACTGAACCATGTGCCTTGCTTACCCAATGCATTATAAGGCTACCTTCAATTATTCACGCATTCTCTATTCCTGCATTAATTCTACTTTATTTGTTTTCTCTATCTCTTTGCAATAGTGTCAATATATGAAATGTCCCTGTATTTAAGTTTAAATGTTGTTATTTGATGATTGTTATATGGTAGCACTTATAGCACTGTTTGGCAACTGGTGACGGGGCTTAAAGCTGTTTTGAAACAGTGGATACTGTATCGATGACGTACAGTCGGTTACACAGTCCAATCTAATTATAACGTGAAAAGAAGGACCAAAAATAATCAAAAAATCTTTCAATTTGGTATAAATTTGTGCAGCTGACTGTACATTATTTCTTTGCATTTATATACAAAATATAAACGGTATATTATTTTTATCACTGATTCAATTAAATTATTATACAATAAGTAAATTCAGTAGTTGTAAATAAAATAAAAGACTGATAAATGACAAAGAATGATAGTTGTATTCAAAATGCCGAGGAGTGCACAGACTAGATGATGAAATACAGATACGCCATTTTTTCCATACATTTATACCTAATCGTCATATCAAAATCTCTTTTTAAAAGTACTAGTGCATTTTGCTGTTTTTATTTCTACTTCAGTTAGTCCCCCTTTTAAAACCTCTTTTATTTCACACACAATCTGTTTCTCCCATTTTTTATCTTTTTTCACTGTAAACTTTGAGCACTAAATGTGTCACATCGTTCACACTGGCGTATCAGTTTTATCACGGGTCGTGACACGTGTGTAACAGCTTCCTAACCCGGCATGCTCTAAACACATGCGTTTTTGGTCCTTTAGGTTGCCCCACTCAGCATCGTACGCGCTTACGTGCGAACAGTGAGTACTGCTTTTCTAATATTTGTAGTTTTTATTTATATTCGGTACATTTCTGCTACATGTTTTTGAATTTTATAGTATTTTTTGTGTAGATTTTGAGCTGTAGTATAATTCAAAAACTGTATTTTTAGTCTCCCTTGCACTAGAAATCACTAAATGTATTTAGTACTAATGACTTTAAAAAAATCTAGAGATAGAATTATTCTACACATACATTTAGTGACTACCGGTGCAAACTGGCTTTAAATTCAGTTGAAGTAACAAGTTGTCCTATCTATTTTATTTCATAGTCACTGACATATTGTAGCAGAAATGCATACGACATTGCATGATGTGATTTTAATCAGTATTATAATAGTAGTTGTTGAAATAATTTACACTTTTATGTATTGGTGTATCTGCACTGCACTTTTCACAATTTTATATTATAGCTTTATATTTTGGGAATATATTCTATGTTTATGTTTGTCTGTTTGATACAAATTATTTAATGCCGAATTATGTATTTTGCTTTAGATTGTGATGTCGATTATGATAAACCTTTTTACTTGGTTTAGATGTTAACAAGAAGTTTTTTATATAAAATTCAGTTTAAAAAAATTCTAGTCAAAATATTATTTAACTTCTTGTTAATATCTAAAGCAGTTTATTTAACAACAACATAAACACATAATGCTTAATTTGTAATTGAAACCATTTCCCTTAAAATTAATTAATTTTATAATTTTGCTTGTATGTGGAGTCTATGACCTTTATGTTTTTAATTCTGAGTCGTGTAAACAAAACACGTACCAAATAGGGGATCGGACTGACTCAAAAAAAATATGATTCTGTTTAGTCCGTCAGTTAGATTATTAAAAAATATTAGATACGTGTATTTTGTCTTATCAAATTAATAAAAATTGACGAAGATACAACGCGTCGAAGATTTGGGAGCTTCTGACGTCACTTGTAGGAAAAAAACTTTGATCGAAGGTAAATAAGGACATGACATGTGACGTCACACGAGTTTTCGAAGCACTGTATCGTCTTCATTTTCTGTTTACGTGAAAAAATAAAAACTTTTTAACAAAAAATAAAACCGACTTCAAAAAAAAAACACAAAAAAGTGAAAAATAAACTTTAGAAGAAAAACCAGTCTCTGAAGTCGGTGACTTTTGTTTGTTTGATTTAATTTTTTTGCCACCGACTTCAGAGACTGGTTTTTCTTCTAAAGTTTATTTTTCACTTTTTTGTGTTTTTTTTTTGAAGTCGGTTTTATTTTTTGTTAAAAAGTTTTTATTCTTCACTTTTTAGTGGTTCACATGTTCATGGGTCAATGTGGACAATATAGTTTTTTTTTTGAGTTTTGTTGATTTTTCAAAAACCGCTAGTCCGATTTTGAAAAAAAAATTATGGGACCATTTCGGAAGTATACCCTTTCCAACAAAGAAGAATTTTTCAAATCGGTTAGCAAGTGACGGAGTTATACCCGAACAAACATAAAAAAATAAAAAAAAAAAATACAAACATCCGAATTGAGAACCTCCTTCTTTTTTTAGAAGTCGGTTAAAAAATATGTGCTAAACATTTTTTGGAAACCTATCTGACGGACTAATTCGATTTTTTTGTCCGATCCCCTATTGAAGAAGAGGTCGTAAGTGGTATTCTCACGATCCCAAACCAAATTATCTGGTATTTAACACCACTATTACCTTAAATACGTCCTCTACACATCATACCTCTCCCCTGTAGCGAATCTGGTCGCCTGACATGTCCGCTGTGCTCGGAACGCAACTGGAAGCAGCTGGACAACGACCTGTGGCGGCTGGAGCAGTGGCTGCAGTTCGCTGAGGCTACTGATGATGCAAGAACCGGACCGCCTGAACAGTACGATCTCTTGGAGGATGTTATACAGGTAACACATTTAAATGATAGTGGAGTTAACCGGGCTGGTGTCCGCAACTCAACGCAATATTTGTATGACCTGTAGATAGTTGTTTCAGGTCTGGGTATTTGTGTATGTGAGTTTATATGTTTGTGAACGCGCCCACGATACAGGAGAAATTCCTAGCGTGGGGCAACGTTTAAAAAAAAAAAAAAAACACTCCACGTCCAAAGCGCGTATTTTGCGTACGGACGGGCGGGAACATTATTCGATACACCTTAACTCCCTGAGAAAGGCCACAAGTATGGTGTTATGATGGTGTTATAAAGCCAGGTCATCCTAAAACCTGCAACGACATAATAATTTCTCTTAAATAACCATATAATAAGGAAAAGTGGAAAGAAAGTTGAGAAGACTCTTTCTCAGCGCTAGTAAAAGCCAGGCTGATAATAACAATAGTGATACTGATGATGTTTTGCACAGGCAAAATTACTATTTCTATCTTTTTCTCTCTCAAAAACAAGAAAGAGACAGACATAAAACATTCTTCTCTCGTCTTCCAGGACCACCGCGAATTCCTTCTGGACCTAGACTCACATAAATCGATAGTGGTATCCCTCAACGTAGTGGGCACCCACGTGGCCGCACACGCTCGGTCAGCGACCGCAGCTGAGAGAGTTCGCGCCAGACTCGCGGCCGCCAACCTGCGGTGGGACACTGCCTGTCGGAAGGCACACGACTGGCAAGCTCAGCTACAGCGAGCCTTACTACACAACCGACAGTTCCATGACATCGTGGTGGAATTGGTAGCCAAACTGGCCGCAGCTGAAAAGACAGTCAGAGCAAGAGAACCGCTGCGCCTAGGACGCGCCCCTGCGGAGTTACAGCGAGATTTCAGACGTTTTGCTGAGTTGAGAGATGAGCTAAGACGAGCGGAACCGAGGGTACTAGCACTACATGAAGCGGCAGCCCTCCTTGCACCTGGTGGAGGCCCTCACACGAGACTGGCTGAGCTGCGTCTCCGTCTGCAGTCCCTCCGCAAGTTATGTTCAGTGTACGCGCTGAAGTTAGGCGCAGCCCTAGCGCGCCGCCCCGCCGGCAGTACTCACGCACTTGCTGCAGCTGCCGCTACACTGGCGCCACAGGTAAGCTACATCATACATGACCACTATCAACTATGATAGCTTGTAGTACACAACTGCTCTTAAAATTATTATAAAGATCTAAAGTATGGCTGTTAATGACGCATATGGAGTTTCTGATAGACACTAACATACATGATGTTAAACGCACATAATATTAATTTGCCCATATTGGGCAGTAGTCAGTAACGCAGTACCCTACCAGAAAGCTAATATACATTCTTAGCCACTCGGCCCATAGCGTATCAGGCCAACCCGAATATAATATGAGAGAGGTAACACTCACCCTACCACAAAAACTACATACAATACCTATTTTCCCAAACTCCATACGCCATTTTAACAGAATAAGTACCTTTTTTCACCAAATATTTAATTCTGAAAAAAAAAATCTTGTCAAGAAAATGCCTTTGTGTACTACAGCAACAAATTAATTACACCCGAAACCTTGGAAACAACTGTTTTACAAAAAACAACCTAAAGAAATACAGAATAAAGTCTAACATAGCATATCACCTCACCCACGCTTCACCTGCCACCGCACAATCCGGCAGACACTGAGCAAGCTTTGATTTTGTTATAGAACACGACACAGTATCAACACAACGCGTAATGTAACCGTTATTGTAACAACACAACACGCAATGTAACTGTTACTGTAACAAGTTTACAGACAACTAACAGATACTAAGATATATAGACGAGTTCCAATAGTACATTGAGATATTTGATGATATAGTTGTATACTTATTTGAATTTGAAATGCAAACACTGCTCTGATACCGTATAGAGGGTAATAATTTAAAAAAACAATTTCCTAATCCGACAAAAATCCTAATAGAGTAAGATCCTAGGGCCGCCAGACGTCACGTATTTTCTGACGAAGGAAATGTGGACGATTGAGTAGCGTTAGTATGTACTAAGAACGCACGACTACCAGCTAGCTTGCTTAGACGGCCAATTTTCAGGTATCAGGCTATCAAGGTACATAAAAAATTACTTACTTCACGTGTTTTGTACCTAAGTACCTGATAATTGGCCTTCTTAGCATGCTAGCAGGTAGGCATGCGTTCTTAGTACATACTAACGCTACCCAATCGTCCACATTTCCTTCGTCAGATAATACGTGACGTCTGGCGGCCCTGGGATCTTGGACTATAAAATCGCACCATACTTCGTCATTGTTCTTCCAGAATTGCAGTAGAATACCGTTTAAATTGAAATAAATATTGGATACCTACTCACTTAAAATCTTAAATTAAACCCTATGGCTTACTTAATCATTCCTTCCTTCGTTCCAAACTTTAGTAGAACTTGCCAAGTTCGAAACTTCAAAATCCAAAAACTGGCAATAACTTTCAAGTTTACAATAATCAGTACAAGTTGGTTGCAAATTAACAAATCCATAGTACTTAAATGACATCCAGTTTAGAACTTAGTAAGCCTATAATGGTCCCACCCCTGCCGGATGGGTCCTTGATCTCGTCTCTGTACCCAAGTCAACGTAAACCCTGAGTATTCCGTGCAGTGTTTGCAACACGTAGGTCCTACCACTATGTAGTCGCTTGGCACAGTATGTTGACGTATTTTGTTATTCGTAGCTAATGGAGGACGACGAGGACGAACTGTCGAGCTTGCAACTGCCGCCGCTCGACGAGTCACAGTAAGTACACCCGCCTAGACAATCTAGTGGCGGTGCATACACTTTTGACACATTTTTGGGACAGATAGCTAGTTAGTGGGAAACATGCAATGGGTTATTTCTATCTATAAGAACACACTAAAAATCATAAATAATTAAGCTGATTATAATATCAGATTGTTTATAAAAAAATATTGTGTCATCCTGTATAATCAAGACTATAAAATATTATTTTTATTAGATGGAACCTAAGTTGGAGAAGCGCAATCAGATACCTTTAAAATTGTTAAAAAATGTAGGCAAACAAAATTATATCCAAATGAATCCTTCTCCTAGTCTCAAAAGTGTATAATCGCTATAACATTGGTTTGAACGCCTAACCACCTCTTATTTTGCGTTACTGTTTTCTAATGTAGCCTAGACTTACCCTTCTTTTAATTTTACTTTACCAATTTATTTATTCAGTGAATGATTCCTTCAAATCCTGTGTTCTTTAAATTTTTTCTCGTCTTTTCTACTTCATTTTTACTCTCCAATTAAAACTTCCCATTCACTTCGAAACGAAAAAGTCCTTTTGCTGTTAATAGTTTAGTGAGAATCAATCAACCGCTGAATTGACTATCATTCTGGCTTTAGAGCCAATCAAAATCAAAAGACGAAATGAAACCTCACATTGAGCCACAAATGACCACAACTATTATTTTTTTTCAAAGTCTTCTTACCAAACTTTAACAGCAAAAGATACCAAACTCCTAGAACCAGTTATTAACAGTACCCCTCATCTCAACAGACCGGTAGTAGATGAAGAAGAAGACACAAGTGAAGAAGGCGCCCTGTTCGGTATGTCGCGCGGTCTGCGCTTCGTGTGTCGCGTAGCGCGCGCCAGTCTGCCCTTCCAGGCGCTACTGCTGCTGCTGCTGGGCGCTGCGGCACTGGCGCCGCACGCCGGGTCAGACTGTCGCCGGAACCCGCTGGCGTTGGACCCTGTACTGCGGTACCCTGATGGACCGCCGCCACTCTGAGCACCGCAAGACATACTCCACGCTCCACCACTTGAGGAATCCCCTCCTCTATATTCCACGAGTGATAGAGCGTGGATACACATTGAACCTCACTTCCTACCACTGACAGTACTCCCTCTCATATACACTGTCAGTGGTAGGTAGTGAATACAGGACATCGTGCCTCACCATCCCCAGGGCCTACAATATATTACGGAGCGCCAATGGTGGGTCATGACGTCATCGCGCCAACGAACACATTCCATCGAGCCGCCCTGCCCGACATAATGTATCATTCGCATCAGCGCTACGTTACTTAATTATTAGCTAGTAAGGACTGTTTATAAAACGTCGAAAATAAAGCCTTTGCATTGATTCAATTTGTTGTTTTATTTTTACATAATACCTATATACACAGCTTACATATTATAAAATATCTGTTACTATTAATAGTTCGACTACAAACCTGCACTTTTCACTGTTACAAACTTGACGACCGATATTTTCCGTATTGAACTAGAAATGCCTAGTTGCTTACTGTATCACACAATGATCTATAATTTAGTCTACACACAATCACCTTTGAAGTTTTTAAACATGCCTGTAACAAATATAAGAAGTTATTGTCTGAACAATAAGCAGCAGTAGTACCTATAGGTCGGACAACGGACACGGATTCATTTTTTTTTATAGAATGGTCCTTCGAGCCGGATACTTCAATTTTAATTAATAAAAGGATACTTTCTGTAAATTACGACAGGACCATAAAAGGGGAAGAAGAAGATGAAAACCGAGCACCAAAGCCAAACAATATAGGGCTACGGTAGGCAGAAGCACTTGTTAAATTCAAGCACTTGATTGTTATGCTATGACATGAAACGCTTTACTATCTTACGTCCTTGGGTAATTCTATCAGACTTTGAAATTTTAATAAGTAGCAGGGTTTCCACCATAACTGACTACCTACATATAGTGCGAACTTCACCAATGACACTAATCGCGATCAGTACAACAGAACTGGGTTCAATCCGTACCAGTAGCATCAATTAAGGAAATTTATCAAAAATCTTATTCAGTTATCAGTTTGTAATGAATGGCCTGCTCTTGACCTCAATATGTATAGTTAAAACCACACAAGTTATCCGTTAGTGTAAAAGTCACTGCTGACACTTACATTAAACTCGTCTTGAGCTGATCGCGTTCAGTTTCTTTGGAGAAATTCGCACTAAGCAGGCTGTTAAAGGATACAATAAAAGCATAACATGGACTTACTAAGACAAATAAGGGTAGCTGGTCCTAGTCCTGTGGTAAGAATGTCTCCGTCTTGTACGACGATGGTGCCAGTTGGCACAGTAGCTGTTCCCCGCCGCCACACCCGCGCTAGTGCTCGAGCCAGCCTGCAGCTCGTCGTGACTTGAGCCAGGACTCTGCTGGAAACGTAAATGGCGATCTGTCTTCCTTCAAAAAACTAGGGACTTATTCACCCGGGTGATATCACCCAGGTGAATACCTATAGTCACTATAGGTATTCACCTGGGTACAGTTCATTCCACTAGAGTATAGTGGAATGAACTGTACCTCACTTATACTGTGGTTCTGAAATGGCCACTTTAGCAGATATTCATAATAGTAACTTACCATTTGTGACCATTTTACGAATTTTATCGCAATTCATATGATCCTAATAGGAATGAACCCCCTGGTCAACGCAATGGAACCGTAGGTATAACCTGCCTACTACGGTGTCTGTTTTTAGATGCCTCCTCTCCAAAGGATTGTTTCACATTCCAAATGCAGATATTTAAAGTTTTACTGTAGGTTCATTTTGTCTATAGGTTTGCATGATTGATTTTAGTGAAATTATGAATAGGAAATAGAATCCGAGTGGAGCAAAGCAGGCGGCACAAACATTTTAAATAGGTATTCCATTTAGTCTTGTGGAATAATGTGGCCAGCGCCACTGGTAAACCCAAAATAACTGTAGTATGAGTGTAGACTGCTGTGGTGTAGACCGTATCTTGTATCGTGTTGTTGTACAGGTCCTACTCACTAGAGGGCGCTGTACGATTACGTCACGTTTCTGAATCGCGGTGTTAAGATTCTCCGACGTCAAACTTACCACTATGTGAAGTTCGATGGGGCTTTTATTCATTTACTTGTTGTATTGTCCGAAGATGATCCCTAGTGGATATCTCGGATGCGTAATTTTTGGTAGTGGGGACTGCGTTCGCGGTCCCCATTCAGAATTCCTTTGTCATAAATTGAGAATTATAATGAATCATTTCAATTCCAATGTGCTATGGAGAGTTCGAGTACTTCGAGTTTGGTGCCTTTGGTGGACTGACATGAAAATTTTAAAGACACTGTGTTACTTTTAGTCAGTAGGTACCTATCAATCAGTAGTCCACTAGTCCGTAGACTCTACGGACTAGTGGACTAGGTACTGTGACTAGTGGTTTCTCTACGGCGTAGAAAAACAGAAGTTAAGGCGCAGTCAAAGGGGCACCGTAAAAACGACCTGTTTTTCGTCGCAGAGTTAGCCGTATTGCTACTTATTACAATTCCAAAAAAAAATACAGTGTATAGTCAAATGTATAGGTAAAAGACTTATGCAAAAATATTTTCTAAAAGTAATCAAGAACCTCGAAAAAAAAAATCACAAAATCACAAAAAAATCACACGAAAAAACTTTTTCGTCTCGAAATGCTCAATATTTTGAGTGACAACTGTTATTTTTTTTTTACTATCAGAAAGGAAATTTAACCAACTAAAGAGATATGTAAAAATATTTTAACATTACAGCGTATTTTTTTTTTTAATAAATTAAATCTGCGAACTATCGTTCATTTTGGCAGTCACGAGCATCAAACGCATCGCCATTTTCAACCTTATTAATTTGTTTAGGCGGGGTCGCGGGCAGCTAATGTCGCCTTAACAGAACCAAACCATTGGTGCTTTGCTTTAGCTAAATAATAATAATACTTCAAGAATCCTTACAATATATATGCTTAAAATCTAACAAAGCTTATGTATATCAGTAGGTACTACAAATCTGTCATCGATCGAATTATCCTGAATGATGAGTAGTTTACACTTTTACGACGTCATTGTTCTTAGCTGTACATAGAGAACAATTACTCTCAGCCGGCTTCGCCTCGCGGGTGCTACTTCACTGCAAAAATTGGCAGATCTTCTAAAACTATTCAGAAAAATAATGAATATAAATTTTCACGGGTGAAATTGATGAAATATCTTCATGTGCTAAAAGTATTTTAATGAATTACCTACAATAAGCCATCTACATTTCTGGTTCAGTAAAACCATCAAGCCATTCACCACAAAACAGCACGTAGGCTCAGACCAAGAAAAAAAGGAAGACGACGCGCCACGAACATCAAAAGTGAAGCCAACTTTTTATCTATGTGTGTAGACAATGTCTCGTGAAGTCGTGACGTTCTAGGAGAAATGCGTGTGGTTTTAGTGGTAGGTGTGTGCGTGAGCTTGTATGTTTACTTGCTATAGGCGTGTGGTTTTGTGGCTTCACTGTTGGTGTTCGCGGCGCGCCGTCTTTCTTTTTTTCTTGGTCTGAGCACGTAGGTAACATTTATTTTAAATTTTTGCATGTGCTAGATTATGCAATAGTCGAACTAAATAACCATCGCATCGGGATAGAAAAATAATATTAACCTTTCTCCCAGACGATGTTTTGTGAAAGGGCCATCTACTCTAACATATTGGAACTTTTAAAAATTCACACACACTGCAATGCAAAAGTTAACCCTAAACTGCTTACCGGCCACGCAGGACCTTTTTTCCGTGTAGTTGAGAGACTTGCCACTAGGGCGGTATTGTTGATGCATATTGTTATGTCTCACTTTAACACTAGGGTGGTTTAATGAAACACTGTTATATTTCTATTAGAGTGTGTGCGACACGTCCGCTCGCCGCGACTTCTGTCAACGTAATGCCGAGCGGGCGGGTCGCAGAGGTACATATTTATTTAATAATTTTACAGTACATCACATCTCTCCCTTTCAATATTTTTTTTTTAATCATTTAAATCCCCTAGTTTTAATCTCTTAGTTTTAATCATGATCTTAATAATTTATCACAATACCAATTTAATCATCCGTGTCTATTTCTACATCACCGTCGTCTTTTTCCCCGTTTTCATTGTGAATTCTCCATTGTCCCTCTATTTTCTTGAGGTGAACTATGTTTCTTCTTATTTTTGACCCTGTTTCATCATTTTTATATTTGATTGTGGACATGTCGTATTTCACATGTTGAAATTTTACATTTTACGTTTTGACATTTTAAATTCTGCCATTTTACATTTTGACATGAACATTACATTATTTTGATTTTTTGACACAAGTATTTTTTATTTCAATTGTAATTTTAAAATGAATTTTGTTTTATGAATTTAGATAATTATATACAATACATGAATAATTTATTTTATGATTATGCATTTTTGGTAGTATGTGTTGTGTATTGGCCTCCAAATATTATTATTATTTTTGCTAACACTATTCTTTAAGTATACCTACTAACAAAATATGGATCACTGTTATCTAATTTGAATAAATAAATTATTATTATTATTATTTTCTTTTATGATTTTATCTCTATCATATACTTCTAGGTCCATACTTCGGTTTTCGACATCTACAGCAGGATTTTGGGCGGGATTTTGTCTCTAAATTGTCTATTAAAAATAATTCTGAAGGCGTCTTTCCTTTCCGTACTATGGAGAGTGATATTGTACATCATGAGATAGCGAAGGAGATCATCCTTCCAATCAGACTTCTGGCATTGGATTTATTGCCCCAAAATTTTGTATTGTTTTTTTTTCACAACGTGTCGAATTTGGAGTAAAGTATTGCTTTTTTTTTTTTTTTTTTTTTACAAGACCATTAATTGAATTTATTTTGGTCTTATCAAACTCAAACTCTATTCCATTCACTAGGTCCCTAGGTCTTCGTGGAGAAGAATGGACAAGAAACTCCACGGGAACATCTTTTAAAGTATTATACAAGGACAAGCCGACGTTTTCCCCAACTGTCTCAAGTTATAGCAATTTATAAGTGTACATAAACAATAAGCAATATAAACCCCATTATTGTACACATTTCTAACAGATAGGTATCAGGAATATTCATAGGTAGCTTAATATCAAATAACTTACATACACATTGTGGATCCTTTAGAGTAACACAAATAGGTTTCAGCTTTTACACATTTGGTATCTTCATAACTAAGTTACAATATGTAAACTTAATTCTTTCTTTATACAATTAGGTACACAAATCGAAGACACAATATACTACTTTGGGTCTATCTTTACCCTCTAACAGTTGCAACGTAACGAACCCCGAATTGCCGGTCCTTCTACTTTTATAACCGTCCAATCTTAAAAAGTAAATCAACGACTACCGCCATAATACACCAATGGCAAATGGTTATACATTGTTATGTCTCTTTTTTTTAATGTGTTAGTTTTTATTATAATTTTCATGACCATGTTTTTTATGATTTTGTTATGTATAGATGTATAATTTCAAACACAATGAGAATTGTTATATGAAATAAATAAATAGAATAGAATACCAAATTTAGGAATCAGTTGCTCTATTGACCATGATGGCTTTGTTGGCTCTACGCATTTATCTAAACAAATACGAATATCATTAGCAGGCTTTAGAATGGGTCTACCTTTTTTGGCAGAATTTTTTATACCCGAATTTTGTTTTGCATAACAGTGGATGGCAGAAACTTCATTTCGCAGAAAATCATTTGGCATACACTCATTTACCATACATTCAAAACGCATAATTTTGTAAGTCAGAATCATCTTTGAGCATAAACTTCATTTCCAGAACCATCATTTCGCCGAAAATTCATAATCAGAATCGTCTTTTGGCACGCATTTCATTTCATACATACGTGTAACATGCAATAATAATAATTATTATTATTAATCATTATTATCAGCTCACCCCGGCTAAAATTTCTAGCTGAGAACATTAAATGTTGGTATGTCAAAAAAAATAATTATTATTATTACTTATTATTAATAATAATAATAATGACGCATGTACCTACTCCATGACGCGCGCTCGCTTCGCTCGCATATTACATAACACTAATATCTTCTGTCCCCGAAGTGCCGGGCCTCCGCCGGCCTCCTTCGTCGGCCTACGGCCCGGTGCCCATGCCGCCCATAAAGGATACTTTCGCGAGACGGTCGTTATACCTTATAAAAATCTACTAAATAAAATTCTGCCATCTTAAAAGTATGCCATTGAAAATTCAGCTATTTAAACATTCTGCGAAATGAGTATTCTATTATATAATTGTTCTGCCATAAACACATTCGTTCAAAGAAGAATATGCCAAGTGTGGTATGCCAAATAAATTTCGGAGCATCAAGTTTCTGCCAGATAGATGGTACCCTTTAGAATCGGTACCATTGGTGAAACCCAAGTGGATGGTTTATTTACTGATTCAATAATGTCCATTGTAAGTAACCAGTTCTAATTTTTTAATTATCTTTGTTTCCAGAGGAATTGGAACTCGTCGATAAAACTGACACACATGTGTAATTTGTTGTATCTATTGTAATTTCTAAGAGAATACATATCTTTGAATTTTGGAAATGGTTTGTCATCAATGGAATTTAGGATATAACCAATTTTTTTTTTTTGTTTCTTAACCCAAAAGATTCCTTGACCCATTTCCTATGACATGATATTTTGTTACTGATTTTGAGCCAGCTTATATCTGTGCATCAAAACAACACAACACTTTAAGTGGGTGTGTAAATTATTGATCGAAGGTGTTTAGCACCGTAACCCATGAATGTTTGGTTTGGGAACGTTTACTGCTTGGAGACTATGACTTTGGAATTTTTTATGTTTCTAAGTTGTATCACTTATTGAGGAACATTGGATTGGATTCACTCATTGGAGGTACTTCCGGAATCAATGAGCAGTTTAATGTTTGTTCCTCTACAGAGGTGGGCTCTTCATTGGTGTTTTCCAGTTAGGTTTTCTTAATTTGCCTGTTGTTATTTGGTTGTATTTGTTGTTTTGCCAAATATTAGCAGAGTTTTTTTTTTTTTTTTTTTTTTTTTTTTGTTGGCCCTTGTTCTGCAGTGTTTCAGGTAATGTCCTTTGAATCCACATTTCCTGCAAATTGTATTAATTGCAGGGCAGGAACTTATATCACCTTTGTGATTTCTGCTGCCACATTGGCTGCAAGGGAACTGTTATCACCTTTGTGATTTTTGCTGCCACATTGGCTGCAGGGAAGCTGTATCACCTTTGTGATTTCCACTTCTTTTTTTTTTTTATTGTACATTTTGTACTTTTTTATCACCTTTGTGATTTTTGCTGCCACATTGGCTGCAGGGAAGCTGTATCACCTTTGTGATTTCCACTTCTTTTTTTTATTGTACATTTTGTACTTTTTTATCACCTTTGTGATTTCAACCTCTTTTTTGTTAAGGCGGGAACTTGTGGCATTTGTGCTCTGGCTATCGTGGAAATTGTTCATTTGCCGTTCTACGGCTTCTAACAATTTGCTTCTACTGTGATATTTTTAACTGTTGCTAAAATGTTTTTTTTTTTTTTCGAAATACACATTTGTTATAAATTTGATCGATTATATTTTCATCTTCATTAGCAAAGTTGCATTTTGAGCTTTGACGCTTCAATCGAATCAGGAATGTTTCAAATTTTCTTTCCGATTCTTGGCTCATTAATCGGAAAAAGTGTCTTTCAAATAAATAACTTTGTGTCTTTGTCGTAAATGTCAGTCACGCTTGGATCAGTCGAATGAGCTCCAGGTAAATTAAAATATATGACTTGAAATCATAGACTTATATATTACTGCGTAAGGACTGGGCGGACCGCATGATAAAATGACGCCTCGAACATGGTTCCAAAATGGTTCCATGGTTCCAAACGTGATCTAGTTCACGATCGGCTATCTTCGGGTGCGTCCGTAAAGTGAAAATGCCAAGTTGTGTAGTGAAAGGTTGCGTGAACTACCACGCAAAGCACAACAAAAAAAATATAACATTTCATACCACCGGTAAGTCAAAAATATGTCAGTAAATCAACTTATAACATTAAATAAAACAGTTTTCTTCCCAACTTATTTTGTCTTGACGTTTGGCAAAGACGACGCGAGGCCCCGCCCCCACGCGCCGTACGGCTGTACGACATAACTTTGCAGCGGCGTGCGTTGTAGGCTTGTAGCCGATGAAATGAAAAGATTTAATTAATTACAATAATATTTAATTACAAACAAAACCAATTATTATTGTTTTTGTTTATTAGAAGCAAATTATAATGTGAATGAATCCAAAATAGAAAATATGTCAAAAATAACAAAAAAGCAAAAGTTTAAAAAAATAGTTTTATTTGAAGGCCAATAAAAATGTTATTATTATTATTAATATGTATAAAAAACTGCAATAAACATACTTTTTTTTTAAATTGAAAGCTTTATTTAATTTCTTTATACCTCGATAATACCACGCCACGCCGCTCATACAAGGTTACGTTTACGAGCAGCCTGAGTAGTTCTTAAAGATGGCGTCGGTGTTTCTCTGTATGGGGAACGCATCGAGCAAAATGTTCGGACGACCCTATCTTTAGTTCTATATCAATGCTTGAAATGCTATGCCTCCGGCATGCGGTAAAATTGCACGTTTATTATTTTGATCCCTGGTATTTATTGCTATAAAATATATTTCTAAAACACGTTTCCATTTTACTCAACGGGAGCCTTGGAGATTGAATTTGGCTCTTCACAATATTGAATGGAGAGATCTATTGCAGAGATTTGTAATTGGGACATGTTGATCGATCTGTAAATAATGGAGAGGAAACCTCACCATAATAGTAATAAATCGATTCAAGATCAAGATCGATTCGACAAGTTCACTATAATTTTAACACAAATTTGTTGTTTGGTGTTAAAATGAACAAACCCAGTCTTTATTAAAGGAATCACGTAACAACTTTGTTTATTAAGTTTTAAATTTATCGTATCCGGCTAAAGAGCTTTGTGACTTCATTTAGCACTTACGATAAAGAAACTCTACTTTATTCGACAAATCATAAAAGTAACAGACCCTTAATATACTCTTCAAGTGTACCGTTATACTTGTTACTAAGCTAAACGGGTACCTGACACAGAGGTGATTTATTTTTAGGTGACGATAGCCAGTGCAAAAATGCATTCTAGATTTTGTTAAAATCATTAGCCTTAACGGATTTCAGTTTTAATAGCAGATAACATATTATGTATCTACTTTGCTTCGGGTTGTCGAAGTGGCACTTGTTTAAAACTGGGGAACTTTGCGAGTAGTGTGCTCGTGGTACATATCAAACACTTGTTCAGTTTTAATAGCAGATCAATTAATTGATCTACATTACTTCGACATTGTCGAAGGGGTACTTGGTTAAAACTGGAATTTACGAGTAATTTTCTCGTGGGAACATTATTTTTACTGAAATTTATTTCAATAGTGCGAACGGATTTGGTCAACAATACGTAGGTCAGGGCAGTATATTTAATGACAAAATAAATGGATTATGAAAGCATTGTACTCGTCACACACACGATCCTGTTTCAAGTTATAAATTAGTGAGTTGTTAAATGAGTAAATGATGTTTAGTTTGTATTTTGTTTCACAAACACCTTTACACGTCAAAATGTTACGCAGTATCTACGTCGGTTTATGCAGCACACCAGCTGACAGTCGACGTAGATTTTGCATTTAAAACAAACAAATAATATTTTAATAACAAATTGTAATTATAAGTTGTTATAATTAACCATACAAGGAAGTATATTCGTTAATAGTATTTTTTGCTACACCATCACACCAGTTATCCATGAAGGAATAGGCAGAGGTGTATCAAATATTATTCGACCAAACGCATTTTTTTTTTCTTTATAATAAACTATCATTTATTGTTGTTGACCAATTCCGGAAGCAGGTATAGAACTTGATGGGTGCTTACCCATTGGAATAGTGTACAGTATGTATTTTGTCATTGTCTTTCGACTTGGCCAATACTTACAGGCACGATCGGTTGTTGTTGTGTAGTCGGTAGCTTATTGAAAAAAAGAGCAAAAGTCAAGTCTACTCGCAATAGATTGTTTTTAAAGAAATCTGTGCACTAATCATATTATCTTTCTTAACTATATTAATTTATTACCTGTTACTTGCATACAAATAAAATTAAGATTCTATGAACGATAATAATTACTGTTTACATAAGCACTTAGTCGTGCGGTATTACTCACAATGTAAACAGTGATAGTTAAAGGAGATCGGACATTTTAGTATGGACTTTGGTCCAAGTGGCGTCGGATGATGAGAACTGCTTTATTTATTAGATAATTTAATATTATAACACTTACTATACCCGCAAATAAATCGACACATGGAGAAAAAAGTAATTGACACATATAGGTATATCACCCATAACATTTAAAGGAGTTTTTTTTATGTTTGTTAGCTCATAACTTGCGACTGGGTGAACTGATTTTCATGATTCTTTTTTCATTTGAAAGCTGGTGCTTCCCGTGTGGTCCCATTATCACCATTTCAATATCTGATGATGGGATCTTGTAGAAATCGGGGGAACTCTTCAATAAATATCAGCAGATTAACCGCGATTGTTGCTATAGCATATCTAAGCATTGTTTAACGCCATCACACAACATAATATCACGCCTGTACTCACTACAAAGGTTATAAAAACTATTTGGTGAAGATCTGATGAAGAACTTCGGAGATAGGCAACGGAACTCCTCAATTAATGATAGCAAATGGACTGGGATTGCTGAAATCTCATGACTGTCTATTGTTTACACCAGTTCATAACATAACATCACGCCGGTACGTTGTGAAGGGGTAAGCACATGTGAATCACTAAAAAGTGAAAAATAAAACTTTTTTACAAAAAATAAAACCGACTTCGACAAAATAAAACACAAAAAAGTGAAAAATAAAAAATCAGCTTCAGAAGTCGGTGGCAAAAACATGAAATCAAACAAACAAAAGTCACCGACTTCAGAAGCTGATTTTTTATTTTTCACTTTTTTGTGTTTTATTTTTGTCGAAGTCGGTTTTATTTTTTGTAAAAAAGTTTTTTGAAGGATACAGAGCGGCGAAGACCGCGCTCTCCGAGGCTCGTCGGAGGGCCAAGGAACAGGCCCGCGAGGAGATGCTGGAGACTCTCAACAGAGATCCGTGGGGGCGCCCTTATAAGATGGTGTGGAATCAACTCCGCACCCGGGCCCCCCCGCTGACGCAGAGTCTCCGGCCTGAGCTCGTGGAGGACGTGGTGAGCACTCTGTTCCCTTCGCGAGGGGAGCATCGTCCCCCGCCAATGGCTCCGCCACCTGCGGTGCCAGAAGCAGACCACTCAGGATCAGGATCTGATGACGACATTCCGGAGGTGACTGGGGTAGACCTGAGAGTGGCGGTACGGAGGCTTAAGGCCAAGAATAACTCCCCGGGGCCCGATGGCTTGCCTGGCAAAGCCTGAGCCCTGGCCTCAGATTCAGAGGCTCTTGGACCCCAACTGGAGAGGAAAGAGGCCAGTTCCCGCTTCGTTGGAAGACGGGGAAGCTGGTCCTCATCCAGAAGCCGGGGCGCCCTGCGGACTCGCCGTCCGCATACCGGCCCATTGTGTTGCTCGACGAGGTGGGCAAGCTCTTTGAAAGAATAATTGCAAACCGCCTCGCCGAGCACCTTGAGGGAATGGGTGCGGATCAGCAGTTCGGCTTCCGCAAGAGGCGCTCGACGGTGGACGCCATCATGCGCGTGAGAGCCCTCACGACGGGGGATGCGGTCTCTCGGGGCGGTGTGGTCTTGGCGGTGTCTCTCGACATCGCCAACGCCTTCAACACCATGCCCTGGAGCTGCATCAGGGAGGCACTGGTATCACCGGGTGCCGGCCTACCTTCGTCGTGTAGTCGGGGAGAGATGTCGTGCGGTGTTCCACAGGGTTCGGTTCTGGGGCGGCCCATGTGGAACATCGGTTACGACTGGGTGCTGCGTGCCGACAGGGAGCTGACGGCTTCAGCGTCGTCTGCTACGCGGACGATACGCTGGTGCTGGCACGCCTTTGTCTAGATTTCATTACTTTTTAGAAATAAACAAGCAGCTCCATCGAGACTAGGCTAGTTTTTTACAGAATGTTTTTGGTGGGATAACTTTTTTCTCCGTAGGCCGATTTTATGGTGTCCATAGTAAAAAAATATCCTACATTCTCGAACTATTATATGAACTAGGTTTCATCAGCCGACGCCATTTGGACCACTTCCGCCCGTTCTCCTTTGATGTGGGTAAGTCGAGAATCGCACGGAGAATATCTCAATTCGATTTGGTAGTGATAGTTCTGCGGTATTTGTACAATGTGGGTATATAGTTATAGTGGAATGTGCACACAAGCTACACAACAACATTTTATTGGTAAGTATTAGCAGGCACTGATTTTAAGGCTATTTTGACCGAAGATATCAATCGTCAATAAGTAAGTTGCTTACACTTTAAATATTTCTGATTTTACTAAACAATATGTTTATTTATGTCCATATTCCTTTTTAAAATAGATTAAGTGAAAATCAAAAACAATATTTAATTGTGACGAAAGATAACCTCGGTCATTTGCATTTTTTTTTTTTTTTTTTTTATTATCCTCACGTTCTTTATCCTCGTCGCCAATGTTATGTCTCACTTTAACACTAGGGTGGTTTAATGAAACACTGTTATATTTCTATTAGAGTGTGTGCGACACGTCCGCTCGCCGCGACTTCTGTCAACGTAATGCCGAGCGGGCGGGTCGCAGAGGCACATATTTATTTAATAATTTTACAGTACATCACACATATTATCCAAAAATAAAATTTAACGTCGACTCGTGCTTCTAGTTCCAAACTTGAAAGTTAAATTTTGGAGCCGTAGTTTGACTGCTTAGATAAAACTATTCATCCTCAACGAGAACTCCATTATAAATTGAATTCGTGATGATCAAGAAAGTGAAATTTTTGTAAGTCTCGAGGGTATAGTGCTCAAACCCAATAAGTGTCGAAAAATCAAAAATCTTTTTATTAGTACATCATATTGTATTTTTGACGCTCTTTCCAGTGGTCTAATCCAATAAGTGAAATTCGCAGTAGAAAGAAAGTTACTTTAGATAATAACCCAATAAAGTCACCTCGTTTAGCCAAGACTTAAAAAGTGGTACCCTATAAAGCGTGTTGTCTTGTTAACATCATATTTTAATATCACGCTTAAACCACATAAAGCTTATTATTGGTTTTGACTGTTCAATAATTTCAACTAAAATTACCCAACGGTTTAGAGGTAAATATCACTATTTGTATTTATCGGGTTTTATCTTTAAATACGTAGATAAAAAAACAAACTAAACCAAAAGCTAAATCAAAACAAGTGTATTTGTCGGGTTTTATTGTTCGATTATAATTTGAAAAGTAACAAGTTACGTTTAGTTATATGGTATTAGCCATAGATAACAGAAACAACAGGAGATATGCCCTTTAGCCGAAAATGTATAGGAACCTGTGTCGTCAGTTCACACACGCAGAGCAGTAAAAACAATAGATATGTACGCATTCGCAAACACACCCGCATTTCTTAAAACATCACGTACTACACAATCAATTATAAACCTTATCCCTTCACACACAGCGTGTATTTACCATGCACCGTACAATTTACATAGTACATTTTGTTTTACGTAGACACTAGTGATTGACTAAATCAAAAAGTTATCGATTCTTCTATTTATTCTTCTACTAAAGCTTTTATGGGGTACTGAAAATAAAATAAATTAAAAACGATAAATTATACAATACTTTTTTACATTTTATCGGTTATTTAATGCCCGAATGCTGAAGTTCCTAGTTACCTATATTCCCATTAGCTACTGATTTAATAAAAGATAACTCGAGTAATCAATGAATATTACCTATTTATTCAGTCAATAGTAAGCAATAAACAGGGTACCTACATTCTATTTTCAGTATTGTTTACAATAACAAGAAAGCATAATAATACAAGCGTTGTTATTTGTATCTATATTAACTTTTGTTGTTTGTAAATTTATATTTTACTAGTTGATACCCGAGATTTTTTCCGCGTGGATGTCGATTATCGCGACTAAAAGTAATCTTTTAATCTCCCACTTTCAAGCCCTTTTTTATTTTGGAGGTTGGGAAATCATCAAATGACTCCTCCCGCTCTGGGCAGAACGTTAGGCAGTGTAAGACTTCTACTGTCTAAAAAACACCCATGTTCCTTGTTAGCCCTTTGTGTTGAATCCGCGGTATCGCTTTCAACCCCTTACAACCATTTTTTCGCACTAAATAGTAGGCTATGTCCTTTCTCAGGCTATATTTATTATTATTATATATTATAATTTTTAATTATAATTATGTGTACCAAATTTCATTTAAATCGGTTCAGTAGTTTTGGCGTGAAAGCTCGACAGTCAGACAGACAGACAGAGTTACTTTCGCATAATATATAATATTAGTAAGGAAAGGATAATAGTAAGGATTAGTCAATACATAATTATTTTAAGTAGTAGTAAAGAATATTGGTTTTTCTTATCTACATTTACGCCAACTCTCAGTAATGCCATAAAATACGCAGTTCCTTACACTATAGTAACAAATTGTGTCTACAATAATTAATTGTATCATGCATAGTCGTACTAAGCAGGATCATCGTATAAAATATCGACAACCACAAACATCACATCTCTAGCTGTCAAAAACTGACAGCGGCCGATTTTCGAAAATATTGTGTGAGTGAGAGTATCAGTAAAACACCTATCCATTGCGCTATTAGATCTGCCGATTCACTGGTCGATTTGTACTAAACAAGCAATGGTTTTTGTTCCTATTGAAAACAATTGATTTGGTTTTTCATCATGTTTCTCGTACCACGAAGTAATGTTTTAATGAATTTAATATGAAAAACATTAATGTTATAGTACTTACGTGTGAAATGAGATACAATCTTTTGTGTAATTCACAATACAGCTATTATTTTCACAAACATTCACTGAACAACGCGGCATTTTGTAAAAAATCACGAGCAGTGAACACGTCGCAAGTTGACAGTTGACTCATTATTGAAAGTGGCATCAGGCCGCGTCGCGGCCACATGAGTTCGCATGTACCACGCCTCCTTGCCATATCTCCTGTTGTTTCTGTTATCTATGGTATTAGCCCTGTTCGTCAACTAACTTTCTTTAAACTTTGTTCGAAGAAGAACAAATAAAGACTGCTTTATTTGTTCTTCTTCGAACAAAGTTGCGAAGAAGAACCTTCAAGCACACACACACACTTTCCCTTATGGTGCACCTTCCATGAAGACTTCCTCGGAACCACATTTCAACACTCCTTGGTCAATGTCGATCTCACAACGATATTTCCGCATGAAGTCCAAGCCCAAGATGCAATCGTCCACTTTGTCGGCCACGATGACAATGTAAACTCTATCACCCAATTTTAACTCCACCTCCTGCTTCAGACGGTTATGTGCTGACCAGTTGCTGTTAGTAATTACAGACGTTCGTGGTTATTAAAGTAGTCCCCAAGAAACTGTTTGCCAGGTGAGAATTGACGACCATGTGAGAAGCTTCAGTATCCAACGTGAGTTTGCATGAAGTTCCGTTGACTTCGCCGTTGATGGTCAGGCTGTTCCCGTCGCGTGCTTGTGAGATCGACATCCTCGGCGTTCTTTCAAAACCAGCCAGCACCCGCCCCCCAGTCCTGGCAATTACTCGTTTCCCTGCTGTGGCTAGGCAGCCACTTCAGCCACCCTTCCCTGTGGGGGTTGATCTTCTCTTGGTGAGCTGCGCTTAGGACAGCTTGATCGAGGATGACCCCTTTCTCCACAGGTGTAGTACCTAGGGCTGTATCCTTGCGGGCGGTCGCGTACAGGTGATGCTACAACCTCCCCGACGCGGTGCATACGGTGGTCCTGCCTCACTGCCTCTACTTCTAATGCATGCCAAGGCGTCTTTCAGCGTCTCATGATGCCCAAGTCTCACAGCGGCTCTAACTTCTAAATCGCGTTCCGTCTATGAACCCCTGTACCAGATATCCATCAATAAGTGCAGGGGCGGACCGGTACGCTTTCCGAACCAGCTTTTTAATTTCCAGGGCCCACTGCTGTAAGTTCTCGGCACTACGTTAAATGCGATCCCTTCATTTAGCAGGAAAAACGTGCTCCAGGTGCGCGTCGCCGTATCTGGACTATAATGCCTCCAGCAGCTGTTCGTAGGTCACATCCTTGCCGAGTGCCTCAAGAATGGTAAGGGCCTGGTCTCGGAGACTCAAAGTGAGCGCAGTCATGGCTTGCGCTTTGGTCCACCCATTCACTTTCATAACGACCTCAAATTGAATTTTATAGGCCGACCACGAAAATGTACCGTCAAAATGGCAGACTTTAAACCCGCATACCGACGGTGCAGCAATCACTAAAGTCACAGCCCCGTCTCCAAAACAGGAGAATACGAAACGTCGATCGGTCAAGGTTTTTATAGGTACAATCGTTCTGAGCTGCAGTTGTCTCTATCGCACTCACATATTGATACCGCCCGGTTGCTAGAGCGCAGCGCGACGGCAATAGTTATATATACGTATATTATACGCAGCCCGTCTATGCTCTTAAGGGCAAGCCCGCTCCTCTTGACTGCAAGCCTGCTTCTCCTTATCCCGTTGCAACTGCTCCTGCAACTGGCGAGCCTACGTCGAGCTTGCTCCTGATGACGTGCCTGATCCTCCTGTCGACGTGTCTGGTCTTGCAGCAGCGCGATTAAGGCAGACAAGTTCGGCACCGCTCCTGCTAGAGTAGCTCCGGATGTGTCTGTGTAGTCCCCGACACAGACACCATCCGGAGTCTGTGTCGGGGAGTCTCCAAATCGCCTTTGGTCCATACCCTGTTGTCGCTGATAGGAGTCAGCGACAACAGGGTATGGGTACGGATACTATCCGTGTCTCGAATGTACCCGATTCTTGTAGGTTCTACACAGTTAGCAATTCGGTTTTTTGAAGATTCTGGGTGACTGACGTAACATTATCATACCAGAGGAACTCCATGCATGGATACGTGGTATGAAGACTTACACCAAACCTACAGCCTTCGAAAGTAACGATGAATGGGTTATCTTGTTTTTTATTGTGATTTTTTAATAAACCATTTATTAAAGTACATAATAAATGTTTAAATCTCTAGATCTAAAACCCAATAAGTCGGTACCCTTTGTAACTTATCTTTTTACTATGACAAAATGGACTACCTCAGAAACTCTAAAATAGTGTTTTACACTAATTTAACGTATCCACTTTTACCACAAATACTCATTATAACGATATTATTTGAATAACATAGGTATTTTTGTCCTTAAAACTTAAATATTGAATATCTCAAAAGTGTCAATTTCGGACTTATTGGGTTTGAGCACTATAATACCCTCGATATAGTGGGCACATCACTGCACATGTTGTCTAACACAAATTTAGATTTTGTAGAAATTACGCAACTAATCACATAATTAGCGATAAGCCGCAGAGAGACAATAAATATGGGAACTTCAGCTATGTATGGACTATATTATCTCAAAGGTCCATCATTTATAAAATCTATCAAAGGTTTAATATATTGTGCAAAAGCAAACAAATTGGTACAAATTTCTGATAAGCAAGTAGTCTAGCTGGCCGCTGTACTCTACAACGACGCCAAAGTTCTGACGTGTCCAAATAACACCAATCAGTATCACTACATAATAGGTATAAAACAAAGTCGCTTCCCACTGTGTCTGTTCTATGTGCTTATATCTTTAAAACAACGCAACAGATTTTGATGCGAGTTTTTTTTTTATAGATAGAGTGATTCAAGAGGAAGGTTTTAGTATCTTTTTTGCACCCGTGCGAAGCCGGGGTGGGTCACTAGTATTTTTATTATAGTTAGAACCGGTTTTTACCATCGGGTACTTCACTGCGTTGACAGGTATATTGTTACGTTTTTATTATTGAAAACTTACGAAATAGAAACCTGATTTATTGAATGAGTCCTGTTCTTTTTATTTAACTCTGTTCTGGAATACAAATTCCCAATGCAAAGAAAGATTAATGAGCCGTTAATAAATCATACTGAAAAAGAACCCTTAGCAAGGAGATTAACGTTTCAACCAGATGTTTTGCAAAGGCGCCCTCTGACCAGTTCCTGTGGAACTACTTTTCATTCACACGTGCATTAAACGTGTCAGCTAACCCTAAACTGATAACGGACAACTCAAAAGCACCTTGTTTAAACTTGTTTGTTGTACAGTTCCTACTCACTAGAGGGCGCTGTACAATTACGTCACGTTTCTGAATCGCGGTGTTAAGATTCTCCGACGTCTAATGACCCGCGCGCGTTTCTGTAGCCAAATCATACTTACCTGGCATAGGGGAAACCGTGATCAAATAGGCGGTTCCCCCAGGGCGAGGCCTTCCCATTGCACTGGCGGTTAGGTTGACCCTTGCGATTATCCCTGATGTGGATAACTCGGATGCGTACATCACCGACATTCTTCTCCATCATGTTGTGCCCTACGCAGGGTTTGTCGGTGAAGACTTCGTGTTAATGCACGACAGTGCCCGCTGCCACACGGCACGAGTCACTCGACAGTTTCTGGAAGAGGTCGAATTACGCACGACACGATGGACTGGCCTGCGCTCAGTCCTGACATGAATCCCATCGAGCACTTATGGGACGAGCTTAAAAGAAGAGTTCGGGCCAGAGATGAGATGAGTCCTGTTCTTTTTATTTAACTCTGTTCTGGAATACAAATTCCCAATGCAAAGAAAGATTAATGAGCCGTTAATAAATCATACTGAGAAAGAAAGAACCCATAGCAAGGAGATTAACGTTTCAACCAGATGTTTTGCAAAGGCGCCCTCTGACCAGTTCCTGTGGAACTACTTTTCATGCACACAGCTAGCTAGTCAGCTAACCCTAAACTGTTAACGGACAACTCAAAAGCACCTTGTTTAAACTTGTTTGTTGTACAGTTCCTACTCACTAGAGGGCGCTGTACAATTACGTCACGTTTCTGAATCGCGGTGTTAAGATTCTCCGACGTCGAATGACCCTCGCGCGTTTCTGTAGCAAAATCATACTTACCTGGCATAGGGGAAACCGTGATCAAATAGGCGGTTCCCCCAGGGCGAGGCCTTTCCATTGCACTGCGGTTAGGTTGACCCTTGCGATTATCCCTAATGTGGATAACTCGGATGCGTAATTTTTGGTAGTGGGGACTGCGTTCGCGCCGTCCCCCTCAGAATTCCTATGATAGCCGACGCGTATCTATATCTAAATAAAAGAAAGTCGTGTTGTGTTAGTTTAGTTACTCCATTTATAACTCAAGAACGGCTGGTCGGATTTAGCTGAAAATTGGTAGGAGAAGGACATAGGAAAACTTTTTTTTTTAGGTAGGGTAGTAGATAGGTAGGTAGGATAAAACGCATTGCAATGCAACGCATGCGCGGGTTCAGCTAGTTAATGATAAAGAAGAAACGTAACGGCAACAATTCAGTTGTGTGTTGTTGTTATAATATTGCACACGTGATTTGATGCCACATCTATTTAAGACGATGACAATAGCTATTGACTTCTGGTGTTTCAGTATTTTTGGACACGCCCACAATTTTTCCGATACCCTAGCGCCATACTACCAAGTAAGAAACAAATAGTCCAGGATCCGCGGTCCATTTTTGCACTTGATTACTATCAAGCTAATTTTGATGAGACGGCGAGACGCCCAACAATTTCCTGCACGAAACTCTCGAATTCTCGATTGTGGTAAGTAATAGGGGTAGCAGGGATAAAATATGTTGGTTTGATGATTCTCAAAAGTGTTAAGTACAAACACTTTTGAGAATCATCAGCTGGGTTTTTTTTGTTAAATCTGATGATAATTATCTAAATTATTTGAAAAAATATTTGTCCTACAAAATGTATGGTTTGATCAAAGAGTCCCCTTCCTTCCTTCCAATATGTATCGATAACGAAGTCATTAAAAATGATTACTTATTATCTGGGTTTTGGGGATTGAATATTTTCTAATAAACCCACTCTTTACAAGTTGCCTACAAGATTCTAAAAATTATATTAAGTGTTTGGCACTTACTCCACGCACCATCAATACTCCTGTACATCATAAACAACAGGCTAATACACTTTCTGGAGCCACAAATTCCAGAAGAGCAAGCAGGTTTTGTTAAAGGCAAAGACACGCGGGAACAAATCCTGAACGTTCGCCAAATTATAGAGAAAAGTCGGGAATTTAACAGCCCTGTATTGATATGTTTCATAGATTATACCAAAGCATTTGATTGCGTGGAGTGGGGCAAGCTGTGGGGGGTTCTTAAAGACATGGGAACGCCTCAACATCTTATTGACATAGTCCGATGCCTCTACCTACACATCAACAACCGCTCTTTCGTCAAAATAGACACCGACTGTTCAAATGCGTTAGGCAGGGATGCATCCTCTCACCTCTGCTCTTCAATATGCACGAAGAGTAATATCATTCAAGACTCTTTAGGGCTGGGACAAGGGGTTTACTGTTGGTGGAAAGTGGATTTCCAATCTGAGGTACACTGATGACACCGTTCTCCTTGCTACAACATTTGGCAACATGAAAGAGATACGGCACAGATTGGAAGTGGAAAGTGGCAAAGTAGGGTTTGCAATAAATAGGCAGAAAACCAAGCTTATGGTAGTAGATCGTGCGGGAAACCTATCGGGCGCCTATAACATCTAAGGCATCTATACTGTGGACAGCTTCGATTAACTGGGCTCCAATATAAGTAATGAAGGTAGCTGCGTCACAGAAATAAAACGGCGGATAGCCATGGCTAAAGATGCTATATTACGCCCCCGGAACATCTGGGAAAAACGTGGTATAAGTTTTAAAACGAAGGCCCGTTTGGTCAGAGCACTAGTTTTCCTGATTTTCCTCCTTAGAGTTAATAATAATAATATTTATTTATTTTCAGGCTACTTTGGCCCATAGATAAATACCTTACAGACTAACATACATACGATATAATTGACAGCTTGTGTTAGTAAACAAAACCTTAAAACTATATTAGTATCACTACAGTTGCACTACGTCACTGTGCGATCATGTGGCACTTGCCCGCGGAAGCGTCGAAACACCACCCCCTGCGGCCAAAAGTCCTCTTCCAAGACGAGGTGCAGGTAGCATGTCGGTACTCGCACCACAAACGCCTTAAAGTTGACGTTGCGGCGCGATTCGAGCAGCTGCACTCTCGCCACGTACTTGATCTTCTGGCGCACGTACTCCACGATGTCCTCCGTCGTAGTGGTGTAATGTAGACGGGAGAGGTACAAAGGAGTGTTTGGCTTTGCGGCACGAATATGCACATTGGGCTCCGATGGAGCCGTGCCGCAGCGGTTCTTGATGGTTCGCTGACGGCGCTTCCTCCTCAACACCGTCACGAAACCATCATCAGCCTGGATCGGTTCCTTTTCAGGCACAGGCTTCTCGGTAGGAGCATTTTTCCCCACAAGTTAAGACATGGACAATCCAAACAAGAGTAAGACAGAGGATAGACGCATTCGAAATGTGGTGTTTTAGGCGGATTCTCCAAATTCCATGGACGGCCAAACGCACAAATGTGTCTATCCTTTACCAACTCGATATCAAGACTCGATGGTCAACAGTTTGCCTACAGCGTATTTTGTCTTATTTCGGCCACATAATGCAAAGAGGAGATAGCAGCCTTGAAAAGCTGGTCATTGTTGGCAATACCGAAGGCAAGCGACCGCGAGGCCGGTCGCCATTTTACAAATTTGGAAGTGTCTGTCTTCCAAACGATTGGCTTTGAGAAAAAATTGTTTGTGGAACCTCAATGTCATTTTTAAAGACCTGTCTAATGTCTATAGACACCCCACACGTAGGTATAGGTTTGATGAAAAAAAAAAATATAGTTTCAGTTCCATGTATGGGGCGACCCCCTAAATCCTTTTTTTTATTTTTGTATAAAAATCGTAAAGCGGTTCACAGAATACTTGTAGAGTTTCAACTGTGTAGTCTCAATAGTTTCCGAATGAAGTGGCTGTGACATACGGGTGGACAGACGGACAAACAGACATGACGAATATATAAGGGTTCCGTTTTTTGCCATTCGACTACGGACCCCTAAAAAACAGCTGGTTTGTAGTAATTTTTGATGAGCTCGTTATCAATACATGTTGGATTTAGATAATGATCATCAGATAAAAATAAAATAGTTAGTAATAGATTTTTGAAAATCATCAAATAAATAATTATAATAATATATAATCAATATATATTTTATCCCTGCTGCCCCTATTACCTACCACAATCGAGAGTTTTCGTATAGGGTAATGTTGGCTCACGGAAAATTAGCTTGATAGTAATCAAGTGAAAAAATGTACCGTGGATCCTGGACTAACATTGTGACGCGGTCAATAATAATTTATAGATGAACGGATAGCTGTCAGTGGGGCGCAAAGTGACATACGTCCGTCTAGCACCGCGCCTAAGCGCTCACTGTCGGATTGCATACGTAAGAAAGAGAGCGCGATGACGCAACGCTCGAACTTCTTACAAACCATATAATGATTAATTATAAAATAATAATTTATTAAATAATCAAAAATTAAAAACAACCAAATTTTGTATTTAAATATGATACGTTATTGTTTTAAATTTTAACAACGTACGTTCATCAGTAATACAGATATTTTTGTTGGAAGATCATTTTAAGAGGTTAGTTTATCATTTTTTTGTATCGAGAAAACTTTTCAAAAACGTGTTTTGAAAACAACGAAATTATCATAAATATGTTCAAGATTAACATATATTTTTTCCGCCGTGTCAAACTGTATAGATTTGGCTAAAAAATTGTTCAATACAAGCCTATTTGGCTCTTGTCAGCGCCTTAATTGTTAGGTTCTACGTTTCATCTTTTACCATTATATTGGTAACACAGCTCTTTTCGTCAGTATTTGTACCTTTCGGTATATTGACATTGAGGGCATTTGAGGGTTCCCTACCTTACAACCATTCACACGTCCACGACCAATTTACTCCGCAGGATAAGTCGTTTGGTACCTACACTTAGGATTTTCTGTGACATACATCTCTCCTGCGTACTTCACATACTCAACGCAGTGCAAGTGGCACTGCGTTGAGAATCGCGATTAGTCGTCATGGCAGAAATGGGATCGCCAGGAAACTAAATACTCAGACCGACGAAACAATGTTCAGCATAGTTATTCACAGCAACCGAATCAAATATGTCTCGTAATACAAAAAAGAGACAGCCATACGACATAGGTATTCGATCCGATTATTTGTGAACAGCTATGCAGAAGGATTAAAGTGACGTGTACCTCTAACGACGCCACTGGTATGGACCCGAAGAGCACGGCGCGCCCGACGCCGCCGCAGTCACCGCGCAACACCGCTGAGCGCGCGCTCGTACGCAGCAACTGGGTGAGCACCACTATCAGGATCTGGGGATGTGCAGGATACAGCTGGAAGTCTAAGCCAAGTCTCAAACAGACTCCGGACACAGGTAGGCCGAAGCAAGGAGAACCTGATCAGGTGGAGATGACTCTGCCCTGGAGTGTAAATGTGGTCTTGCTTGCTCCACAAATTAACTATTGGGCACTTGATATCGTGTTCAGTCTGTCCTGTTACTTGCACATCACAGGAGCTGAAGGAGGCTACTGAAAGTGCCAAACTCGTCGCCAAATTTTCGGCCGACTCAATTTGCTAAAAAGAAGGATACACGAGGACTAGTTACGAGTACGACTAGTTCTTCTTCTTAGCGTAATAATGGCAATCTAAATTCTAAATTGTGTTGTCCCCTACTATTTTGCGGCTTCGGTATCGCCCATCAGTTCCTGTAGTGAACAAACAACAGGACATGCGATGTCCCGATATTAAGTGCCCCATTTTTGTGGAGCATTTACATTACAGGGCAGAATCTTTTATGAATCTCCACATCAGCAGGTTTTCCTTCCTGCGACTAACTTGGGTCCAGAGTCTATGTAAAGACTTCCAGGTCGATCATAGCAACATTAGCAACTCATGACCAGGTGGGAGATTTTCAGCAGGTGGAACGAATGAGTTAGGTATGATGCACTACTTAGTTTCGGACACACTATACTCGTGACGATACGGGCTGGTTTCGGTAAAAGCATGATTAGTTTTGGACTGGTCACGACATAGAGTATTAAGTCACGACAAATAACATTATGTTATCGACAAATAACAATTAATTTTGGAGTAGTCGCGACTAACGGCGAACTAATTTCAGTCTAAGTTTGAAACCCGTAGAGCTTGTTTCGGATTAATCACGAAGAGAGTTGGTTAGGACTAATGTTGAACTCGTCATCATCTACATCCTGAATTCACCCACTGCTGGGTATATAGGTCTCTCTTTTCTCATGGCATTCTCCACGGTCCTGCTAATCCCATCCAGGTTTCCCTCCGACTATGTCATCTGCTCCTCTTACAGACGAAGCTAAACGATAATAGTAATGCAACGACTGGTGTAGAGCAAATAATAATATATCGGTTGATGATCTCACCGTTATTGAATTGAAGTGTTAAATAGTCGACCTAATGCTGTGCCCGACAGGGTCCATAATTGAGACTGATGTAACTGTTTCCCTACCAACTGTATTAAAAATGGGGTGCAACTATAAACTTTGTCATGTTTTTACGGATTTGTTTTTTTTTTTAAACTTTGCCCCACACTAGGAATTTCTCCTGTATCGTGGGTGCGTTCACAAACATTTAAACTCACATACCTACACAAATACCCAGACCCGGAACAACTATCTGTAGGTCATACAAATACTTGTTCCGTGCGGGGATTGAACCCGCGACACGCGGCGCAGCAGTCCGATCGCTCAGCCACTGCGCCAACCGTGCCGTCAAATATATTTAATTTTTTATTTTGTATTGTGTCTTATAGCATCGTATTGGATGTATTGTCTGTGATGTTGCTATAACTAGTGGTACCTAAATAAATTTATGGTACGCAAGAATTGAGAATTGAATTGAATTGCTAGTTTCGAACAATTCGCTATTACCTGACTAGTCACGGCTGCCAAGAACTACATAATTAACTACACGTACGACAGTAGAACGTACCTGAAACAAGAAGACGAGCATATTGAAGAACTGCAGCGCGAGGAGTGCGCGGGTGAGCGGCGCGCGCACCGCCTCCACACAGCCGCGTGTGTGGAGTGATGCTGACAGCAGCGGGGAGGCCTCGGACCACACCTCGCGCCACTCCGACTGGGACAATAAATGACTATATTAACACAATATTAATCTATCTATATATCTTTTATATAAATAAAAGGCAAAGCTGACTGACTAAGGCTCAACGCAGAGGCCAAACCCATAAGGCACGGTAATATTATGATAAGGGCTAGAAACTTAAAATTTCGCACCCGTATTCTTCTTATGACGTAGGCATCCCCTATGGAAGGATTTTTCAAAATTATACCACCAAAAGGGTGAAAAGGGGGGTAAAGTTTACGGAAAATCGTCATTTTCACACGGGTGAAGCTGTGGGCAAAAGCTAGTTCTACCCTTAGCCTTACTAACCATATGAAAACTAGTATGGGTAGTCTGATGGATGCAGGAATGCATGAAACTTACATTTTCGGCTAAATATAAAAGATTTAGACATTAATAGGACAAAATGTCACCTGTTGCAGAGGGTCGTGGTAGCAGGGCGCGAGAACCCGTGGTGTGCAGCAGGAGTACGGAGACACAGGCGGCAGCACCTTGCCATCTGCACCCGCTAACCTAAATCACATCATACACACAATAACACAATCATCATCATAAAAACAGGCCTGTATTCCCGAAAGGTCACGCAAAGGTACCTAATAGGGATGTTTACTGATTAAAAAAAATATGATTCTAATTAGTCCGTCTGCTAGATTATCGAAAAATATTGGATACTTACGTATTTTTTGTTTTATCAAATCAATAAAAATTGACGAAGATAAAACGCGTCAAAGATTTGAGTGGGAGGTGGTGACCTCACTGCTCGCTAAGAAATGTCATACTAATGTCTCAGAATATGACGTCACACGAGTTTTCAAAGCACTATAGCGTCTTCATTGTTTGTTTACGTGACAAAAGAAAAAATATGTGTCCAATATTTTTTGGAAATCTATCTGACGGACAAATTTTTTTTTTGTTCTTTTTCTTAGCGTGTCGATGGCAATCTAAATTGTGTCGACCCAGAATTGGGCTACTAGTACTTCTTTTGGGTCCGTTTTGGACTAAGATTGAAGTAAAGACCTGGTGAACATAACTTACTTTACTTAAATTAAGTACTTTTGTTTTTTCGGAATTTTATTTTAGTACTACCTTTTCAGTCTCAGATGCTTGTCCGTTTAAGCTTGGTTTTTACGAATAACACAATACTATCGGGCTATCGCCAAATGTGCGGCCGTCGATACTTCACTCAGACCGACGATTGGCGACGATGTCCCATTCGATTCGATACAACTTCATCATCATTAGCCTACTAATATTTCCACTGCTAGGAAACAGACGTCCCCTCTTTGAGAGGGACAACAAAACTCACCACTCACTTAACTTACTACGTGTTATGTATTATAATTTTATTTTTGTGAATTTACTTCATGACGAGGTCTGATCCCTCGTTCAAGAAGTCCATGTTAATCCAGGGGATTTCGTGCCAATCTGTCGGCTTATCTGCACCACAACAACTGAGTTCTACCTGGAAAACACAAAATATTAAAGCATGTTATTAAAGCGTTCCCACTGCTGGGAAAGACCTTCTTTTTGTAAGATGGAGTGAGCTATAATCCAACACGCTGGACCAGCCAGTACAGGTTTGGTAGATGTCACTCGTTTTAGAATGTTCATTTCCAGAATATATGCCCCTTTCTCACGATGTTTTCTTCACATTTTTGGAAGTAGTGGTGATGAAATAAATTACGCAAAGTCATGTCTCGGGTCAAACCCAAAACTTTCAACACTTACCAAAAAACCAATAACAAGCCGCTCTCATTGATCTGATCCAATTTAAAAGAAAGGAATACAGCTAAATACCAGGGGCCGTATTTTTGAATCAATAGAATTCCAAATCGTGTACGAAATCGCAGAATTCATCACGTCATTTCCGTCATTTCTACTGGTAGAATATCGGAAACGAGTGGGTCGGACCACTCGTTGCAAAATTCACGGGTATGATATGAATATTCAAAAATAGTGATTTCGTACGGATTCGCATACGAATTCTGCGATTTCGTACACGATTTGGAATTCTATTGATTCAAAAATACGGCCCCAGTATTTTACATGGAGCGACTACCTACCTATCTATGCTCTACAACCCAGATAGTACTGGTTAATGCGATACCCTTTAGTAAGACTGGTTGTCAGATAGTCAGGTCACTCCCTACCCAATTGCCAAAGATCTATGCCGAGAACAACGGCTTAACGTGCTTTCCGAAGCCTGCGAAATTCGGTATGTGGGTACCTACTGGGTGGGCACCCTTCCACGGACCTAGGCAAGCACGGCTTAACCTAAAGATCGATCCGAGCAGCTATAACTAAGCCACGAGCTAACTTTTACCTGCATTGTATCCAAAAGCGCTTTCCACGTCGGCTCTGTGAGATATTGTGAGATTCCGATACGCAACGACGAAGACAACTCCTTCATTAGTGCCTGCAATCATAACAATATTTTACTGATGTCAGCGCCAAACTTATATAGTAGCTCGATTCTGGGCCACTGGGACAATTTAGATTGCCATCGACACAGAAGACTTCTTGCTAAGAAGAAGACTGATTCCAAATGTCTGTTGTGTATTGTTTGCTTCGGGTCGGCATTGATGTAAACTATTCAAAACATAACACCTCGCCTGTAATCCACCCATAGTCATCATGCCACCAATAGTACACCCACATTTCACCAATTATGTTTAAGTCCCATGTAATAGGGGGCGAGCCTATTGCCATCAACTGGCACAAATGTAGACTCCGTGGCTGTTACTGAGAACTTCCCGGTGGAAAATTCCAATAACACTTTGCCTGACCTGGAAACCGAAGGAACCCAGTACCTCATAGGTACACAGCAGTCGCACTAACGACCACTAGACGAACGGGGTAGTCTGAAATACTCGTTCATGATTCTATAACTAACTAGCTTTTGCCAGTGGCTTCGCCCGCGTGAAAATGACGATTTTCCATACAAACTTTCATCCCCTATTTAACTCCCTTAAGGGTTGAATTTCGAAAAATCCTTCCTTATTCCTTGTCTACATTATAAAGGGAACCTCTGTGCAAAATTTTTGCTTTCTAGGTCCAAGGGTTTGGGCTGGGCGTTGATGAGTCAGTCAGTCAGTCAATCAGTCAGGACTTCTCTTTTTATTTATATAGATAGATAGATAAGTCATACACCTCGTCCTAGAACATAAATAAAATAGCAATCACATACGCGTGCACTAGAGTGTAGACACGAAACATTTAAAGCTTGCTGATGATAACATAACCAACTTTCAAGGTCCCCCAACACGCAAGAAACGTATGGATGGTTTGTGTTAGGAATGATATGAAAGAGGAAGGAGTAAAGACCATTAAGTCTGACAGAGGAGAACGAAAGAAGAAAACACCATTTGCACCATAGATAACAGCTTTGCACCGACCTCAAATAGAATGGGAAATACGGCATGCGGATGCGGCAGGAAGATGATGAATATGGGGGCGAGTTTATTGCCATCATCATCATGATCATCATATCAGCCCAGAATCACCCACTGCCGGGCCTCCCCTTTTTTGACCACATTTCCCGGTCCTGTGCGTCTCTTAAGAGCTTATGGTACCTCAAATGCGAGTTTTATAATGCGTAAAAGTATATGATTCACTGCAGTAATCAACATCAGAAAAATATATGATATTCTTCAGGATATATGCTAGTGCCATAGTGTTGTGAAAACATAATACAACTAACTTTGCTTGATAGAAAAAAATCGCGAAGATACCTCTAAAAAATTCTTTTAACGAGTAAAAACCATACTAAAATACATGTCATCGTTCTGATTTTTTTGCCAAATAATTCTACAAGCAACATACTAAAGTCATAGTGTTTGACTTTTTTTGTCCGATCAATAGATTTTTTGTAAATCGCAAAATACCACTAATTTTGCACTATTCGGCCGCAGCAAAAGACGTAACAACCGCTTTGTAGTGCAAGCTGATTAGAACTTTATTCTAACAGTATTTAAAGCGAAGTTTGAATCACCACAAATAGGGTTGCTAATCTGAGGTAGCATACGCTCCGGTTAACCAGGTGTTTCCCACGACTTGCCTTCAACCAGGCGCAAATTCAGACTCCGTGGCTGTTACTAAGAACTTCCTAATAATAACATAACCAACCTTCAAAGTCGTCCGACACGCAAGATACACCAGCATCCCATTAGCGGCGACCAGGGACCCACTGACGAGCCACACGCTGCTGACCAGGGAGGCTCTGTGCCAGTGAGGACACTTGAGGAGTACGGCGATGAGGCGCAGGCCCCCGGTGTAGTGCAGCTTCATGCCGTATGCTTGGAACAGGATGAGGCCGTATAGGAGGACCACTGTTACCTGTGGATATACAGGATTTATTATTGTATCATAACAAATAGGTAAGCCATTGTTAGATCTTGGCTTGTTTTTGCACTACACCCTCGAACCGAACAGTATACGTTTATGATGGCGACTGAAACAGACACAAAAGGAAATAAATCCTTAAAGTGTCGAACAATTCGGCAACTTTAGAAACACTAAAATTATGAAGAATCGTCAGTTATAAAGGCAAAGCAAGTTTTTAAGTTTGTATGAAAGTACCACCACTACTTGCGAGCATGCCAGTAGTCCCTCAAACAAAGAAATATTTGAAACCAGCGCTTCGCTACGCTACACAGAACTAACATCACTTGAGGTCGTAAAGGGCGAGTAATGTAAACGATTCAGATCGGGCATCCCTACCCCCGATGGCAACTATGTCGGCTTCTCGTCTCGACGCTATCTCCTTACCTTATGTATATGCTTAAGCAGCAGCATGACCCTCAGGCTGGTGTTGTAGCAGAAGATGACCATGCACAAGGAGACCACGAGCTGGGCGATCAGTAGCGCGCGCAGCACCCCCGCTAGCCGCGCGCGCCCGTCTCTAGTGAACGTGAACACACCCCACGCCATCCAACATTTTGTTGGAGCATACTAGCTGCCTCTGTGGAAGTTGATTTCATAACGGTGAGATGAGAAGATTTAACATAAAAAACTAACCTCCAACCTCTTTCAATCAAGTGACCCTATTGCATTCACTGCTGACTAAGGCCACTGCCTTCCGCCAACCGGTCTAACCCAGTCACGGCAACCACCTTTTTGAGGTTCTCGGAAAACAATCACTTGCGTTTTATGTGTATCTTTAAATGGTGCGCTAAACCGAATTTAGATTTAAATATAGGGACCCACTAAAAACTAAGGTGGTGCATTGATTAGTACGTGTAGAATGGCATATGTCTCTCTTTCAATTAGATTTTTTAAGCTATTTGGTAATCTTCAAGGAATTGATTCCGCACCACCTGGAACTCTCATTGTACGTGTCCAGGTCATCCTTGCGTCGTAAGATTTTCTATTAAAGTCGAATTAAATAGAACTAGAAACACATTGGTGCAGTGGTGGCCCATTGCAGTGGTGGCGGCCCCGACTGAGCAGTGGTGGCCCAGTGGTGGCGGCCCCGACTGAGCAGTGGTGGCCCAGTGGTGGCGGCCCCGACTTACAAACAGTAGGTCGTGGGTTCGAACCCCGTCAGGCGCATTACTTTGTGTAATTTATTTCATCACCACTGCTCTCAAAACAGTGAAGGAAAACATCGTGAGGAAACCGTCATGTCTTAGAACCAAAAAATTCGAAGACATGTGACATCTACCAATCCGCACTGGGCCCGCGTGATAGATTATAGCCCATCCCTCTCCTAGAGAGGAGGCCCGAGTCCCTGCAGTGGGAACATTATAGGCTGATGATGAGAAACACATTGTTGCTAGCAACACAAGCTGTCTATGATAGACATAGTATATTATGTATTAATAGTCTGTATTAAAGACTTTTATTTTGTCTTTGTTCAGTTCACTCTCTCTTCCTAATACGCTGAAAAGACGTGTGTCCGTGTAATTTGTGTTAAAATTATTATAATTACATAGTTTTGACTGTGCCAAGCTTGGACTCTTTATTTAAACCGACCTACCACAGTCCGCAACCATCGAAGAATCTAACACACATTTCGCAGAATTACCTTCGATAAATCATCGCACTAAAATAATCACGAATTCCTTCACCAAAATCAATGTAACGCAGTGGGTTATCCGGTTATCCCTTTATTGAACAGCACTTATTCCTGTCTTGGTGTTGCAATGGTAGTACAGATTTAATTAGACGTAGGCTTTTACAATTAAACCAGCGCAAATTAACAAGTTTTTAAATTACCACAGTTTGATTTCTGTGAACAATGATGTTCTGTGACAATGACCCAACAATGACAAAGTTGAGTTACCGTGACGTTAACCATAAACTAAGTCCGGATAACTGTAAAAAGGTTAAAAGAAATTAGGTCTGTTGAATAAAACCTAGTAGGTCTACAGTAAGATGGCCAAGTTCAAGATGTCCCTAAGTCCACTTAGGGATTTTATGCACTATCAACACAGCTGTTAAAGCAGGTCATGTTGGGAATCGAACCCAACAGTCACACGCAGACGGCACGCGCAGGCTGCGTGATCAACATGCGCGCGCGCATGGCAACCGAGCTGAGGTGCGGGGCGCTGCGCGACTGCCGGAGACTCGCCTCTTCGGACCATCCCAAGACGGACGACTCTCTTTAGGCCTAAAACACACACAAGCGACGTAAGGCCTAAAACACACACAAGCGACGTAAGGCGCAGACACGGGGCAGACGCAGCGCAGGCGTGGCGCAGGCATGCGCCGCTTCAAAACGATTTCATACAAAATGTATCATGCAGGCGACGTCTGCGCCGCGTCGCTCGTAGCAGGGCTTTGAATACCGTTAAAAATTAGGTATCGTTACCTCCTTCATTCGAAGGTAACGTTAATTTCATAGGTAACGTTAAGTCTGGTATCGATAGTTGGGTGGACTTTTACCGGTAATTTGACTTAACGTTATCAATGATTTACCGTTAAATGATAGTGTTATCAGGTAACGATACTTGATACCGATACCAAATTAACCCTATAAGTAACGGTATTTTTCTTTCATATCTTTCTTACGACGCATTTATGTCGTCATAATAGCTTTTTTTTCTGTTTCCACTTGCTGTGAGTTTAGTCGCCACCCAAAACCGAACGCAAACGGTTTATCTGTTCATTTAGTATATAAAATTACCTACGTGGGTTAACCGAAATGGAAGGTAAGTGACTGTAACGGTAAAAGCACAGAAGAGATAAAAGAGGTTAGAAAGGCCATGTGGGCGGGGCACGCGCGCCGCATATATGATCAGACGATCATATGTCGACAAAATTTGATTTACTGACCAACAATCGCGCTCATATTGTGACAGCGAACGGAGCTCCGCGAAAAAAAAAGAATTATGCCGTCTTGCGCGATTATTACGTGTCGGAAAAGAAGCCAGGTGTGCAGTGTGACTCGAGAAGGGATTTCTCTTCATCGGTAAGTCTAAAAACCTTAAAATACAAGTGATATTTGTAATTATTACAATAGTATTATGTAGTTCGCAGACAAAAATGATACAATCGCAAGCAGAAACGAAACTATGTACATTGCTTGCAATACGTGGGCACCATCTTGTACTACGTGGGCGATTGCGCAATGCATTTCGTTCACTGCGAACGTCGCGTGCGACGAGCCAAAGCTTAAATTCTGCCTACTCTTTGCGTTTCGATAGTGTTGTACCAAGTTGTAAATAATGTCGATATTTAGTATGTGTGAAACTGTGAATGCATTCAAATGATTATTATGTTATGATTAAAATAACTTTTGTTTATCCCATACTATCAATACCTTATTATTGTTTATTGATTGTTTTTCATCTAAAATTTGTTTTGAGGTTAGCCATTTATAAATCGAAACATACATTTTAAATTTTATTTTTAGGTTTCCAACAGATCCAGATATGTTACAGACCTGACTAAAGCTATTTTAGAAAAATATTAGTGTGAGATTGCATTTTATTTTGAAAAATTCGAATTTGAAAGATAGCAAGCGCATGCTATTGCTACTTAATAAATACGTTTTATTTCAAGACAATAATAAAATCTGAATTAAAATTGAATTTCAAGTACTTAATGTTCAATATTTGAAAATAAATAAATCTTTTATGTTTACTTTTTATCTTTAATTTTTTATGTGTGAGAGACCAATAAATATTTTTGCTTTCTTATTTTCTTTCTTTCTGTCCCGCCCCGAAATTAAAGCAAAAACTGCAAAACTTAAAGTAACAAAACTCAAGTAATTTTATCGATATACATTATCGACCTTTTGGTCACCGTAACATGTATGAGAAATATACGCAAGTGTGAGTGTACGTCAAACGTAATGTTTGCGCTAGTGTGACAACCAGTAGCAAGCTCGCGATCTAAGTGAGTGCGGTTTATTTGTGTGCATAATTCGCGTACTTATAAGCGTCTTGCATGTAGTGGTTACAGAGAGTGGGAGACAAGCGGCGACACGCGTTCTAATACAAATCAGGAACTATTTCCTTTCTAACCTCTTTTATCTCTTCTGTGGGTAAAAGTATCGATACTTTTACCGTTACCAGGGAACATTAATAAACTGATCCGATACCAAATTACCGATACCAGTGATAACGTTAATAAATTAACATTATGAAAATATCGTTACTTACCGATACTTTTATCGTGAATTTGGTAACGTTAACAAGCCCTGGCTCGTAGCGAGCGACGCGGCGCAGACAACGAAACGGCGTGTCTGCGCCGCGTCGCTTCAGTATAATTCAAAAACGTCGCCTGCATACATTTTGTATGAAATCGTTTTGAAGCGGCGCATGCCTGCGCCACGCCTGCGCTGCGTCTGCCCCGTGTCTGCGCCTTACGTCGCTTGTGTGTGTTTTAGGCCTTAGGCGAAGGCGCGGGGCAGGCGCGGCGCAGGCGAGGGACAGATACGGCGCTAACGCGATTTGAATTATATCAGAAGAGGCGTGGAACAGGCAAGAAACGTTCAGATGCGGCATTTTATAATCTCGCTCCGGTGCAAACCTCACACCGTTTCACACGCCGTTTCGTTGCCTGCGCCGCGTCGCTCGCTACTAGCGACGCAACGAAACGGCGCGGCGGCGTGTCTGCGCCGCGTCTGCGCCGCGTCGCTTCAGTTTATTTCAAAAACGTCGCCTGCATACATTTTGTATGAAATCGTTTTGAAGCGGCGCATGCCTGCGCTGCGTCTGCCCCGTGTCTGCGCCTTACGTCGCTTGTGTGTGTTTTAGGCCTAAAACGTTTTATTTAATTTATCATTTGTTTGTCCGGGCAGTTAAAACTGTAATTTTAATCGGCAATATACCAAGCTTTTTAAACAGTCCGCTATTTTTCATTTACCACCACGAGCAAGTCGAACAGCAGGGCTATTGGCTATCTCTGCAGGGCTATTGGCTATCTCTGTTGACAGTTGTTTTGATTATCACTTTCGCTGTGTGTGCTTTCATTAACTGTCAAAAAAAAAAAAATATATAGAAACCTGTCTTTACTTGAATTTGGATTTTGTTTTTACAATGATGGTTTTTTGAGACAATCTGTAATATTCTTTAGGTAGTTAGTGAAGTGTAATAATGGGTACACCTCTGTCTAACCCTTCGGGGAATATAATATTTTCCTACCTTTGTAAAGATTCATTTCACGTATTGTTTTGTGAATATGTGAACATTGTGGCCTTTTGTGTCGTGCCCTGCAATGTTCTGAGAAATAATTAGGGTTTATTTCATCAAAATCGTCTTACATAAGCAATAGACATTAATTTTTAAAACTTAATTAGTAATCTCGAGCAAAATATTTTATTTTATTTTCCTTTTGTCTTTACTTCTTCCATGCAAAACATGAAAGTAATTAGTACTACGTACAACAGCAATTTCTTACTGGCTGACAACAAAAATGCCATTCAAATATTACTTTTAAATCTCTTTGACAATAACCATTTGACATGTCAGGTGCCATAAAGCGGCTAAATCTAAAATATATCCTCAATCAAGTATTGTAACGTTCAAGCAGTACCTGCTTAACTTGGCCGTATAATAGTCGATAAAAAATAGAGGTTTCAATTGCTGGGATGTTAGTCACCCTATAATCACTGTCACGTGATACCCACACAATGAGATACGCAATACCAATTTTATGACATTAGCAGTTAACACCAAAGTTCTGTGGACAACTGCAGGGCTATTGTCTATCTTTTCAAAAGTCAGTGAATAACAAGCACCAGTTGTCCACAGAACTTTGGTGTTAACTGCTAATGTCATAAAATTGGTATTGCGTATCTCATTGTGTGGATAACACGTGACAGTGATTATAGGGTGACTAACATCCCAGCAATTGACACCTCTATTTTTTATCGACTATTATACGGCCAAGTTAAGCAGGTACTGCTTGAACGTTACAATACTTGATTGAGGATATATTTTAGATTTAGCCTCTTTATGGCACCTGACATGTCAAATGGTTATTGTCAAAGAGATTTAAAAGTAATATTTGAATGTCATTTTTGTTGTCAGCCAGTAAGAAATTGCTGTTGTACGTAGTACTAATTACTTTCATGTTTTGCATGGAAGAAGTAAAGACAAAAGGAAAATAAATTAAAATATTTTGCTCGAGATTACTAATTAAGTTTTAAAAATTAATGTCTATTGCTTATGTAAGACGATTTTGATGAAATAAACCCTAATTATTACTCAGAACATTGCAGGGCACGACACAAAAGGCCACAATGTTCACATATTCACAAAACAATACGTGAAATGAATCTATACAAAGGTAGGAAAATATTATATTCCCCGAAGGGTTAGACAGAGGTGTACCCATTATTACACTTCACCAACTACCTAAAGAATATTACAGATTGTCTCAAAAAACCATCATTGTAAAAACAAAATCCAAATTCAAGAAAAGACAGGTTTCTATATTGTACATAGTATTCACACAATATGAGCTATGCAATTATATCAAGGAATATATAATATTAAGGAGATTGAGTTTAGATAATGCAAATATAGTTATAAAATCTTTAGTAGCTCCAACAATACGGGACTTATAGAAACTAGTACCAGTATCAACCGTCATAAATCATCATAAAACACTACCCTTGAGAAGCGTCTTTCACGAAAGTCACTTTAAACTCTGTGTATAAACAATGTAATGTCAAATAAGCTTAGACAATCGCAATTTTAAAAATATCGATACAGAAACTTCTGTCAAAATGAGTTAAAGTGACTATCAACGACAATGGTCTCTGATGACGTCATACGCGTTGTACTACTGGTCATAGCCGATACCAAATTAACCTTTTGACAGTTAATGAAAGCACACAGAGCGAAAGTGATAATCAAAACAACTGTCAACAGAGATAGCCAATAGCCCTGCTGGTGCTTGTTATCCACTGACTTTTGAAAAGATAGACAATAGCCCTGGTCATTATCTATGGTTTTATCTATTTAAGACGTTTGTAAGTTGTCCCTAAGTCTGTTTTTTTTTATTCATTTATTAGCCTAAGTCCAGTAATTCCAGTTCAAAAAATCCCTAAGTGTCAAAAGTCCCTAATATTTTTTTTTGTTAATAGTGCCCCTAAGTCCAAGATATTATCTATTAAAATCCCTAAGTCCAGTTAAAAGTCCCTAAGTCCAGCTTAAAAATCCCTAAGTCCATAGGATAAGGGACTTAGGCTAAACCATTTATATCGATTTACTCAATAATAACTCATTGAATTTAAATCCTACACGGTTTATATTAAAGAGACATCTAAGATATATCATTTTTACCAATATTTGCGATCAAAAGTATTTCGGTGTTGTTTCAAAGTCAAATTGAAACTTTACCGGCGCCATTTCTGTAACCTAAGAAAAAGGACTTAGGGACATCTTGAACTTGGCCATTCAGTTTGTACTAGTGGCACCACAGAGTCGCACCTTGTCATAATCGACGACACGGTTGGCGCAGTGGCTAAGCGATTGGACTGCTGCGCTGCGTGTCGCGGGTTCCCCGCACGGAACAAATATTAATTGTATGACCTACAAATAGTTGTTTCGGGTCTGGGTATTTGTGTATGTGATTTTAAATGTTTGTGAAGGCACCCACGATATAGGAGAAATTCCTAGTGTGGGGCAACGTTTTTAAAAAAAAAAAAATAATGTATCACTTTGATTCTCCTGCAATTTATTTAGGAGCGGGCAGCATTACCTCTTCTTCCATACTTCTCCATTACTCGTCATCCCAACAGTTACCTCCTTTCTAGCCATACTAACTGCACCTTTTATGAAATCTGAATATCCTGTTGGATGCCTCAAAAGTGCGCTGGCTCACAGGTGCCAATGGTCAGTATCGCTGCAGTGTCAATAATAAATGTTCCTCCAGACCGAATTTTAGCCATGGCGGGGCAATTCCAACGAAGGACAGCCATCGAAGTAGGAAAATCTATAGAAACAGATGCGCTCTCTCTTCCCTTACTCTCATAGAGCCTCATGGCTGGATTCAAGATAACGATCATTAATTTAACCCGTTCATCAGAAGATTTAATCTCAATAGCCAAAGAAAAAAGTTAGCATGTAAATAGAATTAAATTAAGCGAAATTCAACGCATTCAATGGCGCAACCCTGTGAACCCGTTGCGTGTTGGTAGATACCCGACCAACACGCCCTTACCGTTACCATGCAGCCATGCAACGTTACATCGATAATAAATTCAAACTCTTTGCCTTCAAAGCTACTGGCCGCACATAAAATATTAAAAGTGAAAGATACAACAAAAAAAGGCGGGAACCTTTCAAAAATAATGTCATTCTATTGTTTTCTTCCGAAAACATAGATTGTCAATAAATAGAAAATATTAATTTATCGTAATACATTGTGTTAATTAAGTCACTGATTAGTTAATTGGTGTTGACAGTAGATATCTATCGCCAATATGGCGGACAAATCTCCAGAGGGAGCACCGGAGGCCACAACAGAGAGTGCACTAGAAGGAGCGGCAGAGGACACTCATACAAACGTCCAATTTACGGAACCAGAGGAAAAACAAGAGGGTGAGCCAGAAGCAGTGGTGGTCGTCCAGGAAAAGAAGCGGCCTAAGGTCACGTGGAGCGATGATTTAAGTCATAATTCTGAAGAAGACCGAGGTAATAACTTCTTTTTGTTAATTATTTGATGCCAGTGTCAGAACAGTTACAATTATTTTTAAATTTTATTTTGATTTCAAGTTTATAACTTCTTAATCTTTATTGTTATTTGTTTATGTCGGAATGAAACGATAGATTTAAAGCGAAACAACAAATAAAAAGCGATATTTTATTTAAAAAATATATAGACTGCAACTTTACATATTGGGACATGTATACAATCATTATAATCCGTATAGCTTGACTCCATACAGTACGCCTTAGCGGTTCAACAGATTTTTTAGATTTCGACAAAATTGACAATCTAGGCCAATTTTATCGTAGATCCTGAGAGACCTAGCTGGATTAGGACATTAGTAGTGTGTTGTACTGTAACATTCCCACGGGAGTGCAAAAGCTTTCATAAAAGAAGGACACCAAAATATCGTAATCTTTCATAAATCTTCCTTATTCACACACTTTTCAGAACGCGAACGCCTCGCCCAACTCGAACGAGAGTTAGCAGAAACACCCGTAAAACCGATATACGAGCCAAAAGAACTAGAGAAGCTGGTAACGTTCATCATGAAGATGACAAACCTCTACGATCTCCGGCCTGAGGACTGGACGGAACACGTGAAGAGCGTCATTGCAGAATGGGTCCTCGAACCAAAGGCCACAGTACTCTGCATCTATTTCAGAGGAGACAAGTTGAGCGCCACTCATGATATCCCCACAACCCCGGTCTATGATTTGTCTTTTTTCCTAAGGCCCCTCGACTTTGTGTTCAAAGTAGAATCGTTCCATGATGAAATAGTTTTTGGGACGTTCAGAGATTCTATTGAATCGAATGTTATTCAGATTATGGAGTACGTGTATGCTCCGTATTTCTTTGCTGTGACTGCGTGGCCTGACAGTAAGTACCTATTAATTGTACATAAAAACATACCAATTTGCAAAAACAAGCTTATAGAACTCCACCAGATACGATCCTTGAATTCATACTCTTTTCGCTTCGTCTTCTTTCATACGTCTGGTCAATACATGCATCAGACATTTCTAATAACCTCACCTATACGATTCCACAGTCGAAATGTAGTATTGATTGTAGGTTTAGCTTGACAAAACAAAGCTAGTATAACAAACTCATTATTTCTATAGTTAGGTCGATTTTAATGCCTTCTTTTATCTCCAGGCGTCAAAAGCGAGTTCTGCACCCATATCCACACATTCCTCGCGAAGTTAACTGACATGTACTACAAGATGTTAGGTTTAACCGTCCTCTACATACCCCGGGAGGGACAAAACCTATCCTTTGAAAAGGCCAGTGCTGACCGAGAACTGGTGAAGAGACTTGAAGGTGTGGTAGTCTACTGGACTCATCAGATCAAGTCGTGTTTGGAGGACACGGCCTTTGTGGCTTCTCAAAAGGAGTTGTTGTGTCCCAGTGATGAATATGACTTCTGGGTTTATAGACGTGAGTAGAAATTGTTCTTTTCACGATCATTAGTCAAGTTGATTAACTGGTAAGAAAACCTATTCTAAGAAAACAGTCCTTACTGCTATGATACGGCACCTTTACCGTTAATGCCGAATAGTTACCGTACCACTGATGTGCAGTTGACTGTGCCTTATCAAACTGCTAGGTCTGAATTAGAAGCGTCCAAGCGTAAATGCCACTACCTACTTATACTTTAATTGCAGACGAAAACCTGAACGCCTTACTGCACCAACTTAAGAACCCAGCAGTGAAGCACATAACGAAGATCCTAGTCACCACTCATTCCACTTTCATCCACCAGTTCCAGTCTCTCTGCGAAGAGATCGTCCAGAAAGTTGGAGAGGCCACTTCGAATATCGAATACTTGCAGGTTATCAAGCAACCCTGCGCAGTGCTCGAGTGCGTGGTAGACCCCGACGAGATCTCCAAACATGTACCAAACATTATCAACCTCTTTCGTTTCATATGGATGGAATCTCCCACCTACAACTCGGAGACTAGAATCACTAACTTATTCAAAGCCTTGAGTAACCAAATCATAATTTTATGCCGTAATTATATTAAGTTAGATGAGCTCTTCGATGGTTATACTGTCAAGGCTATAGGCGAATTCAGTAAATGCATTGACTGCTGTAAGAAATACAGGGAGATTTACGACGTGATGGCAGAAGCGCACAATGAACAGAACCCTGGGAGCTGGGAGCTGGATACTGGAGCAATCTTTAACTATATTGACTCGTTCATCCAGAGGTGCTTCGACATGCTTGATGTTTGTAATTGCATGATCATTTTTGGGAGGTGCGTTTTATCTAGTTTTACATTTTTTTATGGTACGGTATGTCTGAAAGTTATCGGTGAAAGCTAGTGGTTATAACACTTCAACGCTCCATCATTTTAAATGCCACATCTAATTTCTTTTCTTATTATTGTTTGGTCTTTGACTAAAGCTCAGAAGTCCAAACTCAACGTTTGCCAAAGAGCGATGGAACGTAGCTTAAGATTAGACTCTCCGATCGAATGCGCAATACCTTAATACGGTCTAAGACAGGCTTCGCCGATGTTGGCCTTAAATCTGCCATGTTAAAATGGGACTGGGCGGGTCACGTTTCAAGGATGAAACCGGACAGATGGGCGAAGATAGTAACACAGTGGGTGCCTGAAGACGGCCGACGTAACTGAGGCAGGCCCAAAAAACGCTGGCGTGAGGATCTGGACTCATTCGCAACGGATTGGACGGAGAGGGCAAATTGTAAAAAAAACTTGGAAAGCCATGGGGGAGGCCTTTGCCCAGCAGTGGGACAGTGTAGGTTAAGGAAAAAAAAAATATTGTTTATGTTTATTGTGTCCCACTGCAGGGCAAAGGCTTCCTTTTTCTTAAACTAATGTAAGAGTCCGGATCATCGCGCCATCTCCTTTTAGGCCTACCCACGTCACCGATTCCTGTTGTTCTGAAACCAATCCGTAGATATTTTCACACTATTATGATGTGATAGGTACCTTTACGGCTTTTAAACAAATTCCAGAGTCAACGAGCTAGAAGAAGTACCCAAGCCATACTTCGGTGGTGCCAAAGGCGATCACTTCGAAGCTAAATGCGAAAAGATAGAGCGTATGTTCACCAAGGCGCTCAGTGAAATTACTAGTGTTTTGAACACTATCCTGGATGTTCAGGCTCCTTCGTGGTATGATGATATACTCGCCTTTAGGGTTGTCATCAAAGATATTGAGGTGAGGAAAGATTTTTAATACTTATAATTTTAATTGTATGATAATTAAGTACGACGTCTACATCTGCTTTGTTTTATTGCGTATGGCTAGACTTACGAGGTTTGGGGTTATGTAGTTACTGTGACCATAATTATAAGAACCTAAGTTATAGTTTTTTGAATCCTTGCTGGTAAGAAAACGCTTAGTTAATTCATACCTACCTACATCTTTTTTTTTTGAGGGATCAGGGTAGGTACTCCAAAAGTACTCGAGTCATTTTAGTGGTGCAACTTTACAATGATTTGTCTCGAATCTCATCCCAAAAAGTCAACAAAATCAAGATTTTTCACCTCTTTGCTAATCATAACATAAATATCGATTGTTCGGCAGATTATCATAGAGAACCTGGCAGACACGGTGTTCGAAGGCGTCAACCACGTGGAAGAAGCCGTGATAGCTCTCTACTCACTCAACAATTACTCCAAGCGGAAGAACCTCAAACGAGTCTTCAAAAGAAAAACTGCTGAGGTATACCTTGCCACAACTTAGTGACAGACCAATTATTTCGTCATGTCCGTCAATCTTTCTGGCCGGATGTCACACAACAATTTTGCTCGGAGGCTTTTGTGTCCCAAACAATGAATAGGAAAAATACGAAAATAATAATAAATTACCTAGATGTGGCCAATCCGGGGATTGCCATACCCAATTATTTTCGAGAGAAAAAACAATGTTTTTTTTTTTTAAACAGAAGTATGTGGGGGGGTATTGTTGAATCACATTTATGGAAGACTGCTGTTATGTCAATGTTTTTGAGCTATTTTCGGTTACAGCAGGACTCGCAGTAATAATTTGTATTTTTTATGTGAATGACATGATGATCAGATGTGGGCGATGTTCAGCGAAGAGGTTCAAGAGGCTAAGAAGGACATGGTGTCAACGCGTAGCCTGGTTCCAGCTGACATGCCTAACTATGCGGGAAGAGCCGCCGTACTACGGATGAGGAAGAACAGACTCATGTACTTGAAGAACGTAAGTCATCATCTGCCAAGCCGTTTCCCAATTAGGTATGTTTCAGCTTTCAGTTTCACCAATACCAGTATTTTACATGGAGTTACTACCTATCTGACGTCCACAACCCAATTATTAGGTACTGGTTAATACGATAGCATTTGGTAAGACTGCAGGTTGTCAGACTTTCAGGCCACTTTTTTTTTTTTTTTTTTTTCTTTATTAGTAAGAACCAAGTTCTTACTAGTTAACTGCAATCTAGCCTAAGAAGACTAATAAACAATTTAAATCTGACTTATTATGCTACGTTATAAATTATGTTAATGCTAAGAATAGTGTCCATAATTAGGTATGCATTTTTACACACGTTCGTAACACTTCCTTAGAGTCTGGTAAAATTGATAAAACACTTTGTTCATGTGTTATATAAATAGCACAACATTGTTACTATTATTGATTCACTTACACTACACTAATTCAAATGGTTTAGTTCTCTTTAGTCTACGCACTATGTCTGTGTTGTCTAACAGCTGGATTGCCTCAACATTCACGTGTCGATGGAGTCTGTGTTCGTGGGCTTCAGCAAATTTTTGTGTGATGGTGGTGACGAATTCCATGTCGAGGTCACGGTGGAGGTCATCGTTTCTTATGTACCAGGGTGCATTTACAGCAGCCCTGAGTACTTTATTTTGGAACTGTTGAATTATTTTGACGTTGGTTGGCTTAGTACAGCCCCAAAGTTGGATACCATACGTCCAAATTGGCATCAGAATATGCTTGTATATTATCAACTTATTAAGTATTGATAAACAGGATTTCCTTCCCAGTAACCAATACAAACGTTTATAACGAATATCGAGTTCCTGTTTTTTATTAAACGGTTTTTTAAACGGTTTTATTTAGCTCACCCCGTTTGTTTTTTTCTTGGATCAAATTTAGTAATTCAAATTTCACCCACTTCCAGTCAACCGATTAATCTGAAATTTTGTACACACATTGGATTTTGGTGACAATACAATTATGTTTATTCATTATCATTATAAATTCAAGATGGCCGCCGCTACAAAATGGCGGATAATTTATGTTTTATTAATCCCATCAATATGGGTATCAAATGAAAGGGCTCAACAAGCAGAATACAATATACTATAAAAAATTGAAATCCAAGATGGCGGCCGCTACAAAATGGCGGATAACGTAGGTTTTATCAATCCCATCAATATGGGTATCAAATGAAAGGGCTCAACAAGCAGAATACAATATACTATAAAAAATTGAAATCCAAGATGGCGGCCGCTACAAAATGGCGGATAACGTAGGTTTTATCAATCCCATCAATATGGGTATCAAATGAAAGTGCTCAACCAGTATAATACAATATACTATATAAAATTAAAATCCAAGATGGCGGCCCCTTTAAACAGAATGCGAAATAAAAACTAAAAACTAGAAAATAAAAAATAGGTAAAAAAACTTTTTAAGTTAAACGGTTTTATGTTAAACATACATTGCAATGTTTAAGATAAATGTACCAAAAACCAAAAAATAATAAAATAGAAAACCGTGGGGCACGTCAATTGTCTACAATCGTTGATTAAAATCATAATAATAATAATTAAGTCGATAATTTGTAGACAATTGACGTGCCCCACGGTTTTCTATTTTATTATTTTTTGGTTTTTAGTACATTTATCTTAAACATTGCAATGTATGTTTAACATAAAACCGTTTAACTTAAAAAGTTTTTTTACCTATTTTTTTCTTTTTGATATGGGCTTTCCAACGCAGCTTGGCGTCGAGAGTTATGCCAAGGTATTTGGCTGTATTAGCATAAGGTATTTGCATACCATTTATGTAGAGTGGGTGGTAGTCACTGTGTTTGTTTGTGAAGTTAATGTGAACTGATTTTGACTCATTCAGATTGATCTTCCACTTTTGTGTCCAGTCGTAAACTTTGTTCACAGCTAGTTGAACTTTCTCTACTGCTTCTCTGTGGCTTGATCCGGTGGCCATAATAGCAGTATCATCTGCAAAGGTCGCTATGGTGCTGTTTTCCAGCTCTGGGATGTCACAAGTGTATAACAAGTACAAAATTGGGCCAAGCACACTTCCTTGAGGCACCCCAGCTTTTATGGTTTTTAGCTCGGAATATGCGTCCTCTTGGCGTATTCTAAACATTCTTTTAGTTAAATACGACTCTAGGATATCTACAAATTCTGGTAGCATGCGTCTGAGCTTAAATATGAGACCCTCATGCCAAACTTTGTCAAAAGCTTGCGCGACGTCTAAGAACACGGTAGCACAGACTTCTTTATTTTCTAGCGTTTTTTCAATAACATTAGTTATTCTATGTACCTGGTCTAACGTTGAGTGTTTTTCTCTGAAGCCAAACTGGTGATCTGGAACTAGGTTTTTATCTACTATTACTGGTTTTATCCGTTTTAGTAACAGTTTTTCAAATAACTTTGATAGTACGGGTAACAGAGAAATGGGTCTGTATGATGATGCTTCGTGGGGAGGTTTCCCAGGCTTCGCAATCATAATGACTTCAGCAACCTTCCATGGCTCAGGTACATATTTTAAGATAAATGAAGCATTCATTAGTTTGGTCAGCTTTACTATGGCTTTGCGTGGGAGGCGTTTTAGAATTTCCCCTGTGATGAGGTCGTAACCGGGAGACTTTTTTGAGCTAATGTTGTTTTGAATTTCTCTCATTACTTCCTTAGGAGTCACAAGCTTGATTCTTTGGTTTTGTGATAAATTTACACTCTCATGTATTTCTACAGAGCTTTCGTTGGGTTGAAAGGTTTCTTCTAAATGTTGAGCAAATCGGAACGCCTTTTGGTCATTGCTTATTGCCCATTTTCCGTTGCTATCTCTTATGGGCGGTATTTGTATAATCTGCCTTTTTAGATTTCTCGTCGCTTTCCAAAGTGAGTAATCCGTTGATTTGTCATTGGTAAGCTGAAGAAGGTTGGTATTCAGAGATTCATCCTCAAATTGTAGAATTTTTCTCTTTAGTCGTTTAGTTAGGTTATTTAGTGTTGTTTTATGACGCGGGAACCTTGTTTGCTGCCACAACTTCCTTTGTTTTCTTTTCTCTGATAGTAAATCCACAATTTCTTTAGGATAGATAAATCCCTTATATTTGCGTTTTAGCTGAGGTGTATTGCTCCACGCACATTGTTGAATATTAATAATAAATTTGTTTACTTCTGAGTCAAGCTGATCTTGCGTTTTTATCGGAGTTTTAAGGTCGATAATATTATCTAGATCAAGAGCAAAACTGTCCCAATCTGTGGACTTATTAACCAAGGTTAAGTGGCTTTCTTTTAATAGGATTTTTTGACTTAGCATTAGTATAATCGGAGAATGGTCAGAGTTCATAGTAAAACTTTCCTCCAAACTGATGTAATTGGTGGATATATTTTTGCAGATGAAAAAATCTATAAGATCCGGTATTTTCTGGTGGTCAGTGGGCCAGTATGTAGGTTTGCCTGTACTCATTACTTCACAATGTGTTTCTTTAACTGCACTTAAGAGCTGTCTTCCTTTAGTTGTAGTAAGTCTTGAACCCCAATGCGTATGCTTAGCATTAAAAACGCCGCCTAGGATAAATCGCTGGCCTAATAATTCAAAAAGATGTAAGTATCGCTCTTTTCTTATCATGTGCCTAGGAGGCGAGTATATGGCTGCAATGGACACTTGACAAAACTTAGTTTTAACAGATACTGCCACTGCTTGAATGTCTTCTTCTTCATATTTACACTGCACGTAGTGACTAATATTTTCTTTAATTATAACCGCACTACCCCCCCTGGCAGAGTTGCTAGGGTGGAGGGAATTATATATCATGTATCCTCTAAATTTGATAAAAGATTGCTTTGTGAAATGCGTTTCGGAGATTAGACACACGTCTATATTTTCTGTATCTAGGACCGCCTGCAACTCATGCTGATGTTTGAGGAGTCCATTGGAGTTCCACGCCATTATTTTAAGTGTGTTATTCATTTTTGATTATTCAAGACAGCTGTTTTAGTGCTGGATTCTAGCTTCTCTAATCTCTTATCAAATGAGGTAATGCACTTCAAGATCTGGTTAATCTTATCCTCTAAGTTCAGAGGTTGAGATCCTTGTTTTGCAGCTTGTGCGTAAGTACCAATGTTGGTTACTTGCATGGCTGGTTGTTTTGCAGTTGACTGGACACTTGCTTTCTGCGCCTGTTTACCAGGGTGTGTTTTAGGAGGAAACTGTTGGGTATTAGGCACCGTAGGTTTCTTTTTTAAAACTTTATTTTTCATAATTTGCATCTGTTTGGCTACTTCACACCCTCTATAATTGGCAGGGTGAGGTAGGCCGCAGTGGATACATTTTGGTTTCTCTTGCGGAGATTTGGTACAATTGGCTGTAAGATGCTTGCCAGTGCATTTCACACACCTTGGCTCTTTTTGACAATATTTATGTGTATGCCCATAAGCTTGGCATCTCTTGCATTGGGGAATGAGTGCTGGATTTTTGAGTGGATGTATTTCAATTTTACACCCTAATATGTACTTAATGCCGTAGATTTTGTTGACATCTTCATCGTTATAAAATGATAAAACGAACATGTTGAGTGGTTCTTTGGTCTTCCAGCTCAATTTACTATCTACCTTTTCTATTTTTAGGCCTTGGGTTGTTAATTCTTCCTTAATTCGTTCTGGTTGGCAAGAAGAGTGTAGTTTCTTTACCACAACTCTAATTGGTCTAGCCTGCTTGTTTTCGTATGAATGCCAGTGGTAGTCTTTTTCAGACAAGAAACTGGCAATTACTCTATATGAGTCTTCTGATTTGGCGTTAACCTTCACACAATCCCCATTCATCATTTTTGCTGTAAATGATTCCGCTGGTTGGCTTTCAATTAATGAATCGTAGAACGTTTGATAGTTCTTGATTCCGTCTATTATGATTGGCGGTGGTAAGGGCACTTTTTTGACCGAAGTCACTTTCTCATTTTTTTGATGATTGTCTTGTTGGGCGCTTCCGGGTTGTTGTTTTGGAGAGAGGGAGGTGTTAAGCTTCCTTTTCTTCCTGCTCTTGGCCCTAATCCACTCAGTCTCTTTAGCAAGGTCATCCTCGTCTGTACAGTATTCCACGTCGTTTTTTGTAGTCTGAGCAGGTTCTGTAGTCCCTTTTGTTTCTTTAATGCAGTTCAATTCTCCTTGAAGTGTCTGAACTTGTTCCTGCAGGGCATCAATTTGTACATTCAATTTACGTACCATGACTTGCAGGTTTTCTCTATCTGTTTTCTCTTGGAGATAACAGTCATATAACTGCCTTTCTAGGTCAGTTTTAATAGTAATAGGATAAACGGATGAGGAAGAACAGACTCATGTACTTGAAGAACGTAAGTCATCATCTGCCAAGCCGTTTCCCAATTAGGTATGTTTCAGCTTTCAGTTTCACCAATACCAGTATTTTACATGGAGTTACTACCTATCTGACGTCCACAACCCAATTATTAGGTACTGGTTAATACGATAGCATTTGGTAAGACTGCAGGTTGTCAGACTTTCAGGCCACTGATGACTACCTTTAACGACGGCTTATGGTGCTTTCCGATTCCGAGACACGGAGGGAATTTGAAGAACGTAAGTGCTCTAAGGATATTTCTTCTTTAGAGACACTAATCTCAATCTGTCACTCACTCACTGCTGAGGCGCATTGGCCAATCAATTTTTTTAATATCTCGGAAGTCGGCCATATTTCCACGTTATTGGCCTCTGTTCTTGAGAACCCGAAGACCGACAGATCAGACCTCAGACTTAATGCGCTTTTTTAACTGAAACACCTATCGTTGGCTTGGCAGCAGAAAAATGTGCGGTAGTAGTAGTAGTAGGTAGTCACAGAAAGTGGAGACATCTTGTTGAAGGGTTATACCTATAGGCCTTAAGGTATTCTCAACAGTTTCTATTCGTTTACTCGCACTATCGCAAAAGACATTTTAAAAAAAGGCAGTGACAGGAGTTGTGCGCTGAATGCTTTTCGGATGCCACGAATGTAACTGGCACAATCGTCTATATAAACTACCAGGTGGCGATTTAGAGCTTGGGCATAAATAGCTCTACCTATTACTAAATGTTAAAACTTTTAATTGATTGTAGGTAATGATTTTTTTTCTTCAGGTAATGACACAGGCGTCTGCATGGCTGCTTCCATGCAGCAACTCGGAAGACGTCATCATGCACGTGAACAGGCTGATGGGAGCCATCGATGTAGCCATCAGGGAGATCTGGATCTCTTGGACGGTATGTCTTCATGTACCTAGTTACCAATATGACTCGCAATCTTGACCTAAGTCGTCGCCTCAATGTACCGAGAAGACTGTAATAACGCCTGATTAGGCATCATGATGATCGTTTTATTTTAACAGCAATAAACAATTTCAAAGAGCATCCTCAAACAGCTGCATTCGGAATTTCGGACAGATTGGACCCCATCTCAACAGTTGGAAAACGTCTACACCTCGTTTCTGAAATGCTCATAATTTCAGTAACAGGCTTCATGGAGGTCGCCAGATGTTTGGGTTGTTAGAAAGAGATACCGTGGCCTCGGACACAAAGGGCTAAGAAGAAACATGGGTGGTTTTAGTCAGTAGAAGTCGTACACTCCCATCGCTCCGCCCAGAGCGGAAGAAATTGATTTGATTTTTACAAAAAAAGGCGGTAATCAGGTTGGAGTCCCACACAGTTGTCGGCTACTTTCAACGGGGAATACTTTGTAACTGTGGACTAGAAGGTTAATTTCACAAATTATGTCCAACAGCATAACGTGGACGAGAAATGTGGAACAGGACTCAACAAGACCCTGATGAGGAAGAGCATCGAGAATCCTGGACTCTTGGAATGCAATATTGATTCGTAAGTAGCCAATATTTAATAATAGGAAATGTTGTGAGGAAAATGTTGAGTATGAATGTAGATGGCTATAAAAGGAGAGGAAGGCCAAAGAAACGATGGATGGACTGTGTGAAGGATGATATGGCTAGAAAGGAGGTGACTGCTGAGATGACGAGAAATAGGGAAGTATGGAAGAACAAGACATGTTGCGCCGACCCCAAATGAATTGGGATAAGGGCAGGAGAATGATGAATGATGAAGTAGCCAATATTTTGATGGGCATCAAAAGACAATATGAGGGCTACCTAGTAATTCCTTAGAAAGTCGTTAATCGAATGATTGATTACATTCAGATCAATTCTGGAACTGTGCCACGAGGCCGGTCACTGGGAGAACTTGCTCATGGAAATACCGGTGCATGCTTATCAGGTAATACTGACTTAGTTAATTAATTGTTGTTTGATTGAGTTTATTTGGTACCTACTGGGTATAATCCTGAATCATTAAAACGTACCTAGCCACTAACCACACGAGATGGAAAGAAGATCAAACGTTTCAGGTCTGAACGTGCTTGGACGCAAAAATAATACTAAGTTTTTGCTAATAGCAAAATTACGTTATTACTTCGGGGTGTAGGGGCTCGGCCCACACAAATGGCGTCGGGCGCGGACATGGCACGGGCAGCCTTATTCCATTCAAATGGAACGGACGGCGCGTCTTAAGCCGCAATTACATTTACCCCGCCCCGCGTGTCGCCGCGCTGCCTGACGCAACGTGCGGGTGATTACATCGAGCCATTACCGCCGACTTAGTGTAACCGACAAAAACCAAATTTTACAGGAGAAGGTTTTTTTTGAATAACTTTATAAATAATTGCGCTATTAAGTTGAAATTTTGACGTATAATAATGATTTTTGAAACCTTAGGTGTAACGGTTAAAATTTTCAAAAAAACGTCACTACGTTTTTTGCCACTTTGTTTATAGTAAACGACAAAATTTGGACTGTGTCGGTTGCGATAACAAGTAGGGTCGCTTACGCTGCAATTCTTAGATAATTACGCAACTTACGATAATTTTATTATGTCGGTTACTGTAAAATATAGAAAAATGTTGTGCTAACGATAAACTTAGCATTTGCTATAACTTTGTTCTTTTGGCGGGAAAAGTCGAAGAACAAGTCCGTTATAGTTTAAAAAGTCGTCTGCGATAAAAAACGCTGTTTAGGTAAAAATGTCGCTTACGACAACGATAAGACGGCGGTAATGGCTCGACATTTACGTGTCGTGTCGCCACGCCGCCTCACGAAAAATCGTCATTCCGTGCAGGGCTTGTTAACGTTACCAAATTCACGATAAAAGTATCGGTAAGTAACGATATTTTCATAATGTTAATTTATTAACGTTATCACTGGTATCGGTAATTTGGTATCGGATAAGTTTATTAATGTTCCCTGGTAACGGTAAAAGTATCGATACTTTTACCGTTACAGTCACTTACCTTCCATTTCGGTTAACCCACGTAGGTAATTTTATATACTAAATGAACAGATAAACCGTTTGCGTTCGGTTTTGGGTGGCGACTAAACTCACAGCAAGTGAAAAAAGAAAAAAAGCTATTATGACGACATAAATGCGTCGTAAGAAAGAGATGAAAGAAAAATACCGTTACTTATAGGGTTAATTTGGTATCGGTATCAAGTATCGTTACCTGATAACACTATCATTTAACGGTAAATCATTGATAACGTTAAGTCAAATTACCGGTAAAAGTCCACCCAACTATCGATACCAGACTTAACGTTACCTATGAAATAACGTTACCTTCGAATGAAGGAGGTAACGATACCTAATTTTTAACGGTATTCAAAGCCCTGATTCCGTGTGCCGGTAAAGCGCCCGTACTGCCCCGTACCATCATGTCCGCGCCCGACGCCATTTTTATGTGTGGCCTGCGCTTAGGTACACACGGCTACACATCAAGCTATACATTTCCAGTTTACGCTGATCTCGCACTGTACGGAAATCCTATACAATACGAGACCAGCTTATACTGGAAATGTACCTATTTTTCGTGTTCGGGCAAACTTATCCGCTAAGGGCAATGATGGCCGGTTTTACGGTATAGCTTGATGTGTAGCCGTGTGTACGATAAACCCCATTGTGTTTACTCACTTCACGCCAATCACGTCATCTCACAATAGGAATGTTTCCATGTTTCCTGATTTAAAAAAATATGATTCTGTTTAGTACGTCTGTTAATTTGTTTTATCAAACTAATAAAGAAATACGAAAATAAAACGTGTGTCGTATTCTGGTAAAAAATGTACCTACCAAACCGTGACGTCACACGACTTTTCGAAGCACTGTAGTATCGTCTTAATTTTTTTTTACGAGAAAAAACAAAAAAAATATGTGTCCAATATTATTTATGTAAATATATCTGATGAACCAATTAGAATATTTTTGTTAACTACCTTATTTCAATCATGAATCCTAGGTTTACGCAAAGGGTACGACAGTGAACTACGTGTACGAAAGCGTGCTGGCCGTCGTGAAGGGTTACAACAAGATATTGGACTCACTCTCCGAGGAGGAGAGACTGTTGTTCAAGCCACTGATTTTAGTAAGTTATTCTAGATCATTTTCCTTACATATCAAACCGTCCAAATTGCACACAGCCCCAGAAATGCTAACTAACAGGGGCGTAGCTACCACTATATCAATGTTAGGGGGCCCCGCACGTGTGGAAGCAAATATTTGTAACTAGCTTTTGCCAGCGGCTTCGCCCGCGTGAAAATGTCGATTTTCCATACAAACTTTCATCCCCTTAGGGGTTGAATTTCGAAAAATCCTTCCTTATTCCTTGTCTACAGTATAAAGGGAACCTCTGTGCAAAATTTCAGCTTTCTAGGTCCAAGGGTTTGGGCTAGGCGTTGATGAGTCAGTCAGTCAGTCAGTCAGGACTTCTCTCTTTATTTATTAGATATATTTTATAGGTACGCAATCTTACTTAAACTCGTATGTAGGTACTTCTTGAGAAAAAATGTGTGCTCAACATGCCTAAAGAAGTTTCACTTTAAAACTTACAAGTTAAAAAAGGAAAAATCTTTACCGTTACTTTGGGCCCCCCACAACAAATTTTCAAACAATCATGACTTCCAATGTAACTTCTTCTTTGTACACACACGTTTGAGGAAAGCAGCCACACAAGTAGGCATAATATCCAATTTTTGCAGTTCTGCTTTTGTCGACTACAAAGTATAACTTCCCACGGCCCACCTTTAAAAAAACTATTTTCAATCTATCTAGGGCCCCGAATCCCACCCTATTGGAAATAGTTTTTTTTTTCTACAAAATATTGCGGGTGGTCCCAGGACCGTTTCTATCATCCCTAAAGTGTCCACATCCACACAAGCCCTCCAGGTAGAAATAAGAAGTGTGTATAAGGTCCTTTTAAAATAGGTGGACAAAATTTTAGAAATCATTCAGACCACCAAAATAATGACACTGGTAATAACAATAATAAGAAAAACGCATTTAAGTACCTACTCATAATGGACGAGTTTGTGCTAGAGCTAGAGTGTCAAAATAAAATCACTTTAGAGTTTTTTTTTTGTTAGGCGTACTGAACGCTGTGTAAAAAGCAGGGCTTTGAATACCGTTAAAAATTAGGTATCGTTACCTCCTTCATTCGAAGGTAACGTTAATTTCATAGGTAACGTTAAGTCTGGTATCGATAGTTGGGTGGACTTTTACCGGTAATTTGACTTAACGTTATCAATGATTTACCGTTAAATGATAGTGTTATCAGGTAACGATACTTGATACCGATACCAAATTAACCCTATAAGTAACGGTATTTTTCTTTCATCTCTTTCTTACGACGCATTTATGTCGTCATAATAGCTTTTTTTTCTGTTTCCACTTGCTGTGAGTTTAGTCGCCACCCAAAACCGAACGCAAACGGTTTATCTGTTCATTTAGTATATAAAATTACCTACGTGGGTTAACCGAAATGGAAGGTAAGTGACTGTAACGGTAAAAGTATCGATACTTTTACCGTTACCAGGGAACATTAATAAACTGATCCGATACCAAATTACCGATACCAGTGATAACGTTAATAAATTAACATTATGAAAATATTGTTACTTACCGATACTTTTATCGTGAATTTGGTAACGTTAACAAGCCCTGGTAAAAAGGGGTTTGAATTTTTTTGTATGGGAGCTGGCATATCAACCCACCGCCATTTTGATTTTTTCTCGAAATGGCGGCCCACGATGAAAGTGGTATGTCTGGATAGAGGACCTAATAGACGAACAAAAAATGTACAGTGACACGGTATCCAAAGTGTCACGTTACCGAGATATTTGAAGGTAAAGATGGACATATGAGTACAAAGACCACATAAAAATTGGATCTTTTACGTGTCTTTATGCGTTGATTATTATTATTAACTGGTTATTGAAAGAGAGTAGGTACATTACATACTACTAGGAGCACGAAAAAACTATTCTATGACATAAAATAGCGTTTCATTGCAATGCGAAGCGAATTTTTTGTGCGAATACTAATAATCATCCTGGGAACTATTATTTAGATACATTAACGGGTATACACGTAAAAAGCCAATTTTTAAAAATATTTAATGATTTTCGTTGTACCTACTCATTTGTCGATCTTTAACTTCAAATATCTCGGTAACGTGACACTTTGGGTACCGTGTTATTGGACATTTTTTGTTCGTCTATATGTCCTCTATCCATACATTCCACTTTCATCGTGGGCCGCGATTTCGAAAAAAAATCAAAATGGCGGACATGTTGATATGCCAGGTTGGTTCTATCCCCTTTATCCACCTATTTTAATGGGACCTTATATACTGTTATCACAAAGTAAAACTGCAATTTAAATAGATCAACATAATTATTTATTCTAATATCACGACATTAATTTATTACAAATCAAATGCATTAGGTACAACAATAATTTAATCACAGCTTTACCGTAAAGGAATTACCGTAAAATAAATCTTCTTAATATTTATAAATCACGTGTCAATAATCACTATGTTCGTATACCCTAATCTCCGAAACCACCGCCCGATAAAAATGATTTTTTGTGAACATGTATAGTTTGTTCCGAGTTTGAAAGATAATTTTGGACCCAAGGTCCCAAGGTAGCACTTGCACCGTGCGAAACATGGGCGGGCTAATCGCTAGTATAATATAATAAATAATAAATTAAATAACACAAACACTGGTGGGCATTTCAGTATCACTAAAATAAAAATAAACAATCTCAACATAGGTAAATTACAGCTGCAAAAACAATAAACTTAATTAAAAAATGGTGTAATTTATGTAACATTTATAATTATAATAACCACACTGATGGAAAAACCACACGTCTATTGGTTTAATCTTTAGGCAGTCATGCAACTTAGTCGCCCCAGTTTGAACACCACACAAATTAGTTAGGTACCAAAAATCAGTGCAAACGACTTTCGACACACATCCCGTGCAGATATCGCTCGAATTACATCAGCGTCATCAACCAGGACTCGGCTACTAGTCATAATTATTGTTTTACTAATTCAGCAATTTTGCGTGAAACAAACATTCATCCATGCTCACATTTGGCATATTATGTTTATGAAGGTAAGTGAGTTAAATGTTTGGATCGCAAAAGAAATTTGACACATAGATACATATTTCATAGTTTTAATTAATTATTATCGAACTCAACGCAGCGAAGCCGCGGGCAAACATTTACAGTTAGGTATTTATAAATGCGAGATTAACATCTACCTAAAGGCAGGCAGGCAGGCTTTTCGCATTGGCCTGACACAGGGATACATCTTCAACTCTTACCAAACCACCAGAAAAAGGTAAGTTACCAATTTAAACTTATCTCCAAACACCCATCCAAATGATCATGCATTTCATCTTGTTCCACCATCTTCATGCAACAAGGGCAGGGCGTCTTCGTACCAGTAGCATTCATGGTCTGGGTCTCATCCAATATGTCGTCTTCATCCTCTATATAAGTTATGTCCTGACTGTCTGTACTGGCTTCAGGGGTCTCAGTATTTTTTGTAAAGAATCTTGAACATTCATCTAAGTGTTCTTCTATTGATTTGTAGAATACCTCTGTACAGATTGGACAGCGTCGGTCAACATTCTCGGCTTTACTTGAGCCTGCTTTCACTACTACTTCATCTTCTTCTCCAGTTGAAAAAATATTATTGTCAAGGTCTTCTAAATTGACTGTATTGTTAATATGAATTGGTGGTATTAATGGAATTTTGTTAATTAAACTCTCAGATGATAAGGTAGCTTCTGATGCAGTCTTCCTTCTACCCTTGTTTGCATTGACTGTGTTTATGTTACGAGTATCAAAATCGATACTAGTCAAATCTATAATATCATCATCAGTGTTTTCGGGTAATGATGGAAATGGATTAAATGCAGGGACTGGTGTTTTGAGCAGTTCATTCACGTCCTCAGGTGTAACACCAGTTATTGCAACGGATATATTTGTTTTTTCACCTGGGACGCGAATTTGACGGTTTATTTCATTATTGTTACTCTCTGGTATTGCTTTTGGTTTTAATGTGGGTATTGGTGGTATATTTCCTACTATTTCTTTTAGTCTAGATGTATTTGCAGCATTAACAACAGTTTCCTTGTTTTGAGGTTGGTTTGCTGGAGGTTGGTTGGAGGCAGGTCGAGTTTCTTGAACACTATTAACGCCATCCTTAGTCAGTTTCTCAATTATATCCTTATTCAAACATTCATCCAAATGTCTATTAATTTCTTCATTATTAAACTTACCACTACAAATCGGGCAATCAACCATTTCTATTTTAACTGCGACTAACTTTTTGTCATCATTTTGCTTTAATTTGTAATCATCACCATACAAGTCCTTTAATATTGCTGTAGAAATAAAGTAGTCGTCTATTTTCCTTGTTTTTGTGGGCGGAGATTGTGTATCTGTGGCTTGTGTTTTATGTTTCAGAGAACCAGAAGGTCCTGCCCTGATTCCAGAATCTCTTAAAACACCTATCTCTTGAGTTTTAGGATTTGTAGGTGGTTTGGCACTGGAATCGACTTTTTTCGTAGGCTTGTTTTTAGTGGTTATTTCTTTATTATCCCCTAAAACGTGGCCAGTCCCAGTAAAGACTGGTATAGGTTTTATGGGAGGTTTAGGAGCTACGATTTCTTTATTACCCCCTAAAATGTGGCCAGTCCCAGTAAAGACTGGTACAGATTTTATGGGAGGTTTAGGAGCTACGATTTCTTTATTACCCCCTAAAATGTGACCAGTCCCAGTAAAGACTGGTATAGATTTTATGGGAGGTTTAGGAGCAACGATTTCTTTATTACCCCCTAAAATGTGACCAGTCCCAGTAAAGACTGGTATAGGTTTTGGGGGAGGCTTAGGCCCTATAATTCCTTTATTACCCCCTAAAACGTGGCCAGTCCCATTGAAGACTGGTATTGGTTTTGGGGGAGGTTTAGGAGCTATAATTACTCCCTTTTTGCCAATAGTATAAACACCTCCCTTATTTGAATTAGTTTTAGTGGTGGCTGTGATATTACCAGAATCTTTAAGAACAGGTTTCCCAGAACCATTGTTAGATATAATATATTTTGTGATATCTGCATTTGGTTTAGTTTTAGTGTTTTTCTTTCCTTGTGGTGGTGGTGGTTCTTTTATTTTCTGGAACTTGCCTCCACATCTCCAGAGGTGGTCTTTCCACCAATATTCACTGGGCCCCGGTGCCTTGTTCATGGAGCGTCGAACTATGCCGAAGTGGGGCGCTTTCCGCTGACAGGGGCCATCACAACGCCACCAATGTGTTTGGTACAGTTCCACCTGAAAAAATATCAGAATCAAAATATAGGTAGTCAACATTGAATTAATTTAGCGCAGTAGTTTATCGGCTTGCTATTGCTTGCTATTTTTTATTTTTATCAAAATAATATTAGATTAAAAAAGGTTCAATGGGTACAGCTCGGTACATGTGTAAGTGTGCACTGTGCAGCGTATAAATCAAATCGTTGAGACTTGTAAGTCAAAATTACAACTCGCAGACTCGCTCTAATCAAAAGCTGGCAGTGGCCCGCCGTATCTTGTCTCCCCTGTTTAATTTACAAGCTCATCAAGTTGCTAGCCTGCCCCTCTGTCCGATTGGATCACCTCATTAAAGACGCTCCTGCTCTCTGAACAGCAGCCCGCACCCACTCTCACCTACTTCCCACTACTAGACAGTGATGATCTCTCTGTCGTTGCTTCCATCTCTTTGTAACAGTGGTGGTTTCTAACTTAAGTAGGTACTTAAGTAGCCACGGTTCTTTTAGAAATCACATCACATATCTATAATGTTGTAGATATGTGATTTCTAAAAGAACCATGGCTCTTTCTCAACCGCGAGCCGGAAACATATCGTAAAATTGGAAAAAATATTAAATTAAAAGTACAACAGCAATCTTACAGAACTTTGTACAATAATTTTAACACAAGCCCAATTCATATCACCTACAGACATGACGAATGTCTTTAACTAATGTAATATTTTGTTTGCGCGTTTTTATGTTAGGCTGCCATCAGACGTACTGCATCGCAACGACCGACAGTCGATATATTCAACCGCATGCAGTTATAGGTACGTTCGACTTCGTTCACTCATGACTTCAGCTTTTAACGAGGTTGGCTGCAGTCGTGTGAAGTCAATAAAAAAACATAACTGCATGCAGTCATCACTTCAACTTTACGCAGTCGGCTAAAGTCATGTAGTGTGTTCATACAGTTAGTGTGCAGTTAGTCAAGGAGCCTAACGCGCGTCGTTTTAAATAAAAATGCATTTTGATACTGACTTATTAATTTCTTTAATAAAAAGTAAAGTCAGCATTTGGAATTACAAAAGTCAAGAATATAGTGACAAAATAAAGCGTAGTAATGATTGGGCTTTTGTATGCGAATCAATGAAACCAAAATAATAGCAAAGGATCAATCCATATCCGCGCTGCTCGTTGCAGTTTTCCAATTCATTTACACCGCTGCCGGCGGCGGCGACGCAATAATAATAAAAGAAGTAACGTCTGTGCTTCCATTTCGACGTCAAATATTGCAGTGAGCTCCTGGGCTAGAAGCGTGGTGTCAACTACGCAAAGTCAGATCCGACTGCACTGCATGCAGTTGAATATATCGACTGCGCGCGGTTGCTGCGATGAAGTCCGTCTGATGGCAGCTTACAGTCACAGGACTGATATTTTTTTTTTTACAAAATGTTGCCCCACACTAGGACTTTCTCCTGTATCGTGGGTGCGATCACAAATATATCAACTCACATTCACAAATACCCAGACCCGGAACAACTATCTGTAGGTCATACAAATATTTGTTCCATGCGGGGATCGAACCCGCGACACGCAGCGCAGCAGTCCATTGCTTGAGCTACTGCGCCAACTGTGCCGTCAAAATATAGTTTAAGTACTTAAAAGGCATTTACCTCTTCATGGAAACTGTGATAAATACTAATATTTAAGCCAGCACACTTATTGATCCGGTGCATATGTGCCTGGAATTGTGGCCCATGGCCATCTCTGTCCCGATCTCTATCTGTCAAAAACAGTAATGCGTGTATCATCTCATGGAGTAAGGTCTCAATTAGGTCTTTGCGTGGTCGTAACTTCAGCAGAGGTTCACTCAATGCAATGTCACAATATCCGGCTCTGCCTGAATATCTGAAAATAAAACAACCAAATTATTAATAGTTATTAGCTCCAAAAATAGTGATGTTAACCTGGATTTATACAATAAATAGTAGTTTCTCTGGAAGTACGATCCTGTTGTACACGTCAACCAGTAAGCCCATAGAAAATCTTGGTTACAATACAACCCAAGAGCTAGACTGACCTGACACTACACTGAAGACATCCCGGAAGGCAGGTGGTAAAACGGTCCTCAAGGCCCTTCAAAAGTTGTTAGATTCTGTCATACATGAGGGGAAAACACCACAGGCATGGTGCAGGGGTGTGGTGGTACTCTTCTTCAAAAAAGCCGACAATTCCTGGGTGGATTGGAGACAGGACTGAAATGTGGTTGCTCACAATGGGCCTCATCAGAAAGCTTGAAGTCACCCAAAGGGTAATGGAGAGGCTATACGCTGGATACGCTCCCGCAAGCAGACTCCAAGCAGAAATGAAGACATCCGCAAGAGTACCAAGGTTACCAACATGTCCGAGAATTGCCAAATTTAAGTGACAGTGGGTAGGGCACGTTGCTCGCAGAACAGATAGCCGATGGGGCCGAAAAGTTCTGGAATGGCGACTGCGAACCGGAAGACGTTGCGTTGGAAGGCCTTACCTTCCACTAGTTGTGGAATATTATTATTACTAGGTGGACCGATGACATAGTGAAGGTTACGAGGACCCGCTAGATGCGAGACGCACGGGACCGGTCAATGTGGCGACATCTTGGGGGGACCTATGTCCAGCAGTAGAAGTCTTTTGGCTGAAGATCACGGGATCAGGAAGACCATTTCTGGCACTGGCAGGTATATCAAAAATAATCAAAATATACTTACGAGCAAACGCCTGCGCAGGAATACATTCTTTTACTCCATCTGACTGTGGTTTTGCATTCTAGCTTTCTCCAGAAAAACGTTTTATCGAAATGTACAAACAATGAATGCACATCTGGTGTTGGGTCAATCAATTCCAACATAGGATCACCTAGATTCATTTTCGTAGCAAACTTAATCACAATAATAAATTGAAATCATTCGCTATCATTGTTGTGTTGACAAATTCAATTCAAATTTTTTGACGTTTCATTTTACTAAATTTGACAGCTGCGTTCTGTTTCACACACTCCAATTTGAAACCTACTTTGTGATAAATTGCTAATGTAATATTTTATTTTATAATTTTGCCCAATTACCCTGGGAAATTAGTAGCAGCGTAAGTTCTGATTTTGGATGCCAATCTGTTGTTATTGGAGTTGAATTCAAACAGAAAAATTGAAGCCAATCCCTGTTGGAGAATTTTATTATCGATCCGTTTGTGTACGGAAATGGTAAGGTTGCCAAGTATTAACCAATTCTACTAAATGGTAAAATTAATTTGCAGGCTTGTGAGAAAAAGGTGCAACCAGGAATAACGAAGCTGACGTGGACTTCTACAATGTCAGATGCATATATTGCAGATTGTGTTGTGCAAATCGGAGAAGTAAATATTTTTGGAATAAAATAATCTATTACTAACATTTGAAACTTAATTAAATTTAAAAAATCATATTTTCAGCTTCAAGATTTCATAACTACATACAAAAACTGCAATATTAACTTAGTGCAAATAATGGAAAAAATTTGCGACACCCCGTTCATCGAATTCGATATTTATAACGTATTCGAAATAAAAGATCTGAGACATTCAATACGGAAAATGCAAAATGAAGCAATAGACTCTGTCCTAGAAATGTACAAGGTTATAGTGATTTATCTGATCATTGTTTATGAGGGTTTCGAAGCCTATATAAATCAGGTAAATTATAATAAACATTTACTATGTAACATGTCTACTGTCACAATGAAATAGAAAACCAAAGTTTTTTTTTTAATTTAAGATGGCAGAACATTGGGTTAAATATGTTAGGAGATTTGATATGCTGTTAGAAGATGCTTTGAGATTAAGCATCAAATCAACTATGCAAAACATGTACAAATGTGTACATGGTGACGGTAAGTCTTAATTGTTATGTTCTAGTATTTCAGAAAGAGTCGAACCTATCGGACTCCTCCTCCTCCTCCTCCTGAAAGGCACGTAACATCCTTGTATTAAGCGCAATATCATAATACGGCGCTTGTTGTAAAGACCCACCTTAGTGTGTACAACCAGGTACAGCTCTCTTTATCAAATCCGTGATCCAGTAGCCTATCGTGGGCTTGAGAATATGGCTCTTTTTTATTTACCTTTTAAAAAATTATTACTGAGAATGAAATGGAAATTTACTTTGCTTTATAATATCTACTCACAGGCACAATGGCACCGGCACCGCTGATAAAAATGAGTCTCTATCTTTCTGGAAAGTTTATATTATACGAACCTACAAAAATTGAAATACAAGATACGTTCACAACGGTTCTTGAAGAAATAGTCCTAATACTGGCAACAGTCCCTCGTCTGTACGAAAAGTTTGGTCTGCCTTCTGGAGGATCGAATCGGTTTTGTGAAGCTGTGTCTGCGGACAAAGATTGTAATGAGTTGCAGAAGTTAATTAACGAAGGTAAACTTATAAATTATGCACTATATTTATATAAATAAACCAGATACGACTAACATAATGCTACATGTATCATCACGAGATAACGCAAATAATCGCAAAAACCTGTTTCGAAATACGTTCAATGATGCGTCATCATTAGTAACAACACTTCAACTACAACTATTCTGTAATTTTATTCTAGTCTAGTGATAGAATTTAAAATTGTTGAAATAAACCTCAAAGCTGGAAGCAATATTAGAAAAGTAGTTTATAGTTTGATGTGACAACGTGTGTCACTTGTGTGCTTTCTGTTTTGTAAAACCTTTACCGGATAATAAACCGTTGTTAAACTTTATCTCTTATTAGTTATTTCCATCAGGTTATGGGCCCAGTCCGTATACCTATTAGAGTCTGTCAAGCGAGTCTAGTCCCATGAAAAAAGCGGCAAATTCAAAAATCACTGATATAAAACACTGTTAAAGCACGCTGAAAACTTATTGATAGAAGTCTGTCAAGCGAGTCGAGTCCACAACCCTTTTACTTTAAAATTCAAGTATCAATAAGTTTTCAGCGTGCTATATCAGTGTTTTATATCAGTGATTTTTGAATTTGCCGCCTTTTTCATGGGACTAGACTCGCTTGACAGACTCTAGATTCAAAGTTTAATATTTATTATCATAAAGATGTATATAATATTTCGTAACTTCATCGAAAATCGTTCCAAGAAAAATGGCTACGTCAAATGTTCAAATTGAGAAATTAGCCGGTCGGGAAAATTTTTCGACATGGAAGTTTGCGGTAAAATCTTATCTCGAACATGAAGATTTGTGGGAATGTGTCGATCCGGATCCTGGCACCGAAGTCGACTCCAAGAAAGATGTGAAGGCCAAGTCTAAAATCATTTTGTTGGTGGAACCAATAAACTACGTCCATATTGAAAATGCAAAGTCAGCTAAAGAAGTATGGATGAACCTGCAAAATGCTTTCGAGGACTCCGGGTTATCAAGAAAAGTCGGCTTATTGCGAGATTTAATCAATACGACACTGGATAATTGCACAACCGTCGAAGAATATGTGAATAAGATTTTGAGTACCGCATACAAATTACGAAATATCGGTTTTCAAGTTGATGATGAATGGTTGGGAACACTCATGTTGGCGGGTTTACCGGATTATTATAAACCAATGATCATGGGTCTGGAAAGTTCCGGCATGAAAATTTCATCAGATGTTGTCAAGACAAAACTTTTACAGGAAGTGAAAGTTTCCGAGTCTTCAGCGTAATTTACAAAGCAAAACAAACACGATTACCGTTTCCATATTCTGGTTCAAGAGCAAAAGAACTTTTAGAAATAGTACAGATCTATGTGGTCCGATGGAGACACTATCTGCTGGTGGTGTGAGATACTTCATAACTTTCATAGATGACTATTCCCGTAAAGTTTGTATTTTCTCAAGAACAAATTGGATATTAAATCGGTGTTTCAGAAATTTAAAGAAGAAGTAAATCCGGACCTGTGGTATATGGGCTCAGGTGCCTTCATGCATATGACAAATAGATTTCACTGGATGTATGATGTCACAAGTCCACCGATATCAACCATAACTGTAGCCAGTGAGACACTGCTACCCGCGGAAAGTATGGGAAAGGTTAATTTATCGCTAAATAGTAACGAAGAAACAGGTCAATTTATTGAAGAAACAACAATGCCAAGCCAAAAGGAAAAGGACCCGCTGTTTTAATTCAGCTTCAAACAATCAAACATCAGACCAGTACTCCGTACTCGTTGTTGGAGCGTGCAAAATGCATGTTATTTGGAGCAAAGCTGAATAAACATTTATGGGCTGAGGCGGTCACTACTGCTGCCTACGTCATAAACAGATCACCATCACGGGTGTTTGGCTGAGGTAACTCCCTATGAAAAATGGGCTGATTTCAGAATCCGATAGTTACCATTCCAGGACGAAGCACATTGATGTGAGACACCACTTTGTACGCGATAAAGTTGTTAAAGGGGCCATTGATGTGCAGTATGTACAGACAGACTTGATGGTAGCTGATGCACTCACTAAAGCGACTCCTTATTCTAAACTAGCATACTGTGCTTCCAAGATGGGGTTGATTTGAGTTTAAGGGAGGATGTTGAAATAAACCTCAAAGCTGGAAGCAATATTAGAAAAGTAGTTTAAAGTTTGATGTGACAACGTGTGTCACTTGTGTGCTTTCTGTTTTGTAAAACCTTTACCGGATAATAAACCGTTGTTAAACTTTATCTCTTATTAGTTATTTCCATCAAAAATCCGTCTTACTTCGCACCTGAAGCTCCCCACCTCCCCCCGGTTCCTCACCTTCTTTGAACCCGAAATTATAGAATAATCATAATTTACAGAAATTGAATATAATATGAAAAAAGTGCACGACCACATGGGAATGTGGAATCCATACATGCATATCTGGACAGTAAACAAAGACGAGTTTCTGGAAAATTATCGGGCAGAGAAGCATACTGCTGAAGAATTTGATCTTCTTATCATTAACTACAGTAATCTTGCAAATTCTATCCAAGTGCAAGAAACAGTCAATCAGGTACGTTTAAATATTACTTTGATTAAAAAAAACGTTGATCTTATTCATTTGTAGTGCCTAACTACACAAAAACTTTGCTTCTTAGCTTCGATCAATACTTAGGAAGTTATACTTAGAGTCAGAGTACTACATCATAATTATACTACATCTACTTTAACTAACGTATTTAATTTTCAGATTCATTTTATAACGCTTAACTCAGGTGAATTAAAGAAATCCATTATAGCACACTGTATCGTCTGGCAACATAGGTTGGGAGAGTTACTGAGATCAATTACAGAAGCTGATATTGATGTCATCTATGCGTATGTTGAAAAGTGTAGTGAAGAAGCTATGAAGGTACGTACACAAGTCGTTACGTAACATTTTGATACTTACTAATAGTTTGTGGTTATGATGATGCCCATTTTTGCCAACGTGCTATGTTTATGAACTATTTGTGTGGCAAATTTTATCCAAATCCGTTTAGCTGTTTGCTGTTTGCGTCAAAGAGATAATATATACTCATAAACTTTCATATTTATGATAGGACATCATTATATTTTAAAATCATTTAATTAATTTAATAACTGTATTTTCATTGCACAGACACCAACTGATTTAAAAGAGCTCGCGGAAGCGATTGAAACATACGACCGTTTAATGTCGGAACTAGAGAGCACTGAAAAAACATTCCCTCCGATAACTGATCAAATGATGACGTTGGGTAAGAAGACCTTCATTTTGATATTTTATATTATACTAGCAAACCGCCTCTGCTCTTTGCACGGCGCATTCTCAGATTCAAAACAAAACAAATATCTTTGAAGCGGATACTAACCATACACATTTACAAAATTTCTTTGAAATAATTAACGTGCACGAGCAACCGAACATCTGTAATCTTTATATTTTAATTAAGTTAAGTATATCTAGTAAATGTAAAAACCATTTCTTATTTCAGTAAAATTTGAGGTTGAACTAAGTTCCGATATGCCAACTCGTCATGAGAACATACCTGTTTTATGGGCAGAATATTTAGCACTTTTGGAAGAAGCTAAAAAAAATCTAGAAGCTAGCAAAGAAAAATTCAAAACTGGATTGCTGGATCAAGCCGAGGTAGGTGGTATGAGGACTATGAGGCACACATTAGCATAACATATTATATCTTCTTTGTATTATTTGACATGGATGTCTTTGTATCTGGACAACTCACTTAAAAGCATTCACGCGGTCGCACGTACGCCAGTCGTGAGAATGTAACTCTTGTTGGCCACACTTTACATATTTCCAGGGAATTTAATTGTCTTTGCCTAAAGTTCACACTCACATTTATTGAACATAAAAGTGCAGACCTCAGTGACTACGTCAAAAATTTTCAGTTCGTATGACCGCAGCCTAATATTGCATGAACTATTTTAATTCACAATTCCTCTCAGGTATTTAAAGAAGAGGCGAAAGAATTTTGTGAAGACTTCTATAATACGGCACCAGTGTCCAGCGAAGTATCAGCCAAAGATGCCCTGTCTCAGTTGAAAGCTTTCAGAGATCAACTAAATGCATTAAGAGCACAGGAACAACTGATACGTGATGGTCTTGCTGTGTTTAATCTAACGTAAATTGATTTCAAATTAGTTATCATCGGGCACTGGGCTCTATAGATTGTTTTTTTTTTATAATTGAAAGATTATTTATAGTTAATAATACGCATGCCAACATGCTGACTCCAACTCACCGTGTTACGGGAGGTGAACATGATGTCGATGCAGTCATGCAGTCAGTGCGGGAACAAAAGAGAAATGTATAAAAATTAAGGATTTACACGCTTGTTTTATCCTCTCGACGACTCTTCTGAAATATACCTCTTCGGCAAGGCCTCTGTGGTGTAATTTTTTTCGGTTAAAGGATAGTTTAATGAGATAGTTTTAGATGGTATAGCTGAAATTTAATACATAATTATATTATATATAATATCTTTTGCAATTTATTGATTGTAGTACACCAGTGAATCTGGATCTTCAGAAAATGGAGAAGGAGCTAGAGAAGTTGGAGGAAGTCTGGGGCTTGGTAAATCAATGGGAGGAATCTTGGGATAGATATAAAAATCAAACATTTTGGGAGATGGAGACTGAAGAAATGGAAGAGAATGTTATGTTCTTGTTCAGGTAAACTGATAGGCCCTTATTTTAGTTAATTTACATAGTTCAGCTTCATTTTTAAATTTATTATTTATTAAATAACAGTCATACATGAACTCACCAACATCCGACCAACATTACGCATGTATTACAATTTGTTTCAGAAATTTCAATCGGCTGTCTCGGCAACTAAAAGAAAAGAATTGGGATATTATAGACACCACAAGAGTCAAAGTCGATGCATTTAGGCGAACATTGCCTCTCATTGGTGATTTAAAAAATCCATGTATGCGGGAGAGACACTGGGACAGAATAAAGACGCTTATGAATGTGTAAGTTACCAAGTTCCATGCATAGGTTTTCTTTGCTGATGTGTATCTATTAAAATGAATTCATACTGGTTGTATGCTAGAAAGTCTGGATTAAATAAAATAAGCACAAATTACAAAGGTAGTTTTTTTCATAATCCTGTCTTAATTCGTATGTACATAATTTCACAATTATTTGATGCATGCAGAGAATTTGATCAAAACTCAGAAGACTTTAAATTAGACTTAATTATGCGACTAAACTTCCAAGCGTACGCAGACGATATAGCAGAAATTTCAAATGCTGCTACTATGGAACTTAATATTGAGAACGGACTCAAAGCTATCAGAGAGGTGTGGAAGGCAACGACCTATGAGATGACGCAACATAAAGGAGACATTTATAGGATTAAAGGTGTAGACGAGGTTATGCAGGTGGGTTAAACAAAATTTGCCACATTTTGAGTTAGCCTCTTGCTTTACCAGTTATTAAACTTTTAAAATGTCTTAGTTTCTCGAAGACCACCAAGTGCAACTCTCGTCCATGAAATCGACAAAATATGTAGAACCGTTCATTAAAGAAGTTGACTACTGGGAGAAGGCGTTGGGATATATAGCAGAATGTATTGAAGTAAGCAGTAATAAATTGATGTTATAATTAGCTTTTGCTCGCGGCTTCCGTTCCGTTAGTTACGGAACATTTTAAACGTAGCCTATGACACTTACCGCCTTATTACAAAAGGTAGTTAAACCTGGTTTAACTTAGACTTGGTTTATCTCGCATGCTTTCACTTTCTTTTGAATATTATTGAAGTGAGACGTCATGCGAGATAAAACAAGTCTAAGTTAAACCAGGTTTAACTACGTTTTGTAATAAGGCGGTTATGGTTAATGAAATTTCCCGTGAGAGATTTATTTTTTATAATAGGTAGAGCAGTTCCAAAGATTACCCCTACCCAGTACCCACAAACTAAGTAATGATACCTCTTGATAATATTATATCTAATTATTTAACAACAATCATGTTCTTTGAACAGATTTCCTTACAAGTTCAAAGGCGTTATCTCTATCTAGAAACTATTTTTACTGGAGAAGACATTAGGAAGCAATTGCCACAAGAAGTTTTAATATTTGATGCCTTAACGGCCGCTTGGACAGAAGTCACTTTCAAGTAAGCTCTGCCATTAAATAATATTTACTAATCTTACTAATAATAACATAAAATCACAATACATGCTGTGCCGGAGCGGGTGCGTAATTACCTATTGCTGTTATGGAACTTTGTATGAGACGATGTTTTTGTTTGATAGCATGCACGCTGGAAAAAATGCAATAGAAGCCTGCATTTACAAACCTTCACCATATCTTTTCAATAAATTGAATCAAATGGTAGATAACTTGGATGGCATCCTCCGAGCTCTTGAAAAATATTTGGAGACAAAACGACAACTGTTCCCAAGATTTTATTTCATATCAAACGATGATTTACTGGAAATTCTTGGCAATTCAAAGAGACCGTCGTCGATACAAGTGCATTTGAAGAAATTGTTTGATAATGTGAATAGAATCAAGATTGATAAGGTAATTATTGTGTCTCATATTATTATAGCTAGCCTATGTTGTCCCACTGCTGAGCAAAGGCCTCCCTCCATTCCTTCCAATGGTCGCGATTCTGTGCAACGTCTCTCCAATTCTCAAGGAAGACATCCAGTTCGTCCCGCCATCTCCTGTGTGGTCTGCCACGACCTCGTGTAACTGTTTCAGGGCACCAATCCTGAGCTTTACGGGCCCACAGCTCGTTCGGCATGCGACAGACATGTCCTGCCCAGTCCCACTTAAGTATGGCAGCCTTTTGAGCCACGTCAACAATTTGCGTTTTAGAGCGCAGTGTAGTGTTTCGAACCCGATCGGTTAATTTTACACCTAAGATACTGCGCTCCATAGCATGTTGGCAAACCTTGAGTTTGGACTTTTGGATGTTAGTAGTATTAAATAGGAATATTCTATTCTTCTTATGAAAGAAAGAAAATAGTTTAGAGTGCAAGATTTAATTTGATTTTGAAGTGAAAACTTCTGTAGCGGCGTTGTGCACTTTTTTTTAGATGGGTAAAAAATGTTAAACTCGCGTCAAGACACGTGACGTGATCGAAAATTCGTAAGACGGTGCAGGGCACAGGGCGCTTGCGCGAATGTGTGTGAGTGTCAAATGTCAAAAAAATTAAATGACAAAAAGTGAAAACGTCTTTATCAGATTCACAACGTTAATGGGCATAAACTTCCGTTGTCATCGTAATTCCAGCTTTTCGGGAGTTTTGACCACTCTATTTTATGTCTAGATTGACCGGACTATTAGATTCACAATTCGTATGAAACCCAAACGTGCCCGTGCCCTCGCGAATAGAGTCTGGCAAATGAAAGTAGACACTCGAATTATTTGCAAACTTTTCATATGGCAACTTTTTATTTATGTCAATCTCGTATTGTCAAAACAAGATGGCGTGTTGTTGTTGATTGAATGTGACCTTTCTAAAGCATTTTTTCAACGTAAACATGAATGAAACGATTAAAAGTGGAAAACGGGAGATGCTGTTTCGCATGATATCAAAGTACGAAGAAAGACAACAGGAGAAAGACGCCCAATTCAATCAGGAACAATATTGTTTACGTGTGGTGTTGGATTTCTTAGGTAGTATGATGCCTTGATTTTGATACTTTGGTTGTATTCGTAGTAAAATAATCATTAATTTATGATTTTATAAAACTATTTCTATGTTTGGTTCATATTCTGTTAAAAATCATCATGCATTGTTTTATTGTGCATTCTGTTGTATTGCAATTGTAAGATAAATTGTTTTCTTTTACAGGAAATCTCGAGAATGTGAAAGGGGTTGATGATGTAGTGAAATTTATTGAAAAACTGAATGATTTAGAGCAGAAAGACAGAATAAGAACCCAGAACCAGTACTTGGATGAAATAGCTTCAATAACTGGTAAATTTCGAAATGGAACTCCTAGATTCAGATTTTGATTATGGTAGTGAATAAATAAAAACTATTAGATTGTTGCTTTTTTATTCAAATAATATCACTTAATACCTAGTCGTCTTTATATTCGAACAAAGTAAACTGATTTACGCACGAAATGCCTCTTTAGTTTAGATCATAATATAATTAATGTGTGGACAGATTTTACAACTCGAAACTTCAGTTTACTTCGTCTAATTAAAAAATTAAGACTACGCACAACAGGTACCTACCATAGATTCATTAATTTTTGGACGTGTCCACATAAGTGGTGTACAAATATTTTTTTAACACAAAAAAAATAACTCTAAAGTATCAAGTCAGGTTATTGAATATACGTCCTACAAATTTTGGGGTTACTAGGCTGAGATTTTTTAAATTTGCCACGTTTTTTCAGTGTCTACTTTCGTTTGCCAGACTCTATGACGTCATAGCACTCATAGCACGTCACCAGCCATAAAATCTATTCTAACTAACTTTATAGAATAGAATACTTTCAAGCTATTGCATAGCTTCTATCGCGGGCCTTGAGCGTGGAGAGCGAATCCAGAAATTCCGTAACGAAAATTTTCAACCAGGTTGCTATGGTTACGGAAAATAACAAGGTTGTCAACTGAGGTTGTCAAATTAAATAATTGATAAAAAATGCTATGCAATAGCTTTACCGCGGCAGTCTCCGAGTGCCACATTCGCTTTTTTTTTCTTAAACTATTATCCACGTGTAACATAAAAATTAAATGTTTCAAGTGGCCCTTTGGTAGATTTTTGAAAAGAAAGTCTGTCAACACTTGACAAAAAAACAAAAACCAATTATTATTATTTATTATCTGTGCCTGTGCCCTGTGGACGGTTGACAAACATAACAATTAACATAAGTTTTGGCGCAAAAACCAAAAAAGAGTATTAATTTCGCTTCAAAATTGTATCATTCTTGAAGTTATATTTTTATTGGTGTATTATACTACGTTCATTTATTAAAATGGAAAAAATCTTGGATAAATGTCATTATGTACCCATGAGTACGATGGTAACTATTGTTTACATTTATTTATGTTCAACCTACTCTCGAAAACTGTGTACTTACTTTAAAATATGGTATTATTTTAATACTTTGTTTCTATTCAACGCATTCATCTCATATCAGATTGTTGTATTCTATAAATATCTGCATTAGTTGGGAAGTAAACTTGTCTAACCTCAAATTCAGTTTCAAAAACTATTCTGGCAGCTTTTTTAATAATTTTTATTTTTTATTTATATTTTAATAATTAATAAGGTGCTATCAACAAGGAATTTGACAGTGCCTTTGTGTAAAGTGAGCGTGGCTTACTTGTCGGTAATTGTTTAAGCGTTGTTAACTGTACTCTGTGTATGTTTATAATCATACAACAAAGTGAGTACCTTTGCAGCAGGATAGTGTGTAGACAAATGAACTATATCTCCAATTAGCAATCATCTCATCATAATCCTTAGAACCAGATCGATCTACTATGTCGACGTCTTACCTCACCTGCTTGCATTAAGATAATAAAACTGTCAGCTACTGCCGGCTTAGTATGACCACCGAAAAAACGGGTTTCGTCGACAGAAGAATCATCATAATGACAGATTGTAGCAAGGTTTCATGTCAAATTGTATGGAAAAATCGTTGTCTATTCTTGGTAGAATAGAGATAGAATCGCCATGCTACGGAGGCTGGACTACTCATTACCTTAGTTATGTGTTTATTTGATAAGTGAGCTATGTATGTTCTTTTAAAGAATCTTAAACCCATCTAGATGAGCTTTTAGTCTAAGTAAACAGTGCCAAAATGACTAGTGTTGGCAGTGTTCATTACCGTAGCTCTAAAACTCTCAAATAGATTTTAGTAATTTAGATTAGCAGTTATCCTTAAAATAAAATGCTCAAATTAGATAAACAATTCATTTTATATTTTGTGAAGCTATATTCCACCAATTCCTTTGAGAAACTTTCATTTGGAATAAGTTTTACATCAAAATTCTGAGAAGTAGAAATACATTTTTATTAATCACTACACTACATTCAATTTTCAGAAAAAAGTAATTGAAATAATGGAAGCTCCACAAAACTTTGATCCAATCAAGATATACTGCAAAAGAAACTTACTCAAGCTCCAACAGAGTAGGACCAACATGAAGTATGCAGACGGTGACCTCAGGAACTTCAAGTCGGTGTACCGTATAGCTTGCTGTAAGGCCATTTACTCTCACAATTGGAACAAACTGCTGTACTTGTTGAAGAAATGTCCTCCTTGGGAACATAATTGGAAGGATGTTAATGAAGCTGCCTTGTATGTTAGAGTGAGTATTTTATTTAAAGATATTAAGTGGAACTCCTTCTAAAAGTCTGTCTGAAATGGGTCCCTGAGTGCCTTTAATATACCCTCAGAATTTACTGTGTGTTGTGTTGGGTAATATTATTCTAATATGTATTGGTTATACAGTCATGTTGTATCACGTCTTTGATAGGTCTTCATTTGATTGTTGATGCTACTTATTGACAAAATACTGGTGATGCAGTAACTTTTCATAATAATATGCCTATCTACCTAGCTAGATTGATTGTGATAGTATTCCCTTTGATACCTATATAATATTAATTCAAAAAGCCAAACAAGAATAATTTGAAACTAAATTTCCATATATTATTACTGAGTTGTGCAGCATAAAAAAAAGGTTTTTTTTTCATTATTTCCAGGCTTTAGTAATTCTCCTCATGTACCATCCAACATCGCAAGCAAAAGGCCTGCTAAATGAATACCTACACTTAGTCTGGTCGTGCCGCTCTGATGAAGTGAAGAAAGCGGTTCTGAAGATCTTGTTGACGTTACCAGAGAAGATACATGGTGTTACGCATACCAGATATGTTAATTCATATGTTGAGTGTAGTAAATGGTAAGGTTTGAATTACTGGATTGAAACAGAAACTGTGGCCTCAGACACAAAGGGCTAAAAGGAACTTGGGTGGTTTTTAGTCAGTAGACTACCGCTCCGCCCAGAGCGGGAGGAGTCATTAGATGATTTCCCACAATCAAAAAAAAAGGTTTAAATTACTGAGCCTATGTTCAGATTATTCGTTTTCCTTAGTGCTTGGCCAGACGGGCAGCGCGGTGCGGGGAGCGGCGCGGGTGCGTGAACGCGCGCGATTTGCCTGTCCGCAGTGGACCGCGATTTCGTTCCGAGCGTTGTCGCGTCCAACTGTCCGTCCAGTGTTTGTCAAAATATAATATGGATGACGAAGACTTGTTTTTATTGGAAAATTCTTACTTTAAATGGCAAATGCTAAAAGTGAAAAATGGAGTTAATAAAATTAATATAACCAGAGAAAATGAAGGAGAATTTTACACACTGTATGAAAGACTTTTGAGGTTGCTCTCGCGCAACCTCAAAAGTTTTTTGAATATAAAAGAATGTCAATGGATACGTTTGACTATATATTACAAAATATAGAAAATTATATTATAAAAAAAATAACAACTTTCGCCGAAGCAAAAAAAAGCAAAAAATTATTTGGTAAGAATTTTAAAATTCGGTTATTTTAATTAATTGGATACTTCTATAAATAATTATAAATAATTGGATTAATTTCTTAAGCTTTAACTTATAAAAGTTAAAGCTAAATAAATAAATCCAATTTATCTGGTTATCTGTCGCAGACTAAAGTTTGAGATAGCCGCTCCCGCGCGCTTTATCGCTTGCCGCCCCGCGCACTCACTGCAGCCACTTGTATGAACGAGCTATGGCACGAGTTGCCCGCGCGCTCCCCGCGGAAAGTAGCCCGCGCCGCTTCCCGCGCCCGCGTGCCCACTACGGACACTCAAATGAAGTTCCATACGTTTAAGTTTGTCGCGCCGCGCCCGCCCCGCGCCCGCGTTTGCAGTCTGGCCAAGCACTTATAGGTATCACTAATTGATTTTGATGCAGAAAATTGTTAGACTGCGGAATTCTTAAATTACCTTGTGATTATGGTTTTTTGTTGGGTAAAGATGCTCTGTCCCTGTTGTGCGTTTGCCTACATGTAGCCGTAATGTTAAGTATTGTTATTTAATTGTAGCAAATAAAATTAAATGTTATAAGTACCTACCTATGTAAATAAATATATTTTTGACAAAATATGGCAGGGTGTTTTATTTATCCATAAAGATATTGGTTAAAGTTGTAACTACCTACTTTTAAATGAAATATTTTCACTATTCTTTGACGGACTTTGGTCTTATGGCGGTTTGCTTATCCTAAATAACTTACAAGAGCATTTTTCATAGCAAATGGTATTCAAATAGAAAAAAATATCCTATCCCATAATTTACTATTTTCCAGAATGCTATGGGTCTGCCAGTAGCTAAGGCCATGACTTCAGAAGACGGAGAGTGTATTGAATGGAAGTATAACTTGGTACTCGATGGGCCTGCTGAAGTATGGCTGAATGGCCTGGAGACCACTATGAGGATGGTTTTAAGAGATGTAAGGTTTTAAGTCTTTGTAGGTAGTAGTAGATGTAGAAAATGGCTAAGGTATGGAAGCCAGCACAACGCGGCTTTGGCTTCCACTGCCAAACGACGCTGGAACCACCATTGTACCTAATCAAAAAAAAAACGGCGTTCTGGTACAAATCTTGGTTCGTTGTCACTAGTACCATTGACAGTACCATGATGGAACTACTGAATGTTTTTTTTTATCACTAGTTCCATTAAAAAAAAAACTGAAAATAGTGGAACTAGTGTTGAATTTTTTATCATTAGTTCCATTATAAACGAATCTGAAAATAATGGTACTAATGTTGAATTTGTTATCATTAGTTCCATTATGAACGAATCTGAAAATAATGGAACTAATGTTGAATTTTTTATCATTAGTTCCATTTTAAAAGTATCTGAAAATAATGAAACTAGGTAATGTTGGATTTTATTATCAGTAGTTCCACATTATTATTTTAGACACTTGTGAAAGGGGATAGAATAGAACCGATGTGGCATATCAACCTGGCCGCCATTTTGATTTTTTTTCGAAATCGCGGCCTTCAAATATCTCGGTAACGTGACACTTTAGGTACCACGTTACTGGAAATTTTTGTTTGACTGTATGTCCTCTATCCATACATACCACTTTCAATGTGGGCCGGGATTTCGAAAAAAAATCAAAATGGCGGCCAGGTTGATATGCCACATCGGTTCTATTCTATCCCCTTTCAGAAGTGTCTAAAATAATAATGTGGAACTACTGATAATGAAATCCAACATTACCTAGTTCCATTATTTTCAGATACTTTTAAAATGGAACTAATGATAAAAAATTCAACATTAGTTCCATTATTTTCAGATTCGTTCATAATGGAACTAATGATAACAAATTCAACATTAGTAGGTACCATTATTTTCAGATTCGTTTATAATGGAACTAATGACAAAAAATTCAACACTAGTTCCACTATTTTCAGTTTTTTTAAAAATGGAACTAGTGATAAAAAAAACATTCAGTAGTTCCATCATGGTACTGTCAATGGTACTAGTGACAACGAACCCAAATCTTTAGTACCTACCTACTCAAACCAAATGAAAACAGGTTTTTTTTTGCCATTTCGATATTTTTTTAATATTAAATGGGCCTATTCTTGACTTCAATCTTGTCCTGAGGGCAGAGATGAGCTCGACGATAGAACGAGCTATTCCAAAAGAGAAGCCGCTTAATTCGCGACTTAAAAAAATTGGGGTCATATGGACTAAGGTCTGACGCAGGCAGGGAACTCCATGGCTGTATGCATAATGAAAGATCCTGGTTCCATGGAGTAGTTGTTCAGTTTGATAGTCTTAGAGTCACACTGAAATATATGACCACACCTTTCTTGTCCATGCTGTATGGAGGACTCTCTGTAGAAAATCGGAAGCAGTCTTTTTTTTAAAAAAAACGTTGCCCCACACTAGGAATTTCTCCTGTATCGTGGGTGCGTTTACAAACATTGAAAACCACATACACAAACACGCCCAGACCCGAAACAACTATCTGTAGGCCATACAGATACTTGTTCCGTGCGGGGATCGAACCCGCGACACCGAGCGCAGCAGTCCAATCGCTTAGCCACTGCGCCAACCGTGTCGTCATCATCACCATTCCAAATCATCATCATTATCAGCTTACAGCAATCTACTGCTTGAGACAGTCTCTCTCCCTTTTTCCTCTCAAATCGCACTCCACCCTGATAAACTACAAGTTAAGTAAATAATCAGCTTCGTTGGTCTAGTAGTCACTAGCGCGGCTGCTGCTCATGAGGTCCAGGGTTCGTTTCCCGGGTCGGACAGAGTGTTATTTGGTTATACCATCAGAAATTTCTCAGTAGCAGCCACGGAGTCTGGATTTGTGCCCGATTGATGGCAATAGGCTCGCCCCCTATTAGTTATTACAGGGAATTAAACATAACTGCCGAAATATGGGTGTAGGTACTAATGGGCACACGTCTGCCTAACCCATCCGGGGGTTACAGGCGTGATGTTCTGTAGATATATAATGTGATGGCGTTTCCAGCAATTGATATTGACGCGAGCTGCTTTGAGGAAGTGTAAGTACCAGAGAGAAGCGTGGATCAACGACTGGCCGGGGCAACTTGGGATCACATCCAGTAAGGTTAGAATGACTTTTGTTGCCTTTACCCTATAAAGAAAGAAAGAAAGAAAACATATTTATTTAGCACATGCCACAAGTGCACAGTAAGTAATAGTGTAGGTCGTTGGTGTAATGGTCACAGGGGCGACTGCTGAGCGTGGGGTCCTGGGCCCCGAGTCTGCTATTCAATAGTGTCAGAATGGTCGATCATTGATCTCATAATGGTTGATTGACGACAAGCCAAAAAGTACCTTAAGTTGACAGGCATAAGGTACTTTTTGGCTTATCATTATGAGATCAATGATCGACCATTCTGACACTATTGAATAGCAGACTCGGGGCCCTGGGCACCATGCCCAGGTCGGGCAAAGTGTTAAGTATTGAGTTTTTTCATCAAGAAATTCTCAGTAGCAGCCACGGGGTCTAGATTTGTGCTCGGTTGATGGCAAAAGGCTCGCCCCCTATTACATGGGACACCACTACCTGGATACACCTCTGCCTAACCCTTCGGGGATTACAGACGTGATATTATGTCGTTACTAAAAAAAAAACATACTAATCGAATTGAGAACCTCCTCCTTTTGGGAAGTCGGTTAAAAAGGTGACAGTAGTACTGACTCATTTATTGAAGTTATTCTTTGGGGAGCTTCTCAAACGCGTCACTAAAAGGTGACAGTACTACTGACTCATTAGGGACCTTCTCAAACGCCCCATTAATAATTTAAAACAAATACAGATCCAATGGACCTCCGACTGCACCCGCACTCTCTGCCGCTGTGAGATCATGAAAGAAAAGAAGCCACTAAAGAAACTGCGCAAGAAGCAGAACATCATCCTCGCGACTCTTCAAATGATGTCCAGGAAGGAGATCAGCAAGATCCTCCGTGCCAAAGTTAACGCGCTCTGTGTCATTGAGATACATTCTAGGGATACGGTTGACAGAATGTATAAGATGGGTTAGTGGAACTGCAAACTTTCTGACCTCTAGTTCGCGTACACCTAAACCGAGAGCAGCGGTGGCCCAGCAGTGGCGGCTCCGATTTCCGAACAGTAAGTCGTTGGTTCGAACCTAGGCAGGCGCATTACTTTGTGTAATTTATTACATCACCATTGCTCTTAAAAACGGTGAAGGAAAACATCGTGAGGAAACCGGCATGTCTTAGAACCAAAAGTGCGAAGACTTGTGACATCTAAGTACCAATCCGCACTGGGCCCGCGTGGTTGATTATAGCCCATTCCCTCTCAAAGAGAGGAGGCCTGTTTCTCAGCAGTTGGAACATTAATAGACATGATGACACCTAAACCGATATCGACCGATCTTTATTCGGGCGTCTTCAACCAAACTCGTGTGTAAAACAAAGGAAGCGGCACACCTACAATGGCTTCCAGCCACCGTAGGCCCTCGACTACGGTGGTCGGAACACCGTGGATCATGGATGGACGGTGAGTAATGGGCTAGCTCACCGTCCGTCCGTCTTATGACGACGAGGCTCTGTTGACAGCGCGTCCGTGTTCGTTTGTCTGGGTTTACAAATAAATAAGCATTTTTGCAAGTGTCTGTTTAAAACCCAGACGGGCCTAAACTATTCCGCCTCATCTTGTCACCTCGTCACTATATACCGTACATCATCTATGACTTATTTTCAGTGTAATTCTCGTAACATTTCTCCGTACATCTCTCAGGCTGTATGAACGTGTCCGCTTTCGAGTGGTTCTCCCAGCTTAAGTTCTACTGGGATCGCGAGAGGGAAGACTGCTACATCAGGCAGACAAACACGAGTTCAGTTTACACGTACGAGTACATCGGGAACTCAGGAAGACTCGTTATCACGCCTCTAACTGACAGGTGACTAAAGAAACTACATGGGACAATCCTGCCACACTATTCCCAAACCACTGTAACTCCTGTTAGCCAGAATCAACAGTGGCGACCACAAGAAAAGCGCGGAGACAATGAAGCTCGACGAAGTGCCAGAGAAACGATTTAACTGTCTTGGATAACTAAAGAAACTAGCGTCCTTGTCATGACTTCAGCCAAAAGGCAAGCATACAAGCCAGCAAGTGGAAATTATCTTTTTCCTACTCCTCTGCTGTTTTTTTTTCTGATTAATCTTGTTGCGGGATCCAGGGCAGTTAAATAGTTTCTTTGGGACTTCATCGAGCTTCATTGTCTCGGTGCTTTATTGGTGGTCGCTTCTGTTGAATCTGGGTTTCAGAAGTTTCTTTTTAGCTTAGATGTATCTGTAATGTTGTATGTAATGTACTTGTTTTTATCCTAAGTTTCTAATGCCCCTACAGATGCTACATAACCCTAACCACAGCCCTACACCTGTTCCGTGGCGGCAGTCCACAAGGCCCGGCCGGCACAGGCAAGACGGAGACCACCAAAGACCTGGGCAGAGCGCTGGCACGATGGGTGGTCGTCACTAACTGCTCTGACGGACTCGACTACAAGTCTATGGCCAAGTGCTTTGCTGGTAATTACCGTAACAGGTGTATTGTGTGCTTATCGGCTACAGAAAGTTACAAAAAGGCGCACCACACTTATCAATGCAGAATAGGGTAGTTGACAAAAAAATCAGATTACCTCGTCAGATAGATTTCCAAAAAATATTGGACACATATTTTTTTCTTTTGCATCTAAACAAAAAATGAAGACACAGTGCACATTGCAGTAATTTTTTTCCTGAAATTGACGTCACAAGCCCCCACTCATGATCTTTGATGCGTTTTATCTTCGTCAATTTTCATTAATTTGATAACACAACAAACACGTACCTACTTTACAATATTTTTTGATAATCTAACTAACGGACTAAACAGAATCATGTTTTGTTTAGTCGGGAAACATTTTTATCCGCTAGAGAAAGTTTAAAAGAAGGGAAAAAGATGTCAAACGGTGGTTGATCCCTTGATAAAATATAATAATAATAATATTTCACAACTATCACACAACGCCATCTAGTCCCAAGCTAAGCAGAGCTTGTGTTATGGGTACTAGACAACTGATAAACATACTTATATATTTCTAAATACATACATAATATTATAGATAAATTACACCCAGACACAGAACAAATGATCGTGCTCATCACACAAACATTTGTCCTGGGTGGGAATCGAACCCACGATCTCCGGCATAGCAGTTAGGGTCTCTAACCACTAGACCAACAGGCCAGTCGTATATATATCTCCCTAGTCATGTCGGATTGACATCTCATCAGGCTATCAGAGTGAGGGATGTCGCGTAATACTTCACTAGTTTCCGATGAGATTGGCCACTGCTGTACGACTGACATTTGACCAGAAGACCAGTTTACATCAAAATTCAATTTGGTTGCTGAAACTCTTAACGTCTCCAGGTATCGCCCAAAGTGGTTGCTGGGGCTGCTTCGACGAGTTCAACCGCATCAACATAGAAGTGCTATCAGTGGTAGCGCAGCAGATCCTGGCAGTCCTGTTGGCACTGTCGCTGCTGCTGAAGCGGTTCGTCTTCGAAGGTGCGGAGATCAAGCTGGACTCGAACTGTGGCATTTTCATCACTATGAACCCTGGGTGAGTGGAGTTAAGGTACATATTACATTAAGGAGTTGGAGCTGTTCTACAAGAGGTTCTGCGACATCTTCATCACTATGAATCCTGGATGAGTGGATTAAGACACACATTACATTGAGGAGCTGGAGCTGTTCCGGTTGGAATTATTATTATTTATTTATAGAAAGAAAAGAAGATATATATTATATATCTTTCTTTAAATAAAAAGAGAAGTCCTGACTGACTGACTGATTGACTGACTGACTCAACAACGCCCAGCCCAAACCCTTGGACCCAGAAAGCTGAAATTTTGCACAGAGGTTCCCTTTATAATGTAGACAAGGAATAAGGAAGGATTTTTCGAAATTCATCCCCTAAGGGAGTTAAATAGGGGATGAAAGTTTGTATGGAAAATCGTCATTTTCACGTGGGCGAAGCCGCTGGCAAAAGCTAGTCCTCTAATATAGCCATTCCTTACTTCATCCATTCTTGTCATTCCCCACATCCATCCTAACAAGATCATCTCCGCTACATGTTATGTTATTCATAATCTGCCACAAGTAACAACCAATTTCCTTTGACTACAGTTACGCGGGTCGAACAGAGTTGCCAGATAATTTAAAGTCGATGTTCCGGCCGATCGCGATGTGTGTGCCGGATTCGCTTATCATTGCAGAGAACACGCTGTTCTCTGATGGCTTTACCGCTTACAAACTTAATGCTAAGAAGGTATAACTAACATTTTACAATAATTATTCATGTATTTTCCTATTTATTGGTAACCCAGCATGTCAAATCATCATGATGCTTTTGACTAATAAGTGTAAGGACCTTTTTCTGATACTGATAAAGGATGGCTATCCTTGTCACGACATAACAGAGAAAGGTAAAGTCTAAAGGTGAAGGCAGCCGTCTGGCTTCTTCTATAAAAAAAACTTGTGGATGACTGTTCATCATGATGGTTTATAAATGTAATCCAAAGTAAGATTTATTATACTCCGCGGCCGCGCTACGAAAAGCTAAAGCTACGTAGCGACAACTTCATCAAAAACAAATAAATTTATTAGAAGAACTACTTTGATTACAAAAATTATAGCTTGCGGCGCGGCGCGGAGTTATAGATAATCCTTACATAGTATAAAACAAAGTCGCTTTTTTGTCTGTTTGTTTGTCTGTATGCTTAAATCTTTAAAACTACGCAACGGATTTTGATGCAGTTTTTTAATAGATAGAGTGATTCAAGAGGAAGGTTTTAGTATATAATTTGAACGACATCCACGCGGGTGAAGCCGCGGGCATCAACTAGTACAAGAATATAGAACAAAATTGAAATGGGACTGGAATTTTCTACTAGTTTAACCTCTCATTAAATTCCAGGTGTTCACGTTATACCAGCTGGCGATGCAGCAGCTGTCCAAACAGGAGCACTACGACTTCGGGCTGCGGTCCATGGTCGCCTTGCTGCGGTACGCTGGCATCAAGAGGAGAGCATATCCTAATCTACCTGAACAAGAGGTAGGATGAGGGAAAATGATATTTTCTTTGGAAATAGATCGTTGACTTAGAGTGTCGTGTACTCTTCTTATTGTAATGTTATCAGTTCTTCATCAAAATACTTCATTGTCTTATATGTTAGAATTTATTTCATTAGACTCGAGCAATTATCGGGTTGGAGAACGATTTCGTGCCATGACAATACACTGGGTGCGATACACTGTTTTTATGAAACTAATAAATTACTTGACATTTAAATTTCATTCAGTAACACGGGGCACAATGAATCGGGAGTTTAAACAAAATAAAAAATAAACATTCTTTCAATAAATGGAATATGATGCCTAATTCCATTAAGTTAAACGATTATTTATCCATCAAAACCTTTTATAAAAATCCATGTTTCACTTTCTACAGTACTTTATTGAAATCCTTCTCATCCCCGCCTCTCTTGAAATCCCCACAGATGGTAATCCTAGCCATGCGCGACATGAACGTGGCCCGTCTGACAGCCAAGGACGTTCCCCTATTCGACGGCATCATGCAGGATATATTCCCTGACGTGGAGATCCCGACCCTGGACTATGAGCTGCTGGAGACTGCCATCACTGCGGAGATGAGGCTGGCTGGTCTACAACCAGTGAAAGCGGCCTTGCATAAAGTTATACAGACTTATGAGACTAAGGTAAGGGTGGATGCCGGGGCTGCGAGGTCAAAAGAGATACTGCGGCCTTGGAACATAAAGGGATTAGGAACATGGGTGGGTTTTAGTCAGTAGAAGTCTGACACTCCCTTCCGTCCCTCCCACCAAAAAAAAGGTACATAAGGATGGATGAGAGACGCTCAGAACAGAGAAGAGTGGCTGAAGCACGGAATTGGTCTCCGGGACGATATCTAGGCAGACCTATGTTCAGCAGAGTACGTCTTTCAATAGGGGATCGGACTGACTCAAAAAAAGTATGATTCTGTATAGTCCATCAGTTAGATTATCGAAAAATATTAGGTACGTGTTTTTTGTTTCATCAAATTAATAAAAAAAGACGAAGCTATAGCGCCTCAAAGATCAACTTGGCTTGTAACGTCACTTGAACGTACAAAATGTACTATCATGACGTTACACGAGTTTTCGAAGCACTGTATCGTCTTCATTTTTTGTTTACGTAAAAAAAGAAAAAATATGTGGTCAATATTTTTTGGAAATCTTTGTGACGGACTAATTAGTTTTTTTTTGTCCGATCCCCTATTGAATGATGATGTTCCTCTTCAATATTTTATAGGCCATCGTCGGCCAAAAATAACACTTTCATTTCTTCTTCTTATCGTGTGGGCAGTATTTAAGGTCTAACGACCCCGCACATCCTAGTGTCAGCGTGTCACCTTGTCGGGGCCGGGTTGTTCGCAAGAGATATCGCGGCCTCGACACAAAGGGCTAAGGGGCTAAGGAACATGGGTGGTTTTTAGTATGTGCATGTGGATTGAGTGATCCTCTCTTCAATCTTAATGAAAATCGAGGTGGATTTTGTTAAAAATTGTAGAAACACTAAGACCAAGTTAAAAAATTTGTTAAACCCGAGATAAAAATGATATGGTCATTATAGAGGATCACTCACACCGCATGCTTTGAGAAAACGTCATATTGATATCTCAGAATATATTGCCTTTGAAATTCTTATTTCGACATTGAAAAATTGTAAAAAATTGTTAGAAACTATTAACAATTTGAGAATTCAGTTGCAAGTCCCGTTTCGAAGTTATTACGATTAATTTGGATCACTCACACCGCATGCTTTTTCAAAACGTCATAATGTAAATCTCAGAATATATAGCCTTTGCAGTATTTATTTCGTTATTGATAAATTGAGGAAAATTGTTAGAAGCTACTAACAATTTAAGAATTCAATTGCAAGTCCCGTTTTAAAGTTATTAACCTTTTTATTTTCCTCCAATATGCCGTCTGAGTGATCCATACTTCGACCTCTATCTACTTTTATATACATCGTAGGCAAACTGTGATTGTATCCAAAATTGTTAATTGTTTTCTTCTAAAACTTTGCATATCTTCTGCTTTTATAAGGGTCATACTTTAAGATATAGCATGGTTCGTTCATTCCTAAAGGAACTGACTGAGTAGGGTACATATGATTTTTGATTTTGCGAGACTGTAAAAGTAAAAAAAAAAATCCAAACACGTTCTGCGAGTACATTGTGTGAAAAAAAATATATGCATTACATAACAGTGCCAATGAATGCTATAAAGTCAATTTAAGCGCTGTCCTTGTGGAGCAGGACCGGCATTGAACCAAGCAGTTTTATCAATGATTTTTGGTCCAAATTGTAATGTGCTTCCTTACACACAGTGTGCATGTTTTAAATTTCGTCTCATTCAGATCCAGAATACTTTGAGAAATTTTATTATAGCGTCTCAAACAGTACATAGCCCATGCAAGATAACTGACGATGTCTACTTCAGCAAATCTGAAGCCTGGCTGAACTTATTGGTCAATATTTCTAGTACGAGTATTATAATTGTGTCTATGACATCTTTATTGCACTTTTTGAATTTGGAACATCTTGGTGTTCAGCGCCAAAGAAATCGAACGCAAATATTGTTTGAATAAAGACTGGTGTAGTACGAAGGCCCATAGTCGCACCGCCGCGACGGCTGATTAATAAAAAAAGAAATCGAATTTGAAACACGGGAGCTACTGCCCACGTTTTTGTCAATTTTCACAGATTTCTAGAAATTCATGGTTTTGTTTTGAAAAATGAATTCTTCAAGTGGCAGTGAAAGTATAGAATTAACTCCTGAAAGTATGTGAACAGACCTGCAAAATCGCGGGAGAAATATAATTATGAAAGCCTATGCTAATTTTATTGAATGGAGAAATGTAAGAGGCACCAAGAATTTTTCAGAATCTGCGTTTTTGGCCTACTTTCATTATATAGCCAAAACTAAACAACCTTTTACTCTTTGGAGTACCAACTCAATGCTAAAATCAACAGTCAGCTAATAACAACGTAAAACTGGACACATATTCGTAATTAATAGCGTATCTGAAGAGGATGTCTGATGGATTTATACGTGTCGTTACTCATGTTTTATTAAATAATAATATTACAATATAATATGAGGCGCCTTTTATTTTCTCATAGAGAGTTATGAAAAGTAGAGTGTATCACTCGGGCGTAAAATATATTTTTGGCTCGGGCGACGTACTTTGAATCCCTCGCTACGTTCAGGATTCTACTACAGAATCGTTCACTACGTTCGTTTCTAACGTTAAAAAATAACAATTCATGAGGGCAGTTCTGTTGTGGAGCAACTACCCTCATCAATTCTTACTTTTACAGTCTCGCAAAATCAAAAATCATATGTACCCTACTCAGTCAGTTCCTTTAGGAATGAACGAACCATGCTATATCTTAAAGTATGACCCTTATAAAAGCAGAAGATATGCAAAGTTTTAGAAGAAAACAATTAACAATTTTGGATACAATCACAGTTTGCCTACGATGTATATAAAAGTAGATAGAGGTCGAAGTATGGATCACTCAGACGGCATATTGGAGGAAAATAAAAAGGTTAATAACTTTAAAACGGGACTTGCAATTGAATTCTTAAATTGTTAGTAGCTTCTAACAATTTTCCTCAATTTATCAATAACGAAATAAATACTGCAAAGGCTATATATTCTGAGATTTACATTATGACGTTTTGAAAAAGCATGCGGTGTGAGTGATCCAAATTAATCGTAATAACTTCGAAACGGGACTTGCAACTGAATTCTCAAATTGTTAATAGTTTCTAACAATTTTTTACAATTTTTCAATGTCGAAATAAGAATTACAAAGGCAATATATTCTGAGATATCAATATGACGTTTTCTCAAAGCATGCGGTGTGAGTGATCCTCTTTTTTGACCATATCATTTTTATCTCGGGTTTAACAAATTTTTTAACTTGGTCTTAGTGTTTCTACAATTTTTAACAAAATCCACCTCGATTTTCATTAAGATTGAAGAGAGGATCACTCAATCCACATGCACATGTTTTTAGTTAGTAGAAGTCTGACACCCCTTTCGCTCTGCCCACTGCCCAAGAGCCGGAGGAGTTAGGTATTTGATGATTTTCAACCCGCCAAAAAAAAAAGCGTGTCACCTTAGTCCTACTTTACTGCCAAGATCAAATTATCCATGTTTATGTGTATACCTTGTGAGCAAAAGTCTTCTGTACCTACGTATAGCGACGACTCGGCGGCGAGTTGTCGGCACACACATATTGGAATAATTAGGTAATTGGACACCAAAGGTCCTAACAATATCTCACGTTACCCAGAACTCGCGCCACTCAAGCATACTCCTGGGCGACACCAACACAGCCAAGTCCACATCATGGAGAATGCTAGCCAACACCCTGACCCGTCTGCACAACGAGAAGCAGCCAGGGTTCGAGCTCGTGCAGGTCTTCCCCATAAACCCGAAGGCGCTGACCCTGGGCGAACTGTACGGGGAGTATAACCTGGGAACTGGGGAGTGGAAGGATGGAGTCCTGTCTTCGATTATGAGGAGTACTTGTCAGGGTAAGACGTTTTTTGATGTTGTGAAATTTTCTGTCAGTTGTCTTGTCAAAGATATATAAAGGGGATAGAACCGATGTGGCATATCAACCTGCCCGCCATTTTGATTTTTTCTCGAAATTGCGGCCCACGATGTAAGTGGTATGTATGAATAACGAACAAAAAATGTCCAAATGCCACGTTACCGGGATATTTGAAGGTAAAGATCGACAAATGAGTACAACGGCCATCATTAAAAATAAAGGTGGGTGGATATGCCAGCCTCCATATAAAAAAGTTCAAACCCATTTATATTAGAATCTTCCTAAATCATCATTTGTGAACTATTGACTTCCTTGGGCGCGATTCCGCATCGATAATTGTGGTAATAGGGATGTCGCCTAAAAAAAAAAAAATATGATTCTGTTTAGTCCGCACTCCGCAGTTAGATTATTGAAAAATATTGGATACGTGTTTTGTGTTTTATAAAATTAATACAAATACATGAAGATAAAACGCGTCAAAGATCATGAGTGGGGGCTTGTGACTTTACTTTTAGGTACAAAATGTACTGAAATTTGCCGTCACACGAGTTTTCGAAGCGCTGTAATTTTTTGTTTACGCGAAAAGTGAAAAAAATGTGTCCAACATTTTTTTTAAATGTCGGACTGATTAGATTTTTTTGTCGTCTACCCTATTGTCAAAGATTAATAAATGTTAGCATGATGTATTAGAATCTTCCTAAATCTCTTTTGTATACCAAAAACTTCCTTGAATGCGCTTCCACATCGATTAGTGTGGTAGTTAGTTTACTGGGTTTTTTTATCCCATAGATGAGTCCCCGGACATGAAATGGATGATATTTGACGGGCCAGTGGACGCCATATGGATAGAGAACCTCAACTCTGTGATGGATGATAACAAACTGCTGACTTTGGTGAACAGTGAGAGAATATCCATGCCTTCACAGGTGTGTATAATGTTAGCGTCACTAGTAATGCGATGGCGGTAGATGGAGGATTGTATCTTCTTATTAAAAAAAACATACCGTCGAATTGAGAACCTCTTCCTTCAGGAATTTCTCAGACGGAGCTACGGAGTTTGAAATTGTGCCCGGTTGATGGCAATAAGCCATTTAAGTCGCGAGTAAATAGGCTTCTTCTGGGTAAGCTCGTTCCATCGTCGACCTCATCTCTGCCCTTAGGGCAAGATTGAGGTCAAGAGTAAGCCCATATTAAAAAAAAATAAAAAAAAAAATAAGCGTTGTGCGGTGAAGATGCCTACGCATACCGCACCGTCCGGGCAGACGGCCTGGTTATGTGGGGCTTGCTCCCACTAGAACACACCGCTGTGAGCCTACTGTCGCCTTGTCGGGCGAGCGACGAGCTATGCATGACGATCGCGACCCATCCAGCCCAGCCCGCCTCCGGGCTCCGGGCTCCGGGCTCCGGGTTCACCTAACCCTCATCAGGCCCGTGCAATGCGACGACGATAGATTCCTCGATCTTTTACCCGCTGGCACCTCCTAGGGCGGCATCAGCAGGGCTATTGCGTATGTCTTAATGACAGTGGATAACTTATAGTGTCTATCAAATAACTGTCAAACGGTGAGTTTTTAAGAAAAAAATGTATCAAACCATAACAAATTTACAGTTAATTTATGGACACTTATGATAGTCACTGACATTAAAAAGATATTAAACTTTTTAAACTTTCGCGATTTGTACACATTATAAAACACTATCGAAACGCACAAACCCGCACTTTACGAAGACGTCGCTGAGCTGTCATCAGTCCTCCCGTGACCACGATCGCTGCAAGGCGGTCGAAACGTCGGGAAACAAGTAGGTACCTGTTTACCTCGTTAAAAAGAATATCGCGATAAGACCCGTTTCGATAGTGTTTTATAATTAAAAAGATACGCAATAGCCCTACAGGTCGCCATGATACCTCCTCCGCCACAAAAAACTAACTTAACCTAACTCTTCGGCGATTACAGGCGTGATGCTATATTATGTTCATCCATCTATTCCTCCACGCAGGTAACACTGCTAATCGAGACCCTGGACTTGGCGGTGGCGTCTCCAGCCACGGTATCACGTAACGGCATGGTGTACAACGACTACAAGGACTGGGGCTGGTGGCCCTTCGTCAACTCCTGGCTGGAGACACTCGAGAACCCTGATTACAGGGAGATGGTGAGTGAGGCTTTGATTTACCTACTAGCGGCTCGTCCTGTCTTCGCACGGGCGAATATTATACGGAAGGCATTATTACTATTTTGTTAATATGAGAAACTAAATGGAGTTTATCGACCAACAGAATTCCAAGATCACGGACCAGAGTTTCTCTTTTTACCCACGACGGAACGGAGACGGTATATGCGTTTGGGGTGAGAGGTTGTTTGTTTGTTTGTGTGTTTGTGCAAACACATGTTGCCATTTTTCTCCAAAACTACTAGTCCGATTTTGATGCAGTTTTCAGTTATGGGTTCGGGTTTGATTGGTGCATGTTCTTAGATAGGTGTTACGGTGACAACTCACCAGGGGGCGCTGCAGCAAACATTTTTTGTGCAAATCAAAGTTGCCATTTTTCTCCAAAACTAAAAGTCCGATTTTGATTCAGTTTTCAGTTATGGGTTCGGGTTTGATTGGTGCATGTTCTGTAAGTGTTACGGTGACAACCCACCAGGGGGCGCTGCAGCAAACATTTTTTGTGCAAATCAAAGTTGCCATTTTTCTCCAAAACTACAAGTTCGATTTTGATTCAGTTTTCAGTTATGGGCTTAGGTTTGATTGTTGCATGTTTTTAGATAAAAAAAATTAAAAAAAAGTAAAAAGTTTAAAATAAAAAGCAAAATTAAAAATTTTGAAAAAACCCACGACTGTTAAAAATTAATTGAAAAAAGGATAAAATAACATAAAACACCCACCTTAAAAAAACCAAAGAATGTCCGTCGGGGGCTGCCATTAAATGAACTAGTTTTGCAATGTTCAGCACCCGACGGACATTCTTTGGTTTTTTTAAGGTGGGTGTTTTATGTTATTTTATCCTTTTTTCAATTAATTTTTAACAGTCGTGGGTTTTTTCAAAATTTTTAATTTTGCTTTTTATTTTAAACTTTTTACTTTTTTTTAATTTTTTTATCTAAAAACATGCAACAATCAAACCTAAGCCCATAACTGAAAACTGAATCAAAATCGAACTTGTAGTTTTGGAGAAAAATGGCAACTTTGATTTGCACAAAAAATGTTTGCTGCAGCGCCCCCTGGTGGGTTGTCACCGTAACACTTACAGAACATGCACCAATCAAACCCGAACCCATAACTGAAAACTGAATCAAAATCGGACTTTTAGTTTTGGAGAAAAATGGCAACTTTAATTTGCACAAAAAATGTTTGCTGCAGCGCCCCCTGGTGAGTTGTCACCGTAACACCTATCTAAGAACATGCACCAATCAAACCCGAACCCATAACTGAAAACTGCATCAAAATCGGACTAGTAGTTTTGGAGAAAAATGGCAACATGTGTTTGCACAAACACACAAACAAACAAACAACCTCTCACCCCAAACGCATATACCGTCTCCGTTCCGTCGTGGGTAAAAAGAGAAACTCTGGTCCGTGATCTTGGAATTCTGTTGGTCGATAAACTCCATTTAGTTTCTCATATTAACAAAATAGTAATAATGCCTTCAAAAACCAAAGAATGTCCGTCGGGTGCTGAACATTGCAAAACTAGTTCATTTAATGGCAGCCCCCGACGGACATTCTTTGGTTTTTTTAAGGTGGGTGTTTTATGTTATTTTATCCTTTTTTCAATTAATTTTTAACAGTCGTGGGTTTTTTCAAAATTTTTAATTTTGCTTTTTTTGGTTTTCGTTTTTTAAGGTGTAGGGATACAATAGGATATTTTTTGTTAAACTAATGAGAATGACATGACACTTGGATACACTAAGTTGAAGTTTATTGCGTATACAGTATGCCGAATACGCATCTTAGTCTTCCTGTAAGAGAGAGCAGTCACGGCGGCTTTAACCTAAATATTGTAATGTCGTCAGCGACGTCATTAATAAATAAAATGAATAGGAGAGGTCCCAAAATGGAGCCCTGCGGCACTCCAGAAGTTACATCCACAGTGATAGAGCAAAAACCATTTATTACAACTCTCTGTGTTCTGTTGCAATTGCAAACATATGAATAAAAAAACTATCTCAGTAGGTCCCCAGGTACCACATTAAACGCAATTTTCTTCAAAAGCAGTTCATGGTCAACATTGTCAAAGGCTTTTTTGAAATCAGTATACTTATATGGTATCAGTTTGAACACGGGCATCCAAATTGTTAAACAAATAATCTGCGAAAGTCACCTGGTTCGGTATGTAACATTCGCAGTCACGACGTGCAAAATGATAACCTTTTTTTTCGCTGTTCCGTCCGTAAATATGTGTCCGTTGTATGTTTTTTGTTTTCACTACATATTATAAAACAAAGTCGCTTCCCGCTGTCTGTTCCTATGTATGCTTAGATCTTTAAAATTACGCAACGGATTTTGATGCGGGTTTTTTTTATGGGTAGAGTGATTCAAGAGGAAGGTTTATAAGTAGCACATTCCACCCGTGCGAAGCGGGGGCGGGTCGCTATAGTGCGCGCGGAACTAGTTGGCCGCTCCTTAGGTTGCGACAGGGGTGAGGGGGCGGGTTGCCTACAGCTTGCAATGCACAGGAGACTATAATTAGACAGTGATGACCAATCCCTAGATATCGTGAACAATAATTGTTCAATTTATTGAAAAGAATACTTAAATAAAAAACAAAAACTTGCCTAAGGAGCGGCCAACTAGTTCCGCGCGCACTATAGTTCTGAATATTTTTTCTTTCTTTCTTCTTACGGTGTTGTTCTTCGAACAAAATGTCACGGTTTTGATATGACAATGTTTTGCCTCTTATTTAGCCCTACGTTTAGCCAGTATTGATCACTTGCCCGTATCTGGCCAGCTCCGCAGGTTCTTCCTGTCCATCCTGACGCCAGTGCTGGAGCTGAAGCGTGTCCACCTGCGCGAGGGCGAGAGCGTGCGGGGCCAGGAGCTGACGGGCGTGAAGTGTATGTGTCGGCTGCTGGGACTGTCGCCCGAGCCCGCGCCCGCGCTGCCCGACCAGCAGGCCGATATCGAGAACTTCGCCAAGATGAGATTCCTTTTTGCGTACGTTATTTATTTTAATAAGTACAATGACACATATCTCCTTAACCCTACGAGGAAACCAGTATAGCTATTCACACACAATCGAACCGAATCGAAAAAGTCTTATGTCTATCTCACTCACTTTCGTTATACCAACAAAAGATAGACATTATAAAAATAAGAGATAGAAGATCTTGAATACAAGTCTAAGTTTTCACCACTCAGCATGATCTGGTCCGTCTGCGCGACGTTGGAAGAGGAGCCTCGTCGCAAGCTTGACAACTGGGTCCGAGAGCACGAGGGCATCTTCCCGCTGAAGGATACTGTGTATGACTACTACGTGGATGAGAGGCTCCAGGTCTTCAAACCCTGGGAAGAGAAGCTGCCTGACAACTGGAGATATAATCCCAGGTCAGTATAAAAGTATAATTACATTGTGAAAGAGTAGAGGAAAACCAAAGAAACGACGGATGGACTGTGTTAATAATGATATGACAAAAAAGGAGATATCTCATGAGATGACGCGAAACAGAGAAGTATGGAAGAAGAAAACATGCTGCGCCGACCCCAAATAAATTGGGATAAGGGCAACAGAATGGTGATGAATTATATTGTGAAAACTTTTTTGCGAGAGCTATAGTTCGAGGCATCATAAGAGCTGATGGAAGGAAATAGGAGAAAGCTTTGCCCAGCATGGCAGCATTGTTACAGATAAGACAAAATTTTAAATATCCCTATTTACTGCTCTCTCACGTCAAAAGCCATTATGGCTATCATGCTTCTATAGCCAGCGATTTCAATCTTGCGTTTGAATCAGTAACTGAAGTTAAAAAATATTATTGGTATATTTTTAATATTAAATGGACCTTCTCTTAACCTCAATCTTGTCCTGAGGACAGAGATGAGGTCGACGATGGAACGTTCTTACCTAAAGGAAGCCTATTAACTCGCAACTTAAATAGATAAGTAACAAATCCTTTCCCCCTGCAGCGCCGGTTTCCACACGATCCTGGTGCCAACGATGGAGTTCCTCCGCGTGCAGGTGATATCCCTCGACATGCTGAAGGCAGGGTACGGCGTACTCATTGGAGGTCCTACCGGCACTGGGAAGACGTTCCTCATACAGGGCACCCTGGCCGGATTGGATCCTAGCAAGTAAGTCAGCTTTTGCCTTGCACTAAGTTCCCCAGATAGAACAAGGGCCTCCTCTTTTTTGAGAGGTGGGCTATCGCGGAAACAATGCGGGTTGGTGGATCGTCGATTTTTAGGGTTTCGTACCTCAAAAGGAAAAAACGGAACCCTTATAGGATCACTCGTGTCTGTCTGTCCAACCATTCCCCCCCCCCCCCCCCTTATCTCCGAAACTACTGAACCTAAAATTCTGAAAAAAATACAGAATAAATAGTTCAGCACTTATAGATTACAGGAAAACCTATAAGAAGTCTAAGTACGGAACCCTTCATGCACAAGTCCGACTTGCACTTGGCCAGTTTTTTTTGTTCTAGGACATGCCAGTTTTTACGAAGTTTTCCTTCACAGTTTGGAGAGTAGCGTTGACATGTTTTTATCAGACTTTTCTGTCCCACTGCTTGACAAAGGCCTCCCCATTCCTTTCCAATACTCCCAGTGTTTTGACTTCTCTGGCCAATCAGTCAGGAACCACTTGAAATCGTCTCGCCAGCATTTCTTTGACTTAGGTACTTCAGAAACGACGACCGTCTTCAGGCACCCATTATGTGACGATTCTGGCTCATCTATCCTGACCCATCCTGGAAATGTGACCTACATAGACCACATTTATGTGAAAATTAATTATCTATCTATACTAATATTAAAAAAAAACTGAAGATTTTGTTTGGTTGGTTGGTTGAACGCGCTAATCTTAGTAATAAGGAATATGCATAAAATTTGAAATGGCCTAAAATATTTTTTTCTCGAATACTTATTATCGTAATACTATAATGAAAAGGGTTTTTTTTTAATTTCTTATTATTTAAACCCCTAAAATAATATTCAAAAAGTGCAAAATAAGGGAGCGAAATTCAAACTTCCAAAACGCGCCACCATTGTTCGAACGAAATGTGACGTCATCTGACACGACATTGTATCCCGTTAGGGTATATAAATGTTCTGTGAAACACCCACTGGACGTGTCATGTGACGTCACGCAAAGCGCGCGCGAAATGGCGGCGTTTGAACTGCTTAAATTTTTTTAAAATTTTTAATTATGATTTTTAAAAATATCTAGAGTATTTTGAAGCCCATTAATATTTTTTTCTACGTTATAAAATAGTAAACTATTAATTTAAGACAAAAAAGAGAAACACGAATATTCCCTATTACTGTTAGTAGCGAAAAAATATTTTTGTGTTGGATAGCCCATTTATCAAGGAAGGCTATAAGCTATATTCCAAGCGGACGAAGTCGCAGGCAAAGTTAGTAAAATATAATACGGGTCTAAGTCCGATCTTGCGACGTACGACACGACTACTGGGCCAGGACTGCAGTTAATATTTAATGAATTGTACTGTAGGTACAGCACCCAGGTTATCAACATGTCTGCCCAGACCACGGCGGCTAACGTGCAGGATATCATCGAAGCCAGACTCGAGAAGAGGACCAAGGGAAACTATGTGCCCGCTGGAGGTCAGAATTACAATCTTTATTTGTAAAACGTAGATATTTACATAAAGTGTTAGGTTAACTTTTTTGAGCGTGTTAGAAATTGAATGTAAATCTATATGTATATGTCTTAATATCCACCAATTAATAAACTTTGAGTATCAGGATGATTACTAGTTATTTACTGTGTTTGAAAGTCTCTTTAAAAGGGTGTGTTGGGAACAGGGGTTTTATGAAGTAAAAGGACAAAAGACAAGACTATTCATTTTATTTCTTTTGGTCTTGTCAACTACATCAAACTCGATTCCATTCGCTAGGTCCCTAGTCTTTGTGGAGAAGAATGGACAAGAAACTCCATGGGAACATATTTTAAAGTATTATGCAAAGACAACCTGACATTGTCTTGGACTGTCTCAAGTTACAGCAAGTTATCAGTTTACATAAACAACAACAAACAATAAACCATATTATAGTACATATTTCTCACACATAGTTATATGTTATGTTATGTTATATGTTATGGTACAACCAAAGTGGAGTAGTCGCTATTTTGATTGTTCTTTACAGTGGTGGCACTTTATTAGAACTGGATCATCAAATATTTTAAAGCGACTTCTTCTAAAGCAACGAATCCCTTTAAATAAAGAAAAGAACAAGGGCCCTGAAAATGGCCACTTTAGCAGAATCGTAACAGGATTATAATTTATGAATAACGTTACAATTCATAATATTAACTGTGACTTTGACCATTTTAAGACTTGACTTGACTTTAACTTAGTTGACAAAAAAATCTAATTATTCCGTCAGATAGATTTCCAGAAAATATTGGACACATATTTTTTCTTTTTTCACGTAAAAAAAAATTAAGACGATAGTGTTTTGAAAACGTGACATCACAGTTTGGTACATGTTCTACCAGAAAGTGGCCAACTCATGATCTTTGACACGTTTTATTCTCGTCATTTTTTTTTTAAATTTATAAAACAAAAAACACGTAAGTATCCAATATTTTTCGATAATAGATTATCGAAAAATATTGGATTGGACTGACGGACTAAACAGAATCATATTATTTTTAGTCAGGAAACATCCCTATTCATAATCCGATTCTGTGTGTTGTGGAATGATTTCCCGGACATTTTGTATCATTGACATATATTTTGTAGGCAAGAAGATGATAGCGTTCATGGACGATATAAACATGCCAGTGCGCGACTACTACGGCTCGCAGCCGCCACTGGAGCTCATGCGGCTGTGGCACGACTATGGGTACTGGTTCGATAGGGCCAAGCAGTGGCGGAAGAATGTCAAGGTATTTACTTTTTATTTTGACACACAAAATAAAAATTAAGGAAATAATAAGGAAAAAAATAAAATAAAATAAAAATGAATGAATGTTTGAATTTAATTAAGGAAAGCATTTGCATGTGGCTGAGATAAGAATGATAAGGGGGATGTAGGGGATGAATGCAGCAGCGGTGGCCCAGTAGTGGCGGCCCCAATTTACGAGCGTGGGGTTCGAAACAGACAGGCCTTTGTGTAATTTATTTCGTCACCACTGCTCTCAAAACGGTGTAGCAAACATCGTGAGGAAACCGGCATTTCCTAGATTCAAAGATTTGATGATATGTGACATCAATCAACCCGAACCGTGCAGGTTTTCTCTACGTTTTATAAGTGCCCATGTAGGCCTATGTGAAAAATATTAAGGCGCTGACAAGAGCCAAATAGGCTTGTATTGAACAATTTTTTAGCCAAATCTATACAGTTTGACACGGCGGAAAAAATATATGTTAATCTTGAACATATTTCTGATAATTTCGTTGTTTTCAAAACACGTTTTTGAAAAGTTTTCTCGATACAAAAAATTGGTAAACTAACCTCTTAAAATGATCTTCCAACAAAAATATCTGTATTACTGATCAACGTACGTTGGTAAAATTTATAACAATAACGTACCATATTTAAATACAAAATTTGGTTGTTTTTAATTTTTGATTATTTAATAAATTATATTGATGTAATTAATCATTATATGGTTTGTAAGAAGTTCGAGCGTTGCGTCATCGCGCTCTCTTTCTTACGTATGCAATCCGACAGTGAGCGCTTAGGCGCGGTGCTAGACGGACGTATGTCACTTTGCGCCCCACTGACAGCTATCCGTTCATCTATAAATTATTATTGACCGCGTCACAATGTTAGTCCAGGATCCACGGTACATTTTTTCACTTGATTACTATCAAGCTAAGAAGGATGGCGACATTGGACCCACATTATATAAAAATTAACTAAGTGTCATTCACTTGCAAGTTTATATTTACTATAATTAAGAGTTTGTAAGAGAATCATATAAAAAATATTTAATCACTAGGTCCTGGGAATTAAAAGTTAGAAAATATTTTTATTTTCATAAAAATAAGTCATCATGCAGTTACTAAACGCACCGTGCTTCATTTTATTACATTCCAAACTACTCTTTCATTACCTACATGATTTACGTTCTTACACTTGTTTACGCTTGTAATTTTTTTTTAAACAAATCTTGTAAAATATGAGAAGAACATACAAACGTTAATATTAAAAATGCATTTACTTTTTTTATACAAAAATGTATAATGAAAAACGTCGCCGGAGGGACCGAGACGTTCGATTATTGGTGATAACGTAGAATGGAACGTTATGCTGTCAATTGGAGTTGGCTGTCAAAACAATAAGTGTCATTCCATTGTTTGTTTTCAACGGTTACCGTGGGATATCTATTAGTTTTTTGCCAATAATGATTATAGTTTCATTCTAATATCAGTCTAGTCTATGCTTACAGTATTCATTTAATATATTTGGCAAGAGAGATGCAGAAACACGATGGTAGTTACCTACTGTTGGTAAATATTTTCTATTCTGTTTGATCATCTTTTTACCCGACTACGGCGAAGCCCAAAAGGAGGGTTATTGAAACTACATAATAGGTAGGTACCTACCTAAGTACATAAAAAAGATATTGTATTATTAAATAAGGACTATTACATTCGTTTTAGGTTATAATCTTTTCCATAGCATATCTTTTTTCACCCAGCCTCTACGACTTACTGCCCATTTGCTTTTTTGCTAGTTTTAAATAGTTCTACAACTAGTTATATGTTTCCATACTGTACGATACTCCTAACAGTGGGTCCCATTGTACATGCAATGTCGCCATCCTCCTTTCCGTGAGCAGCTGCATTTTGATGAGACGCCAACATTACCCTATACGAAAACTCTCGATTGTGGTAGGTAATAGGGGCAGCAGGGATAAAATATATATTGATTATATATTATTATAATTATTTATTTGATGATTTTAAAAAATCTATTACTAACTATTTTATTTTTATCTGATGATCATTATCTAAATCCAACATGTATTGATAACGAGCTCATCAAAAATTACTACAAACCAGCTGTTTTTTAGGGGTCCGTAGCCGAATGGCAAAAAACGGAACCCTTATAGATTCGTCATGTCTGTTTGTCCGTCTGTCCACCCGTATGTCACAGCCACTTCATTCGGAAACTATTGAGACTACACAGTTGAAACTCTACAAGTATTCTGTGAACCGCTTTACGATTTTTATACAAAAATAAAAAAAAGGATTTAGGGGGTCGCCCCATACATGGAACTGAAACTATATTTTTTTTTTCATCAAACCTATACCTACGTGTGGGGTGTCTATAGACATTAGACAGGTCTTTAAAAATGACATTGAGGTTCCACAAACAATTTTTTCTCAAAGCCAATCGTTTGGAAGACAGACACTTCCAAATTTGTAAAATGGCGACCGGCCTCGCGGTCGCTTGCCTTCGGTATTGCCAACAATGACCAGCTTTTCAAGGCTGCTATCTCCTCTTTGCATTATGTGGCCGAAATAAGACAAAATACGCTGTAGGCAAACTGTTGACAATCGAGTCTTGATATCGAGTTGGTAAAGGATAGACACATTTGTGCGTTTGGCCGTCCATGGAATTCGGAGAATCCGCCTAAAACACCACATTTCGAATGCGTCTATCCTCTGTCTTACTCTTGTTTGGATTGTCCATGTCTTAACTTGTGGGGAAAAATGCTCCTTCCGAAAAGCCTGTGCCTGAAAAGGAACCGATCCAGGCTGATGATGGTTTCGTGACGGTGTTGAGGAGGAAGCGCCGTCAGCGAACCATCAAGAACCGCTGCGGCACGGCTCCATCGGAGCCCAATGTGCATATTCGTGCCGCAAAGCCGAACACTGTGTACCTCTCCCGTCTACATTACACCACTACGACGGAGGACATCGTGGAGTACGTGCGCCAGAAGATCAAGTACGTGGCGAGAGTGCAGCTGCTCGAGTCGCGCCGCAACGTCAACTTTAAGGCGTTTGTGGTGCGAGTACCTACCGACATGCACCTCGTCTTGGAAGAGGACTTTTGGCCGCAGGGGGTGGTGTTTCGACGCTTCCGCGGGCAAGTGCCACATGATCGCACAGTGACGTAGTGCAAGTGTAGTGATACTAATATAGTTTTAAGGTTTTGTTTACTAACACAAGCTGTCAATTAAATCGTATGTATGTTAGTCTGTAAGGTATTTATCTATGGGTCAAAGTAGCCTGAAAATAAATAAATATTATTATTATTAACTCTATGGAGGAAAATCAGGAAAACTAGTGCTCTGACCAAACGGGCCTTCGTTTTAAAACTTATACCACGTTTTTCCCAGATGTTCCGGGGGCGTAATATAGCATCTTTAGCCATGGCTATCCGCCGTTTTATTTCTGTGACGCAGCTACCTTCATTACTTAAATTGGAGCCCAGTTAATCGAAGCTGTCCACAGTATAGATGCCTTAGATGTTATAGGCGCCCGATAGCTTTCCCGCACGATCTACCACCATAAGCTTGGTTTTCTGCCTATTTATTGCAAACCCTACTTTGCCACTTTCCACTTCCAATCTGTGCCGTATCTCTTTCATGTTGCCAAATGTTGTAGCAAGGAGAACGGTGTCATCAGTGTACCTCAGATTGGAAATCCACTTTCCACCAACAGTAAACCCCTTGTCCCAGCCCTAAAGAGTCTTGAATGATATTACTCTTCATACATATTGAAGAGCAGAGGTGAGAGGATGCATCCCTGCCTAACGCATTTGAACAGTCGGTGTCTATTTTGACGAAAGAGCGGTTGTTGATGTGTAGGTAGAGGCATCGGACTATGTCAATAAGATGTTGAGGCGTTCCCATGTCTTTAAGAACCCCCCACAGCTTGCCCCACTCCACGCAATCAAATGCTTTGGTATAATCTATGAAACATATCAATACAGGGCTGTTAAATTCCCGGCTTTTCTCTATAATTTGGCGAACGTTCAGGATTTGTTCCCGCGTGTCCCGGCGGTGCCTTTAACAAAACCTGCTTGCTCTTCTGGAATTTGTGGCTCCAGAAAGTGTATTAGCCTGTTGTTTGTGATGTACAGGAGTATTGATGGTGCGTGGAGTAAGTGCCAAACACTTAATATAATTTTTAGAATCTTGTAGGCAACTTGTAAAGAGTGGGTTTAATAGAAAATATCCAATCCCCAAAACCCAGTTAGTAAGTAATCATTTTTAATGACTTCGTTATCGATACATATTGGAAGGAAGGAAGGGGACTCTTTGATCAAACCATACATTTTGTAGGACAAATATTTTTTCAAATAATTTAGATAATTATCATCAGATTTAACAAAAAAAACCCATCTGATGATTCTCAAAAGTGTTTGTACTTAACACTTTTGAGAATCATCAAACCAACATATTTTATCCCTGCTACCCCTATTACTTACCACAATCGAGAATTCGAGAGTTTCGTGCAGGATATTGTTGGGCGTCTCGCCGTCTCATCAAAATTAGCTTGATAGTAATCAAGTGCATTAATGGACCGCGGATCCTGGACTATTTGTTTCTTACTTGGTAGTATGGCGCTAGGGTATCGGAAAAATTGTGGGCGTGTCCAAAAATACTGAAACATCAGAAGTCAATAGCTATTGTCATCGTCTTAAGACCTTAAAGAACAATGGCGAAATTTTAGCTGAATTGAATTTGAGCGACTAAAAGTGACTTATATACGAAGGCAGTTCTATTATTTTTCTACGTTTTTTCAAAGTATCAAATTAACTAGTTAACTCCGGATAAAAAAATATATTTTAAATGAAAAGTTATTTGATTTTTTCATTCATGTTTTGTGTCGCCATTTTGTATTTATTCTGTCAAGTGACAGTAAGTACAGTGTTACAAGTATATAAATGAAAAACGTCGCCGGAGGGACCGGGATATTTGAGTGGATAATTAGTTTTAGTTTGTTACTGTAATACAACGGAGTAAAATTAATTAACAATAATGTTTATTTCTAAGTGAAAGTGTTCCTTGCAGGGAGGTAAAAATGTTAGAGTATTAAAATAAATGAATTACTTCCAATTAATGACTGGCAAAAAGACTATATACCCCAAATCTAAAAAAATTAGTTGTTTTGACAGCTGTCTATAGATTGGTAAAACTCATGTCACAGACTTTTCTAGGTTATGTTTACAAAAGTTCATGACTGAATTTCTATTATTCTCGGAGTTCTTGAACAAATATTCTTGCACAAACTAATTCAGAAATTGACGCCGAGTTAAACAAGATATTTTTCATGTAAAGACGCATGAATTGAATCTCAGCTAATTTAATGTATGGGGAGCTGCCATTGTTCTTTTTGACATGCTGCGCCGTCCCCAAATAAATGATGATGATGATGTCCATGTATGTGTAGAACATGGTGCTATGCGGCGCGACAGGTCCGCCAGGTGGCGCGCGGTCTCCGCTCCCACCACGTCTGCTGTCCTGCTTCCACGCGTTCTACCTGGCCTCGCCCACACACCAGCAACTCGTCAAGATCTTCGGCACCATGCTGGGGCAACATCTGCAGGACTTTGATGAGGAGACCAAGTCTGTTGGTGAGAACTAATCCATACTTAATATTATAAATGCGAAAGTAACTCTTTCTGTCTGTTACTCTTTCACCTGAACGGATTTTGATGAAATTTGGTACAGACATAGTTTGGAACTTGAGAAAGGACATAGGATAGTTTTTTTTTTTTTTTTTTTCGCGAGATAAACCAAAAATCTTCCGGAAGTCACTATTCCACGCGAACGAAGTCGCGGGCAAAAACTAGTAATACATAAAAATGGGATTGGGTGGGTCATGTCAGCCGCATGCACGATGACCGCTGGGCACCACTGAGGGCCGGCCCAGAAAGGTGGGGTGACGATTTAGACGCGTACCACGAGACCTGGTTCGACGTGGCGTAGGAAAAGAGCACTTGGAAGGAATCAGGGGAGACCTTTGAAAAATTTGCCTTTGCCCAACTATTTTTGAGTTTAATCGAACTAAATCCAGCCCCGTCATGTTGTATGGTAAATCTATACTAATATTATAAAGCTGAAGAGTTTGTTTGTTTGTTTGTTTGTTTGTTTGTTTGAACGCGATAAACTCTAGAACTACTGGTTGGATTTGAAAAATTCTTTTTGTGTTGGATAGTCCATTTATCGCGGAAGGTTATAGGCTATATAAAATCACGCTACTACCAAAAGGAGCGGAGCATATTTGAGAAATGTTGCAAAAACGGGAAAAGAAAATTCTTTTCTGAGAGCTTCCGTTGCGTGCGCTGCGAAAACGGTTTAAGTTACGAGAAAATCATGTATGAGGGAATTGTTCCTCTTTAAAAGTTCTAAAAAAAAGTCCGCGACAGCATATATCTATCTTTTAAGATTGACTCACTGTAGCCTTTTCTTACTGTTAAACTGTTAGGTTAAAAATTATTATTTTTTGGGAAGCTTATTTAACCTATATGGTATTAATCTATATCTAAATAAATGTGTTTGTTAGAACGGAAATTTAATATAGAATATTTGTGCCCTTTACTCTATTCAGTTTAAACAAATATCTTAGAAGATATCGCAATGTAAAAATATTCGCGCGGCAAAATAATTTGCCCGTCGCAATGTAGGTACGGGTGATTCTGACTGGCCTCGGGGAAATTCAAATTCAAAATATTTACTGCATCATAATGTTTACAAGTACAGAGTGATTATAGTATATTTTAACAGTAAGAGATACCTATAGTAATTCACACTTTAATATAATCTAAGCTAATCTAAACCATCTAAACTATTTTAATAAAGAGGAAAGATAAGTTTTTTTTTATTGTTACGATTTAGCTTAATTTATAGATAGTCGATATATCGAGAAAGGTTATAGCTATATTTATGTGACGCAGACGAAGTTGCGCGGGTCAGCTAGTTAGGATATAAGATCCACCATCTTCTTCGTCAAGAAGTGGGTGAATTAGCTCTTTGTGTTCCGGGCCGCTGTATCTCTTTCGAACAGTCCGCGGCAATCCCGGATTGGTCCGTCCTGGAAATAAGTTTAAATTTAAGCTGAAATCTATTAATTAATGGTGTTCAAAGATGGCGTTAAAGTAAGGCTTATCGACAAATTATCCGTTTAGCTGACTGCAATTAGACCAAACAATTTTCCATCCGCTTATCATCGAACCGTACATTCAGGTAAAACCGTGCTGATCGCGACGATAGACATGTTCAACAACATCGTAGCTAAGCTACTGCCTACCCCCAGCAAGATGCACTATCTCTTCAACCTGAGGGACATCTCCAAGATATTCCAGGTATGTCACTGAAGAACCATTAGAATTAGATATAAATCAAATTTCATATTATGTGTGGCGGGCTTGTACCAAACGCTACTTATTAAAACGTTTATTAGGACTCGTACACTTTACGACATCGCGTTGTGCTACGACACGACATCGTTTCACGATGGGGCATCGTTTGACTCCCGTTATTCATGATTGAAAGAAATGGATGTATACAATAATATCTTATGTGTTTCTTCTGTCTCCTACTTTGCGTCTCCTAGACCAGCAGTAGATTTCTACTATACGAAGTCGCATCGTTAAATAATAACGAGTTGTAACGGGTTACAAAAAAGAAGGAGGTTTTCAATTTGGATGTTTGTATATATTTTTTTTTTATGTTTGTTCGGGCATAACTCCGTCACTTAATAACCGATTTGAAAAATTCTTTCTTTGTTTGAAAGGGTATACTTCCGAAATGGTCCCATATTTTTTTTTTTTCGAAATCGGACAAGTGGTTTTTGAAAAATCAACAAAACTCAAAAAAAGCTACATTGTCCACATTGACCCATGAACCACTAAAAAGTGAAAAATAAAAACTTTTTAACAAAAAATAAAACCGACTTAAAAAAAAAAACACATAAAAGTGAAAAATAAACTTAAGAAGAAAAACCAGTCTCTGAAGTCGGTGGCAAAAAAATGAAATCAAACAAACAAAAGTCACCGACTTCAGAGACTGGTTTTTCTTCTAAAGTTTATTTTTCACTTTTTTGTGTTTTTTTTTTGAAGTCGGATTTATTTTTTGTTAAAAAGTTTTTTTTTTTTTCATTCCCAATTCCCAACACTTAAATTGTGAATATAAATGTTTTTTTTCAATCTTTCTAATCTCAGGGCCTGCTGCGTAGCAACAAAGATTACACAAACACAAAGCCGCGGTTCCTACGGCTTTGGATACACGAGTGCTTCCGAGTCTTCTGCGACCGACTTACTGAAGAAAAGTGAGTCGCATGCTTTCATTTCAGAGTATATATAAAAAATCGTTCGGTAATAGTCCCCTCGACTTGGCTTGAGTTGTGCCGAGCTGATGCAGGGTGAAACCGGTAGTCGAGTACTCCCGTTTTCGGACAATCTTGTTTGGTTACATTGTTCGACTTAATTCAAAGTTCTCGTAGTGTAATAAATGCATCGGGCGCCCGAATTTGAGTGAAGCCTTTAGATCACCCGAATACGGACTAGCGACGAAGTGTACTATCGCCACAAGAAGATGAACTCTCTCTTACTAACTTTATCTATGATGTAGCCGACAGGGCCCATATTATTTGCGTAGTAATAAAATTGTTGTTAAATAATTGTGCATGCAGTAAGGTGCAACATGCAGCAGTGGTAGCGGCCCCGACCTACGATCAGTAAGTCGTTTGTTCGATCCCAGGCAGGCGCATTACTTGGTGTAATTTATTTAATCACCGCTGCTCTCAAAAACGGTGAATTAAAACATCGTGAGAAAAAAAAACCGGCATGTCCTAAATACTAAAAAATCGAAAGCTTGTGATATCTACCAATCCGCACTGGGCCCGCGTGACAGATTATAGCATATATATGATATAGCATATATGTGATAATATCGATTATAGATAATATATATTATAGATAATATCCCAGCAGTGGGAACATTAATAGGCAGATGATGATGATGAAGGCAAAATGTATCGGGACGCTCATCAAAATAACAATCATATTTGTATGTGTACATTATAGGCAAATAAATGATTTCTGATTAATTCTGTTTTGTGCAGGGACCGCGAATGGTTCATGAACCACATGGGCGACATGCTGGGCAAGCACTTCGAGCTGACGTTCCACGCGCTGTGCCCGTCCAAGAGTCCGCCCATCTTCGGCCACTTCCTCAACCCCTACGAGATATATGATGATATGAACGATCCTGAGGCGCTGCGCAAGTGAGTCCACAGTCAGAAGCAATTTATACATTTTTAGCACCGTTCAAAAGCGATTCCCTCCTACTGTATTTATTAACGTTTTAATTTTTTTTTGTGCACAAACTGCAGTGGATCATTGTACTCATCATTATGAACAATTTTTACTATGGGACCAACCCTAAATTGCGTATTTTGTTCTCGTCAATATATTTTGTTTTGTCAATATAAGTTGTCTGCTGTTATATGTAGTCAAGAAAATAACGAAATTCGGCAGATAATATAAGGGCTAAACCAGATACTACCCAACCTCGCAACGTGGCACAATGCCCTTTTTTTTTTTTTGTGAGTGGCAAATCATCGAATAACCCCCCCCGCTCTTGGGCAGAGCGAAGGGGAGTGTCAGACTTCTACTGACTAAAAACCAAACCCATGTTCCTTCTTCGCTCTTGTGTCGGAGCGGCGATAACCATTCGATAATCCACAGCCCCGACAGGTGTCACAATGCCCTAATCTGCGTCTGGTAGCCTAGCTGGCCGGCTATAAGACGTCACGTCACATCGTATCCGTAAGCACACGGGCAGCGCGGGCGTCGCAACACGAAGCGACGTCGTATCGTGTGTGTGTGTGTCTTTGAAAATCTTTTGACGATGTCAGAAACACTTACTACTCTTCATGTTGTTAGAGTTTCTGAACAGTCTGCTTGTCCCTCTGCTTGCCCCAGGGGCTTGCCATAACCCGTCGGGGCTGCGGGTTATTCGCAAGAGATACCGCGGCCTCGACACAAAAGGCCAAGAAGGAACATGGGTGGTTTTTAGTCAGAAACAGTCTGACACTCCCTTTCGCTTTGCCCAAGAGCGGGAGGGGTATTTGATGATTTCCCACCCTCAAAAAAAAGGGGCTTGCGATATTGTTGGCTCACTACTGGTTTGTACTAACGGATATGTTGGCTTGTGTCTAGATACGTGGCCAACCAGCTCGAAGAGTACAACAGCTGTCCAGGAGTAGTGAAGATGGACCTGGTGCTGTTCAAGGACGCCATAGAGCACATCTGTCGCATCGTGCGCGTTATCTCGCAGCAGCGGGGACACATGCTCTGTATTGGGATAGGTCAGTGCTACATTATACATTATGAACCTAGGACATGGATAGGACACCGACGCTAAAATAGTACACCATTAATTGCCTTAAATCGTTTTTTTCTTCAATTTATCACTCTCTTGCCCTTAGCCCAATAAAAAAAAAACAGCTCACCAGTAGCACACAATCTTCACCATTAGTCTAGTCATTTTAGGTGTTTTAAACCCCAATGTTAGGGAAAATTCCTAGTGAGCTGAATTTTGTAAACATCTTTATTTAAAATAGGGTCAAAATGTTATGAAAATCAGTTTTTCGCGAATAACTCGCGACATATTGCTTAGTAGTTTCAATTTTTTAACCTACTTGAAAAAAGGAGGAGGTTCGCAATTCGACTGTATGTTTTTTATATCACAGATGCTAAGTCCTGTAAAGTTCTATTCTATTTTTTACTTATATCCCCAGGTGGTTCCGGTCGCACGTGCCTGACGCGCGTAGCTACGTACATCTGCGAGTACAACTCGTTCACCGTCGTCGTCACCAAGACCTACGGCCTCAAGGATTTCCGCGAGGACCTGAAGGTTAGCTGTCTTTTCATTCGGTGTCAGTAGAGCATTGATATCGTGTCCAGCCTGTCCTGTTACTTGCACATCACAGGAGCTGATGGAGGCTACTGAAAGTGCCGAACTCGTCGCCAAATTTTGTGCCGATTCAATTTAAATTGTCATCGACACGCCAAGAAGAAGTAGAGCATTCAGTATTGCCAGGGTGCGTGCCAACGCAGACGACGCAGGTCTTCACCGGACACGGTTGTTTCGGGAGATACCTGCACCTGTACAGGCAGGAACAAACGCACACACGGTGGAGTACACCGGGGAGCCTGCCCACTTGCACCGCGCTCTGTGTGAGGTCTCGCGTGCAGCCCCGACGTCTGCGATAGCACGCCCAGCCTGCGCAATGCGAAGCTGTGATGCTAGCGAAGGGTACAGGAACGTGAGAGGAGAGAACCTCTCGTCCCAGCCGCAAGGGAGAGGCCCTAGGCCTGTTGCTAATAAATAGGGATGTTTCCTGACTACAAAAAATATGATTCGGTTTAGCTCGTCACACGTCAGTTATTTTATTGAAAAATATTGGTTTCGTGTTTTTTGACAAAAATAAAACGCTTCAAAGATCATGAGTAGGGGCTTATGGCGTCACTACGTGATAAAAATGTAGCACGCTGTGTCGTCCCACGAGTTTTCGAAGCACTAACGCCCGAATACTCGAACGTCACTCAATTTTAAGTTGCACTTAAATCTCGTGCTGTCTTTGTTACTTTAACACAGAGTGACAGAGATAGCACGAGTTTTGAGGGCTACTTATAATTGAGTGACGTTCGAGTATTCGGGCGTATATCTTCTTAATTTTTGGTTTACGTTCAAAAAATATCTGACGGACTAATTAGATTTTTTTAATCAACTACCCTATTATCTTTAATGTGCTTTACGTAATTTGAATGTATCCTCAACACCCAACCACAGACCTTATACACGGGCTGCGGCGTGGAGCAGAAGAGGACCACGTTCATCTTCTCAGACACGCAGATAGCTGACGAGGCCTTCACGGAGATCATGAACAATCTACTCAGCAGCGGGGAGATCACTAACTTGTATAAAGCTGACGAGTTTGAAGATGTAAGTGCATAAAACATTTCGAGGTACTCATCATTCATCATCATCATTTCAGCCGGCAGACGTCCACTGCTGGACATAGGCCTCCCCCAGGCGTCGCCACATCTCGCGGTCCCGTGCGTCTCTCATCCAGCGGTTTCCTGCAACCTTGACCAGATGCACGGTCCACCTAGTGGAAGGCCGCGCAACGCAACGTCTTCCGGTTCGCGGTCGCCATTCCAGAACTTTTCGGCCCCATCGGCCATCCGTTCTGCGAGTAATGTGCCCTGCCCTGCAGCCACTTAAGTCTGGCGATTCTTCAGGCTACGTCGGTAACCTTGGTTCTCATGCGGATGTCCTCATTTCTGATTCGATCACGCAAGGAAACTCCGAGCATAGCCCTCTCCATTGCCCTTTGGGTGACTTTGAGCTTTCTGCTAAGGCCCATTGTGAGCGACCACGTTTCGGTCCCGTATGTAATCACTGGCAACACACACTGGTCATAGACTTTCGTCTTAAGACACTGGGGTAAGTTGGACGAGAAGATACCGCGCAGCTTCCCGAACGCTGCCCAGCCGAGTCGGATTCGACGATTGACCTCTTTCTCGAAGTTAGATCTACCCAACTGGACCGTTTGTCCCAGGTAGACATAATCGTCCACAACTTTGAGCGTAGAGTCTCCGATCTTGATAGGATAGAGGTACTAGTCCATTGAAATGTTACATTTAGCATGCATTTGTTAGAGGACTCCATTTTTTATTTTTAGAAATGTGTCAGTTTAAAGTTCAATTCAAGCTTCTGGGGTTGCAACCCTCGTCCCACGGCCGCCATCTTGGACAAGGGGTCGGTTTTTATGGTTTATCTGATGAACTATAAGTCTCACAGCAAAAATGATTTAGCGTTTTTTGTTGCCAATAGGATTATCTACAACTTTTGACAAGTAACTTTTAGTCGTCGAAAGTAATGAACAAATTTTTCTTGCTAAAGCGAAAGCAGGATCATAATATCGTTGTTTGTCTTTCCCAAAGATAAAGCAAGCTCTAGAGAAGCCGATGAAGGCTGCGAACCTGATGCAGACCCAGGAAGTGATCTACTTGTTCCTGGTGGAGCGCGTCAGGAGTAACCTGCACATCGTGCTGTGCTTCAGTCCTATTGGGGAAGACTTCAGGTATCATGTTTGTATGTAGCGAACCTGATGCAGACCCAGGAAGTGATCTACTTGTTCCTGGTGGAGCGCGTCAGGAGTAACCTGCACATCGTGCTGTGCTTCAGTCCTATTGGGGAAGACTTCAGGTATCATGTTTGTATGTAGCGAACCTGATGCAGACCCAGGAAGTGATCTACTTGTTCCTGGTGGAGCGCGTCAGGAGTAACCTGCACATCGTGCTGTGCTTCAGTCCTATTGGGGAAGACTTCAGGTATCATGTTTGTATGTAGCGAACCTGATGCAGACCCAGGAAGTGATCTACTTGTTCCTGGTGGAGCGCGTCAGGAGTAACCTGCACATCGTGCTGTGCTTCAGTCCTATTGGGGAAGACTTCAGGTATCATGTTTGTATGTAGCGAACCTGATGCAGACCCAGGAAGTGATCTACTTGTTCCTGGTGGAGCGCGTCAGGAGTAACCTGCACATCGTGCTGTGCTTCAGTCCTATTGGGGAAGACTTCAGGTATCATGTTTGTATGTAGCGAACCTGATGCAGACCCAGGAAGTGATCTACTTGTTCCTGGTGGAGCGCGTCAGGAGTAACCTGCACATCGTGCTGTGCTTCAGTCCTATTGGGGAAGACTTCAGGTATCATGTTTGTATGTAGCGAACCTGATGCAGACCCAGGAAGTGATCTACTTGTTCCTGGTGGAGCGCGTCAGGAGTAACCTGCACATCGTGCTGTGCTTCAGTCCTATTGGGGAAGACTTCAGGTATCATGTTTGTATGTAGCGAACCTGATGCAGACCCAGGAAGTGATCTACTTGTTCCTGGTGGAGCGCGTCAGGAGTAACCTGCACATCGTGCTGTGCTTCAGTCCTATTGGGGAAGACTTCAGGTATCATGTTTGTATGTAGCGAACCTGATGCAGACCCAGGAAGTGATCTACTTGTTCCTGGTGGAGCGCGTCAGGAGTAACCTGCACATCGTGCTGTGCTTCAGTCCTATTGGGGAAGACTTCAGGTATCATGTTTGTATGTAGCGAACCTGATGCAGACCCAGGAAGTGATCTACTTGTTCCTGGTGGAGCGCGTCAGGAGTAACCTGCACATCGTGCTGTGCTTCAGTCCTATTGGGGAAGACTTCAGGTATCATGTTTGTATGTAGCGAACCTGATGCAGACCCAGGAAGTGATCTACTTGTTCCTGGTGGAGCGCGTCAGGAGTAACCTGCACATCGTGCTGTGCTTCAGTCCTATTGGGGAAGACTTCAGGTATCATGTTTGTATGTAGCGAACCTGATGCAGACCCAGGAAGTGATCTACTTGTTCCTGGTGGAGCGCGTCAGGAGTAACCTGCACATCGTGCTGTGCTTCAGTCCTATTGGGGAAGACTTCAGGTATCATGTTTGTATGTAGCGAACCTGATGCAGACCCAGGAAGTGATCTACTTGTTCCTGGTGGAGCGCGTCAGGAGTAACCTGCACATCGTGCTGTGCTTCAGTCCTATTGGGGAAGACTTCAGGTATCATGTTTGTATATAAGCGATGTATCTTATTTATTTAAAATTCAATTCACAAAACTGATACATAGGCAGACTTAATAAAAAAGAAAAAATCTAATTAACTCTAAACTTTCTTCGGTAGAACATTTGGTGGCTTAATTTATTGAGTTTTAATAACCCTACTTAGACTTCCTGCAAGGAATATGTTAAAAGAAATACGTTGAGGTACCGGTAACCCTGTATTCACATAACGAAACCATGGGCATCAGCTAGTGTGTAAAAAGGGTAGTCCTGACCTGGCCCAGCCCAAACCTTCCGATCTTAAATATTGCTTAAAGGTTTCGAAGAAAATTCCCACAGTATATAGACCGAATCAACGGCTTTTGGCGAAATGCTAGTAAGAAATAAATATCAACGTACATAATCATGACAGGAACCGCATCCGCCAATACCCGGCTCTGATCAACGCGACCACAACCAACTGGTTCCTGGAGTGGCCGCGCGAGGCGCTGCTGGAGGTCGCCTACAAGTTCCTGCAGGGAGTCGAACTGCTCGCTTCTATTACTGGACCCAGGGTAAAGGACTACATAAAAAAAAAACCGACTTAAAAAAAAAAACACAAAAAAGTGCAAAATAAACTTTAGAAGAAAAATCAGTTTCTGAAGTCGGTGACTTTTGTTTGTTTGGTTTCATTTTTTGCCACCGACTTCAGAAACTGATTTTTCTTCTAAAGTTTATTTTGCACTTTTTTGTGTTTTTTTTTGAAGTCGGTTTTATTTTTTGTTAAAAAGTTTTTATTTTTCATTTTTTAGTGGTTCACATGTTCATGAGTCAATGTGGGCAATGTAGTTTTTTTCTGAGTTTTGTTGATTTTTCAAAAACCGCTTGTCCGATTTCGATAAAAAAAATATGGGACCATTTCGGAAGTATACCCTTTCCAATAAAAAAAGAATTTTTCAAATCGGTTTGCAAGTGACGGCGTTATGCCCGAACAAACATAAAAAAAAAAAATACAAACATCCGAATTGAGAACCTCCTTCTTTTTTTAGAAGTCGGTTAAAAATCATTACCAGCCTTTTAATGTTCCCACTGCTGGGACACAGGCCTACTCTAGCCGAGGAATTGGGCGCAGTGCGGGTTGGTAGATGCCACATCCATTCGATTTATTCTAGGACCTGTCGGTTTCATCACGACGTTTTCCTTCACCGTTTTGAGAACAGTAATGATGAAATAAATTACACAAAGTAAGGCGCCTGCCTGGGTTCGACCTTACGACTTACTGCTCGTAAGTTGGGGCCGCCACCACTGGGCCACCACTGCTTACCAAACCTAATTTGTGTTAGTTGTACGAAATACAATCCCATATTTTTTCAGGTTCCTCCTCTTTACTTAAAAACAACTATATGGTGCCAACAGTCTCAGAGTAAAATGTCTGTGACAAACGGGCAGACAGACAGACAGGACCAGACTCACTTATAAGGTTCCCGTTTTTGCCGTTTGGCAAAAGAAGTCTAAAACTGTTTGTCCACCACTAGATCGGCAGACTGGAGTCCCTCATAGAGAGTCGCGAGGACGTACTGCGAGCGTCAGTAGCGTCCACCATGTCGCTCATACACTCCTCTGTAGGGAGGTACAGCGTCAGGATGTGGCAGGAGATGAGGAGGACCAACTACGTCACGCCCACCAACTATCTTGAACTCGTGGCGGGATATCAGGAGTAAGTTATACTATCATCATTCTCTTAGGACCTTATCATACTAGCGGATTGCGAACGTCCTCAAAGCGGAACGGGCGCGCAACGAATTCGGAACGGGCGCGCAACGAATTCGTTACGGACACACAACGAACACGCCGCGCATGCGCAGCGAATTCGTTGCGTACGCGCAACGAGATCGCCGCGAACAGTGTATGTGTAGTGTATTGTACGACGATAATTTGCTACACACATGCGACGAAAACGTAATGTATTCGCCACGCGTCCGCGACGTCTTCGCTGCGCAGCCGCGGCGTGTTCGCGACGCATTCGCTGCGCGTCCGCTCCGCCCCGCAGCCGCTTCCAAACCGCTAGTGTGATAAGGTCCTTATCCCAATTCATTTGGAGTCTATGTAGCGTGTCTTCTTCTCCCATACTTTTCTATTACTCATCTCATCAGACACCTCCTTTCCAGCAATATTCTCTTTCACTCAGTCCATCCATCATTTCTTTCTACTCTTTTAAACTCATCCTCAAAACTTTCCTCAGGACGTTTGCCTTATTGCCATACCAAAATAATCCTGGTATACTACTGATTTTATTTTCATTTTATTGTTTCACTGAAGATATTAAAATGTCATCTTTTAACTCTAAATATGTAGAAAAATTATAGGTAATTTTACACCCGTTGCCAATTATTTTGTCAGTCACGATACAAATATGAATAAAATAAAATAATAAACAATAATAATAATCAACTATTGCATTAAATTAAAAACCCGACTACGACAAAAAAAACGACGCTGAAAAAGTATGAAACAAGATTTTCAGGATAGAACAAAAAGAAAAGCCAAAGGTACATTCACCTGCAAAATAGCATGGATACTTTTAGTCTTTATTACTTGTGAATAGAGTTCAGAACTGTCCATGCATTTTTGAAGGTGACTGTACAAACCTAAAAACTTTAATACCGTGTGACTACGGCTTTTCTTTTTGTTCTATCCTGAAAATCTTGTTTCATACTTTTTCAGCGTCGTTTTTTTTGTCGTAGTCGGGTTTTAGTTTTTTACTTTTTTTTATTTAAACAATTTTGGTGTTAAATATTTTTTTTTACTCTTGACTTTTTGTCCGCTAGAGGGCGTGATTTTAAATTTGAGCAATATTTTGGAAATGTACAAGTGAGGCTCTTTTAAATGATACCAAACACGGCGTGTTTATCTCAATTTTTATTTTTTAAGCCTTACTTTTTGTCCACTAGAGGGCGCCAAATCGCTTTTTGTGACACGACACGTAGCCTATGTGCAGCGGACAATTAAGACGGTTCTAACGATACCTCATATGTCGAGTTCCGATAAGGAGATTAGAAGCTATGAGGGAACAGATGAAGATACACACATAATACACACATACAAACATACATACATAGCCAGTCAAAATCATAACCCTCCTTTGGCTTTGCCATAGTCGGGTAATAAAAATGAAAAATAAAAACATACATTTGTTTTTTTTTTATTCATTAATTAACTACTCATACAAATACTATTAATTGTTGTTTCCAGGATGCTGAAAGCCAAGCGCATAGAGATAGCTCTACAAGCCAACAAACTCCGCAACGGACTGGGCAAGGTGGAGGAGACCACTAAACTGGTCGGACAGATGTCTGAGGAACTGGCCGAGGCTAAGGTATGAGACCTTTCTAGACGTAGTTAGATTCAGTGTGTAGTCTGCGGTTTGCAGTAGCGGGAACCTTTATCGATAGACCTTTATACTCCAATAGGAATTTCTGAAAAAGGTAGATTCATCATCATCAGCCTATATGTTCCCACTGCAGGGACTCAGGCCTCCTCTCTAGGAGAGGGATGGGCTATAATCCACCACGCGGGCCCAGTGCGGATTGGTAGATGTCGCATATCTTCGAAGTTTTGGTTCTAAGACATGCCGGTTTCCTCACGATGTTTTCCTTCACCGTTTTGAGAGCAGCGGTGATGAAATAAATTACACAAAGTAATGCGCCTGCCTGGGTTCGAACCCACGACCAACTGTTCGTAAGTCGGGGCCGCTACCACTGGGCCACCACTGCTCTAAAGGTAGTTTGGTTCCACAGAATGTTAGGTTTTTTCACTTGCTTCATCATGATCATTCACACCGCCAGAATTCACCCTCTGCTGGAGCGCCAAACATCTTTTTTCAGCTTTATATGGTGGAAGAGACACGGTGGTACGTACTCAGTACATCATTGTGAACCCACCACGTCCCCCACATAGACATTCATCATAAGTATTAAAAAAAAAACGTTCCTTATATTTAGATCGTGTAGGTATTGCACTTTTGTAGGGAACATAATAATAATAACTTTATTTCCAAAAATTGCAATTTACATAGAACGTTTTGGTTATTACAAATCAGATTATGACAGTAAGTTTATTTAAATTGCATAAGTCTCCGATTGTACCACTGACACCCAAGCTAAGATTAAACTTGTGTTAAGGGTGCCAGGGCTCTCTCTATTAATCTATTTTTCAAGTTACATATAAACCAGTACGGAGTTAACAGCTGACTTCCATCTTGAATTTAGATTTCTTCTGAACAATGCCAGTACAAACTAATGTTTTCCCATTTACGTTTGTAGATCCAAGTCGGTGAATACACAGAACAGTGCATTGAATACATGGGCGTGATCAACGTGCAACAACGCAACGCCGACGAGCAACAACGCAGCGTTGCAGCCAGGAGTAAGAAGACCATGGAGGAAGAGGTTCAGTGTAAGAAGTTGGCTGATGCTGCCATGAGGGACTTGGCTAGTGCCATGCCGGCTCTAGAAGAGGCTATCAAGGTAAGACCCGGATATCTTAATACAGCTTATTAATTATTTCCGTCCAGGAACATTTACAACCAGTCTAGACATCATATCTTCATACTCTGTCTGTGTATCTGTCTGTCTGTGTGTACTCTGTCTGTATATCTGTTGTGTCTCTGTCTGTCTGTCTGTTCTGTCTCTTCTCTCTTTGTACCTACCATATACTCAGAAATAAATATTATTCTATTCTATAGACCCCTCCCGTCCATACAGACGCGCCAACAGAATCGGTAGTTCGTCTCCAAGAAAATAAAAGACAATATTATCGTCATCATTTTTAATGGGGTTGCTGCAGGATGTCCTCTTTCACCCCCTTTGAATTATTTGGTAAACGGTGTATCTGTATTTACACACGCTTGACGTAACAAGGAATCGTAGAAGAACAATGAAAAGTAATCCTACAGAGAACCCGGACATCGAATGGATATAATATCTACTGCTTGGATATGAAGGAGACTTCTCCACTGGTCAAACAGTCGAGCATGCTACCTTGTCACCCCTCTATACGCTAAAATTTTACACTTAATACATAAACTCACGCCCTTTTCCCATGAGGGGAGGCAGAAATCACGGAACGAACCTCTTGCTACGATCCTTACATACTCCCTTTGCCTCGTCCACGTTCATACATCTAGTCATACATGCAATATTATTTGATAATATGACCTTATTAAAATTTTCTCATAGGCCTTGGACGCATTGAACAAGAAGGATATCACAGAAGTAAAGTCTTACGCGAAGCCGCCGTATAAAGTCGAGATGGTGTTGGAAGCTGTACTCATATTGCTACAGGTAATGTATTGCTATTTTGCGTGTCGGGTTCGATCTCCACATCATCATCATCATCATCATCATTCTCCTGCCCTTATCCCAATTCATTTGTGGTCGGCGCAACATGTCTTCTTCTTCCATACTTCCCTATTTCTCGTCATCTCAGCAGTCACCTAGTTTCTAGCCATATCATCCTTCACACAGTCCATCCATCGTTTCTTTGGCCTTCTAGCCATCTACACTCATACTCAACATTTTCCTCACAACATTTCCTTCATTCCTTCGCATCACATGTCCATACCACGACAATCGATTACCAATCAACTTTTCATTCACTGGCGCCACTTTCAGACTTCCTCTTATGTACTCATTCCTTATTTTATCCTTTCGCGTCACACCACACATCCCTCTTAGCATTCTCATCTCAGCCACATGCAATTGCCTTTCATTTATCCCTTTTGTGGCCCAACATTCTGATCCATACACGACAGCAGGTCTAACCATGGTCTTGTAAATTTTCCCCTTGAGTTTAAGGGGAATGCGGAACATATATTTGTATGGCCTACAGATAGTTGTTTCGGGTCTGGATGTCTGGGTATGTGAGTTTTTAAAGAAAGAAAGAAGAAAGAGATGCTTACCAACAAAACGATTCCACGAATCCAATATCAGAGTACCTACAATATGAGTCTGAGTTTGTTCCTCCAATTACATTTGACCACCAGAAAGAGCCAACCTGGACCGAAGCAAAGCGCCAACTAGGCGACCAGTACTTCCTGGACCGCTTGCGAGACTTCGACAAGGACAACATCACGGACAAGATCCTGAAGAAGATCGGCACTTACACAGCGAAGCCCGACTTCGACCCCGAGATCGTGGGCACCGTGTCTGCGGCCGCTAAGTCGCTGTGTCTGTGGGTGCGGGCTATGGAGAAGTATGGCAAGATCTACAAGTAAGTCTCCAAGTGTCTGCGGCCGCTAAGTCGCTGTGTCTGTGGGTGCGGGCTATGGAGAAGTATGGCAAGATCTACAAGTAAGTCTCCAAGTGTCTGCGGCCGCTAAGTCGCTGTGTCTGTGGGTGCGGGCTATGGAGAAGTATGGCAAGATCTACAAGTAAGTCTCCAAGTGTCTGCGGCCGCTAAGTCGCTGTGTCTGTGGGTGCGGGCTATGGAGAAGTATGGCAAGATCTACAAGTAAGTCTCCAAGTGTCTGCGGCCGCTAAGTCGCTGTGTCTGTGGGTGCGGGCTATGGAGAAGTATGGCAAGATCTACAAGTAAGTCTCCAAGTGTCTGCGGCCGCTAAGTCGCTGTGTCTGTGGGTGCGGGCTATGGAGAAGTATGGCAAGATCTACAAGTAAGTCTCCAAGTGTCTGCGGCCGCTAAGTCGCTGTGTCTGTGGGTGCGGGCTATGGAGAAGTATGGCAAGATCTACAAGTAAGTCTCCAAGTGTCTGCGGCCGCTAAGTCGCTGTGTCTGTGGGTGCGGGCTATGGAGAAGTATGGCAAGATCTACAAGTAAGTCTCCAAGTGTCTGCGGCCGCTAAGTCGCTGTGTCTGTGGGTGCGGGCTATGGAGAAGTATGGCAAGATCTACAAGTAAGTCTCCAAGTGTCTGCGGCCGCTAAGTCGCTGTGTCTGTGGGTGCGGGCTATGGAGAAGTATGGCAAGATCTACAAGTAAGTCTCCAAGTGTCTGCGGCCGCTAAGTCGCTGTGTCTGTGGGTGCGGGCTATGGAGAAGTATGGCAAGATCTACAAGTAAGTCTCCAAGTGTCTGCGGCCGCTAAGTCGCTGTGTCTGTGGGTGCGGGCTATGGAGAAGTATGGCAAGATCTACAAGTAAGTCTCCAAGTGTCTGCGGCCGCTAAGTCGCTGTGTCTGTGGGTGCGGGCTATGGAGAAGTATGGCAAGATCTACAAGTAAGTCTACAACTACTAACTAACCTAGAAGCAGTGGTGGCGGCCTCGACGACTTACAAACAGTTCGAACCCAGTCGGGCGCAAAAATTGTGTTATTTGTTTCATCACCACTGCTCTCAAAACGGTGAAGGAAACCATCGTGAGGAAACCGGCATGTCTTAGAACCAAAAAAAAATCGAAGACATCTGACATCTACCATCCCGCACTGGGCCCGCGATCGCTCTCCTAGAGAGGAGGCCTAAGTCTCTGCAGTGGGAATATTATAGGCTGATGATGATTGACTTGTGACGTCACTTTTCGGTTATAAAATTACTGCAATGTGACGTCACACGCGTTTTCAAAGCACTGTTTCGTTTTTATTTACGTTAAAAAAGAAATGTGTTCATTATTTTTTAGAAATCTATTTGACGGACTAATAATTTTTTTTTGTCACCTACCCTATTAAACTGATCTTTTCCCAACCAGGATAGTGAAACCAAAGAAGGAACGTCTAGAAGAAGCCCTGGAGTCTCTTCGCATGAAGCAGCAGATCTTAGCAGAAGCGCGCGCGAAGTTACGTGAACTTAGCGAGATGATCGCTCGACTGCAGAAGGAGTACGACGAGAAACTGGCGCAGAAGGAAGAGCTGGAGCGTAAGTCTAGGATGCTGCAGCTCAAGTTGGAGAGAGCTGAGGCCTTGATCACTGGACTGTCTGGTAAGATTCTACAAGTCTGTCACTGGACCATACGCTACCGCCCGTAAGATTTGTTGCCTCCTGATCAGCAGGTCTAAGTAGCAAAATGTCCAACAGCGCAAAATGTCTAATGAGCAGTAAGTCTACTTAGCAAAATGTCCATGAAGCAAAACGTCCAACTATCAGATGGTCTGTATAGCAGAATATCTATTTAGCAAAAAGTCATTTTTAAAATGTGTACACTCATGATAGAAACTAAAAGTCATTTGTAAAATTACATAAATTTATTTTATAAAAAAAAGTCTGGGTTAAAATAACTCTTCAATAGCCTCTTCAATGTTATTAGGAAATTTGGCGCACAAACTCCCCTGTATTTATTCATCTAATATCCTTTTGATATGGCCAAGGTTTACCAAAAATTCAAAGGGACTAACTTTTTGACCTTCAAGCTTTTGCAGCTCTCTTTTGTATTTGGTATTAAACATTAGTCTGTATGTACATAATATTGTAATGCTGTGTCCATTTCCCTCCCGATGAAATGTGTGTGTTGAATTTTGTGTCTGAGTATCCAGACATTTTTAGAATCTGACGATTTGCTAAATAGACGTTCTGCTATACAGACCATCTGATAGTTGGACGTTTTGCTACTTAGACTTTCTGATCAGGAGGCGATTTGTTGACTAAGGGTCCGTACACACCACAGATCAGATATAGATTGACCCAGATAACGCAAGTATCACGATCTGTATGAAAACCAAGCGTACCATTTTTAGGACTACCTATTATGACGTCACAAGCACTGTAAATCGGAAAATGAAATCGGTTCAAAGACTCCGCCGTGTACGACGCCTTTAGCACCAGCGCCGACGTCCGACTAGCGCTATACACTGATACAGACTGAGCGCGAAAGTGCCCACTTACGATATTTGTACGTAAGCTAGGCACGAAAAGAGGCACGCGAAGTTGTTGCTCTTGCGTTATCTGAGGTCTATCTCTTTGGTCACACTGACTCGGAGAGGAGAGTAGATTTTTTAACAGAGTTTTGAATTATTGTAATATGATTTATTTTTATATGTCACTACGCGTTAGGTTTGCTCTTGAGAGTTCTCAATAACAAAAGAAGTGATAACTATGTTAACCTCTGTGAGAAAATATTTATTTTTATATTATTTATTTATTACACACTTAGAAATGCCCATTTAATAGAATAAAATTATTTATTTACTACCTACTACCTTCATCCGTGTGTCACTGCGGGGGGCCTACTGAAAACCAGCGCTGAGTGTTTTACACCCAGCATATGCTGAGTTGGTTACCCTTTCGTTATGGGCATGCTCAGCGCAGTTGAGCTGTTTAATTAATTGTTAAGCTGTTTGTTGTTATTTGTTTATGTATGTGCTGCTCTTTTGTGTTGCTGCTGTCCATTAGCGAATAAATACATATTCTATTCTAGTCTATTCTTGATATGTATTTTTTTTTAAGAGAATGATGATGATTCAAAACATTGTTTTATACATGATAAAAATCTGCTCTCCTTTCCGAGCCGGTTGGTGTGAATGGACCAACCGGCTACGTTTTTGCACACATAACATATTTTTTTTATACCTCCTACATCCCAGGCGAGAAGGAACGCTGGGAGTTGACAGTGGAACGCTTGGACAAGGAGTTCGAGAACCTTCCGGGAGACTGTCTGATCGCGACCGGCTTCGTGGCCTACCTCGGGCCCTTCGTGTCGGAGTACCGCGAGGCGCTCATGTCGGATTGGTTCATGGAGGTTAGTTCGAGCTAAACTAAGACTGCTTTGTGATAACAAAATGTGTGTCTGGATAGATGCACATTTATTGCCATGGCTCATTTTTTTAATCCATGAAAAAAGAATCTTGAATTATGGCTATTACAGAATGGACACAATGTTAAATAGGGTACCATCTATCTGGCAGAAACTTGATGCTCCGAAATTTATTTGGCATACCACACTTGGCATATTCTTCTTTGAACGAATGTGTTTATGGCAGAACAATTATTTAATAGAATACTCATTTCGCAGAATGTTTAAATAGCTGAATTTTCAATGGCATACTTTTAAGATGGCAGAATTTTATTTGGTAGATTATTATAAGGTATAACGACCGTCTCGCGAAAGTATCCTTTATGGGCGGCATGGGCACCGGGCCGTAGGCCGACGAAGGAGGCCGGCGGAGGCCCGGCACTTCGGGGACAGAAGATATTAGTGTTATGTAATATGCGAGCGAAGCGAGCGCGCGTCATGGAGTACATGCGTTGCATGTATGAGTGACGTCATTATTATTATTAATAATAATAATAATAATAATAATTATTATTTTTGACATACCAACATTTAATGTTCTCAGCTAGAAATTTTAGCCGGGGTGAGCTGATAATAATTATTAATAATAATTATTATTATTATTGCATGTTACACGTATGTATGAAATGAAATGCGTGCCAAAAGACGATTCTGATTATGAATTTTCGGCGAAATGATGGTTCTGGAAATGAAGTTTATGCTCAAAGATGATTCTGACTTACAAAATTATGCGTTTTGAATGTATGGTAAATGAGTGTATGCCAAATGATTTTCTGCGAAATGAAGTTTCTGCCATCCACTGTTATGCAAAACAAAATTCGGGTATAAAAAATTCTGCCAAAAAAGGTAGACCCTGTTAAATAACCTAATCTCTTTTGCGTTAAGCCGAAAATATAATAGGGTAGTTGACAAAAAAGAAACAATCTAATTAGTCCCTCTGATAGATTTACAAAAAATATTGGATACATATTTTTTCTTTTTTCACGTAAACAAAAAATGAAGACAGTACTTCGAAAACTCGTGTGACGTTACATTGCAGTACATTTTTTACCACGTAATAAAATCACAAGCTCCCTTTGACGCGTGTTATCTTCGTAAATTTTTATTAATTTTATAAAACAAAAAACATGTATCCAATATTTTTCGATAATCTAACTGACGGATTTAACGGAATTTTTTTTAAGTCAGGAAACCCTCCCTATTCATATGTTTTTAGCCAAATTTGGTGTTACTGTAGGTGGTCAACGAGAATTTGCCAGTCACTTTGGATCTTAACATGCAGAAGTTCTTGCTAGATGACGCCACGCTCAGAGATTGGAACTACATGGGATTACCTGGTTAGCATTAATTAGTTACACCATATAGTAACGTAAATGGATATGTAGACGCATTTAGTACGTAGATCTACATTTCACGAGTCATGTTGTCCCATGTACTCGTAGAAGTCAAAACGTATTATCTTGTGAATAATCAGCCTATAATGTCCCCACTGTACAGGCATCCTTTGAGAGCAGTGATGATAAAATAAATTACACAAATCGATCGTCGTGTAGTGGTGTCTAACAACGTTTATCCGCCGTTGTAGTGCTGCAACAATCTTCTTGCTATTTATTATACCCTTTTATTTAATTATTAAAAATTAATTAATTAATTAATTTATTTATTTATTAATTTAAAATTAACGCAACTCTGGCCCCCAAGATACAGGCACAGCCTAGTTTGGGGACCTCTGTTTCATAACCATGTTTAATTATAACTGTTACATTTATTATTAACGTTAAGTTAGATTAAGAATTTATTGTAACAACGATTTAATAAAGATTTATTATTATTATTATTATTTTGTAGGTTGGGAAATCATCAAATGAGCCGCTTTGGGTGGAGCGAAAAGGATTCTCAGACTTCTACTGACTAAAAACCACCCATGTTCCTTCTTAGTCCTTTGTGTCGAGGCCGCGGTATCTCTTTCGAATAACCCGCAGCCCGTTTACTATCCCTCTGTTGTAGACGACACGTTCAGCGCAGAGAACGGCATCATAGTGGTACGTGCGACACGTTGGCCACTCGCTGTGGACCCACAGGGACAGGCACTTATCTGGATCTCACGCCTCGAGGAGCCGAACGGCATACAGGTTAAACAGACATACTTACATAAACATCTATATATATAAAAAAAAAAAAAAAAATTGTATAAAAGGAGAACTGACTGACTGACATATCAACGTACAGCCGAAACTACTGGGGCTAGGAATGTGAAATTTTGCACACGGCTTCCTATTATAATATTGGGGAGCACTAAGAAGGGGTTTTTGGAAATTTAACCTTTAAGGGGGTGAAAAGGGAGATGAAAGTTTGTATGGAAAATCGACACTTTTGTAGTTGAACCGACATCCACGCGGGCGAAGCCGTGGGCAAAAGCTAGTACATACATAAATAAACTGACCCCCTTTTCCCATTGGAGTGTAGGCAGAAATCACGAAACGCCAGCTGCTACTATTCTTACATACACGTTTTGCCTCGTCAACATTCATACATCTGGTCATACACGAGTGCTACGCACCTGTCCTTTCTAAAGAACCTCAGTAATAAGGTCAGTGTATAAGGTTCCATTTAAATAGGTGGACAAATTTTAACACAGCGTTCAGTAGGTCTAACCAAAGATATCTAAACAAAAAAAAAAACATTAAATAAAGCGATTTTTTTTTACTTAATAGTAGATTAGTAGACAAGGGCTGTAAGGCATCAATTGCAGCCCGAGATATTTAGGCGCACGAGCGCAGCGAGGGCGCCAATAGTTCGAGGGTGCAATTGATGCTTACACCCGAGCTAACTACTCTGCTTTACATCTCGATTATGAGGTAAGAAGAAAAAAACCGGCATTACAAGAATAAAGTTTTCAAATATCTCTCTTTAGAACTTTCAGGCAAAATATTGTTAATTGCTGCTTCAGCTTCCATTTTCATTGAATCGTGAGTGCAGCTTATATCTTCATCACTTGCAGAACTCATGTTTTTTTCCTAATTAGCACGTAATTATAAAAAAAAATTCAAAAACAAACAATATTGAAAGTAAAGTTTTCTATTACCGCCTTTTTCATCTCTTTTTAAAATTTTTTTTTTCAAGAACGATATTGAGCTTCGCCGTTCGATATTTAAAATTGATGACTATTCAGCCTCGCCCACACAGGCGGTATACTCATACGAAGACAAGGCTGAATAGCGAAGCGACCTCTTTTGTCATTGGGCTGAATGCATGATGTCTATTGCCAGTACTATGATGGTTAGATGTACGCGAACTTTTTGAAAGAGTAAAGTGTTTTTTTTTAATTACTTACCGCCCTAGGGCTTTTCTTGCGACATTAATGCCCTGGAGCGCTAATTGGTCACCTACAAGCCCCATTTGGGGGTAATAAGGACCTACTTACCGAATATGAGAGATGTAAAATAATAAATTTCCAGCACTCGTAGAACAAACTCATCCTTTATGAGTAGGTACTTAAATGCGATTTTCTTTTTTTTTTTACCATCGTCCTTATTTTGCTGGTCTGAATGATTTCTGAAATTTTGTCCACCTATTTTAATGGGACCATATATTTTATTTCACATAGGCGTAGGCCACTGATAAAACGTCGACAATGTGTATGGTTCGGGTTGGCCGTTTCCTATGGACAAAAAACAAGGCAAGAAACTCATCAACAGTATATCACGTACAAAAATATCGACTATAACAAAAAACCATTCTTTTTTGGAGAGTAACCACCAATTAGCCTGTTACTTTTAAAATCAAAACACGCAGACAGGTTATTAAAATAATAAAATAAATAAAAAGAGAAGTCCTGACTGACTGACTCATCAACGCCCAGCTCAAACCCTTGGACCTAGAAAGCTGAAATTTGCACAGAGGTTCCCTTTATAATGTAGATAAGGAATAAGGAAGGATTTTTCGAAATTCAACCCATAAGAGATTTAAATAGGGGATGAAAGTTTGTATGAAAATTTGACATTTTCACGCGAAGCCGCTGGCAAAAGCTAGTTCAAATAAAATGACAATTACCGTCTCCAGATCGTCGACTTCGGCCAGCCAAACTACCTGAAGATAATGGAGGTCTGTCTCTCGACGGGCAAACCCATCATCATCCAGAACGTAGGCGAAGTCCTGGACCCGTCCATCGCACCCATCCTGGAAAAGGCTGTCGTGACCATCGGTAACTCCAAGGTCATCAAGTTTAATGACAAGATGGTGTCCTACCATCCTAACTTCCGGTTTTATTTGACGACTAAGCTTGGTGAGTTCCTTCTCTTTCTCTATGTCTGTTTTCAGGTGTTTGTGCATTTTGGTGTAAGTTTTTTTTTTACTCTTGACTTTTTTTCCGCTAGAGGGCGTGATTTTAAATTTGAGCAATATTTTGGAAATGTACAAGTGCGGCCCTTTCAAGTGATACCAAACACGGCGTATTTATCTCCATTTTTATTTTTTAAGCCTTACTTTTTTCCGCTAGAGGGCGCCAAATCGCTTTTTGTGACACGTCACGTAGCCTATGTTCAGCGGAAAATTAAGACGGTTCCAACGATACCTCATATGTCGAGTTCCGATAAGTAGATTAGAAGCTGTGAGGGAACAGATGAAGATACTCACATACATATAAACATACATACATAGCCAGTCAAAATCATAACCCTCCTTTGGCTTTGCCGTAGTCCGGTAAAAAGAGGATACTTGCTCAGCGTCGCTCGCATGGCAGAACAACCACTGAGAGACGCAATTGCTTCAGACCAAAATTGTAGATCATGAAATTGTTTGCACTTTCCTTCTGAGATGTCACTTCTACTGTAACTGAACTTTTTGGGGTGGTAATTTGAACTTTATGTAGTTTAAAACCGTCTAAAGTTCACACGGTCAACATAATGTTTATCCATTTGACCAGAATCTGACACATTTATTAAATACGCTGCAGAAAATGCTGATATAAACGTATGCACTTTAAATACTAGAACCTAAACAGCCTTTTTAATTATCTGTCTGCCCACTAGGCAACCCTGTGTACACACCAGAAACCCTAACAAAGACGACGATGGTCAACTTCGCGGTAAAGGAGCAAGGCCTCACCGCTCAACTGCTGGGTATCGTGGTACGCAAGGAGAGGCCACAGCTGGAACAGATGAAGGACACGCTCGTGCTCTCCATAGCGCACAACAAGAAAGTCTTGGTGAGTTGTAATGTTCAACATTAGTCAACTTCGCGGTAAAGGAGCAAGACCTCACCGCTCAACTGCTGGGTATCGTGGTACGCAAGGAGAGGCCACAGCTGGAACAGATGAAGGACACGCTCGTGCTCTCCATAGCGCACAACAAGAAAGTCTTGGTGAGTTGTAATGTTCAACATTAGTCAACTTCGCGGTAAAGGAGCAAGGCCTCACCGCTCAACTGCTGGGTATCGTGGTACGCAAAGAGAGGCCACAGCTGGAACAGATGAAGGACACGCTCGTGCTCTCCATAGCGCACAACAAGAAAGTCTTGGTGAGTTGTAATGCTCAACATTAGTCAACTTCGCGGTAAAGGAACAAGGCCTCACCGCTCAACTGCTGGGTATCGTGGTACGCAAGGAGAGGCCACAGCTGGAACAGATGAAGGACACGCTCGTGCTCTCCATAGCGCACAACAAGAAAGTCTTGGTAAGTTGTAATGTTCAACATTAGTCAACTTCGCGGTAAAGGAGCAAGGCCTCACCGCTCAACTGCTGGGTATCGTGGTACGCAAGGAGAGGCCACAGCTGGAACAGATGAAGGACACGCTCGTGCTCTCCATAGCGCACAACAAGAAAGTCTTGGTGAGTTGTAATGCTCAACATTAGTCAACTTCGCGGTAAAGGAACAAGGCCTCACCGCTCAACTGCTGGGTATCGTGGTACGCAAGGAGAGGCCACAGCTGGAACAGATGAAGGACACGCTCGTGCTCTCCATAGCGCACAACAAGAAAGTCTTGGTGAGTTGTAATGCTCAACATTAGTCAACTTCGCGGTAAAGGAACAAGGCCTCACCGCTCAACTGCTGGGTATCGTGGTACGCAAGGAGAGGCCACAGCTGGAACAGATGAAGGACACGCTCGTGCTCTCCATAGCGCACAACAAGAAAGTCTTGGTGAGTTGTAATGTTCAACATTAGTCAACTTCGCGGTAAAGGAGCAAGGCCTCACCGCTCAACTGCTGGGTATCGTGGTACGCAAGGAGAGGCCACAGCTGGAACAGATGAAGGACACGCTCGTGCTCTCCATAGCGCACAACAAGAAAGTCTTGGTGAGTTGTAATGTTCAACATTAGTCATCTTCGCGGTAAAGGAGCAAGGCCTCACCGCTCAACTGCTGGGTATCGTGGTACGCAAGGAGAGGCCACAGCTGGAACAGATGAAGGACACGCTCGTGCTCTCCATAGCGCACAACAAGAAAGTCTTGGTGAGTTGTAATGTTCAACATTAGTCAACTTCGCGGTAAAGGAGCAAGACCTCACCGCTCAACTGCTGGGTATCGTGGTACGCAAGGAGAGGCCACAGCTGGAACAGATGAAGGACACGCTCGTGCTCTCCATAGCGCACAACAAGAAAGTCTTGGTGAGTTGTAATGTTCAACATTAGTCAACTTCGCGGTAAAGGAGCAAGGCCTCACCGCTCAACTGCTGGGTATCGTGGTACGCAAAGAGAGGCCACAGCTGGAACAGATGAAGGACACGCTCGTGCTCTCCATAGCGCACAACAAGAAAGTCTTGGTGAGTTGTAATGCTCAACATTAGTCAACTTCGCGGTAAAGGAACAAGGCCTCACCGCTCAACTGCTGGGTATCGTGGTACGCAAGGAGAGGCCACAGCTGGAACAGATGAAGGACACGCTCGTGCTCTCCATAGCGCACAACAAGAAAGTCTTGGTGAGTTGTAATGTTCAACATTAGTCAACTTCGCGGTAAAGGAGCAAGGCCTCACCGCTCAACTGCTGGGTATCGTGGTACGCAAAGAGAGGCCACAGCTGGAACAGATGACGGACACGCTCGTGCTCTCCATAGCGCACAACAAGAAAGTCTTGGTGAGTTGTAATGCTCAACATTAGTCAACTTCGCGGTGAAGGAGCAAGGCCTCACCGCTGAACTGCTGGGTATCGTGGTACGCAAGGAGAGGCCACAGCTGGAACAGATGAAGGACACGCTCGTGCTCTCCATAGCGCACAACAAGAAAGTCTTGGTGAGTTGTAATGCTCAACATTAGTCAACTTCGCGGTATAGGAACAAGGCCTCACCGCTCAACTGCTGGGTATCGTGGTACGCAATGAAGAACACGCTCGTGCTCTCCATAGCGCACAACAAGAAAGTCTTGGTGAGTTGTAATGCTCAACATTAGTCAACTTCGCGGTAAAGGAACAAGGCCTCACCGCTCAACTGCTGGGTATCGTGGTACGCAATGAAGAACACGCTCGTGCTCTCCATAGCGCACAACAAGAAAGTCTTGGTGAGTTGGATAATGCTCAGCGTACTCAAACTATAGTAGCTTGGTTCTGGGCTGAGACAATAGGGGACCGGACTGAGTCGAAACATATGATTCTGTTTAGTCCGTCAGTTAGATTATCGAAAAATATTGAATACGTGTTTTTTGTTTTATCAAATCAATAAAAATTGACGAAGATAAAGCGCGCCAAAGATCATGGAGTGGGGCTTGAAACGTCATTTGAAGGTACAAAATGTACTAGCATATGTCGTCACACGAGTTTTCGAAGCACTGTATCGTCTTCATCTTTTGTTTACGTGAAAAAAGAAAAAATATGTGGTCAATATTTTTTGGAAATCTATCTGACGGACTAATTCGTTTTTTTCGTCCGATCCCCTACGCTAAGAAGAAGAACCCAAGGTAAAGCATCAGTGCCTTTAAACCAACAACCTCCTACTGTTCCTCATTGTGTGGTTAGTGCCTAAGACCTGTAACGTAGGGCTATTGCGTATCTTCTAATGACAGTGGATACCATATAGTGTCTATCAAATAACTGTCAAATGGTGAGTTTTTAAGAAAAAAATGTACCAAACCATAACCAATTTACAGTTAATGTATGGACACATTAAGATAGCCACTGACTTTAAAAAGATACGCAATAGCCCTACAGCTGGTGTCAGAGTTATTATGCCGCCCATAGCCTCTGACTTGGCTTACATGCCATCGAGAAAGCTGGTTTCCTCACGATGTTTTCTTTCACCGAAGCAACTGACAATTTAACTTTTTAAACTTTCGCGATTTGTACACATTATAAAACACTATCGAAACGGGTCTTATCGCGATATTCTTTTTAACGAGGTAAACAGGTACCTACTTGTTTCCCGACGTTTCGACCGCCTTGCAGCGATCGTGGTCACGGGAGGACGTCGGGAAACAAGTAGGTTTTGGGGGCCGAGTCACCCGCGTCCGTAGGAAAGTACCCTTTAGTGAATCCCTACACGTGGCCCCTGGGTGGTGCTAATCAGGTGACATAACTGGTGGTAGGTTTCGACCGCAGGCTTGCGACCACCCACCGGGCAAAGACGTGCCGCCAAACGGCCTAGCCGTGTTCCGGTACGATGCCCGGTGTAGCCTATTGAGGAGTTGGGTCGAAATAGTTGCTCCACTGCACGCAGACCAATCTGGCTCTCGCTGGTATGGGCGTATCGGGAGGCTAGTCGCGGAGGGTAGCGGGATCCGAGGCACGGTGCACCGCTGGCCGACCGCAGGTAGTTGGGGGCCCAAGTAGTGTGCTAGCCACACACGAAAGGCTGCCCTACCAACTGTCGAAAAATCCCGGAATGCACCATCGTGCTGGTTGGCGACCAGATGAGAGGGCCCGATGGACTTTCCGGGGGGGCTCGGGCGTCCCCGCAGTCTCCAGACTAGTCCCCCAGTCGATACCATCCTTCCAGTGCGTGTCTGAAGGTTAGCAGCGTGGAGCCTCATTTCACTTCCTTCTCCTCTCCTTCCTTCACTCCTTATAAAATGGCAAAACGAAAAAAGAGCAAAGTTAAACAGCGGCTGCACTCCCTCTCTCTTAAAGTGCACCTCAGTAACATCCGAGGTCTGCACTCCAATCTCGTCGCAGTCCATCACCACCTCGAGACTGAAAAACCAGCTCTTTTGTTTTTGTCGGAGACGCAGATCGGATGTCCGTCAGACGTGTCGTACCTTTCATACCCAGGGTTTACCCTGGAGCACAATTTTAAACCACGTGCGGGTGTATGCATGTACGCCCGGGACGACATCTGTTATCGGCGTCTCCGCAACCTTGAAGACTCAAGGTTTTCTGCACTTTGGGCTCTGGTGGACACTGGCATAGATAAAATTATTTATGCCTGTGTCTACCGCTCGCATAGCGGTGATCAGGAGACAACCAGGCTTACACAGTACCTTAGTGAGGCGGCGGATGTGGCTCAGCAGAGGTACCCTTCTGCCCAGTTTGTGCTACTGGGGGATTTTAATGCCCACCACCAGGAGTGGCTCTTCCCATACCAGTGCACAGATCATGCTGGACGAGAGACGCATAGGCTAGCGCTAGCGTTAAATCTCACCCAGCTGGTCCAGGGAGCAACGAGGGTGCCTGATGTTGAATCGCACACAGCCAATTGCTTGGACCTTCTGCTGACTACAGATCCAGACCGCTACTCGGTTGAGATTTCTTCACCTTTAGGTAGTTCCGACCATTGTCTGGTGAAATCTGTATCTGTCTACTCCCCGCCCGATCCCAGCCTTAAAGGCACTCGGCGGGTCTGGCGATACAAGTCAGCAGATTGGGATGAGATGCGATCTTTCTTCGCATGTTATCCTTGGCAGTCTTCTTGCTTCTCTTCAGATGATCCTTCGGAGTGCGCAGATGCTGTGACAGATGTTTTGAGGCAGGGGATGGAGTACTACATTCCGTTCTCTGACTTAACAATGTCCGGCGAAGCTCGACCATGGTTTGGCGCTGAGTGTAATCGCGCTGAAGCGCTCAAGCATGAAGCGTACCTAGCATGGGCCGATGCTCGAATCTGTAAGGCAAATAACGTAGGTCAGAAGAAGAGAGCCTTTAATAGGGCTGCCAAGTCCTGCAAGAAGGTGTTGCGGAAAGCTCGGTTCGACCACGTTAGCCGAATAGGGACAAAACTTGCTTCGTACCCTGCTGGTAGTAAAGCATTTTGGTCCCTGGCTAAGTCGGTCGAATCGAACTTCTGTCGTCCCTCACTTCCACCACTGCTTAAACCCGACGGGTCACTGGCCCACTCCGCTGAAGATAAGGCAAATTTATTTGCCACTCTTTTTGCGGAATCTTCACGTCTTGACAGCGGCGACGCCAGCCCCTCGGCCTCTCCTGCTGGATGCGATACGAGTATGTCGGACATTCGCATCCATCGGAAGGACGTCTGTAGGGTGCTGCGTAATCTTGACGTGAACAAAGCTAGTGGCCCTGACGGAATACCGGCAATTGTACTGAAGACGTGTGCGCCTGAATTGTCTCCGATCTTGACACGCCTGTTTCGCCTCTCGTTTGAGACTGGTAAAGTACCGAAAGCTTGGAAGCAGGCTAACGTGCAACCCGTGCCCAAAAAGGGCAGTCGAGCTGATCCGGCCAACTACAGGCCTATTTCAGTCACGTCCGTACTCTGTAAGACTATGGAGCGTGTACTGAATAGAAAGCTCCTGGCATACCTAGAAGCCAATGATATCCTCAGTGACCGGCAGTATGGCTTTCGCCAAAACAGGTCTACTGGGGATCTTCTAGCGTATGCCATTCACATCTGGAGTGAGGCCATTGAGAAACACGGAGAAGCGCTTGCCGTTTCCCTCGATATCTCAAAGGCTTTCGACAGGGTGTGGCATGAAAGCCTTATTGCAAAGCTTCCTTCTTTCGGTCTACCTGCTGGACTTTGTGCTTGGATTGCAGACTTCCTGAGGGATCGGTCTATTCGAGTGGTCATTGATGGCTGCTCGTCTGACCAATTGGCTATCAATGCCGGGGTGCCTCAGGGGTCGGTTCTCTCAGCAACTTTATTCTTGCTGCATATTAATAGTCTGCTAGTGCCCGGCACCTTTGGGTATGCAGACGACAGCACTGTTGCTGAGAGGTACACGTCCAACGCGCGGGCTAGTGGGTCTCAGATCCGGTCTCTACGTGAGGCCATGGTGGAGCGGTTGAACTTGTCCTTGAAGGCTGTCTCCGAATGGGGCGACGCCAACCTGGTCAAGTTCAATGCTGCTAAAACCCAGGCGTGTCTCTTTTCCGCAAAAAGGAGCGATTTCCAACAGTCTCCTACTTTCCGTGGTGTAACCGTGCCGATAACCGATCACATTGAGCTTCTTGGCGTTACGTTTACGTCAACCCTCAATTTCGGTCCGTTCATCGAGGCTAAGGCTAAACTGGCTGCCAAGAAGCTGGGAATCCTAGCAAAGGTGAGACAGTATTTCACACCGAAACAGCTGCTCAACTTATATCAAGCGCAAGTCCGATCGTGTGTGGAGTACTGCTCTCATCTCTGGGATGGATCCGCTAAATACCAGCTTGATGCGCTAGAGTCAATTGAGAAACGAGCCAAGAGGCTCATCGGCAATGACGCGCTTGTCAAGTCAAAGCTCCAGAGCCTTGAACATCGTCGACGAGTAGCTAGCCTTTCGGTTTTCTATCGGTTACATTTTGGAGAGTGTGCGAGGGAATTGCACGATCTAATTCCGCCAAGCCCGTTCCATCATCGGACTACAAGACGTACGGCGATGCGCCACCGTTATATGGTGGACATCCCACCCATACGCACTAAACGGTTTGGGAATACTTTCATTGTGCGTACAGCTAAGGAGTGGAATTCCCTGCCAGAGTCTGTATTTCCGGATAGCTATAACCTAGGGGTCTTTAAGTCAAGAGTGAATAGGTTACTTCTAGGTAAGCGTGCTCCATCGTCGACCGCATCATCACTTTCCATCAGGTGAGATAGTGGTCAAACGCGAACCTATCAATAATAAAAAAAAAAAAAAAAAAGGTACCTGTTTACCTCGTTAAAAAGAATATCGCGATAAGACCCGTTTCGATAGTGTTTTATAACTGACAATTTACCAATAAGCACATGAATCCGAAAAATCAGAGGTGCGTGTCTCGGGTTCGAACTTGAGACCTATAAACTTCTGGAGCTGCGGATTGTTCGAAAGAGATACCGCGGCCCCAGAACACAAAGGGCTATAAATAAAAATAAAATAAAATAAAATGTGTTTATTTCAGACTAGGTAATGTCCATAATTTTGTTAGTAACAAATTAATTAAACTTAGGACTATGTTAGTAGCAATGTAGTATATACTGTAGGTGGTCCAGATTCATAATAATTAGAATAAAAAATAGGTAAATTGATTTAAAATAAATTAAATTGAATTGAATTGATGTCAAGTTAAATTGATAATAAAAAAATATAGAATAAAAAATAAATAACCAGAATAACGAATAAATTAATTAACCATTACATTCATGAAAAGACGTGCAGCCTAATGAACCTTCCCACAACTGGCGATACTGGTCGATCAGCAATCATCCTCAGGATTCCGTTGCCACTACCCCGCATTCTGCGAATTAGTGAGGCTGACTTTTTGCGCATTATGGCATAAAAGTCATCCACCCTCGCATCGGCAAACATGCCCGAAGCACTACAAAAACGAGGTAGCCGCACGAGAATCCTGAAGGCGTTGTTATATTGAACTCTGAGAGCATTGTAGGCCCGTTGCGTGTAGTTGGTCCATAGGGCGCTGGTGTAAAAGCTCTGACAGTAGGCTCTAAACAATGTTACCTTTACCTGTGCTGTACACCGCGCAAACCTATGCACCAACATATTAGCTCGCACCGACAATGCTCTCCGTTCTCTCTCAATATCCGTGTCATCGTGTAGGGTTTCGGTCACAACATGCCCTAGATACCTAAACTGAGAGACACGACTCAAAGATACTCCGTTAAGATATACAGGTGGTACATGTTCAGGTTGTTTAATCTTACCTCTGATAAGCATATACTCACTCTTTCTATCGTTGTATTTTAAACCGTGACTCTCAGCATAAGCTTCACACAAACCGAGCAGTTTCCGTAGGCCCCCGACAGATGGACTCAGCAACACCATATCATCCGCGTAACTAATATTATTGACGCACACGTTATCTATGTGACAACCGACATGGCTGTTGCTGAGTTCAACAATCAGCTGATTGACATAGAGATTAAAAAGCCTTGGAGAGGTCAGCCCCCCCTGCCTCACTCCGCACTCAAGTTTATATTCATCAGAATATGCGTTCCCCCACTTGACAACGTTTTTCTGTTGGTTATACCAGAAAGAGAATATATTAATGAGTTCAGTAGGGGCCCCGACCTCCCCAAGCTTAGACCAGAGTCTATTATAATCGACTAGGTCGAAAGCCTTCGACAGGTCAAGAAAGCAAGCATAGATGGGTGTTTTACGATCAACATAATAGGAAACTGTATGTTTTAGAGTCAAGATCGCACTTTCCGTTGACAAATTCTCACGAAAACCGAACTGAGCATCATGAAGCTTGACATACTTGCTGAGCTGAGCATCTAGAAGACCATCGAAAACCTTCGCCATCACAGTAGCCAGGGAGATTGGCCTATAGTTACATTTATCTGTCAGATCACCCGTGCGATTTTTTGCTATAGGCACAACAATAGTTTTAGTCATCTTAGATGGTAAGTACGAGTGACGTATGCAGAAAGTAAATAGCATTGCCAACACTCTAAACAAATGTGTACCTGCGTGCTGCAGGTGCTCAATGCTGAGCCCGTCACTGCCCGGAGATTTACCACGTTTCATGTTACCTATAATACCTTTAACATCCTGAGCAGAAAACCCAATTGGGTTCTCACAGTCAGCCAGGGACTCAACCTTGGGCACCACAACACTGCTGGTAAGAGGAGCCTCAACTTTAAAATGGTTTTTAAAAATGTTGGCTATACCTTCAGGCTCACTACAACCGTCCACACTCACTGGTAAACTTACCCTACCACTCATCCAGCTATGAAGGAACATGGTTTGTTTTTTAGTCAGTAGAGTCTACTGACTCCACCCAGAGCGGGCAGAGTCATTTGATGATTAGCATCATTTGGTGAGTACCAAAAAAAAAGGTCTACAACTTATCAGTCCGACGGTCACCACCTCCTACTAACGGAAGTCGTTCCCCCCAGATGGACCTGGAGAACGACCTGCTGCGCATCATGTACGAGTCCCAGGTCCCACTGCTGGAGAACGAGGAGCTGTTCGTGACGTTGCAGACGTCACAGCGCACGTCACTCGACGTCAAGGAGGCGCTCATCACATCGCAGGTCACTGAGAAGGAGATCGATACGGCGAGAGCGGTGAGTGAGACTTCGGGCACGAAAATCGTTTTTATCCGACTTCAAAAAGGAGGGTTATCTTTATCAATTCGTCGGATCTTTTAATTTTTTTTTATGTATGTTCCCTGATTACTCGAAGATGGCGGGACCGATTTGGTTTTTCTTTTTATTTTGTTTGAAAGGGTATACTTTCCAGGTGGACCCATTATCACCGTCAAGTCTTGACTTACTTGACTTGACTTAAAGTCCTATGTCCCCTAGATGGGGCAGAGGGCGTCCACAGATGTCCTCCATCGCGATCTATCTTGAGCTTCACGCTTCACCTCGCTCCACGTCAATCCGATGCTCGCCGCTTCTGCCAACACGGTGCGACGCCAGGTTTGTCGGGGACGGCCACGCTTTCTTTTCCCTTGGGGGTTCCAGTCCAAAGCTTGTTTGGGTATGTGGTCGGGATCCCTTCGGAGCGTGTGGCCAATCCATCTCCATTTGCGCCGCTTGATCTGGTGGTCGATCGGGCTCTCGTGGCATTTCTCCAACAGCTCGACGTTGGAGATGGTCTCGGGCCAGTAGATTCCGAGAATGCGACGAAGACAGCGGTTGACGAACACTTGGATTTGGCGTGTGATGATCTTGGTGACCTTCCACGTTTCGCACCCGTAAAGCAGCACGGATTTCACGTTGGACCTGAATATCTTTAGTTTAATCCTTCGGGTCAGTTTCCGTGACTGCCAAACAGGTCTCAACTGCGCAAAGGTAGCTCGGGCTTTGGCGATCCGTGAAGCGATGTCCTCTTCACTGCCCCCAGTCTCTGACACGACGCTCCCGAGGTAAGTAAATTTGTGGACGCGTGCCACTGCCTCTGTGCCAATCAGCAACGGTGATTGGTTCTTCACACCAGATCTTAACTCTTGGGTCTTCCTTATATTTATTTTAAGCCCGGTTTCTGCCGCTTCTTGACGAAGCTCGTTCAATTGTTTCGTCCGGCGGGCTAACTGCCCGACAGTTGTAAGTCGGGAACTCCTATATAGGCTTATGTCGCGGATAATATTAATATCGCGATGTAGGAATTTCTGTCGCTCGTTGTTAATACGCAGGTGTTGCGATAGATGTCGCTAGTCGCCACATATATTTGTGTATGATTGTGGGTGTATGTGTGTGGGTATACAGCATGTTAACTTACCCTGATCTGAATGATTTCTGTTCCGTTCGTATGTGTACCTACTGCTTTTTTACAGTCGTATCTACAGGGGATGGGGATGGAATAGTTTTTACCCCACACTAGAAATTTCTCCTGTATCATGGGTGCGTTTACAAACATTTAAACTCACATGCACAAACCAAACAACCAGACCCGAAACAACTATCTGTAGGCCATACAATAAATGTTCCGTACGGAGATCAAACTCTCGACACGCGACGCAGCAGTCCAATCGCTCAGCCACTGCGCCAACTGTGCCGTCAAACGTACAGTTAGGAAAAGGCTGAGCAGATGCTGATGTAATTTCGTTTATTTGTCAGGGCTACGTCCCCACAGCGGTACGCGCTTCAGTGCTATTCTTCGCGCTGAACGACCTGTCCCGCATCGACCCCATGTACCAGTTCTCACTGGACGCCTACATCGACCTGTTCACCTACTCCATAGACCGAAGCCCTAGGGCTGCCGAGCTCGAGGACAGGATCAACAACCTTAATGAGTTCCATACTTTTGCTGTTTACAAGTGAGTTCTAAACACGGAACAGAAAGAAACGTGGAAGTGCAAAGTAGGCGTGGTACGGCTGACATTACTCTGCGATGTCCCGCAAACTCTCAGATTTTTGACTTAGTCGTGTTTTGACATCGCTTCGAGTCACTAGTCTCCCGCCAATTTAATTTTTGCATTGATATGGTGTATTGTCACGTATTGTGCGATTTTGGAGCGTAAAAATGACTGTAGAAAAAAAATATTTAAAAACGGAGGCGTTTCCTATCATCGGTAGATACGATTTTATTTGTTTTCTAATAAAATCGTAGTTAATATCAATTCTCTAAAATTTTCTTAAAATGTGACAATCTGTCACATTATTAGAAAATTATAATCAACCTTTTCCCATTGAAATAAAGTTTATTTTAGATCGAATGTCGATTGTTATATTTTGAACAAGGATCTTTTTTGTTCTCGAAAGTTCCATGCTACTCAATTAGTGATGTGGTTAAGATCGGTTGCAGATTTGATCGATAGATATCGATAAAATAAAACAATGTTATACTTACTGTTTAACATTTCAATACAAATATCCTAATTATCACACAAAATTTATTTTGAGAGGTGTACCTGTACAACATTAAAGTTACATGTTTTGTAGCTAATATAGAATCAAACTTTTACAAATTTTAATATTGATTGAGAATTGTATTGACATTTTACGTAAAAACTGATACAATAATATTGACAATTTATGTTTTTCTTTTGTATGATGGGGCATCTTTAACACCGTAATATACCTGTTTAAATAAAGTATGAATATAGGGACCATAGAGACAACCAAACCATAATAATAAAGTGATTATTATTATAAAGATACTAGCTGATGCCCGCGGCTTCGTCCGCGTGAATGTCGGTTATCGCGACCAAAAGTAATCTATAATCTATCTCTTTATCCCTCCCTTTCAACCCTTTTTTCGCACCAAAGGTGAACGCGCACCTAACCGCGCCGCAATCGCCGCAGTCATCGCATTTTATAAATCTTTATATGAAATAGTTTAAGGCATCACGCACCTATCCGCGCCAACGTCGAACCATCCGTATTTTCTAAATCCTGTAGGTATACCTACTAATTCCACAAGATTCCACGACCTTAAAAAGTAGCCTATGTCCTTTTTCGGGCTCTAGACTATCTGTGTACCAAATTTCATTCAATCGGTAGTTTTGGCGTGAAAGCGCGACAGACATCGAGAAACTTTCGCATTTATAATATTAGTTTAAATGAAATCCAAAATGTTCACTAGTAAATAGTATTATGTACTACAGTGCAGTAATTACGATTACAACATTTTAATTGGCTCTAAGTTGGAAGTAGTTTAAAAAAAAGTATCTCTCTATATCTATCATTCATTAATCATTTCATCAGGTTTCCCAAAGACGCATGTGTTAAGATTGGCAGAATTTAATTATTACATTATTGTGTATTTTTTTATTTACAATGTTGCCAACTGTCAAAATAAGTCATAGTAACTTTTGCGTATTAAAATTGACATTAAATCAATTAAAATGCTATTAAACCTGTTAATTTAATTTATATAAATAGTATTTAATTATCTACGAACATTTTTAATATTTTTAGTCTATACTTTATAGTTTGTTATTAGTTACAATCAATTATCTGAACTATCAGTTGATATTCATATTTTATCCGATAGTCTTATAGATTACAAATAAAAACATACTACACTGCTAAATTACCTAACGAGGTTTTAAAATAGTTTCACTACATAGGATTTGTTAATTATTATTTATGTTATTAGATATTTAGCTTTAATGTAAAACCATTTGCCATTGGTTTATTATGGCGGTAGTCGTTGATGTACTTTTTAATATTTGACGGTTATAAAAGTAGAAGTACCGCCAATTCAGGGTCAGTTACTCTGCAACTGTTAACGGGTAAAGACAGACCCAAAGTAGTTTGTGTATCATAGTGTAATTGTGTAAAGAAAGTTTACATATTGTAACCTAGTTATGAAGATACCAAATGTGTAAAAGCTGAAACCTATTGGTAACTCTAAAGGATCCACAATGTTTATGTAAGTTAATTGATATTATGCTATGAATATTACTGATAACTATGTGTGAGAAATATGTACTATATATAATATGGTTTATATTTATTGTTGTTTATGTAAACTGATAACTAGCTGTAATTTGAGACAGTCCACGACAATGTCAGGTTGTCTTTGCATAATACTTTAAAATATGTTCCCGTGGAGTTTCTTGTCCATTCTTCTCCACAAAGACTAGGGACCTAGCGAATGGAATCGAGTTTGATGTAGTTGACAAGACCAAAATAAATAAAATGAATAGTCTTGTCTTTTGTCCTTTTACTTCATAAAACCCCTGTTCCCAACACACCCTTTTAAAGAGACTTTCAAACACAGTAAATAACTAGTAATCATCCTGACACTCAAAGTTTATTAATTAGTGGATATTAATACATATACATATAGATTTACATTCAATTTCTAACATCAGAAGTGGGATAGTCTCTGGTTCTCTGATATAATTTCTAATGGTCTTCCTGTTTTATTTTCATGATCAATGCTGGAGCTGCTGCTGGTGTGATGATGAAAGCTGTGACGTCAATAGCTCACCGCCTCGACTAGGCTATGATCAGAACGTCGACAGCGCGTACTCCGACAGCGAGATTGAGAAGCTGCTGGAACCACTTGGAAGCCAGGCCATGGACTAAATCAAGCAGCATTACGAATTAGCTAATGTCGGTAAGGCCTTTAGAGGCTTTGCTTTATTTTTATTTAATTGTTCTCTAAAAACGTAGTTATAAAAATCCTGAGGGATATTAAGATCCTAGCAACTGTAAAAATAAAACTAGAATTGTTTAGGAAAAAATTGATTCAAAGTTCGAAAGGTTTTTGATGTACCAGACATCAACAACTTGTGATAAAAATATTTATAGATTTTTCGTAATGCAAAGCATTAACCTGGCTTGGTTAGTACCCCCAAATTCATGCAGAATGTTAGTTTTTATGAAACATCCAATATGTACAATTAAAAGAAAAATAAGTATCTCATCTTCAATTCAATTAACGAGATTATGGGATTGAAGATATTCAAATATCTAACGTTATTTTCAATGTCAATTTGTTCCCTTGATTATTCTAGTTCTCGCAAAATAAATATTGTGAATATAATGTAAAAACGTTACATAGTATGAAGTTTGAAACTACAATAAAATTCTAATACGATCTAAATAGATAAGATTGAGAATTTGTCTAATAAGTAGATAAGTTTAAAAATTTGTAGGTAAAAAATACAAGTTACTAATATTAAATAATATGTTTCCTGAGTTAAACAATTTAAAGATATGGGAGATATATTATTATCGGCCATGAGAACTTTATCAGGAAGAAAAGGAAATTCCCACAAATTGAATAATAGTAGATTATACAACAAGTGAATAAAAAGGGAATTTAATTCGAGGTACGAAGTTGGATCCCGAGAGCAGCGAAGGATTCTAGAGTAGAATCACGAGCGTAGCGAGGGATTCTATACTCTAGAATCCTGAACGGAGCGAGGGATACAAGTACCTACCGAGATAAATTTTTTATTCACGTGTTGTGTACTCTACTTTTTACCATTGACTGTGAGAAAATAATTAGGATGGTATTTATTTTCAGAGCTAAGCACTCTAGATTTCTTTGGCTTATTACCCACGGATAGACGTACTTTAAGTAGGTATGTCACTAACTTTGAGTATTTTGAAATATCAATGTTGTGTTTGATTCTCACTGTGGCTTTTATCATAGAATATAATAATATGCTCCAAAGTGTCGACGGCGGTCTTGGTTAATTCATTGAAATAGTTAAGAAATATGCACTCAGAGAAGGAAATTGGCGCCATTCATGGTTTTCCAGTCGCAGAATAAATTGTATGTTTTCAGGTACAACTCCCGAGATTTTGGCGGCAACAAATCATCTACCTACCTACTATAACTGCTGCTTTAGAACGAAATTATTCCGGAGTCAGTCTCTCATTTTCGTCATCGGAAGAACTCATTTTAATATAATTACTTACTTATGTAAATAGATTTTCCAATAACACAAAACAACCACAATTAAAGACAGAAAAGAACGTAACTAAATTGGCGGGATATTATTATAAAATTTGGAATGGAATAGCTCCATTCAGCCACCCAGTACGTACTATTTCAGCAGCAGCGATTTTTTTGTATAGTGCGCGCGGAACTAGTAGGCCGCGCCTTAGGCATGTTTTTGTTTTTTTATTTAAGTATTCTTTTCAATAAATTGAACAATTAATATCTCGAGATTGGTCATCACTGTCTAATTATAGTCTCCTGTGCATTGCGAGCTGTTTAAGGCAACCCGCCCCCTCATCCCTGTCGCCACCTAAGGCGCGGCCAACTAGTTCCGCGCGCACTATACGTAATTCGTGTTTGTTCCTAATTCAAAATGTCTTTATTCACTCAGTGAATAAAAGAGCGTTTTATTCACTGTTATCGATGAAAAAAATGCCCTTTTTCGAGTGGCAATGGTAAAAAAATATTTGTTCGTGATTTTAAGCCCTATTTCCTGTGTACAAATTTAATAATCGTTTTTCAATTATTGCAATATTCTATTTAATCTAGAATCATGTACCATCAACGAATAAAATTAAATAAGCTAGACGTTAAATGTGAAAAATAGGTGATGTTACTTGTTCTTCAATGCTTGTAATATTCATTACTTGTATTATTCTCATAAAAATCTTTTTCGACTATTTAATAAGCAAGTGTGACGATTTTATCACTTTGAAATACTCATTTATTTTTATTTTTCTAAAGTGTACTTCTGATCAAATAATTCAAATTGAGATTTTGTTTTGTAAACTTCTTACAACCCAAAAACCTTTCATAACTGTAACGACAAGCAGTTTTAATTTTTATTATATACAGTGAAATGAAAAATGTTACTTTGTTCTGTACAGAGATTAGTTTCCCAACATTCCTAAAGGACACAGATTATTGCCGAAGTTCCATACAAAAGCTTAGTCTCCTTTCTAAACATTTCAAATAAAAAATATTATTACGTGATGTAATAAATAAAAACATCATAATTATTGTTATAATTTAGTGTGACAAGGTAGAGGGTTACTGATAGTTCCCTTTATTTGGTTGCGCATTGGGTTGATATGAAGATAACTCTTATGTTTAATCAATGCAAAAGACTTGTTGATTCATACGAAAACATTTAAAAAAAAAAAAAAAAAAAACAATTATAAAAAAAAACTAAAACAATTATATTAGCTAATGTATTAAGAACTTTATTATACTCAATGCTCAGGGGTTTCCTCATCAAGAATAAACAATAATTCACTTGCTGATAACTTAAATTAAACAAAAAAAAAACATGTTTATGAAAAAACAATAATTCACTTGCTGATAACTTAAATTAAACAAAAAAAAACATGTTTATGAAAACGCAAACCCTTCGGAGATTACAAGGCGTGATGATCTTAAAAATTACGTTTGGCTTTGTTAGATTCTAGATAATAAGTATGTTAAAATAATAATAACAATCTGTATTTTTTATGGTTTAGTACAAAATGGTAAACTAGATTTGCAATGATATTGTCAGATTGACCGAGCGGTGACTGTTCGGTGATGTAAATGAGATTTGTATGATTCATTGGTTAGAGTACTTATACTATTCATAACGATCTGGGTACGTTTTACAAAATGGAAGTCAAAGAAACAGTACCTACACGTTAAAGTCATAGATGAAAGGCAAAAAGGTTGCTATTCTAGTGTGGTGAATAAATAGATACCTAGACGATAACATTGCTGTTGAGAATTCTATGTGGACAGAAATTTTGATGTGTTATTCATAAGAAATATTATATTGTACCTCTAAGAAACTTAAGTATTGGATGTCAAAAGTGACAAATGGATTGAGAGAAAAATATTGGATGTCAGATGTGACAAATGAATTGAGAGAGAAATATTTGATTGGAACTGCTGAAGTCAATTACTTTGTTCTAGGCCGTCTCATGTGCAGCAGGTGAGAGGTTTAGATTGATGTCAAAGTGCTGACCGTTGTTGTTTTGTCCCCTTGATGTGATAAGTTGGACTACAACAATGAATAATAATGTATTAGCATTAAGTTTCCTTACAAAAGTGTATTTAGCAATAATTAGTATTAAGTTTATATTTAATGTAGTCCGAGAGCGAACTACAAGTCAGCATGGCCGTGTTAAGATTGGCAGAATTTAATTATTACATTATTGTGTATTTTTTTATTTACAATGTTGCCAACTGTCAAAATAAGTCATAGTAACTTTTGCGTATTAAAATTGACATTAAATCAATTAAAATGCTATTAAACCTGTTAATTTAATTTATATAAATAGTATTTAATTATCTACGAACATTTTTAATATTTTTAGTCTATACTTTATAGTTTGTTATTAGTTACAATCAATTATCTGAACTATCAGTTGATATTCATATTTTATCCGATAGTCTTATAGATTACAAATAAAAACATACTACACTGCTAAATTACCTAACGAGGTTTTAAAATAGTTTCACTACATAGGATTTGTTAATTATTATTTATGTTATTAGATATTTAGCTTTAATGTAAAACCATTTGCCATTGGTTTATTATGGCGGTAGTCGTTGATGTACTTTTTAATATTTGACGGTTATAAAAGTAGAAGTACCGCCAATTCAGGGTCAGTTACTCTGCAACTGTTAACGGGTAAAGACAGACCCAAAGTAGTTTGTGTATCATAGTGTAATTGTGTAAAGAAAGTTTACATATTGTAACCTAGTTATGAAGATACCAAATGTGTAAAAGCTGAAACCTATTGGTAACTCTAAAGGATCCACAATGTTTATGTAAGTTAATTGATATTATGCTATGAATATTACTGATAACTATGTGTGAGAAATATGTACTATATATAATATGGTTTATATTTATTGTTGTTTATGTAAACTGATAACTAGCTGTAATTTGAGACAGTCCACGACAATGTCAGGTTGTCTTTGCATAATACTTTAAAATATGTTCCCGTGGAGTTTCTTGTCCATTCTTCTCCACAAAGACTAGGGACCTAGCGAATGGAATCGAGTTTGATGTAGTTGACAAGACCAAAATAAATAAAATGAATAGTCTTGTCTTTTGTCCTTTTACTTCATAAAACCCCTGTTCCCAACACACCCTTTTAAAGAGACTTTCAAACACAGTAAATAACTAGTAATCATCCTGACACTCAAAGTTTATTAATTAGTGGATATTAATACATATACATATAGATTTACATTCAATTTCTAACACATGCATCCGCAGTCGGGTAAAAAGTCAATATAATTTCTCTTTTATGTTAACTCCTTAGAATTTTCTCATAGAAAAACTCTGTTAGTATTTATTTGTTTGGGTTTGTTGTAAATAGTTACAATTATTATTAGGTACAATTATTTGTTTATAATACTACAAACTTTTTTTCAAAATAAATTGGTTATCTATCGATATCGATAATATAGATAAAAGCTTAATGTGTCCCTTCCTTGGCCGAGTAGCAAAAAATACAGACCTATATTATTATTGCGTCCATTGAAAATACTGCCATCTATGGACGAGTAGCGGAATTTACTAGGCAATAATGTCTAGTATGATTGCTGATTACAAAACGTCGTATTTTATTTCTGAGTGAAGCAAAATAAATCCTATCGTAATACCACGAAGGTATATTTTTAAAATGTAGAATCTATGAGTTACGCTGGTTGTGATTGAAATTGAAACGACCAATCAAACAAATTGTGTAGTTGTAGTGCACTGTATGATTAATGGTTTGATTGTGTTAGTTTGGCGACACTGGTTCCGATACAGATTTCGTCCTTTAGCACTTCTACAGAGTTTTTTCTGTTCTGTGGTTCTAAATAATTTACTAGACCGAATGTATAATACAGTCGGTCAAGCTATTTGGTATAGACGGAGAAGTATTTATAATTGTAGTACATAAACTGACGATATTGATTGCAGTTTTGTTTTATAAAGCGTTTTACAAATGCTCTAAATGTATCTGTGTAATTTTAAAAGTAAATGCAAGTTAGCTGGCTGGATACTTATTACTTTGTTCGACCGTACAGTCATGAGTAATAATTTCTCGTGAAATAGCTATTGTAACTTTCAGATATGGCCTACTTTAAAATTATATGTCCCAAAATATTAGTTACACAACATAAAAATGATATGACTACAGCAGGTGAAAATTGCTTTTAAAAGTTGCTAAGTGTTTACATATTGGTGCTGCTGACTGTATTCGTTAGATTTTTACCCTGATACCTATTAAAATATTTCTGTAAATTAATTATTCTCAGTGACAGCCTTACACGAAGCCTTCATTTGTGCCCGGTTGATGGCAATAGGTTCGCCCTATATTACTTACATGGATTTCTGGCGAAATGTGGGTGTGTCTGCTTGTTCCTTAACAGGCTTGATGTTATTTTAATAAATATTTTTTGTCCTTGGAAGTTAGCCATGGTCACGCACGCCATTCAAAGAACCGAAACTTTACGATAAACGTTGATCATCCATGGTTGTGTCAGGAACACGTGCCGCGCGTTATTCGAGCGCCACAAGCTGCTACTATCGTTCCACATCGTGTCCCGCATACTGTTCCAAGCCAACAAGATGAACCGCGGGGAGTACCTGTTCCTGCTGAAGGGAGGCGTCGTGCTCGACCGCTCGGAACAACCTGACAATCCTACCAGTGAGACTTATTTCTGTCTATAAATAACCATATGCTTCCTAATTATGATTCTTTCATATGCTTGATCCGTTGGTGGTGGCCGGCCCGACTTCCGAGCTTGTCGTGGGTTCAAACCCAGGCACGCGCTGTGAGTTATTTTATTTTATCACCACAAAAACGGTGAAGGAAAACATCGTGAGGAAACCGGCGTGTCATAGAACCAAAAATTCGATGACATGTGACATCTACCAACACGCACTCGGCCCGCGTGCCGCTGCCCGCCCTCATTCTCCATTCCTACAGAGGTCTGTGTCCCAGCAGTGGGAACATGGATAGGCTAATAGTGATAATGATGCTTTGAAAACATTGCTGCACGGCACGTCACGGGAGGGGATCTTTCAGCATACGTGCCAAATTGGACGGAGAAACCCGCTCAGAGGGAGTAGTGGGTAAGCTTTTGCCCAGCACTGGAGCAATATAGTTAGGCTAAGAAAAAAAAAACAAAGTGTTTAGGCCTTAATCAATCATAATCATTTATATGTCTGATTCTGTACATTTTTGAAGGCGGCGAGGCTGCATCCTGCATCTTTTTAATGCCTAATTTAAACTACATGTATTTTGTACCATTCATTTATACTTTATTTTTCCTCTGCCCAGACTGGATGCCGGACGAGTGCTGGGACAACATCACGGAGCTGGACAAGCTGCCAGGCTTCCACGGCGTCGTGGACATGTTCGAGACGCTCAGCAAGGAGTGGAGGGACTGGTACCTGCACCCGGAGCCTGAGACGCAGCCGCTACTTGGTAACATATCACATGCAGCATGCTACACTTCTTCTTAGTGTATCGGTTTTTGATTTAACATGTTTTCTTCTATTCTCCTCTACCAGACGTCATATTATTATTTAGCCCGGATGGTCCCACTCCTGAGCAAAGGCCTCCCCCCCATATTCCTTCCACTTTTTACGATGGTGAGCTTCTTCCCGCCTGTTGGTGAGGAAGCCATCCAAGGCGTCCCGCCATCTTCTCCTCGGTGTACCGCGACCCCGTCTAGCTGTGTCAGGGCTCCAGTCCTGCGATATTCGGGCCCACAGCTGCGGCGGCATCCGGCTGACATGGCCTGCCCAGTCCCATTTCAGTCTCGCAGCTTTATAAGCTACGTCGGCAATTTGAGTTCTGGAGCGCAGTGTGGTGTTTTATAAGCGGTCAGTTAATTTTACATTCAGAATGCTGCGCTCCGTCGCTCGTTGGCAAACCTTGACTTTGGACTTCTGGACGTTAGTCAGAGACCAAGTCTGTGCACCATATGTCAATACCAGACGTCAATGCATCGTTTATTCCTTTTTTATTTCACAACGTTCCTCCCATCATAGGAAGAGAAAGGCCAATGAAAAATTGGATGAATAAATTGTGTGAGGAATGATATGAAGGAGAAAAGGCTAAATGATACCGGATGGAGAATGGAAGAAGAAAACGTGTTTTGCCGAACCCAAACAGGTTGGGACGAGGGCAGGGAGATGATGATCCTTGCTCCCTAGGGGATCGGACAAAAAAAAAACTAATTAGATAGATAGATAGATAGAATACTCTTTATTATGTACACCAAATTACAAAAAAACAATAGTAAAACATTATACAAGGGGTGACACAATGGGCGGATGGAGTCCGTCAGATAGATTTTCAAAAAATATTGGACACGTATTTTTTCTTTTTTCACCTAAACAAAAAATGAAGACGATACAGTGCTTCAAAAACTCGTGTGACGTCATATGCTAGTACATTTTGTACCTTCAAGTGACGTTTCCAGCCCCACTCCATGATCTTTGACGCGCTTTATCTTCGTCATTTTTTATTAATTTGATAAAACAAAAAACACGTATCCAATATTTTTCGATAATCAAAACTAAATCTAAACAGAATCATATTTTTTTGAGTCAGTCCGATCCCCTATTCACACATGTACTGTTGCTTGCAGGCAACAGTACTCCCGCTTTCCCCTTAAACTAAAGGGGAAGATTTATAAAACAATGGTTAGACCTGCTGTCTTGTATGGATCAGAATGTTAGGCCACAAAAGGCATTTACATGTGGTTGAGATGAGAATGCTTGGAATGTGCGGTGTTACGCGAATGGATAAAATAAGAAATGAGTACATAAGAGGAAGTCTGAAAGTGGCGCCGGTCACTGAAAAGTTGTGTGGAAATCGATTATCGTGGTATGGACATGTGATGCGGAGGAATGAGGAAAATGTCGTGAGGAAGGTTCTGAATATGAATGTGGAAGGGTATACGAGTAGAGGAAGACCAAAGAAACGATGGATGGACTGTGTTAAGAATGATATGGTAAGAAAGGAGGTGTCTCATGAGATGACAGAAGTATGGAAGAGGAAGACATGCTGCGCCGACACCAAATGAATTGGGATAAGGGCAAGAGATTGATGATGATGACTGTTGCTTGCAGGCGATTGGAACGACATCTGCAGCGACTTCCAGCGCATCCTGTTCGTGCGCTCACTGCGAGTGGACCGCGTGTCTGCCTGCATCACCTCCTTCATCGTCACCGTGCTGGGCCCGCGGTACGTCGAGCCGCCCGTGCTGGACATTAGGGTACGACCTAATGACTTCCAGCGCATCCTGTTCGTGCGCTCACTGCGAGTGGACCGCGTGTCTGCCTGCATCACCTCCTTCATCGTCACCGTGCTGGGCCCGCGGTACGTCGAGCCGCCCGTGCTGGACATTAGGGTACGACCTAATGACTTCCAGCGCATCCTGTTCGTGCGCTCACTGCGAGTGGACCGCGTGTCTGCCTGCATCACCTCCTTCATCGTCACCGTGCTGGGCCCGCGGTACGTCGAGCCGCCCGTGCTGGACATTAGGGTACGACCTAATGACTTCCAGCGCATCCTGTTCGTGCGCTCACTGCGAGTGGACCGCGTGTCTGCCTGCATCACCTCCTTCATCGTCACCGTGCTGGGCCCGCGGTACGTCGAGCCGCCCGTGCTGGACATTAGGGTACGACCTAATGACTTCCAGCGCATCCTGTTCGTGCGCTCACTGCGAGTGGACCGCGTGTCTGCCTGCATCACCTCCTTCATCGTCACCGTGCTGGGCCCGCGGTACGTCGAGCCGCCCGTGCTGGACATTAGGGTACGACCTAATGACTTCCAGCGCATCCTGTTCGTGCGCTCACTGCGAGTGGACCGCGTGTCTGCCTGCATCACCTCCTTCATCGTCACCGTGCTGGGCCCGCGGTACGTCGAGCCGCCCGTGCTGGACATTAGGGTACGACCTAATGACTTCCAGCGCATCCTGTTCGTGCGCTCACTGCGAGTGGACCGCGTGTCTGCCTGCATCACCTCCTTCATCGTCACCGTGCTGGGCCCGCGGTACGTCGAGCCGCCCGTGCTGGACATTAGGGTACGACCTAATGACTTCCAGCGCATCCTGTTCGTGCGCTCACTGCGAGTGGACCGCGTGTCTGCCTGCATCACCTCCTTCATCGTCACCGTGCTGGGCCCGCGGTACGTCGAGCCGCCCGTGCTGGACATTAGGGTACGACCTAATGACTTCCAGCGCATCCTGTTCGTGCGCTCACTGCGAGTGGACCGCGTGTCTGCCTGCATCACCTCCTTCATCGTCACCGTGCTGGGCCCGCGGTACGTCGAGCCGCCCGTGCTGGACATTAGGGTACGACCTAATGACTTCCAGCGCATCCTGTTCGTGCGCTCACTGCGAGTGGACCGCGTGTCTGCCTGCATCACCTCCTTCATCGTCACCGTGCTGGGCCCGCGGTACGTCGAGCCGCCCGTGCTGGACATTAGGGTACGACCTAATGACTTCCAGCGCATCCTGTTCGTGCGCTCACTGCGAGTGGACCGCGTGTCTGCCTGCATCACCTCCTTCATCGTCACCGTGCTGGGCCCGCGGTACGTCGAGCCGCCCGTGCTGGACATTAGGGTACGACCTAATGACTTCCAGCGCATCCTGTTCGTGCGCTCACTGCGAGTGGACCGCGTGTCTGCCTGCATCACCTCCTTCATCGTCACCGTGCTGGGCCCGCGGTACGTCGAGCCGCCCGTGCTGGACATTAGGGTACGACCTAATGACTTCCAGCGCATCCTGTTCGTGCGCTCACTGCGAGTGGACCGCGTGTCTGCCTGCATCACCTCCTTCATCGTCACCGTGCTGGACCCGCGGTACGTCGAGCCGCCCGTGCTGGACATTAGGGTACGACCTAATGACTTCCAGCGCATCCTGTTCGTGCGCTCACTGCGAGTGGACCGCGTGTCTGCCTGCATCACCTCCTTCATCGTCACCGTGCTGGGCCCGCGGTACGTCGAGCCGCCCGTGCTGGACATTAGGGTACGACCTAATGACTTCCAGCGCATCCTGTTCGTGCGCTCACTGCGAGTGGACCGCGTGTCTGCCTGCATCACCTCCTTCATCGTCACCGTGCTGGGCCCGCGGTACGTCGAGCCGCCCGTGCTGGACATTAGGGTACGACCTAATGACTTCCAGCGCATCCTGTTCGTGCGCTCACTGCGAGTGGACCGCGTGTCTGCCTGCATCACCTCCTTCATCGTCACCGTGCTGGGCCCGCGGTACGTCGAGCCGCCCGTGCTGGACATTAGGGTACGACCTAATGACTTCCAGCGCATCCTGTTCGTGCGCTCACTGCGAGTGGACCGCGTGTCTGCCTGCATCACCTCCTTCATCGTCACCGTGCTGGGCCCGCGGTACGTCGAGCCGCCCGTGCTGGACATTAGGGTACGACCTAATGACTTCCAGCGCATCCTGTTCGTGCGCTCACTGCGAGTGGACCGCGTGTCTGCCTGCATCACCTCCTTCATCGTCACCGTGCTGGGCCCGCGGTACGTCGAGCCGCCCGTGCTGGACATTAGGGTACGACCTAATGACTTCCAGCGCATCCTGTTCGTGCGCTCACTGCGAGTGGACCGCGTGTCTGCCTGCATCACCTCCTTCATCGTCACCGTGCTGGGCCCGCGGTACGTCGAGCCGCCCGTGCTGGACATTAGGGTACGACCTAATGACTTCCAGCGCATCCTGTTCGTGCGCTCACTGCGAGTGGACCGCGTGTCTGCCTGCATCACCTCCTTCATCGTCACCGTGCTGGGCCCGCGGTACGTCGAGCCGCCCGTGCTGGACATTAGGGTACGACCTAATGACTTCCAGCGCATCCTGTTCGTGCGCTCACTGCGAGTGGACCGCGTGTCTGCCTGCATCACCTCCTTCATCGTCACCGTGCTGGGCCCGCGGTACGTCGAGCCGCCCGTGCTGGACATTAGGGTACGACCTAATGACTTCCAGCGCATCCTGTTCGTGCGCTCACTGCGAGTGGACCGCGTGTCTGCCTGCATCACCTCCTTCATCGTCACCGTGCTGGGCCCGCGGTACGTCGAGCCGCCCGTGCTGGACATTAGGGTACGACCTAATGACTTCCAGCGCATCCTGTTCGTGCGCTCACTGCGAGTGGACCGCGTGTCTGCCTGCATCACCTCCTTCATCGTCACCGTGCTGGGCCCGCGGTACGTCGAGCCGCCCGTGCTGGACATTAGGGTACGACCTAATGACTTCCAGCGCATCCTGTTCGTGCGCTCACTGCGAGTGGACCGCGTGTCTGCCTGCATCACCTCCTTCATCGTCACAGTTTCTGAAGTCGGTGGCAAAAAAATGAAATCAAACAAACAAAAGTCACCGATTTCAGAAAGTGATTTTTCTTCTAAAGTTTATTTTTCACTTTTTTGTTTTTTTTTTGAAGTCGGTTTTATTTTTTGTTAAAAAGTTTTTTGATCCAGGGTAAATGAAAATCTACATTACCTGTAGGGTAGAACGTTTTGTCTGCTCCTAAACATCCACCCCCAATAACATTATTTTATCCGTTATCATGGTGCTTGCACTATCGCTGAAATATCGGAAACGCGATGTGGGCAGTAAGGTCTAACGACCATGAGAGGCTCTTGAGGCAGTTTAGAAACTCTGACCACATTCTAGTGTCAGAGTTTCTAAACTGCCTCAAGAGCCTCTGACATAGTTTGACGACTGCCATTTGCCTTCCGAAGCACGTAATCATCTCGTTATCAGACAATCAAGTGATTCAAGCCTGTAATTTCCTATCCAAACTGGAAAAAGCTTTACAAAGTATGCTAGTAATAATGTTAGTGACCATATCAATTTAAAAACTTATATGTATAGACACTAGCGGATCTGGCAGACGTCGTCCTGCCCGGACAACAGCCACCTACCGGGTCCAATTGTATTTTCAAACCATTCAAGAACCCATTGAAATATCCCCAGAAACATCCAAATCAAAGTTTAGGAGGAGTTCAGTGACATACACACGTACAGTAGAATTATGTATATAAAGATTGTGTTCCCTCGTTTAGGCAGCATTTGAGGAGTCGACATGGAAGACATCGCTTCTGTTCGTGTTGTCTCCCGGCGTGGACCCCACGGCGGCGCTGATACAACTGTCGCACGACGTCAAGATGTTCGACAAGTTCGCGTCGCTCAGTCTGGGCCAGGGACAGGCGCCTACTGCCGCCAAGTTTGTAACAACCTTGCTATACACACTATCTATATAAATAAAAAGAGAAGTCCTGACTGACTGACTCATCAACGCCCAGCCCAAACCCTTGGACCTAGAAAGCTGAAGTTTTGCACAGAGGTTCCCTTTATAATGTAGACAAGGAATAAGGAAGGATTTTTCGAAATTCAACCCCTAAGGGAGTTAAATAGGTGAAATGTTGGGGTTTCTAGGGTCGAGTAAATCAGACAACCAACTAGATCGAATGTGCTTTAATCACTGTACGAAAGGAATATATTTTACAATGCATTAAAGTAAAGTGCTTACTTAGCTTAAATGGATACTTATATTCTAAAGGAGCGTACTTACTACGTTATACACTGTTAGGTAGGGAGCATCAACGACCATACAGCCACTAGACGCCTAATAACAGGCGACAAATGTCTGCAACACATTAGGGCTATAAATCTTATAGCCGTCGTCAGTCACAAAGTTCGCATTAGTTTCGACCACACCTGTGAGCCGTAAACACTTCCGCACTACACCTTTGAAAATTCGAGAAAATAAACATAATATAGCCCCGTGTACAGTACGTTGGTGTGATAAAGAAAGCCGGACTTCAAGTTTCCTGAAAGACGGTATCACATTTCATCGGTAAGTTAATGGTTCCTTAATCTAAATAAAATTAATTTTCTGCCATTATTTTTCGGAGTTCATCTTATACTGGTCATACTTGTATGCAGTGCACATTCTTGGAGCGCGCGTTGATGTCTTTTATGATTGCATCTCTTTCTTTTGAGAGTATTTTTTTTGCCATCTCTTTTCCTCGATTTTAAGTAAAAATAATTAGTGATGCTCCAAATCGCATGACCACCCCTGTTATCGATAAAGCAAAAAAACCTAACTATTTAAGTAAAAAATATATTGTTAGTAATTAAAAATTACAACAGGATATAGCTAACAAATTGTGAAACTTTAACGATTAATTTTAGATACCCACACGATCCAGATTTTAAAAAAAAATGGGCAATTGCAACCAAGCGATTTTTGAATGTTCTTACATGATTCAATCGTATTCAGAATAAAGAAGGTACATAAATGCAAGTTATTTATGTAAAATGTAAATACATATTTTATTAAATACAATTAAAAAATATCGATACGTTCTTGTTTGATTTAAACCTGTCTCATCCCTATGAAATGCAATGACCTTGAAAGGGCCAATCAGAATGCAGTACCCCGTTCCCCCGCACCTCAGCGAGTTGACAGAATTTGTTTCGTGCGTTAGATTGAGTATTAGGCGTCTAGTGGCTGTATGGTCGTTGGGGAGCATACATACACTTCACCTCCGGGGGCGAAGGAAAAAAAAAAAATCGATTAAATGTTTTTTTTTTTTAGATCGTAAGTACAAACCAATTCTACTATATCAATCTAATAGTATAATCTTGTCTATCCAACTAATTTTAATATTTATTATAATAGGTATACGTATTAATTACTTACTACATTGCAATGTATATATCTATTACACCTTATCTTTAGTTAATGCTAGTCTTAACTGGAGAGTGGAAAGGGAGGGCGCTGCTGTGCGTAAACAAACATTCAGCTCCGTACAAATAATTCTTAATAATAGAAAAAGTGAATATTTAGTGTCAAAACAGTATTTAAAATAAAGCATTAGTGTCATAAACTGAGTGATATTGAAGTACGTGCATAATACTCAATATAACCGACTAAAAACAGTAAAAAGTGATTGAAGAAAAATAACGACAATAACATTCAAAAGTGATGATGTTATAAGTGATCAGTACTCTTCAATAAACGGATGTATACTGGACTACCTCGGAAAATATAAGGAAAACATCTTTAGTTAAGGTACATAATCTAATATTATAGACCATTATCATCCAATTATGATAAATGTTACATGTCATTCTTACTTCACTTACTGTGGATAAGCACCATCTATCCTACTTAAAAAGAAACTGAAGCAGAAAACTAAAGCTACGAAGAAACTAGCACCATCTGTTGACACGAAACATAACCAGAGACCCATCGATTTCTATAATTAGTACCTACACAATACACCAGGTGCCGCATCCAGTAGGTTTTCTAAACTACTACGAAAAAAATCTTCAAGAGATGGCGCCAGCTACCCTATGTGCAGGATGCGGACTCAAGCTGCCAATAAGAGAAACCCTTATTTGCTCGCTCTGCAAGTGTAGATATGACTTGGAGTGTGCAGGTGTAACAAAAGAATATTACCAGAAATCAATGACATTGGAACTTAGACACTCCTGGAAGTGCCAGTCATGCGTCTGTAAAATACCAAAAACAGGAAATACTGACACCCCCGTAAGATCCCAAAAAAATCAATGCGACGACTTAACCACGTCAACGGCGAGCAACAACATTACAATGAGAAAGAAGACTATAAATTCCAATAATGACACCATTGGCTCTGAAGACCTGAGTTTGTTAGGAGACACTTTTCAGCCAGAGGATATTGCCAACAACGAAATGAAAAACTCTTTTACATACGAAAATATAGACTTGATAAATAACACTCAGGGTCAATTAAACATGCAGAGTTTGAGCGAACTTATTATACTACGTCTGAAAGAGAACAATAAATCTATAATTGAAGAACTACAGAACACAATACAAACAGAGATAAATAGAGCCATAACGGAATTGAAACTAGATTTTGACTCCAAAATGAATACCCTAACTATACAAAACGAACAAAGAAAGCAAGAAATAGAAAACATTGGCATTAAAATAAGAACACTACAATTGGAAAACGAAAAATTGAAAAGAGAAGTAAGGGATTTATCAACTCGGACATTCCAACCAATAAACATACCTGAAAACCACCACCATAAACTAGTACTCTATGGCCTTCCAGAGTACTATCAGGAACCTGACTGTGAACTATATAACAGACTGTTAGATCTATTTCGCGATATAGTCAATGTAGACCTATCAGGTTACATAGAAAACATGTATCGAGTAGGAAGAAAAGGCACAAAAAATAGACCGCTCGTAATAGAATTGCTCAGTAAAAGAATGACCAGGTATATTGTCAGCAGCTTCCAATGTTTCCAGGGAACTGGACTAGGTGTTTCAGAGTTTCTAGACGCGAAATCACGAAAGGAAAGGGCTGAATTGAGAGAACAATTATTTAAGGCTAGACAAAACGGACATCACGCAATAATAAGAAACAACCAACTATACATAGATGGAAAATCGGTTAACAAAAAATATTATAACACGAAACCTCAACATGAAGGTTCAACTTACCAGGAAAGCGATACGAGAACGATGAGCATCACTAACACATCCCACCAGATGGATATGCCGAATGAATCAATTGATCATACATTTCGTAAACAAAGACCTACCATTTAAAATACTATTTCAGAATTTCCAAAGTCTTAATAATAAACACCACTTACTTGAAGCTTTCATCAACCAAAATTCTACGTACAAAGCAATATGTATCTCGGAAACCTGGCTCTCGGAAGAAAAACTAGAACTGATTAAGATTAGCGGCTATAAATTTGCCTCATCATACTGTCGCAGTACCCGTACAGGTGGCGGTGTCTGTATTCTGCTTCAAGAACATATAGACTTTATACATAGAAGTGATATAACAGATAAATCTATAGAATATGTACTAGAGTTATGTGCTACTGAATTACCTAATGAAAACTTATTAATTATAACTATGTATTGGAATAGAAGAGAGGAAGAAGTTTTTTATCAACAACTTAAACTAATTCTAAAATATATAAATGATAAATATTCTAAACTAAACGTAATTATAGGAGGTGACTTTAACATTAACATACTAATAGATAACGTTAAATCAAATCAATTCATAAATTTAATGCAGGAATATAAATTTACCCAATTCATAAAAAGCCCAACACGCGTAACGCCAAATACAACTACATGCTTGGATTTAATATTTACAAATTTTAATTTCAGAAATATGTACACAACTGTAGAAGAACTAGGATTTTCAGACCATAATAGTGTCATTTTACATTTACACCTGCCCAACCAAACAAAAAGAATCACCTGGTATGTCAAGAAAAGATTTTTCAATCACACAAATATTTTAAAATTTAAGTCAAAATTACAAGAACTAAATTGGAATAATATCATTACTACTGGAAAAGACATGAACGGTAATTACGAGGCTTTTAGTGGCACCCTCATTGACATTCTAAATCAATGTATGCCATTAAAAAAACTAAAGTTAAAACCAAAATATAAAAAATACTGGCTTACCGTTGGCATAAAAAAATCTTGCAAAAATAAAAGATTATTAAAAATACTAACAACTAAAACAGACAATCCTATACTAACTCGACATTACAAAAACTATGAAAAAATTCTAAAGAAGACAGTAACGACAGCAAAAAAACTACACTACAAAAATAAAATGACCAAATCTAATAATAAAGTTAAGACAATGTGGAGCATAGTAAATGAACGTACAAATAAAAAAATAACAAGTGAGAAATCTAACATAACCCTTCAAACAAAAAATAGTGTGACTTCTGAACCCAAAGAGGTAGCTAACATATTTAACACTTTTTTCGCTTCTATCGGAGAGGCCACGAACAACTCGACCGGAAAACCGAAAAGATTCTCTCCAGTCGAATGCCCTACAGAAAACTCAATCTTCCTCAGTCCAATTGATCCCTACGAGGTTAATTCATTAATAAAAAACTTAAAAAATAAAAAAAGTCATGGCATTGACGAACTACCACCTACCTTATTAAGGCAATGTGCAGATGAATTAACATTGCCATTCTTTAAACTATTAAATCAATCATTTGAAGAAGGATCTTTTCCCAATCTTTTAAAGAAAGCCCTCATAAAACCAATCCATAAAAAGAATAATAAAACCGACCCTAATAATTATCGCCCCATTGCCCTCTTACCGACAGCTTCCAAAATATTCGAAAAAGCCATGTGCAATCGTGTATATGCTTTTTGTGAAAAATATCATATATTTAATGACTGCCAAAACGGTTTCCGAAAAAACCGCTCCACTACCTTGGCCGTTTACAAATACATTCAAAAAGCCCTTGATATCATCAATGATAAAAAGTACGCGATAGGACTTTTGCTTGATATGACGAAGGCATATGACAAGGTACAATTCGAAATATTATTAAATAAAATATATAGTATAGGACTCCGCGGCAAATGTTACGACTGGTTTGTATCTTATTTGAAAAATAGGGAACAAGTAGTTGAAATCGAACATTACAACAATAGTACAAATGAAATACAATTAATCAGATCTCACAGCAAACAAATCACCGCCTCAATACCGCAAGGAAGCGTAATGGGGTGTTTCTTATTTCTGGTGTATGTAAATGACCTTCCAAAAAATATAAATGAGCAATGTGTCCTGTTTGCGGATGACATATCTATACTTACCTCATGCGAAAATAACACCAATTTAAATGATAAATTAAACTCCATATTAGATTCTACAATAAATTGGATGACTGAACACAATCTAGAAATAAATTTCAATAAAACTAAAATAATTACATTTCACCCACGTCAAAAAACCCCATTATATATTAACTTTAGTTTCAATAATAATAAATTAGACGTAGTTGATAAATTCACCCTACTAGGCTTAGATATTGATACACACATAAATTGGAAGTCTCATATCCAGAAAGTAAGATCAAAAATATCAAAATTTTCATACGCCCTCCGCGAGATCAAAAAAACCACAGACCTAAAAACAGCATTAGTAACGTACTACGCGTATGCCCACGCATGGCTCAAATATGGTATCATCTTATGGGGCAACAGTACTGACGCGCCCACGTTACTTACTGGATGGAAATATGGTACTCACGGTTTTAGGGTAAGGGAAAAGCGTAATGTCTTCGATAGCACAGCTTTCTGGAGCACGTTGATTCAGCGAAAAACCACCAAGTGTCACAAGATGATATGAGGAGGATCACACACACATTTCTATACACAGTTTCTAGCTTGAATTTTGAGTCTTTTTAATGGCGGTCGCGGAAGCGCGGGCGCAGGGCAATTTCACGTGCGCTTGTTATTGACGCTGAGGTAGGACTGGTGGATGAAGGAAGATGAGAGCGGGCGGAAGGGATTTGAATGAACGTCTGATCCTTCATTTTGACCAATGAGAGAAGAGTATAGCGTGTATAGTGTTGCAAGTATGCGTTTTGTGATTTCCAAATTAGATAAATAGATATTAATAAAAATGCGGATAAATAATGTGAATGGCGCAGACAACTCCCCCGGACTAGAGGTTTTCCTCTATTAGAAAATTTATGAGAAAAAAAACTTAACTTAAACATATGAATTTAAACTTAAATAGAGTTAAAGGGAATTTATACTATTTTATTGCGTAGGTAGGGGACAGAGCCGCACTACTGGGCGTATATAAGTACCGGAAGCAGTTCTAACCTTCACAGTTCTAATTATATTGTCCTTGCCAGGATAAGTCGCATCTATGACACCTAAAGGCCAACAAAGCGGATGAGCGTTGTTGTCTTTGATAACAACGATCGTACCTACTTCAACAGGCTTTGACGGTGTGTTCCACTTCTCCCGCTGTTGCAAGGAAGTGAGGTACTCCTGACTCCAACGGTGCCAGAAGGAATGAGTTATCTTATTAAGAAGCTGATAGCGCGATAAGCGATTGTCTGAAATGTCTGTGACATCTTCAGCAGGTAGAAATTTAAGCGGTGTTACGTTGAGAAAATGATTAGGCGTTAAAGCACTAATATCAGACGGGTCTGAGCTTAAAATACTTAGAGGTCGATTATTTAAAAGACATTCAATTTGAACGAGTACGGTACTAAACTCCTCGTATGTTAATATTTGAGAGCCAATTACTTTAAAAAGATGAGTTTTGACACAACGAACATTAACTTCGCTGAGTCCATTAAAATGCGGACCGTAAGGCGGACTATGTTTAAATTGTACACGATGTTCTGATAACTGTTCACCTATGTAGTTTATATGAGATTTTGATTGAATTAATTCGTAAATTTCGTTCAATTTGCGCTTTGCGCCAATAAAGTTTGTGCCTCCATCACTATAAATCATAGCAACGGGACCTCTCCGAGAAATAAACCGTTTGAAAGCGGCGAGAAATAAATCTGAACTTAGGTCAGAGACTAACTCTAAGTGTACTGCCTTAGTTGTTAGACAGACAAACACACAAACGTAAGCTTTGTGGCTCTTAATTCCTCGTTTTCGGATATGCGTAACGTAGAACGCACCACAGTAGTCTACAGCGGTATTTACGAACGCTTTCACTTGTGACACACGGAAATCAGGTAAATCGCCCATAGGAGGGTAAGTATTTCGAGGTTTAATTTTAAAGCATTGATTACAACTATGTACGCGTTGTCTTATAATGTTACGAGCAGCTAAAATCCAGAATTTTTGTCTAATTATAGCTAATAAAAGAGCGGGACCCGTATGCAAATTACTTACATGATAAAAGTCAATTAAGAGTTGAGTAAAGCGTGATTTAGTTGGAATTAAAATGGGATGTTTTTGACCATAATCCAGTTTAGAATGAGTTAACCTTCCACCTACTTTGAGAATATTATTTGAATCCAGAAATGGGTTGAGTTTAGCGAGACTTTTATTTTTAAAACGTTTATTAGATTTTAACGCGCTAATTTCTTCAGAGAAATATCTACCTTGTACGTAACGTATAAGGTGTATTTCCGCAGCATCCAAATCCGAAACGGTGATACAACCACGCGAATTGATTAACTTGCAGAAACGTAATATTAAAACTACGCTACGAAGTAAAATAGAATATTTAGAAATGCGATCAATTAAAGATTGAATAGGTTGTGAACCTTCTTGCGTTATTTTAACAGAGAGAACGATATTTTTAGTTTCCATTATTTCTGAATTGTTATTATTTAAATTGATTTTAAATGGTTTGATTGGCCACTGAGATAAGGGGAATGAAAACCAATGCGGAGCGTTAAACCAGAGCGTTAAATCTAATAATTGTTTAGGCGTTATAGGACGAGAAACTACGTCAGCGGGATTTTCAGTTCCATCTATGTGAAACCAATGTTTTGCGGGTAAATTTGAATTAATTTCAACAATGCGATTTGCGACAAAAGTATGAAATTTGTGCGAGGGCGAGTGGATCCAGGTGAGCGTGACTGTTGAATCAGAAAAAGCAAAGATTTTATTAATTTTACAGCGTTTACTTAAAACTTCTACAACTGAATTGATCAAGTTTGCTAAGAGGAGAGCCGCACATAGCTCGAGGCGAGCTAAGGGCGTATTTTTAAGCGGAGCGACGCGAGATTTAGAAGTTAATAAGAGGACTGATCCGCTATCTTCATCGTTAGAACTAACCCTTATGTAAACAGCGGCACCATAACAGCGCTCACTGGCGTCTGCGAACCCGAGGAGAGTGACATGAGAACCAGAGGTGATACCTACATGTCGCGGGAACTTTATTTTTTCGAGATAGGGAAGTTCTTTGTGAAACCGACTAAATTTATTTTCAATGTGAGCGGGTACAGGATCATCCCAATCAAGATCAAGTTTCCAGCATTCCTGAACTAACGTTTTCATGAATGCAGTAACTGGACCTATAAGACCTAAGGGGTCAAACAGCCGTGCGGTTGCTGATAAGACGGTACGTTTCGTACATTTAAGAGAATTACCATTTATTTTAAATTGAAAAAAGTCTTCTACTGGATTCCACTGCATACCTATAATTTTTGTATTATTATCCGCGTCAGCGTCAAACTCAATATTTTGCGGATTTAAATGAGTTGAAGGAATTTTATCTAACAGTTCGGAACTATTCGAGATCCATTTTACAAGGTGGAAACCGCCTGACCTGAACATGGTGACCATTTCTTGGTATGTCCGCTCAGCTATTTCAACGCCATCTAGCGAACATACGTAGTCATCCATATACATATGGTTTTCAGCCTCGTAAGCTGCGAGTGGGTATTTTTCCCGACTGTCAGATGCGAGTTGGCGAACTACTCGCATAGCTAAGTATGGTGAGCTTGAGACGCCGAAAGAAACGCGGTTAAATTCAAAAGTTGAAATTTCAGAATCTTTATTGAATCTGTATAAAATGCGTTGAAATGCGTGATGATCAGCGGAAAGATTAAGTTGAAAATACATTTTTTCGATATCTGCAACTACAGCAACGGAAAACATGCGAAGATTAATTAATAAATCGAAAATGTTACTTTGTAGATTCGGACCTACATAAAGGAGATCATTTAGTGATTTACCTGAGCTAGTTTTACAGCTAGCGTCAAGCACGATGCGAGTTTTACTAGACTGTTTATCCGGGCGGTAAACTGCACGGTGAGGGATATAGAAATGCGGGATAGTTAGAGAGGGGTCGTTGACCTTGGTTAAATAACCTTTGTCAAGATAATCTTGAAGCGTAGCGTTGTAATTAGTTCTGATCTCGGGATCAGAATCTAACTTTTTCTCCAAATTAAGGAGACGGCGCGTCGCCGTTGAGTGTGAATTTCCTAAGTCTATACACGGAGCCTTAAATGGTAGCTGCACTGTGTATCTACCTGTTTCATCGCGAGAGTAAGTTGATTTAAATATTTGTTCACACGCCTGATCGTCAGGACTCATGTGAACCTTACTAGGGACGCTTTCGAGTTCCCAAAAGCGTTGCGTGAGCGTATTTAAGCGAAGCGTGCTAGCCGCACACAGAAAAGTTTGCTCGCTTTTATTTTTATTTATTTGAGCGGGGCGAGCGCGCGGAGTTACACTAGGTTGACAATCAGCCCGACCCATGGCTATGTAGCCAAGGGTGGTTTCTACGGCGACGACCGAGGAGCCAGGTAAAGTTACCTTTCCACTGCCCAACAAAAGCGGGAAAAGTTCATTGCCAAGGAGGCAATCTATCTCACCGGGAACGTGGAATGCGTCATCAGCCATAGGTAGATTGCGTAATGAAGCGAGATTTGAGATATCTATAGATATGTTGGGCAAGTCGTCTGTAATACGATCTAAAACCCGAGCGTGAATTTTATAATAGCAGCGGTGATCAAAGCGGGAAAATATTTTAAAAGTAGCAGTTCCAAACGAGGGTATTTTAGCGTGACCGATCCCAAAAATGGAAGATTTGTCAGGAGTAATTTCTAAGTTTAAACGTTTACAGCAAGCCTTTGTAATAAAATGACTCATTGAGCCGGTATCAAGGAAAACGCGCAGAGTATGAGGTTTATTATTATTATAAGCGTATACGGAAGCGGTGGGCAACAAAACAGTTGTATTATTTTCAACGCACGAGGTAGCCGAAGTCATTGACAAATGCGAAGCGCCTGAATGTACGCGCTCCGCGTGCGGCGTCGTCGTCGAGCCCACAGTGCTCACAGTCGCGGCAGCTAGCGAGGGCGAGGCGGGCGCGCGGGGCGCGGTTGCGAGCGGCGGCGTCGCGTTGCCGGCCGATGTGTTTACTTTAAAGTTACTTAAATGTATTAACGAATGATGTTTACGTTGGCAAATCGAACAAGTATTTGTTGACTTGCACATTTTAATATCATGAAATCCTAAACAGTTACGACAAAACTTATGTTTGTTTACTAGATCTAATCTTTCTTTTGCGTTTTGATTCATGAAACGAGAACATCTGTAAAGTGGGTGTGAATCAGGTGACGAACACACCTTGCAGGCACGCACGGATGCGTCCTGGGTAGTGATCGCGAATGTTTGGCTATTTTTATATTTATTAGAAGTGGATTTATTATTTTCACTATTATAATTACGGACTTTAGAGGGGTTAGATTGATTACGAAGTGTTATTATTTTACTTTGTTCTTTTAAGAATTGCGAAAGATGATCGAAAGTAGGTATTTCAATATGATTATGTGATCGTTCGAAAAGGTTAACGACCTCTTTATCAAGCTTGCTGAGTGCAATATCCGTTATTATAAAATCTGACAAATCCTTTATGTTTAAGCGCCGTAGGGCGGCTTGCGATGCATGGAACTGCTCAATAAATGTGTCTATAGATTGATAAGGCTTAAACTGAATCATTTGATGTAAGTACATGGAAGCTTGTACGCGGGTATCTTGGTATTTTTCTATTAAAGCATTCCAAATGAGTAGGTAATTATTAGCGGTAGGCGCGACGCCCGAACAAACAGTTAATGCCTTATCAGAGAGACACCCTATTAAGTATTGTACTTTCTCGGCGTCAGTTAGATGCGAATTATCATGAATAAGACTTTTAAAGTTTTCATGAAAAATTGTCCATTTGCTGGGCGTGCCGTCAAATGAAGCAAGTTTTAAAGGTGGCAATTTACGATTTAAAAACTCGAATTTACTACTGCTGTTTTCGTTATTTTGAGACTTGAGAAGGTTAGCTTCGATTGCTTTTATTTCACAATAGATTTCATCAAATGCTGACAACGGCTGGTAATTAATAGCTGATCCAGCTTCCAAGAGTGCTAAATTGTAAGCATCAAGCGTTTCAATAAAATTCGTCCTAATTTGATCAAGGGAATTAATCCTAGCTAGAAATTGAGATTTTAATGAACTATTTACTGAAACTTGTCGACCGAGGTCATAAATTGATTGCAGCATTTTGAATAAAATTTCCTTCTTAGATTCAAACAGAAGCACTTTTGAATTTTCTTCTGCGGAGCCATAAGATTCCTTATCGGACTCCTTGGATTTACCATGCTTTGAAGCCATTTTTATGCGTTGGGATAATGCCTATTCGAGTTAATAATCGTTAATAATAATACTTAAATGAGTGAATGTATGCGAAATATCGAGAATAAATTGGACTTGCCCGTGTGCGTTATGTGTTGAGATAACCTGTGAAATATGTGTGCGATGACTAAAATATATTTATAATATTTTAGCAATAGAGTGTTTAGCGTGAAATAAGATGCGTATTTGAATAAATAACTTAGCGTTGATGAGATGTTAGCGGGAAATGCCTCGTGAGCGAGTCACGTAGGTTAGTGTAATGGCGGATGCGTGTTTTGAGCGTATTTTTATGCGAATAAATAGCTAAATGCGGTAAAATATGATGCGTTTTTAAAGAAATAACTTAGCGTTGATGAGATGTTAGCGGAATGTGCCCTCGTGGGCTTGTCACATAGACGAGAGTAATAGCGGATGCGTATTTGAGCGTTTTTATGCGATTAAATAGATAAATGTGATAAATATGTTGTGATTGATGAGTGTAGTGTATATGCGAAGTAATTTTTTGTTTTTTATTTGGAAAGAAGGACCAGAACACTTGGATGGAAATATGGTACTCACGGTTTTAGGGTAAGGGAAAAGCGTAATGTCTTCGATAGCACAGCTTTCTGGAGCACGTTGATTCAGCGAAAAACCACCAAGTGTCACAAGATGATATGAGGAGGATCACACACACATTTCTATACACAGTTTCTAGCTTGAATTTTGAGTCTTTTTAATGGCGGTCGCGGAAGCGCGGGCGCAGGGCAATTTCACGTGCGCTTGTTATTGACGCTGAGGTAGGACTGGTGGATGAAGGAAGATGAGAGCGGGCGGAAGGGATTTGAATGAACGTCTGATCCTTCATTTTGACCAATGAGAGAAGAGTATAGCGTGTATAGTGTTGCAAGTATGCGTTTTGTGATTTCCAAATTAGATAAATAGATATTAATAAAAATGCGGATAAATAATGTGAATGGCGCAGACACTTACATTACAAAAAAAACTAATTAGGATCTTAGTAAATATTGAAGTCACTGATAGCTGTAAACCCCACTTTCGGGAACTAAAGATCTTGTCCCTACCATGCTTGTATATATTTGAGGTTTGTAAGTTCGTGCGTAAATACCCGGATTTCTTTACAAAAAGAGAGGACATTCAAAAGAAAATTGCTCTGAGACACAAAAACAGACTAAACTTACCACTATCGCGATTAAAAATGCACTCCGATAGTACGTTTGTCATGTCCATAAAAATTTATAATAAGTTACCCGCAATAATTAAGAATTTAGATAATTATAATATATTTATTAATAAATTAAAAATCTTCCTTGAAAGTAAATGCTACTATAGTATAGGCGAATACTTAGATGATAAATTATAAATATGAAATGACTTATGACTTACCCCTGTAGGAATAAAGTTACTTTAAATATAATAAAATAGTATAATTAATTATTTACGTAGGTAGTAAATAAAAATAATAATAACAAAATACCTTAAATAATTGATAAAACTAATAATTAATAAATTACTGACATAATAAATAAAATTAATAATAAGTATATAAAATAATAATTAATATTTTTCAACATTACTCATATTTTTAATAAATACATGTATAAACTCATAGTTTGACTTATTAAACGCCAAGCGTTCTTCCTCCTCTCTCCTACTTTTATCTATGCTGTGCCCGACAGGGTCCATAATTGAGACTGATGTAACTGTTTTCCCACCAACTGTATACATTATGGTACGCAATAAAGAATTGAGAATTGAGAATTGAATTGAGAACTATACGAATACTATTACCTAAACATTACAACATAATTTTTATTGGTAGTACGGTCTTGTCCTATTTTTATGAACTAAATCTACCTTATTGTTTTTAAATATCCTAACGTTACACCCTAAATCTTCTTTTACTATAAAAGGTCCTTCATATATAGCATCTAGTTTCCGACCTGTTTCATTTTTTATCAAAATTAAGCCCTCCGGCCGTGATGGCAACTGAGTTTGGCAACCAGTTGCTTAAAAATATTGGATATTCTTTTTACTCAACCAGTTGCCAAAGACGAATGTCGATTCTTGATACGCACCTAGTTGCCAACTAAGATTTTCTCAAAAGGTGTGGTTACTTAAGAAGAATTACCACTCTCAGTTCGTAACTAACATCAGTTGTGGAAATCAAAATAAGGACTAAGGTATTATATTAAATTAGGATGTTTTCAATCAGATGCATATAAAATTTGGTTTCTATTGAATTTGTTTGATTAAATTTCTTAAGAGTTGCGTCATCGAAAGGGAACAAGGGTAGGTACATTATGTTTCAAATAATAATATCGTGAAAACAACATAATATAGGTGTATATGCCTTTATTCCATGTAATTACCTAACTACAGCTTAAAGTTACTGAAAATTAACAACTAGGTTCCCCATTTGCAACAAAATTGAAATTATAAGTACACTTCTAATTTAGTAGGTAGTTAATATGTCTTTAGAATGGGATAACAAATGGACTGATAATTTCGAGACAGTGTCCGACACTAATTTTGTTTTCATTTAAAGTTTTTATCGCTAACCCAATTTCCTCATCGATCTCCTCGTACTCCTTCTTTTTTTTAGGTGTAATTTTTTTCAAATCATAGTATGTCGCTTCAGATTCTAAAACATCGAGTAGATGTGCCAACGTTGGATTTTTCTTACCAATAAAACTGTTGATCTTTCTATGCCATCCCTCTATATTGTTATTAGTTCTAAATTTTTCAGTTTCACAACAACAAGATTCAGCAAAAAAATCTTTATTAACCCACTGCTTTTGGAAATATTTATTAAACATATTGATTTCCTCACCAACAGGTCTTTTTGCCATTACATAATCATATTCTTCTCTTAAGTATTTTTTTGGTAACCGTGCAATTCCAATACATCTCGCCATATGCCTTTTTTTTACTCTAGTTTTTATTTGTAAGGCCTTCTCCTTTTTCCATAACGCATGGTTGAAGTGATAGTAACATCCCTTAAAAAGTATACCAGGAAATATGTCTTTAAATGCATTAATTGCTGCAATTTCGAAATCCAATGTAATTTTTTTTGGACTCCAGGTAGGAATTTGAGATTTAATTATACTGAACAAAATTTTATATGTGTTATTTCTTTTATCGGGAAGAAGTGCGAAAAATAATGGAGTTATGATATTGTTAATTTCATCATAGCCATGAATGGTATACAACTGTTTAAAGGCTTTTGGGCAACTTCTGAAAGTGCCATCAGCAAAGAAATGATTGAAATTACTCATTTTTGTTGTCACATCACGAATACAAAATACAATGATTCTAAAATCTCCATCTTCATATTCACAAAGATAAAAATGTTGGTACTTCATGGGTATTTCAACGTCCGTAGCATTTGAGAAACGCATTTTTGTGGTACCAACTACTTTGTTTCGCCCATTGTAAAGGTCACTTTTCACACTGCTGAACTTTGGTATATCGCCGACGAAATTATATCCATCGTTTTTTAAATCACGAACCATATTGTCGTATTGTTTGGGGATTGATTCAAAATTGCAACTACTCTCTTGAGATCATCCAATTTTTTCAAAAATGTGGTTTTCGCAAAATTACGTCTGCAATCGGTTTCGTGTGCTCTTTGCATTATTATCTCATTACGAGTATTTAAAGTAATATTACCTCTGCATCCTTTTGTAAGGCTACATTTCCAAAATGAGTTTTTATTTACATATATTTTTTTACGGCTGTAACGCCTACCATCGTACAACGCAGAAACACCTCCTCTTCTTGAACTAATGAATTCAATGTTAGATGTATTTGGGTATACATTTAAAGTAGACATGTTGATGTCTCCGGAACAGACTATTATACTGGTCTTAAATCGTACACATACTCGTGCAGTAAATACAGTAATCTAATGTGTATTACACATATATTGCAATTAATCGATAACCTCAAGAGGCAAATAAAATGATAGATGTCAACTACGTCAGTAACAAAAGAAAATTTATTCTGAACATCTGAAAAAAGTTTGAATTCTTAAGTCTGAAAAAAGTTTGAATTCTTAAGTCTGAAAAAAGTTTGAATTCTTAGCAGATTTGGTTGAGTAACAAGAAAGTTTTTACTCCTTCGGCAACTGGTTGCGAAACTGCAAAGGTAAAATATTATAGGTGCGTATCAAGAATCGACATTCGTCTTTGGCAACTGCTTGAGTAAAAAGAATATCCAATATTTTTAAGCAACTGGTTGCCAAACTCAGTTGCCATCACGGCCGGAGGGAAATTAAGTCATTTTCCTGATATATACTATTGAATTTACTGATTTATCGTACAATTCCTTGCGTTTATATTTGTTACACAATAAATTATTTTTTGCGTCGGCACGGGCTAACTGTAAACGATATTTCAACTGCATTGGATAATTATCCCTATTATACAATGGTTCGACTGACTCTGAAATTCGACTAGGAATTCGACAAAGTTTACCGAAAACTAGTTCGTAAGGCATGTATTTTGTTTCTGAATGTACTGTATTGTTGAAACTAAAACACCAATATGGTAACCAGTAGCTCCATGTATCTGTATGGTTTTCACATTGGATCCTTAAAAATGCACCCAAACCTTTGTGAGCATTTTCAAGAGCTCCTATCGATTGGTGATGATAGGCAGTTGACGATAATTTTTGAATATCAAGAAGTTTACATACCTGCTCCATAGTTGCGGAGATGAACTCGGTCCCTCGATCTGTAGCTATTATTTCTGGTATTCCAAATATTAAAATAAAATGTCTCACAAATGCATTAGCTATGGATACAGTTTCTTTATTTTTTAAGGGAATAGCTTGTACAAATTTCGATAATTCGCATTGAATGGTCAATATATAACAGTTCCCATCTGTGTCTCTATCTAACGGTCCCACTACATCTAAATATATCTTTTGAAAAGCTGAGGACGCCGTAGTAGTAATTACCATCGGTTCTTTTATGTAACGGATATACTTTGACTTCTGACACTTCGTACACTTTTTTACAAATGTTTGTACGTCCTTTTCTATGCTCGGCCAGTAATATCTTTTCTTTATTGTATTTACCATTCTGCGCACTCCAGCATGACCACTGGATGGCAATAAATGAAAGTCATTCATTATTATGGTTTTTTCTTTGTCATCACTTATTCTTTTTACTCCTCTTAGTATGCATATTCGCGGTCCTGACCAATTTTCTAACTTTGATATCTCATCACAAACGTTTTTAATAAAATCTTTATTATCTTTATTTTTAATGATACACACTTCTTCAATGTGTAAGTTTTTACAAAACAAACTTAATTTCTGCACAAATTCGGCTCGCGTAAAGTGTGCCTTGAAATCAAGATTGATGTAAATAATCTTTCTTTTTGCTAAATATACAAAACATTCACTGACATCTGTTAACATGTCATTGTCTCTCAATCTATTTAATTCGCTACTTTCAATGAAACTCATTTCGACTGAGTCGCACGGTTTTCTTAATATATCCACAACCCTTGGTTGGCCAGACCAATTGTCAGGAGATTTATTAAGATCCGCCTTCTCATTGTCATCCTTATTTTTAATTAACTCATCATCAATCTTTCGCTTTTGTGCCCTAGTCATAACAGCAACGACTTGTGCTTGCATTTCTTTTAGTTCGTCTGATGTTATACATATTATCCTAGACAAAGCATCTGCAACTACATTTTCTTTTCCTCGTACATAAATTATTTTGAATTTATATTCTTCTAATGTCAAACGGAACTTTAGAAGTCTACTTGAAGGATCTCTCATGCCAAAAAGATATACTAAAGGTTTATGATCAGTCATAATTGTAAATTCTCTACCATATAAATACGGTCTAAAATATTTCACTGACCAAACTATCGCTAAAAGCTCTTTCTGTCTTGTAGGGTAATTCTTTTCCGCTTTATTCAAAGGTCTACTTGCATACGCTATTGGTCTGAGATCTTTATTGCACAGCACAGCACCAACTGCAGTGTTTGAAGCATCTGTTTGTAATATGAATTCATTATTTTCTGTAAAATCAGGATATTGTAAAATAGGTGACGTAATTAATGCATTTTTTAGATGCTCAAAGGCATGTTTACAATCATCAGTCCAAATAAAGGGTTCACTTTTTCTGCATAATTTGTTTAATGGCAAAGCTATGTCTGAAAAATGTTTTATAAATTTACGGTAATAATTACAAAATGCGACGAAACGCTTAACTTCATCTGCTGTTTTGGGTATAGGGTAATTTTTCAATACGTTAGTTTTTTCGGGATCAGGTAATACACCTTTCTCTGACACAACGTGACCTAGATAAAGAATTTCTTTCTTTAGAAATTCGCATTTCTGGGGATTTAATTTTAAATTGACCTTTCTCAATCTTTCCATTATGTTTATTAAGTTTTGATTATGAATTTGCAAATTTCTACCAAATACTATTAGATCATCCTGATATACTAAGCATTTCTCGTAAGTTAATCCAGACATTGCTACTGACATCATGCGGCTAAATGCGCTCGGACTTATCTTGAGACCCATAGGTAACCGCTTCATTTGATACTGACCTGTATTGGTAGTAAAAGCTGTTAATTTACGACTATTTGGTTCCAAGGTCACTTGATAATAACCTTGGTGAAGGTCAAGGTGAGTGAAATATACTGCTCCAGAAAGAGAATCTATAATTTCATTGATGTTAGGTAGAGGGAACTTGTCGTCACAAACCGTCTCATTTAATTTTCTGTAGTCTACAACTAATCGCCATTTTTTATCTGATCCTTCTTTACTCTTTTTCGGTACTAATAAAATCGGGCTTGACCATTCACTGTTCGATTCTTCAATAATATCATCTTCTATCATTTTTTTAATCTGTTTAGCTATCTCTGATTTTAACGCTTGCGGTAATCTATATGGCTTAACATATACAGGAGTTGTATTTTGTTTTATGGTAATGGATTGCTTATAAATATTTGTAGTACTTAATTTATCTCCATCTATGTAAAAATTATCGGAATATTTTGCGCAAATTGCTTCAATAGAACGTCTCTCTTCTTCGTTTAAATAATCTAATTTGAGTTGCGATAACAGTGTTTCAATCCTAGAAACGTCGATATTATTATTACTAAATTGACAAATATTATAATCACTCAAGGATTGCGTACTAGGAATTAAATTTGGTAAGGTTATTTCCTTCTCAGTAACGTTAAGAATCTTTATAGGTATTCTGTTATTTTTTACCGTGGCAATCGTATTTGCCAGATACACATCCTTCGCTAATTCACGTCCACAAACAATAACATCATCGTTCTCATTTTTGTCTACGTGTATAAAATGAATTGACTCTGAACGAGCGGGAATAATCAGGTTATTACTTCTCATTACACGTTCATCAACGAGATTAAAATAATATTCTTTCTCATGATAATACAATGTTAAAATATTAGTATTTAAGACGATGACAATAGCTATTGACTTCTGATGTTTTAGTATTTTTGGACACGCCCACAATTTTTCCGATACCCTAGCGCCATACTACCAAGTAAGAAACAAATAGTCCAGGATCCGCGGTCCATTTTTGCACTTGATTACTATCAAGCTAATTTTGATGAGACGGCGAGACGCCCAACAATTTCCTGCACGAAACTCTCGAATTCTCGATTGTGGTAAGTAATAGGGGTAGCAGGGATAAAATATGTTGGTTTGATGATTCTCAAAAGTGTTAAGTACAAACACTTTTGAGAATCATCAGGTGGGTTTTTTTTGTTAAATCTGATGATAATTATCTAAATTATTTGAAAAAATATTTGTCCTACAAAATGTATGGTTTGATCAAAGAGTCCCCTTCCTTCCTTCCAATATGTATCGAAAACGGGTTTTGGGGATTGGATATTTTCTATTAAACCCACTCTTTACAAGTTGCCTACAAGATTCTAAAAATTATATTAAGTGTTTGGCACTTACTCCACGCACCATCAATACTCCTGTACATCATAAACAACAGGCTAATACACTTTCTGGAGCCACAAATTCCAGAAGAGCAATCAGAATCAGAATCAGAATATCAGAATCAGAATATACTTTATTTGTAAACATAGGTCAAATTATAATTATGATGTTACAGATAGGTAGATCCTCTATGTTTTGCCCATAGGCGTACAAATATATTTAATTAACATTGTCTTTCTTTACTATAACAACAATTTAACTTTTGAAATATCTACAAGTGGTAAAATTATATAAAATTAAAATTAAACTTTCACATCTATAATATAAAAATGAATCGCAAAATGTGTTGGTAAGCGCATAACTCAACAACGCCTGGATCGATTTGGCTAATTTAGGTCTTGAATTATTTGTGGAAGTCCAGAGAAGGTTTTAACGGTGAGAAAGTGGTTGGTAGGTAGGCAGGGTAGTAGGTAGGTAGGGTAGTAAGTAGGGTAGTAGGAAAGTAGGTAGGTAGGGTAGAGTAGGTAGGTAGGGTAGTAGGTAGGTATTGTAGTAGGTAGGTAGGGTAGTAGGTAGGTAGGGTAGTAGGTAGGTAGGTAGGGTAGTAGGTAGGTAGGGTAGTAGGTAGGTAGGGTAGTAGGTAGGTAGGGTAGTAGGTAGGTAGGGTAGTAGGTAGGTAGGGTAGTAGGTAAGGTAGTAAAAAAAAGCATTGCAACGCATGCGCGGGTTCAGCTAGTTAGTAATAAAATTAATATTCAGAAATAGGTACATGCATGTCAATATTAATTGGGGATATAATCAATTTCAATAAATGTCAAAGAGATAAAGTTACTTGCAGTCCATAATAATGCTAATGTCAAATAAAATTCTAAATAGTAATTCTAAAATTAACAAGCAGGTTTTGTTAAAGGCAAAGACACGCGGGAACAAATCCTGAACGTTCGCCAAATTATAGAGAAAAGCCGGGAATTTAACAGCCCTGTATTGATATGTTTCATAGATTATACCAAAGCATTTGATTGCGTGGAGTGGGGCAAGCTGTGGGGGGTTCTTAAAGACATGGGAACGCCTCAACATCTTATTGACATAGTCCGATGCCTCTACCTACACATCAACAACCGCTCTTTCGTCAAAATAGACACCGACTGTTCAAATGCGTTAGGCAGGGATGCATCCTCTCACCTCTGCTCTTCAATATGTATGAAGAGTAATATCATTCAAGACTCTTTAGGGCTGGGACAAGGGGTTTACTGTTGGTGGAAAGTGAATTTTCAATCTGAGGTACACTGATGACACCGTTCTCCTTGCTACAACATTTGGCAACATGAAAGAGATACGGCACAGATTGGAAGTGGAAAGTGGCAAAGTAGGGTTTGCAATAAATAGGCAGAAAACCAAGCTTATGGTGGTAGATCGTGCGGGAAAGCTATCGGGCGCCTATAACATCTAAGGCATCTATACTGTGGACAGCTTCGATTAACTGGGCTCCAATATAAGTAATGAAGGTAGCTGCGTCACAGAAATAAAACGGCGGATAGCCATGGCTAAAGATGCTATATTACGCCCCCGGAACATCTGGGAAAAACGTGGTATAAGTTTTAAAACGAAGGCCCGTTTGGTCAGAGCACTAGTTTTCCTGATTTTCCTCCATAGAGTTAATAATAATAATAATATTTATTTATTTTCAGGCTACTTTGGCCCATAGATAAATACCTTACAGACTAACATACATACGATATAATTGACAGCTTGTGTTAGTAAACAAAACCTTAATACTATATTAGTATCACTACACTTGCACTACGTCACTGTGCGATCATGTGGCACTTGCCCGCGGAAGCGTCGAAACACCACCCCCTGCGGCCAAAAGTCCTCTTCCAAGACGAGGTGCAGGTAGCATGTCGGTACTCGCACCACAAACGCCTTAAAGTTGACGTTGCGGCGCGACTCGAGCAGCTGCACTCTCGCCACGTACTTGATCTTCTGGCGCACGTACTCCACGATGTCCTCCGTCGTAGTGGTGTAATGTAGACGGGAGAGGTACAAAGGAGTGTTCGGCTTTGCGGCACGGATATGCACATTGGGCTCCGATGGAGCCGTGCCGCAGCGGTTCTTGATGGTTCGCTGAAGGCGCTTCCTCCTCAACACCGTCACGAAACCATCATCAGCCTGGATCGGTTCCTTTTCAGGCACAGGCTTCTCGGAAGGAGCATTTTTCCCCACAAGTTAAGACATGGACAATCCAAACAAGAGTAAGACAGAGGATAGACGCATTCGAAATGTGGTGTTTTAGGCGGATTCTCTGAATTCCATGGACGGCCAAACGCACAAATGTGTCTATCCTTTACCAACTCGATATCAAGACTCGATTGTCAACAGTTTGCCTACAGCGTATTTTGTCTTATTTCGGCCACATAATGCAAAGAGGAGATAGCAGCCTTGAAAAGCTGGTCATTGTTGGCAATACCGAAGGCAAGCGACCGCGAGGCCGGTCGCCATTTTACAAATTTGGAAGTGTCTGTCTTCCAAACGATTGGCTTTGAGAAAAAATTGTTTGTGGAACCTCAATGTCATTTTTAAAGACCTGTCTAATGTCTATAGACACCCCACACGTAGGTATAGGTTTGATGAAAAAAATATATAGTTTCAGTTCCATGTATGGGGCGACCCCCTAAATCCTTTTTTTTATTTTTGTATAAAAATCGTAAAGCGGTTCACAGAATACTTGTAGAGTTTCAACTGTGTAGTCTCAATAGTTTCCGAATGAAGTGGCTGTGACATACGGGTGGACAGACGGACAAACAGACATGACGAATCTATAAGGGTTCCGTTTTTTGCCATTCGGCTACGGACCCCTAAAAAACAGCTGGTTTGTAGTAATTTTTGATGAGCTCGTTATCAATACATGTTGGATTTAGATAATGATCATCAGATAAAAATAAAATAGTTAGTAATAGATTTTTGAAAATCATCAAATAAATAATTATAATAATATATAATCAATATATATTTTATCCCTGCTGCCCCTATTACCTACCACAATCGAGAGTTTTCGTATAGGGTAATGTTGGCGTCTCATCAAAATGCAGCTGCTCACGGAAAATTAGCTTGATAGTAATCAAGTGAAAAAATGTACCGTGGATCCTGGACTAACATTGTGACGCGGTCAATAATAATTTATAGATGAACGGATAGCTGTCAGTGGGGCGCAAAGTGACATACGTCCGTCTAGCACCGCGCCTAAGCGCTCACTGTCGGATTGCTTAGGTAAGAAAGAGAGCGCGATGGCGCAACGCTCGAACTTCTTACAAACCATATAATAATTAATTACATCAAAATAATTTATTAAATAATCAAAAATTAAAAACAACCAAATTTTGTATTTAAATATGGTACCTACGTTATTGTTATAAATTTTACCAACGTACGTTGATCAGTAATACAGATATTTTTGTTGGAAGATCATTTTAAAGGCGCGGGCCCACCGCGGCGCATGCTGTGCACGGGCACGCGGCGCATTTTAGCTGCGTGTATTAATTTGTTTGGCAACGTGGGTCAACGTTTCCACTGGAATACACGTATATGACCAACGACTATGTATAGCGTGGCACAGCGCACGGAGAGGCTACGATATAACACAATAAGCGATTGTACATCGATAAGCGAGCTGTGCATAGTCGTGGGTCATATTCGTGTACTTCAGTGGAAACGTAGACCCACGTCGACAGCGTTGAGCTATGTAACCACCTATTCAAGCAAGCCACGCATGTATCAATGACGTCAATTCATGCGTAGCCTCTCCGTGGGTTGCAGTGGACACAACCACATACATTTTCTTACAAAGCGAAGCATACTACACGTGCGTAGCCTCTCCGTGCACCGCGGTGGGGCCGCGCCTTAAGAGGTTAGTTTACCATTTTTTTGTATCGAGAAAACTTTACAAAAACGTGTTTTGAAAACAACGAAATTATCAGAAATATGTTCAAAATTAACATATATTTTTTCCGCCGTGTCAAACTGTATAGATTTGGCTAAAAAATTGTTCAATACAAGCCTATTTGGCTCTTGTCAGCGCCTTAAGTTTATATTTGCTTGATACTTTTTCAAAAAATCTAACCCTATAATAGGGGATCGGACAGGGTCAAAATAATATGATTCTGTTTAGTCCGTAAGTTAGATTATCGAAAAATATTGAATACGTGTTTTTTGTTTTATCAAATCAATAAAAAATGACGAAGATAAAACGCGTCAAAGATCTTGGAGTGGGGCTTGAAACGTCACTTGTGTCGTCAAAATGTACTATCATATGACGTCACACGAGTTTTTGAAGCACTGTATCGTCTTCATTTTAAGTTTACGTGAAAAAAGAAAAAATACGTGTCCAATAATTTTTGGAAATCTATCTGACGGACTAATTAGTTTTTTTTTGTCCGATCCCCTATTCCGTCTGCCTTTAAGGCGCAGTCAAAGGGGCACCGTAAAAACGACCTGTTTTTCGTCGCAGAGTTAGCCGTATTGCTACTTATTACAATTCCAAAAAAAATACAGTGTATAGTCAAATGTATACGTAAAAGACTTATGCAAAAATATTTTCTAAAAGTAATCAAGAACCTCGAAAAAAAAAATCACAAAATCACAAAAAAATCACACGAAAAAACTTTTTCGTCTCGAAATGCTCAATGTTTTGAGTGACAACTATTATATTTTTTTTTACTATCAGAAAGGAAATTTATCCAACTAAAGACATATGTAAAAATATTTTAACATTACAGCGTATTTTTTTTTTAAATAAATTAAATCTGCGAACTATCGTTCATTTTGGCAGTCACGAGAATCAAACGCATCGCCATTTTCAACCTTATTTGTTTAGGCGATGAGTTAAACGCGCGCTCAAGGTCGCGGGCAGGTAATGTCGCCTTAATGGTAGTGACTCAAAAATAATAAAGGGATGCTGAAATATTTCACTGTTATACTCCAAATTTAAATCCACTAAACCTCTCGAACGCCTTTGTCCACCGATTCCATTTATCAAAGTTTCATCTTTCCGAATGATAACGTTTCTTGGTAACGCTTCACTTTTAATGATAGACAAAGAAGCGCCTGTATCAACGAGCCAATAATATTTAATGTTATTAACGTTAAAAACTGCATATTTTGCATTGCCTAAATTTGATAAAACGCTATGTTTAAGAACGAAAAAACTGGTTTTCCGTTTCCTTTTTATCTGTATTGTCCTTTATGCATGGCTTTTTGCTATCGTTCTGATCTGCTAAACAAACATTCCGATTATTATTTCTAAAATATCTTGAACCTCTAGTATGTCTTTGACCCCTATTATAATTTGATGATCCACGATAGTTATACCTATTTCCGTTATTTCCTCTGAAATTACCACGCCATGTATATCTTTGATTATTGTAATTTCCGTATTGACCACGACTATAACTACTATTATATTGACCACGACTATTATTGAAATGACGATTACCTTGTCGCCTCAAATTATTGTAACCTCGTCCATTTCTAAAAGCATGCAAGACATTACCTGGCATTGACTGGCCTTCTGTATCTTCATCTTTGGCAGCTTGGATTGCATCTTTCAGGCTGCTGTAGTTCCTAGCGGAGATGACCGTGCCCAATTTTGAACTGCGTAGTCCTTCTGAAAACCGTTTTATGGCAAGCTTTTCATTCAAAGGTTTTAACACTCCAAATGCATTAGAATTACCATCTGCTTGAGATATAGTAAGTTCAGTAAACAGCTTTTCAACTTCTGTGGCAAACTCCTCGATGCTACTTGAACCCTGTTGTATATTTTGCAAACGCGTCTGTAGGGCCGTAAAGGATTTTTGGGTCAATAGATGGCATCGTAAATCTTTAATTAGGTCTTGAATGGTCTTATAATTCCCTGTAATGCGTAACTTGGCATTTTCGGACAATCTACTTTTAAGGACGAATGTAATAAGTAGTGTCTTACCTTTCTCATCCAGCATATCTGCATACATCTCGATCGAATCAATCAACCGTTTAGTTGTTCCTTCTACACCGTCCATTGCTGGAAGCAAACTACATGCCACTTTAAGGTCAAACTCCATTTTGTCAGATTCTATTTCTGGGAAAATACATAAACTATTTATTTCCTCAAAAGTTATCCTAATATTCTGAAATATATCCAATGCCGATGCAACTAATTCCGTATCCTTGCCTTTTTCTAAAAGTAACAATATTTTTCCACATTCCTTAAATATATTTTTTGCCTCACCTAACTTTGTCTCAATAACTTGACCTTTATACCTAGTCTGTCCTTTCTTAATTAAGTATTTTCTAATATCTACCAGATCATTATATTTTTCTAACAAAACATCAGTCATAATAGAATATTACCAAATTAAAATTATCAAACCTTATTTCCTAATGGAATAAACAAAAGAATCATGTTAACATAATTACTGCGAAACGGCACACAAGTGTTTCACACGTTGCACTTTTAGCCGCGAGGTATCATATTCACTGAGTCTTCGTGCACTGTTTTACGTCGTTTAAGTTTTTGCGTTATAAAACAAATTGATAGGTATGAGTCTGACTGATTGCAATTCACTGATTTATGGCACTGGTTTTCGGTTTTTTATGGCTCTGATGCTGGATTAATTAGTTAGCAGGTGTACCTTCCACTCTTCCACGTAGGGATGCCCTTATGCGCTGAATTGCGCTGAGTCCGATTTCTTCTTGCATCCATTGACGATGGCAGCTGCGGTAGTACTTCAGGAAGAAGTAAATTACCAGGAGAGTTATGGCTGCGAGAATAATTATAGTGATCGTGCTCAGCCGCTCCATGTGTCCTCCGATGTCCTTCAGAAGGGCGTCATTGTTTCCGCCAGCAGCATTTTGATTTAGGAACACCTCGTCCTTTTCCACCTTGGAGTTACACATCTTAACTTTGCTTAATCTGCCCCTTGGCAGACCTTAAGGCAGGGTCGCCATGAAATGTTGGGGTTTCTAGGGTCGAGTAAATCAGACAACCAACTAGATCGAATGTGCTTTAATCACTGTACGAAAGGAATATATTTTACAATGCATTAAAGTAAAGTGCTTACTTAGCTTAAATGGATACTTATATTCTAAAGGAGCGTACTTACTACGTTATACACTGTTAGGGAGCATACATACACTTCATAGGGGATGAAAGTTGGTTTGGAAAATCGTCATTTTCACGCGGGCGAAGCCGCTGCTGGCAAAAACTAGTACCAAATAAATTGGGTATTCGACTACTGTAGAAAAATCATGAAAATGTTATGTTTTTGCAAAGAACTAACATAAATATGTGTGAAAAATGTAATACCATCGATAAAAAAATTAAGTAGCTACACGTTTTAGAAGTTTTTGGTAGGGGCCACAGATGACAGAAACAACAGGTAGGGGCACTTTCTATCCTTGTCGCGCGAAACGGCTATTTGTATATGGCGGTATGAAAATATGACGTCACTTTTTCGTAGCGCTGTCTTTGTCTAGCAAGTCATTTAAATTGAGTTACAGCTCAGCCATTTTTTATCGATAGATTTTAAATCCGTTGGAGGGTGGAGATTCCCATTGTCCAGTTCAGCCGTACCGTATAAATTCCAACGCAGTAACATCATTTCTTAAACGATAACGAAAGCGATAGCGTCTGATTCTTCCTCCACCATAATAAGGCAATTAGTGAGAAGACTAATACCTTAGTATTCATTGTTTTAGTTGTTATGTGTGTGTGTGTGTAGCTGTGGGTGGTCTTCTCATTAACTCGTCTTTAGTTAAGTTACTAACAATAGTTTAAGTGCAAAACTGTTACTAACAAGTTATGGATCTCTTAGTTGTCCGAAATAAAATGATTTATTATTAAACCCAGGATGCTATCACACGGTATGAAAGAAGGCGGCTGGGTGTTCCTGGCGAACTGTCACCTGGCGTGCGAGTGGCTGGGGTCGCTGCGGGGTCTGGACAACCCCAAGATACACCCGCGGTTCCGTCTGTGGCTGTCCTCCATGCCTGATGATAAGTTCCCGCTAGGGATACTGCAGCGGAGCATTAAGATGACCACGGAACCGCCACAGGTACAAATTACACGATTTTTAGGATTCCGTACTCAAACAGTGAAAATGGGACCCTATAAGTAAGACTCCACGGTCTATCTGTCTGTCACCAGACTGTATCTCATGAACCGTGATAGCTAGACAGTTGAAATTTTCACAGAATGTGTATTTCTGCCGCCGCTATTATAATAAATGCTAAAAATGTTATAATGTAGTGTCTAATGTTGTATAGATAATGCGCGCCTCCGACTCGGCCAGTTGTTTTCGTTGTCAAGGGGAAACCTGCAAAAGGTGAACCATCTTTAGGGAGAAGTCCGGGGAATGTGGGATTTTTATATCAATTAAATCATCCCGGTGATCACAATCTGCACATGAAAGGAGGCTGCAGTTCATGATGATGAGATAAAATATGTACATCTCATGATTTATTTCATGGTATTAACAAACTTGAGCAATGGACTGTTGTGCTGCGTGTCGAGGGTTCGATCCCCACATAGAACAAAATAATATTTGTATGGCCTACTACATTGTTGCCAAATATTGTTGTTCCGTGTCTCATGTTTGTGTATGTGAATGCCATACGATACAACAGAAAAACCTATTAACTACTATTAAGGGGCAACGTTTAAAAAACTAAAAAAATTAACCTTCAACAGGGTTTAAAAGGCAACTTGGTCCGTCTGTTCGCGAACATAAACGAGGACCGTTTCGACGAGGCGACCCCGAAGTACCGACGCCTGTTGTATAGCGTGTCGTTCTTCCACTGTACGCTCATCGCCCGCAAGCGCTTCCGTCAGCTCGGGTACAACGCCGTCTATAGCTTCAATGACGCTGACTTTGATGTGAGTACCTTTGTCAGTGTACGAGTATACGAGTTGCACAAAGGGATAGCCCTACTAGACCGAGTGCGCAACACCGAGATCCGGAGTCGGAAGAAAGTGTTCGACGTCGGGGACAGGGCGATACGCATAAAGTGGAGTTGGGCAGGACATTTGGCTAGACGTGGAGATGGCCGATGGAGTAAGATACTGACCGAATGGTGGCCAAGGTTGGGCGTGAGAAACTAGGGCCGCCCTAAAGCGCGTTGGGTAGACGATATCGTCAGGAGCTCGGGAAATGAATGGATGAGAAACAAACAAAACAGAGAAGACTGGCAGAAGAAAGGGGAGGCCTAAACCCAACAGTGGGTGATTACGGGCTGAAATGATGATGATGACCTTTGCAGGGTCAGACTTCTACTGACAACCTCTCGTCCCAGCCGCTGCGACTTCCGGCCACCTTAGGCGCGGGCCTGTGGACGGTGAGTGTTGGGCTAGCTCGCCGTCTGTCCGTCTTATGACGACAACAGTTCGTGCACTAACTTTTTGCTTTTTAATGATCTAATACTAAACAAACTAAGGTAATACATCATTTGTTAAAATGTTACAAAATGTATAGTTATTTGAAAAGTACCAATTCTTCTATGTTCATGTCTGGAATAAGATCAAAGCTGGTAGATGGCAGTGGTTCGTTTGATAATATAGGGCTTGATAATAAGCAACGCCTTGCATTTTTCTGTTGCAATCGCTCAGTTCGAGCTGAGGTGACACTCTGTGATTCATTCCAACAAAATATAGAGGGCACAGCAGATTTCTTCAAAATTTTGCGTTGGGGTGGAAAGCCTGAAACAATATTGGGTGATGTTAATACTTGGCATATATCAGTGCGGCTTAAATCCCCCATGAGCGAACGTTGACTTGAAGTGGGAGAAACCGAGTCAACGTTCGACCCTTGTTTCTCCCACACATTCAAATTATTAATAAAAGTCCGAATTAATAATAGATATCGTACTAACCTGTCGCCTTAGAAGTGGTCTCGTAGTCTGTTTCGTTGAAATGTTTCCCACGTAACCTCGAAAAATTACTTGTTTTGATTTTTTTTAGTTTCAGTGCCTTTTCCCACTTTCTCTTCATGCGCAAATTTCTTGGAAATCTGACAACGCCTATTTCTTTGCATACAAAGGCTACACAACGACCCATAATATTGAAAAAAGTCACAAAATATTAAGATATTGTTCAATTTCTATGGAGTTAGACAGTTTGTTTGTAGCCAACGTACAGCGCCCTCTACGTGGAACTATTTGACAGTTTTCTTCCCCATTGTTTTACTTTTATTGATTATACGTAGGAATGTATAAAATTTAGAAACACTATATTTTTTATGAAATCGCAAATATTATGAGAAAACGGTATTTTTTTATATATTTTTTTTAAAGTGCACACGGATATACCACGACCTGGCTAAAGCTCCTCTTTCCATGATCCTTCAGGTATCAAACAACCTTTTTACATCGATAACAAAATCATCGTATAACTCCTCTTACTCTGGGCGGAGGAGGGAATGTCAGACTCTTACTGACTAAACCCATCCGTGTTTGTCAGGTATCAGACAACCTGCTAGCGAACTACCTCGAGGAGTACGAGGAGGTGCCGTGGGATGCGTTGCGGTACTTGTTCGCGATCATCAACTATGGCGGACACATCACTGACGACTGGGACAAGAGGGTGCTCATCGCCTATATCAACCAGTTCTTTAACGAGGACGCGCTTGAAACACCCTTCTATAGGTCAGTCGATATTATAATTATAAGGTCCCATTAAAATAGGTAGACAAATTTTAACACAGTGTTCAGTAGGTCTAACCAAAGATATCTAAACAAAAAAAAAAACATTAAATAAAGTTTTTTTTTTTTACTTTAAATAATAAATTGACAGCAGTCTAGACTCATCCTGAGTATTTGTTTAGTTTTTTTTTTTTACCATCATCCTTATTTTGGTGGTCTGAATGATCTCAAAAATTTTGTCCACCTATTTTAATGGGACCTTATATTTAAACAAATATTTTAAAAAGCAAATGTAGTGACAAAAATTGAAAAGAGTATGCTTAGGTGGTTTGGTCACGTAGAGAGGATGAGTGAAAGTAGATTAACGAAAGGTATTTACAAGGCAGATGTGAGTGGCAACGCCGAGAGGGGACGCCCTAGTAAGACATACACTGACCTTATTGGTGATGTTCTTCAGAAAGGACAGGTGCGTAGTACTCGTAACCGGAGTGCGTGTATGACCAGATGTATGAATGTGAACGAGGCAAAAGGAATATGTAAGGATCGTAGCAGGTAGCGTTCTGTGGTTTCTGCCTACCCCTATGGGAAAAGGGCGTGAGTTTATATATTATGTATGTTTATTATGTATTTTTGTAAGCGCAAGCAATCGAATTAAATCTGAATCGAATATGTCGTATGTCTATCTCGCTCACTCGTAATGCCAAAAATAAATAGACCTACGACTTATCGAATCGAAATCGATTCGAAGCATTTGTGAATACGGGGCTGGAACCACAGAAGCACTCTTTCTTTCTTCTATATAGTGTGGTTAGCCTACGCTGATATCAGTTTTTATACCGCCAAAGGAAGGACCACTGACTTTTCTTTACATGCTGTCGAGAAATATCCTCATAGGCATGCAGATTTCCTTCACCGAAGGAAACCTTTTACAGGAGAAATTTTTCAATTTTGGTCCTAACATCGTAAAGAAAAAACTTTTCAACTCAAGATTTTTTTTCTAAGGCAAATAAAACGGTATTCAAAAAAATGGTATCTTATAACATTAGTAAGCTATTCAGAAAAGTTAGATAAAATCATACCTAAAAATGTCATCATTTGCAGCAACAGCATTAAAAAAACTTAATTCTGGAAGACAAAATGGTAAAATTCGAAAAAACTAAAATATCTTGGTTACTGTAACGGTTTTTTTTTAATATTCAAATTAGTTGTTGGAAATTAGGTAAGCTACCTACCCGTTACGTTTGTTCCATTATTTACGGGACACCCTGTATAACTAGTGACTCGCGGCTTCGCACGGGTGCAAAAAGGGATTACAACCTTCTTCTTGAATTCTATCTAGTATATGAAACCCGCATCAAAATCCGTTGCGTAAGTAGTTTTAAAGATTTACGGCGCTTTGCACATGGAGCAACTATTGCAGCAACTGGCAACTGGCAATTAGCTGTTTACATAATTATAAATTTCAATTGTACTACGCGCACATAGCAACTCGAGTATCGAGTTCCGATGACCATGAACTGTTGCCAGTTGCTGCAATAGTTGCTCCATGTGCAAAGCGCCTAAGCATACATAGGGACAGACAGTGGGAAGTGACTTTGTTTTATACTATGTAGTGATATTTAAAAAAATCGGATTTTTGATCAGGGGGCCAATTCTCGGTTTTAGAGATGGTGTCGAACTCGACAAAAATTTCTAATGACGTAATTTTTTCGAGAAATTTTAAAAGTTGCTATTCTGGGGATGTCGAATTCGACATTTGAGGAGGTTCTTTTCAAAACTTGACTATTCCACTTTTGACAAAACATGTTTTTTTTTTTTTTTTGGGTTGGTAACATTGAAATCTACACGATGCAAAAACAAGAGCTTAGCTAAACGCGATAGATCCACTGGAAAAAAATAAACAAAACACACGATTTGGTCAAAAGTAGTTAATTCCACTTCGAAATGGCATTACCCACTTCCAATATTCATTTTTGGAACAAAATATGATTATTCCTGAAGTAAATTTACTACTTTAATCTAAATTGCAACAAAACATGTTTTGTCCATTCATCCGTCCATTTTTCAGTTAGAACTTTAAGCTCACTTAACTTTCGTTATGAAGCTGAAATTATCGTTTTTGAACGATTACACAACACTTGTATGACTGTGGCGTTTGTTTGACACAAAAGTCACGTCATGATTGTCATTGATTCCTCTAGAGTTTGCAACAAAACTTGATTATTCCAGCACAGCCGCGTCAGAACTAGATTATTCCATTTTAAATTGTCGATTTATTCAGTATATATTAATCCTAAACTTTTGAAACCTGTACCACACAATGAGTATTATGCTTGTATATAATATTCAAAAAAAAAAAAAAAGGATTTACATTGCTGCATATCTAAAATACGTTTTTCTTAAATTCTGAAAAAAATTGAAAAGTGGAATAGTCAAGTTTTGAAAAGAACCTCCTCATTTGTCGAAGGCTAACGTTAGAGTTCATCTCGAGTGCTTCTGAGCAGTAGAGATGTCATGTCGATTATTTAGATACGTCATTTCTGAGTGAATTTTTTGAGTTTTGGATTGTACACTGTGTTTTCTTTTCTTTAGTTTTTAAATAAAATACGGCTTGGCATCTCATACTGGAAATTCGATTTATACTCTTTGATTTGTGCATTGTGTTTTCTTGAAACGACGACCTTCGCGCTGATAACAGACTCTGTAATTTGTGTACCTACGATTGGACTTGAAACCACTGAAAGATGGACGAGTTTATTAGCATTTTTATCTCGGAGTTGTTGGAAAGTGGCGAACAACTGGCCAATACACGGCGACAACAGCTATCCCGCCGTCGATATTTACGACTTGAGCGAAACAGAAGTCATTAAAAACTTCAGACTAAATAAAGATTTAATAAGGGTTCTAATACTTAGATCTATTGGCTCCTGTAATTCAGGATACCACTAAAATAGACCTGAAAACGAAGGTAAATAATTTTTTGCTTCATAATTTTATTAGTCACTGACAGACAGTCAGCTGTCAAACTGATTATTTTTACACTAAACGTTTCGTTTTATTTTGGCTTTGCACGGGACTTATTCAAATTTAATATATAAATTATGTCCTATCCTAATTTTAAGTGTTTCTCATAATTATGTTTACTTGTTTGTTTGTGAAACCAATAAATACTTTTTCTTTCTTTCTTTCTTTCTTTTATACTTAAATAATTAGGTTTAGTCAGCGTTTTCAAACAAAATCATTCATTCACTCATAGCTACCTAAAACGGAACGCGCGGTTCTTCATAATGGTAACATTAGCTTCACTCGAAATTCAATTCAATCTCAAAAATATCTCTATCTCTACCAAAAAATTTCGAATTTAGCAGAATTCCGTATTCTCAGTCAAAATATAAATAAACGTCACGAAAATGTCGATTCGAGTGAAGCTAATGTTACCATTACCACAGATAATATAATACTAGCGTCCATTACGAAGAATCGCGCGTTCCGTTTTAGGTAGCTATGAGTGAATGAATGATTTTGTTTTAAAACGCTGACTAAACCTAATTATTTAAGTATAAAAGAAAGAAAGAAAGGAAGAAAAAGTATTTATTAGTTTCACAAACAAACAAGTACTTAAACATAATTATGAGAAACACTTAAAATTAGGACATAATTTATATATTAAAGGAGGTGTTTCTTTTTCCATACAAGTTTGGCCAAACACTTTAGCTTAAGAACAAAGGTACGAAAATATAGGAAAAAAATCACAGATTCTGAAGAAAAATGTATTGGATTTATATAAGCATTTGTACCACCTGAAATTCACTATTAAACATGCTAAAACTTGCAACCCAGAATTTTAATCTGGCAATCTCGTGATTAATTTTTCTTAACATGCGTTTCGTTACTTCATTTGATAAACATAAGAGAACCTAAAAATATATTGTTTACAATTTTTTATATGTACTAATGTTACGTATTTTATCCAACACACTATTTTTGTTAAACATTATGGGCACAAGAACATAAAAAATCATTTATTTCACATTTCAGATTATTTTTTGCGTTTGGTTATCAAGTAGCTAAAAGACAGTGCTCCAGGGCCGATAATTTAATCATTTGACAGTATATTTTAAAAGTCAAAACAAACTAATAAACAAAAATTATCAAATTAGTTAATTCAAAAACAATCTTATTAATATTATATTTTACATAAATACAGAAACTTAGCTAAGCCTTTCATACTGGTAACAACAGACGGTCACATACTTGATACATATGGCCCCTATGCGGCAACTGTGTCAGATTCTGATATAATGATATAATTATTTTGATCATCTCCTAATTATAATGTTTGTAAACCTGAATCTCTGCAACCTGGTGAGACACAGTTGCCTACATTAAGAGCAAATAAGTCGAGACTTGTAACAATGTGTAGTTGGGTAGTGGAGGTTGTAAATGGTAGGTTTAAGAGAGATTATGAACGAATAAGAAATGATTTCAGCAACAATGCCGCTACCCATCTAATAACTGATTTTCGAATAGCAGGGGCCATGATAAATGCTTTCCATGTACCCATTACAGATAGACCAGATGGAATGAGCGTACCTTGCAAAAATTACATGAACCTAACGCATTAGCTGATTTTATTATTGAAAATAATATTAATGGAAGAAGCATCATCTTTTATTAGCATTCATGCTGATATACTTCTAAATGAGTTCCCAGTGATGACAGATAAAGCAAGCACGCTCTTATTACAGAGAACATAAATAAGGCAAAATGGAATTTTTGAAATTGAAGTTTGCCGTGATGTTGAGCCTCTTCTTATACCAGATTTTGAGGGTGAAATGTTTTTATTTAGGGGGGTGAATTTCAACAAGAGATTTTTATGTGTCATTTCGGTGGATTTTTTTAATTTCAATGCTATCTACATATTTTTAATGACAAATAAAACTTTAGCCTATTTTATAACATTGTGCGTGAGTGGACATCAAATATCATCAAAAGTTACATATATATTTAAGGATGAATTTTTAAGAGTCCACTGAAATGAAAAGTGTCTACCGAAATGATAAAAATTACCACCGAAATGATATACTGTGCATACTAATCTAACACGAGTTATAACAGCCACCGAAATGAAATTATTTTTGTCCTCATATCACTGAAATGATAAACTTACTTTTTTGGCGGGAAACCGCAAGACGTTGGGACCGGTGCGTTCGCGCCGAGAGCTTGAGCCGGACTGATCCGAAGTGAGGAAAGGTGAGGGGGGCGTAACAACGCAATGTTGACATGGCTATTCTACTAAAACTTACTATCCTCTGAAATGATAACTTTTTTCCAGACAAAAGTTAACTGCCTGTCAAATCCATGAGAAAGAAGATAAACAAACAAAAATAGTTTTATTTGATCGAACGTATTATAATTTAATGATTACAAAATCGACTTAAATCCATATTACGAATGTATTTGCAGGGGAAGGTATTTTATGAGCGGAATGGGGTTCAGGACAGGCCACTGTGATGATAGAATAACACTTTGTAATTTTTTTTTTCGTATATTAATGGGTAGAAATCAATTATTTTTTTTGTCAAGGTAGAGAAGTACTTACGCTGTTGAGAAAAAATATATAAAATTAAAAATTAGCACATTGCACTACCGTTCTCAGGTTTGCCGTGTATTTTTTTTGCTTGGGCAATTCACCCAGGGCTAGAATACAGTCAAGACACCGTAGTAGAAAAGTATTTATCATACTGTTACAACAGCCTACTGACAGTCATCTGACAGCCATCTGACAGCCACCTGACAGCGAGCCACGCCAACGACAGCCATGCCAACCTCTGAGCCAAGCCATAACTACCGGACGCCTCCGGTGGGGATAAAGCTTTATAATGCCCTGCAAGCTCATTTTAGCGGTCTTGTCGCACTCGATTGTAATAGTTGTAAGGGGAAGCTCTGCCCGAATAAAGTTATAAATCAGTTCCTGTTTATTTTTTACCACTGTCGTTACACTCAGAAGTGGTATCGAAAACAATAAACCTACGATTAAACGACGCTCTGATACATTTAAAAGTCAACGGTCACCAAGTACAAAGGACGAGGTCTGAAAATTCAAACGAAGAACGTTGATGCGGCACACCGCCTACAAGGAAAATATTGAAGAGTCGCCCATCCCAGAATCACAAGGCACAAATTGAAAAAGCAGTCTACGATCTGGATGGAACACGAAGCGCCTGCCCTCAGTACCGCATCATTGATTCCATAATTTGACCCTGAAAACGAAGACTGCGGCCAGTAACCACCTGTGAGACACTTCGAGTTACAAGAAGTATCCATTTCTCTGCCAGTAACGCTGCTACGGTAAATGAAGGCTACCTCAAGGTCGTCAACAGCGAGCCCAAGGACATGGAAGGGAGGAACCGTCCTACTTCACGCTGAGAGCTGCCAGGAACCATGCATAAATAACAAGGTCAGTTAACATGCCAGTTAACAGATATTTGCAAAATATTAGCCAAATGCCATTAGCCAAATATATTAGCCAAATGTGTTTTACAATGAAGTGCCCTATGTGTTGATAATAATTATGCCAATCGTAGACAAAATTAGGTAATTTGGTAGGCCCGATAAGTAAATCTAATCATAGTCAGTTAATCAGTATATTATCTCGGTACAAAAATGGTTTTACTAGTTGTGTACTAAGGAATTGAGAACTTAAGATGTACATATTTTATTTAGTTCAAGTGCGCATTAGATTATCCAACAACTCCAAAGTAAATCTTTAGATATAAATAGCTACAATAATTTCATCAAACTATTGTCAGTGGTTTATAGCATTCCTAGGCAATCTCTTGCTACCGTCAGTCGATATTCAAACAGGTATAAACTTATTGCATAAAGTTCTTGACAAATTGCAAACGAGGATCTTAAAATTAAATATGAGAAACCGTTAATTTTTACATATTTCATAGGTAAAATAAGCATGTGATGGCATTCAACCGGTTGAATTTAAGTTGATACATGTGTCTTAATTTCCCGTCTCGAGTAAGGTAAACGAAGTGCGTCAATTTATTCCATCTAGTTCTATGTAGTTATTTATGAGGCCAACAGGAGTAAAACGCGAGTTTTATAATGCGTAAAAGTATATGATTCACTGCAGTAAACAAAATCAGTGTTTTACTTTTTTTTAGTCCAATCAATAGTTTTGTTGTAAATCGCAAAATACCACTAATTTCGCACTATTCGGCCGCAGCGAAAGACGTAACAACCGCTTTGTAGTGCAAGCTGATTAGAACTTTATTTTAACAGTACTTCAATCGAAGTTTGAACCACCACAAATAGTGTTGCTAATTTGAGGTAGTATAGGCTCCTACGACAGTTCAATAGTAACTTTGCAATAATAGCTCGATTGTTTATCAAACTAACAAAAAATAATACGATGTGGGTATGACTTATGCGGCAAGTCACATAAATCTTGTTAAGGAAGTAAAAAAAAAAAAAATGTGATTATTATAATAAACGATCCTAGTTTCCCAACAGAAATTCACACGTATGCAGCAAGGTATCTTTTATAAAAGCAGATTGACGGTAGTTTGCGCCCAGTCCTTTAGTTTAGTCGCGTTACTAGCCGGAAAGAGTGTTAATCATGATTTTGGGCTTTAATCCCTTGCAGTAATGAAGTTGTTGCGAAGATATTATCGTATAAATGTGTTATGTAAAAATGTCCATGTAATTTCGGGCTGTACTGCAGTGCGCGATATAATGACTAAACGTGATCTTATGCTATGCATTGCTCGATATTACAAACAAAAGCCAAGCAAAATCCAGCAAGCCAAAACCGAAGCTAAAGTTAAATTCTATGCCTGCCTTTGCTTCAGCCTTATGTAAGTAGATCGTTTGATGAATGCCGTTTAATGTGTACCATTTAGAGGTTAACGATTAGTTCAGTACAGTGCAATGACAAGATGAAAAGCCAAAACGTTGTATTGTTTTGCTATAGTGAATAATTGTAGTATAACTATAGTGAATAATTGTAGTATTGATAGGTAGTAGCCTGTAACGTAAACAAACCTTTACGGTACCCGATTAGTTGTGTCAAACTTCGCGCGATGGAAAATATTACAAAATGCATCATGACGATGTTGGCCAAGGCGTAAAGTGCGTAAAGAACGAAGTTCTGAACTTATAAATAAGAGCAACATTTCTGGTTTCCATATATAAATTACCCGATTTATACTTAAACATTATTATGTGACGTCATGTTTACATTGTGCTTACGGGAAAGCGGTACGGTAGGAAGGAGGGCCAATGACATTCAATTTCTAAATCTACTGAACCAATAAAAATGGTAGGTAAATATCGATAGTTTGAGCCCTTCTGGCTAAACAAAAAAAGGAGTACCAGTGGGTACATATTGTTTATATTGATACATGCTTTCACTAAATTCGTTGTTTCTGAACCAACGCGTACTGTCAATAATTCTGTGGTGACAATTAGTTTAGATCACAATTATTTATTTATTCAGATCACATTGTTTCCGACCATGGCAAGGTCTTTACGAGTAGATATTTCAAGAAGTTTGTAACGGAACAGCAGTTTAAAAATACGTTAACTGTTAACAGCTATTGCGTGTCCTACCTAGGTTTGCTAAGTAGAATAATATTAATTAAGTCTATTTACAATCATTTTTGTTAATCTAACTTAGCGCTAATAATACATGTAGCAAGTTTAATTTTAATTTGAAAATGGTGATAAAACCGAGGTCTCGAAACTAGGCTACGCCTGTAGGTATCTTGGGGGCCAGAGTAGCATTATCTTAGCGTTGATGAGTTGAGCAATATCTAGTGTTGATGGGGTTAAATGGTGTTGTGTGTAAAAGTAATGAAGTTTTGCCATCGACACGCTAAGAAGCATGTGTGTTAGTACCTACATGTGTGTGTGCGTGTGTCATATTGGTATGGTTTATAGTTAACTTTAATTGTTTCTTCAGTTTCTTTATACGATAGGTTGGCAAACTTAGTTTTTTTAGTTATCTTTTCTTATATGAAAAGTGTTTCATGTTTTTAATGTCTCTGATTCTACGTTTAATGAGTAGGTCGAAGTGTGGGAGGCACTAATCGCACAATTCACGGAACTTAAGGAAGCAACTCAATATGGGGACAATAGGTTACCAAACATAATTTGGAGTTTTAATAATACTGTTAATAATACAACAGGGTACCTATAAGCCTTACGATTTATCCTAGACCGGGTTTCTGTACCAGTGCAATTTAGAAGCGATAGAGTTATCTACTACTGGAATTTGAATAGCTGGAAAGAAAATGGGACGTAGCTTAGATACAAGGCGAAAAATAATAAGTAATAGCTGATAATAGTGTGATTTACAAATTACAAAAAACGGTGATTACGCACATTTACGCCAGGCGCTGACTACTAGCGGCAACAAGGTCAATGCTAATAACATCACGCTTGTAATGCCCGAAGGGTTAGGTAGAGGTGTACCCATGAGTACACACACATAGTAGTATACAGTAAAGTTTAAGTCCCATGCAATAGGGGGCGAGCCTGTTGCCAAGTTAATTCTTGTATGTTTGAGGATTTATATTCTGGCCCACATTAAGTGATATTGAGGAGTTAGGTAATGATTGACATAAACTAAGAAGTACAAAGGTCATAAAATAATTATGATACAACGGGTTTACAGGCTTAGTATCCGTTGATTCCTTATGACTATATCGTAGCGATGCTTATATGTCTGATAGCACCAGTAGTGTGGATGAACAATTGAACACCGAAGATTTCATAAATCTTCTTGAGAGATCAAAGTTTATTGTCCCATTTTAACTTGGTTTTTTTGAGCTGACTTGTAATCGTTGTTTTCTGGTTCCCATTGCGGGAGCAATTGTTTCAGGACGGCCGAATGTTACAACAGCCTACTGACAGTCATCTGACAGCCATCTGACAGCCACCTGACAGCGAGCCACGCCAACGACAGCCATGCCAACCTCTGAGCCAAGCCATAACTACCGGACGCCTCCGGTGGGGATAAAGCTTTATAATGCCCTGCAAGCTCATTTTAGCGGTCTTGTCGCACTCGATTGTAATAGTTGTAAGGGGAAGCTCTGCCCGAATAAAGTTATAAATCAGTTCCTGTTTATTTTTTACCACTGTCGTTACAATACCGTATTTTATTAAATATCCAGGAAAACAGTTGGTAGCACAGAATCCACGGTTATTACTGTTAACTGTATAATTTGACTGGCCTGTTGGTCTAGTGGTTAGTGACCCTAACTGCTATGCCGGAGGTCGTGGGTTCGATTCCCACCCAGGACAAATGTTTGTGTGATGAGCACGATCATTTGTTCTGTGTCTGGGTGTAATTTATCTATAATATGTATGTATTTAGAAATATATAAGTATGTTTATCAGTTGTCTAGTACCCATAACACAAGCTCTGCTTAGCTTGGGACTAGATGGCGTTGTGTGATAGTTGTGGAATATTATTATATTATTATTATTATTATAATTGGAAAACGTACCGTCAGTTGCTGTGCTCACATCATGACTATTGTTTGGTATATGGGGTGGGCTCGACATCAACAAGATATTTCAGCACCTGCCTCCTTCCTAGATTATATCTTAGTAAGAGAAAATGATGAAAATGAGGAAATGGAATAAAAGAAAATAAGAATGTTATTGGTTTTATTTCAAATATCCGTAGTAGTTAACTAAATTCCCATTGGCATACACAGGATAGAATTATCAATTCTATAAATGTTTCTTTACTACCTATATTAAGCCTTCACAATGAAAAAAAAATAATTGAAGAATCGATAAGATTATTTCAACTACCTATCTTGACGATAATATTTTACTTTTTACTATGACGACAATCAAGTCATACATAATGGGTAAAAGTGTAGTTATTTTCAGGTCCCCTTGTCAGATGACCGATCTGGAAAGTGTTCATCATCTTCCTGTCCTTGACCCATTTTACTTGGGGTCAGTGCAGCACGTTTTGTTCTTCACTCTCCCCTATATCGAAAGGGTTCATCATTATAATTACATTACTTTCCTTGGGGTTCATTGAATAACGATTTAGTCACTCGAACGTCTCTTTTGACACTCTTTTCATATCAGCTTTTCAAGTAGATCTGAGATGTAGATGGACTGGTAAATGTGGCGACACCTGGGGGAGGCCTATGTCCAGCAGTGGACATCTTTTGGCTGAAATGATGATGAAAAGGTCAGTGGGTCGTCTTAGGGGCGGATTTCTGGTGGTACTGGTGATGTTCTGCGACATCAATAATTCATAATTTCGTATTTTGGTTTTTAACCTTTGATTTTGACAGATGAAATAGTTTGACAGCTGTCAACCAACGCTGTCATGAACGTTTCTTTGAACGCAGTTATGATGCGAGGTGGTGTATTTTCATATTATTATAATTCCTAATCTGTTCTATATTGAAGAATATTAAATACTGCCCATAACACCATTTATTGGAAGGAGCTTAAATAGTAATTTGTACCTCGGTACATGGTTTGGCCAAAAAAAAAAACACCTCCTTTGAATAAGTCCCGTGCAAAGCCAAAGTAAAACGAAACGTTTAGTGGAAAAATAATCAGTTTGACAGCTGACTGTCTGTCAGTGACTAATAGAATTATGAAGCAAACAATTATTTACCTCCGTTTTCGGGTCTATTTTAGTGGTATCTGTTGATATTTAGTCTATTTTATTATGCAAAAATTAATCTTTGATTTTCTTTATACTGGCAACACAGTCACTAACGTCACGTAACGTCAAACACAACGTTTCTTATAAAAGGGACGGTTGCCTTTACTCGAGCTCTCACTTCTATCTAAACTGTGCTAGGAGGCAGTTGCTATAACCTTCCTTGTGGCTATTTTTATATTTGAATAATAAACGTATTCAGTCAAAGTATTTAAATTCAAATTCAAATTGCTGCTGTTTTCTTGACACCCATTTCCTATAGGTTATGGGCCCAGGACTGCTTTGATATACTGTTGCGCTTACTGTGTGCTGGTTTAATACGTGTGTATATTGAGTGCTTGTTAAAACACGTGTGTATAGTGAGTGCTTGTAAAAAAACACGTGACACATCATAGACAATCTGAAGACCAAGTGAAATATTAAACCTTTCGATGGCCAAGAAGAAATCCTTCAAGAAGTGTCACCATTATGGAGCCACATCAAATACAAATGAAATTCTGATGCTTCAATCCAATCAACAAAAACCTGCAGACAGATTCCGCAGAGTTCAAGCTGTGGAAATAACTCAGGGTGCTTCAAGTTCCAGTGAGGTTTCCGGCTTCGCATTTTTGTCCGAAAATTATGAAGGTGGCGCAGAAGAAAACCAAGTAACCTTTCTGCTAAATTCCAAGGCATCGGACCACATCATTAACAGGGAAGTCCTATCCTTTAACTTTAGAAATTTTATTAAACCGTGTAAAATGTTAGTTGCTAAACACGGTGATTTCTTTACAGCTACTGAGGACATTACAAGTTGTCAGCAATCCATGGTACTCTCATACAAGCTGCTGTCAGTAACCAAGATGCAGCGTCCCGGAATGACCTTCGACCAGCATGGAACCAATATTATGATCTGTAAGGACGGTAAAATACTGATGCGAGGTATGGCAATTAATTATTTAATTTGTGTGAATTTTGTTGTTAAAGTTAATCAACCTGTTTCTCAAACATGCAACAGTGATGATGCTAATTACATTATTTATGGCATCAACGGTTAGGCCATATTAGTAAACAAAAGTTTTTAGAGCTGAAAAATAACTGTATGATTCATAAACATAAGTTCAATTGAGGTGGTAACACGAAACATCCAATGATAAATAAAATTATGCGAAGCTTGCATAAACGGGAAACAGGCACGATTACCATTTCACACTTCTGAAGTGAAAAACAATGAAATTCCTTTATTTTTTTTGTATGGGCCAATCACTCCTTTTAGAGTCGATAATATAAATTATTTTGTTTTCATATGACTCATTATTGTGTTGTGTATTTATTGACATAGAAATCTCACGTGTTCAGTTTCACTGCTTTTACAGATTTTATGGCAAAAACTGAGGCTAAATTTAATTTAAAACTAGTTACTTTGTACTGTGAAAATTGACGAAAATATTTTGTCTAATGAAATGAAAGATTACTGTGTTTCTAAAGGAATGTCATACCATTTTACTATTCCAAGAACACCACAGAAAAATGACGTATCCAAACAAATTAGTAAAAAGCCCGCGCTATGATAAGCGGTGCTAAATTACAAAAGTGTTTTTGGGGTGATGTAGTCTTAACTGCAGTGTATTTAATAAACCTTGCCCATTAAAACAAAATCAAACACCAGTTGAATGGTGGCAGAAAAAAAAAATAACCTGCAATTATGTAGGTACTCGTAGTTGAAGGTTTTGATTCTACCGCATAGTGCACGCTCAGGCCCGACTGGAACGATATCGTTCCAGTGAGAAAATTCCGTTGAGACCCGCTGGAACGATATCGTTCCAGTCGGGCGCAGCAAATTCAAACCTTATTTTTACGTAAAATAAGGCTCTAAATCGTTTGACAAAATTTGTGCCAAAGGGAAACTAGCTAGAGCTGTGTATGGCAGCAAGAAATTACTAAACATAAACCCGGAACACTTTTAAAAAAATATTGAGAGGCGCCATAGTGACGTTTGACAGTTGATGCAAAAAACGGTGTGGTAAAGTGTAGGTGTCGTAGTGTTTTTGTGTTTTGTGTTGAGTTTGTTTGTGAAACGTTGGTAAGCAAATGTTTATTAGGTTAGAAGTCCCTATTGCAACTTTGTAGATAATAATTTGCTTGACAATTCATATCCAAAATTATGTTTCGAGCCAACAAAATATCATAACAAAGATTTCGTCGTCGTCATCGAATGACCGAATTGAAAATATGAATTTGACTCCTTTTCATTGAAATAATGGTCTTGGAAACATTATTATCAACGTAAAATATAGTGATAAATCATTATATCGTGTATTCGAAGCAAATAATTTCGTATTTATTTATATTTCAAGGTTATTTCGCAATTCTAAAATGACAGTTCGCTAATAAGAATCTTATAAGAATTTTGAGTTGGAATCTTGTTAGTATAATGTATGTAGGTCTCCTAAAAAAACACTGTCATTAGATTACTTGTACATTTGTTATATTAGTTCTAAAGTTTCGTGTAAATTGATTCAGTAGTTTTACCAAAACAAAATAAGATACGCAACAAGTCGAGTCAGAGTCGAGGTCAGCGACCTCTGTCCTAACTATACGATATTTATAATTCTAAATAAGCTATAAGAGTTGTTTATATAATAATACATCGTCTAGCTCTTCAGAAACACGAAACTGTTTACCGTTTGAGATAAGAGATAATAGAACTCGAGCAATAAGCGTTTTAGTGAACACGGTCAGATGACGCATGCGATGACGTAATCACGTAACTAGGCGGTCCGTGAGGGAGTTGAGTTGGGATCTTATTAGAATAATGTATGTAGGTCTCCTAAAAAAACACTGTCACTATATTACTTGTACATTTGTTATATCAGTTCTAAAGTTTCGTGTAAATTGATTCAGTAGTTTTACCAAAACAAAATAAAATACGCAACAGGTCGAGTGGCGGCGAGATCTGTCCTAACTATACGATATTTTTAATTCTAAATAAGCTATAAAAGAGTTGTTTATATAATAATACATCGTCTAGCTCTTCAGAAACACGAAACTGTTTACGGTTTGAGATAAGAGATAACAGAACTCGAGCAATAAGCGTTTTAGTGAACAAGGTCAGATGACGCATGCGATGACGTAACCAGGCGGTGCGGGAGGGGCAGGGGTCAATTATTTCGCGCGGCCACAGAGAGGTTAATAAAAATAAGTAACACTTTCGATGAAAAATCATGGAAAGGGTATTCTCGTTGGATATATACCAAATGGCTATAAAGTATGAAATAAAATATGAAATGGTCAGGAATTCAGGATGTCATAGTAATGAGGTTAATTTTTGTAATAAAGGGAATCAAATAGAACATTTCAGTGACAAAACTGATGATAGTTATGACGTGTTGTCAAGAAAAAATCAGTGTCAATAAAATATCCTCAAGACAGTGACAGTTCATAAATCTGATACGAGTAGTAATTCCAAAACTGATTGTTCAAAGTTGAACGGTTTAAAATCAGATGGATCAAAATCAGATAATTTAAATAAAACCATAATTCTTAGACTTTTTTTAATGTTTGTATCCGAGAAACTGAACACCATAGATTTATCCAAATGTATAAAATAAAGTATTTTAAATATAAGAATCATGAGAATGATGATGACAATCCATTAAGATATAATAAGGCACGTCTTGTTGCCAAAGTTTTTATAGTCAAAAGTATTTATGTATCATTAGTTTTGCAAATCAATATAATTTATGAATACATCATACGGATCTAAAAACCGTATCTTTAAATGGCATTTAAAAAAAAAAAAAAAGAAAAAAAAAAAAAAACATGAAAGTGCCAGAGGGTGTAATCAGTAAAGACGAATAAAGCTCTGTACAGATTAAAACAAGCTGCTAGGTGTTGGTTCGAATTAATACATCAGTGTCTTAACAAACAGGGTTTGTAAATTCATCAGTTGATAAATAAATATTAAGTAAAGAGCAAAATAGAGAATGGTAGATCTAAATAATTGTTCCTAGGAATTAAAATTAGGTACTCGAAGTAATGATACAATAACTTTAGATCGAAGTTCTTCTATAAAAATCCATTTTGTGATGTAAAAATTTGGTATGTCTGACTGTACTCCCATTAGGTACACCTATAAATGATAAACCAAATTAATATAATATAATATTCCACAACTATCACACAACGCCATCTAGTCCCAAGCTAAGCAGAGCTTGTGTTATGGGTACTAGACAACTGATAAACATACTTATATATTTCTAAATACATACATATTATAGATAAATTACACCCAGACACAGAACAAATGATCGTGCTCATCACACAAACATTTGTCCTGGGTGGGAATCGAACCCACGACCTCCGGCATAGCAGTTAGGGTCACTAACCACTAGACCAACAGGCCAGTCTACGTATTACGAAGTTCTAAATGCAAATAGTGAATATAATACACCTTGACGCAACCTTATTGGGTGCTTAATGTACGTTATGTTATGTACACGCTCTGATTTAAGTGCTAGTATTATTATTTTGAGCAGATACACAAACAAAAAGAACAAAGTGTTGTAATTATTTGTCTCAAAAGAGTGCTTAGGTATTTGAAGGGCACTATGGAATTAAAATTGAGTCACAAAATAAAATGTGATGATGTTAATCATTAATTATGTGGATAAGTAGATTCCGATTGGGGTGGTAATGATGTCAATAAAAAAAAAATGCCACAGGTTATTTATTTAAATTATTCAATAACTGTACAATAACTTTAAATACAAAGAGGCAAATGTCTGTTGCGGGTTTGTAAACTGAGGCTGAATACATGGCATTATTTAAAACTGTAAAATAATCATTATGGCTAAAGTCTCTAGTCACTAGTAATAAAATGAATATTGTCAATCCAGTTGCTATTTTAAAAGACCATAATGGTTGTATTAGTACCTACAGCAAATAATCCTTTTTTAGTATAAAAGGTCAAAACATATTGACATCAAGTATCATTTCTCCAGGGAACAAGTTGAAAATAATATAATAAAATTATTTTTATGTAATCACAGGTAAACAAATATCGGATGTGTTAACAAAGCTGCTACAAACTGTTGTATTTTAGCAGTTCAGAGATGAGATGGGCTTGCAATGAAGTAACATAATATGTAAACAAATAGCGGATGTGCTAACAAAGCCGCTACAAGCTGTTGTCAACTGCTTAAAAGGCAGATAAGTCAGAGATAAGTTTGCAACAATGTTACTTATGTATGATTGTGTATACATTTTATGTATTGATTTATTTGTGGTAAACATTTTATGTATTGATTTATTTGTGGTAATTTACTTATTGTAAATTAATTGATTTAATTAATTGTTCTATTAGAACTATTAATTATAAATTGTTGTAATTGATAATCATTTATGAATTATAGAATAAGTTATAATTATTCATTTTGATGAGATGGTCTGGCTAGGTTTTCCTGGGTTTTCCTAGTCCTTGCAACAAATGTTGGGCCATAATATTGTAATTTCCCCAGAAATCACTTGGAAGGTTTATAGTATTCTGGTTATATAGGTGATTATGATTGTATAAAAATTAATTTGTATTTGGACAATTGATGATTAATTTTTGAGGGGGAATGTTGATATTTAGTCTATTTTATTATGCAAAAATTAATCTTTTATTTTCTTTATACTGGCAACACAGTCACTAACGTCACGTAACGTCAAACACAACGTTTCTTATAAAAGGGACGGTTGCCTTTACTCGAGCTCTCACTTCTATCTAAACTGTGCTAGGAGGCAGTTGCTATAACCTTCCTTGTGGCTATTTTTATATTTGAATAATAAACGTATTCAGTCAAAGTATTTAAATTCAAATTCAAATTGCTGCTGTTTTCTTGACACCCATTTCCTATAGTATCCAGTTTATTACAGGAGCCAATAGATCTAAGTATTAGAACCCTTATTAAATCTTTATTTAGTCTGAAGTTTTTAATGACTTCTGTTCCGCTCAAGTCGTAAATATCGACGGCGGGATAGCTGTTGTCGCCGTGTATTGGCCAGTTGCTCGCCACTTTCCAACAACTCCGAGATAAAAATGCTAATAAACTCGTCCATCTTTCAGTGGTTTCAAGTCCAATCGTAGGTACACAAATATTACAGAGTCTGTTATCTGCGCGAAGGTCGTCGTTTCAAGAAAACACAATGCACAAATCAAAGAGTATAAATCGAATTTCCAGTATGAGATGCCAAGCCGTATTTTATTTAAAAACTAAAGAAAAGAAAACAGTGTACAATCCAAAACTAAACAAATTCACTCAGAAATGACGTATCTATATAATCGAAATTACATCTCTACTGCTCAGAAGCACTCGAGATGAACTCGAACGTTAGCCTTCGACAAATGTCGAATTCGACATCCCCAGAATAGCAACTTTTAAAATTTCTCGAAAAAATGACGTCATTAGAAATTTTTCTCGAGTTCGACACCATCTCTAAAACCGAGAATTGGCCCCCTGATCTGAATCGATTTCGATTCAGATTTCAGGGTTCCATGATATTTATTACAAAAATCGGATTTTTCGAACCTTAGGCATTTATCATAATAATCTTCATTTGTTTGTGAGATAAATCAACTAATAATAATTTGTAATCATAAAAAAGTTCGGCCCGAAGTGATAAACAATAATGAGTTATCGTTTGTCAAATCTTTCGATTGTCACGCTTGTGGGGATTCCCTAGATAGTAAAAAAATATTAACACTAGGAGCACCAGGGAATCACCATTTTTAGGGTTCCGTACCTCAAAAGGAAAAAACGGAACCCTTATAGGATCACTTTGTTGTCCGTCTGTCTGTCTGTCTGTCTGTCTGTCTGTCAAGACCTTTTTTCTCAGGAACGCGTGGAGGTATCAAGCTGAAATTCATATCTGTAACGACAGTGGTAAAAAATAAACAGGAACTGATTTATAATTTTATTCGGGCAGAGCTTCCCCTTACAGCTATTACAATCGAGTGCGACAAGACCGCTAAAATGAGCTTGCAGGGCATTATAAAGCTTTATCCCCACCGGAGGCGTCCGGTAGTTATGGCTTGGCTCGGGTTGGCATGGCTATCGTTGGCGAGGCTCGCTGTCAGGTGGCTGTCAGATGGCTGTCAGATGACTGTCAGTAGGCTGTTGTAACATTCGGCCGTCCTGAAACAATTGCTCCCGCAATGGGAACCAGAAAACAACGATTACAAGTCAGCTCAAAAAAACCAAGTTAAAAATGGGACAATAAACTTTGATCTCTCAAGAAGATTTATGAAATCTTCGGTGTTCAATTGTTCATCCACACTACTGGTGCTATCAGACATATAAGCATCGCTACGATATAGTCATAAGGAATCAACGGATACTAAGCCTGTAAACCCGTTGTATCATAATTATTTTATGACCTTTTGTACTTCTTAGTTTATGTCAATCATTACCTAACTCCTCAATATCACTTAATGTGGGCCAGAATATAAATCCTCTAAGATACAAGAATTAACTTGGCAACAGGCTCGCCCCCTATTGCATGGGACTTAAACTTTACTGTATACTACTATGTGTGTGTACTCATGGGTACACCTCTACCTAACCCTTCGGGCATTACAAGCGTGATGTTATTAGCATTGACCTTGTTGCCGCTAGTAGTCAGCGCCTGGCGTAAATGTGCGTAATCACCGTTTTTTGTAATTTGTAAATCACACTATTATCAGCTATTATTATTTTTCGCCTTGTATCTAAGCTACGTCCCATTTTCTTTCCAGCTATTCAAATTCCAGTAGTAGATAACTCTATCGCTTCTAAATTGCACTGGTACAGAAACCCGGTCTAGGATAAATCGTAAGGCTTATAGGTACCCTGTTGTATTATTAACAGTATTATTAAAACTCCAAATTATGTTTGGTAACCTATTGTCCCCATATTGAGTTGCTTCCTTAAGTTCCGTGAATTGTGCGATTAGTGCCTCCCACACTTCGACCTACTCATTAAACGTAGAATCAGAGACATTAAAAACATGAAACACTTTTCATATAAGAAAAGATAACTAAAAAAACTAAGTTTGCCAACCTATCGTATAAAGAAACTGAAGAAACAATTTAAGTAAACTATAAACCATACCAATATGACACACGCACACACACATGTAGGTACTAACACACATGCTTCTTAGCGTGTCGATGGCAAAACTTCATTACTTTTACACACAACACCATTTAACCCCATCAACACTAGATATTGCTCAACTCATCAACGCTAAGATAATGCTACTCTGGCCCCCAAGATACCTACAGGCGTAGCCTAGTTTCGAGACCTCGGTTTTATCACCATTTTCAAATTAAAATTAAACTTGCTACATGTATTATTAGCGCTAAGTTAGATTAACAAAAATGATTGTAAATAGACTTAATTAATATTATTCTTCTTAGCAAACCTAGGTAGGACACGCAATAGCTGTTAACAGTTAACGTATTTTTAAACTGCTGTTCCGTTACAAACTTCTTGAAATAGGTATCTACTCGTAAAGACCTTGCCATAGTCGGAAACAATGTGATCTGAATAAATAATTGCGATCTAAACTAATTGTCACCACAGAATTATTGACAGTACGCGTTGGTTCAGAAACAACGAATTTAGTGAAAGCATGTATCAATATAAACAATATGTACCCACTGGTACTCCTTTTTTTGTTTAGCCAGAAGGGCTCAAACTATCGATATTTACCTACCATTTTCATTGGTTCAGTAGATTTAGAAATTGAATGTCATTGGCCCTCCTTCCTACCGTACCGCTTTCCCGTAAGCACAATGTAAACATGACGTCACATAATAATGTTTAAGTATAAATCGGGTAATTTATATATGGAAACCAGAAATGTTGCTCTTATTTATAAGTTCAGAACTTCGTTCTTTACGCACTTTACGCCTTGGCCAACATCGTCATGATGCATTTTGTAATATTTTCCATCGCGCGAAGTTTGACACAACTAATCGGGTACCGTAAAGGTTTGTTTACGTTACAGGCTACTATCAATACTACAATTATTCACTATAGTTATACTACAATTATTCACTATAGCAAAACAATACAACTTTTTGGCTTTTCATCTTGTCATTGCACTGTACTGAACTAATCGTTAACCTCTAAATGGTACACATTAAACGGCATTCATCAAACGATCTACTTACATAAGGCTGAAGCAAAGGCAGGCATAGAATTTAACTTTAGTTTCGGTTTTGGCTTGCTGGATTTTGCTTGGCTTTTGTTTGTAATATCGAGCAATGTATAGCATAAGATCACGTTTAGTCATTATATCGCGCACTGCAGTACAGTCCGAAATTACATGGACATTTTTACATAACACATTTATACGATAATATCTTCGCAACAACTTCATTACTGCAAGGGATTAAAGCCCAAAATCATGATTAACACTCTTTCCGACCAGTAACGCGACTAAACTAAAGGACTGGGCGCAAACTACCGTCAATCTGCTTTTATAAAAGATACCTTGCTGCACACGTGTGAATTTCTGTTGGGAAACTAGGATCGTTTATTATAATAATCACATTTTATTTTATTTTTTACTTCCTTAACAAGATTTATGTGACTTGCCGCATAAGTCATACCCACATCGTATTATTTTTTGTTAGTTTGATAAACAATCGAGCTATTATTGCAAAGTTACTATTGAACTGTCGTAGGAGCCTATACTACCTCAAATTAGCAACACTATTTGTGGTGGTTCAAACTTCGATTGAAATACTGTTAAAATAAAGTTCTAATCAGCTTGCACTACAAAGCGGTTGTTACGTCTTTCGCTGCGGCCGAATAGTGCGAAATTAGTGGTATTTTGCGATTTACAACAAAACTATTGATTGGACTAAAAAAAAGTAAAACACTGATTTTGTTTACTGCAGTGAATCATATACTTTTACGCATTATAAAACTCGCGTTTTACTCCTGTTGGCCTCATAAATAACTACATAGAACTAGATGGAATAAATTGACGCACTTCGTTTACCTTACTCGAGACGGGAAATTAAGACACATGTATCAACTTAAATTCAACCGGTTGAATGCCATCACATGCTTATTTTACCTATGAAATATGTAAAAATTAACGGTTTCTCATATTTAATTTTAAGATCCTCGTTTGCAATTTGTCAAGAACTTTATGCAATAAGTTTATACCTGTTTGAATATCGACTGACGGTAGCAAGAGATTGCCTAGGAATGCTATAAACCACTGACAATAGTTTGATGAAATTATTGTAGCTATTTATATCTAAAGATTTACTTTGGAGTTGTTGGATAATCTAATGCGCACTTGAACTAAATAAAATATGTACATCTTAAGTTCTCAATTCCTTAGTACACAACTAGTAAAACCATTTTTGTACCGAGATAATATACTGATTAACTGACTATGATTAGATTTACTTATCGGGCCTACCAAATTACCTAATTTTGTCTACGATTGGCATAATTATTATCAACACATAGGGCACTTCATTGTAAAACACATTTGGCTAATATATTTGGCTAATGGCATTTGGCTAATATTTTGCAAATATCTGTTAGCTGGCATGTTAACTGACCTTGTTATTTATGCATGGTTCCTGGCAGCTCTCAGCGTGAAGTAGGACGGTTCCTCCCTTCCATGTCCTTGGGCTCGCTGTTGACGACCTTGAGGTAGCCTTCATTTACCGTAGCAGCGTTACTGGCAGAGAAATGGATACTTCTTGTAACTCGAAGTGTCTCACAGGTGGTTACTGGCCGCAGTCTTCGTTTTCAGGGTCAAATTATGGAATCAATGATGCGGTACTGAGGGCAGGCGCTTCGTGTTCCATCCAGATCGTAGACTGCTTTTTCAATTTGTGCCTTGTGATTCTGGGATGGGCGACTCTTCAATATTTTCCTTGTAGGCGGTGTGCATCAACGTTCTTCGTTTGAATTTTCAGACCTCGTCCTTTGTACTTGGTGACCGTTGACTTTTAAATGTATCAGAGCGTCGTTTAATCGTAGGTTTATTGTTTTCGATACCACTTCTGAGTGTAACGACAGTGGTAAAAAATAAACAGGAACTGATTTATTATTTTATTCGGGCAGAGCTTCCCCTTACAGCTATTACAATCGAGTGCGACAAGACCGCTAAAATGAGCTTGCAGGGCATTATAAAGCTTTATCCCCACCGGAGGCGTCCGGTAGTTATGGCTTGGCTCGGGTTGGCATGGCTATCGTTGGCGAGGCTCGCTGTCAGGTGGCTGTCAGATGGCTGTCAGATGACTGTCAGTAGGCTGTTGTAACATATCAAATACTCAAGTCTATGGTCTCTTGGAGCTGTGAAAAAATCAAACTTCTAAGTCAACGCGATCAAAAGATACTCCCGTTTATGCCGCAAATTTTCGACACTCGCAAGGGAATCAAAACCTACAGGGTACTTCCCTTGAACTCAGAATCTTGAAATTTGGTACGAAGCAACGTCTTATAGCATAGATAAAGGAATAATTACGAAAACCATAAATTTTTAGTTACATCAAGATACTCCCGTTTATGCCGCAAATTTTCGACACTCGCAAGGGAATCAAAACCTACAGGGTACTTCCCGTGAACTCAGAATCTTGAAATTTGGTACGAAGCAATGTCTTATAGCATAGATAAAGGAATAATTACGAAAACCATAAATTTTTAGTTACATCACATAATATATTTTTTTTACGGAACCCTCGGTGCGCGAGTCCGACTCGCACTTGGCCGGTTTTTTTTAATAACTCCTAAAATAAACCATAAGTGATATGAAGTTAAGGTTTGAATTTAAAAAAAAGCTAGTCGTACTGGAAAGTAAAAGGGGATTTCCCCAACTTTAAAATTAAATGAGGTTGCCACTTTGGGAAACAATCAAAATTATTCTGAATTGTACCTAGTTTTTCGCTTCGTGTTGCCAGGGTAAACATAATCTTCAAAATTTTTAGTTCAAGAAGACAGGAAAAGATAAATTGATATAAAGGGTGTAAGTACCCTTAACGCAAACGAACGGCACTTAATCTCCCCGCCATCGCCACTGCGATGTTTGTAAATACTAGTTTTTCAGGTTATAACTTTACTTAAATTACCTCCATGACCCGTTTACTATTCAAAGCATCCACTAGCATAATGTTTTACTAGTAAAATTTTTGATCACAAAAAAAAAGTCGTTTCCCAGCAACAAAATTTTTCGAGGGGTACTTAGGTTGATATACAGAATGCTTGGTTGACGGCTGTGTGAAGGGTTAATTTACACCCTGTATATCAAGGTAAAATCAATTGATATATATCATAATGTTTTACTAGTAAAATTTTTGATCACAAAAAAAAAAGTCGTTTCCCTGCAACAAAATTTTTCGTAGGGGTCCTTAGGTTGATATACAGAATGCTTGGTTGACAGCTGTGTGAAGGGTTAATTTACACCCTGTATATCAAGGTAAAATCAATTGATATATATAGTGATAATACATAATATCTTCTAATAAATAAAGAGAGAAGTCCTGACTGACTGACTGACTGACTGACTGACTCATCAACGCCCAGCCCAAACCCTTGGACCTAGAAAGCTGAAATTTTGCACAGAGGTTCCCTTTATAATGTAGACAATTAATAAGGAAGGATTTTTCGAAATTCAACCCCTAAGGGAGTCAAATAGGGGATGAAAGTTTATATAAAACATCGACATTTTCACGCGGGCGAAGCCGCTGGCAAAAGCTAGTCATGATATATTATATCATCATCATTCTCCTGCCCTTATCCCAATTCATTTGTGGTCGGCGCAACATGTCTTCTTCTTCCATACTTCCCTGTTTCTCGTCATCTCATGAGACACCTCCTTCCTTCCAGCGAATATATGTCATGATACATATCCGCTGATATAATATCGGCGAACCCTACACAATACGCAAATCAGTCCGAAAAATCAGGGGTGTGTGTCTGAGTTTCGAATTCGACACCTACGACTTGGCAGCCCGACGATCACACCACTACACTATCAGTGCTTAAAGCACACACACACACACATAAGCACTTATATGCATAAGCACTAAACATAAAAAAATAAAAATAGTAATGTGTTTCAAGTAAAAGGGGAATTAATGTTTGAGTAACTTCAAAAAAGAACCAAACAAATGTTATCAGCGCTTTATTTTCAAACAAAGCTATAACAATTTTAGCAAAAATATAAAAATGTGAGAAAATTTGAATGTATTTTCCAATTTATACGAGTATTAGGCGATATAATGTTATCGGATTCCAATAAATCGGCGCCATACCTTAAGAAGTTTGACGTAATCAGTTAGAACGTGAAGACCAAGGTTGCACAATCCACCTGAATCTATCATTTCCATCGCGAATATTACCATTATGGCTCCAAAGAAGTCTATCCCCTGCTTTGTCCTTTTTCACTTCCAACTTGAGTCCTTGTTCATGATAAACATTTATTATAATAAACACCACACCACCGTTACCTGCAATTACAGGCTCCAAGTAATACTTAAATCTGTCATTAATAGAATTTTCCTCAGTCAAGGTCGCTCCCCAACATTGTCTGTCTCCGGCATAGTCCACATCATTGTCCATTCTCATATATACATCGCGATGAACGTTGTTCAGTAGGAATGTGAGTTTGTCTCTGTTAAACGTCGGTAAGAATTTCCAGCTTAACCTGTCACTAGTTCTGGACAGCCGCTGGTCACCCCAAATGGCTCTATCATTGTTCTTTGAATTAAGGTCCCATTCCAGTTTCAAAGCTTGGTTGTATATCTTATTGACAATAACCACGGCGTCTTCGTTGATGATGTGTTGAAACGGCTTGGGGAAATGATTGCGAACGATATCTTTAGCGTCACCGTGCCACAGTTTATACGCATATGTCATGACGTTTCGTGGAACAGTCGTGATAAGTTTATCGACAGTTTCTTTAATGACATCGCCAGCTCTTACTATAACGAAGCTTTTACTCAAAATCACTGCGTTGTCATAGTTACCGATAACAACGTTATCATACAATGATACCTTAAGCGCAACTGATAAGGAATGCATTTTGAAGTTTGGCGTAGATGAATCTGAAAATAATCAAAATAAAATAATTATTAAAAAATTAGGTAAAAAAACTTTTTAAGTTAAACGGTTTTATGTTAAACATACATTGCAATGTTTAAGATAAGTGTACTAAAAACCAAAAAATAATAAATAGATACAGTCGTGGGAATTAAGGTACCTGGGTCGAATATGGCCACCTTAAGGTTTCGTGTCTTTTTTTTTATAGTTTTTATGATTGGAGGGTAAGCCACGGTATTTATTTATAAAGCGTACTTATGAATCTTTCATATTGTAGCAAAAAAACAATAAAAATATTGAATATTAACAGATATTCTTTACTTTTTCGTAAATTTAAAAGTTGGCCATATTTACGACAGGGTAGGTAAATATGCCCACGGGTGTGGCCATATTTACTGTATCACTTTAAAATTATTTAAAAAGTTAAATTAAGTAAAAGAAGACGTCTGTTTTTTTATAAAAAAAATATATATTTAGGAATGGCACGAATGGAATGGAATGGTTTTAAAATTAAATGAGAAGGAATTATAAAAATCATCATCATAGTGATAATGAAATTTAAAAAAAACTTAAAATTCAAAAATTACTTACTAAGAAGTGAACAAAATAGTAACAATGGTACATAACGTACGATACATTTTGGCTTAATCAAACCTAAACTAGAAATAAACAACAAAAAAGGAACATGGCATTGCCTGAGATCAATAATTATAATTTAAAAGTGTTATTAAAAATCAATTAAATCTACAGAATCTTATTTACTACCGGCTAGTCGTCACTACACTGGGTGCATACAAATTTATCAAAATCTTCTGCAGTTAAGCCTACGCACTCCTCATGAACGTAGGTAGCGCATGTGAAGCATGGCCTCATATCAGCCACTCTATCTTCATTACAAACGAAACAATACCAAGACTCAGCAGTTTTTCTAGAATTGCCTTTACCATGTGGAGTGGTCTTGTCCATTTTTGCATGATCACGTTTTCTTTTTTGTGGAGCCGCATTGGATGGCCCAGCAACATCTTTTTTCTTTTGTGAAGCAACTTTGGATGACACTGGCATATTTTTTCTTTTTTGTGAAGCAACATTTGATGGCCCTGGCTTATTTTTCTTATCAGCAAAAGTTGATTTTGTCAGTTCTTGTGCGAGACTATTGATAGCTTTTGCCCTAGGAGTAACTTTTGGGCTTGATATTTTTTCTGGCGTTTTCAACATTTCATAAAAGGACTGATTTGATTCATTAGGTCTTGCGGAGCCAATTTGATTTGAGTCTGGTCTCGTAATTTCTTTAATACGCTTATCCTGTTTTAATTCAGCTAGTGAGACGTCATCGTTACTGTCGTAATTATCAGAACTGGATTTCTTTGTGGACAGCGCATTATTGTTGCTTGAACTATTTTCTAAGTTATTACTTGGATGCAATTGCAGAACATATGGTATGTTATCATCAGATATTATATCGTCTTGACCTGGACGCTTATTAGTCAGTGGATTATCGTGAGAGGGATCATTTGGAACAGGGTGATTAAAAGACATCGGCATCGCGTCTGAGCTACAATTTGGAGGACAACATTGTACAGATGGTATGCAAACATTTTCAGCAGGACGCTGAGTAGGCAGTACATGATCGTTAAAACCATCATTTGGGGCTAGATGTCTAATGGATTCTGAGTTATTGTTTGTGCTATTATTTGGAGGAGGACAGGGAATAGGCGGTATGTCTGAGCATTCATCTTCAGCTGGACCCTGACTAGGCAGAGAATTATCATCAGATGAATCGCTTTCAACAAGATACTGCGTAGGTGGGCAGGAGTTATCATCTTCGTTATTTAGGGGAGGAGCAGCCAACAGGCTGTAACTTGCATCAGTAGCGTCACTATCATTGGGATCTTCATTTTCTTGATTTCCAGGATAAGTTACAGGTGTTTCAGGATTGTAGGTAGGTATGCTCGGAGCATATGCTTCTTCTGGGATCCTCTCTGGATTAAATGGGAAAATTCCGGTCGCTTCAAATCCAGCTTTGATATTTGTAGGTGTCGCAGCTTTATCCCATACCTTCGAAAATATCACTCCAAACCTTTGCTTAGTTATTTTTCTGTCCTCGTGAATAGACCAGTATTTCAACACTTCTTCATCCCAATAATATTCGAAGGAACGAAATACCGATTTATCCATCGGTTGTAATTCGTGAGTGGTGTTGCTAGGAAGACAAAAAAGCTTGATCTTGAATCTTTCTGCGGTTTCAACTATGGAATAGTCTAAGTGGCATTTAGCTCCATCAAAGATAAGAAGACAAGGTCCTCCAAGTTTAAATTTCGCAAAGTGGTGTATCCAGTTCACGAATGTTTCAGTATTCATACTCCCTTTGGGAGTCATCTGGGCTATTGCGCCGGCAGGTAAGGAATCTACCCATTCAGGCTTCATTCTTTTACCTTTAAACAGAATCATGGGTGGAATCGCGTGGCCCAAGGCACTGGCACATGAAACTATGGTGACATTTTCACCGTGTTCGGCTGCTACTAAATGTACTCTTTTTGTACCACGTTCAGCCAAAACTTGTGGCGCTTTATGTAAATTAAGCTGGCAACCTTTTTCGTCTATGTTAAAAATACGTTCAGGTTTGTTCATAATATCATTTTCTTCTAGAACTTTCTTTAATTTTGTGAAATAGTCGGAAACTACTGATTTATTCATCTTTTGCGCACGTGCTGGATTAAGATTTTGTGCTTTTCGTCTACTTATGTTCTTATGTCGTTGGAGAAAGCCTCTGAGCCAATCTCTTCCAACCATCAAGCCGCGGCTCGACCCTGAAATATTGTTTCGATCACAGAACGTCTTGACGCTTGTACGTAGTACACGTTGTGTTAGTGGGTATCCCACGTTGCACAGACGGATAATACGGGAAGCCAAATTCTGTTCCTGTTCAGTATCAAGGAGTGGTTTTCTGCCCAAAGCAGATTTTATTTCTTTTTTCTCTTCCAAATAACGTCTTAGAGTCCGTCTTGGTACATCATAATGTTTAGCAGCCGCATATACCTTCATCACACCTTGCTTCACAGCGTTTAAAGCTAACTTCATATTTTCCTCAGTCCAGTTACCCCGAATCCCTTTACATTTGTATCGCGCCATTACCTAAAACAAAAAAAAGTAATAAGTATTACTGGTATCAATAATTCATACGGTAAATATGGCCAATCGTTGGCCATATTTTCAGTCACGCCATTTTTTTTTCTATATTCAGACGAATCATAAACACATTATTATTTTGAGAACTACACAAAAAAATATCAAAATACAATTGCCGCACAGCATGGCAACGTACATAAAAAACAATAAAATCGAAAACTAACTGAAATATAGGACCGAACTTACTTGGATGTTTTTATAACGGCAGCGCGGCTTCCCACTTCCACGAAATCTGAGCGACTGGCGTCTGTGCGAGAGGGGTGGCGGGGGCGCTACTCGGATACGTGGCTCGGCCGCGATCGTATACCGTCGCGTTCAGTTTAATAAAGTGTTGCGTTTTAGAAATACTAGTATGTGGCCATATTTATCGGCTGGCCATATTCGACCCAGGTACCTTATAAACATATGCATAGACTAGACTAAAATAAAACCGTGGGGCACATTAAGTCGATAATTTGTAGACAATTGACGTGCCCCACGGTTTTATTTTAGTCTAGTCTATGCATATGTTTATAATTCGGCCATCTTGAATTTATAATGATAATGAATAAACATAATTGTATTGTCACCAAAATCCAAAGTGTATACAAAATTTCAGATTAATCGGTTGACAGGAAGAGGGTGAAATTTGAATTACTAAATTTGACCCAAGAATAAAACAAACGGGGTGAGCTAAATAAAACCGTTTAAAAACCGTTTAAAAATATAAAAGATGGATGTTTGTTTCGATTTCACGCGTAAAATTCTCAACGGCTTCGAATACTTTTTATCCCGGACTCCAGGCGGGGAAAGCCGTGAGCATAAGCTAGTCATCGAATTAATAAACGAAAACGATTACCGAAACCAAGTTTATAGTCCAGCGGCTACCAAATTAACTATTTACAATTTCATACAAACAATAACATACTTTTGAGTGAAAAATAAATAAAAACCCTTAAAACCAAAAGGAGATCGGGTGTTCCAGGTACCGTCGTCGTTGCTAGACCTATATTTTGTTGATGCTGATGTAAACAGCCTCATTTTCAACAAAATATAGATGGCGTCAATGAAGAATCTTCCTTTGGTTTTTAAATGGCACTAAACACAACATGTGATCTGAGTAACCTAGAATTAACAAAGACCAGAGCCTATGGAAGTATCCCGATCTCCTTAAAAAATCCATATTCAACACTACAATTTCCTACAGAAAACAATAAAAGATACTCACCTACTTGAAGTACTATCAATACTGATATAAATGCTCAGCGTTGAGAGATATAAATTATAATCTAAATGAGTTAGGAATCATTCATGTTTATCAGTTTGTGAAACCACATTAATGCAATGATAACACAATCACAACAAAACAATAGATAACACAATACCAAATTATAGACTGCCAAAAATCATTACCTTTTGGCTTTGCCGTAGTCGGGTAAAATGAGTTACAGTGGCCATCAACGACGTAAGGATGACATGACGTCATAAGCGATGATCATTGGTCGTAGCCAATACCAAACTAACCTTTTGACAGTTAATTGATGAACAAACACTAAGCCAAAGTGATCATCATTAGAAGTGTAACTGTGCCTCCGTGGTCCAGTGGTTTAGGTGTTTGCCTTGTGACCCGGTGGTCGTGGGTTCTAATCCCATGGGGAGCATACCTTGTAAAGTTGTTTCTAGGTTGGCCAGGATATTGCAGGCTTGAATCACCTGATTGTCTGATAAAAAGATGATTTCGTGCTGCGGAAGGAACGTATAAGCTGGTGGTCCCGGCCGCCCCTTTTTTTTGTAATTTGGGAAATCATCAAATAACTCCTCCCGCTCTTCGGCAGAGCGAAAGGGAGTGTCAGACTTCTACTGACTAAAAACCACCCATGTATCTTCCTAACCCTTTATGTCGAGGTCGCGGTATCCTGTAAACAACCCGCAGCAGCGACGGGAGCCTCATCTCTGCCCTTAGGACAAGACTGTGTTCAAGAGAAGGCTCATCTCATAAATAGACTAGCTTTTGCCAGCGGCTTCGTCCGCGTATAAAAATGACGATTTTCCATACAAATTTTCATCCCCTATTTAACTCCCTTTCGAAAAATCCTTCCTTATTCCTTGTCTACATTATAAAAGGAACCTCTGTGTAAATTTCGGCTTTCTAGGTCCAAGGGTTTGGGCTGGACGTTGATGAGTCAGTCAGTCAGTCAGGACTTCTCTTTTTATTTATACCTATAGATTTCTTGTTGATATCTGTCGTGTATGTATCCTGCAGACTGGCCACAATCCCGGCGTACCACATACCGCGCGACGGCTCGCTGGAGTCGTACCGCGACTTCTTGGACCTACTGCCCGGCTACGAACGCGCCGAGTCCGTCGGGCAACACGCTTCCGCTGACGTGGCTACTCTTGCGCAGGTAACTTCTCACTACGTTGACAAGCACCAATTTATAGTGATACTGACTGATTGTAGGTACTCATGATAACAAACAACTTGAAATCGCGAAAAAAAAACAGTTTTTCAGCACATTTTGACCAGTTTGACGAACATTAATGTACTCAACAGCTGTTTTTTTTTTTGTTAAAAATGAGTACGATTACGTGTTTAATAATAATAATAATAATAATATTCCACAACTATCACACAACGCCATCTAGTCCCAAGCTAAGCAGAGCTTGTGTTATGGGTACTAGACAACTGATAAACATACTTATATATTTCTAAATACATACATATTATAGATAAATTACACCCAGACACAGAACAAATGATCGTGCTCATCACACAAACATTTGTCCTGGGTGGGAATCGAACCCACGACCTCCGGCATAGCAGTTTGGGTCACTAACCACTAGACCAACAGGCCAGTCGTTTAAGTATCGGTCACCCTATATACAGAGTTTAAGTGTGTATATAGCAACCCGGTGGTGCTATGGTGGTGCCCTCGACTTACAAGAAGTAACGTTCGAATCCAGACAGGTGCTACTTCGTGTAATTTATCTCATGCCCGCTGCTCTCAAAACGATGAAGGAAAACATCGTGAGGAAACCGGCATGTCCCAAAACCAAACATTCGAAGACATGTGACATCTACCAACCTGCACTGGACCCGCGTGGTGGATTATTTATAGCTCATGACCTCTCATAGAGAGGAGGCCTGGAATTCATGTAGTGGGAACATTATAGGCTGATAATGCTTCAATTAAAGCTAATATTGTGGCGACGCCTGAGGGAGGCCTATGTCCAGCAGTGGATGTCTTTTGGCTGAAATGATAAGCTAATATACAGAGTGGCTGTGTAGTCACCTGCATCCACAAACAAGGGGGAGAATAATAGCTGCTCGGTTCGATCCTGAACGGTTCGAGTCGACGCTGATCACCTTTTCTTTGTGGGTCGGAAATCATCATCACCCCTCCCACTCTTGGGCAGAGCGAAAGGGAGTGTCAGACTTCTGAGTAAAAACCACCCATGTTCCTTCTTAGCCTTTTGTGTCGAGGCCGCGGTATCTCTTTCCAACAACCCGCAGCCCCGACGGGCTGCTGGTCACCTTGCATTGCTTTGTGTTGAGGCTTCAGTCTGTTTGATGTTGTGCAGGACGCGCTCATCATGTGCTCGACTCTGTTCGCGTTGGCTAGCTCGGGGGGAGGGGGCGCGGGTGGCGGGGAGGATCAGAAGGTACGCCCTACACTCACGACCAATAGGTACTGTATTTCACCAAAAAAATCTAATTAGTCCGTCAGATAGATTTTCAAAAAATAATGGACACATTTTTTATTTTTTTACATAAACAAGAGAGATAAAGATACAGTTCTTCTAAAAGTCGTGTGACGTCACAAGGTTAGTACTTTTTTATCCTCAAAGTGACGTCACAAGCCACTACTCAAATTTTAAATAATTTTTTATTGATTTGATAAAACAATAAATACGTATCCAATATTTTTCGATAATCTAACAGATGGGCTACTTGGAATCATTTTTTTTTGTCAGGAAACATTCCTATTGCTTTATTTGGGTTCGTTTATCGACGATGAAATGGTTTGGCCTAGGACAAACTAGTTTTGCCTGAAATCAAGTTGAATGGTTGTGTTTAGGACGTGGCATTTCAGATTTGATTTCAGCTCACTGGCTGAATGCTGAAGGCTGACTTACAGGGGAATACTTGTTTCCATTGATATGTACCAGCTATCGTTTAATACAGGTAGATCATTTAATTCAAGCCTTATTGTTGTGGTCAAAATTAAATCAGAATCAAAAGCCATTTATTCAAACTAGGCTGATAATCAGCACTTTTCGAACGTCTAAAATTTATAAGAGGCAATTTCCCAAAACGACCACCATTCGACACTTTCTAGTGTTTTAGCTGGAAAGAAGAAGTGACGGAATAAACTCCCAAACAACACATCTGTCTGTTAGGTTAGAAGAACCAGACTCAATACAATAGTGAAGTTAATGGTTCACCCATGTTTGGTATAAAAACGTTTTGTCGAAAATCACTCCGGCTAATTATTTTAGTTACAATAAAGTCATTACATATAATTATTCATTTGACCGAATAATTAATTGGTAGATTTTTATTTAGCATATTTATTTAATTGAAATAATGTCATTTGACCGAATTTTCAAATCCACTAATTTTATTTAAACTAATGTTTCACTAGACTAATAATGATTTAGTCGAAAGATCGTATCGAATATTCAGTTCATTAATCATTCGCTTTCGTCAGCAGGTCGACGGAGCCCCGCTGCGCGGGGCTCCTATTTCTGTCTGCAGGGTTTAAAGGGACCTAACTAACCGAACCTCAGGGTGCCCCTGACGTCGACCGTCTAGGGTTAGGATTTCTGTCAGCATCTATGTTTGTTTGGGGGAAAATTGAATATTCGATAAAACACAAATTATACCACCAGAACATAACATCAAATGAACAATAGATGATAGAATAATTTGATCAATAGCGCAAATGTTGCTATCGCAAATAAATATTCAATGAAATGAAAATTATGTTAATCGATATTATACAAATTGTTTTTTTTTTATTTTGTCTCAGAACCAAAAAATTCGAAGACCTGTGACATCTACCAATCCGCATTGGGCCCGCGTGGTAGATTATAGCCCATTCCCTCTCAAAAAAGAGAGGAGGCCTGTGTCCCAGCAGTGGGAACATTAATAGGCTGTTGATGATGATGATTATTTTCTTAAACGTTGTTCGAATTAGTAACATTACATCAAAAGTTGTTATACCAAACAAGGGTGAACCGAAGTTAATATTACGATTTACTACAGACACAAATAAAAATAGAATAATTATGATAATGAAAAATACTAATAGATACGACACGCTAAGAAGAAGATGAAAAATATAAAAAAAATACATAACATTCAGTAAACTAATTTTAGAGAAAGAACATAAATAACATGAACATTGTCTTGTTCAACTCAGCGACTAACTATTCTTAGTGCGTGTTTACGTAAAGGCGGGGCGTCGCGCGGCGCGTTGTGCGTTTTTAATACAAACACAAATGGCGATGTATGAAAACGTTAAAGATCTCAAATGTCAATTTCACGAGAAGCGTTTATTCACTCGTTAGTTTAAAATCCAGCGTTCGTTGCGATGGACCCGCCTATCAGTAAATGATTAAAAAAGCACGCGACGAGACTTTCGCACGGGCCGCGCAACGCCCCGCGTCTCCGTAAACGAGCCCTTATCATTCAAGTAGTCGCTGTCGATGCCCTTGTGTTACGAGGGTGCCCTATGATCATCTTTTTGTGATGAATCCTAGCGCAGTAACTTTGGCCTCGGACAAACTGAAAAGAAATCGGCTTTTGCTGGAACACATGCAATGCATCAAAAATAAAACGTGCCAAAGATCATGAGTAGGGGTTTGTGACGTTCACTACTATCTGGTAAAAAGTGTACCAAACTGTGACGTCACGTGACTTTTCGAAGCCCTATATTGTCTTCATTTTAGTTTTTGGAAATCTATCTGACGGACTACTTAATTAGATTTTTTTTGTCAACTACCCTATTATTACCCATACTTAAACTTCAGCAAAAAGATTTGAACTACTTAAATGGTACTGGTTAAAAAAAAAAAAAAACTACTTCCTTTCGCTAAAATAAGTTTATTCCAGCATTACTTACTAGTTTGGACAATCCCGCCACACTATTCCCTGCCCACTGTAACTCCTGTGGCAAAGTAAAGCGCCGAGGCAATGAAGCTCGATGAAGTCTCAGGGAAACGATTTAACTGTCTTGGATCCCGCAACGAAATTAATTAGAAAAGAATAGCGGAGAAGTAGGATAAACATAATTTCCACTTCCCTCATTATAATGACATGGCGTTGTAAGGTGGACGAGCTGGCCAGTGAGATGCTGCACAAGCTCCCGGGTAAGATAGACGTGGAGACTACGGAACGTATGATGGGGCCCGAGATCGTGATGCCCATGTGTGTGTCGCTGCTGCAGGAGATCGGCTACTACAACGCGCTCATCAACATCATCATATCAGGGCTCAAGGTAGGGAAGACAGGGAGAAAGTCAATACATCATAATTCCCTTTATGATCAGAGTGTCTAACTTTCAATTCGTCTACGAAGCAAAATGCCTAAAATTGATGTCTACTCAGCAAATTGCCTAAGCTGGAAATCGCCTAGAGATCGAAATGTTTAATAACAAACAAAATGCCTATAATGCAATAATTTCTAAGAATAAATAAATAATAATAAATAAATCGTCACTCATATGCAACGCATGTACCTACTCCATGACGCGCGCTCGCTTCGCTCACATATTAAATAACACTAATATCTTCTGTCCCCGAAGTGCCGGGCCTCCACCGGCCTCCTTCGTCAGCCTACGGCCCGGTGCCCATGCCGCCCATAAAGAATACCTACTGTCGCGCAAGGCAGGCATTTTGCTTCATAGTCAGAATAAGGTTTAGTTCAAATACTATATAGACATATTGCAAGGTAGGCATTGTGCTTCCTAGTCAATATAAGGTTTAAGCAATACTTGGCGTAGACGTTTTGATTTCTAGTCAGCATGATCATAAAGTCATAATTCACCTGCACTTATTCCAGTTTATTTGCGGTGTAACACAATACGACATTCGCAAAACATGACATTCCCAAAACATCGTATTGGTAAAGTACTCGTATTGTGTTCGATTTATCTTTATTTTAAAACTAGCTGACCCACGCGCTTTCTCGATATATCGACTATCGCTAAATTGTAACAAACAAAAAATCTTATCTTTCCTCTTTATTAAAATAGTTTAGATGGTTTAGATTAGCTTAGATTATATTAACCCTTTATAAGGATCTGGCAATAATATATTTGCCACCATATTTTTCAGCTCAAAAATTAAATAATTTGTTACAGGTAAGTACTCTATCGTTGTACAGAGAATATTTAAAAACTTATCAGACACTCATTAAATATTCAAAAAACAATAAAAAAGTAAAAAAAAACTTAAAATAATTTATTTTCTACCAATTATACCTATGCCAATTTGCCCTTATTTTCCGATTGCCAGATCGCTCTGCCTTATAAAGGGTTAAAGTGTGAATTACTATAAGTATCTCTTACTGTTACTGTTACCTATAACACTCTGTACTTGTAAACATTATGATGCAGTAAATATTTTGAATTTGAATTTCCCGGAGGCCAGCCAGAATCCCCCGTACCTACATTGCGACGCGCGAATTATTTTGCCGCGCGGATATTTTTACATTGCGATATCTTCTAAGATATTTGTTTAAACTGTATAGAGTAAAGGGCACAAATATTCTATATTAAATTTCCGTTCTAACAAACACATTTATTTCGATATAGATTAATACCATATGGGTTAATAAGCTTCGCAAAAAATAATTCTTTTTTACCTAACAGTAAACCTAAAAAAAGGTTACAGTGAGTCAATCTTAAAAGATAGATATATATATGCTGTCGCGGACTTTTTTTTAGAAATTTTAAAGAGGAACAATTCCTTCATACACGATATTTGCGTAACTTAAACCGTTTTCGCAGCGCACGCAGCGGAAGGTCTCAAAAAGGAAATACCTTTTCCCGTTTTTGTATCATTTTTCATTTATGCTCCGCTCCCATTAGCCGTAGCGTGATGTTATATAGCCTAAAGCCTTCCTCGATAAATGGACTATCCAACACAAAAATAATTTTTCAATTCCAACCAGCAGTTCCTGAGTTTACCGCGTTCAAACAAATAAACAAACAAACAAACAAACTCTTCAGCTTTATAATCTTAATATATAAAACTAGCTGACCCCGGCAAACGTTGTTTTGCCATATAAAAAATTTCAGAAAAAAAAAAAAAAGATGAAAAATAGATGTTGGCCGATTCTCATAGATACCCGATACGCACAAAAAATTTCATCAAAATCGGTCAAGCCGTTTCGGAGGAGTTTGGCATCGAAAACTGTGACACGAGAATTTTATATATTAGATTCTCGTGTCACAGTTTTCGATGCCAAACTCCTCCGAAACGGCTTGACCGATTTTGATGAAATTTTTTGTGCGTATCGGGTATCTATGAGAATCGGCCAACATCTATTTTTCATCTTTTTTTTTTTTTCTGAAATTTTTTATATGGCAAAACAACGTTTGCCGGGGTCAGCTAGTATTAGTATAGATAGATGATTGTTGCTAACTGTGAGTTCACTTATATCTTTAATAAAGTGCAAGTCAAGCGTTTTCTCCCTGATAAAAAAAAACATACACAAAATTAATCCATACGTTAATATCGTTTAATCGTAATTACGCTAGCAACGCTTGCCTAATTTAGTAGCAGCTGACCATGGTGACACATTTTCATACTCCGCTTTTTGATGCAGGAGCTGCGACGTGCCATCGAAGGTCTGGTTGTGATGTCAGAGATGCTAGAAACCATGTACTCGTGCATCTTTGAGGGCAGGACCCCCGAATTTTGGCTCAGAGGTAAATAAAGATACGTAGTACCTAACATGTTTATTTACTGGGATTAACCCTCTCGACCTTCGTCCGCATGAAATTATTACTTCTCTATTTGAATCAAGTTTTGATTACAAATATAGGTAAGAAAATATTTTTTTACACAGGACGATTAGGTATGACCTTGATGTATCCCACTGCAGAGCAAAGGCCTCCTTTCCTCTTTTAATTTAACTCTGTCTTCGAATGTTTATTCCTTTTGCTTTTGATAAAAGTTAAGTTCGTCACGCCATCTTCTTCTAGGCCTACCGCGTTGTCTGATTCTGTTGTTCCGAACCCAATCTGTGGCCACTTTGGCTCAATTTTGTTGCGGCATGTGGAAGATGTGGCCAGCCCAGTTCCATTTGAATTTGGCGGCAATAGTCTGTGGTTTGGATCTCTTGGATCGAAGTTTTTTTTTTTTTTTTTTTTTTTTAAAGACGTTGCCCCACACTAGGAATTTCTCCTGTATCGTGGGTGCGTTCACAAACATATAAAGTCACATACACAAATACCCAGACCCGAAACAACTATCTGTAGGCCATACAAATATTTGTTCCGTGCGGGGATCGAACCCGCGACACACAGCGCAGCAGTCCAATCGCTTAGCCACTGCGCCAACCGTGAAAGTAAATTCTCGACTCATACGAACATCGAATTTTCGTCCACACTTGCGTGAATTAGAGTAGGTTTAGAAGATGTATATGTCTAAAAAACATCGGCTGTCCGAAATTACGAAACGTGGTGAGAAACGACCGAGATTTCAGCCGGAACTTCGTTTTTCGTAAAATATGAGTAGACCCCTGTTTCTCGTGCCCGCCGAGTTTTAGCTTTTAGCTTGTCGTGTGGTGTGTGCAGGTCGGCCGTCCATGAAGCCGCTGGGCGCGTGGTGCCGCGAGCTGTTCCTGCGTGGCGCGCACCTGCTGGCGTGGGCCAGCGCACCTCGGGCTCCGCCCACGCTGTGCTGGCTGCCGGCCTTCGTGGCACCCACCGGCTTCCTCACCGCCGTCATGCAGGTATGGCCGACACTGGTTGTTTTATCGTGTTAAAATATCGATACTGTCACGTATGGCAAGTTTTACCAACTAATTAAATGGATTGGAAAATTTTTGCATGCAGCCTGGCCTTCCGCCGTAAGTTTACCATAAGTAAGGCCAAAATATTGGAACTTCTACGACCTTAGTATTTGCTCTAGGTCGACTTTTTGGTTCAACGAATGCTGCTGAAATGTATTTTTTTTGTTTGCCTGAACTTTCTCACAATACTCAATACTCAAACTTAATTTGCATTCCACTGTACTTAGGTGGTAAATAAAAAAAAATGAGATCATTATGGACCTCCTCACTCCTATGCAAAGGCCTCTCGTTCCTTCTATGGCCCAACGCACACCGGCGGAGGCGCGGCGAAGATACTGAGAATAAATTAATTTAAAATAAACCTTAACTCCTATGACATGCGGTTGAAAACGTCAAGCTGCCACGAGAGTAGACGCGCTCCACTGCTCCGGTCGGCGCCGAACGCGAACGCGCGCCTCGTAGTGACCGCCGGGAGTTTTCTAGTCGCCTGGAGAGTTTTGTGTAGTTAAGACCACAGAAGAGATAAAAGAGGTTAGAAAGGAAATAGTTCCTGATTTGTATTAGAACGCGTGTCGCCGCTTGTCTCCCACTCTCTATATCCACTACATGCAAGACGCTAATAAGTACGCGAATTATGCACACAAATAAACCGCACTCACTTGGATCGCGAGCTTGCTACTGGTTGTCACACTAGCGCAAACATTGCGTTTGACGTACACTCACACTTGCGTATATTTCTCATACATGTTACGGTGACCAAAAGGTCGATAATGTATATCGATAAAATTACTTGAGTTTTGTTACTTTAAGTTTTGCAGTTTTTGCTTTAATTTCGGGACGGGACAGAAAGAAAGAAAATAAGAAAGCAAAAATATTTATTGGTCTCTCACACATAAAAAATTAAAGATAAAAAGTAAACAGAAAAGATTTTTTTCAAATATTGATCATTAAGTACTTGAAATTCAATTTCAATTCAGATTTTATTATTGTCTTGAAATAAAACGTATTTATTAAGTAGCAATAGCATGCGCTTGCTATCTTTCAAATTCGAATTTTTCAGAATAAAATGCAATCTCACACTAATATTTTTCTATAATAGCTTTAGTCAGGTCTGTAACATATCTGGATCTGTTGGAAACCTAAAAATAAAATTTAAAATGTATGTTTCGATTTATAAATGGCTAACCTCAAAACAAATTTTAGATGAAAAACAATCAATAAACAATAATAAGGTATTGATAGTATGGGATAAACAAAAGTTATTTTAATCATAACATAATAATCATTTGAATGCATTCACACATACTAAATATCGACATTATTGACAACTTGGTACAACACTATCGAAACGCAAAGAGTAGGCAGAATTTAAGCTTTGGCTCGTCGCACGCGACGTTCACAGTGAACGAAATGCATTGCGCAATCGCCCACGTAGTACAAGATGGTACCCACGTATTGCAAGCAATGTATATAATTTCGTTTCTGCTTGCGATTGTATCATTTTTGTCTGCGAACTACATAATACTATTGTAATAATTACAAATATCACTTGTATTTTAAGGTTTTTAGACTTACCGATGAAGAGAAATCCCTTCTCGAGCCACACTGCACACCTGGCTTCTTTTCCGACACGTAATAATCGCGCAACACGGCATAATTCTTTTTTTTTCGCGGAGCTCCGTTCGCTGTCACAATATGAGCGCGATTGTTGGTCAGTAAATCAAATTTTGTCGACATATGATCGTCTGATCATATAAGCGGCGCGCGTGCCCCGCCCACATGGCCTTTCTAACCTCTTTTATCTCTACGTTCATTTTGACCAAGCGATGGATGAAGAAAAACTATTAAACTTAGTGCAATAATAACCATGTCCCAATTCACAGCCATAATTGACGTGTACACTGGTTAAAGTGTCAAACAAACTGCCGAAGTATAGGGCTCGGCGGGTGGCGCGAAGAGCCGCCGCGCGCCGCGACGCGTGGTTGTTCACGGCTCTTGACAGCGCTTAAAGTCGCTAATGCGCCTACCACACGCTCACACTTCCCCATGGGTTTACTTGCGCAAACTGGCTTGAACGCGGAACACTGTGCGTGTGGTTGGTAATGGTAATATAGTTTTACTAACCATACGCGCGATGTACTATGAAGTGTGAACGAAGAGTGTGGTGAATCTTGAGCGTGTGGTAGGCCCATAAGACTCCGCGGTGTGCGCTCATCGCGCCTCTGATTAATGTGTCGTGCGATCAAGAACCGCCTCCGCCGGTGTGCGTGGGGCTATTTTTCTCGGTGTAGTGCCTCTTCTCGCCAATTAACCAGAAAGCCATCCAAGGCGTCCCGCCACCCCGTCGGGGCTGCGGGTTGTTCACACGAGAAACCGCGGCCTCGACATAAGTAAAGGGCTAAGAAGGAACATGGGTGGTTTTTAGTCAGTAGAAGTCTGACACTCCCTTTCGCTCTGCCCAAGAGCGGGAGAGGTTATTTGATGATTTTCCAACCAACCAAAAAAAAAGACGTCCCGCCATCTTCTCCTCGGTCTCGGCGCCGCAGTCTAGTTGTTGCTGCAGTTATGTGATATGCAGGCCCACAGCCTGGCATTCGGCAGACATGGCTAGCTCAGTACCATTTTAACTTTAGGCTTGGCTTTATCCAGATTATTAACTAAATGGTGTTACAGACGACGGCTCGCGGAGAGAGCTGGCCTATCGACACGTTGTGCTGGGAGTTCACTGTCATGCCACTGGAGGAGGCAGGCTTCGTGCGCCCACCAAGAGACGGTGGCGTATACATTAGGTACGACTAATAACTATTATTTCTGTAATTTCATTTAGGAAACATGAATTAATGATAGAAATAATATTGACAAATTATAAAAGTTTAAGTCAAATTACAAACGAACATTGTTGTAAGTATGTTCTTCTTCTTATCGTGTGGGCAGTAAGGTCAAACGACCCCACAAATCCTAGTGTCAGAGTTTCTAAACCGCCTCAAGGGCCTCCGACATGGTTTGACGACCGCCAGTTGGCGGCCGGGACCACCTTACGACACTTAATATTGTGTTCTGCCTGTCCCGGTATTTGAATATCACAGGAACTGATGGATGGAACAATTGAAATATTGTCATCGACACGTTCAGATGAATGAACAGCTATTGTCTCGTTAGAGGTCAGTACCTGGAGGGCGCGTCGTGGCTCCGCAAGGACGGCTGCCTGCAGGAGCCGCTGCCCATGCAGCTGGTGTTCCCCATGTCGCCCATACACTTCAAGCCCGTGCGCGCTACCGGCAAGCGCATGCGAAGTAACTCACTCTCACTCTCTCCGGCTCACTTGTGCATTTAGTCTCATAAAACAGCAACAGAAATTAACTATAACATCATCATTAAGAGCTTATGGTACCTCAAACGCGAGTTTTATAATGCGTAAAAGTATATGATTCACTGCAGTAATCAACGTCAGAAAAATCTATACTAATATTATATATGACTAGTGTTGAGAACAGGATAGAATTAAACCACAAAATTTAGGCCTTTTTTATTGTCACAGCTTCAAAAGCACATATTTTTTCTGATACTGACATTAACAAGAAACAAAACAAAAATTGACCAATAAAAAAGAAATATAAATTAAAAAGTTTGGTAGCTGGTCGCCAACATGGCCCCCGACGGTGTGAAGCACCAATTTACTGGCCGGCGACCAGCAATACCACCTTTCGAGTGGGTCGTCGCAGCACGCCCCCCTTCGTAGTGACGTCCACAACTCTGACGATGCCGTCTTTCCCCGGGTGTACTGCCGTGATTCGCCCTCGAGGCCATTGGTTCCTGGGTAGCGTGCCATCTGCGATGAAGACTAGATCGCCCACCCTTAATGGACGGGCGTCCTGCAACCGCCTCCTAGGTGTGAGCGTGGGCAGGTACTCGAGCACGAAGCGCTGCCAGAAGTTGTCTGCCAGCCTCCAATGTTGAGAACAGGATAGAATTAAACCACAAAATTTAGGCCTTTTTTATTGTCACAGCTTCAAAAGCACATATTTTTTCTGATCCTGACATTAACTAGAAACAAAACCAAAGATGTCAAGTAAAAAAGAAATATAAATTAAAAAGTTTGGTAGCTGGTCGCCAACATGGCCCCCGACGGTGTGAAGCACCAATTTACTGGCCGGCGACCAGCAATACCACCTTTCGAGTAGGTCGTCGCAGCACGCCCCCCTTCGTAGTGACATCCACAACTCTGACGATGCCGTCTTTCCCTGGGTGCACTGCCGTGATTCGCCCTCGAGGCCATTGGTTCCTGGGTAGCGTGCCATCTGCGATGAAGACTAGATCGCCTACCCTTAATGGACGGGCGTCCTGCAACCGCCTCCTAGGTGTGAGCGTGGGCAGGTACTCGAGCACGAAGCGCTGCCAGAAGTGGTCTGCCAGCCTCTGCGCTTTCCTCCAGTCAGCGCGTCGAAGCAAGTCGGCGTCGTCAAAAACTTTAATATCAGGCTCGCTGCTTGGGCTTCCGATCAAAAAAGTGAATGGAGTTAGGGCGTTCTCTGCGTCCGCATCCACCGAGACGTGCGTCAGTGGTCTTGAGTTAATGGTACACTCGGCCTCTAAGAGCAGGGTGTTTAACACATCTTCCTTGGGAGTCCGCTGCTTCAGTGTTACGGCGATAGAATTTTTCACCGAGCGGACTAACCGCTCCCAACAGCCCCCCATAAAGGGTGCGGATGGGGGGATGAATCGCCATTCGATTCTTCTATTGGCGCAGAAGTTGAACAGCTCTGGCAGCATTTTTGCTGCGCCAACGAATGACGTTCCGTTGTCGGAGTATATCATTGTCGGGCATCCTCTTCTCGAAATGAACCGCCTGATTGCCATCAGGGCGGAGTCCGACGATAGTGTCTCCACAATCTCTAAGTGGACGGCTCGCACCGTTAAGCATGTAAAAAGGGCAATCCATCTCTTGGCGGTACGTCTGCCAATAGCGACGTTCAGAGGGCCAAAATAGTCCAGCCCTACGTACGTGAAGGGGCGCTGATGATGAGCCAATCTGGCTTTTGGCAAATCTCCCTCTGGTGGTGATTCCGGCTTAGCCTTCCGGTTGCGGCAAAACTGGCATCTCTGCGAAGTTCCTCTGACAGCTGGTCTCAGGCTTAGAATGTAGAACCTCTGGCGCAGTTCATTAACCACTAGCTCGTTATGTCCGTGGGCGTATCTGGCGTGATAGGAGTGAATCATTAGCTTGACGATAGGATGTCGGCCGTCAAGGACAATCGGGCGTGACTCTACATACTCTGCGGCGGCAGTGCGACCAGAAGGACGAAGGAGCCCGTCTTCACCGAACAAAAGCGATAGGTTTCGAAGCCTACTATCACTCGAAACGGGACGTGCTGTTAGAACGTGCATCAAATCTTCGGGAAAGGAATCTATTTGGACTTTACGAAATAAATGAACCTCCGCAACGTTGAGGTCTTCGACGGAAAGAGTAAAAAGGTTACGAGCATCTCGAAGTGCGTTTTGAGAGAATCTGGAATTTGGGCGCAAAATTGATCGAAACTTGTCAATATACTGATGGGTTCGCGCTGTGGCGCGAAGAAACCGGGTCCAACTGCTAAAACGTTGGTGATCCGCTACTACCGGTGAAGGTAGCTGTCGCGGTGAAGCAACTATCAGTCCCACCGATTTCGAAGCTCGTTTAAGTTCTTCGGTTACCGGAGGGATGGCACACGTCGGTTCACATGGCCAGTCGGAGGGTGGAGACAAAAGAAATGTGGGTCCTGTGAACCAACGTGATGAAGTCGAAAAATTGTGAGTGTCTCGCGTAGCGTCGTCCGCGACATTTAAAGCCGTGGGGACGTATCTCCAGCTGTGGATGTTCGTCGTTTCAGTTATCTCTCCCAACCGGAACGAAACAAAGGCCTTAAATGTGCAAACGTCGCTACGAAGCCACTTTAGAACGGTTAGAGAATCCGTCCAAAAATAAACTTGATTTGGTGTTCGTCTGTGAGCTTCAGTGATGTACACACTGAAACGTGAAGCAATCAGGGCAGCCTGGAGCTCCAATCTTGGGATTGAAACGGGTTTCAGGGGCGCCAGCCTACCCTTTCCCCCTACCAGGGATAAGCTTACGGTGTCAGCGTCGTCTGTGAAGCGCCAGTAAGCCACACAGGCGTACGCGCGTTCACTAGCGTCGGCAAAAACATGAAGTTGGGCATTCTTAATCCGCCCGGTGTCACGAAAGTAGCATCGGGGAACGGAACTGTTGCTTAATTTTTGAATTTCAAGCAACCAACTTTTCCAGTCTTCAATCAGATCAACCGGCAGTGTATGATCCCAGTCGATGCCCAACTTCCAAGTTTTCTGGAATAGTGCGCGGCCTTTCATGATAACGGGAGTTAAAAAACCTAAGGGATCGTAGATAGACATCAGTAGGGACAAGGCTGAACGTTTTGTGTACTTAGTAGGGGCCTTTGGAAGATTCTTGACGAAACAAAGACTGTCCTCACTGGTGTTCCACGTAAGACCTAATACCCGAATTTGTGAGGGAGACGTTGGACCTAAGCTCACCTCAGTAGTAGCGTCTGTTGCATGTAAGTCTGCAGGGATTAACGCTAGGGCTTCCTTGTAGTTCGAAACCCAAGAACGCATCTCGAAGCAAGCCGCTTTATGTATGGACCATATTTCAAATGCTCGCTGAGCCGCCTCGCTGATGCTGTCAAAACTCCCTAAGAAGTCGTCCATGTAATGGTCCTCGACGATAGACCGTACGGCGTCCGGGTATCGTGACTGAAATTGACTAGCATTTTTATTTTTCACCCAAAGCGCGGTACACGGGCTAGATGCTGCGCCAAATATCATCGAGGACATACGGAATTCCTGAAGCGGCAAACCGGGGTTATCTCTCCATAAAAAACGTTGGGAGTCCCTGTCCTCCGGTCTAATTTTAATTTGTGGGAACATCTCCCTGATATCTCCCGTCAAGGCAACCGGGCCTTCCCTAAACCTCATCACGATGCTAAGAAGCGGCTGCAATAGATCCGGTCCAGTCAGCAGGAGCGAATTGAGGCTGACACCTGCACACTTCGCTGCTGCATCGTGGACAACGCGCAGCTTCTTCTTATGTGGATGGGTAACTCCAAAATGTGGAAGATACCAAGGGACCTGGCCGGACGGTGGACCCGAACATAATTCAGCGTAACCTTTGCTAATCATTTCTTGAATATTTTGCTTGTAGGCATCGGCATAAGCACTATCCTTAGCCATTTTACGCTCGAGGCTAACAAATCTAGATAAGGCTAGATCGCGGCTTTTAGGGACGGTAGAGATATTATCGCGCCATAATAGGCCCGCTTCGTACCTGCCAGAATTTAAGCGCTTGGTAGTCTCCTCTAGAATGTTTAAAGCACGTTGTTCGCTGGCGCTACGATGGTCTACCTTTGTTATCCCTATAGAATCCAGTCGAAAGTATTCCTTGATGAGGTTGTCCAGTGAATCATTGTCGACGGTGACTGAAATATGATTAACGGAAGTGGCGGCGTAAGATCTACTAGAAATATAACCGTAGAGGACCCAACCAAGCGCGGTCCGAGCGGCTGCAGGTTGTTCACGAGTGCCGTGACGAACCTCTGAAGGGAGCGACATGTGCCAATTGTCCGCACCTATCAGCAACATGGGCTTCGCATCATCATAACAGACGACGTCCACTAGATCAGATAAGTAGTCGTACCTGGCTACATCGTCTAAACGTGCTGCCTGCCTTTTGATGCCCAAGTCGGGAATTGTGCGTGCTCTGATGTCAAAACTGTCCGTACCATATCGACCCTTTACTAAGATATTAACATACCTCACGTCAGCTTGCGTACTCAATCCACTAATGCAGTCAATATTTAGCCTACACATAGGGCCCTCAGCTCCCACTGAGTCCGCCACAGATTGATCCAATAAAGTCACGGAACTCCCGTCGTCAAGAAGGGCATACGTATTAACGCTTCCCAGGGGTCCAGAAATAGTGACTGCTACAACCTTTAGGAGTGGCTTAAGGCAGGAAGAGTTCAGTGGAGAAGAGTTGTGAGCCACGGTGACTGATCGCTGCTCTTCCTTCGACGTGCTTGGTTTCATGGGCTCGAGAATTTCCGCGGCCGAGTGTATCTCGACATGGGCTGTCGTCACAGGTTGGGGTCTATGCAAGAGGGTGTGGTGCCGACTTTCGACCGGGCAGCCTTCGAACTCACATTTCTTCTTGCAGTGGCGATATTGGTGTGAACCTTTTTTAAGACATCTACGGCAGACCTTGTTCTCCATCACCCATTGCCACCGATCGTCCAGAGGCAGAGACTTATAACATTCGCAATCGCTAACCTCGTGCTTACCGTCATGACAGTATTGGCATGAATAAAAACTTTTCGGCTTTGACGTAACGTTTGACACTGTCGCAATTGCGTAAGTTTTGTCTCTGGTGGTTTTGATGGGATGACATTGACTTTTGACAGAATTCGGCTCTGACACTATGACATCAAATTTAATTTGTAATTTTGCCTCGATTTCGAGAAAATCGGCCAAAATTTCCAATTTAAACTTACCGGAGCCAACTCTCGATGATGCAAAATCTCTCCATTTAGATCTAAGGAGTGGGGTCAACTTGCCTAAGATGATGTTGAGAAGGTCCGGTGAAGCAAGGTGCTCGGGCAGATCCAGCAAGCGGATGATTTCGACACAATTACGGATGCGACAGGCAAAGATGTTCAGCTCTCGCGCAGACTCGTACATACTTATTTTAGGGAGGGTTTTTACCGCAGAGATCTGGTGTAGTACGATGACTTCCGGCTGAGCGAACCTGGTTTCGAGCGCTTGAACAATCTGCTCCGGGTCGTCAGCTGCTATTAATCTGATGGAGACTGCCTCTTTAGCAGCACCGTGCAGCGCCGCGCCAAGTCGTGTGATGTTGTCGCTAGGAGAAAAGTGCGTCTTGGATTGTTCATAGGACTTCTTGAAGTGAAACCAATCCGAGACGTGACCATCAAACTTAGTTATATCACAAACCTTTGTTGTCTTCTTCCCTGTGCCTCTAATTGCGTCGGCCAGCTGATTAAATGATGTACGTAGATCTGGGCAATGATTTTTATTTTTGTAGCAACAATTTTCATCATTAGTAAGTGTGCCTAAACCTAGTGCATGTTGTGTATGTTCAGCTGGCACAACAGATGAGTACGCGCCCACAGGGAGCGTACAGACACAGGGAGACGGGTGCGTCAGCGTGCCGGCTGGGGCCGGATGCATTTGCGGGTGAGTAGGAGCCTGGCGCGGTGGCGCGCAGGTGGTGACAGGGCGTGCCCCGCGGGTACGGTCCAGAACATCAAGGGGAGGATGTGTCACTGTCACTGGACCATCTCCGTAGGCTGTGGCGGGCGACGAACGCGGCCGATCCTGCGGTACTACGTTAGAAAACCTCGGCTTGTTTGCCCCCCTGTCAACAAATGAATGCGCTTTGTTATCTCGCTTAGGAAACATAATACATGATTCGGCTAACCAGTCTTCGACTCTGTGCTGTGGTCTAGTGCAGTGGGAGTTATCGGAGTGGCGGGATCCTGCACTTATAGAGTTAGCCTGGATAACGGCCAGCTTCGCCTGCAATTCCAACTCCGCAACGGCGGTTTCACGTTCCGCTTGGATGCGATCACGCTCGGCTTGGACGTTCGCAAGCCGACGAGCGTGTTCCGCTTTTGCAGTCAGGATTTGTGCTTTTAATGTGCTGTTAGAATGGCCTGATCGTGCACTTTGAGGCACGATGCTTGAAGAGGTCCTGCTGGCGGGTGGTAAGGTCTCGTTAGGGTTGGCACAGGGCGGCGCCGGCGCGATGGCACCGAATGTGGAGGCACCGCCCTCCTGAGGAGTACCTGTTGGAACGATACCTGCTGTACCAGTCTCCGCCATAGCTGCCTTTGTCTGCGATCTTGTGGTGGGCATTTAACCGTTCACTTCTGACACCAATGTTGAGAACAGGATAGAATTAAACCACAAAATTTAGGCCTTTTTTATTGTCACAGCTTCAAAAGCACATATTTTTTCTGATCCTGACATTAACTAGAAACAAAACCAAAGATGTCAAGTAAAAAAGAAATATAAATTAAAAAGTTTGGTAGCTGGTCGCCAACAACTAGTGACCCGCCCCGGCTTCGCACGGGTACAAAAAAGGTATTAAAACCTTCCTCTTGAATCACTCTATCTTTTAAAAAAAAACCGCATCAAAATCCGTTGCGTAGTTTTAAAGATTTAAGCATACAGACAAACAAACAAACAAACAGACGCGACTTTGTTTTATACTATGTAAGGATATTCTTCAGGATATATGCTAGTGCCATAGTGTTGTGAAAACATAATACAACTAACTTTGCTCGATAAAAAAACATCGCGAAGATACCTCTAAAAATTTCTTTTAACGAGTAAAAACCATACTAAAATACATGTCATCGTTCTGATTTTTTTGCCAAATAATTCTACAAGCAACATACTAAAGTCATAGTGTTTTACTTTTTTATTCCAATCAATAGTTTTTTTGTAAATTGCAAAATACCACTAATTTCGCACTATTCGGCCGCAGCGAAAGACGTAACAACCGCTTTGTAGTGCAAGCTGATTAGAACTTTATTCTATGTGATTCTAACAGTATTTCAAGCGAAGTTTGAACCACCACAAATAGGGTTGCTAATCTGAGGTGGCATACGCTCTTAACACTGAAAACGGGATATTTACCAAGTTTAGTTTTTGTTTCGAGCTCCCGATATTTCGGCGCTGTAACAAGCACCAAGCGTCTTGTCTACTCATAAACATCGACCCGCAATAACTTTAGTATATCGGAGATCATGGTGCTCCAAACGAAAAGTAAACATGGTAAGATACCGTTGTCAGTGTTTCATTATTTATTTATTTATTCATTGATTAGCACATACATTTGTTGTAACAGGTAAGACCCAAGCTAACAAAAGTAGTCATACATTGTTAATTTGGTTGTTGATAGAGTTGTCACTACGTAACTTAAGTAGCAGTACTTTGTTTACAAAAAATACTTCACAGTAAAAAAATAAATGGGTTATTCCCAACGAGTCACACTGTAACATGTCACAGTGTGACTCGTTGGTAAAAAATGTGGATAAAAATCCCAACCAGTCACATGTGTTTACTCAATAGGACAACTTTTTATCGTTTGTTCCCGACGAGTCACACTGTGACGTGTTAGAGTGTGACTCGGAGTCGGTGTACTCACAAAGTATCAGTACGCAAGAAATATGAAGGAGGTATTGTATATTGTTAATAGGAATCTTATTATTTATTTCGGACAAATACAAATGTAAAGTGGGAAGTGATTTTTTTTTATTTCAACCCTAACGTGTGATATATTTATTTATTTATTATTTATTATTTATTTATTTATTATTTATTTATTTATTTATTTCTCTTTACATACAAATATCCTTACAGGCTAGACCCAATGCGATATATTGTGTATTATATTGTTGGAAAGGTATTTAAAAATGAATAGGGGTTTACTAAAATCATTTTTTGATAATGTCAATAATTTCGGAAATAATCGCTCCAAAAGTAAAAAAACAATGTGTCCCCACCCCTCTAACTTTTGAACCATAAATTAGAAAATTTGAAAAAATCTGTAAAGTAGAACTATATAAGGACTTTCTAGGAAAATCATTTTGAAAGTGAAAAAAAAAATTAAAAATATATTTATTTATTTATTTGGATTACCAACGAGTTACATTACAATTCAATATTTTTTAAATGTCAAACTACCACAATACATGGTCCCGTAACGTACACTCAATTACAGGTAACCACAGCTTACACATAAAAAAAAAAACATAATGGATACCCACCTTTAAACTCATAAGTGGGAACACTTATTGTGACGGACGGGAAACTACGGAACCCTACACTGAGCGTGGCCCGACACGCTCTTGGCTGGTTTTTACGTTCCCGTCCACAACTTGTGATATCCAGGTCCACATCTTACTCTTTTTCTTCTTAAACATTGTGTTAAATACTCTCAAGCCATTTTCATGACACTACTTCACCATTCTGGTGTCCTGGTACTTTCGAAGACTACTATCCTTATCATATCATATCATTTATTTCATAAACAACTTTTACATTGTATCGAAAATTATTATATCTAACACAACACAGCTCTTAAGTTTTACAATTTAAAATAAAATAAAATTCAATCAGACAATCAAAATTCGTTACATAATTATGCAATAGTGAAATGAAAAACATAAAACAACAAAAACGTAAACACTTGCTAACACAAAAATACATTACAACATTAGATGGTAAATCATACAATAAAAATACTAAAATCAAGTCAATAAAAGTAAAAAAAAAAGAAATGTCAAAAGAAGTTAAACCATATTAATAATAAATAACAGTCGTGCGAAAAATAAAGAATCATGTCAATTAAAGTTACAAGTTAAATCACATTAATAAAAATCGAAACACATGTCGTTACATAAAAAACACATTAAATTAAATAACAAAAAAAAATAAAAAATATATTAAATCATGTCACTACAAGGTAAATCATACAAAGAAAATGAAAAATCAAGTCAATCTATGATAAAACACAAAAGTAAAAAGATCAAAAGTCATGTCGATATAAAATTAAACCATATTACTAACAAAAAATCAAGAATCATGTCAATAAACAATTAATTACAGATGATGTCAAAAAAAGTGGAAAATAATTTATAAATTGACATCACTGAGAAACTCATCAAGTGTATAATAGCATTTTTCTTTCAGAAATGACTTTAGCTGGGCCTTAAACTGATTTATGTTATAAATTGTCTTGAGAGCTACGGGTAGTTTATTAAATAATTTAATTGACTGATAACATGCAGCATGACTGACTACTTTCAAATGCGGTTGTATCGTATATTGCAAATCCTTACGTCTTGTAGCTTCTCTCCTTGTTTAAAATTAAAAAAAAATACCTGCGTGGTATTAGAAAGGCAACAATATACAATACCTCCTTCATATTTCTGGCCTCCTGGTAGTTTGTGAGCCTCGGAAACAACCCCAGTAAATTATGTGAAAGCACTTATTTGTGAACTATGGTTTCATCATAGGCCCTTATTTCGGTGGGTAGGAAATAATCAAATGACTCCTGCTCTGGATAGAGCGAAAGGGAGTGTCAGACTTCTATTGGCTTAAAATCACCCACGTTCCTTCTTTAGCCCTTTGTGTTCCGGGGCCACGGTATCTCTTATCTTTTTCCTACTCTTCCGCTATTCTTTTCTGATTAATTTCGTTGCGGGATCCAAGACAGTTAAATCATTTCTCTGGGACTTCGTCGAGCTTCATTGTCTTGGCGCTTTTCTTCGCCGCCACTGTTGATTCTGGCTAACAGGAGTTACAGTGGTTTGGGAATAGTGTGGCGGGCTTGTCCCAATAAAAAAAAATAAAAAAGAACCCACAGCTAACCACTGGCCTGCCCACAGACCGGTACGTGTGTCCGTGCTACTACTACCCGCTGCGCATGGGCGCCTTCGTGGTGGCGTGCGACCTGCCCGCGGGCAAGGAAACCTCCGAGTTCTGGGTCAAACGCGGCACCGCTATGCTCTGCACGCTCGCCGCCTAGACCAACATCCTCTTTTCTTAATTATATGTTTAATTGTACTTGTTTTACATTATTTGCCCCCCTTTTTCACAAACGACGACGAAAGATTCGATAAATCGTACTTATGTCTATTTTTTTAACATTACGATAGTCGAAAAATTATGACGACTTCGTCGAGCTTCATTGTCTCGGCGCTTTTCCGTTGGTCGCCACTGTTTATTCTGGCTTTCAGTACTTACAGAGGTTTGGGAATAGTTTTGGAAACAAGCACTCTATGATCTCGTTCAATAAGCAGCTTGTCAGTCAGCGGCGTCGTGGCTTTCCTTTAAGTCCTGTCTTTTGCAGGACTGCCTTCGCAAGACGTCAGTTTAATGGCCTAAGTGCTAGGTTGTATAATAAAGCCCACAAACAAATGCCCCCTTATTAATAAAAAAAGTTAAACCTGGTTTTACTTACGCTTGGTTTATCTCGTTACTTTCTTTTGAATATTTTTGAAGTGAGACGGCATGCGAGATAAACCAAGCGTAAGTAAAACCAGGTTTAACTTTTTTTTTATTAATAAGGCCGTTAAATATTTACGCCTTGACTAAGGGCGAGTTAAAAATCAAGCTTAAGAGCATAGACGGGCTGCGCGGGAATGTATGGAAACCTTGAACGATCGACGTTTCGTATTCTCCTTTTTTCTCCTCGAAACCTAAGCCAATTAAATTATATTTGGTATCAAAATTTAAAGGAAGAATAGATCTATGCCCCTATCACTTGTTTTTATTTGGTTTTGGTTTCAATTTTCTTTGGTAGTCATCTGATTACGAAGGTAAAAACCGTGTTTACCTTCGTAATCAGATGACTACCAAAGAAAATTGAAAAGTTTTTAAAATAAAAACAAGTAATAGGGGCATAGATCTATTCTTCCTTTAAATTTTGATACCAAATATAATTTAATTGGCTTAGGTTTCGAGGAGAAAAAAGGAGAATACGAAACGTCGATCGGTCAAGGTTTCCATACATTCCCGCGCAGCCCGTCTATGCTCTCAGACATTGTCTTATAGTGATACCGAAGAGCTTCTAACCACTGTACAGTAAAGAGATAGGTTTACACACAGAACACAACATAATCCACCTACTCATGCAAGTACCAATATTTTTGTAACCGTAATAAGACTCACTGTGAATGGATACTCTATTCTAAGATACAGACAGATTTTCTGCCTAGTTTGGGAAAGGGAGTCCAATGACCCATTTAATATTATGTTGTACTGGTTCTATTTTGGTATTTATAACATCTATTTAATATTTATATTACGAGTAGTCTACTTTGTCTACTTGTCCACTCGCAAACTTTTTTTGACACTTTTTTGGTTTTTGCACAGATGAACTACTGGATTCCAGGCTCTCGACAGTTGAAACCCGTCCTCCCGGTTAAAGTTTTTATTTGGTGATTTCAATGGCCTCTCTAACCAGACGAGGTATATAGTGGCGTTCTGTCGAGATGACCTGAGGGTTATGCAACTCAATCCAGTGGTTCGATCCCGATTCTAGAAGATGCTCAGCTATGGCCGATTTGTGAGTGTCATTATTCTTCACCGCCCTAATGTGCTCGGATATACGACCAGCCACCGTGCGTTTTGTCTCACCGATATAGGACTTGCCGCAACTACAGTCTTACTTTATAAACACCGGGTTTTTCCAGCGGAAAGTTGTCCTTCGGCGAACGCAGCATCTGGGACCCTTTCCTGAAAGGAGTGAAGATGGTCTTTACGGCGTACTCGTATTTCCGAAGAATATTCGCAACCTTATCTGTCACTCCCCTCACATATGACAAAAATGCTGGCTGCCTCTCAACCTCGCACTTCCGGTGCTAATGATAAGTTTTCCGTTTAGATTGTGCGAACTTCCCTGTATATATATCCATTTCTCCGTAGGACCTCCTGCACACGTGTTAACTCAACACGTAAATCCTCGTCGCATAGATCATAATAATATGCCCGGTTGATGAGTGAAGTCACTAGTCTACAGAGTTCAGCTAGTTACAGGAAACTTTAAAAAAAATGTAAGTTGCCTCAACTAAAGTTGCTCCATGGTGCAAAGCGCCTAAAGGTCTCTTTAGAAAAATCTAAATGACTCAAACCTACTGAATTTCGGGGGAACATATTTTGGTGGCTTAATTTATTGCATTTTAGACCTACTAAGACGTCCTGCAAGGACGTCGGACGTCGAGTTATCAATAATCGTGTATGATCTATGCGTGAGTCGCATGCATAACGACCGTTGGGCAAAGGTGTCAACACGATGGGTACCTGAGGATGAACGGTACCGCCGAGATCAACCTAGAAATAAGTGACGAGATGATCTGGCTGCGCATCACGAATCCTAGTTCGAAGTGGCGCAGGAGAAGAATACCAGGAAAGATAGGAGAAGGCCTTTTTCCAGCAGTTTGGCATACAAAGTTCCATAATAAACACAAAGTATAACAATGCAAGATTTATATTTTTACAAAATTTTGAATGTAAATATAATATATTTCTGTATAATTTAGCGCAGTCGATACCATTTAACGGCACATGATGAACATTTATAGGTAACATTGAGGTTCCTACGCGACGGCATAGGTTCCGGGCAGATTGACAGAGTCGAACTCCTTGAAAACATGCTGTTGAAGTTGCATCGAGATCATATATCATCATAACACTTTCCTTTAGATTTGAGTCTTCCATCATAATCATCATAAGGTCCAGGTCCACTGCGACTTCTTCCGAAGTGCCTGTGAAAAATATTTATTAGGTTAGATCATCTGTGTTGAATTTATTAATGGTAGTGAGTACTTTATCAGGCAGATGGTTCCTTCGACGGTAGGACTAGCTGCTCAGTAGCACCAATCTGGCGATACCTATATCCTCAGTTATATCCTTGAATCCTTCGAATAGCTGTAAGATGTTCTAAGTGTAGGTTTTTGAATAACCTCGGTCGTTTATTAACAAAATTCATAATGTAATGGTAGGCAATGACGTTAATTGCAGGCCTTCAAACCGAAATTTGACCTTAGGGTCATATGCCTAAAACACTAATTTATCTATACTTACTACTTACTATATTATATACAATTAGCGGACTTCCCGCGGTTTCACCCGCGTAGATCCCGTTCCCGTGGGGAATACAGGGATAAAAAGTAGCCTATGACACTCAGCAATAATGTGGCTTTCTATTGGTGAAAGAATTTTTAAAATCGGTTCAGTAGATCCCGAGATTACCCCTTACAATTTAACAAGTACACAAAAACTTTACTTCTTTATAATATTAGTATAGATATACTATATTATATACATATAATATAATATTATATTATAAAAATGCGAAAGTAACTCTGTCTGTCTGTCTGTTACTCAATCACGCCAAAACTACTAAACCAATTTGCATGTGGTATGGACATATTTGATACCCGAGAAAGGACATAGGCTACTTTTTTTTTTACAGCTCAGGTTTTTTCATACGACTATCCAAAAAAACTATCTAATGCGGACGAAGTCGCGGGTAAAATCTAGTAATAAATAAATTGTGCATATACCTTTAAGTTTGAGATGAAGATACCGTCAAACGTCCGGTTTCTATCTTCCTAAGCTTTTAAGATGAAAGAAAACTGGATTCCTGACTTTTGGTATATTTTCTTGTCTCGCAGTGCACTCCTGGCAGCTGCACCGTCCAGTCTGATACGATACTTGTGATGTTGGTGATTGGAAGACTGCGATACATGTCGCGTCGGTACCATGCCCGTTGGAGGGACCACTAGCTGTTCCACTGGCTGATAACGACGGCCATGGAACCATTCTTAGTGTTAAGGCTAGAGTTGATGATCCGCATGTGACCGTTGCTACACCTTGATGGGATCAACCATAGTGCCCGCATATTTGCAACAGAGCTGTTTACTCTTATCCACGCCCTTTAATAAGAATGGTTGAACTTTATTTTTGAATTGTTCTGGCTTCCCGGAACCTTAAGAAATCGGTTTTAAGTAATTTGGTAATAAAAGTGATAAAACGAAACTGCGCTACACACAGATGTTTAGGAAACGTCTAAACTCTAAATATTTATATAAAAAGCAAAGATTTGTCGTTAGTTTGAAATTAAAACTGGAAACTGGCGCATTCATTATTCTTATTCGACCGCTATACAGTACTGGCCGCTGCGGCGGTACTACTCTCGGTGGTAGTGTCCGCTGCGGCGGTACTATTCTCGGCGGTAGTGTCCGCTGCGGCGTTACTACTCTCGGCGGTAGTGTCCGCTGCGGCGGTACTGCTCACGGTGGTAGTGGGCGCTGCGGTGGTAGCTGTGGTCGCTGCGGTGGTACTGCTCACGGTGGTAGTGGGCGCTGCTGTGGTACTGCTCACGGTGGTAGTGGGCGCTGCGGTGGTACTGCTCACGGTGGTAGTGGGCGCTGCGGTGGTACTGCTCACGGTGGTAGTGGGCGCTGCGGTGGTACTGGTCACGGTGGTAGTGGTCGCTGCGGTGGTACTGCTCACGGTGGTAGTGGGCGCTGCGGTGGTACTGCTCACGGTGGTAGTGGTCGCTGCGGTGGTACTGCTTGAGGGGGCTGCAGTGGTGGTTTCCGCTGTGCCCATAAAAATTGAAATTCACTAATTAGTCAAATAATTTTACCTATCAATGGATATAAATGTAGATTGGAAATGTAATTGAAACCATTCATTCATTTATTACATCGTTCTTTAACATACAACCATGGTGTTAAGTTGGACATTATTTGAACTGGTGGCCTACCATGACGTATTAAAACAGAATTGTTTTAACATTATTCCTGAGTGGTAAATAGATGGCATTAAGTCCTCGAATTGCTCTATCTCTCTGCCACACTGCAGTGACTTTAAATCAATACTGCTTTATGACGTCGCGGTAAACTTGTACTGACAACTGACAGGTTTAACAGCGAGTCCCAAACTGCGAGCAGCCTTTTTTTTTTTTTTTTTGGTGGGTGGAAAATCATCGAATGACCCCCCCCGCTCTTGGGCAGAGCGAAGGGGAGTGTCAGACTTCTACTGACTAAAAACCGAACCCATGTTCCTTCTTTGCCCTTGCGCCGAGGCCACGTAATCTAGTACAAATACCGCGGCCTGTATCTTGAATCCCAGGCGGTACAAGTTATTTTTTATAATTGTTCTGCTAGCGCAAGCAAAATGATGTGCTTTACCCTGGCAAAAGCTTGTTCGATAGCTGTGACTGTAAAAGATAATTATGAACAATTTACGCAGTCAAAATGACTTAAATTATGAACATAAAATAGGGGATCGTGCACAAAAAAAACTAACTAGTCCGACAGATAGATTTCCAAAAAATATTGAACACGATAACACGAAACTTTGGTTCGTTGTCACTAGTACCATTGACAGTTCCATTACGTGTATGAGAATTGAAGGCCCATTTTGAACGAAGATTTACAAAGTAGGACAGTGTTTTGCGGATAATATCTTGTTTCCACAAATTTTGTTTGGCATTAGCTAAGATTTTGGCAAAAAGACTTTTTCTGTAGTGTACATAGTTTTTCAAGTACAGGTGGGCCCTCAATCCTCTATGTGAGAATTGAACAAATTATGGCCTTTCTTTTGATCCATCATTCGTCTATCTGCATTATATAGTTTCTGTGTAATCACGGGCGATGATTACGGCAAGTGGCGGTTCTAGCGGCCAACTATTTTTTGTCATAGCGTCTTAGTTTTTTTTGTAACAAATTCACGAAAAGAAGTGTGTAAAGTAACAAATTAACACTAATTCCTGGCAAAGTTTCATCAAATACTATGAGGTGGCCGCGCGGTTGAAACGGACATAGAACTGTGGGCCCAAATAATGTCAGCAATTCTTTACAACCGATCAAATAGAAAGTTCACGTAAAGCGACCGCAAAATCTGTTTTTTTCACTATATCATTTCAGAACTACTGTTCAAACGATTTTTGATGTCAGTCAGTAGGTACACAAATTGCTCCTCATGACACTTATAATTTGCTTTAGCGTCACCTCTATATAGCACAACATTTCGCCAGATTAACGTGCGCGTTAATAAAGCAAAATAAATTAACAAACAAAAATCCATAACAGAAAGAAATAAGTATACCCGTAAATGTGGGGGTGTGCGTGAGAGTTGAGACTGAGTGGATAATGCGAAACATTCCAGACTGAATATTTTTACAAAAAAATATTTTTGACTGGACACCTATTTTTTTTGTTTAAGTAGGTACACCTACAAAAACCGTTTTGCTTTTGAAACGTTTTTATGGTTTTCATTTTTAATAAGTGTCAAGAAAGACCGAATAGGTACAGTTTTCTCAGTTCGGTGCTGCGATTTTTTTTGGGGTTTTTACAAGCGCGATTACTTGAAAGTTATAAAAATAATAGTGTAGTATGCGTCATTCATGGTGGCCACATGCTCGAAATCATAGTTTTACATAAATAAATTACTGCTTGTTACAGTTCCTCAACAACTAGTCAACACTAAAGTGATCAGAGGGCTGGATTTTTCCTTGCCATTCGACGTGGCAATACCACCAGTCTTCTAGGCACTTCTCCTGACAGCGAGTGAAAGAGTACATAAATTACGATTCAGGAACTTCGCGCGAATACTTCGAAACTAGGGAGGGGAGGGGGTGGAATGATGCGAATCACATGGTAACTTAGTATAAGTTTAAATATTTAAAAAGATGTACCTTTTACAAACTCTCCAGTAATCTTGTCAATGACGACGATAATTTGTCCTGTGGCATCTTCCGCGGTCTTTAATACTGCTCCGGTCTTGGTTTCCACGACCTGTATTATTTTTCCTGCGGCATCCGTCGTGAACGTTACTAAGTTTCCAAGGGTTTTAAATGTGGCGCCTATTAATTTTCCTGTGCTATCAGTCACGACATTTACTGCTTTTCCGGTAGTGCTAAGCACGATGCTTGTTATGCTATCTACAGTATCCTTAACTTCCTTAACTAACTGGATTACTGGTTTAAGTAGGCCATTAAGAAATGCTCGACCTTCGACTCGATCTGCGGAGGCTAAGACCGCCTGTAACAATTGAATTCACTGTTAGATAATCGTATGAGTTGAACTTCTTTTTGTATGGAATACATACTTTTGATTTTAAACGAGAAGAGCTAGTAAATCGCTTTCAACTTATTTAAAAAAAAAATAAACATTTTTGCAAGTCTTTTACAAAAATGTTTTTTTTGTGTCTTTAGTTGTGACGATTTCTTACACAAATTCTTGTATAGTATTAATTTTACATTGTTAATACTTAGGTATATGTTATACCTACGCAGATCGTCAAAAAATATCATCATCTGCCTAGCCTTATCCCAACTATATTGGGGTCGGCTTCCAGTCTAACCGGATGCAGCTGAATACCAGTATTTTACATGGAGCGACTGCCTATCTGATCTCCACAACCCAGTTAATACTAGGTAATACAATACCCTTTGGTAAGACTGGATGTCAGAATTTCAGGTCACTGACTACCTGTAACGACTGCCAAAGATCTATATATACCTATGGCAGCCGGGACCAACAGCTTAACGTGCTTTCCGAGGCACGGAGGAAACTCGGTATGTCGGGCGGTCACCCATCCACAGACCGACCTAGGCAAGCACAGCTTTACCTAAAGATCGACCTGAGTGGCAGTTCTTATTAAGCCACGAGCTCCTCCACGAGATCGTTCAAAAATATCCGTACAAAAAAAAATGTTTTGTGCGATTGCACTGCGCGCTGGAGAGGCACAGATCGCACTTTGCACTAACTTTGGTTGCAAGTAAGATATGAACTTATTAGCGTGGTTGATGTTCATAACTTCACAATAACACTGTTACGTTCATATTCGTATATACGTAATGAAACCAAGGATGGGTTACTCTCCTTCGGGGCTACAGGTTGTTCTTCATAAGAGAAACCGCGGCCTCGACATAAAGGGCTAAGAAGGAACATGGGTGGTTTTTAGTCAGTAGAAATCTGACACTCTTTCACTCTGCCCATAAGCGGGAGGGGTTATTTGATGATTTTCCACCAGCCCAAAAAAAAAAAGGATGGGCAACTTAGCAAAATGAAATCGCAATACGATCTGTGAATGTTGCTCGTAGCAGCTCGATGCTCAGAGGAAGTAAGCAACGCGCTGCACTTTAATAAATTTAAAAAAAGACAAATATACTTACGATCACGACACCTATTAACAGAGCAGCCTTCATTTTGGAAGAGAATTATTTGTTACAATCGTCGTCGAAGCACTTGCAACTTGTAACTTCAGTCAGAGAGCGCAGCCTTTTATATGAACCTAGTATTAGTTTAGCTTTCAGCTTACACCTGTGCAAACACGGAACCGAAAAATAAAATAATTTATATTAAATGCACCTCAATATTTCCTGTAGACTCAGGTTGCGTTGGTTCCATGATGTTTGCAATGCAAACATTACAACACATTACCTACTTGTAATTTGTAACTGCAGAGTTTAGTTACTATGTTCATCACACAATATCAAAGTTTTATCGTTCAATGCGATCTGCTAACATAAACTTTTGATGAATGAAAGAATAAGCGAAAATGAAAAAGAAAATGCTGCAGCCGTAAATAGCCAGCGGTGAAACATTTACTAGGTAACATATAAATACAGGAAACTGGTAGCTGTCGGTACAATTTCTGCCGTAAAGCGAATCTGCCGTAAAGCTAATCTGTCGTAGGTAAAGCAAATCTGTCTTATAGCGAACAAGTGAAAACAACATGAAAATCAGTGTAGTAGTTTTTGAGTTTATCGCGAACAGACAGACAGATGCGGCGGAGGACTTTGTTTTATAAATATGTTGTGATTTTCGCCCCGCCCAAACACAACCCGTATTGGAGGTTTAGGTTGGCACACTTGAGTAGGTATAACAATTTGCTCTTTAAATCTTAATATTTCACAAACGAGTCCTATAATCGAAAAACTGTTGCAACCTCGCAATATTTAAAGACCTATCTAACGATACCTACTGGAGACAACAAAAAAAACAAAACAATTTTACTTTAGCACTTTGTCGGCGTAACTCATTTGTATATTCATGCCAAATTACAGCTTTCTAGTAGGTACTATAGAGTCTTTGAGATATAGTGTGGACGGACAGACAGACGGACATGGCGAAACTATTATAGGTAGGTATAATAAGGGTACCATATTGGATAAGGAACCCTAAAAATGGACTTATGTGTCTAGACTCTAGAAACAGTTGTGCATATAACAAAATGTTTTGTAAGAAAATATATTACTTATGTGTATTACTAACCGGAAGACATGTAAAATATATAATAATTAATTACCTAGGTACTCTTGTAGATTTAGTGTTAATCCAAGGCTATGGTCTGTCTGCATTTATTCAAATTGCCGTAAGTCAGTTATTTGGTAGCTAGTGAATGCGAACAAAAACTTTCAAGATATTATAATAGGTATTAGGTATCTTAAAAAAGGTACAACCATGCAACAATGACTTTGTAAGTAACTGTAATAAGTAAGGTGCGACGTTCGTGAGGGAGCCTACATTATTTTCAGGTCTAATTTTAAAGGGGAATGTCCAGACTCGCCCTGTCCAAATGTGGTATTTCGTTATTTTAAACCACATATTTTAGTTAAAAAAACCGGCCAAGAGCGTGTCGGGCCACGCTCAGTGTAGGGTTTCGTAGTTCCCCGTCCGTCACAATAAGTGTTCCCACTTATGAGTTTAAAGGTGGGTATCCATTATGTTTTTTATATTTTTTTTTATATATATTTTTAATTAATTTTTTTTTCACATTCAAAATTATTTTCCTAGAAAGTCCTTATAATCGCTTTTATTAGGTTGACCTGTATGTATGTAACTATGTTAACAAATCTAAAAAAAATTTATTTAACCATCTTCTAAAGATCGTAGCGTTATGAAAATTGGCAGTTGTATGTGATTTTGATGACAATACAATAACAATGTGCGTGTGAACTGAGGGACCAAAAATAAATCCGCAAAATGAATATCCTAGCCAATCCTAGGATTTAGTAGTACACTTAAAACAATTCGATGGTCATAGGTTGACAGCACGTAACTGCATTACCTATGTCAAATTTTACAGGAGAGAGAAAAAACTGTATAATTTCGAAAATAACTTGAAATAAAATAAAACAAAAAAGTAGTTGGTAGGTAATCGAATTATTTATTGATATTGTTACGACGGTCATCTAGAATCTTCGAGAAACCGCGCTAATAACTGTATAGTACCTAGAAAATACGAGTTCATTCTTTTAGGTACCTATTTCCGTAGTAGGTATAGAACTTACATTGTATTCAAGGTCAGGCGCCGGGAGTCGCCGGCAGTTGTCATTGTAATTTCGACCGTATGCCGACGACGTAAAGTAACTTCTTCCTTGTCGGTTCTTTTATCTTTAAATTTATTTTTTTGTTAATGTTTTTTTGTGGATGCTTTCTTGAATAATGGTGAATTATCTCGAATATCTTTTGTTTGCGTGGGTATAAAAGGACCGATTGAGGACGAAGTGAGTCAGTTCACTTTTAAGCGAGACAACGAAAGCTTCGAAGAGATCTAGTGCGAATAAAGTGTTCAGTACTGTTTTGCGATTGTGTATAAGTGTTTTACGAGTAATAAAGTTAATTCGTGTGTTTAATTGGTAGTGATTTTATTTATCCCATACCCAGCTCGTAACAATTTGGTGTCAGAAGTGGGATAAATAATGCCGATTCTACCGAAGGACGACACGGATAGTATCCGTACGAGGAGTCAGCGGCAGCAAGGTATGGACCAAAGGCGATTTGGAGACTCTCCGACACAGACACCGGGCGGTGTCCAGCCTACGTCAGAGCCAGTCGCTGGCTCATCCGCAGTTGCTCCAGCTGTAGCGGTGCCTGACTTGTCTGCCTTAATGGCACTGCTGCAAGACCAGGCTCGCTGTCAAGAAGAGCAGGCTCGCCGTCAAGAAGAGCAGGCCCGTCGGTTGGAGGAGCAATTGCAACGGGACAAGGAGGAACAGGCTCGCCGTCAAGAGGAGCAGGTCCGGCGCCAAGAGGAACAGATGCTCCTGATAAAGGATCTTCACGCATCAGTTGGGAAAGAGCTGAGCGTGATGAAGGAGCAGGTACAGCAGCACGACAACCGTATCGCAAAGGCCGAAAATCAGATCGCCGATGTGAAAAAGGCCTTAAGTGAAATTAAGATTGGAGACGGGGCTGTGGCTTCGGTGATTGCTGCCCCTTCGGTGCGCGGATTTAAAGTGCCTCCATTCGACGGAACATCTTCGTGGTCGGCCTATAAAATCCAATTCGAGGCCGTTATGAAAGTGAATGGGTGGACCAAAGCACAAGCCATGACCGCGCTCACCTTGGGTCTCCGAGACCAGGCCCTTAACATTCTTGAGGCCCTCGGCAAGGATGTGACCTACGAACAGCTGCTGGAGGCATTAGAGTCCAGATACGGTGACGCGCATCTGGAGCATGTTTTTCGTGCCAAGTTAAGGGATCGCGTTCAACGTAGTGCCGAGAACTTACAGCAGTGGGCCCTGGAAGTTGAAAAGCTGGTTCGGAAAGCATACCAGTCCGCCCCTGCACTTATTGATAGAAATCTGGTACAGGCGTTCATCGATGGAATACGCGACTTGGAGGTTAGAGCCGCTGTGAGACTTGGGCATCATGAGACGCTGAAAGATGCCTTGGCCCATGCCTTAGAAGTAGAGGCAGTGAGGCAGGACCACCGTACGCACCGGGTCAGGGAAGTTGTAGCGTCGCCTGTGCGCGACCGCCCGCAAGGATACAGCCCTAGGTGCTACACTTGTGGAGAAAGGGGTCATCTTCGATCAAGCTGTCCTAAGCGCAGCTCACCAAGAGAAGACCAACCTCAGCAAGGAAAGGTGGCTGAAGTGGCTGCCCAACCACAGCAGCAGGGAAACGAGTAAATGCCAGGACTGGGGGGCGGGTGCTGGCTGGTTTTGAAAGAGCCCCGAGGATCTCGATCTCACAAGTACATGACGGGAACAGCCTGACTATCAACGGCGAAATCAACGGAACTCCATGCAAACTGACGTTGGATACTGAAGCTTCTCACACGGTCGTCAATTCTCACCTGGCGAATCGGTTTCTTGGGGGCTACTTCAATAACCGCGACCGTCTTCAATTATTAACAGCTACCGGTCAGCACATAACCGTCCGAGGCAAGAAGGAGGTGGAGTTAAAATTGGGTGATAGAATTTACCGACACAATGTCATCGTGGCCGACATAGTCGACGATTGCATCTTGGGCTTGGACTTCATGGGGAAATATCGTTGTGAGATCGACATTGACCAAGGAGTGTTGAAATGTGGTTCAGAGGAAGTCTTCATGGAAGGTGCACCATCAGGGAAAGTGTACTGCCTGAAGGCTGCTCCTCTGACCTTGTGGCTATTGATGCCGGAGTTCCTCAGGGGTCAGTTCTCTCCGCGACACTTTTCCTGCTGCACATCAACGACCTCCTTGGTCCTGGTATTGTTGGGTACGCAGATGACAGCACTGTCATGGAGAGTTACACATCCAGCGCAAAAGCCGGTGGTGATGAAATACGTTCATTGAGAGAGGCCATGGTAGAGCGAACGAATTCAGCCTTAAGTCTTGTCTCCAAGTGGGGTGACGACAATCTGGTTGATTTCAACGCCACCAAAACGCAAGTGTGTCTGTTCACTGCTAAAAAGAGTCCGTTCAATCTGGCCCCCACTTTCCGGAGTGCGTCTGTACAAGTTACTGACAGTCTCGAGCTTCTTGGCACGAAGTTGAATGCAAATCTGAACTTCGGCGCCTACATCGAGTCAAAAGCTCAAACTGCGGCAAAAAAGCTGGGTATCCTAAACAGGGTCAAGCGGTACTTCAAGCCTGGACAGCTTTCAATATTGTATAAAGCTCAAGTCCGGTCCGGCATGGAGTACTGCTGTCACCTTTGGGATGGCTCAGCCAAATACCAACTTGCCACACTCGACTCAGTAGAACGCAGAGCCAGGAGGCTGATTGGTGACGCCAAGCTGGTTGCCAAGCTTCATAGCCTGGCCCACCGCCGCAAAGTTGCATGTCTGTCGGTCTTCTACAGACTGTACTTCGGAGAGTGTGCGCAAGAGCTCCACGAGCTTATTCCACCATCTCCCTTCTTCCATCGAGAGACTAGGCGTACTGCAGGTTATCACCCATATCTTGTCGATGTTCCACATATTCGTACGAAGCGTTTTGCTAAGTCTTTCATTATTCGTACAGCCAAGGAGTGGAACACCCTGCCTGCGTCGGTTTTCCCGAGTTCATATAACCCCAATCTATTTAAGTCGCGAGTAAATAGGCTTCTTCTGGGTAAGCTCGTTCCATCGTCGACCTCATCTCTGCCCTTAGGGCAAGATTGAGGTCAAGAGTAAGCCCATATTAAATAAAAAAAAAAAAAAAAAAGGAAATTGTTCTTCCTCGCAGATCAGAAACGATCGTGCCAGTTCAGTTACCACAGAACTCTGGACACAAAGATCGAAGTGTTCTGATAGAAAGGGTAGACAATGAGTTTTCATGGAAGATGGCACGAACTCTGGTAAAGGCCAACAACATCTCAGCTGTACGCATACTGAATCCAAGTGACAAGGAGCAAGTGATTAAGAAGGGTACCTTGATCGGAACTTGTGAGGAAGTAGCTTGGATGCGTCAATTGCAAGATCTACCTACCGGAAGCAAAATTAGTAGTGCCAAATTCGACGTGTCAACGCTTCTTGAAAGCTGTCATTTAAGTGAAGGAGAAATGGACAAGGCTAAGAAGATGTTACTTCAGTACGCCGATATTTTCTCTACGGGTGATGCTGACATAGGTAGAACTGGACTGGTTCAGCACAGAATTAATACAGGCAACGAGTTACCTATCCGTCAGCGACCAAGGAGGCTGCCAGTTGCACGGGAAAAAGAAGTGGAAACCATGATTGAGGGTATGGTGAAGGATGGTGTTATAGAGCCTTCATCCAGTCCATGGTGTTCTCCTGTGGTCCTGGTAAAGAAAAAGGACGGCAGTATGCGCTTCTGTGTGGACTATCGACGACTGAACGACGTCACGAAAAAGGACAGCTATCCACTGCCTAGGATCGATGACACACTGGATACGCTGACGGGAATGAAGTGGTTTACCACACTAGACCTGAAAAGTGGTTACTGGCAGGTAGAAATAGACCCCAAGGATAAGGAGAAGACTGCATTCTCAACAGGAAAAGGGTTGTGGCAGTTTAAAGTTATGCCTTTCGGTTTATGTAATGCTCCTGCAACGTTTGAAAGGCTGATGGAGCAAGTACTTGCCGGGTTGATTGGGGACGCATGTCTTGTCTATCTAGACGACATAATCATTGTGGGCCGTACGTTTGAAGATCACCTTATAAACCTCAACCGAGTGCTGTCGAAGATCCAAACAGCAAACCTGAAGTTGAGTCCGAAAAAGTGCTCGTTTTTCAGAAAGCAAGTGAACTTTTTAGGACACATAGTTTCGGGAGAAGGTGTTCAAACAGACCCAGAGAAAGTAGTTGCCGTCAAGGATTGGCCAGTGCCGAAAGACAAGACACAGGTCAGAGCATTTTTGGGTTTGTGCTCCTACTATCGCCGGTTTGTGAAGAATTTTGCCGACATTGCGAAACCTCTACACAGACTCACTGAGGAAAAGCGACAATTCTGTTGGGATGAGAACTGCGACGCCGCATTTCAAGAATTAAAGGGACGTCTGTGCAATACTCCTATTTTGGGATATCCTGACACTGAAAATGACTTTATAGTCGACACAGACGCAAGTAATACTGGGATTGGGGGCGTGTTATCTCAACGGAAAGGAGATCAGGAGGTTGTTATAGCTTACTTCAGCAAGTCTTTATCTAAACCGGAAAGGAATTACTGCGTAACGAGACGAGAGCTGCTCGCCGTAGTGAAGACATTGCAGCACTTCAGTAAGTATTTGTTGGGACGGAAATTCCAGCTACGAACTGACCATGCTGCATTGAAGTGGCTATTACAGTTCAAGAATCCAGAGGGACAAGTGGCGAGATGGATTGAACTACTGCAAGAGTTTGACTTCGTAACTGAACATCGCAGTGGGAAAACTCACGGTAACGCAGATGCCTTGTCAAGAAGACCTTGTCCTGAAGACTGCAAGCACTGTGCAAGGCAAGAGACTAAGGAAGTAGTGCCCGTGAGGATGCTTAGAACGGATCTCAGCGATGAATGGAAGGAGACTCTACAACAGGCTCAACAAAGTGACTCGGACATCAAGCCAATCTTCGACTGGATCAAAGCTGGTGCTCCGAAGCCCAAGTGGAGTGATGTGGCTGCGATGAGTTCCATCACGAAGAGTTATTGGGCACAATGGAACAGTTTGGAGATCCAGGATGGAGTCTTGTGCCGTAAATGGGAAAACGCTCGAGGGGACAGCTGTCATCTACAAATGGTTGTCCCTAAAGCTAAGGTACCGGATGTTTTACGGCTCTACCATGATGGATGCTCAGGAGGACATATGGGGGTAAAAAGGACTCTACTGAAAATCAGAGAGCGCTTTTACTGGATCCACTGTCGTGATGATGTGGAAGACTGGTGTCGCAAATGTACCTGCTGTGCGGCTGTGAAGGGACCCCACACACGAAGCAGAGGTGCATTGAAAGTGTACAACGTTGGAGCTCCCTGGGAGCGGATAGCACTGGACGTTGCGGGACCATTTCCGGAAAGTGACAGCGGAAACAAGTACTTCATGGTTGTCATGGACTATTTCACAAAGTGGCCGGAAGTCTTCGCCATTCCTAACCAAGAAGCTACAACAGTCGCAGATAAATTGGTTCAGGAAGTCTTCTGTCGTTTTGGAGTACCCTTAGAAATTCACAGCGATCAAGGGAGGAATTTCGAATCGCAAGTTTTTCAGGAGACTTGTCGATTGATGGGTACCCACTAGGGCTTTCAATACCGGTATTACGGGATCCCGTAATACCGTGATCCCGGACAAATATGGGCCATTTTCAATACCGGTATTGAAGCCCTCAATACCGTGATCACGGTATTGCAAGCATTACATGTATTATCGTAAATTAAATTCCATTTTTAAAATATAATAATGACACACGAAACATATAAAGAGACAGTGAGACAATGACTGATAATGAACAAGATATGACCATAGAAGAACCTTCGACTTCATTGAATTCGAGCAGTGGAAATGATATCGGGAGGCTGGAAATCGTCCACCAACCACATTCCGAAAAGGCTTTAGTACCGTAGACAGCATACCTACATACGCTGCGTGGTTATGTGGCTGGATGTCATACAAGAGACCGAAGAGTATAACCTGCCTCTCTGTTTAGCGGTTGTGGACTACGAGAAACCCTTTAATTCGACCGAGTCTTGGGCCGTACTGCAGTGTCTCCAACGGTGGCAAAAACGCCACCATGTATGTCAGTTCGACTTCAGGACCAGACCTCGGAAGTCGGAACCTTTTTTTGTGTGACAGGGAGACGTCATATCTCCGAAACTGTTCACCCTGCACTGGAGGATGCCTTAAAGGTTCTGGATTGAAGAGACCTCAGTGAAATGCTCGATGACCGCAGTAGAGCTTCCGAAAGAGTGGGTCTTAAAATAAACATGGACAAAACCAAGGTCATGTTGACTGTCCACGTAACACCCTCACCTATCAAAATCGGAGACTACACTCGAAGTTGTGGACGAAGTCTCATCATCATCATCATCATTTCAGCCAAAAGACGTCCACTGCTGGACATAGGCCTCCCCCAGGCGTCGCCACATTGACCGGTCCCTTGCGTCTCTCATCCAGCGGGTTCCTGCAACCTTGACCAGGTCATCGGTCCACCTAGTGGGAGGCCTTCCAACGCAACGTCTTCCGGTTCGCGGTCGCCATTCCAGAACTTTTCGGCCCCATCAGCCATCCGTTCTGCGAGCAATGTGCCCTGCCCATTGCCACTTAAGTCTGGCGATTCTTCGGGCTACGTCGGTAACCTACCTAACGAAGTCTACCTGGATCTAATGATGTAAAATAGGTCCAGTTCGACCAGTCAGTCAGTTCGAACTTCGAGAAAGAGTAGAAATCGTCGTGGTGGGCAGGGCACATTGCTCGCAGAACAGATGGCAAATGGGGCCTAAAAGTTTTGGAGTGGCAACCGCGAACAGAAAGACGTTGTGTTGGAAGGCGTCCAACAAGGTGGAACGATGACCTGGTGAAGGTTGCGGGGTCACGCTGAATGCGCCCATAGGACAGGCCACTGCGGCAACACCTGGGGGAGGCCTATACGCCCAGCAGTGGACGTCTTGGTTGAAATGATCATTAATGATGATGTGTGAAAATGAAGACACGTCCATTCCTACCGGCAGCTTAGAGATATTTACTGTCTGTGATACCTACGAATATTGATGCAGAGCGTGTTTTTTTTTTCAGTAGGCTATTGTGAATGATGGCTAATAGCTAATTAAGCTATACTTACGTTTCTACAAATATTGATAGGTAGCTATGTTGATTACATAATTACATTATACATTTCAATAATAATAAAAATCTACTTTTTTGATATTTATTCTTTTCAAACGCTATGTGGAATGCCTTCCTACAAAAAGACTTGAGTTAAGTTTTGATTATGTTCCTAGTTCCTACTTAGTCCTATCTAATGGGACGGGCAACTGGTGGAACTAATGGCGCTAGCACCGCATGAACCTAAGCTCTTCATTGGTTGAATATCTGTCAATGTCATTTTATATTTCAAAATAGCTTGACCTCATTGGTCGGATTGGGACAAGCTATGGACACGCCATCTACAATCAGCTTTCACTTGCCAACCCCATTAAATAATCAACCAATACCAAATTGTTATATAGAGCGCTATTTATTAAAGTTATTTAAAATAAAATAAATCAAAAAGACTGTTTTTACAAATAAAAACACATACTTTAAATGTTGGTATGTAATACCGGTATTAATACCGTGATCACGGTATTGATGTCCAATACCGGAATCGATACCGGTATTGAAACATCCGGTATTTTGAAAGCCCTAGTACCCACAAAACCAGAACCACCTCTTACCACCCACAATCTGATGGAATGGTGGAACGATTCAACCAGACGTTGGAGAGATATCTGGCAAAAGTTGTGGAAAACAGGCAAAGGGATTGGGACAAGCACATACAGCCGTTTCTTCTGTCCTATCGGAGTGCAGTTCACGAAAGTACGACTGTAACTCCAGCCTTCGCGAACTTTGGAAGGGAATTACGGTTGCCTGCAGATTTAATTACTGGAACTCCCCCTGATGTCCCACGCAGTGTAACGGATTACGCGAATGACCTGCGTAACAAGTTAAATGATGTGTATGAGCATATCAGGCAATCCGGGCAACAGATGTCTGAGAAGATGAAGACTCGTTATGACCGGAAGGCAAACAGTCGTGGTTTCGACGAAAATTCGCTGGTGTGGTTGCATAACCCAGTGCGGAGCAAGGGAAAGTCTCCGAAATTGCAAGCAAAATGGGATGGACCATACAGAGTTGTGACCAGGATCAACGATGTCACCTACCGAATACAGAAGGGTCCGCGAGGTGCGCCTAAGGTTGTGCATGTGGACCGACTGGCGCGATATTACGGAACTAATGATGCTCGGGACGAGCATGTCTAAGGAGGGGGCAGTGTTACGACGGTCATCGACGACGGTCGTCGGGACGTCGACGGTCTAGAATCTTCGAGAAACCGCGCTAATAACTGTATAGTACCTAGAAAATACGAGTTCATTCTTTTAGGTACCTATTTCCGTAGTAGGTATAGAACTTACATTGTATTCAAGGTCAGGCGCCGGGAGTCGCCGGCAGTTGTCATTGTAATTTCGACCGTATGCCGACGACGTAAAGTAACTTCTTCCTTGTCGGTTCTTTTATCTTTAAATTTATTTTTTTGTTAATGTTTTTTTGTGGATGCTTTCTTGAATAATGGTGAATTATCTCGAATATCTTTTGTTTGCGTGGGTATAAAAGGACCGATTGAGGACGAAGTGAGTCAGTTCACTTTTAAGCGAGACAACGAAAGCTTCGAAGAGATCTAGTGCGAATAAAGTGTTCAGTACTGTTTTGCGATTGTGTATAAGTGTTTTACGAGTAATAAAGTTAATTCGTGTGTTTAATTGGTAGTGATTTTATTTATCCCATACCCAGCTCGTAACAATATAATTAAAAAAATGTACCTAATCACCACATAGGTTTTTTACTAAATAATCAATAATAAAACAGTTACGAGTAAACAATGTTAAAAAATCCTCACTATTTACGTATTACGAGCAGTCAACAGTTACTTACGTAGTGTCAATTTTAAAAAAAACAATGTTTCATTAGATTATGTGCGACAAATTATCGTAAAAAGAGAGATAACATAACGCCTGTAATCCCCGAAGGGTTAGGCAAAGGTGTTCGTCTAATAGAACACCCACATTTCGCCAGTTATGTTTTTTAAGTCCCGTGGGCGAGCTTATAGCGATCAACACAAATCCAGACTCCGTGACTGTTACGGATAAATTCCTGATGGAGAAAGCCAACATGCTCAGCAGTCGTGCTTGCGACCACTGGACCAACGAGGCAGTCACGACAGCCGAAAGACGTCCACTGCTGGACATAGGCCTCCCCTAAGTGTCGCCACATTGACCGGTCCCGTGCGTCTTGCATTCAGCGGATCCCAGCAACCTTCACCAGGTCATCGGTCCACCTAGTGGGAGGCCTTCCAACGCAACGTCTTCCAGTTCACGGTCGCCACTCCAGCACTTTCTGGCCCCATTGGCCATCCGGTCTGCGAGCAATGTGCCCTGCCCACTGCCACTTAAGTTTGGCAATTCTTCGGGCTACGTCTGTAACCTTGGTTCTCATGCGGATGTCTTCATTTCTGATTCGATCACGCAAGGAAACTTCGAGCATAGCCTTCTTCATTGTCCTTTGGGTGACTTTAAGCCTTCTGATGAGGCCCATTGTAAGCGATCACGTTTCGGTCTCGTATGTAATCTTTGGTAACACACACTGGCCATAGACTTTCGTCTTGAGACACTGCGGTAAGTTGGACGAGAAGACTCAGCTTCCCCGCTACTTCAACGCTGCCCAGCCGAGTCAGAGTCCATCGACTCTCTCTGCTCTTTCTCAAAGTTAGACCTACCTAACTGGACCGTTTGTCCCAGGTAGACATAGTCGTCTACAACTTCGAGTGTAGTCTTCGATCTTAATGTTAATGTTACTTGGGCATTCAACAGAACTTGATTTTGTCCATGTTCATTTTAAGACCCACTTTTTCGGAAGCTCTACTGAGTTCATTGAGCATTGTACTGAGGTCCTCCATGGTCTCAGCCATGCAACTATACCTATCATCGGCAAACAGAAGGTGAGTGATGTACTCGCCATTGACGTTGATGCCTAGTCCTCTCCAGTCCAGAACCTTGAAGATATGCTCCAGTACAGCAGTGAACAGCTTCGGAGATATGACGTCTCCCATATTCCACACCTAACTACTTATTAAATATGGTTTTATTATGATTACGAGTAGGTATTACCTTAAATATCGTTGAAATGTTGATTAACTCAATAGTTCTTATTCATTATATTACCTACATTAAGGTACGGATGATAGAATGGCTTAAAATTTCATTAGTGAGGTTTTATTGATCATTTTACGTAAAATAAAATAAAAAGAATTACCAATATACCTTTTAGGAAATAAATAGACGTATTTAAAGTGCTAATTAGACATAAAACTATTTTAAAATAATGAAAACTTGCGCCGTAATCTTACTCTGTCAGTTAATTCTTGGGAACTGTATTTGCGTTGACATCTCGTAACTCGCGCGCTAGTGAGGGCAAGTTGATACCTGTTAACTGTGAGTTGTCAATTGTGGCATAAATTGTTCGAATGACATTTTTTGTAAATTACGAGTTAGCAATGGAAAGATTCGGCGTTTAATTTAAAAATTTTTGGTGTATAAAACTCATTTTGTGAAAAAGTGTGGGTTACGAGCTGTCAACCTATGACCATCGAATTGTAGAAGGAATCTGGGAATTTGTAAACAAATAATTATATCGAAAACTACGACCCATAAAGTGTGGTCCCTCAGTTCTCACAGACGATTAGCCAGATCTCGGAAAGTATCATAAAGAACAAGATTTTGTGAATACAGACATTTAGTAGAGAATTTGAAAAGATATTTATGGTATTATTTATGGTATTATTTATTATTATTTATGGTTTATTTTTTTTATTTATGGTACTGTCGAGCTGATCTGATGATGGAGCCGGAAGATATGAACTGGAACTTCATGATGGATGATCGTATCATAGCCGTGTTTGGACTTGTTAGAAAGGTGTTGTAATGAACGTTGACCATGATGAGATTTCAAGGTCTGATGATGAAGCCGGAAGATAGGCACTAGCATTCCATGATGAAATATCGTATCATAGCCGTGTTTGAACTTGTTAGAAAGGTCTTGTAATGAACTTTGACCACGATTAGTTTTTTTTTTTTTGTTCCTCTTCTTATCTGCTATCAGTCATCACTGACTATGATCAGATGTGTGGCAAGATACATCACATTTTTACAGAATGAGGACCAGTGTCCAAATTCTGCTTAATCAGGTAGCACAATATCAGCTTTCTTGAGTCTTTTAGAATGATTTGGCATCAATAGTGATCGTGAAAGGGGATTAGGATGGTTGGTCAATCTGTCTTTGTATTTCTCTAGATAGAGCTTTGCTTCTTCTAGAATTGTTGGAATTTCCAGGTGTTCTTGAATTTCAGAGTTGCGAGCATACCAGGGCGCCGCTGCTAGGACCCTCAGGATACTGTTTTGACTCCTTTGAATGCACATGATGTTAGATTTGCTTGCGGAAGACCATAATTGAATCCCATATGTCCATATAGGTTTTATGATAGAACAATAAACTTTAAGTTTGTTTCTCAAGGTGAGTGATAATTGTCTGCCGAGCAACCAGAGCAAGTTCTTGAATCGGAAGTTTATTTCTGTTCTTTTTTTCTTTAGGTGATCCTTCCATGTCAACCTGCGATCCAAGTAGAATCCCAAGTACTTAACACATGATGACTGTGGTAGAGTGTCCTGACCCAATTTGACCGGGGCGCAATTTCCGTGTCTGAGTGCAAAGGTGATGTGTTGCGATTTTGGTGCACTTGCCTTTATACGCCATTTGTTTAGCCAGTCATGGGTCCTGTCAAGTTGATTTTGCAGCATGCTGCTTGCTATGTTGGCATCCTGATTACAGGCCAGGAATGCAGCGTCATCAGCGTAGGTTGCTACAAATACGTCAGGGCATTGAGGGAGGTCGCTAGTAAATATATTGTATAGAACCGGGCCCAGGACGGAGCCCTGGGGTACCCCTGCAAGGCACCTGGCAAGAGAGGATCTAGCGTCTCGCACCTTTACTTGAAATTGCCTATCACTAAGGTATGATTTCATCAGCAAGTAAAATGAATGAGGCAGGAGCAACTTTATCTTGCATAATAGTCCTTTATGCCATACTCGGTCAAAGGCTTGTTGAACATCCAAGAAGGCTGCCGAGCAATACTTCTTCTTTTCTAGGCATTGTCTTATGGTGCAGTAGACTCGGTGTACCTGTTCAACAGTGGAGTGTTGCTCGCGAAAACCGAATTGGTGATCAGGTACTACTTGGTTTTCTATAAGGTGAGGTTTCAGCCTGTTCAGGACGACCATTTCCCATAACTTTGATAGTACTGGAGTAAGGCTAATAGGGCGGTACGAAGAAACATCTGTTTCCGGCTTTCCAGGCTTAGGGATCATTACGATTTGTGATATTTTCCATAGAGCAGGGACATAGGCGGATCTGAGAGAGGCATTAATGAGGATAGTCAGAAAGACTACTCCCTTTCTTGGCAGCTCCTTAAGAATTTTCGGAGTTATCAAATCGAATCCGGGTGCTTTTTTGGAGTTCATCGTAGATATCAATTTAGCCAGTTCCCGTGGGGATGTTGGTCGCAGTGGGGCACAAAGTTGCAAGTCCTGGTTGAGGATGGCATCAATTTCAGGATCATCAGGAGCTGTAGATTCGTTCGGCTTGAAGACATTGGCAAGGTGAGTGGCAAAAGCTTCTGACTTTTCCTGATCTGAGCGAGCCCATGAATTGTCTGATCTGATAGGGGGGAAGCGTTGCTGAGGTTGTGCTAAGTTCTTAGTTGCTTTCCAAAGGGAGTGAGTTCCTTTAGCTTCAGGGGTTATTCTCTCTAGCCTGAGTTGAAGGGCATCATTGTTAGTTTTCGCAAGAAGGTGTTTAAGTTCCTTAATGGCACGGTTTAGACGGCTTTTGTCCCGTTCATTATGTGATGACTGCCATATTCTGCGAAGTCGTCTCTTCTCTGCGATTTTTCCTCGGACTTCGGTCGGGGTAGGTGAACTATGCGCAGAATATTTTATCTCAGGGGTGCTGATCCACGCTGCCACTTGTAAAAGATTGGTAAAATACAAGCACGCGTCGTCTACGTCGTCAGGGGACTTCAGAGGTACTTTGAGATTGATGTTGTCTTCAAGGTACTCTCTAAAGTTATGCCAATCGGTTTTGTAGTTGTAGAGCATGTCATAATTTGGGTTACATTTTGCAGTCGTTGTACTCAATCTTAATATGATTGGGGTGTGGTCTGAAGATCCGTCTAGGCTAGATTCTACCTGGGTGTTTTTGTGGCATATGTTTTTTGTGACAAAGAAGTCAAGGAGGTCAGGTATTTTGTTGACATCCGTAGGCCAGTATGTAGGTTCACATGTGGACAGAGTTGACATGGTATTTGCATCAATACATTTTTTGAGTTCACGGCCTCTGGTAACGGTGAGTCTAGAACCCCAATCCGTATGTTTGGCGTTCCAGTCGCCTCCTGCTATAAATCTGTTGCCTTGCTTCTTAAAGAACTCGGTAAACATTTCCTCATTGATTTTGTGTCTAGGAGGGCAATATACCGCCGAAATGTTAATAAAGCCCGATCCATCTTCTACTCTTATAGCCGTGGATTGTAGGTGTTCTGTCACAAAAGGTTCCAGTAGGCAGTGTTTGATGTTGTTTTTTATTACGATAGCACTGCCTCCATGTGCTCGACCGTCTGGATGGGAGGTAAGGTACACGCAGAACCCTGGTATACGTATATCACTTCTTACGGTTGTATGTGATTCTGATATGAGACATAATAATATGTCAATCTTGTTTTCTTTTAGAAAAACTACTAGCTCACTTGTGTTGGGTGCAATTCCATTGATGTTCCAGGCTGCTATAGATAGGGAAGTCATTTTGCAAGTTTGGTGACGAGGCTGGTGATTAGACTCACTAGGGAGCCTATTTGTTGGATTAAGAGGTCCATCTTTTCACTCTGTTTCATTAGAATATGATGTAGTGTCTGATTTTGTTGTTGGTGAGTTTGTGGCAGGTCATGGGTTGTAGAGTTTGTTCCGGATAAAGCTTCTGCATACGATTTCTCATGCGTGTTTGTTGCGGCTCTTAAGTTGAAAGTAGATGTAGTAAGTGGAGCGGTCAGGGTGTTTGTAGCGGTTTGGGTATACACCCTTTCTCGTGGAGTACGGCTTTTGTTTCGCCGGGCTAAGATCTCTTTATAGACCTCACAGCCTTTATAGTTGGCTGGGTGGTCACAAGAGCATAGTGCGCATTTGGCTGGTGTGGTTCTATCCTTCTTTGTACATTCTGAAGTTTTGTGACCTTCTCCGCATTTGACACATCTGTGAGGCCTCATGCAATTGTTCTTGGAGTGTCCATATTGCTGGCATCGCTGACACTGAACAATGCTTTTAGATTTGCGGGGGTCTTCAATTTTAACTTTTTGGTTGAATATGTATTGGATGTTTTTAACCTCACGATTGTGAATGCTTTGTTTGACATTCACAAAGAAGGTCGAGGTTGGTCTTTTGTCCGAGCCATAACGAGCATTAATTATCTCACCAATGATTTCATTGTTGGAGGCTTCGACTGCTTCCCTTATAGCTTGATGAGGGGTAGTGTGGTGCAGATCTTTGATAACAAAGCGGTAGCACTTCGCGTCTTTTGGTGTGAATGTATGCCCAATTAGTCCGTTTTCTCTAATAATCCCAATGGTTTTTTTATAGGCTTCTGTTGTGTTTATCATAACACGTATGCTGTTCTTGTTAACAATTCGGTATTTAAATTCAGGTGGGCCAATGACCGTCTCTATTAATTTGGTTAATTCCGTTAGATCTTCTATCCCATAAAGTATGATTGGTGGAGGTTTACTAACTTGCTCTGGTTGGGCACTTTCGCACTCTGTCAGGTCGACGGGTAGGCCAGCAAACCTGTTTTCTGTCTGGGTTGAAGCAGGTGGAGGTGACAGCGCCGTGACCTTTCGTTTCTTAGATGATGGCACACGTTGCCATGCGGGGGGCTGCTTTTCTATGATCGGCATTTGGGAATCAGATGCAGTTACAGCTGAATTGCTTAGTGTTGCGCCTGGATTCATCATTATAGGAACAGTGGCTGTACTACATACTTTGGGTGTAGGCTCAGTGAGAGAGTTGGATCTCTGTCTGGCAAAAAGAGAAGGATGAAAAATTTGTTGAGTCATGGTCTTTTTGCTGCTTGTGACGGCGGTTGTAGTATTTGTTTGACCGGGAGACTGATGCTCCACTCCAGTCATATTTCTACTATTTTCGCTAGTTTCACAGTGGCAACACTCCTCCAAATGTCAGATGACATATTGACATGACGAGATAGATTGTCAGGGAAAAGTAAATGGATACGTGGGTATTTAGGAAACTTTGAAAAAGACGATTGTTACTTCCTAGTTTTGATCACAGTTTTCTTTTTAAATCACTAGCACTTTTTGCTACTAACAATGTCACTTGATTTTCACTAATAAAAGTACATAATTATTTATTGCATTTTCAAACACTGTTATGCAGTTTTACACTCAATATTACGAAAATCTCCAACAGCACTTTTACGCGTGTTGACAGTTGACAACTGACCGTTTAGATTTAAAGGTCTGAACCTATTGGTGCACGTAAAAGCGTGTTTTTTTGTGTTTTTTTTTTTAACATTACGATAGTCGAAAAATTATGACGACTTCGTCGAGCTTCATTGTCTCGGCGCTTTTCCGATGGTCGCCACTGTTTATTCTGGCTTTCAGTACTTACAGTGGTTTGGGAATATAGTTTTGGGAACAGATCTCGTTCAATAAGCAGCTTGTCAGTCAGCGGCGTCGTGGCTTTCCTTTATGTCCTGCTGTCTCTTGCAGGACTGCCTTCGCAAGACGTCAGTTTAATGGCCTAAGTGCTAGGTTGTATAATAAAGCCCACAAACAATTAAATATGTACACCTTGACTAAGGGCAAGTTCAAAATCAAGCGTAACTCCTGGTTCAGACATTGTCTTATAGTGATACCGAAGAGCTTCTAACCACTGTACAGTAAGGGGCGACAAGTGCATGGGCATGCTAAGGATTGTATTGCTGTGAACGCACGGGCGAGCGTCCATGCGTTTGTATGTGTAAGTGGTCTCGATACAGTACGCACACCACAGCCACGGAGATCGCCCGCTATCGTGTGTCGTCGGCGTGGTCGCGTCGGGCGTCGCACTCCACGACATAGCACAACAAAATATATTTCCGTCTCTTTCGTTATACACGCAGCAAACGCATTGTAATGTATTGCTAAAATTCGCGTGAATCATACAAGTGTTGATAGTTGTTAGGGCTAAGCAGTGGATTTTCGATCAATGAGGTCTGAGTTCAAATCTCACTCAGCGTTTGTGATGCTTTTGTAAACAATTTTTTTTTGTAATCGTAAATCCACTATACTACTTTATTTTATATAAAAAGTTAAATATATTGGTTAAAAACCCAACGCAATATTATTTAACTATTTATGTGATTATGTTATCATTTCGGTATTGGGTGGTAAGGTGGAAAAATAGTCGTGCTTAATGACAAGACAATGTTTTATTCGTCATATTTATTTATAAAATTAACTACTTAATTAACAATCATGAGAATTGTGACGTCAAATCCTACCTAGATAAAAACAGTTCTCTTGTAATCGTTCCTAACATTTTTCATTATAAGTATACCCACTAAGTCAATTCTTAACAAGGAAAAGATAATTTTATCACAGAAATTTATTTGATGATACCCACTTATACAACTAATAATTATGATTTAGACTATGAACCTGCTTTTTTATATACGACATTTATTGTGACGTTAAGTCACAATAAATGTCGTATTGAGGTTATAGCTTAATTGTTCATTTTCTTGAAGAAAAGAAGATTGAAACTAAACCTCAATTTAAGATTAGTAAATAATTACGGATAAGTTATTATCATTAAATATGTTATTAAACATTAACATATTATTAAAACCAAAACATTTACGCATTTTAATAAACTCAAACTCAATTTGTTATATTTATATGTTTTATCAAGGCACTTGATTTAAAAGTCTTTTCATCTGAAAATATGGTAGTATTCCAATAAAAATCTAAATACTCCCATGCGAAACGTAATCATTCTTGTTTATGTCTATTTGTCAGGAAGGGCTTTTTAGCAGATCTTCTGTGATGCAAGCCTCTAGCTTGGAGGGCACGGAGAATAGTTTGCGATGAGGTAACAAATAATTCCATAAAGCGTCCCATAAGTGTGAAACCATTTGTATCATACTCGTCCACCACAATTACGTCTTCGCCGCCGTCGCTGCGTATCGCTAATAAGCGACGGCGCTCCACTTCACGGTCGATTAGCAAGGCGATCCTCTTCCTCGTATCTTTTGATTCAGAGACTAACAGTATTCTTCTAAAACAAAAAGAAGTGATGTTAGGCGGCTATAACAAAATACTTAAGATTTCAATTACTCTGCACTTAAACATTAAAAAAAACACTAATTATTTATCTTTTAGGATTCATAATTGAATTTAAAAAAAAAACAATCAATGTCACTACCTACATAATAATATTTAGTCGTAATTTCTACTATAAGTTTAAGTTACAAATCTTAAATAATATAATACTCACATTCAGTTCAGTCCAGTTTCTCCAGCTATTTGTGTTCTATTAAGACCACTTTTATGCAGCGCAACAATAGTCGCTCTCGTCTCAATATCAATATTTGCCTGCATTTTGAAAAATACCAACAACAATGTCGCTAAATGTTAAACCACACGTCACTAACCAATAACTACAACCAAACGACAACTATATCATTCCGATCAAGTTGAATGTTCATAAAACTTATGTCTACCTCACAGAAATTATAATTCTTTACTTATTTTTCTATGATCTACCTTTCAAACTTTACGAAATGTGTGAACAAAGCGAATAAGATAAATATTTGTTTCATTACTTCCAATCGAGTAAAAACTTACAAAAAGTCTAAAAGCAACAGAGTGAGATTAGAACGCACGACTTTCTGGTTGGCGCATAATCTATCCGCACGCAACAACCACTAGGCCATCTGGACTTATAACTATGCGTTGAAATTATAAACAACCATCATTTGTGGACGACAATGTTTATTTTCTTAGAAGTAGAAGGTCGTAAGTCAAACTACCTACACGTCAAGCTGTTTCTTTGTGCGGTTGCTTATCCACTTTTGATCGATATAGTACAGTAAAGAGATAGGTTTACACACAGAACGCTACTCATGCAAGTACCAATATTTTTGTAACCGTAATAAGACTCACTGTGAATGGATACTCTATTCTAAGATACAGACAGATTTTCTGCCTAGTTTGGGAAAGGGAGTCCAATGACCCGTTTAATATTATGTTGTACTGGTTCTATTCTGGTATTTTATAACATCTATTTATATTACGAGTAGTCTACTTTGTCTACTTGTCCACTCGCAAACTTTTATTGACACTTTTTTGGTTTTTGCTTAGTTGAACTACTGGATTCCAGGCTCTCGACAGTTGAAACCCGTCCTCCTGGTTAAAGTTTTTGTATTTGGTGATTACAATGGCCTCTGGCATACGGGACCGAAACGTGGTCGCTCACAATGGGCCTCATCAGAAAGCTCAGTCACCCAAAGGGCAATGGAGAGGGCTATGCTCGGAGTTTCCTTGCGTGATCGAATCAGAAATGAGGACATCCGCATGAGAACCAAGGTTACCGACGTAGCCCGATGCCCGAAGAATCGCCATACTTAAATGGCATTGGGCAGGGCATATTGCTCGCAGAACGGATGGCCGATGGGGCAAAAAGTTCTGGAATGGCGACCGCGAACCGGAAGACGTTGCGTTGGAAGGCATCCCACTAGGTGGACTGATGACCTGGTCAAGGTTGCAGGAACCCGCTGGATGAGAGACGCACGGGACCGGTCAATGAGGCGACGCCTGGGGGAGGCCTATGTCCAGCAGTGGACGTCTTTTGGCTGAAATGATGAATGGCCTCTCTAACCAGATGACGTATATAGTGGCCTTCTTGGTTTGTGGGATATGCAACTCACTCAATCCAGTGGTTCGATCCCGATTCTAAAAGATGCTCAGTTATGGCCGATTTGTGAGTGTCATTATTCTTCACCGCCCTAATGTGCTCGGATATACGACCAGCCACCGTGCGTTTTGTCTCACCGATATAGGACTTGCCGCAACTACAGTCTGTTTATAAACACCGGGTTTTTCCAGCGGAAAGTTGTCCTTCGGCGAACGCAGCATCTGGGACCCTTTCCTGAAAGGAGTGAAGATGGTCTTTACAGCGTAGGTACTCGTATTTCTGAAGAATATTCGCAACCTTATCTGTCACTCCCCTCACATATGACAAAAATGCTGGCTGCCTCTCAACCTCGCACTGCCGGTGCTTATGATAAGTTTTCCGTTTAGATTGTGCGAATTTCCCTGTATATCCATTTCTCCGTAGGACCTCCTGCACATGTGTTAATTCAACACGTAAATGTTCCTCGTCGCATAGATATGCCTGGTTGATGAGTGAAGTCCTCTTTCGTCCGAACCGTTGTCCAGTGCAGACGCCTTGACCAATTTTTTAATAAATCTAAAAACACTCTAACTGGGAAAGTTGTCCCTAATACTTTTAAATAGATAACATAAGTAATTGCAAAAACAGTGCGCCGCGTCGTCCGCGAAGACCGCGTCGGAAGCCCCCCGTACCTCGAGCCGCGAGAAAGAGCGAGTAATTGGCATCCAGCTCTCGCACCGCTGAGACCGCACGTCGCGTCGATTGGACTTGCACTGAACGCACTTAGTTTACGCCACAGCTAAGCTTCTTTGTTTTACCCTGCGCCTGCTACGACGAGTGGAGTACAAAGTCCAAGTTAGTAAACAAACACCTCACGCATAACTATCGCTTCGCACTTCGCACCACAACCGTGAGTTTTTACTAGTAAATAAACACATTGCTAACTACGGAAAATGGATTGCACACCTCCAAAAGGTCTGTCTGCCTCGGATTCCAACTTAAATAAAGCAGGGCATGCACATTCCAGCCCTAGCCTAAATGTCACCGTGAGACCTAACTTGAAAAGGGCGTGCTTGGAAGATAGCGTGGTAACCGACAAATTTGAACAATTCAAGTTGGATATTACGGAAATGTTTACAGTGATGATAGCTCCACTGATAACACGGCTAGATAGTGTAGAAAAGAGCTTAATTAACATCACACAGCAAAATAGTGATATTATTTCGTCTAACGTTGAGAATTTGAGATAGAGAAGACACTCAGCTTTTTGAAAAGTCAAGTTGTTGATTCTGAAGTTAAAATTTGTAAACTTGAGACTGAAATTGCCTCAACACGGATATGTATCGCAGAAATTGAGGAAAAGTCAGAAAACCTGGATCGGCTCATTAGGAAAACTTCCGTAGAAATTAGAGGGTTTCCGATTGTAAAAAGGGAAAACAAGGTTGACCTTTTAAAACAAGCCAACAACCTCATGAAGGCAATTAACATGGAATCAGTCAACGAAATAAGAGATGTATATCGTATCCCTTACAAAGCAAGTGCCACTACATCGACAGTCGTAGTGGAGTTCTCCAATATTTTCGCCAAGGAAAGATTCCTTAGAAGTACGAAACTGTACAACTCTGAACATCGTACATGTCGGCTTAACTCATCTCACTTGGGCCTCCCCGGCACAACATCACCCCTCTATTTCTCTGAACATCTCACGAATAAATCCAAGCGGCTGCATTTTCTAGCTCGGGACTTCGCTGCTTCTGAAAAGTATCGCTTTTGCTGGATCGCAAACGGCAGAATTTTTCTACGAAAGGAAGAGGGTGCTAAGCATGTACTGGTCAAATGTGAGAATACCCTGGTACAGTTGCGTGGTAACTAGTTGTAATCCTTTATTATCGCTTTTATTGTTTAGTTATTTTTGTTTTTACTTTTTTATTATGATAAACTGTAACTTTTCATACATAATTAACATTCTCTGTCGTATATTATACTTTAAGGTAACAAATTCAACTATTACACACATCACACCTATGCTCCACTATACACTAATAATATTATTTTTGTCCAGCCCCATGAAACGCTCACAATTACAAAACTACACAAAATCACAAAACATGAAACTAAAAAACCATTCCAACAAATACTCATGTTTAAAATGTACATACAATACACAGTATACACACCTAATTCATTTCACAAACCGCCATAAATCAAGAATTTACAATTATAGAACCTTAAAATTTCCTTATTTTGAAAATGGCTAATCAAAATAACTTAATTGATGACATAGACAGTACCGAAATTTTCATTAGCACTAAACATAATATCCCAGAACAATGTGTGAATGATTTTGGTGACCAAAACATTCGGAGTATAATGAAAAACTTTGATAATTTCTCGGTTTTCCTGTCGCGTCTTAATTTTCTACCTGATATTATCATACTGACCGAGTGTAGACTACATGAATATACCCCAAAGGTTCAATTAAATGGCTACGAATGCCATTATTCTCAATGTTACTTAAATCAGAACGATGGTTTAGCTGTAATTTATAAATCGGAAATTAATGTCACAATAGTCGAGCCGCCTTTTAAAGATGCAAACTGCTTAGTTATAAATGTTGGAACAGAACTTACCATTTTTGCTATCTACCGATCGCCTTCAGTGTACAACATTGGTAATTTTTGCGAGTCTTTAGAAACCCTTCTCAGCTCCAACAATACATCATCGATGGCAATTATAGGGGACATAAATATCGATATCAGAATCGGCACGGAAGACAAAAGAGCCAACGAATATCTTGACATTACCGGTTACTATGGTTTTTATCCAGGGCACCAATATTCGACACGCGAAAATTCTTGCCTTGATCATGCCCTAATAAAAACAAGAAAATCCGCTAAAGTTGTCGTATGTCAATCTTCTCTCACCGATCATGATACAGTGCTGATAGGAATAAGTAAAGATCCCTCAAGTCAAATATCTACCCCTGGGCTGATAAAGTATAAGCTTAAGTATGACTACCCCAACATTCTTAATGAGATCGAAAGTATAGATTGGAAACCTATTTTAAACTCCGATGACTTGAATGTAGTAGTGAATATATTTACTGATAACTTAAAAACAGTCATAAATCGACACACCAAACAGGAAATTTTGCGTAATTCTAAAACCATTAGAAGGCCCTGGTTGACTGAAGGTCTATTGAAATGTGTACGTAAAAGAGACGCTCTTCACTGTGAAGTAAAAAAAAGAAGGAAATAAGGACAATTACGCTCTGCAACAGAAATACAAAACGTATAGAAACCGCTGTAACAATATTTTAAAAACCTAAAAAATGCCTATGATAAAAACCTCTTAGACAGTTCTAAAACTGACAGCAAAAAAACCTGGGCTGCGATAAAAACAATCTGTAATATTAAGAATAAAAAATCTAATAGTGTAACCTTATGGGGAACTGGGCGAAATAATCCACAACGAAAGGACTGATCGCCCGTCTGGTGTCTGCCGGCGTCCCCGAAGATAAATAGATAAATAGAATAGTGTAACCTTACTTAACGCAAATCCTGATCCTATTTAATCTCGCTGAATACGGCTAATACTTTCTTTGCTGATGTAGGAATACAACTTGCCGAGCAGTCCTTGACTCAACTTAAAACTACAGAGATAGAACTAGCAAAAATGGCACTAACGCTGGATAACACTGACCCTTTTCTATCACAATCTTTCTTCATGACTCCAACCGACGAAACAGAAGTTGCCTCCATCATAGGCAACCTTAAAACCGACTCCGCTCCTGGTTGGGATGGTATTCCGAATCGCGTACTTAAATTGGCCCAACATTGTCTAGCCGGTCCCATCTCACATATATGCAATCTGAGTATGTCGTCAGGAATAGTTCCAGTTCAGATGAAAACGGCGAATATCTGCCCGATCTACAAAGCTGGTGACGCATCAGTCCCATCTAACTACCGACCTATATCTCTTCTAACATCTCTATCCAAAATTTTGGAGAAGCTGGTGAACAAGAAATTGTTGGCGTACTTGGAGGGGAGGCAACTGATATCGGCCAACCAGTACGGCTTTCGGAATGGTAGATCAACGGAGGACGCGGTCTCTAAATTGGTGGATCATGTCATTGATATCCTTGACAAAGGCAAAAAGTGTGTTGGCGTCTTCCTTGATCTTGCCAAGGCTTTTGATACCGTGTCAAGGCCCATACTGATCAGGAAGATGGAACGTTTAGGGATCAGGGGCATTGCTCTGGAATGGTTTACCTCCTATCTTACCGAACGCAAACAGAAGGTTTGCCTGGGTGATCATCAGAGCTCCTTTGCAAACGTGGCATATGGCGTGCCCCAGGGCAGTGTCCTTGGCCCCACCTTGTTTCTCCTGTACGTTAATGGTCTCTGCTCACTCAATTTGGACAACGCACTAATATCTGCGTACGCTGATGATACAGCTATTATTTTCCATGGAGACTCTTGGCAGGAAACCTGCAACATCGCAGAGGTTGGTATGCAGAAGGTTACCAGTTGGCTACAACATAATCTACTGACCCTTAATATTAATAAAACCAAGGTGGTAATTTTTTCTGTCAGCATAAAAACAGCTGCTCCTAAACAGCTTGCACTCAAATCCCATCAATGCAATTTTAGTCTAGGGGGTAGCTGCAGCTGTCCCATTTTTGAACAAGTCAGCAGTATTAAATATCTCGGTATTAGCATAGACCAACACCTGACATGGGCAAAGCAGATCGAATCGGCAACTTCGCGTGTAAGGAAACTTTTATACATTTTAAAAAAACTTCGATCTGTTGCTGACAAAGAAACCCTCAGGATGACTTACCTTGCTTTATGCCAGTCTGTGTTAAGTTACTGCATAATAACTTGGGGTTCCGCCGGGAAAAGTTATTTGATTGCTGCTGAACGAGCACAAAGAGCTATCCTTAAGGTCTCTCATAGATTAGGAATCCGATACCCCACCGAAATGTTATATCGAAAGACGAGAGTGCTTACGGTGCGCCAACTGTACATTTTATCAGTAGTACTTAAATTCCACAAAACTGCATGTGCAACGATGGTAACGAACCATCGCACACGCAGAAAACCTACGTGGAACAGAATTTTCTGGAAACTCAAATTTGGTAACAAGGGCTTCTCTCGTATTGGGCCATACTTATACGAGAAAGCTAACGCTAAGCTCCAAATATTCCCCTTAACAAAATTCGGGTGCAAAAAACAGGTACAGGATTGGCTGCTTGATCTTAGTTATGCTGAAACGGAAAACCTTTTGGCGTTCAACCACTAACGTATTCATCATCACATAATTATACACAATCATCACCTACATACTTACACTTATCTCATACACACTCACACTCATAACCTACATACTTACACTCATCACAAATTCAAAATTCAAAAATGTTTATTTGTAAGAATATGGTACAATAGGTGTTACATTATGGGTTCCAGCATATCCTGCCATTACATGGCGTACAAATATTTCCATATAATTTCTATAAATCATGTCTTATAATATTAATAACACTAATACATTATATTATTACTAATTATAAATTATTTAATTTAATATAATTTTATTGGAATAAATATTGCAATTTTTTATGTAATTATAATAATAATGAGTAAATCTTTCTTTTATTATGATGCTAATGATTTATCCTCTAAATATTCTTTTACACTATAATAATTTTTCTCTAATAATAATCTAAACAATGACCTTTTGAACAGCGACAGTGGCAAATCTTGAATGTTATTTGGCAAATGGTTATACATAATAATTGCCATGCAGTAAATATTTCTTTTAAATAGCATTAACTTTATTTGAGGTAATTTCAATTTGTCTTTGTGTCGTGTTCTACTATTTATTTTGTAACTGCTTTTTTCAAATAAATTATAGTTATTTTTAACAAATATGCATGTTTCAAATATATAAAGACATGGCAAAGGCAGTACTCTAAGTTTTTGGAATAATGGTTTACAGCTATCTAAAAAATGGGCTCCACATATTGCCCGGATACATTTTTTTTTACCTTTGAAAACTCTTTCCACGTCTACTGAGTTTCCCCAAATAATAAGGCCATATCTGATTACAGATGCTACATAGGCATGGTAAGCAAGCATTGCGGTCTTTAGATTTACCGTTTGTCTTAATCTTTTCAGCACATACACAAACCGATCTATTTTGTTGAGTATTTTATCTATGTGTGGTTTCCAACTGCAATTTTTGTCCACGGTTATACCTAAGAATACACATTCATCAACAGTGTTTAAGATGGAATTGTTATACTGAATGTCTAGACTATTTGTGTTTGTGTTGAGTGCTTGAAATTGTATTATATTTGTTTTAGTCATATTTATTTTTAAGTTATTTGTATCTAGCCATTTGATTGCTTTGTCTAATGCTGTAACAATTCGCTTTTCTAAGTCTTTGTTATCATTGCTTTTAATAATCAAGGTTGTGTCATCAGCAAACAGTACGCACTCTTCATTAATCGCCTCTGGTAGGTCGTTTATGTATACAAGAAAGAAAAATGGGGATAAAATTCCTCCTTGAGGTGTTCCGAAGTTGTTTTGTCTGTATTGTGATCTAAATTGTTTTTGTTCATTTTGGCTGGTTCTTGTTATTTCTACGCATTGCTGTCGGTCGGTGAGAAAGCTTTTGATCCAATCGTTGGCTTTCCCGCGGATTCCATAGTGTGAAAGTTTAGAGAGCAATGTTTTATGGCAGACAAAGTCAAAGGCTTTTGTCATATCTAAAAAAATACAGCCTATTTTGGATTTTTCGTTTAGACTTTCGGTTATTTGTTTAATTAAGGAGAAGCATGCTGAAGCTGTGGAGCTCCCCTTCCTAAATCCAAACTGTTCCTTTTTAAGGATATCACACGATGTCAAAAAGTTCTCTAGTTTGTAATACATAACTTTCTCGAATATTTTTGAGAGTATGGGGATTAAAGTGATTGGTCGATAGTTGCTCATATCTGACTTTACGCCTTTCTTGTATAAAGGTTTGACAATGGACTTTTATACTACACCTGCTTGGAAAGTACCTTGATACTTTATCAAATTTACGGTAGAAAGTACGTCATTGCATATCGAACAAATATGCGGGGAGAAAACGCATCTGAGCGGGAGAGAATGGATTTTCATACACTTTTCTCTCCCGCTCAGATTACAATTTGAAAAAAGAACATGTGACAATTGCAGACGCCATTGGCGTCATTTTGAATATGAATTAGAATTTTAATTTAGTTTTTTATTTTCTTCGTAGGTGTAGTATAAAGCACTATGTTTCACTCGAGAGAAAGTGCGATTCCCGATCTCGGGTGTTTTAAAGCCCTTGCCTACGGCTTCGGGCTTTAAACGACACCCTCGACGGTAATCGGTCACTTTCTTCTCTCGGTGAACAATGTACTATTTCAGTCGCTTTGGGAAAACCCCTTCACTTAGGGATAAATTTATTATGAAGCATAGAGGTGAGACTAGACTCAATGCACATATTTTTAACACTTTGGTGTTTATGTCGTCGTAACCAGTTGAGTTCGTATTTTTTAAACTATGAATTATTTTATAGACATCTGTTTCGTCTATTGGTGATAGGAAAATGCTTTTTGGATTTTGGGGGATTGTAAAATTGACATTCTGATTATTTTCTTGTGTATTTTTAGTCTTATTGGTTAGGGATATGTAATAGTCATTGAATTGCTCACAAATATGGTTAGGATTGTCATAAGATTCATTATTGGTTTGTATTATGTCAATATTAGAGTAATTAGTCGTATCTCTAACGTCTGCTTTAATTAAATTCCATGCAGCTTTACTAGCATTTTTGGCTTTGTTGATGTATTTCAAACTATTAATTTGTTGTGCATTTTGTATACATCTTTTTAATATTCGGGTATAGTCGTTATATTTGTTTTTGTTTTGTTTTTTGTTGTCTCTATAAAGGCTATATTTAAGGTAGAGGGTTCGTTTTTTAATACAACATCGCTTTATACTTTTTGTTAGGCCGCGGTTCTTCACAATCTTGTTACTATTTTTAACTTTAATAATAGGGAAGCATAAGTTGTAAAAAAGAATAATTGTATCATGTAGGCAATTGAAGGCGTCGTCTGTTGAGTTGCATTCGTATACCTCAGAGAAAGATAAGCTTGACAAACATTCCTTAAATTTGTGTATGTTTTCGTCGCAGAGATCCCTTATATTTTTAAACCAAAAACTTTGAACGTCCTTAACTTTATCGTTCGTTTCTAAGTTAACTGTTATTGACTGGGCTGTTTCGTGGTCTGATAGTGCTAAGTAGTGCAGTGCGGACTTAGCGTCGCGTATGTTGCTTACAATTAAATCCAAACAAGAGGTTTTCCTCGTCGGCAGTGTAATATGGTTTTGCAGGTTATTATTATGAAGTATGGAATTCAAATCGTTGGATATTTTATTTCTTTTTAGAATGTCTATATTCCAGTCACCGCATATGATAACTTTTTTCTTAGACTTTTTGCATAGTTTATTTATAAGGAGTTCCAGATTGTACAGAAATGTTGTAGCATCATGTGTAGGTGTTCTATAGATGCATACTATAATTAGGTTATTTTTAAGAACTTCAATGGCGCAATATTCGAATTGGAGGGGAATCGGGGGGATAGGGTTAACGATTTCCTTGTATTGTATGTTATTTTTTATTAGTATACATGAGCCACCCCGGCGTTGGTTTGAACGAGAGAAAAATGATGCCATTTTGTAGTTCTCAATTTTAAGGTTTGGTTCAGAGCCACTTTTAATAAAGGTTTCCGTCAGACATATGATGTCAATGGAACCCAATTTATGTTGTAAGTCTGTTAGTGCTACTTCTATTAATTCCTGCTTGCTTAGTACCCCGGCAATGTTTTGGTGAATTAACGTAATTGCTGTATCTTTAATTTTCTGTACGAAAAAACCTATTATCTATGTTTGTTATTCTTTCAAAAAAATTTGTAATTTTAGTTTGTGATGTTTTTTGGGGTATGTTCAGTGTGTTAGATTCAGGGTGTTGTGCACGTGTGTTCGGTGATTGTGTTATAACTTGTTTATTCTTGTACTTATTGAGAAACTCTGTTTTGTATTTCATATAATCAATTCTCGTATTCAACCCAGAACACAAATATTCCAGATATTCTCGTTGGTAGCTTTTCGTATGTGTACACACCGGGACTTACAGCTTAGTACGGCCGGTATTCCAAGTGTGTACGATGTGACTAAGTTTGAGATAATTGAACCTGGATCTGTCCCTAAAGCCCAACTGACGCCAAACCTAGCCCTACAGTAACTAACTAGCACCCCAGTTATCCTAGCCCTAGCCTACCATACAAACCACACCAAACGTAGGTTACGTTGGTTATACGAGAGGGAAGTCTGTCACAAGGAGACCTACGGTGACAGACGGAGTTTGGGTAGGAAGAGGGTTTTGTGTACGTCGTGCAATGTACACAGGAAATGGTTTTCTTACTGCCGATCCCACAGACTCATAGGACCGATGATGGCTAAAGGTGTCTTGGCCACAGTAAGAGGAAGTAAGGAGATAAATCACACTCGACTCCAGCTTGATGACTAATTTTATTACAATAATGAACTTAATTATATACAATTTTTGTGGTAAATACACATTGATGGCTATTTACATGTGTGTCGTGTGTGTATCGAGCCGATGAAGCGAAGATCTCAGTAGGCCACATCTTAGTGCTGACGGTGTGCTGGTGTTGCCGGCGCGTGGACCGTATGTGTGTCGCTGACGCTGTGATGCTATTGTTGGCGCGTGCAACTATAGTATGTTCACGGTTGAACATTCTGGCGCCTCTCAGGACCTAGGCTTCAGTTGGTATAATTCAATAGTTTCGTGTTGACGTGGTAAACTGTACACAGGTTCCGTTGTGATAGTTGGTTGGCCTGTTGTCGGTTTGGTAGTTGTCTTGTTGGCAGCAAGCGAGTTTGGTTCTCTTGCTGGTTGGTTCTCTGGCTCGGGACTTGTTCTTCTGGTCTTGTACTGCAATGTGACTCCAATCCATCTCAGTATGGCTGGGCCGTAGCAAACTAAAAACAAAAAGATTAAAAACATGATTATACACGATATTGCACTAGTTAAGTATGCGTGAGAACTGATTTGACTCCAAATAGTGCTATCTAATTCGGTTTGTAAAGCATTTTCCTGAATAACTAGGTTCTGAAAAATCTCTTTTGAGTTATCTACGACTTCTTCCTCTTTGGTAATGTTTAGCATGGATTTAGTCACCATGTGCGTTGTTATGGGAAAGTCTATTTGTTTTGAGTATGATGTTACTATCGGTACTGAAACAATTCTTTTGGCAGTTAATATATTATTAGTTGTTTTAATAATGCAGTTATCTGCGATTCGTATTACACCAACATTTTGAAGCTCGAATTCTTCTCTTTGTCCATCACAAAGTATTGACGTCGTAACTCGATCTCGTACAATGAATAACCAAGTGTTTGGCATGTAAAGTTGTTTCCATATTATTTTATTGGATAAATAGTATGTTTTAGTAGGACATTTCGTCTGTGTTTGGTTTTTGAATAGTTGATTTACAATGCAATTTTCTTTTAATTGCATGTTTTTCACGGCCCCAGGAAAGCAAATAAAATGGTTATTCCATTCTAAACAACGTTTGAATTCCTCATAGTCCAAGTCAAAATACATTTCGTTGTTGTAATCTAACCCTATGTAAGCTTTAGGTACTTCTATACTTTGGGCTGACTTGTCAGAGTTTATCTTTGGGACTGGTGTAACATACATTAATGTATATTTAGTTATCTCTTGTATAGGAAAATAGGCGTATACTTTTATATGAGTCTTGTTTTCATATATCTTGGTGTCTAGTAACTGTTGTTGAACGATTCTTAGTTTAGATGGTAATTTTTTGTTTGCTGATGATATTAGGTCAGTGACGTTCTTTGGTGTTAAAATACTGTATACTGTCGCCTTGGCTAAGTATATCTCTAATAGTCCGTTGTAATAATCCATGATTTCTTCCATGTAATTATATGCTAACTGGTATGTCTGCATAATATGTATGTTTACACTGTTGTGGTCGACCGTACTGAACCAATGGTTGTTACTCTCGATGTAACCTATGACTTGGTTTAATTTAGTTTGAAATCCTATAAGTTTCTGTTTTATTCTTTCTTCAGTTTTGTTTACTTGTGAGATTGTTGATATCATGAATTTGGTTTGATGGTTGGCAGCTTCAATTAACTTTTTTTGGTTTAAATTTAATGTGTCTATATCTCGGTATGCCTCATCATTCACTCCGAAGATAGCAGTTAGTAACTCTCCCCATATTCCCCTTTTCTTCCTAATCTGGTTCACTTCTGTCAAATACTCTTTAGTTCGCTCTAATTTTGATGCTTCTTCTAACAAATGATGGTGCAATTGTTTGCAAAATCCGGAAGCTGTTATTTGTTCAGCATTTGTACATAGTTGACTGAATTGTGACGTCATTGTTTTTATTTTGACAAGGTCTTGCTCTAGGTGTTGTTTTTCATAATTTATTTCTATCCTAAACATTCCTCTATCAATGCTTGCCGTTCCTATTTTTTCAACATAAAATCCTGGTGGTACTGTTTTTACAGAGTATGTCGTTGTAGTCGATTTTGCTGATCCCAATATTTGTAACATGATGAACAGCAACGTGAACCATTTAGATATTTTATTACATTGTTTGGGTTGATTAGTTTTGTTTTTTCTTAGGATTGTAACGGTATTTGTTTGTATTGACTGTTTAGGTTCATTGCTACTACTACACGTATTTGTTTCAATTGGCAATGGTAGTAATGTGTGAATTGATCGTTTTTGAGTTGTTCCTGACGACTTTTGAAGTGTCACTACTCGGGATAGGTCGTCGTTGCCCGTATGTATTTCCTTTATTTTTGCAAGTGGCCATTTGCTAGGCGAAACTTTTTCATCTTTTATAATTACCAGAGTTCCAACCGACAAGTTTCCTTGATTAGTTTTCCATTTGTACCTTTGTTGAAGTTGGTGTAAATAGTCTTTAGTCCAGCTTTTCCAGAAATCTTTTTTCATTTTTTGGATTTGTTTCCATCTGTTTAGATGATCTGTATTAGTTTCCGATAGCGGGTCTGGTACCCCTACCGCTTCTCTGCCTATTAGAAAGTGACTTGGTGTTAACACGATGTTATCGTTTATATCTTCGCTTAGTGCACTGGTCTTGAGTTTAAACATGCTTCAGTTTGGTGTAAGAACGTGCTCATTTCTTCATAAGTTAGTGTCTGCTCTCCTATCACTCTACGCAAATGGTGTTTCATAGATTTTACTCCTGCTTCCCAAATCCCTCCGAAGTGGGGGGATGATGGAGGAATAAAGTGCCATTGTATTCCAATATTGGTCAACGTGTTTTGAAAGTCGTCAGACTGGGTTATGTCTAACATTTCTTTATACAAGTAATTGGCAGTGCCTACGAAATTCGTCGCGTTATCACTATATAATACATGTGTGATACTGGACCTCTGCGTGCCATAAACCTCCGTAGTGCTGCTATAAACGTTTCTGCTGATAAATCGCCTACCAGCTCCAAATGTACCGCTTTCGTGGATAGGCAAACAAATATCGCAATGTAGCCTTTGTAAGATTTATGTCCCCTTCCTTTCATTGTTCTCACTGATATTGGTCCAGCATAATCCACACCTGTGTGACTGAATGGGTACGATTCCGTCACTCTTGGTTTTGGTAATGAGCCCATTTTTTGTGAGGCGGTAGATGATCTGTATCTAGTACACTTTACACATTTTCTAATGCTACTTTTCACTGCTCGCTTTCCTCCAAGTATCCAATATCTCTGTCTTATATACGCTAAGGTCATACTATTACCTCCATGTAATGTAGTTAAATGAGCATCATGAATTATGATTAATGTTACATGATGGTCATGAGATAACAGAGTTGGGTGTTTTTGATCGTATGGTAGACTGGAGTTTTGAAGTCTTCCTCCTACTCGCAGTAAGCCCTCATTATCAATAAATGGATCTAGGCATGACAACCTGTTTCCTTTCTTCAATGATTGTCCGGCTTTAATTGTTTTGTACTCCTCAGTAAATACTTTGTGCGTATCGGGTATCTATGAGAATCGGCCAACATCTATTTTTCATCTTTTTTTTTTTTTCTGAAATTTTTTATATGGCAAAACAACGTTTGCCGGGGTCAGCTAGTATTAGTATAGATAGATGATTGTTGCTAACTGTGAGTTCACTTATATCTTTAATAAAGTGCAAGTCAAGCGTTTTCTCCCTGATAAAAAAAAACATACACAAAATTAATCCATACGTTAATATCGTTTAATCGTAATTACGCTAGCAACGCTTGCCTAATTTAGTAGCAGCTGACCATGGTGACACATTTTCATACTCCGCTTTTTGATGCAGGAGCTGCGACGTGCCATCGAAGGTCTGGTTGTGATGTCAGAGATGCTAGAAACCATGTACTCGTGCATCTTTGAGGGCAGGACCCCCGAATTTTGGCTCAGAGGTAAATAAAGATACGTAGTACCTAACATGTTTATTTACTGGGATTAACCCTCTCGACCTTCGTCCGCATGAAATTATTACTTCTCTATTTGAATCAAGTTTTGATTACAAATATAGGTAAGAAAATATTTTTTTACACAGGACGATTAGGTATGACCTTGATGTATCCCACTGCAGAGCAAAGGCCTCCTTTCCTCTTTTAATTTAACTCTGTCTTCGAATGTTTATTCCTTTTGCTTTTGATAAAAGTTAAGTTCGTCACGCCATCTTCTTCTAGGCCTACCGCGTTGTCTGATTCTGTTGTTCCGAACCCAATCTGTGGCCACTTTGGCTCAATTTTGTTGCGGCATGTGGAAGATGTGGCCAGCCCAGTTCCATTTGAATTTGGCGGCAATAGTCTGTGGTTTGGATCTCTTGGATCGAAGTTTTTTTTTTTTTTTTTTTTTTTAAAGACGTTGCCCCACACTAGGAATTTCTCCTGTATCGTGGGTGCGTTCACAAACATATAAAGTCACATACACAAATACCCAGACCCGAAACAACTATCTGTAGGCCATACAAATATTTGTTCCGTGCGGGGATCGAACCCGCGACACACAGCGCAGCAGTCCAATCGCTTAGCCACTGCGCCAACCGTGAAAGTAAATTCTCGACTCATACGAACATCGAATTTTCGTCCACACTTGCGTGAATTAGAGTAGGTTTAGAAGATGTATATGTCTAAAAAACATCGGCTGTCCGAAATTACGAAACGTGGTGAGAAACGACCGAGATTTCAGCCGGAACTTCGTTTTTCGTAAAATATGAGTAGACCCCTGTTTCTCGTGCCCGCCGAGTTTTAGCTTTTAGCTTGTCGTGTGGTGTGTGCAGGTCGGCCGTCCATGAAGCCGCTGGGCGCGTGGTGCCGCGAGCTGTTCCTGCGTGGCGCGCACCTGCTGGCGTGGGCCAGCGCACCTCGGGCTCCGCCCACGCTGTGCTGGCTGCCGGCCTTCGTGGCACCCACCGGCTTCCTCACCGCCGTCATGCAGGTATGGCCGACACTGGTTGTTTTATCGTGTTAAAATATCGATACTGTCACGTATGGCAAGTTTTACCAACTAATTAAATGGATTGGAAAATTTTTGCATGCAGCCTGGCCTTCCGCCGTAAGTTTACCATAAGTAAGGCCAAAATATTGGAACTTCTACGACCTTAGTATTTGCTCTAGGTCGACTTTTTGGTTCAACGAATGCTGCTGAAATGTATTTTTTTTGTTTGCCTGAACTTTCTCACAATACTCAATACTCAAACTTAATTTGCATTCCACTGTACTTAGGTGGTAAATAAAAAAAAATGAGATCATTATGGACCTCCTCACTCCTATGCAAAGGCCTCTCGTTCCTTCTATGGCCCAACGCACACCGGCGGAGGCGCGGCGAAGATACTGAGAATAAATTAATTTAAAATAAACCTTAACTCCTATGACATGCGGTTGAAAACGTCAAGCTGCCACGAGAGTAGACGCGCTCCACTGCTCCGGTCGGCGCCGAACGCGAACGCGCGCCTCGTAGTGACCGCCGGGAGTTTTCTAGTCGCCTGGAGAGTTTTGTGTAGTTAAGACCACAGAAGAGATAAAAGAGGTTAGAAAGGAAATAGTTCCTGATTTGTATTAGAACGCGTGTCGCCGCTTGTCTCCCACTCTCTATATCCACTACATGCAAGACGCTAATAAGTACGCGAATTATGCACACAAATAAACCGCACTCACTTGGATCGCGAGCTTGCTACTGGTTGTCACACTAGCGCAAACATTGCGTTTGACGTACACTCACACTTGCGTATATTTCTCATACATGTTACGGTGACCAAAAGGTCGATAATGTATATCGATAAAATTACTTGAGTTTTGTTACTTTAAGTTTTGCAGTTTTTGCTTTAATTTCGGGACGGGACAGAAAGAAAGAAAATAAGAAAGCAAAAATATTTATTGGTCTCTCACACATAAAAAATTAAAGATAAAAAGTAAACAGAAAAGATTTTTTTCAAATATTGATCATTAAGTACTTGAAATTCAATTTCAATTCAGATTTTATTATTGTCTTGAAATAAAACGTATTTATTAAGTAGCAATAGCATGCGCTTGCTATCTTTCAAATTCGAATTTTTCAGAATAAAATGCAATCTCACACTAATATTTTTCTATAATAGCTTTAGTCAGGTCTGTAACATATCTGGATCTGTTGGAAACCTAAAAATAAAATTTAAAATGTATGTTTCGATTTATAAATGGCTAACCTCAAAACAAATTTTAGATGAAAAACAATCAATAAACAATAATAAGGTATTGATAGTATGGGATAAACAAAAGTTATTTTAATCATAACATAATAATCATTTGAATGCATTCACACATACTAAATATCGACATTATTGACAACTTGGTACAACACTATCGAAACGCAAAGAGTAGGCAGAATTTAAGCTTTGGCTCGTCGCACGCGACGTTCACAGTGAACGAAATGCATTGCGCAATCGCCCACGTAGTACAAGATGGTACCCACGTATTGCAAGCAATGTATATAATTTCGTTTCTGCTTGCGATTGTATCATTTTTGTCTGCGAACTACATAATACTATTGTAATAATTACAAATATCACTTGTATTTTAAGGTTTTTAGACTTACCGATGAAGAGAAATCCCTTCTCGAGCCACACTGCACACCTGGCTTCTTTTCCGACACGTAATAATCGCGCAACACGGCATAATTCTTTTTTTTTCGCGGAGCTCCGTTCGCTGTCACAATATGAGCGCGATTGTTGGTCAGTAAATCAAATTTTGTCGACATATGATCGTCTGATCATATAAGCGGCGCGCGTGCCCCGCCCACATGGCCTTTCTAACCTCTTTTATCTCTACGTTCATTTTGACCAAGCGATGGATGAAGAAAAACTATTAAACTTAGTGCAATAATAACCATGTCCCAATTCACAGCCATAATTGACGTGTACACTGGTTAAAGTGTCAAACAAACTGCCGAAGTATAGGGCTCGGCGGGTGGCGCGAAGAGCCGCCGCGCGCCGCGACGCGTGGTTGTTCACGGCTCTTGACAGCGCTTAAAGTCGCTAATGCGCCTACCACACGCTCACACTTCCCCATGGGTTTACTTGCGCAAACTGGCTTGAACGCGGAACACTGTGCGTGTGGTTGGTAATGGTAATATAGTTTTACTAACCATACGCGCGATGTACTATGAAGTGTGAACGAAGAGTGTGGTGAATCTTGAGCGTGTGGTAGGCCCATAAGACTCCGCGGTGTGCGCTCATCGCGCCTCTGATTAATGTGTCGTGCGATCAAGAACCGCCTCCGCCGGTGTGCGTGGGGCTATTTTTCTCGGTGTAGTGCCTCTTCTCGCCAATTAACCAGAAAGCCATCCAAGGCGTCCCGCCACCCCGTCGGGGCTGCGGGTTGTTCACACGAGAAACCGCGGCCTCGACATAAGTAAAGGGCTAAGAAGGAACATGGGTGGTTTTTAGTCAGTAGAAGTCTGACACTCCCTTTCGCTCTGCCCAAGAGCGGGAGAGGTTATTTGATGATTTTCCAACCAACCAAAAAAAAAGACGTCCCGCCATCTTCTCCTCGGTCTCGGCGCCGCAGTCTAGTTGTTGCTGCAGTTATGTGATATGCAGGCCCACAGCCTGGCATTCGGCAGACATGGCCAGCTCAGTACCATTTTAACTTTAGGTTTGGCTTTATCCAGATTATTAACTAAATGGTGTTACAGACGACGGCTCGCGGAGAGAGCTGGCCTATCGACACGTTGTGCTGGGAGTTCACTGTCATGCCACTGGAGGAGGCAGGCTTCGTGCGCCCACCAAGAGACGGTGGCGTATACATTAGGTACGACTAATAACTATTATTTCTGTAATTTCATTTAGGAAACATGAATTAATGATAGAAATAATATTGACAAATTATAAAAGTTTAAGTCAAATTACAAACGAACATTGTTGTAAGTATGTTCTTCTTCTTATCGTGTGGGCAGTAAGGTCAAACGACCCCACAAATCCTAGTGTCAGAGTTTCTAAACCGCCTCAAGGGCCTCCGACATGGTTTGACGACCGCCAGTTGGCGGCCGGGACCACCTTACGACACTTAATATTGTGTTCTGCCTGTCCCGGTATTTGAATATCACAGGAACTGATGGATGGAACAATTGAAATATTGTCATCGACACGTTCAGATGAATGAACAGCTATTGTCTCGTTAGAGGTCAGTACCTGGAGGGCGCGTCGTGGCTCCGCAAGGACGGCTGCCTGCAGGAGCCGCTGCCCATGCAGCTGGTGTTCCCCATGTCGCCCATACACTTCAAGCCCGTGCGCGCTACCGGCAAGCGCATGCGAAGTAACTCACTCTCACTCTCTCCGGCTCACTTGTGCATTTAGTCTCATAAAACAGCAACAGAAATTAACTATAACATCATCATTAAGAGCTTATGGTACCTCAAACGCGAGTTTTATAATGCGTAAAAGTATATGATTCACTGCAGTAATCAACGTCAGAAAAATCTATACTAATATTATATATGACTAGTGTTGAGAACAGGATAGAATTAAACCACAAAATTTAGGCCTTTTTTATTGTCACAGCTTCAAAAGCACATATTTTTTCTGATACTGACATTAACAAGAAACAAAACAAAAATTGACCAATAAAAAAGAAATATAAATTAAAAAGTTTGGTAGCTGGTCGCCAACATGGCCCCCGACGGTGTGAAGCACCAATTTACTGGCCGGCGACCAGCAATACCACCTTTCGAGTGGGTCGTCGCAGCACGCCCCCCTTCGTAGTGACGTCCACAACTCTGACGATGCCGTCTTTCCCCGGGTGTACTGCCGTGATTCGCCCTCGAGGCCATTGGTTCCTGGGTAGCGTGCCATCTGCGATGAAGACTAGATCGCCTACCCTTAATGGACGGGCGTCCTGCAACCGCCTCCTAGGTGTGAGCGTGGGCAGGTACTCGAGCACGAAGCGCTGCCAGAAGTGGTCTGCCAGCCTCTGCGCTTTCCTCCAGTCAGCGCGTCGAAGCAAGTCGGCGTCGTCAAAAACTTTAATATCAGGCTCGCTGCTTGGGCTTCCGATCAAAAAAGTGAATGGAGTTAGGGCGTTCTCTGCGTCCGCATCCACCGAGACGTGCGTCAGTGGTCTTGAGTTAATGGTACACTCGGCCTCTAAGAGCAGGGTGTTTAAGACATCTTCCTTGGGAGTCCGCTGCTTCAGTGTTACGGCGATAGAATTTTTCACCGAGCGGACTAACCGCTCCCAACAGCCCCCCATAAAGGGTGCGGATGGGGGGATGAATCGCCATTCGATTCTTCTATTGGCGCAGAAGTTGAACAGCTCTGGCAGCATTTTTGCTGCGCCAACGAATGACGTTCCGTTGTCGGAGTATATCATTGTCGGGCATCCTCTTCTCGAAATGAACCGCCTGATTGCCATCAGGGCGGAGTCCGACGATAGTGTCTCCACAATCTCTAAGTGGACGGCTCGCACCGTTAAGCATGTAAAAAGGGCAATCCATCTCTTGGCGGTACGTCTGCCAATAGCGACGTTCAGAGGGCCAAAATAGTCCAGCCCTACGTACGTGAAGGGGCGCTGATGATGAGCCAATCTGGCTTTTGGCAAATCTCCCTCTGGTGGTGATTCCGGCTTAGCCTTCCGGTTGCGGCAAAACTGGCATCTCTGCGAAGTTCCTCTGACAGCTGGTCTCAGGCTTAGAATGTAGAACCTCTGGCGCAGTTCATTAACCACTAGCTCGTTATGTCCGTGGGCGTATCTGGCGTGATAGGAGTGAATCATTAGCTTGACGATAGGATGTCGGCCGTCAAGGACAATCGGGCGTGACTCTACATACTCTGCGGCGGCAGTGCGACCAGAAGGACGAAGGAGCCCGTCTTCACCGAACAAAAGCGATAGGTTTCGAAGCCTACTATCACTCGAAACGGGACGTGCTGTTAGAACGTGCATCAAATCTTCGGGAAAGGAATCTATTTGGACTTTACGAAATAAATGAACCTCCGCAACGTTGAGGTCTTCGACGGAAAGAGTAAAAAGGTTACGAGCATCTCGAAGTGCGTTTTGAGAGAATCTGGAATTTGGGCGCAAAATTGATCGAAACTTGTCAATATACTGATGGGTTCGCGCTGTGGCGCGAAGAAACCGGGTCCAACTGCTAAAACGTTGGTGATCCGCTACTACCGGTGAAGGTAGCTGTCGCGGTGAAGCAACTATCAGTCCCACCGATTTCGAAGCTCGTTTAAGTTCTTCGGTTACCGGAGGGATGGCACACGTCGGTTCACATGGCCAGTCGGAGGGTGGAGACAAAAGAAATGTGGGTCCTGTGAACCAACGTGATGAAGTCGAAAAATTGTGAGTGTCTCGCGTAGCGTCGTCCGCGACATTTAAAGCCGTGGGGACGTATCTCCAGCTGTGGATGTTCGTCGTTTCAGTTATCTCTCCCAACCGGAACGAAACAAAGGCCTTAAATGTGCAAACGTCGCTACGAAGCCACTTTAGAACGGTTAGAGAATCCGTCCAAAAATAAACTTGATTTGGTGTTCGTCTGTGAGCTTCAGTGATGTACACACTGAAACGTGAAGCAATCAGGGCAGCCTGGAGCTCCAATCTTGGGATTGAAACGGGTTTCAGGGGCGCCAGCCTACCCTTTCCCCCTACCAGGGATAAGCTTACGGTGTCAGCGTCGTCTGTGAAGCGCCAGTAAGCCACACAGGCGTACGCGCGTTCACTAGCGTCGGCAAAAACATGAAGTTGGGCATTCTTAATCCGCCCGGTGTCACGAAAGTAGCATCGGGGAACGGAACTGTTGCTTAATTTTTGAATTTCAAGCAACCAACTTTTCCAGTCTTCAATCAGATCAACCGGCAGTGTATGATCCCAGTCGATGCCCAACTTCCAAGTTTTCTGGAATAGTGCGCGGCCTTTCATGATAACGGGAGTTAAAAAACCTAAGGGATCGTAGATAGACATCAGTAGGGACAAGGCTGAACGTTTTGTGTACTTAGTAGGGGCCTTTGGAAGATTCTTGACGAAACAAAGACTGTCCTCACTGGTGTTCCACGTAAGACCTAATACCCGAATTTGTGAGGGAGACGTTGGACCTAAGCTCACCTCAGTAGTAGCGTCTGTTGCATGTAAGTCTGCAGGGATTAACGCTAGGGCTTCCTTGTAGTTCGAAACCCAAGAACGCATCTCGAAGCAAGCCGCTTTATGTATGGACCATATTTCAAATGCTCGCTGAGCCGCCTCGCTGATGCTGTCAAAACTCCCTAAGAAGTCGTCCATGTAATGGTCCTCGACGATAGACCGTACGGCGTCCGGGTATCGTGACTGAAATTGACTAGCATTTTTATTTTTCACCCAAAGCGCGGTACACGGGCTAGATGCTGCGCCAAATATCATCGAGGACATACGGAATTCCTGAAGCGGCAAACCGGGGTTATCTCTCCATAAAAAACGTTGGGAGTCCCTGTCCTCCGGTCTAATTTTAATTTGTGGGAACATCTCCCTGATATCTCCCGTCAAGGCAACCGGGCCTTCCCTAAACCTCATCACGATGCTAAGAAGCGGCTGCAATAGATCCGGTCCAGTCAGCAGGAGCGAATTGAGGCTGACACCTGCACACTTCGCTGCTGCATCGTGGACAACGCGCAGCTTCTTCTTATGTGGATGGGTAACTCCAAAATGTGGAAGATACCAAGGGACCTGGCCGGACGGTGGACCCGAACATAATTCAGCGTAACCTTTGCTAATCATTTCTTGAATATTTTGCTTGTAGGCATCGGCATAAGCACTATCCTTAGCCATTTTACGCTCGAGGCTAACAAATCTAGATAAGGCTAGATCGCGGCTTTTAGGGACGGTAGAGATATTATCGCGCCATAATAGGCCCGCTTCGTACCTGCCAGAATTTAAGCGCTTGGTAGTCTCCTCTAGAATGTTTAAAGCACGTTGTTCGCTGGCGCTACGATGGTCTACCTTTGTTATCCCTATAGAATCCAGTCGAAAGTATTCCTTGATGAGGTTGTCCAGTGAATCATTGTCGACGGTGACTGAAATATGATTAACGGAAGTGGCGGCGTAAGATCTACTAGAAATATAACCGTAGAGGACCCAACCAAGCGCGGTCCGAGCGGCTGCAGGTTGTTCACGAGTGCCGTGACGAACCTCTGAAGGGAGCGACATGTGCCAATTGTCCGCACCTATCAGCAACATGGGCTTCGCATCATCATAACAGACGACGTCCACTAGATCAGATAAGTAGTCGTACCTGGCTACATCGTCTAAACGTGCTGCCTGCCTTTTGATGCCCAAGTCGGGAATTGTGCGTGCTCTGATGTCAAAACTGTCCGTACCATATCGACCCTTTACTAAGATATTAACATACCTCACGTCAGCTTGCGTACTCAATCCACTAATGCAGTCAATATTTAGCCTACACATAGGGCCCTCAGCTCCCACTGAGTCCGCCACAGATTGATCCAATAAAGTCACGGAACTCCCGTCGTCAAGAAGGGCATACGTATTAACGCTTCCCAGGGGTCCAGAAATAGTGACTGCTACAACCTTTAGGAGTGGCTTAAGGCAGGAAGAGTTCAGTGGAGAAGAGTTGTGAGCCACGGTGACTGATCGCTGCTCTTCCTTCGACGTGCTTGGTTTCATGGGCTCGAGAATTTCCGCGGCCGAGTGTATCTCGACATGGGCTGTCGTCACAGGTTGGGGTCTATGCAAGAGGGTGTGGTGCCGACTTTCGACCGGGCAGCCTTCGAACTCACATTTCTTCTTGCAGTGGCGATATTGGTGTGAACCTTTTTTAAGACATCTACGGCAGACCTTGTTCTCCATCACCCATTGCCACCGATCGTCCAGAGGCAGAGACTTATAACCTTCGCAATCGCTAACCTCGTGCTTACCGTCATGACAGTATTGGCATGAATAAAAACTTTTCGGCTTTGACGTAACGTTTGACACTGTCGCAATTGCGTAAGTTTTGTCTCTGGTGGTTTTGATGGGATGACATTGACTTTTGACAGAATTCGGCTCTGACACTATGACATCAAATTTAATTTGTAATTTTGCCTCGATTTCGAGAAAATCGGCCAAAATTTCCAATTTAAACTTACCGGAGCCAACTCTCGATGATGCAAAATCTCTCCATTTAGATCTAAGGAGTGGGGTCAACTTGCCTAAGATGATGTTGAGAAGGTCCGGTGAAGCAAGGTGCTCGGGCAGATCCAGCAAGCGGATGATTTCGACACAATTACGGATGCGACAGGCAAAGATGTTCAGCTCTCGCGCAGACTCGTACATACTTATTTTAGGGAGGGTTTTTACCGCAGAGATCTGGTGTAGTACGATGACTTCCGGCTGAGCGAACCTGGTTTCGAGCGCTTGAACAATCTGCTCCGGGTCGTCAGCTGCTATTAATCTGATGGAGACTGCCTCTTTAGCAGCACCGTGCAGCGCCGCGCCAAGTCGTGTGATGTTGTCGCTAGGAGAAAAGTGCGTCTTGGATTGTTCATAGGACTTCTTGAAGTGAAACCAATCCGAGACGTGACCATCAAACTAAGTTATATCACAAACCTTTGTTGTCTTCTTCCCTGTGCCTCTAATTGCGTCGGCCAGCTGATTAAATGATGTACGTAGATCTGGGCAATGATTTTTATTTTTGTAGCAACAATTTTCATCATTAGTAAGTGTGCCTAAACCTAGTGCATGTTGTGTATGTTCAGCTGGCACAACAGATGAGTACGCGCCCACAGGGAGCGTACAGACACAGGGAGACGGGTGCGTCAGCGTGCCGGCTGGGGCCGGATGCATTTGCGGGTGAGTAGGAGCCTGGCGCGGTGGCGCGCAGGTGGTGACAGGGCGTGCCCCGCGGGTACGGTCCAGAACATCAAGGGGAGGATGTGTCACTGTCACTGGACCATCTCCGTAGGCTGTGGCGGGCGACGAACGCGGCCGATCCTGCGGTACTACGTTAGAAAACCTCGGCTTGTTTGCCCCCCTGTCAACAAATGAATGCGCTTTGTTATCTCGCTTAGGAAACATAATACATGATTCGGCTAACCAGTCTTCGACTCTGTGCTGTGGTCTAGTGCAGTGGGAGTTATCGGAGTGGCGGGATCCTGCACTTATAGAGTTAGCCTGGATAACGGCCAGCTTCGCCTGCAATTCCAACTCCGCAACGGCGGTTTCACGTTCCGCTTGGATGCGATCACGCTCGGCTTGGACGTTCGCAAGCCGACGAGCGTGTTCCGCTTTTGCAGTCAGGATTTGTGCTTTTAATGTGCTGTTAGAATGGCCTGATCGTGCACTTTGAGGCACGATGCTTGAAGAGGTCCTGCTGGCGGGTGGTAAGGTCTCGTTAGGGTTGGCACAGGGCGGCGCCGGCGCGATGGCACCGAATGTGGAGGCACCGCCCTCCTGAGGAGTACCTGTTGGAACGATACCTGCTGTACCAGTCTCCGCCATAGCTGCCTTTGTCTGCGATCTTGTGGTGGGCATTTAACCGTTCACTTCTGACACCAATGTTGAGAACAGGATAGAATTAAACCACAAAATTTAGGCCTTTTTTATTGTCACAGCTTCAAAAGCACATATTTTTTCTGATCCTGACATTAACTAGAAACAAAACCAAAGATGTCAAGTAAAAAAGAAATATAAATTAAAAAGTTTGGTAGCTGGTCGCCAACAACTAGTGACCCGCCCCGGCTTCGCACGGGTACAAAAAAGGTATTAAAACCTTCCTCTTGAATCACTCTATCTTTTAAAAAAAAACCGCATCAAAATCCGTTGCGTAGTTTTAAAGATTTAAGCATACAGACAAACAAACAAACAAACAGACGCGACTTTGTTTTATACTATGTAAGGATATTCTTCAGGATATATGCTAGTGCCATAGTGTTGTGAAAACATAATACAACTAACTTTGCTCGATAAAAAAACATCGCGAAGATACCTCTAAAAATTTCTTTTAACGAGTAAAAACCATACTAAAATACATGTCATCGTTCTGATTTTTTTGCCAAATAATTCTACAAGCAACATACTAAAGTCATAGTGTTTTACTTTTTTATTCCAATCAATAGTTTTTTTGTAAATTGCAAAATACCACTAATTTCGCACTATTCGGCCGCAGCGAAAGACGTAACAACCGCTTTGTAGTGCAAGCTGATTAGAACTTTATTCTATGTGATTCTAACAGTATTTCAAGCGAAGTTTGAACCACCACAAATAGGGTTGCTAATCTGAGGTGGCATACGCTCTTAACACTGAAAACGGGATATTTACCAAGTTTAGTTTTTGTTTCGAGCTCCCGATATTTCGGCGCTGTAACAAGCACCAAGCGTCTTGTCTACTCATAAACATCGACCCGCAATAACTTTAGTATATCGGAGATCATGGTGCTCCAAACGAAAAGTAAACATGGTAAGATACCGTTGTCAGTGTTTCATTATTTATTTATTTATTCATTGATTAGCACATACATTTGTTGTAACAGGTAAGACCCAAGCTAACAAAAGTAGTCATACATTGTTAATTTGGTTGTTGATAGAGTTGTCACTACGTAACTTAAGTAGCAGTACTTTGTTTACAAAAAATACTTCACAGTAAAAAAATAAATGGGTTATTCCCAACGAGTCACACTGTAACATGTCACAGTGTGACTCGTTGGTAAAAAATGTGGATAAAAATCCCAACCAGTCACATGTGTTTACTCAATAGGACAACTTTTTATCGTTTGTTCCCGACGAGTCACACTGTGACGTGTTAGAGTGTGACTCGGAGTCGGTGTACTCACAAAGTATCAGTACGCAAGAAATATGAAGGAGGTATTGTATATTGTTAATAGGAATCTTATTATTTATTTCGGACAAATACAAATGTAAAGTGGGAAGTGATTTTTTTTTATTTCAACCCTAACGTGTGATATATTTATTTATTTATTATTTATTATTTATTTATTTATTATTTATTTATTTATTTATTTCTCTTTACATACAAATATCCTTACAGGCTAGACCCAATGCGATATATTGTGTATTATATTGTTGGAAAGGTATTTAAAAATGAATAGGGGTTTACTAAAATCATTTTTTGATAATGTCAATAATTTCGGAAATAATCGCTCCAAAAGTAAAAAAACAATGTGTCCCCACCCCTCTAACTTTTGAACCATAAATTAGAAAATTTGAAAAAATCTGTAAAGTAGAACTATATAAGGACTTTCTAGGAAAATCATTTTGAAAGTGAAAAAAAAAATTAAAAATATATTTATTTATTTATTTGGATTACCAACGAGTTACATTACAATTCAATATTTTTTAAATGTCAAACTACCACAATACATGGTCCCGTAACGTACACTCAATTACAGGTAACCACAGCTTACACATAAAAAAAAAAACATAATGGATACCCACCTTTAAACTCATAAGTGGGAACACTTATTGTGACGGACGGGAAACTACGGAACCCTACACTGAGCGTGGCCCGACACGCTCTTGGCTGGTTTTTACGTTCCCGTCCACAACTTGTGATATCCAGGTCCACATCTTACTCTTTTTCTTCTTAAACATTGTGTTAAATACTCTCAAGCCATTTTCATGACACTACTTCACCATTCTGGTGTCCTGGTACTTTCGAAGACTACTATCCTTATCATATCATATCATTTATTTCATAAACAACTTTTACATTGTATCGAAAATTATTATATCTAACACAACACAGCTCTTAAGTTTTACAATTTAAAATAAAATAAAATTCAATCAGACAATCAAAATTCGTTACATAATTATGCAATAGTGAAATGAAAAACATAAAACAACAAAAACGTAAACACTTGCTAACACAAAAATACATTACAACATTAGATGGTAAATCATACAATAAAAATACTAAAATCAAGTCAATAAAAGTAAAAAAAAAAGAAATGTCAAAAGAAGTTAAACCATATTAATAATAAATAACAGTCGTGCGAAAAATAAAGAATCATGTCAATTAAAGTTACAAGTTAAATCACATTAATAAAAATCGAAACACATGTCGTTACATAAAAAACACATTAAATTAAATAACAAAAAAAAATAAAAAATATATTAAATCATGTCACTACAAGGTAAATCATACAAAGAAAATGAAAAATCAAGTCAATCTATGATAAAACACAAAAGTAAAAAGATCAAAAGTCATGTCGATATAAAATTAAACCATATTACTAACAAAAAATCAAGAATCATGTCAATAAACAATTAATTACAGATGATGTCAAAAAAAGTGGAAAATAATTTATAAATTGACATCACTGAGAAACTCATCAAGTGTATAATAGCATTTTTCTTTCAGAAATGACTTTAGCTGGGCCTTAAACTGATTTATGTTATAAATTGTCTTGAGAGCTACGGGTAGTTTATTAAATAATTTAATTGACTGATAACATGCAGCATGACTGACTACTTTCAAATGCGGTTGTATCGTATATTGCAAATCCTTACGTCTTGTAGCTTCTCTCCTTGTTTAAAATTAAAAAAAAATACCTGCGTGGTATTAGAAAGGCAACAATATACAATACCTCCTTCATATTTCTGGCCTCCTGGTAGTTTGTGAGCCTCGGAAACAACCCCAGTAAATTATGTGAAAGCACTTATTTGTGAACTATGGTTTCATCATAGGCCCTTATTTCGGTGGGTAGGAAATAATCAAATGACTCCTGCTCTGGATAGAGCGAAAGGGAGTGTCAGACTTCTATTGGCTTAAAATCACCCACGTTCCTTCTTTAGCCCTTTGTGTTCCGGGGCCACGGTATCTCTTATCTTTTTCCTACTCTTCCGCTATTCTTTTCTGATTAATTTCGTTGCGGGATCCAAGACAGTTAAATCATTTCTCTGGGACTTCGTCGAGCTTCATTGTCTTGGCGCTTTTCTTCGCCGCCACTGTTGATTCTGGCTAACAGGAGTTACAGTGGTTTGGGAATAGTGTGGCGGGCTTGTCCCAATAAAAAAAAATAAAAAAGAACCCACAGCTAACCACTGGCCTGCCCACAGACCGGTACGTGTGTCCGTGCTACTACTACCCGCTGCGCATGGGCGCCTTCGTGGTGGCGTGCGACCTGCCCGCGGGCAAGGAAACCTCCGAGTTCTGGGTCAAACGCGGCACCGCTATGCTCTGCACGCTCGCCGCCTAGACCAACATCCTCTTTTCTTAATTATATGTTTAATTGTACTTGTTTTACATTATTTGCCCCCCTTTTTCACAAACGACGACGAAAGATTCGATAAATCGTACTTATGTCTATTTTTTTAACATTACGATAGTCGAAAAATTATGACGACTTCGTCGAGCTTCATTGTCTCGGCGCTTTTCCGTTGGTCGCCACTGTTTATTCTGGCTTTCAGTACTTACAGAGGTTTGGGAATAGTTTTGGAAACAAGCACTCTATGATCTCGTTCAATAAGCAGCTTGTCAGTCAGCGGCGTCGTGGCTTTCCTTTAAGTCCTGTCTTTTGCAGGACTGCCTTCGCAAGACGTCAGTTTAATGGCCTAAGTGCTAGGTTGTATAATAAAGCCCACAAACAAATGCCCCCTTATTAATAAAAAAAGTTAAACCTGGTTTTACTTACGCTTGGTTTATCTCGTTACTTTCTTTTGAATATTTTTGAAGTGAGACGGCATGCGAGATAAACCAAGCGTAAGTAAAACCAGGTTTAACTTTTTTTTTATTAATAAGGCCGTTAAATATTTACGCCTTGACTAAGGGCGAGTTAAAAATCAAGCTTAAGAGCATAGACGGGCTGCGCGGGAATGTATGGAAACCTTGAACGATCGACGTTTCGTATTCTCCTTTTTTCTCCTCGAAACCTAAGCCAATTAAATTATATTTGGTATCAAAATTTAAAGGAAGAATAGATCTATGCCCCTATCACTTGTTTTTATTTGGTTTTGGTTTCAATTTTCTTTGGTAGTCATCTGATTACGAAGGTAAAAACCGTGTTTACCTTCGTAATCAGATGACTACCAAAGAAAATTGAAAAGTTTTTAAAATAAAAACAAGTAATAGGGGCATAGATCTATTCTTCCTTTAAATTTTGATACCAAATATAATTTAATTGGCTTAGGTTTCGAGGAGAAAAAGGAGAATACGAAACGTCGATCGGTCAAGGTTTCCATACATTCCCGCGCAGCCCGTCTATGCTCTCAGACATTGTCTTATAGTGATACCGAAGAGCTTCTAACCACTGTACAGTAAAGAGATAGGTTTACACACAGAACACAACATAATCCACCTACTCATGCAAGTACCAATATTTTTGTAACCGTAATAAGACTCACTGTGAATGGATACTCTATTCTAAGATACAGACAGATTTTCTGCCTAGTTTGGGAAAGGGAGTCCAATGACCCATTTAATATTATGTTGTACTGGTTCTATTTTGGTATTTATAACATCTATTTAATATTTATATTACGAGTAGTCTACTTTGTCTACTTGTCCACTCGCAAACTTTTTTTGACACTTTTTTGGTTTTTGCACAGATGAACTACTGGATTCCAGGCTCTCGACAGTTGAAACCCGTCCTCCCGGTTAAAGTTTTTATTTGGTGATTTCAATGGCCTCTCTAACCAGACGAGGTATATAGTGGCGTTCTGTCGAGATGACCTGAGGGTTATGCAACTCAATCCAGTGGTTCGATCCCGATTCTAGAAGATGCTCAGCTATGGCCGATTTGTGAGTGTCATTATTCTTCACCGCCCTAATGTGCTCGGATATACGACCAGCCACCGTGCGTTTTGTCTCACCGATATAGGACTTGCCGCAACTACAGTCTTACTTTATAAACACCGGGTTTTTCCAGCGGAAAGTTGTCCTTCGGCGAACGCAGCATCTGGGACCCTTTCCTGAAAGGAGTGAAGATGGTCTTTACGGCGTACTCGTATTTCCGAAGAATATTCGCAACCTTATCTGTCACTCCCCTCACATATGACAAAAATGCTGGCTGCCTCTCAACCTCGCACTTCCGGTGCTAATGATAAGTTTTCCGTTTAGATTGTGCGAACTTCCCTGTATATATATCCATTTCTCCGTAGGACCTCCTGCACACGTGTTAACTCAACACGTAAATCCTCGTCGCATAGATCATAATAATATGCCCGGTTGATGAGTGAAGTCACTAGTCTACAGAGTTCAGCTAGTTACAGGAAACTTTAAAAAAAATGTAAGTTGCCTCAACTAAAGTTGCTCCATGGTGCAAAGCGCCTAAAGGTCTCTTTAGAAAAATCTAAATGACTCAAACCTACTGAATTTCGGGGGAACATATTTTGGTGGCTTAATTTATTGCATTTTAGACCTACTAAGACGTCCTGCAAGGACGTCGGACGTCGAGTTATCAATAATCGTGTATGATCTATGCGTGAGTCGCATGCATAACGACCGTTGGGCAAAGGTGTCAACACGATGGGTACCTGAGGATGAACGGTACCGCCGAGATCAACCTAGAAATAAGTGACGAGATGATCTGGCTGCGCATCACGAATCCTAGTTCGAAGTGGCGCAGGAGAAGAATACCAGGAAAGATAGGAGAAGGCCTTTTTCCAGCAGTTTGGCATACAAAGTTCCATAATAAACACAAAGTATAACAATGCAAGATTTATATTTTTACAAAATTTTGAATGTAAATATAATATATTTCTGTATAATTTAGCGCAGTCGATACCATTTAACGGCACATGATGAACATTTATAGGTAACATTGAGGTTCCTACGCGACGGCATAGGTTCCGGGCAGATTGACAGAGTCGAACTCCTTGAAAACATGCTGTTGAAGTTGCATCGAGATCATATATCATCATAACACTTTCCTTTAGATTTGAGTCTTCCATCATAATCATCATAAGGTCCAGGTCCACTGCGACTTCTTCCGAAGTGCCTGTGAAAAATATTTATTAGGTTAGATCATCTGTGTTGAATTTATTAATGGTAGTGAGTACTTTATCAGGCAGATGGTTCCTTCGACGGTAGGACTAGCTGCTCAGTAGCACCAATCTGGCGATACCTATATCCTCAGTTATATCCTTGAATCCTTCGAATAGCTGTAAGATGTTCTAAGTGTAGGTTTTTGAATAACCTCGGTCGTTTATTAACAAAATTCATAATGTAATGGTAGGCAATGACGTTAATTGCAGGCCTTCAAACCGAAATTTGACCTTAGGGTCATATGCCTAAAACACTAATTTATCTATACTTACTACTTACTATATTATATACAATTAGCGGACTTCCCGCGGTTTCACCCGCGTAGATCCCGTTCCCGTGGGGAATACAGGGATAAAAAGTAGCCTATGACACTCAGCAATAATGTGGCTTTCTATTGGTGAAAGAATTTTTAAAATCGGTTCAGTAGATCCCGAGATTACCCCTTACAATTTAACAAGTACACAAAAACTTTACTTCTTTATAATATTAGTATAGATATACTATATTATATACATATAATATAATATTATATTATAAAAATGCGAAAGTAACTCTGTCTGTCTGTCTGTTACTCAATCACGCCAAAACTACTAAACCAATTTGCATGTGGTATGGACATATTTGATACCCGAGAAAGGACATAGGCTACTTTTTTTTTTACAGCTCAGGTTTTTTCATACGACTATCCAAAAAAACTATCTAATGCGGACGAAGTCGCGGGTAAAATCTAGTAATAAATAAATTGTGCATATACCTTTAAGTTTGAGATGAAGATACCGTCAAACGTCCGGTTTCTATCTTCCTAAGCTTTTAAGATGAAAGAAAACTGGATTCCTGACTTTTGGTATATTTTCTTGTCTCGCAGTGCACTCCTGGCAGCTGCACCGTCCAGTCTGATACGATACTTGTGATGTTGGTGATTGGAAGACTGCGATACATGTCGCGTCGGTACCATGCCCGTTGGAGGGACCACTAGCTGTTCCACTGGCTGATAACGACGGCCATGGAACCATTCTTAGTGTTAAGGCTAGAGTTGATGATCCGCATGTGACCGTTGCTACACCTTGATGGGATCAACCATAGTGCCCGCATATTTGCAACAGAGCTGTTTACTCTTATCCACGCCCTTTAATAAGAATGGTTGAACTTTATTTTTGAATTGTTCTGGCTTCCCGGAACCTTAAGAAATCGGTTTTAAGTAATTTGGTAATAAAAGTGATAAAACGAAACTGCGCTACACACAGATGTTTAGGAAACGTCTAAACTCTAAATATTTATATAAAAAGCAAAGATTTGTCGTTAGTTTGAAATTAAAACTGGAAACTGGCGCATTCATTATTCTTATTCGACCGCTATACAGTACTGGCCGCTGCGGCGGTACTACTCTCGGTGGTAGTGTCCGCTGCGGCGGTACTATTCTCGGCGGTAGTGTCCGCTGCGGCGTTACTACTCTCGGCGGTAGTGTCCGCTGCGGCGGTACTGCTCACGGTGGTAGTGGGCGCTGCGGTGGTAGCTGTGGTCGCTGCGGTGGTACTGCTCACGGTGGTAGTGGGCGCTGCTGTGGTACTGCTCACGGTGGTAGTGGGCGCTGCGGTGGTACTGCTCACGGTGGTAGTGGGCGCTGCGGTGGTACTGCTCACGGTGGTAGTGGGCGCTGCGGTGGTACTGGTCACGGTGGTAGTGGTCGCTGCGGTGGTACTGCTCACGGTGGTAGTGGGCGCTGCGGTGGTACTGCTCACGGTGGTAGTGGTCGCTGCGGTGGTACTGCTTGAGGGGGCTGCAGTGGTGGTTTCCGCTGTGCCCATAAAAATTGAAATTCACTAATTAGTCAAATAATTTTACCTATCAATGGATATAAATGTAGATTGGAAATGTAATTGAAACCATTCATTCATTTATTACATCGTTCTTTAACATACAACCATGGTGTTAAGTTGGACATTATTTGAACTGGTGGCCTACCATGACGTATTAAAACAGAATTGTTTTAACATTATTCCTGAGTGGTAAATAGATGGCATTAAGTCCTCGAATTGCTCTATCTCTCTGCCACACTGCAGTGACTTTAAATCAATACTGCTTTATGACGTCGCGGTAAACTTGTACTGACAACTGACAGGTTTAACAGCGAGTCCCAAACTGCGAGCAGCCTTTTTTTTTTTTTTTTTGGTGGGTGGAAAATCATCGAATGACCCCCCCCGCTCTTGGGCAGAGCGAAGGGGAGTGTCAGACTTCTACTGACTAAAAACCGAACCCATGTTCCTTCTTTGCCCTTGCGCCGAGGCCACGTAATCTAGTACAAATACCGCGGCCTGTATCTTGAATCCCAGGCGGTACAAGTTATTTTTTATAATTGTTCTGCTAGCGCAAGCAAAATGATGTGCTTTACCCTGGCAAAAGCTTGTTCGATAGCTGTGACTGTAAAAGATAATTATGAACAATTTACGCAGTCAAAATGACTTAAATTATGAACATAAAATAGGGGATCGTGCAAAAAAAAACTAACTAGTCCGACAGATAGATTTCCAAAAAATATTGAACACGATAACACGAAACTTTGGTTCGTTGTCACTAGTACCATTGACAGTTCCATTACGTGTATGAGAATTGAAGGCCCATTTTGAACGAAGATTTACAAAGTAGGACAGTGTTTTGCGGATAATATCTTGTTTCCACAAATTTTGTTTGGCATTAGCTAAGATTTTGGCAAAAAGACTTTTTCTGTAGTGTACATAGTTTTTCAAGTACAGGTGGGCCCTCAATCCTCTATGTGAGAACTGTGCACTGTGCTGTGTGTGTGTGTGTGTGTGTGTGTGAACTGTGTGTGTGTGTGTGTGTGTCTTGTGTTAGCAATTCTTTACAACCGATCAAATAGAAAGTTCACGTAAAAGCGACCGCAAAATCTGTTTTTCTCAATGTATAATTTCAGAACTGCAGTTCAAACGATTTTTGATGTCAGTCAGTACACAAATTGCTCCTCATGACACTTATAATTTGCTTTAGCGTCACCTCTCTAAAGCACAACATTTCGCCAGATTAACGTGCGCGTTAAAAAGCAAAATAAAATAACAAACAAAAATCCATAACAGAAAGAAATAAGTATACCCTTAAATGTGGAGGTGTGCGTGAGACTGAGTGGATAATGCGAAACGTTCCAGACTGAATATTTTTACAAAAAAATTTTGGTGACTGGACACCTATTTTTTTTGTTTAATTAAGTACCTACACCTACAAAAATCGTTATGCTTTTGAAACGTTTTTGGGTCATACTCAGAAAAAGTGTACATTTGGTGTCTTTTCTTGTCCCGCAACTTCATATTTACGTAAATATTTAGTATTATGATATATTTTCTTTTATACCCCCTTTTTGTTATATTCGTCTAATTCTACGATGATTTCTATGGTATTTTCAATTAAATTTTCAATATAAGATTACATTTTTTGATTTTCAAAACATTGATAAAAATATCCCCATACATTTTTTTGGTGTCCCAATGACGATTACACATTTTCAGAGATGAATTGTTACGATTATTCATCGCTTTTTTTAACATTGACTGTGGTTATATTATTCTTGATGAATCAAGTAACTACATAAGACCAATTTTATCCGTAAATCATATACAGAAGGATTTATTTTAATTAAACAAATGTTGTCCCAAAATTATGAAGTTTCGTTACTCAGGGTTAGTAACGCGTGATAAAATTTGAAACGCAATGACTTAAGGTGGTATAAATAGTTTTTTTCTAATCTGGCAACGTTATTACTTACGACAAAATCACTGTCACAGCAGCCATCATGTTTTCGCCGCAGTCGTGAAGTCAAGACGTTTAGCAAGTGAAAATTTACAAAAAATACCTCAGGGTGATAAACGACTATTATTTTGGTAAGTTTATTATGTTTTTTGTTTACTTACCATGTTTTCATCATATCTTTTGTATTATCTAAAAGAATACACTCAGTGCTTGCGTGGTAAAACCGTGCTTTACGTAAAAACATTTTTAGAGGTTATGATTTCTCAGATTTTATTATCATTTTCGTTATATTGCGTAAAATTGCGTTACGTTACGAAACTGAGAAATTGTTAAGCTTAGTTCACAAAAACTAAAAGTGCATATCTATATACCTGTGTATTAATACACAGGTATAGTTTCCGACAGGTTTTTTAATGGAATTTAACTAAATATTTACCAATGTTTATGGTATTTTTATTTTTATTAATCTAGATGAGACTGATAAGCCAAATATAATCAGGTGTTTTATTTGCCCAATCCATGTGCACCATACCTTATGACATCAGTTTCGTGACGGAGATTCTCAGTATCGTTACCTATCAGTTTAGTTACAAATTCAAAATGTACACTTTTTCTGAGTATGACCCTTTTATGGTTTTCATTTTTAATAAGTGTCAATACCGAATAGATCAATAGGTACAGTTTTTTCAGTTCGGTGCTGCGATTTTTTTTTGGGGTTTCTAAACAAGCGCGATTACTTGAAAGTTATAAAAATAATAGTGTAGTATGCGTCATTCATGGTGGCCACATGCTCGAAATCATAGTTTTACATAAATAAATTACTGCTTGTTACAGTTCCTCAACAACTAGTCAACACTAAAGTGATCAGAGGGCTAGATCTTTCCTTGCCATTCGACGTGGCAATACCACCAGTCTTTTAGGCACTTCTCCTTACAGCGAGTGAAAGAGTACATTTACGATTCAGGAACTTCGCGCGAACACTTCGAAACTAGGGAGGGGAGGGGGTGGAATGATGAATCACATGGTAACTTTGTACGAGTTTAAATATTTAAAAAGATGTACCTTTTACAAGTTCTCCAGTAATTTCGTTAATGAGGACGATAAGATTTCCTGCGGCATCCACCGTGGTCTTTAATACTGCTCCGGTTAAGGTTTCCACGACCTCTATTATTTCTCCTGCGGCATTCTTCTTGACCGTTACTAATGATCCAAGGGCGTCAATTGTGGCGCCTAGTAATGTTCCTGTGATATCATTTACGGCATTTACTGCTTTTCCGGTAGTTTTAAGCACGATGCTTGTAACGCTTTTTAAAGTATCCTTAACTCCATTTAAAGTATCCTTAACTCCATTAGCTAACTTGTCTAGTGGGTTAACTAAAAGGCCAAAAAATGCTCGACCTTCGACTCGATCTGCGGAGGCTAAGACCGCCTGTAACAATTGAATTCACTGTTAGATAATCGTATGAGGTGAACTTCTTTTTGTATGGAATAATACTTTTGATTTTAAACGAGAAGAGCTAGTAAATCGCTTTCAACTTAAGTATTTAAAAAAAAAAACATTATTGCAAGTCTTTTACAAAAATGTTTTTTTTTTGTGTCTTTAGTTGTAATGATTTCTTACACAAATTCTTGTAAAGTAATAATTTTACAGTAAAAAGGTATACCTATGTTATAAGCAGATAGTCAAAAAATATCATCATCTGCCTAGCCTTATCCCAACTATATTGGGGTCAGCTTCCAGTCGAACCGGATGCAGCTGAATACCAGTATTTTACATGGAGCGACTGCCTATCTGACCTCCACAACCCAGTTAATACTAGGTAATACAATACCCTTTGGTAAGACTGGATGTCAGAATTTCAGGTCACTGACTACCTGTAACGACTGCCAAAGATCTATATATACCTATGGCAGCCGGGACCAAAGGAAACTCGGTATGTCGGGCGGTCACCCATCCACAGACCGACCTAGGCAAGCACAGCTTTACCTAAAGATCGACCTGAGTGGCAGTTCATATTAAGCCACGAGCTCCTCCACGAGATCGTTCAAAAATATCCATACAAAAAAAAATGTTTTGTGCGATTGTACTGCGCGCTGGAGAGGCACAGATCGCACTTTGCACTAACTTTGGTTGCAAGTAAGATATGAACTTATTAGCGTGGTTGATGTTTATAACTTCATTCATACAATAACACTGTTACGTTCATAATCGTATATACGTAATGAAACCAAGGATGGGTTACTCCCCTTCGGGGCTACAGGTTGTTCTTCATAAGAGAAACCGCGGCCTCGACATAAAGGTCTAAGAAGGAACATGGGTGGTTTTTAGTCAGTAGAAGTCTGACACTCCCTTTTACTCTGCCCGAGAGCGGGAGGGGTTATTTGATGATTTTCCACCAGCCCAAAAAAAAAAGGATGGGTTACTTAGCAAAATGAAATCGCAATACGATCTGTGAATGTTGCGCTTAGCAGCTCGATGCTCAGAGGAAGTAAGCAACGCGCTGCACTTTAATAAATTTAAAAAAAAGACAATTTATATACTTACGATCACGACACCTATTAACAGAGCAGCCTTCATTTTGGTAGAGAATTATTTGTTACAATCGTCGTGGAAGCACTTGCAACTTGTAACTTCAGTCAGAGAGCGCAGCCTTTTATATGAACCTAGTATTAGTTTAGCTTTCAGCTTACACCTGTGCAAACACGGAACCGAAAAATAAAATAATTTATATTAAATGCACCTCAATATTTCCTGTAGACTCAGGTTGCGTTGGTCCCATGATGTTTGCAATGCAAACATTACAACACATTACCTACTTGTAATTTGTAGCTGCAGAGTTTAGTTACCATGTTCATCACACAATATCAAAGTTTTATCGTTCAATGCGATCTGCTAACATAAACTTTTGATGAATGAAAGAATAAGCGAAAATGAAAAAGAAAATGCTGCAGCCGTAAATAGCCAGCGGTGAAACATTTACTAGGTAACATATAAATACAGGAAACTGGTAGCTGTCGGTACAATTTCTGCCGTAAAGCGAATCTGCCGTAAAGCTAATCTGTCGTAGGTAAAGCAAATCTGTCTTAAAGCGAACAAGTGAAAACAACATGAAAATCGGTGTAGTAGTTTTTGAGTTTGGGTCATTATCAGGAGACTCAGGTCAGGTTAGGAATAAATCATTATTTGGTTGACTTCGGTGGCAATTTTTGAAGTGAAAACTTCTTTAGCGGCGTTGAGCACTTTGGGAAATTGTTCTGTGATGGGTATAAAATCTTAAACTCGCGTCAGGACAAGTGACCACGTGACCCTGATCGAAAATTCGTCAGGACACGTGACCACGTGACCCTGATCGAAAAAGCGTAAGACGGATGGAGAGTAGACAGCTATCCCCTCTCTACGGCGCGGCGAAAATGTATGCCTGGGCCTACTGTTTCGTTTAGGCAGCGCAGGGCGCTTAATAATAATAATAATTATTATTAATAATAATATAATTAATAATAATAATAATAATAAAATTATTAATAATAATAATATAATTAATAATAATAATAATAATTAATAATAATAATAATAATAATGATGACAGCTGTCAAAATTGAAACAGCTATATCTCGGAAACTATCGACCTTAGACTAGTTGTGTGTAGGGACAATTGATAGGTCTCAATGAGATCTACATTTCGGATGACAGCTGTCAAAATTGAAACGGCTATATCTCGGAAACTATCGACCTTAGACTAGTTGTGTGTAGGGACAAGTGATAGGTCTCAATGAGATCTACATTTCAGATGACAGCTGTCAAAATTGAAACGGCTATATCTCGGAAACTATCGACCTTAGACTAGTTGTGTGTAGGGACAAGTGATAGGTCTCAATGAGATCTACATTTCGGATGACAGCTGTCAAAATTGAAACAGCTATATCTCGGAAACTATCGACCTTAGACTAGTTGTGTGTAGGGACAAGTGATAGGTCTCAATGAGATCTACATTTCGGATGACAGCTGTCAAAATTGAAACGGCTATATCTCGGAAACTATCGACCTAAGACTAGTTGTGTGTAGGGACAAGTGATAGGTCTCAATGAGATCTATATTTCGGATGACAGCTGTCAAAATTGAAACGGCTATATCTCGGAAACTATCGACCTTAGACTAGTTGTGTGTAGGGACAAGTGATAGGTCTCAATGAGATCTACATTTCAGATGACAGCTGTCAAAATTGAAACGGCTATATCTCGGAAACTATCGACCTTAGACTAGTTGTGTGTAGGGACAAGTGATAGGTCTCAATGAGATCTACATTTCGGATGACAGCTGTCAAAATTGAAACAGCTATATCTCGGAAACTATCGACCTTAGACTAGTTGTGTGTAGGGACAAGTGATAGATCTCAATGAGATCTACATTTCGGATGACAGCTGTCAAAATTGAAACGGCTATATCTCGGAAACTATCGATCTTAGACTAGTCGTGTGGGAGTTGGACATTTTGACCCTGAACGTTAACGATGTCGACTGTACAGTCAATAAAATACAAAAATAATTTATTTTGAACTAGACTGTACAATGTTTATAAGATGCTTAATCGGAGGCATGGGAAAAAATATTCCCGCTCCTCCTACCAATCGGAGTTCCGATCGGAGGACAGGGAAAGACAAAATAAATGGGTTAGCATAGTTATGGCGGAATAATTGAATTTTTAAATAATGAATTTGGTTTAACTATGTCGAATGATCGCAATCTTAGCACAACGAAATACAAAACTACTATTGATGCGGTCTTTATTAGACATTTAAATAGGTTCGAATCAAAACTGTTCGTTTCTTACTTCAGCTACCATAAACCTATCGTATCAGTTTTAGAGATTGGCGATGATAGTTCTGGTAATGATGATGGTGAAAAAGTCGTTGAAATTATGGATGAAAGTTGATTTTTCGGAGAGATAAACTTTTTAATGTAAAATAATTGTAATAGTTTTAAAGTGTTAAATTTTTAATGTAATATAAATTGTCATGTTTGTGTACGATAGCGCAATAAATCAATATTGTATTCTACCACATAAATGATAGTACTTTTATACTGTTAAAGCAATTGGTGCAAAATTATTCCCTAACCATTCCAAAATATCAAACATGCTCAACGTTAATAATCAAGTTTTCACTTCTGCCGGCACTCCCGGAGTGCAACCCGTCTTTTTTTTTTTTTAATTTGTGGCATGTTATCATGAAATATCAAATCTAGAGTTAATTTAAAACATATTAGTAGTAGAGGGAATCGTATAGACTGAAGGATATGAAGGAATTTAATTTTTTAAAAATTGGTGTCCACCGAAATCAATATTCTTATCACCGAAATCAAATATATCAAATAATTTATTTTTCAAATACTGTTGTTTTATATATGTTATATTAACTGCCTAAGTTTTACTATGAAAATATGGTCTGTAAGAAATTGCAGGTAAATTTTACAGTAAAACATTTTATTTTATCATGACATGTCCCATTTATTAAGTTTTAAAGGAAAATTTACAAAAATCAACTTTAAAAGGAAGCTATATATTTTTACCCGACTGCGCAAAGCAAAGAAGGGTTATGTGTTTATCAGTCTATGTATGTATGTATGTATGTATGTATGTATGTTTGTTCCTATGTGGCATTGTAGAGGCCAAACGCCTTGGCCGATTTTGATGATCCGTACGTCAATCGATTCGTCTTGACCTCGCGAGTGTCACTAAAAACATTACAATAAACAATACTCACTATAGTAACAACTAGTCGCCATATTGTCAAAATGAAAAAAAAAAAAATTGACTCACCATGTCAAGTGGGGTATCGTTGAATAGGTATTTGAAAATGAATATTAGGTTTCCTTTATCATTTTTCATTTTATAAAACCGTTTAGGATATATAACGATTTAAAGTTATTAGAACAAACAATATCGCATTTCTTACTTATAACCGGATTCTTTTACGTGTACGGAATGAATATAAAATCGAATCGAAATCTACCGTCTTATAATAGTAATAACGAAGTTAATGAAAACTGACTAAAAAGTGTTAAATAAAAAAATGTAGTTAAAAAACTAAAAAACCCGACTGAAAAAACGGAAAAGCAAAAAACAAGCACATTTTAAATTAAACAAAACTTGGAAGCAGGCGGGGTTCATTTGAATATTAAATTATGAAATGAAAATAGAATGGACCCCGCCTGCTTACAAGTTTTGTTTAATTTAAAATGTGCTTGTTTTTTGCTTTTCCGTTTTTTCAGTCGGGTTTTTTAGTTTTTTACATTAAATGTAATTAAAAGTAGTAGATAGTCTAAAACTAACATTACTTATAGGAACTTGAAATCCGGATTAATCACAGACAATTTATTTATTATTACAAAATTACTACAAAAATCACTTTTCAATCACAAATCAGTCTTTCTAACAACAACAGCAATTATAGAATTGCAGCAATTGTACGAGATTAGGATGGCTCTGAAACAGCTTAAAAACAACAAGGCGCCGGGTGATGACGGAATTACGGCCGAACTTCTGAAGGCGGGTGGCAAACCGGTCCTTAAGGCCCTACAGAAGCTGTTTGATTCCGTCATACTCGAGGGGAAAACGCCACAGGCTTGGTGCAGGGGTGTGGTGGTGCTCTTCTTCAAAAAGGGTGACAATGCCCGGTTGAAGAACTATAGGCCCATCTCACTTCTAAGCCATGTCTACAATTAGTTGTTTTCAAGAGTCATCACGAATCGTCTCGCACGCAGGGTCGACGATTTCCAGCCTCCCGAACAAGCCGGATTCCGAAAAGGCTTCAGTACCGCGGACCACATACATACGCTGCGGCAGGTTATACAGAAGACCGAAAAGTATAACCTGCCTCTCTGTTTAGCGTTTGTGGACTACGAGAAAGCCTTCGATTCGATCGAGACTTGGGCTGTGCTGCAGTCTCTCCAACGGTGCCAAATCGACTACCGGTACATCGAGGTGTTGAAGTGTTTGTACAAAAACGCCACCATGTCAGTCCGACTTCAGGACCAGACCTCGGAACCTATCCTTCTGCAGCGCGGTGTGAGACAGGGAGACGTCATATCTCCGAAACTGTTTACCGCTGCATTGGAGGATATTGTAGCGGCACATACTACATATAAGAGGAGCGCACACAGCCGTTCGCCGCCGCGCGCTCGCGCGTACTGAGGCTCTGAGCTAGCCGAGGTGAAAGGAATGCGGGCCGGCCGACGATACAACATCACGCTTGTACAACGTAGGGAGCGCGGCACGTCCTACCGACATTACTAAATTGTGTTAGTCCTAAGATTTATTTATGTACCTTATTTATTTTGACAATTTTAACAGTTAACTGTATATAAAGGAGCTTTCCTAAATAAAAAAAACAGATCGTTATTCGCCTTCTTATTCGCAACAAGCTCCCCTAAGTATCCCTAAAGTGGTGACCCCGCGTTTGAAAATGTCTACGCCCGTAACAGCAAACAAGACTACTACGCCTGAAGACGTCGAAGCCATTAGCGTCCAGTCACGCATACCCAAGTTCTGGAGCAACAGACCAAAGCTATGGTTTGCCCAATTTGGGTCTGTTCACACAGACCGGCTCGGAGAGCATCGGCGCGCATTTTTCTTTTCACACAGACCGGATCGTATACGCTTGGAGTTGGTCGGAGCGGAGTCGTCAACTATTCCACATAGACCGGCTAGAATCGGCCTGAAAGCGGATGCGCTCGGAGCCGATCGGATGTGCTCGCAGCCGGTCGGATACGCTCGCAGCCGGTCGGATGCGCTCGCAGCCGGTCGGATGCGCTCGGAGCCGGTCGGATGCGCTCGGAGCCGGGTGGATACACTGCAAAGGCAGTACCAGTATTCCACGCAGTCCAAGTTTTGTTTTCGGTGTTAACGTGTGCTTTTCGGAACATGGATTTAGATAGCTCCGATGAAGAAATATATTTGCTAGCAAGATTGTTTGAAGCTGAACAAAACAAACGAAAGCGCAAGCGAAGACAAATATGGGCAAAAAATATTTGGAAGAATCGATTAATCCATGGGGAGTTTCACACCATTTTCGAGGAATTGAAGAATGACAGCCTTAAATTTTATGAGTATTATCGTATGGAATATTGGCAATTTTTAAAATTGACAGATTTGTTAAGAGTACATATAACAAAAAAGACTACAAATTATCGTTGCACCATTCCAGCCGAAGAAAGATTAACGGTAACTTTAAGGTAAGTAAATAAAAAACAATCATTTTATAATAATCATCTTATTCAGGTCACAAGATCACAGCCGAAGCTTTGTTAACGTATGTTGCCGTTATTGTCCTGATTGATTGAAATATCAAATATTAGACAGTAAAAGAAACAGTTATTAAACTAAACATTGCTTAAAATTAAATGGTTAAAGTTAAAGATTACACCTAATTGAATGGCTGAATGTAATTAAATAGTGCAGATTTGACTTTCATTATTTTGATTGTCTGTGTTTATTAATTATTTTGTATTTTGTGTGTTTGTACTGTACCCGTAAGTAGTCTGATCTGGATAGTTTTGACAAATATAGGTTTCGTTTGATAACTGATGGTAAGTAGATGGATTAGAGGATGGCGGAGAATTTATTGGCAAAGAATAATTCAAATCTGCACTATTTTCATACAGACTCAATTCAGCTTCGTTAACAATGTCAAAAACGCGCTTTTTAATTCGTGCTTGAACTTCTTTTGGAAACGTTTCCACTGTATCTGATATAGACAAAAAAAAATTGCGTAATGCCTTGTCAAAGGGTTTAGTATTTTTTTTTTCTTCAAGATATTCTTCGAAAACCGTAGCAACATCTTTGTTTAAGCGTGTTCTCTTTTTCGAGTCGGAAGTAGGTACTTGCAAGCGATTCAACTTCGGAATGGTCAGAACGTTTAGATGATGTCGATGCTGGTGGTAGTGGTGTGCCAGGTTCCGATTCATCCGATGATAATGTAACATTAGATATTTGGTTCCGATTACGAAAAAACGGTATTATAAAAGAAAGTTCTTTTTCAAATTTTATTAATTTGGATCTTGTCGCACCATCGCCACTCTTCCCTTTTCGGTTATGATAAGCTTTTCTGAAGTTATCTCGCCGTTTCTTCCAACGATCCATGCACTGCCTAACTGGAAAGAATAGAAATAAATAAATTAAAAACATCACCCTCCTTTAGTTCATCGGGTAAATGAGCATGCAGTCAGTGGACTGTTTTCTTTAATTTATACTTCGTTTTGGCGCGGCAATGTTATATTTAGATTTTTTGTTTGTTTTTACAGATTCCTCATTACTGGTTGCAGTTTCAAAAACTTGTCATTTAATTTCCGAATGGGAATTTCTACAGTTCATTCAATAATTCATGAGACAATCAGAGCAATTTGTGATGTTTTGATGCCCTTAGTTATGCAGATACCAGATGAAGAAATGTGGGACAAGGTCTCTCGTGATTTCTTTAATATTTGGAATTTTCCTAACTGTTTGGGCGCTATAGACGGAAAGCACGTCAGTATACAGGCACCAGATAATAGTGGAAGCTTATACTATAATTATAAAAAAAATTTCAGTACAGTGTTACTAGCTGTGGTAGACGCGAAATACAACTTTTTAATTGTTGATGTCGGATCGTATGGTAAAAATAGCGACGGTGGAATTTTACAAAATTCAAAATTTGAAAAAAAACTGAACACTAATAAGTTAAAGCTGCCCCCAAATAAACCTCTACCGAATACCACTGAAAGCTTACCACATGTTTTCATAGGAGATGAAGCATTCCCTTTGAGCAATAACATATTGCGGCCGTATCCGAGAGAACAAACAAGAACAGACTTATCAAAAAAAGTATTTAATCTGCGTTTAAGCAGAGCAAGAAAAGTCGTAGAATGTGCATTTGGAATGCTAACTCAAAGATTTGAGATTTATCAAAAACGAATGAAAATCCAACCGAAGTACTGTGACTTAATTATATTAGCAACTACATGTTTACATAATTTTTTAATAGAAAATCGGACGCCATCACCAGGACAAGAGAATGTTCTTCACAGCAATATGAATTTATTAACAGCGATAACAGACAATAATGATGAAAATAGTTCTAATATCGACGCAGGTATAACCATAAGGAATAAATTTAAGGATTATTTTTCAGCAAGTGGTGCTTTAGATTGGCAAGATCAAGTGGCCACTCGAGTTTCTTAAGTTATATTTAATAAAAATTGTTCGCTACTTCTTGAGTAGGTATATTGTAACGTTCAGATACTCAAACGATTTTTACGAGTAAAGTGAGGGTACATTTAAACTCATGTTATTCCTGTTTTGACTTTGAATTTAACAAGTCACGGCAAATTAAGAAGCCCTTACTTTAGAATTCGTTCGAATATCTGGAGATAGGTGTAAAACAATAAAATCTTAGTAGGTACTTACCACTTAACCCCACACATTTGCTTATTTCCTCCCACGCATTGTCTTTCATTACCCGATCGCTATACGATGGCTTGGTTATGTCAAATAAACACTCATATTTTGACACTAGTATTATTAATTTTTCGTCAGTCATGTTTTCCTACAAGTGCATACAACTGTTCCGTTTGAAAACTTCGAACACAAGTGATTCGAGACACGATAGAAATACATTATGGGCGCGAAAGCCGGCTGTCGCTTGCTTGTTGAAAGCAAAATGGCGGTCGGCGTGGTGCGACGGGCACGCAATCGGAACCGATCGGCTGCGCGAGCGAGAAAGAGCACGCAATCGGAGCCGATCGGCTGCGCGAGCGAGAAAGAGCACGCGATCGGAACCGATCGGCTGCGCGAGCATTAAAGAGCATGCAATCGGAGCCAAACGGCTGCACGATCGAGAAAAAGTACGCGATCGGAGCCGGTCAGCTCCTCTTATTATTTCACACCAAGCGCCTTCAAGCATTCTTAATGACAAAAGCTGTGCACATAAAAAAATAAACCTTAATACACATACTAAAAACTCTGTTTTCATCGTGATAAGAATCTGCTCTCCTCTCCCTGTTGTGGATAATGACCCTTTGAGGTCATTATCCACAACCAGAAGCTCGGCGACGAAAGCAAGTTCGCACTACTTGTGGCTCAGCTGGAAATTAAGGACATCGACCAAATCAGCGATATCATCTTGTCACCGGCCAACTCCGGCCGTTACGACGCGGCAAAAACAAGACTGTTGGAGGTATATGAAGATAGTGAGGGTATTCAGCTACAAAAATTGCTGAACGAAATGGAGCTCGGTGATCAACGACCATCGCAGTTGCTTCGCCGAATGAGAAACCTTGCCGGGACAAAGATGCCAGACGACACCTTAAAAATGTTGTGGCAAGCACACCTACCACCTTCTACCCGCACAGTGTTGGCAGTGAGTGAAGAATCCAAGCTGGACTCACTGGCTGCCATGGCAGACCGGATGCAAGAGCAGCTAAAGGAGGTAAATGCCGTGTGTTCCTGCCACTGGCAACCTACCACGTCAAAGACCCCAGCTACAGCGGCACCAGCCGAAATAGCGGCGACATCGGGACCTGCACAACAAAAACTCTACAGCATGTTAGAAGCCCTGACCAAGGAAGTCGCAGCGCTGAAGACGCATCGATCCCGCAAGTTTCAACGCCGATCGCACAATTGCAGAAGCCGTTCCAGCTCGAAATCACGAGACAGAAGTAACGCCGTGTGCTATTTCCATAAAAAATTTGGAAAAGCAGCATACCGATGCAGAAGCCCGTGCAGTTTTAAAGGTATGGAGAGTGAGAAGCCGGAAAACTAAAGGAGACTCAAGCCGTGGCGGCGGCCGAAGTCGACGATTTATCCACATACCGCCTATTTATACACGACAAATCTACCGGAAAAAAATTCCTCATCGACACGGGTGCAAATGTTTCCGTTTTACCCGCCACTGCACGAGATAAACAGCGGACACCAACCAACTACTTGTATGCAGCAAATGGTTCACAAATACCCACATACGGCGAGCGAACCATTGTTCTCAACATCGGGATGCGACGTGCCTACAGTTGGCGATTCATGGTAGCAACAGTTAGTCGGCCGATATTAGGCGCTGACTTCTTGCACCACCACACACTTATGGTGGATCTCCACGGACGACGATTGTTGGACAAGAGAACCAACTTATCGGTACGAGGTTTCCTGTCACCCACAGCTGAAGGAAGCATCCGAACCATCGACGACAGGCGTCCCTACCACGACCTGTTGGCCAAGTTCCCAGATATCACGAGACCAAACTTACAGAAACTGGGAAATAGTGAAGTCGAACACTATATCGAAACTACCGGCCCACCGATATTTACAAAAGCGAGACCACTACCCACGCATAAATATAACGTCGCAAAACAAGATTTTCAACACATGATGAACCAAGGAATATGTCGACCGTCTAACAGCCCATGGGCTAGTCCATTACACATGGTTTTGAAAAAGGATGGTACCTACAGATCCTGCGGCGATTACCGTAGACTCAATGCAGTAACTACACCCGATCGATACCCAGTTCCACGACTGCATGACTTCACACATAACCTACAAGGCAAGAAGATTTTTTCAAAAATTGATCTACAGAAGGCCTACTACCAGATCAAAAACAGAGAAGAAGACGTGAAGAAAACAGCCGTGATTACACCTTTTGGTTTGTACGAGTTCACTAGAATGTGTTTTGGTTTGATGAACGCAGGCCAAACATTTCAACGCCATATTGACAACGTGCTTCGTGGCCTACCTGTTTTCCCATTCGTCGACGACATTCTCGTAGCTTCTGAGAACCAAGAAGTACACAAAAGAGAACTTGAAGAAGTGTTTAAGCGACTCAACGACAGTGGTTTAAAAATAAACGTCGCTAAGTGTATCTTCGGCCAGTCAAAACTCGATTTCCTGGGATACACAATAAGCCCAGAAGGCATCACACCGACAGAAGAAAAAGTACAAGTGATCCAGTCCTACCCATTGCCAAAAACGATCCAAGATCTACGTCGTTTCATCGGGATTCTGAACTTTTACCGTTCCAGTATACCCCACGCGGCTGAACATCAAAAGGAATTAAGTAAATACTTTCACAACGCCAAGAAAAACGACAAAACGAACATACAATGGACAGAAGAGGCAAAACAAGCATTCAATCAATGTAAGCAAGATATCAAGAATTGCGCGTTATTATCCTATCCATCATTGAGCGAACCTTTCGCAATGATGACAGACGCTTCAAACACATGTGCTGGTGCCGTTATACAACAAAATATCAACGGCAAGTGGAGACCACTGGGATTTTTCTCCAAGAAGTTCAGTGACGCACAACAAAAATACAGCACGTACGACCGTGAGTTGCTATCCATCTACATGGCAATACGTCACTTCCGTCGTGTGTTTGAAGGACGAGAATTAATCGTTTACACGGACCACAAACCGCTGTGTAACGCATTAACTGCAAACAGCAAGTCTGAGACGCCCCGCCGAACAAGATACCTTGAATATATCGGACAGTTCACGTCAAAAATTCAACACGTCACCGGCAAGGACAACAAGGTCGCAGACGCACTATCACGAGTAGAAACAATAACATGCCCGACACCACTAGATTACACCGAGTTAGCAAGAAAACAAGACCAAGACGAAGAATTGAAAATCCTTGCAAACAAAGGAAAGTACATATTTAAGAAGATCGCCATTCCCAACTCAACCGCCAAACCCATCAACTGCGAGATGTCAGCAAGCACTGCTCGTCCATATCTACCACCAGATTTCCGAAAAGTAGCATTCAAAGCTATTCACGACCTTAGTCACCCGGGCATAAGGGCGACAAGGAAACTAGTCACCGCTCGCTACTGGTGGCCCTCCATGAATAGCGACGTAAATGAGTGGACTCGAACATGCGAAGCGTGCCAGCGTGCTAAGGTGCAACAACACACAAAGGCACCTATTGCGAGTTTCCAACAAGCAAACAGACTGGAGCACGTGCATATAGATATTGTTGGCCCGTTACCTATTTCTGACGGCTTTCGATATCTATTGACCATGATAGACAGAGCTACCAAATGGCCTGAAGCCCTTCCATTGGAAGAGATAACCGCAGAAAAGGTTGCTAATGCATTTTACGAAGGTTGGATTGCGAGATTTGGTTGCCCAGTAACCATAACCACAGACCAAGGGAGGCAATTTGAGTCCGACCTATTTAATAAATTGATGCAACGCATGGGAATTCACCGCACCCGCACCACTGCTTACCACCCGCAGTGTAACGGCGTGATAGAACGATGGCACCGTTCACTGAAGACATCACTCACCGCAAGACTCCAATCTACAACGTGGTCACATGAACTACCTACCGTGCTGCTGGGACTACGCGCTTCAATAAAAGAAGATGTAGGTGCAAGTACTGCTGAACTACTGTATGGTCAAACGCTGCGATTACCCGGAGAATTTTATGAAGAATCAACAAGACATCGGGATACGATTTCAAACTTCATGGACAAGTTGAATGGAGCATTAAAGAAGGCCCAGGCGCAGCGGAAATCAAACCAATCCGGAGCAACATTTATTCACGATGACCTACATAAATGTTCGCATGTTTACCTACGCAATGACGCATCAAGAAAGCCCCTAACGCCAACCTACACAGGCCCGTATGAAGTGTTAAGTCGTAATGACAAGTACTTCACCATCCAGTTACACAACAGATGCACCAACATCACGGTTGACAGACTAAAACCAGCTTTCCGGATCAATACTGAGTCAGAAGCACCAGTCACAGACACCTACGCATACGTCACAAGATCAGGAAGGACATCGAAGCCCTGCGTACGTTTCACTAGCGGGGGAATGATGTAGCGGCACATACTTACGACGACTCATTCTAATTAAGAGGAGCGCACACAGCCGTTCGCCGCCGCGCGCTCGCGCATACTGAGGCCAGTGTTGCCGATCATAAAAATCAGAATTTGGTAGAAATAATGTGAAAAATCGGTATATTGAAATAAAAATCGGCAGTTTTGCATTTAACCTTTATTTTTATATTGTTCATTCATCATCATCACTGTTACCTTCTTCACTTTTCCACTTTTTGTCCATTCGAGTTAATAAATTACTGTCTAACGCAAAATCGAAACAATTATTTTTACCTATTATTGTATGAGTAAACTTGAGTATCCACTTACTTGAAAAAATATCCACTAAAACACAAAAGTTTTTTGAATCTCAACAAAAATACGTTTTTATGATGTCGGACCACGCTGTCAAACATCAAAAACGAAGGAATTCTGTAAATTTTGGCGGTATAATGTTTTACACAGATTAAATAATAATAGTACAGAGCTACTAGTACGATCTAATCTGTGGTTTATATCGATCGCCGATCGTAAATCCGGCCCTTACGGTTTATCGGTAGATTAAACCTCGATTGATAGACGTATCGGTAGATCGGTAGATTGTTAAAAAAATCGGTTAAAATACCGATTTTTCGGTAGCATTGGCAACACTGACTGAGGCTCTGAGCTAGCCGAGGTGAAAGGAATGTGGGCCGGCCGACGATACAACATCACGCTTGTACAACGTAGGGAGCGCGGCACGTCCTACCGACATTACTAAATTGTGTTAGTCCTAAGATTTATTTATGTACCTTATTTATTTTGACAATTTTAACAGTTAACTGTATATAAAGGAGCTTTCCTAAATAAAAAAAACAGATCGTTATTCGCCTTCTTATTCGCAACAAGCTCCCCTAAGTATCCCTAAAATATCTTCAAGGTTCTGGATTGGAGAGGACTTGGCATCAACGTCAACGGCGAGTACATCACTCACCTTCGGTTTGCCGACGATATAGTGGTCATGGCTGAGACCATGGAAGACCTCAGTACAGTGCTTGATAACCTCAGTAGAGCTTCCGAAAGAGTGGGTCTTAAAATGAACATGGACAAAACCAAGGTTATGTTGAATGTTCATGTAACACCCACTCCTATTAAGATTGGAGACTCTACGCTCGAAGTTGTGGACGATTATGTCTACCTGGGACAAACGGTCCAGTTGGGTAGATCTAACTTCGAGAAAGAGGTCAATCGTCGAATCCGACTCGGCTAGGCAGCGTTCGGGAAGTTGCGCGGTATCTTCTCGTCCAACTTACCCCAGTGTCTCAAGACGAAAGTCTATGACCAGTGTGTGTTGCCAGTGATTACATACGGGACCGAAACGTGGTCGCTCACAATGGGCCTCATCAGAAAGCTGAAAATCACCCAAAGGGCAATGGAGAGGGCTATGCTCGGAGTTTCCTTGCGTGATGGAATCAGAAATGAGGACATCCGCATGAGAACCAAGGTTACCGACGTAGCCCGAAGAATCGCCAGACTTAAGTGGCAATGGGCAGGGCACATTGCTCGCAGAACGGATGGCCGATGGGGCTGAAAAGTTCTGGAATGGCGACCGCGAACTGGAAGACGATGCGTTGGAAGGCCTCCCACTAGGTGGACCGATGACCTGGTCAAGGTTGCAGGAACCCGCTGGATGAGAGACGCACGGGACCGGCCTGGGGGAGGCCTATGTCCAGCAGTGGACGTCTTTTGGCTGAAATGATGAATGATGATGATGAAATAAAAATAATAATATAATTTTAAATATTTATTTTTTCTCCTTGTGCACTGCAAAAAGCACTGGATCACTCTTGATGCGAGCTTTCCGACGTCGTCGTTCAGCCAATCTCTTTTTAACCAACCGATCTTCTTTTGAATCTGCCATAATCACAGTTCTGAAACAAGATGAGAGGTGATGAGAAAGCTAAATAAACAATCTTAAAATGTAAATAAATAGCTATTGATTGATTTCGGTGGTTTTAAAATTGATTTCGGTGCACCTATTTCCACCGAAAACACCGAAATCAGTGCCACTGAAATCAAAATAATTGACAACATCCTAGATATTTTCAAAAGTAACCCGAATTTTTAATATTAATCTCTTTTGTTGAAATCGAATACGTAAACGACATGCTTTTATTATAATTATAAATTATTCATTCAAATAGTTGTGGATAAAAGGGATTCACCGAAATCAATTTTAAGGGTATACCAAGCCACCGAAAACGATTACGTACCTCAAAAAAAAATAAGTTCAAAAATCTAAAACCCGACTACTAACAAAATCGCGGTCTTAAAAGTAGAAAACAAGAAAATAATTCTTGTCTGATATTCTTCGTAGTCGCATGCCACTGATACCTGATGCTCCTTCATGGCGTTCTCATTGATACAAGGTGGCATGCGACTACGAAGAATATCAGACAAGAATTATTTTCTTGTTTTCTACTTTTAAGACCGCGATTTTTTTAGTAGTCGGGTTTTAGATTTTTGAACTTATTTATTTTATTTGAATTTTATTTTTGTGTGTACTTAAATTATAATATAATACATATTTGTAATGTGCTCGCCAAGACCTTTCATTTGATACCAAACTTGCTATGGTTATCTCAATTTAATATTTTTTGAGGTAAGTTTTTGACATTTAAATTCCGTCATAAAAAGAATTTATAAAATTTATATAGCCTATGTCACCCGGGCTATTCTTACGAATCTATTGACACCTAATTTACTAAAATCCGTTCAGTAGATTAGGCGCTACGGTGGAACATACATACATACATACATACATAGACTGCCAAAATCATTACCCTTCCTTTTGGCTTCGCCGTAGTCGGGTAATAAAAGAGTGACAAGGAGACGCACAGGCATGTTATCCTTACCACCGATGCGGCACGACTGACAGTTTGTATTACTCGAACAAATATTCTCGCAGCCACTAGAATATGGGTTACCTATATGAACGGTATGAACCGATCAGTGCGCGCCACTGATATCAACTCTAAACGTCGGACGTGAAGACAACCAGTTGTAACTTGTCTACTAAGGCCTATTATGGCGTAGAAATATTATAAATTGAGTTAATATCTATCTAGGTGTTTATGAATACATGAAAAATAGCGACATGTATTGCAGAAAAAAAGATAAAAAATAATTTCCGCCGCAATACGGGGCCGGACGCGGCACCGAGGTCAATATTTTGGAGGTTTTTATTTTTTTAAACTAAATTATATTTAATTTATATAAAAAACAACACAGGCCCCTCCTAATATTTTGATATAAGCTATTATAGAAAAAAATATCAAGTTGTTAGTTATCCATTTTGTACTGGATTTCGACCCGGACACGCATTTTTAAGCCTTCTGAGAATGACCGGTTTATCGCGGACACACAGACAGACAGATGCGGCGGAGGACTTTGTTTTATATGTAGTGATTTTCGCCCCGCCCAAACACAACCCGTATTGGAGGTTTAGGTTGGCACACTTGAGTCTAACAATTTGCTCTTTAAATCTTAATATTTCACAAACGAGTCCTTTAATCGAAAAACTGTTGCAACCTCGCAATATTTAAAGACCTATCTAACGATACTAGGCATGCCTTTTAAGTTCTGTCGTTTCCATATTCCCCGGCAATTTTGAATTTGGAACTGTTCTATATTCGAATGTGTTTGAATAATGAATCTCAAAACAGTTGAAAGTATTAGGATTGATGCTATGGTTTAGTCACAGCGTCGATTGGAATCTGTCAGGTTACGTACGATAATGAATCTTTCTAAGGAAAATGTTCGTGCAATAATTTTCTACAACTTTAAAAGAGGCCTGAGACGGCTTCAGTGTTTTGAAGAGCTAACATCGAATCTGTGTTCAATGATGAAGCCCCATGTCTGCGGACTGTCGAACGATGGTTTTTAGAATTCCAGCGTGGACATACTAGTGTTAGTGACAAATCTCGCGAAGGACGCCCAAAATCCGCCTTCACTGAAGATAACATCATTGCTGTGAGACAACTAATTCTCGAAGATCGTCATGTGACATATCGAGAGATAGAGGCTCTAATAGGCATCTCAGGGACAACCATTCAGAAAATTTTGCATAAAGTGCTTGGTGTGAGAAAGCTAGTTTGCCGTTGGATACCGCATCTGCTTTCCGACGATCACAAGGCGGCTCGCGTCAGATGGTGTAAGAAAACTCTGCAAAGGTTCAACCGAGGAGAGTCAAATCACGTCTACGACATCATCAGTGGTGACGAATCTTGGATTTATGCCTATGATCCTGAATCCAAACAACAATCTACAATCTGGGTCTTTCAAGACGAGCCAAAGCCGATTAAAGTTGTTCGTTCTCGAAGCACTTCAAAGAAGATGGTGGCTACGTTCGTTGGAAAAACCGGCCATGTTGCGACTATTACACTTGAAGATCGTAGAACGGTTAACGCAGAGTGGTATACCACAGTTTGTTTACCACAAGTCATCGCCGAACTTCGAAAATCTAACTCAAAGCGACGCATCATCCTGCACCACGACAACGCAAGCTCACACAGCGCTCGGCAAACGATTGACTATTTGAAGCAGGAAAAAGTAGAAATTCTTGATCATCCTCCATAAAGTCCTGAGCTAAGCCCTAACGTTTTTTTTTACATTTCCTAAAATTAACCCATAAAGTTGATTTGTATAGTTTATTATACACTACAATAAAATTAAAAAATCTGGGAAACCAAACAGTTTGAACTGAATTTTTCTTACCAAAAAGTAATTTTAGAAGGAACCTCTTTTAAATAATAAATTAATGAAAAAATAATGTTAAGTATATTTGACAGTTGTGACGTAAATACGAAACCATGCAGAGTGATCAGGTTCACGTCAAGGTAAAATTTATTATAATTTCTTAATTACTAAAAAAATCTATTATGTGTGTTGTGGATTCAAATAGAAAATGCATTGAGCTGAAGCTAATGCTAAATTACCTACGTAATTCATGTATTTTCATCACATTTTACGAACATAATCTTGGGTGTATAGCATACCATACATTGCGACTAATTGCTCAAAGGACATCTTACTTGTAATGTATATTATTCTACACACTGCCAACTAATGGGTGGTGGTGATGTCAGTATTATAATTTTAGTTTGATGATATTACGTTGACGTTTTCTACTTGCTAGGCATTCGTTTATTATTTTTTTCTTGCATGGTGTGGCCCGCACTTGCATGCTTGCTTTTAACTTTGTTCTAGCCTGGACAGTGCAGTCGGCGTACACGTACACTAGCACTAGTTTCTAAATAAAATGTTGGAAGTAGCCGAAGTTGTGATGCAACAAGCAATGAAGAAGAAGTAAACAGTTGCGACTTATCCCCTGCTTCATCTATAAATTCATCGTCAGAAATACTTAACTGCATTAGCCTAAAACCAATAGTTATGATTCCGATATAAAAAAACGCAGACCAAGATTCTCTATAGATTATCCCTCCACACCTGGAATTCACTGATTTTCGAAGCCATGAAACTATACCCGATACCTGTTAGATCCACCACCACTCACACCTGTTATTTTCTTTTTGGAAAGTCAATAAAATCAACTAAAGATTATATATAATTGACTTGATTGAAATTGCTATCATGAAGTAATTTGACAACAGGCCCGTTGCCTTGGTTAGCTTACATATCGATGCTTACACCATCTAAGAAGTAAAGAAATTCCTTAAGGAATAAGCAGGACACCTCTACGTACCTTGCCAACAAATTGTGACACCCTATATAATAGTCATATGGCTGGAGTAGATAGAGAATTTTGTGACATAGTGTCATGCATAAGCATAGTGTCATATGCACATGAGTGGAGTAGATCTAGCTGCTATGATGCATGCGAATTGCCTTGGATCGGACTAAAATAAGATACATCGTCGGTACCTTGACATATTTTCTCCATTATTTGACATATGCATCAACAACGGCTTCTTCGCCGCCACCATCACCGATCAAACGAAAATGATGACAATCTCAAACAGTTTCGATATAAGAGGTGTATGCTGGTCTTACAGGAAGCAACCGACAAATGGCTAAAATTTTCAGTACAGAAGTTGGTGACTAAAGAGGTAAGGAAACCAACTACTGAAAGGCCCATAGATGCTTTCAGGTATGGCGCTGTCTGTAGATCATTGCAAATAATGCAAAAATGGCCAAGCATGTACCCGTTGCCAAGTACAATATCAACCTTTGTTACGTGGCTAATAGAAATTGTTTTCCTCCTTTTTAAGAGCACTGATATAATTATTTTATTGTACTTTGAAAGCATATTTTGTCGTTGTATTATTTTGATCAAGCTATGTCCAAAGTGTATTTTGTATATTATGCTATACGCTCCTTACACATGCGAGTTACTAACGTCGGTAGCAATGTATAGTATAATATACACTAATTATCTCAGATAATCTGCTAATTGGATTTTTTTTACAATTTTTTCTAAACTTGTTTTAGGTCTAATAATCATAATCTGGTATAATTTTGATATTTTATTTCGATAAAGCATCGTGCGACTTTAAGGGTTAAGAAAAGTCTTCGTGGTCAAAGGTTCCAGTCCGGTGAAGAAGCTGTTTTATGAATGAAACTCATGTAATGGTGATAAAAAATATAATATTTAAATGTGAGGTACAAATTCTTACAATGTGCTCATGTTCTCAAAGCCAAGATCAAAAAGCCAAGCCCATAGAGTGGGCTGTCAAACATCAATGTTCTCTATGTGTCGTATCTGACACCATGGCTATTAGCCCTTACAACACGCTGTCTTTTTTGAACAAGAACAAAACAAACAGTACAATTAATCATAATCTAAATTAATTAATAAGCTAAATTATGTATACATAAGCTTAACATACATAGTCTTTAAGATATGCTGGAGTTTTTACGTCTCTTCTAGGTCTAATATTTTTGTTGTCACTAGTTAGTGGGCTAGGTGATTTACAAACAGGAGTCTTTGTAGTAGATTGAGAACTTGTTGATGGATTGTTAGCTAACAAACAGCTTTGGGTTTCAGAATCCTCTAGGAGGTTATTATCTAAATTAATTGAAGTACAAGGAAGTGTTAAGTTATTATCATTATCCTGTTGAGTATGAGCTACAGTTATATTTTCTTTTTCAATAACCACAGGGGTTTGTGATTGTGGTGTTATGTCTGTGGTGTCTAGTGTCTCAGAAGTGTCTGTTGAATGTGGTGAAAATGGACGAATGTGTTTATGGTATCTTCTATATGTTGCATCATTGACATTCACTAAGTAGGACCTATGTGACAATACATCTGCAATTATTCCAGGGGTCCAAGTTTTACTAGTTGATGGGTGAATCTGAACAGATACAGGTTGTCCTATTTCCAAAGTGGTTGCCCTTTTAGCCCTTCTATCATGAGAGTGTTTTACCATCGTCGAGAAGTCGGGGAAGTATTACAACATTAAAAACAAGACCAAGCTGTGCTGTAAGCATCTCGGCTTCAAAACACAAGAAGATTCTCCAATCTTCCTGTCCGAGCATCTAACCCCAAAGGGATCACGCCTGTATTTCCTTGCCCGTGATCTAATAAAATCGGGAGCATATAAATACTGCTGGACGGCTTATGGAAGAGTTTATGTAAAGAAGGAGGATCAGGCACCAACCATAACTATTAGAAGCGAAGAACAAATTCATCAGCTGTTAGTGAAAATATGACTTTTACCGTTCACTCGTTCTGCCTACAAAGTGTGTGTGAAATCGTGATGATGTTATTCATACCAATATTCATAGTGCGTAAAGTTATAAACCTGCCGAGTTGTATTCGGTGGTACAGTGTGATGTTGTGTAATCATAATACCATGGACGTTGTAACAAGGTACCCTATCTTTCACTTTGTAAACTTAATAACTTTCATATACCCTCACATACACAATATCCACTCTGACCCTTTAACACAGTTCTATTTTGCTTTAAATATACATACATTCAGCCCTTACAAACTATACTTGCCGACAATATATATAAATCTATGTACAAAATCAACACACACGTCTAACACCCCCACTATAACACAAATACGCAATAATAAACATACATACACCACTCAAAACACTTGCACAGCTCATAGAAAACCAATCCTTATCCTTATCTTTCTTATATGTGCAATTCACTCAACTCTAATACCCTCACAATACAAATAACCAGTTGCAAACATAGAAAAACACACAAACAAATAAACAAACAACCTCTCACCCCAAACGCATATACCGCCTCCGTTCCGTCGTGGGTAAAAATACTAAGTTTTAAGGTATCATTATCATGCATTATGGTACGGAAAATAAAACCGTCTCGTTGTTCTCTTCTATATTTCAAACTCACTAAACTTTGCAGAGTTGTTTGCGAATATCTTGGTGTGATTGTTATTCTATTAGGAAACAATTATTATGAGTGACACACTACAAGCAGTCCATGAGATAGACAAACTTGAAATTGCGAGCGCAATTGAATGCGATTGCTTAAATCTTTCTAAACACATTTATGTAAAGAAAAATGATCTGACTATTTTTTCTCAAAATATAAGAAGCATTTACTGCAATTTCGATGCTTTTGTTGTTATGCTGTCCACTTTCGAGTTCGAAACCGATGTGGTTATTTTAACTGAATGCAGATTGAATACTAACAAACCATTACCTCAACTTACTAATTATCACTCCTATGTAACAACACGGCAGATGAACCAAAATGATGGTGTAGTAATTTATGTAAAAAACACGCTTGAATCAAAAGTTCAAGAAATAAACCTTAATGGGGCATCTTGTCTCCAACTAGACATACTAAATAATACTATCTTGTGCATTTATAGGTCCCCATCTAACACAAACACTGATAATTTTTTGGATTCTCTTTGTTCACATTAGACTCATTAGCTTCACATAGAAATTTAGTGGTGGCGGGGGACATAAATATTGACATTAGGCCCAAGGATGCCGTATTGGCCCATGACCGAAAAAACCGAAATAGTTACCTTACTATGTTGTCGGCCTTTGGTATATTACCTGGCCACACCCTACCCACCAGAGAATTAAATTGCCTGGACCACTTTATGTTGCGAATTCATAAAAAGAAAACATCTGCTTCAATTGCTATTCTACAAACCACAATTACTGACAACTACACTACGTTTTTATCACTGTCTAAAATAAAAAGTAAAGCGGTTACAAATAAAACTTCTACTAATATAAATTTTGAACAAGCACTAAAATATTTACAGGAAAAGAATCTTGCCGAGTTGTTATTTTGCAATGACCCAAATGTTTTAATTGACTTACTCATTCAGAAACTGACTGACACGATTAATAATAATACGACAATAACAAATATCCCAAATAGTAAACGCATAATTAAACCTTGGATCTCCGCGGGAATACTACGCTGCATTAAAAACCGCAATAAACTGCAAAAAAACTTTCGGTCCGACCCATTTAATGAAATTTTAAAAATTACATACCATCGATACAGAAATTATTGTAATAATCTCATTAAAAAAATAAAAAGAAAATATGAAAGGGAATTACTCAGTAAATCTGTTACAAACACTAAGTTACTCTGGAAAAACATAAAATCTATCACCTACTCAAATAAAGTAAACAGCCAAAGCGCAGAACTGTTAAGTATCAGACCGTCTCCAACTGAATCAGTCAACTTTGTAAACGACTACTTTGTGAATATAGGGAAAGACTTAGCACAGCAAATTCAACCCAGGACAAAAAAAAAACCCTGCTAACCAGCCTAGCATTTCTCCTGCACAATCAAATTCCTTTGTGCTCTTGGACACTGACCCAAAAGAAGTAGAAGAAATTCTGATGAGTCTTAAATCCTCCAGTGCCCCAGGATGGGACAATATCTCTACTAGTTTTTTAAAATATGTTTGCAAAGAAGTTGTTCCCATCATTGCCCACTTGGCCAATCTTTGTTTCAAAAATGGTACTTTCCCAGCCCCCTTGAAAAAATCTATTATTACACCGGTACACAAGGGAGGGAACAGAGACGATGTCAATAATTATAGACCTATCTCGGTCCTACCAGCCCTGTCTAAGATTATTGAAAAATTAACTAATACTAGACTTATAAACTACTTAAACAAATTTAAATTACTATCATCTACACAATTTGGATTTAGACAGGGAGTTTCCACTGAGGAAGCAGTTGCTGCCCTCAGCTCATTAATTACAGAACATCTTGATACAGGAAAGAAATGCCTAACGGTATTTCTGGATCTCAAAAAGGCTTTTGACACCGTCTCTGTTCCAACTCTTGTGACCAAGCTGGAAAAACTAGGAATCAGAGGAAACCCACTGAATTTTTTCAAAGATTATTTATCAAATAGAACGCAGAGGGTTAAGATAGGTGCATATGTTAGTGATGATGCTGATGTGTCCTTCGGCGTACCGCAAGGTAGCGTGCTAGGTCCTACATTATTTCTAACGTATATTAACGATCTGTGCAACTTGAAAGTTGATAATGCACAAATCTTCTCATACGCTGATGATACAGCCATTGTCTTTTCTGGAATCAACTGGTCCGATGTTAGGCGCATTGCGGAGATGGGTATGGTCCAAGTAACAAATTGGCTCAACGACAACTTGCTTACACTAAACACAGTAAAAACGAACTACATCTGTTTTACCATCTCGAATCGTTCACAACCAAATAAAGATTTTAACCTCAAAGTACACTCATGTGATAAAGGTTCGGATAATATCAACTGCGGGTGTCCTGCAATTAGTAAAGTCCCACAAACCAAATATTTGGGAGTCATAATTGACCAAAAATTATCATGGTATGCTCATCTTGAGCATGTTTCAGGAAGAGTTAGGAAACTGGGATGGATATTTAAAACATTGCGATATGTCCTCCCTACAAATATAAATAAAAAAGTAGGCGCTAATAGAAATCTTCTTAATGAAGTCTATGTAGCACTTGTGCAATCTGTAATAGTTTACTGTATCCCCATATGGGGCGGTGCAGCAAAAACCAGAATTATAGACGTAGAACGAGCACAATGAGCACTAATAAAGATAATGTACTTCAAAAAGATAAGATACCCAACTGAAAGTCTATACCAGTTGAGTGATCTGCTTTCTGTTAGAAAACTATATATCTCTAACTTAGTCTTAAAAAAACATAAGACACTTCCTTTTAATGCAAACATACTATTAAAGAGGCGGAAAGACATAGTTGCTCAAATTCAACAAACTAAAACAAATTTCGCTGCGATACAATACAACAAACGTTCTGCTCAGCTTTATAATAGAGTAAACAAGGAGCTATACATATACACTAAGACACTACATGAATGTAAAAAAATGGTAACAAATTGGATAAAACCATTTACCTATGCTGATACTGAGGCGCTTTTGCAACATATAATTTAAGACATCCATTTCTCTCTCACACACACACACACACACACACCCGTTCACCTACATACGCACGCACAAAGTGCACAAAACAAACACAAAAAAAAAAAAAAAAAAACATGAATAATTATGTAAAAAACTTTTTTACAAAAAAAAACAACCGACTTTAAAAACACCAAAAAGTTAAAAATAAACTTCAGAAGAAAAATCAGCTTCTAAAGTCGGTGACATTTTGTTTGTTTCATTTCGTTTTTTTGCCACCGACTTTAGAAGCTGATTTTTCTTCTGAAGTTTATTTTTAACTTTTTGGTGTTTTTAAAGTCGGTTGTTTTTTTTTGTAAAAAAGTTTTTTTTATTTTTTCATTTTTAGTTGTAATATCATAGAAATATTTACTATACATATAAAATTCGACTAAGAAACCTACCCCTAATCCTTCAAGATACCCTTATTATTGCTTTCAACTCCTAACCTTTGAGGAGTAGTACCTTCCATCATCAGCTTATCAACATGAAGTGATGACTGCTAGATGCGAATACTTGTATGGCGTCAGAAAAACACGACACGTAATATGTGCCTATGAAATTTAAGGGTTGCCCTCGATTTCTCTGGGATTTCATCACCAGGTCCTGGTTTCCATATCATGGTACCACCCTTGAAATATCTCCTTCACAATAAAAAAAGAATCATCAAAATTGGTTCATAAACGACGAAGTTATTCGCAAACACACATAAACAAAAATGTTCAGAAATTAAGAAAAATCTTTATAAAATGAAAAGTACTGGGCCAAACTATACTAAATTTTTATGGGACCAAATGGCAATCATTCCGCATCAAACTAAAAAAGAATCACGTAAATCGGATCATAAATCGCAGCGTAATCGGTGTACATACATAAAAAAAATATATATATATATACCGATCGAATTGAGAACCTCCTCCTTTTTGGGAAGTCGGTTAAAAAAATTAATTGTGTTATGTTTACTGTTCTGTCTTTCTGTTATGTTTTCTGTTGTCTTCTGTTATGCTTTCTGCTATGTGTTCTGTTATGTTTTCTGTTGTTTTTTCTGCTGTCTTCTGTTATGTTTTCTGATATGTTTTCTAGTATGTGTTCTGTTATTTTTTCTGCTATGTCTTCTGTTATGTTTTCTGATATGTTTTCTAGTATGTGTTCTGTTATTTTTTCTGCTATGTCTTCTGTTATGTTTTCTGATATGTTTCCTACTATGTGCCCTGTTATGTTTTCTGCTATGTTTTCTACCCTGTTTTATGTTGTCTTCTACTATGTTATCTGTTATGTTTTTAATATGTTCTCTGTCAGGTTTTCTGTTATGTATTCTGTTGTATTTTCTGTTATGTTTTTCTACTATGTTTTCTGTTGTCTCTTGCTATGTTTTTCTGTTGTTATCTGCTGTTTTCTGTTATATTCTCTACTATGTTTTCTGTTATGAGTTCTGTTATGTTTTCAACTATGCCTTCTGTTATGTTTTCTGTTGTGTGTCCTGTTTTATTTTCTGTTATGTTTTTCTGTTAGGTATATGTTCGACTATGTTTTCTGCTATGTTCTCTACTATGTTTTCTGTTATTTTTCTGTTACGTGTTCTGTTATGTTTTCAAATGCCTTCTGTTATGTTCAAAAATACCTAACTGTGAAAGAGCGGAGTCTCCTAATACATGCTTTTTATTTGCTTAAAAGGAGGCTCCAATCATCAACTTGTTGTTACTATCTATGGTTACTGAATAAATAATTTTTAATTTTTTAATTTTTTTTTTAATCCCATCTTCTTCTAATCTCTTTAATTCTTCTTTCAGCATTGATCGTAGAGCTACTGGGACACAACGAGCCTTTTGGATGACTGGTGAAACTGTTTCATCAATTTCCAGATTAACTTCACCCGAGAAACTTCCCCTTCCTTCAAAAACAGAACTATATTTATTGATAATAGTCTGTGTCTCCTGTGATTGTGAAAAACTTGTTGCATTGCATTGTACTTCCTTGCAGAACTTAACCAGACCCATGCGGGTACAAGCCTGGCAGGATAAGAGTGGGATGTGTTTATTTTGTACTATTTGAAATGTAATGGTGTGTTTTTTTTTATGACCTGATATGTTGGTCCTTAAAATTAAATCTATTTCCCCATGTACAATAATATTATTTCCTCCAAAACCAAAAAGGATTTTCTTTGAGGTTCGCATTTTTTGCTGTAAATAACTTTCACCCAACATGTCCCTAACATTCTGGTAACCAATTAGTGATTCATCAGCGGCTGTATCGAGTAAGCATTTTGTGGTTTTCCATTTTTTCTTAGACAAGTATTCAAGTGTGCACTCAGCTAAATTCTTATTAGTTTTTTCAACAATCTTGTTTATAACATATTCAGTGTCTGAGTCAAGGCTGCTATTCTGCTCTTCCGTTTTATTATCCATCACTAGGTACCTTAACTTGTCTCTTTTTCTTACATGCTTTCTCCAAATGGTTTTTTCCTTGACAGTTCTCACATTGCTTACCCCAAGCGGGACATATTTCTTTCTTAAATACATGATAATTTGCACAAAACTTGCATTTCCTTTTTGTACTTGCATTTTTGTCTTCAATTTTCTTTATTTCTGAAGTTGCTGGTATCGACAAATCTTTCATGTGTCTTTCAGTAGCCTCTGCCGCACGGCATAAATTGACTGCTTCTGATAAAGTTAGGTTATCTTTTTTCAATAGCTCTTTCTTTGTTTTCATATTGATTATTCCTAAAACAATTTTGTCCCGTAACATTTCATCTCTGAAAGTTGTATAGTCGCAGTCTTCAATCAGTTTTGTTAGGTCTGCATAGAAAACCTCAAACACTTCGTATTTTTGCTGCATTCTACTTAAGAAGATGTATCTGTTGTAGATTATGTTTTTTTCAGGGAGCATTTTTGTAGATATAATCTGTAATATTTCCTTGCATGTTTTATTCGTTTTGTCGGTGTCTGTGAGACCGAAATTTCCATATTTTTTTAAAGCTTCTCCGCCTATGGCGCTGAACAGCACGCTGATTTTCCTTATTTCTTGTTCTGCCGACCACTCATCCATCTGAGTTGCTGAACAATAGTTAGTCCATGCCGATACGAAAGTTTTATAGGCATCTTGCGGGTCTATTTCAGTGTTAATAGGCGTTGGCCATGGCACGTTGACGTTAGCGCTCTGCGGAAGTGCATTTTGTGAGAGTCTCGCGATTTCTTCTTGCATCGACCTCAAAAGCACTGTTTGTTGCTGAATGATACTTAAAATCGAAGGATCTTCCATTTTTCACGCTGCCACCATGTTTTATGAATGAAACTCATGTAATGGAGTTATAAAATATATTTAAATGTGAGGTACAAAACTACAAATTCTTACAATGTGCTCATGTTCTTTTCAAGATCAAAAAGCCAAGCCCATAGAGTGGGCTGTCAAACATCAATGTTCTCTATGTGTCGTATCTGACACCATGGCTATTAGCCCTTACAACACGCTGTCTTTTTTGAACAAGAACAAAACAAACAGTACAATTAATCATAATCTAAATTAATTAATAAGCTAAATTATGTATACATAAGCTTAACATACATAGTCTTTAAGATATGCTGGAGTTTTTACGTCTCTTCTAGGTCTAATATTTTTGTTGTCACTAGTTAGTGGGCTAGGTGATTTACAAACAGGAGTCTTTGTAGTAGATTGAGAACTTGTTGATGGATTGTTAGCTAACAAACAGCTTTGGGTTTCAGAATCCTCTAGGAGGTTATTATCTAAATTAATTGAAGTACAAGGAAGTGTTAAGTTATTATCATTATCCTGTTGAGTATGAGCTACAGTTATATTTTCTTTTTCAATAACCACAGGGGTTTGTGATTGTGGTGTTATGTCTGTGGTGTCTAGTGTCTCAGAAGTGTCTGTTGAATGTGGTGAAAATGGACGAATGTGTTTATGGTATCTTCTATATGTTGCATCATTGACATTCACTAAGTAGGACCTATCTGACAATACATCTGCAATTATTCCAGGGGTCCAAGTTTTACTAGTTGATGGGTGAATCTGAACAGATACAGGTTGTCCTATTTCCAAAGTGGTTGCCCTTTTAGCCCTTCTATCATGAGAGTGTTTAACCATCTCTTTTCTACTCTTAATATCTTCAGATACATTTTCAACCACATTGGGTTTCAGTAAGTTTGTAATAGTTGGTAGGAATCCTCGTGTTCTACGGGAAAACAATCTCTGTACAGGGCTTGAATCTAATTTATTAAGGGTATTTCTGAGACAGAGCAGACTCAACCAGATATCTTCTTCTTTTTCAGTAGCTTTGAGTAACAACTTTTTGGCTATCTTCACTGTTGCTTCTGCCTTGCCATTCCCTTGAGGATGATGCGGAGAAGATGTCACTTGTGTGAAGTTCCATTTACAAGCAAACTCTGATAATTCTTGACTGACAAAGTTAGTGCCACCATCTGTGACAACCATTTCAGGAATTCCATGTCGTTAAAAATTTCTCTTACAAATTTCTATTACCTGTTTGGAGGTCAAATCTTTTAGAGCATCAATCTCAAAGAAATCTGAATAGTGATCTACAGTTATTAAATATTTTATTTGTTTACCGTTTTGGTTGAAGAAGAATACATCCATAGATATTATTTGGAATGGATATTCAGGTATTCTGCAACTTTGCATGGTAAATTTTTGTTGATTTGGTTGATATTTATTACAAGTAGTGCAATTTTTTATCATTTCTCTTATGTCATTGGACATTCATGGCCAGAATATAGCATCTCTTGCTAATTTTAATGTATTTTCAATACCTGAATGTGCTTTATGTAATTTATACAACATTTTTTCTCTTAGATGTTCCGGTATTAGTATAGCTTGATTCTTAAGTAAGTTCCATGTAGAATAAACTCTTTTAAAGCCAGGATATTGCAATCTTTTGATGTAGCATCTTCTATCTCCTGTATGCAGTTATTAGATATGGGTAAGTTTAACAAAGGATTAATATTTTCAATAATTTTAAATATTTTCATTTCTTTTGATCTGTCAATGTCCTATTCTAAATAAAATCGAGATAATGCATCTGCCATAACATTGTCTTTCCCAGATACAAATTGCAACTCAAGACTATATCTTTGTAGCAGGTTTTTTAAATATGTTTAATAAAGGTTTGTGATCTGTTTTAATAATTGTTTTTGCATTACCAATAATCAGCTGATCAAACCTTTTACAGGCAAAAAGAACTGCCAGAAGTTCTTTCTCAATTTGGGCATACTTCTTTTCAGTCGGAGTGAGGCATCGTGATGCATATGCAACTGGCTGGTTCTGTTGAAACAATGCAACCCCCAGGGCTCCTTCGCTGAAATCACATTCTACAATAAGTGGCAGATTTTTATCTTAATATTTTAATGTTTTTGTGTCGCAGATCATGAACTTAAGGGTATCAAATTCCTTTTGTGATTTTTTATCCCACATCCATGCAATTTTATCATGAGTTAGGTATCTTAGATATGTTGAGTTAGCACTTAAGTTAGGGATAAATCTACTAAGGTATGTAACTACACCCAGAAATCTTTGAACTTCTTTTTTATTTCTTGGTATTGGAATGTTTGAAATGGGCTCTATTTTAGATGGATCTGGTTGAAGACCTTTGTTTGAGAACACATGTCCATAATATTTGACTGAAGTTTGTAAAAGTTTTGTTTTATTTTGATTTAATTTGCAATTATATTCTTGTAATCTGTTTATTAATTTTTCAAGATTCTTGTTATGATCTATAATGGCTTCAGTCATTGTATCTCCAACTCCATATACAAGCAAATCATCTACTAGAGCTTCAATACCATTTAATCCCTGAATCATTTCACTCATTTTTATCTGAAAATGATCAGGCGCTGAAGATATGCCAAAGGGAAGAACCTTCCATCGGTATTTACCAAATGGTGTCCAAAATGTTGTTAATTTGCTACTTTTTTGAGATAGCTGCAAATGCCAAAATCCTTTTTTGACATCAAATGTAGAGAATATTTTAGCTTTACCTAGCTCAGGTAGAATTTCTTCAACTGTGGTAAATTGATAATTAGGCCTTTTTAACCGACTTCCCAAAAAGGAGGAGGTTCTCAACTCGATCGGTATATTTTTTTTTTTTTTTTTTTATGTATGTACACCGATTACGCTGCGATTTATGATCCGATTTACGTGATTCTTTTTTAGTTTGATGCGGAATGATTGCCATTTGGTCCCATAAAAATTTAGTATAGTTTGGCCCAGTACTTTTCATTTTATAAAGATTTTTCTTAATTTCTGAACATTTTTGTTTATGTGTGTTTGCGAATAACTTCGTCGTTTATGAACCAATTTTGATGATTCTTTTTTTATTGTGAAGGAGATATTTCAAGGGTGGTACCATGATATGGAAACCAGGACCTGGTGATGAAATCCCAGAGAAATCGAGGGCAACCCTTAAATTTCATAGGCACATATTACGTGTCGTGTTTTTCTGACGCCATACAAGTATTCGCATCTAGCAGTCATCACTTCATGTTGATAAGCTGATGATGGAAGGTACTACTCCTCAAAGGTTAGGAGTTGAAAGCAATAATAAGGGTATCTTGAAGGATTAGGGGTAGGTTTCTTAGTCGAATTTTATATGTATAGTAAATATTTCTATGATATTACAACTAAAAATGAAAAAATAAAAAAAACTTTTTTACAAAAAAAAACAACCGACTTTAAAAACACCAAAAAGTTAAAAATAAACTTCAGAAGAAAAATCAGCTTCTAAAGTCGGTGGCAAAAAAACGAAATGAAACAAACAAAATGTCACCGACTTTAGAAGCTGATTTTTCTTCTGAAGTTTATTTTTAACTTTTTGGTGTTTTTAAAGTCGGTTGTTTTTTTTTGTAAAAAAGTTTTAATAGCTTTATTTAGGGGAATTGGGTCGAGGCATTTATGAAAGTTTTCTTTCTTTTTTAAAATGAGTATATTACTTACCCAATCCGTGTGATTTGGTATTATATTTAGTATCTGATGAAAACCAGAAGATGCCCATTGTTGTTGAAACCGGGTCCACTTTGTTAAAAAACGAATTTATGAAGTCGGGGAAGTATTACAACATTAAAAACAAGACCAAGCTGTGCTGTAAGCATCTCGGCTTCAAAACACAAGAAGATTCTCCAATCTTCCTGTCCGAGGTCCGAGCATCTAACCCCAAAGGGATCACGCCTGTATTTCCTTGCCCGTGATCTAATAAAATCGGGAGCATATAAATACTGCTGGACGGCTTATGGAAGAGTTTATGTAAAGAAGGAGGATCAGGCACCAACCATAACTATTAGAAGCGAAGAACAAATTCATCAGCTGTTAGTGAAAATATGACTTTTACCGTTCACTCGTTCTGCCTACAAAGTGTGTGTGAAACCGTGATGATGTTATTCATACCAATATTCATAGTGCGTAAAGTTATAAACCTGCCGAGTTGTATTCGGTGGTACAGTGTGATGTTGTGTACCTAATCATAATACCATGGACGTTGTAACAAGGTACCCTATCTTTCACTTTGTAAACTTAATGACTTTCATATACCCTCACATACACAATATCCACTCTGACCCTTTAACACAGTTCTATTTTGCTTTAAATATACATACATTCAGCCCTTACAAACTATACTTGCCGACAATATATATAAATCTATGTACAAAATCAACACACACGTCTAACACCCCCACTATAACACAAATACGCAATAATAAACATACATACACCACTCAAAACACTTGCACAGCTCATAGAAAACCAATCCTTGATAATTATATGTGCAATTCACTCAACTCTAATACCCTCACAATACAAATAACCAGTTGCAAACATAGAAAAACACACAAACAAACAACCCCTCACCCCAAACGCATATACCGCCTCCGTTCCGTCGTGGGTAAAAATACTAAGTTTTAAGGTATCATTATCATGCATTATGGTACGGAAAATAAAACCGTCTCGTTGTTCTCTTCTATATTTCAAACTCACTAAACTTTGCAGAGTTGTTTGCGAATATCTTGGTGTGATTGTTATTCTATTAGGAAACAATTATTATGAGTGACACACTACAAGCAGTCCATGAGATAGACAAACTTGAAATTGCGAGCGCAATTGAATGCGATTGCTTAAATCTTTCTTATCACATTTATATAAAGAAAAATGATCTGACTATTTTTTCTCAAAATATAAGAAGCATTTACTGCAATTTCGATGCTTTTGTTGTTATGCTGTCCACTTTCGAGTTCGAAACCGATGTGGTTATTTTAACTGAATGCAGATTGAATACTAACAAACCATTACCTCAACTTACTAATTATCACTCCTATGTAACAACACGGCAGATGAACCAAAATGATGGTGTAGTAATTTATGTAAAAAACACGCTTGAATCAAAAGTTCAAGAAATAAACCTTAATGGGGCATCTTGTCTCCAACTAGACATACTAAATAATACTATCTTGTGCATTTATATGTCCCCATCTAACACAAACACTGATATTTTTTTGGATTCTCTTTGTTCACACTTAGACTCATTAGCTTCACATAGAAATTTAGTGGTGGCGGGGGACATAAATATTGACATTAGGCCCAAGGATGCCGTATTGGCCCATGACCGAAAAAACCGAAATAGTTACCTTACTATGTTGTCGGCCTTTGGTATATTACCTGGCCACACCCTACCCACCAGAGAATTAAATTGCCTGGACGGATTATTCCCAATAGTCCCCTCTAGCCCTGTCCTCCGGGGTGACAGCTGGGAATTGTCTTCCCAGTTGTCACCGGGGTGACAATTTGTGCCGACTGTTCCCTTTGAAAACGGACTAGAGGGGACAAATGGGAAGTCTTTTTCTCAGTTGTCACCGGGGGGTGACATTTGCTACGATTCCAAAAAAATATGAACTATTAAGTAAGTAAATAAAAATTTCAAAAAAGTTAATTAGAATCAAATAAAAAAAAATCAAAGTTATGTTTCCTTTAATAAATACAATCACAGATTTAACACCAATATTTTTTTTAATTTTGTATAATTTTTACTTAATGCGAAATTCATTTTGTACGGCAACAGCGAGGTTAGATTTTTTTTTCAAAATTTAGGTAGAAACATATTTGTTGACATATTTGTTACTGTCTACGCCGCTGCTTAGCCAATCATCGGCGCTCGAAATAGCGTCATGTCTGTGGCGCATCGGTTGACCAATGACCGCTCAAGAATATAGCATCATTTTCAAGAGCCAATCGTCGCCACGGATTATCACGCGATCGCAGCTGTCAAGCGACACCTCCGAACTTTTTCTAACTTAGTAACTTAATATATACAACGCCACATCGGCATCGTTCCAAAACAATCGAAATTAATGTTAAATTGCTCCCTTTTTTTAAATTAGTTATTCCAAAAATCTGTTTGCATCTTGCTTAAACGATTAAATCAAATTGAAATCTCAAAAAAAAAAAAAAAAAAAAAAAAAAAAAAAAAAAAAAGTGGCGACCGTGACAGGACACGATCACTAATCCGTCCGCCTAGTTTCTGTCCAGGAGGAATCAACCTGCTAGTGAAAACTACAAGGAAGGTGCGGATCACCAAGCCAAGGGTGTGTTGGAGCTGCGTACCTACACCCCGGAGCGGCCTACATTCCGGAACGGCCTACGACTTCGCCGTCATCGTCCTGGAACCGCGCCGCGGGCCTATTGCTACCTGCTTCGCACGACCTACCGACCTAACTGTGAGCCCGTTCCTATCATATTTTCCTAGATTTCTCCTCTTCTATCTGAGCTTATTACATACTAGGTTCAGTGCCGAGTGTTTGGTGACTAAATCTAAATCTAAACTATTTCAAATCCATTTTTACCTAATTACATCGAATTACCCATCATTTTCTTCGATATTACAATTTAAATACGTCAATTTGCTAAGTCTACCCACCTATATCTTTCATTATTTTTCCCGTTATTTCTTGTCATTTGCAATCTGCTATAACTACTGCCTATACCCATAAGCTACTATAGCACACATCGCTCCACTCGCACGTCTATTGCTGTCAGCCGTTTAGTTAGTCGTGTTTATTGTAAATTCCAGACGATCGCTGCGCTGAGTACATCGGCGGCCGCGCGACGTCACCCATTGTCTACGCGCTACTTGCCTATCAGCTGTGCGCCCTGTCTTCGCTGACGGAAACCGGTCTCCGCTGCACAACGGACTGCGAAACGAGGAGCGTAACGTATTCTTACGTTATTATTTATTTACGTAGATAACTAATCGCGATGACTTCTGAAACAAAGCTTAAAGATTTAATTATTAAACGTGGTGCTATTAAGGGCCGCGTAACTAAATTTAAAACCTATTTAGACACACTAATTACTTTAGAAACAGCTTCTCCTGTGGAAGTCAGTAAGCTTGCAATGAAGTTATCGCGAATGGAGGCGTTATTTATTGACTTTGACGAGTTGCAAAACCAAATAGAAGCTCAAAGTGAGCCTAATCTAGCAAATGAATTGACTAATCGGGATTTAATTGAACAAGAATTTGATAATTGCATTTCTTTTGCCCAAAACTTTATACAAACGCGTAGCTTGCCCACTAAACAGGAAGAAAGTCGCATTTCTAGTTGTTCTCATGCCAATGAGTGTCATCAACATAGTCATGATGGTAACTGTAATAGTCCCGGATTCAAATTACCTATCATACACATTCCTAAATTCGATGGCACGTATTATAAATGGTTGGAATTTAAAGAAATCTATGGTTCTCTGATTCACGATAACCCTAAAATTAAGAATGTACATAAGTTTCACTATCTCGGATCCTATTTGGAGGGTGAAGCTGCGCGAGTACTGAGTAACCTAGAAGTTTCTGATAAAAATTATAATGAAGCTTGGTCTATCCTCTGCAGTCGTTATGACAATAAAAGGCAGTTAATTAGTAACCATTTAAAGTCACTTTTTCAAATTGAGGCTGTACGAGACACAGACAAATACCTAAGGTCTATTATTGACCATGTAAACAAAAACCTACGTGCCCTTAGCACCCTTGGACTACCCACAAACCAATGGGACGCCCTAGTCATTCATATCCTATCGACGAAGTTAGACAACGGTACGAATTTCAAATGGGAAGAACACCGAAATACTTTACCTGATATACTTACACTCGAAGATTTCTTTTCATTTTTGAAAAATCGTGCTGACGTGTTAAAAATAGTCAATCGTAATAAATCTGATAAGTTCGATAAAAGTAAACAAACCACATCAACAACAAAGTCGCTTGTTGTAACTTCCAAGGAGACTACTCCTTCTTCACAACATAAAGTTGAATGTGTCGTGTGCAAGGACAGTCACCGCCTCTACGAGTGCCCGACATTCAAATCAAAGACACCTGAAGATAGGAACTCTGTTGTTACAACTTTGAACTTGTGCAAAAACTGTCTAAGGCCTGGCCATAATAGTCAAGCTTGTAAGCTTTCAGGCTCTTGTCGTCAATGTGGAAAGAAACATAATTCTTTGCTACACTTACAGCCTACTACCCAATCATCTGGTACTCCTAGCGGTACGTCAATATCCATGTCTGCGCTGTCTTCACCTGAAATACTACTGTGTACTGCTAGGGTACGCCTATTGAACCCTCACACAAACACTAATATTACTGTCCGAGCGTTACTTGACAGCGGGAGTCAATCGTCCTTTATCACGGAAGGTGTAAAGCAAAGACTCAATTTGACTCCTCAGCCATCAAATGTCGGTATTGTCGGTATAGGTAACAACCCACTCAACTTGAGCACAGAACGCTGCGCTCTCCAATTACAATCCACTACCACTTCTTTCAAAGTTTCTATGATTTGCCTCGTTTTGCAAACTATCACAGAAAACATACCCAAAATTCCTTTTGATACTAATCATCTTAATCTCGGTCAGTTCGAGCTAGCGGACCCTAGCTTCAATGAACCATCCCCTATTGATATGCTTATTGGTGCTGACCTGTTTTGGGATTTGATAGGTAATAAACAACATTCCATAGGGGCAAGCAAAACAAATCTTCGCAGCTCTAAACTTGGATGGCTCATCGCAGGTCCTATGCCTATTTCTACTCAATCTACATCTAATAAACCAATTATTTGTAACTTTTTACTTAAAAAAGAACAATCTTCAGGTATAGATCAACAGTTGACCAAATTTTGGGACTTGGAAAGCGTCCCGCAAGTTCAACCACGATCAGAAGAAGAAACCTTTTGTGAAAGGCACTATCTTTCTAATACTGTTCGTGAAAGTGATGGTCGTTTCGTTGTAGGTCTTCCACTAAAAGACGAAATAGAATGTCTGGGAGAATCCTATTATATAGCCAAAAAACGGTTCTACAGTCTTGAGTCTCGCCTAAGGAAAAATCCAGAGCTCAGACAACAATACTCCCAATTTATTAAAGAGTACGCTGACTGTGGTCACCTCTCTGAATCTTCTGATCCAAAACCACCTAATTCCTATTTTCTTCCTCATCATCCTGTTTTCAGGGACAAGAGCGAGTCCACTAAGCTCAGAGTTGTTTTCAACGCCTCTGAGCCCACAAGCTCTGGCTTTTCCGTTAATAACCTCCAGATGGTAGGACCTACAATACAAGATTCATTGTTCAACATTTTATTACGTTTCCGTCAATACAAGTATGTTTTGTCAGGGGACATAGAAAAAATGTTCCGACAAGTGCGGCTAAGAGAAGCTGATCGTGACTTACAACTCATTCTATGGCGCGACAGTGAAAATGAGCCTCTCCGCACACTAAAATTAAACACAGTCACCTACGGTTTTGCCAGTGCAAGCTTCCTTACCACTCGCTGCATTTGGCAGATTGGCGAAGAATGTGACAATCCTATAATAAAAAATATAATACAAAGGGATTTCTATTGTGACGATTTATTAACAGGTGCTGATACAAGTGACGAATTACGTTACATTCAGCGCTCAATCGCCACGGAACTAGCTAAAGGATGTTTTCCTCTCAGGAAATACCGATCCAATTTACCCGACCTATTATGTCCAAACCTTATAAACAATGAACAATCCAATCTTATTATTAGCAATGCCACAAGTACATTGGGTATTGGCTGGTCTCCTTCAACCGATGAAATTCATTTCCCAATTAATAATTCCGATAACCCTACGTATACTAAAAGAATAATTTTGTCAACTACTTTTAAAATATTTGATCCTCTGGGCCTCCTATCCCTATGTACAATCAAGGCAAAAATATTGCTTCAAAGGCTGTGGATTGAGAAATTAGGCTGGGATGAGCCAGTTCCTAAAGACATTCAAATCTTTTGGACTAAATTTTCTAAACAGATCAACGTTTTGTCGTCTTTAAAAGTCCCAAGACAGGTTCTCATCGACAACTTAGTTTCTACTGAGCTCCACTGTTTCTGTGACGCCTCTCAACAAGCCTACGGAAGCTGCGTCTACCTACGATCCGTCGATAGGGATGGAAACGTGCAAGTCAATTTATTGTGCGCTAAAGCACGCGTGGCTCCTATTAAGGCTTGCACTATACCTAGATTGGAGCTTTGTGGCGCTTTACTAGGCGCAGAGTTGAGCTCCGCTGTTAGTGAGGCTCTAAGTTGCGGCCTAAAACGTAAGGTCTATTGGACTGACTCCAATGTGGTACTAGGCTGGCTTAGGTCTCCCGACAAAACTAAAACGTTCGTCGCTAATAGGGTTGCCGCCATAATTGAGTCAACCGACTCCGCAGCTTGGCGTCACGTCCCTACCGCGGAAAATCCAGCGGACCTCGCTTCTCGCGGCGTAGATCCGCAAGACGTCAGCAAGTCCAGTTTGTGGTGGTTTGGGCCCTCTTTTCTCAAACAGCCAGAGTCAACATGGCCCATACTCTCGGTTTCAAATGTAGAATTACCCGAACTAAAGGCAATGCCCGCCATAGTGACGAAAGATTCACCTACAATACCAAACTTTCAACAATTTTCCAAACTTTCCACGTTACAAAGAGTGTACGCTACAGTAATTAGATTTATACACAATAGTCGACACCCTACAGTTAAAATTACAGGAACATTACAAGTTCAAGAGCTTGACAAGGCTTTGACTATCCTCACTAAAATAGCTCAAAATCAGTCCTTTCCAAAAGAGATATCTTCATTAAAATCCAAACAACCATTAAAGGCTAAGACTAACATTAGTTCTCTAAATCCATTCCTCGATGACGAAGGCCTCCTTCGCGTTGGAGGGCGCATTAATAATTCTTCGTACTCATACGACAAAAGGCACCCTATTGTCTTAAAGGCAGATCATAGCCTAACTAAATTAATTTTTCAAAGCGAACATTTACGCCTACTTCACTCGGGGCCTCAGCATCTTTTAGCCTCTATTCGAGAGCGCTATTGGCCTTTAGGAGGTAGGAAACTAGCTCGCAACGTCGCACGCAATTGTTTTGTGTGCCGCAGATTTAAAGGAGAGACTATGTCTAATATTATGGGTAATTTGCCGACTGATCGCATTGAACCTGATTTTCCTTTCAGTACTGTTGGCACTGACTTTGCCGGGCCCTTTTTAATTACAGATCGCAAAGGTCGCGGATGCAAGATAACAAAATGTTATCTCTGCATTTTTGTTTGTCTCCGTTACAGATGCCTACACCTTGAAGTCGTAAGCGACCTAACTAAAGATGCGTTCATACAAACCGTCAATAGATTCATTGCTCGTAGAGGACTGCCTAAAACTATTTATTGCGACAATGGTCGTAATTTTGTAGCTGCCGCAAAGGAAATTGGTAGCTTTCTCATTTCAAATACTGAGCCTATTGGAGATTTTGCTGCTCGCCGGGGCATTGAATTTCGCTTCTCCCCTGCGTACGCTCCTCATTTCAACGGTCTGGCAGAGGCCGGCGTGAAATCAGCAAAATTCCACCTACACCGAATTTTAAGCCAGTCTCACCTCACATTCGAGGAATTGACCACTGTATTTGCTCAGATAGAGGCAATCCTAAACAGCCGACCCCTTTGTCCTCTCAGCCCTTCACCTAACGATTTCCAACCTCTTACCCCAGCTCACTTTTTAATCGGTAGGTCACTAACGTCGCTTCCAACGCCGAGCTTCGTGGACTCCAACGTGCACCGCCTCGACCGGTTCCAGCGCCTCGAACAAACAAGGCAACACTTTTGGAATCGATGGGCCTCCGAATATATTTCTGAACTCCAACAAAGGACCAAATGGCAAGTAAAACGCAGAGACCTTCAGCTCGACGATATGGTGCTGATAAAGGAAGACCAGACGCCCCCTCTATGCTGGCGCCTAGGACGAGTTAGCAGACTGTTTCCTGGCTCCGATGGAATAGCCAGAGTCGCCGATGTCAACACAGCGAAGGGTACAATTCGTCGAGCACTCAACCGCCTCTGTTTACTTCCAACTACAAATGAATGATTGTTGAAAGCTAGAACTAGAGCTTTCAACGGCCGGGAGGATGTCTACGCCGCTGCTTGGCCAATCATCGGCGCTCGAAATAGCGTCATGTCTGTGGCGCATCGGTTGACCAATGACCGCTCAAGAATATAGCATCATTTTCAAGAGCCAATCGTCGCCACGGATTATCACGCGATCGCAACTGTCAAGCGACACCTCTGAACTTTTTCTAACTTAGTAACTTAATAATAGCATATACAACGCCACATCGGCATCGTTCCAAAACAATCGAAATTAATGTTAAATTGCTCCCTTTTTTTAAATTAGTTATTCCAAAAATCTGTTTGCATCTTGCTTAAACGATTAAATCAAATTGAAATCTCAACCCAACGTGTTTCTTTGTTCCATCGCGAACAGTTACTAATTATGAAAAACCAGCTATGAGCGCCATCGCTAAAATTTTTCCAACTGTAATAGTGAGCGGATGTTTGTATGTACTCAAGGACGAATTCATCCAAAAAATGCAGATGGAATTTCTGCATGGCAATATGTCTGTTGGGCATTTTTTGGAAATACATAGACATTAAGTTTATGTCTATGGTATAGTACATAATTAATTAATTAGTAAAAAACATCATTGTTCGGTTAAAGTTACACGTGCACATGTTTGTTTGTAAGCTTGGTCATTGATATTGTGCCTTGCGCCGCAGGTAGCATGACACAAAATAGAACGTCCGTCGATCTCATTCCTCCATCTCTCTCTAAGCACTCTTGAAATAAGCAAGTACAAATGAGTTCGACGGACGTTCTATTTTGTGTCATGACATATGCGGCGCAAAGCCCAAAATCAATGAGCAAGATTTCAAATAAGCATGCATTTAAGCACGTGTAACTTTACCCTTAGTGATTATCTATGATTATACGATTAGTATTAATTAAAGTTAATATATAATTATAATAACCTGTGATTGTACCTATTAAAGGAAACATAATGTTGATTTTTTTTATTTGATTCTATATAACTTTTTTTTTAAATTTATTTACTTACCTAATAGTTAATATTTTTTTGGAATCGTAGCAAATGTCACCCCCCCGGTGACAACTGAGAAAAATACTTCCCATTTGTCCCCTCTAGTCAGTTTTCAAAGGGAACAGTAGGCACAAATTGTCACCCCGGTGACAACTGGGAAGACAATTCCCAGCTGTCACCCCGGAGGACAGGGCTAGAGGGGACTATTGGGAATAATCCGCCTGGACCACTTTATGTTGCGAATTCATAAAAAGAAAACATCTGCTTCAATTGCTATTCTACAAACCACAATTACTGACCACTACACTACGTTTTTATCACTGTCTAAAATAAAAAGTAAAGCGGTTACAAATAAAACTTCTACTAATATAAATTTTGAACAAGCACTAAAATATTTACAGGAAAAGAATCTTGCCGAGTTGTTATTTTGCAATGACCCAAATGTTTTAATTGACTTACTCATTTAGAAACTGACTGACACGATTAATAATAATACGACAATAACAAATATCCCAAATAGTAAACGCATAATTAAACCTTGGATCTCCGCGGGAATACTACGCTGCATTAAAAATCGCAATAAACTGCAAAAAAACTTTCGGTCCGACCCATTTAATGAAATTTGTAAAATTACATACCATTGATACAGAAATTATTGTAATAATCTCATTAAAAAATAAAAAGAAAATATGAAAGGGAATTACTCAGTAAATCTGTTACAAACACTAAGTTACTCTGGAAAAACATAAAATCTATCACCTACTCAAATAAAGTAAACAGCCAAAGCGCAGAACTGTTAAGTATCAGACCGTCTCCAACTGAATCAGTCAACTTTGTAAACGACTACTTTGTGAATATAGGGAAAGACTTAGCACAGCAAATTCAACCCAGGACAAAAAAAAAACCCTGCTAACCAGCCTAGCATTTCTCCTGCACAATCAAATTCCTTTGTGCTCTTGGACACTGACCCAAAAGAAGTAGAAGGAATTCTGATGAGTCTTAAATCCTCCAGTGCCCCAGGATGGGACAATATCTCTACTAGTTTTTTAAAATATGTTTGCAAAGAAGTTGTTCCCATCATTGCCCACTTGGCCAATCTTTGTTTCAAAAATGGTACTTTCCCAGCCCCCTTGAAAAAATCTATTATTACACCGGTACACAAGGGAGGGAACAGAGACGATGTCAATAATTATAGACCTATCTCGGTCCTACCAGCCCTGTCTAAGATTATTGAAAAATTCAATAATACTAGACTTATAAACTACTTAAACAAATTTAAATTACTATCATCTACACAATTTGGATTCAGACAGGGAGTTTCCACTGAGGAAGCAGTTGCTGCCCTCAGCTCATTAATTACAGAACATCTTGATACAGGAAAGAAATGCCTAACGGTATTTCTGGATCTCAAAAAGGCTTTTCACACCGTCTCTGTTCCAACTCTTGTGACCAAGCTGGAAAAACTAGGAATCAGAGGAAACCCACTGAATTTTTTCAAAGATTATTTATCAAATAGAACGCAGAGGGTTAAGATAGTTGCATATGTTAGTGATGATGCTGATGTGTCCTTCGGCGTACCGCAAGGTAGCGTGCTAGGTCCTACATTATTTCTAACGTATATTAACGATCTGTGCAACTTGAAAGTTGATAATGCACAAATCTTCTCATACGCTGATGATACAGCCATTGTCTTTTCTGGAATCAACTGGTCCGATGTTAGGCGCATTGCGGAGATGGGTATGGTCCAAGTAACAAATTGGCTCAACGACAACTTGCTTACACTAAACACAGTAAAAACGAACTACATCTGTTTTACCATCTCGAATCGTTCACAACCAAATAAAGATTTTAACCTCAAAGTACACTCATGTGATAAAGGTTCGGATAATATCAACTGCGGGTGTCCTGCAATTAGTAAAGTCCCACAAACCAAATATTTGGGAGTCATAATTGACCAAAAATTATCATGGTATGCTCATCTTGAGCATGTTTCAGGAAGAGTTAGGAAACTGGGATGGATATTTAAAACATTGCGATATGTCCTCCCTACAAATATAAATAAAAAAGTAGGCGCTAATAGAAATCTTCTTAATGAAGTCTATGTAGCACTTGTGCAATCTGTAATAGTTTACTGTATCCCCATATGGGGCGGTGCAGAATTATAGACGTAGAACGAGCACAATGAGCACTAATAAAGATAATGTACTTCAAAAAGATAAGATACCCAACTGAAAGTCTATACCAGTTGAGTGATCTGCTTTCTGTTAGAAAACTATATATCTCTAACTTAGTCTTAAAAAAACATAAGACACTTCCTTTTAATGCAAACATACTATCAAAGAGGCGGAAAGACATAGTTGCTCAAATTCAACAAACTAAAACAAATTTCGCTGCGATACAATACAACAAACGTTCTGCTCAGCTTTATAATAGAGTAAACAAGGAGCTATTACATATACACTAAGACACTACATGAATGTAAAAAAATGGTAACAAATTGGATAAAACCATTTACCTATGCTGATACTGAGGCGCTTTTGCAACATATAATTTAAGACATCCATATCTCACACACAAACACACACACACCCGTTCACCTACATACGCACGCACAAAACAAACACAAAAAAAAAAAAAAACATGAATAATAATATGTAAAAAATTAATTGTGTTATGTTTACTGTTCTGTCTTTCTGTTATGTTTTCTGTTGTCTTCTGTTATGCTTTCTGCTATGTGTTCTGTTATGTTTTCTGTTATTTTTTCTGCTGTCTTCTGTTATGTTTTCTGATATGTTTTCTAGTATGTGTTCTGTTATTTTTTCTGCTATGTCTTCTGTTATGTTTTCTGATATGTTTTCTAGTATGTGTTCTGTTATTTTTTCTGCTATGTCTTCTGTTATGTTTTCTGATATGTTTCCTACTATGTGCCCTGTTATGTTTTCTGCTATGTTTTCTACCCTGTTTTATGTTGTCTTCTACTATGTTATCTGTTATGTTTTTAATATGTTCTCTGTCATGTTTTCTGTTATGTATTCTGTTGTATTTTCTGTTATGTTTTTCTACTATGTTTTCTGTTGTCTCTTGCTATGTTTTTCTGTTGTTATCTGCTGTTTTCTGTTATATTCTCTACTATGTTTTCTGTTATGAGTTCTGTTATGTTTTCAACTATGCCTTCTGTTATGTTTTCTGTTGTGTGTCCTGTTTTATTTTCTGTTATGTTTTTCTGTTAGGTATATGTTCGACTATGTTTTCTGTTATTTTTCTGTTACGTGTTCTGTTATGTTTTCAAATGCCTTCTGTTATGTTCAAAAATACCTAACTGTGAAAGAGCGGAGTCTCCTAATACATGCTTTTTATTTGCTTAAAAGGAGGCTCCAATCATCAACTTGTTGTTACTATCTATGGTTACTGAATAAATAATTTTTAATTTTTTAATTTTTTTTTTAATCCCATCTTCTTCTAATCTCTTTAATTCTTCTTTCAGCATTGATCGTAGAGCTACTGGGACACAACGAGCCTTTTGGATGTCTGGTGAAACTGTTTCATCAATTTCCAGATTAACTTCACCCGAGAAACTTCCCCTTCCTTCAAAAACAGAACTATATTTATTGATAATAGTCTGTGTCTCCTGTGATTGTGAAAAACTTGTTGCATTGCATTGTACTTCCTTGCAGAACTTAACCAGACCCATGCGGGTACAAGCCTGGCAGGATAAGAGTGGGATGTGTTTAGTTTGTACTATTTGAAATGTAATGGTGTGTTTTTTTTTTATGACCTGATATGTTGGTCCTTAAAATTAAATCTATTTCCCCATGTACAATAATATTATTTCCTCCAAAACCAAAAAGGATTTTCTTTGAGGTTCGCATTTTTTGCTGTAAATAACTTTCACCCAACATGTCCCTAACATTCTGGTAACCAATTAGTGATTCATCAGCGGCTGTATCGAGTAAGCATTTTGTGGTTTTCCATTTTTTCTTAGACAAGTATTAAAGTGTGCACTCAGCTAAATTCTTATTAGTTTTTTCAACAATCTTGTTTATAACATATTCAGTGTCTGAGTCAAGGCTGCTATTTTGCTCTTCCGTTTTATTATCCATCACTAGGTACCTTAACTTGTCTCTTTTTCTTACATGCTTTCTCCAAATGGTTTTTTCCTTGACAGTTCTCACATTGCTTACCCCAAGCGGGACATATTTCTTTCTTAAATACCCGCCCGATCGCACCTTTGTGACTATAGTACCAATCCGCTCCGTAGGCTGAAGCGCCAAATTGTGACTATAGTCACAATTGTACTTTCTCGTTCCATGGCGTCGTAATATATCTGTTCCCTTCTATCCCATGAAGTTTCAATCCTTTTTCTCTTTTCTACTCGTTATTTTATTAAATTCTGCATGATAAAAACACGACAACACTTTACCTTTATGGTCAATTCGATTTAAAAAAAAAAGTTGAATGTCAGTCTTTGAAATCCGATGAATGACGCGCGCGGTTGACGGATGCTCGAGTGTATTTTCAAGTAATTTATTAGTTTTAAGTGAGTGTTATTGAATAAAATAGTGATTAAGTGGTTAATTATAATACAGTGTATGTGTGTGCAACCGGATTTTAACCTAAATGTAAGTATATTTTAACTTCTGAGAGGTTTTACGGGTGCTTGTAACGGTGTTAGAATTTTGTCAGAATGCTTTCGTAATATAAGAAATTTTAAGACCAGTTCCGTATCCAAAGTAATAGTTATCACATTGGATATTTACTAGACAATAGTTTTCAGCAAAAACATATACAGAAGATAGTAAATTAAAGTTAAGATTTTAAGTTTCGTTAACCCTTTAGCTCGCAACGTTGAGCCGGCTCAACGTTCACTTCAAAAAAATATTGCTCAAAAATTTGTAACTTTTTATAAGATTTTATTTAATGCTTACAACCAATAACTAAACTCAATTGAATAAAAATATAATTTGACATTTGTGAACGTATTTTACGTCAGTAATGTGCAAAATGGCGTCACGGTTGCAGCGACTCCGCGGATCGCATTTAATTTAATTTTATATAAAATATTAATACGAGTTTTTCTGTTAGTGGGACACCGGCATTCCATTTTTAGTAAGCCATTTCATTATTATGTTTACAAATAACTTCATTGTACTGAGTAACTTACGAGCACAGCGTTCATAAAGTGATACGTTGAGCATTCTCAACGTTGCGACGTAATCAGTGAAGTACTTCGTAAGATGTATGTTGAGCATGTTCAACATTGCGACTGTACTAGCGAATAACTTAGCATGTATTTATTAACTATTTATTATATATATTGATGTTTTGTCATGCTTTGGGTGTGGTTTTGCATGTTTTTTTTTTTGCTTGCTTCAGTTTAAGCCAATATCGCAAAAAACAAAACAGGATAAATTATGGCACTAGTACCTCCAGAGAATTCTCTATCAGATAGTAGCAGTACTACAAACGCCAATATCTGATGGATTACGACGATGAAGTTATATTTAATTGAAGACAAGACGAAAGAACGTGGAAACTCTGATTGGAGCACCCAATGTAGGTCATGCCCTTCTTCACTGAACGACTTGCACCTTGATAGGTCTGGAAATGAGCCTCGCCTCAACGCAGTTCAAGTTCAACAAAGCCTGCGTGACGAACGCAAAGTGGCCACAAGTTCAGATATCGTGAAAACGAGACTTGCTGAATGGAATCTGTCTCCAAAGAGAGCTGCAATAGGCCCAGCTTTAACGGTAGCCCATCGTCGATCACGACTTGAACTTGCTCGAGAGAATAGGGATTGGACGTTAGAGTAGTGGGGTAATGTACTCTGTAATGATGAGACCAGGGTGAGTCTACATTTAAGTGGTAGACGTCAGAGAGTATATCGTCACCCTGGAGAACGTTATTCACAGTGTTGCATCGAGGAAACTGTTGCTTTGCTGAGGCGTTGCTGAGGAGGATCGGTAATGGGGCGGTATCTCGATAACCGCACGTACTGCGTTGGTTTTCATGGAACTGACAGGCCGTACTCGTAGATTGACTTTTCATCGCTACATTACGATAATCCTCGCAGACTATGTGGTACCTTAGATAGGATATATCGGGTATACTATGCAGTTCATGCATGATAACACACGCCCTTATGTTGCTCATGTGATAACCCAGTATCTACGCGACATCAACTTTCGTGCGATGGACTGGCCAGCTCGAAGCCCGGACCTTAATACGATAGAACACTTAGGTATGGAATGACCTAAAACAGGTCAGGTTGGAGCCCGAATACCTGCTGTAACAAGGCTTCCAAAGCTGCGAATCGCAATTGAATAGGAGTGGAGTGGTCTGTCTACTTGTCACCGTCGTCCGTATCTCCTGAACCGTGATAGTTAAACGGTTGAAATTTTCACAGATTATGTATTTCAGTTGCCTCTATAACAGCAATTTCTAAAAGACAGAATAAAATAAATATTTAAAGGGGCTCCCATACAATAAACGTGGAATTTTTTGCCAAATTATAGATAATGGTACGGAACCCTTCGTCCGCGAGTCCGACTCGCACTTGTTATAAATACATAATGAGTGATTGTCCTTTTAATGTCTTTTTCAATTGTATTTTTTTATAATGAATGCATGATAACTGTAAATAAGTGTTTATTTTATAAAAATCTTAAAAACCTACATATATCGCAACGTTGAAAATACTCAACGTTCATTTTACTACCTAATTTTCTCAATACTTCGCAATGTTGAGTATTCTTAACGTATGTTTTTCCAAAAGTTACACATACTAGATTTTTTATTTTATTTTTTTGTACATGTATACACTGTTTACATACATATAAACCAAAAGAAAACTCAAAAATATAAATTTTGTATCCTTGCGACTTAAAGGGTTAAACCTAACCTAGAAAAAAAACAAATGGCGGCCCGCGAAGTTCAAAAGTATATTTAAAAAAAATTAATTAAAATTGATTAGATTTAATTAAAAAGAGTATTTCTTGGTTAGGTGGTCGTCATAGGGGCGGTTCTTGTAGAAAACAATAACATCGTATGTATTTTGTTTACTCGAAATTCACAAAAAAAATAAACAAAAAATGTCGAGTGCAATTTTTTCATTTAATTAATTAATTAATTAATTCCATATTTTACTGTATTGTATAAAGGTCTATCAGCATAATACTTACATGTAAGTTACATAATTAAATTATCTTTCAGATAGTAGCAATATTTTTAATTTACGTGAAATAGTATAGTTGTAATAAATTATTTAATTTAAGTGATTAAATTAATCACCGTCGGCAATAAATCCTGGTTGGCTAATAGCTGTAAATTAATATTTTTGTACTATATTTTTTTAATTTTTTTTTTATCGTACGTAAATAGAACCCTTCCAGCATTAAAACACATAAAATATATATGGTATCCATTTACTTTTCGAAATAATAATTTTTAAAGTTCACATAATGTTTTTTGTCAACCCTAGTCAATGTTTACCAATTAATATAATAAATTTGAGACGAAATGTCAACAAACACTTGACACCACTTGAAAGGGTCTCTCATAAGCTTGAACAAAAACATTACTTCGAAGCGTCTATTGTTTATAACACGTCAACAAAAAAATAAGATAAGAGCCCGGACGCACGGCGTGCGCCGGCGCACTCAAGGTCGCGCGCGCTCGACATCAGTATTGCATTTTTTTGATTGCGAGTCGCATCAAAGCGGATGATAATTTGCACAAAACTTGCATTTCCTTTTTGTACTTGCATTTTTGTCTTCAATTTTCTTTATTTCTGAAGTTGCTGGTATCGACAAATCTTTCATGTGTCTTTCAGTAGCCTCTGCCGCACGGCATAAATTGACTGCTTCTGATAAAGTTAGGTTATCTTTTTTCAATAGCTCTTTCTTTGTTTTCATATTGATTATTCCTAAAACAATTTTGTCCCGTAACATTTCATCTCTGAAAGTTGTATAGTCGCAGTCTTCAATCAGTTTTGTAGGTCTGCATAGAAAACCTCAAACACTTCGTATTTTTGCTGCATTCTACTTAAGAAGATGTATCTGTTGTAGATTATGTTTTTTTTAGGGAGCATTTTTGTAGATATAATCTGTAATATTTCCTTGCATGTTTTATTCGTTTTGTCGGTGTCTGTGAGACCGAAATTTCCATATTTTTTTAAAGCTTCTCCGCCTATGGCGCTGAACAGCACGCTGATTTTCCTTATTTCTTGTTCTGCCGACCACTCATCCATCTGAGTTGCTGAACAATAGTTAGTCCATGCCGATACGAAAGTTTTATAGGCATCTTGCGGGTCTATTTCAGTGTTAAGGCGACATTAGCTGCCCGCGACCTTGAGCGCGCGTCTAACTCATCGCCTAAACAAATAAGGTTGAAAATGGCGATGCGTTTGATGCTCGTGACTGCCAAAATGAACGATAGTTCGCAGATTTAATTTATTAAAAAAAAAATACGCTGTAATGTTAAAATATTTTTACATATGTCTTTAGTTGGTTAAATTTCCTTTCTGATAGTAAAAAAAAAAATAACAGTTGTCACTCAAAATATTGAGCATTTCGAGACGAAAAAGTTTTTTCGTGTGATTTTGTGATTTTTTTTTTCGAGGTTCTTGATTGCTTTTAGAAAATATTTTTGCATAAGTCTTTTACCTATACATTTGACTATACACTGTATTTTTTTTGGAATTGTAATAAGTAGCAATACGGCTAACTCTGCGACGAAAAACAGGTCGTTTTTACGGTGCCCCTTTGACTGCGCCTTAATAGGCGTTGGCCATGGCACGTTGACGTTAGCGCTCTGCGGAAGTGCATTTTGTGAGAGTCTCGCGATTTCTTCTTGCATCGACCTCAAAAGCACTGTTTGTTGCTGAATGATACTTAAAATCGAAGGATCTTCCATTCAAGTCAGCCATTTTGAACACCCCTACTTTAGACTGGAATAAATGTTATAATAACTGGTTTGAGCGAATGGAAAAGTGTATTAAGCTACGTGGTGAATACTTTGAAAAACAATAAAAAGTACTATAGGGTTCTAGTTGTGTTTCTTTCTTCAAACGACAAAACTTAAAAGGCATCCTACGTACCCCACACAAAGGACATCGCACGAAATGTGTACTTACTGGAGACAACAAAAAAAATTACTTTAGCACTTTGTCGGCGTAACTCATTTGTATTTATGCCAAATTACAGCTTTCTAGTACTAGGGTCTTTGAGATATAGTGTGGACGGACAGACAGACGGACATGGCGAAACTATTATAGGCATAATAAGGGTTCCATATTGGCTACGGAACCCTAAAAATGGACTTATGTGTCTAGACTCTAGCAACAGTTGTGTATATAACAAAATGTTTTGGAAGAAAATATAATAAGTGTAGGTATTTACTAACCGGAAGACATGTAAAATATATAATAATTAATTACTCTTGTAGATTTAAGTGTTAATCCAAGGCTATGGTCTGTCTGCATTTATTCAAATTGCCGTAAGTCAGTTATTTGGTAGCTAGTAATTGCGAACAAAAACTTTCAAGATGTTATGATAGGTATTACCTATCTTAAAAAAGTTCAACCATGTACATGACATAACATGACTTTGTAAGTAACTAGGTAGGTGCGACGTTCGTGAGGGAGCCTACATTATTATTTTTCAGGTCTAATTTTAAAGGAGAATGTTCAGACTCGCCCTGTCCACATGTGGTATTTCGCTGGGTCTACCTTTTTTAGCAGATTTTTTATACCCGAATTTTGTTTTGCATAACAGTGGATGGCAGAAACTTCATTTCGCAGAAAATCATTTGGCATAAATTCAAGACGCATAATTTTTTAAGTCAGAATCATCTCTGAGCATAAACTTCATTTCCAGAACCATCATTTCGAATCAAATCAAATCATTTATTTTTGCTGAATACACTGTTACAATGGTGTTATAAGAATTACATGTTTCAAGTGATTCTACCGTAAGGCATGCAAAATTTATACAGTCATAAGTAGTTATTCATCAACTAATCAAAATAGACATTGGAATAAATAAAATTAGATGAAATAAGCAGGATATAGTTATTACAAGTTAAAGCCATATTGGAGAATAAATAAATTAATAAATAATAATAAAAAATAGATTAAGTATTTCAATGTCAATGTCAAAATTAGTTAATTTAATAAGAGATACATGCATAATTCATTGAACAATTGATTTTACTTGATGTCACTGTGAGGTCTTTAGGTTGGCAAAATTATCATTGAGGAAGTCATTCAAGTTATAGTAGCATTTATTAACCAGAATTTTTTTTAGAGTTTTCTTAAATAGGGCCGTATTCATTCCCCTTATTTCTTTAGGTAATTTATTAAAGATTACGGGAGCCATATGGAACACACTCTTGTACATTAAAGAGGTACATGTTCGGGGTACATAGAGGCGTAGTGCGTCCCGTTGTTGCCTATTATTTATTTCTGATGCTAATTTAAATAGGTTTTTATTAGTTTTCACAAATAATGAGACCTCATAAATATACAGACTTGGGAGAGTCAGAATCTTATACTCCTGGAAAAACGGTTTACAGGTTTCGACCATTTGAAGCCCAAACATAGCCCTTAAGCATCGTTTTTGTGCTTTAAAAATTATGTCAATATCCGTCGAATTTCCCCAGAAAATTACACCATACCTCAGAACTGAAGCAACCAAACCATGATAAGCCGCTAACAACGTATTTACATTTGATACCTTTTTAAGTTCATGTAGGGCATATACTGATTTATTCAATCTTTTGCACAAATTTTCAATCTGGGATTTCCAATTTAACTTATTATCGAGAGTAAGCCCAAGAAATTTTGTTAATAGGACTTCAGCTACAGGTTCACCCTTATAGTTAATCTTAGGTGTACCTGCATTTATACGCTGACTAAAATGCATTATTTTTGTTTTCCCAATGTTCGCCTTCAGATTGTTACTATCTAACCATTGAATGATTGCATTTAGGCTACTGTTTATATCATGCTCGTAGATGTTCTGTCATTACACTTAATTGCAACGGTGCTGTCGTCAGCAAAGAGTGTCATTGGGTTTGAACTCGCGTTCGGAAGGTCATTAATGTATATAATGAAAAGTAGTGAGCTCAATACGCCTCCTTGTGGGACACCGTACTGAATTTCACGCCCCCTTGATAAATATGTCTCCTCCATCTTCGTTCTACTATTAATTCTATTAATTTGTGTATATTGAGTGCGGTTCTTGAGGTACGTTTCTATTAATTTTAGAACGTTGCCCCATATGCCATATAACTCGAGCTTATAAAGTAAAACGTCATGCTTGACGTGATCGAAAGCCTGTGTCATGTCCATGAAAATGCCGCAGATCGGTATTCGCTTGTCGACATTAGACATTATGATTTCCAAGAACTCATATATAGCAAGGTTGATACTTTTATCTTGTCTGAATCCTTTTTGTTCCTTAGCTAAGATGTTATGGGTTTCAAAGTATTTAGTCAGCTCACTATAAATGTATTTTTCAAAATTTTTTGAGACGACTGACAGTAAGGCAATAGGTCTATAATTAATCATACTTTCTTTACTCTCTTTTTTATGTATAGGTTTTATAATTGCTACTTTTAATTTTTCTGGGTATATACCAGTTTCAATAGACAGGTTTAAAATGTAACTCAGGGGTCGCGAAATACATTCCGTTACTAGCTTGATGACTTTTTCTTTTCGGTGGTTCACACCGAGTTCAATAATACCATAAAAACTAAAACTAAATCTATTTGCCCTAAGTTTATGTTCAGTGACTGGGCAACAAAGGGCATTAGGAAAAGTAGGGAGCGATTGTTTTAGCTGTACGGTCTTAAGCCTTACATTAACTCTGAAACTTTTAATAAATATGTTGCAACTTACTCTAAAATCTTCAAAAACGCTTGCAAAGTAGCTAAAGCCTTATTCATTAGCAACAAGATTAAATCCGCCGATATAATAAAATAAAGACGGTTTGGAAAATTATCAATAGTGAAACGAATAGAAATAGAAATAATAATAATGATATCACTCTAGAGACCTCACGTGGCCTTTTAAATTCTAAAAACGAAGTTGCTCAAGAATTTGTAGATTTCTTCACTAGTATCCCACTTAAGACTACTGAAACCTTAAATTCATCACCCTTGCTTTCTATTGAGTTACTTAGAGCGAACGTTTCAGCCTGCCCGGTTGAGTTTCAATTTAAACATATAAACCCCATAGCAGTCATTAAAGCTTTTAAGGAAATTAAAGTAAAATTAACCGAAGATCTATGGGGACTGTCGATTAAAGTTTGTCAAGCTATTATTGAGACTGTAGCTCCGTATTTAGCCTTAATATTTAATTTGTGTGTGGACCAGGGAGTCTTCCCGGACCTTATGAAATACAGCAAGGTAATACCACTTTTCAAATCCGGTGACAGTAAAGACACTAATAACTATAGACCCGTATCCGTTTTGCCAGTTTTCAGCAAGGTGTTTGAAAAGGTAATGCTTAATCAAATGCTCATCCACTTTAACACCAATAAAATCTTACATGAGAAACAGTATGGTTTCACCAAAGGACGTTGTACGACTGACGCCGGTGTCACCTTATTAAAACATATATTTACTGCTTGGGAAGAGTCACAAGATGCCATAGGGATCTTCTGTGACCTCTCGAAAGCATTTGATTGCGTCAACCACGAAACCCTTCTCAAAAAGCTTGAACATTACGGTTTAGGGAAACTTGCGCTCAGTTTAATGAAATCGTATTTAAACGATAGACATCAGCAAGTACAAATAAATGGTGTCAATTCAACGGGTTTAAAAGTAAGTATGGGTGTGCCACAAGGTTCGATATTAGGTCCCTTTCTCTTTTTAGTCTATATTAATGATCTACCCCATTTATTTAAAAACCAACCTGAAATGGTATTGTTTGCCGACGATACTTCTTTAATATTTAAGGTAAACAGACGTGCCGCAAATCTTGATGTCGTAAATAACGCCCTACTGCAGGTTCATAATTGGTTCACTGTCAATAATTTGGTCTTGAATGGGAAAAAAACGAAGTGCATAAGATTTGCTCTACCAAATGTCAAAAGTACTGATTGTGGCATAGTATTGAATCAAGAGACACTAGAATTTGTCGATGAAACTGTTTTCTTGGGGATAACGATTGACTCGAGGCTACAGTGGGGTCCGCATTTAACATCTCTTGCAGGACGGCTGAGTTCAGCAGCATATGCTGTTAGAAAAATCCGCCAATTTACTGACGTAGATACCGCGAGACTTGTCTATTTTAGCTATTTTCATAGTGTTATGTCATACGGTATTTTACTATGGGGACGGGCTGCAGACATCGAGTCTATATTTATTCTGCAGAAAAGAGCTATTAGAGCCATATATGGTCTACGAAGGCGCGATTCTCTGAGAGAGCTGTTTAAGAAATTAACATCATGACAGTACCTTGTCAATACATCTATGAAAACATCATGTACGTTAGGAAAAATCTGCATTTGTTTAGTAAAAGAGGTGATAGACACCACTATAATACGAGAAATAGGGACCAACTAGTTCAGCCAGGTTTCAGGCTAGCTAAAGTAGACTCATCTTTCATGGGGTACTGTTTAAAATGTTACAATAAAATACCCCCTCACATTCTTCAACTGAGTGAGACGAAATTTAAAACTTGTGTAAAACGCACACTATGTAGGCAAACATACTATAAGTTGGGGGATTACATTGATGATAAAAATGCTTGGCTCAATAATGCTTGTCCTGCTCCACAACCTTAGGGGCAAATAAATCGACTATCATGTGAAGTTAGTGTAGAGGCTGCAGAAGATTGTAAAAAAAAAATATCTTTGCATTGTATAGATTCAATGTCTTAATATTGTATAATTGCATGGCACATGTGTGAGTACTATGTACTATAAAGCCACTTTTTACATTTAGTTATATTTTAGTGACGTTACCCCCCTGGTAGCTGGGAGTATGTCATGCTCACTCAAATGTCTCGCTGATGGTGGCGGGTGTGTCGGATCATTTAGTTCCCTTCAAAATGGTTGAGTTAGATGGTGCTGATCCATGCGTCATGTTCGTGAATGGGCGCTGTCAGTGGAGACTGGTCATCTCTTAGCTGCCATGGTTTATATATTTTTCTTTGATTTGTTTTTTATATCTTTTTACTCTGGACGCTCTTAACTTGCACGTCTTGCTACATAGTTCTCACATAATATACCATCTCAACATGAATGATATAATGTACCAAGATTTTGTAACAAATTCTGTTTTAAAAAGAGTGTCCATGGAGTTTCTTGCCCGTTCTTCTTCATGAGATTCCAGTTCTTAATTATACATAAGTTTCTCACTTGACATTTTAACAATTGTGCGGTGTGGTCAGACAGTGCTAGTTCAATTACTTCTGATTTACATGCTTTCCCAAAGTTATGGGCAAAATTGTCAATACATGTTTTACTTATATGTCTGGTAGGTTCTTTCAATTGTAATTTTAGATTATAATTTAATAGTAAACATTCAAATTCGTTTGTCAACTTACACTTATTTAGAATATTAATATTAAAATCTCCAGCTATAACAATCTTATGTTTGTGATAGTGTTTATAGAGTAAGGTTAGAATATTGTTCAGTCTATCAAAAAATATATCAATATTACTAGCTAGGGGTACTCTATACACACAGACAATAACAATTTTGTAGTCCGTCAGCTCAATAGCACTACACTCAAAATTTCGCCGAAAATTCATAATCAGAATCGTCTTTTGGCACGCATTTCATTTCATACATACGTGTGACATGCAATAATAATAATTATTAATTATTATTATCAGCTCACCCCGGCTAAATTTTCTAACTGAGAACATTAAATGCAGGTATGTCAAAAATAATAATAATTATTATTATTATTATTACCTTTATTTATTTTCATCCATATTTTTTTCATTTTTAAATATTTAATACAGGACTTATAAAAAAACATTTAAAAAATAGTTGTCCATCGGTGACGTGAGCAGGGTCCAAGCAACCGGTGGTTAGGGCTCCAGAGACAGGAACCTCCTCACAATGCGAGCCGTATCAAGGAGTACTGCCTTCTGAATCAGGCTCTTGATCCAACCGCCAAGTGAGAGTTTGGACAGGTGGTCGTCCATACTCTTGGCTATAAGGCCATTGGCCGTTACTACTATCGGCACAATGATAGCCGAGCCCACATGCCACATATCGACAACCTCGTGTGCTAAATCCAGATATTTAATTTGTTTCTCTTTCTCAGCTTTCACGAGGTTCTCGTCATGCGGAATGGTAACATCGATTATCATTGCGCGGCGCGCTGATCGGTCCATCACCACTATATCAGGCTTATTGGCAACAATAGTCCTGTCAGTGATGATAGACTGATCCCAGTACAACGTTACATGGTCTTTTTCAAGAACTGGGTCGGGCACATACTTGTAGTACGGTACCTCTGACTCCACAAGTTTATATTTCAAGGCAAGTTGCTGGTGAATAATCCTGGCTACTTGATTGTACCTGTGCAAGTACTTGCCGTTAGCTAGACGAGAACAACCAGAAATAATATGTCTGATGGACTGTCCCGGACGATGGCATGCCCGACACACGTCAACCGTCCCATCCTTCATAATATATTTCCGGTAGTTGTTCGTCAACATAACTTCGTCCATAATTGCACAGACAAAACCTTCAGTTTACCCAAAGAGGTCGCCGAAACGTAACCAGGACACGGACGCTTGAAAATCTACATCGGGCCCATGAAGAGCCCGGTAGAAACGCCCGTGAAGCTCCTTGCTTTGCCATACTTCCTTGCGGTCATCAGCAGTAAGCACCACAGGTTTGCGCCAGTTCTCGTTAAAAAAAATCAAAATCAAAATTCATTTATTCAAACTAGGCTGATAATCAGCACTTTTCGAAGGTCAAAATTTACTTTACTTTACTTTACTACAGTGAAATTTGGCTAACTGGGTGTTGGCAACACCAACAAAAGTTTTATTAATATTTGGGTTTGGCAACATTGAAAAAGGAGTTTTTGTCTTCGATTCCGTTTCCTCGGTGTGCGCGTCCGTACCTATTATAACCTAGTAGTGATTAAATCTATAAAATATAGTAATAGTAATAGTGCCTAATCATCATCATCATCATCATTTCAGCCAAAAGACGTCCACTGCTGAACATAGGCCTCCCCCAGGCGTCGCCACATTGACCGGTCCCGTGCGTCTCTCATCCAGCGGTTTCCTGCAACCTTGACCAGGTCATCGGTCCACCTAGTGGGAGGCCTTCCAGCGCAACGTCTTCCGGTTCGCGGTCGCCATTCCAGAACTTTTCGGCCCCATCGGCCATCCGTTCTGCGAGCAATGTGCCCTGCCCATTGCCACTTAAGTCTGGCGATTCTTCGGGCTACGTCGGTAACCTTGGTTCTCAAGCGGATGTCCTCATTTCTGATTCGATCACGCAAGGAAACTCCGAGCATAGCCCTCTCCATTGCCCTTTGGGTGACTTTGAGCTTTCTGATGAGGCCCATTGTGAGCGACCACGTTTCGGTCCCGTATGTAATCACTGGCAACACACATTGGTCATAGACTTTCGTCTTGAGACACTGGGGTAAGTTGGACGAGAAGATACCGCGCAACTTCCCGAACGCTGCCCAGCCGAGTCGGATTCGACGATTGACCTCTTTCTCGAAGTTAGATCTACCCAACTGGACCGTTTGTCCCAGGTAGACATAATCGTCCACAACTTCGAGCGTAGAGTTTCCGATCTTGATAGGAGTGGGTGTTATACGAACATTCAACATAACCTTGGTTTTGTCCATGTTCATTTTAAGACCCACTCTTTCGGAAGCTCTACTGAGGTCATCGAGCATTGCACTGAGGTCTTCCATGGTCTCAGCCATGACCACTATATCGTCGGCAAACCGAAGGTGAGTGATGTACTCGCCGTTGACGTTGATGCCAAGTCCTCTCCAATCCAGAACCTTGAAGATATCCTCCAATGCAGCGGTGAACAGTTTCGGAGATATGACGTCTCCCTGTCTCACACCGCGCTGCAGAAGGATAGGTTCCGAGGTCTGGTCCTGAAGTCGGACTGACATGGTGGCGTTTTTGTACAAACACTTCAACACCTCGATGTACCGGTAGTCGATTTGGCACCGTTGGAGAGACTGCAGCACAGCCCAAGTCTCGATCGAATCGAAGGCTTTCTCGTAGTCCACAAACGCTAAACAGAGAGGCAGGTTATACTCTTCGGTCTTCTGTATAACCTGCCGCAGCGTATGTATGTGGTCTACGGTACTGAAGCCTTTTCGGAATCCGGCTTGTTCGGGAGGTTGGAAATCGTCAAACCTGCGTGCGAGACGATTCGTGATGACTCTTGAAAACAACTTGTAGACATGGCTTAGAAGTGAGATGGGCCTATAGTTCTTCAACCGGGCATTGTCACCCTTTTTGAAGAAGAGCACCACCACACCCCTGCACCAAGCCTGTGGCGTTTTCCCCTCGAGTATGACGGAATCAAACAGCTTCTGTAGGGCCTTAAGGACCGGTTTTCCACCCGCCTTCAGAAGTTCGGCCGTAATTCCGTCATCACCCGGCGCCTTGTTGTTTTTAAGCTGTTTCAGAGCCATCCTAATCTCGTACAGGCTGACATCCGGGATGTCTTCGGTATAGTGTCGGGTCAATCTAGCTCTGGGGTCTTTCGCTAGATTTTCGACGGGTTGATTAGTTGACGTGTACAGCTGCCCATAAAAACTCTCGATCTCCCTCAGAATTTCCGGTTTGGCGGAGACGATCCTGCCATCGTCGGTCTTCAGTTTCGTGAGCTGGCTTTGCCCAATAGCCAGATCTCTTGCAAATACCTTGGAGCCTTTGTTCCTTTCAATTGCGTCTTTAATACGCTCGGTATTAAAGCGGCGGAGGTCGCTCTTCAAGGATTTGGAGATCTGTCTATTGAGCTGCCGGTATTGCCGAGCTTCGTCTGAAGACTGCAGGATCATCTCACGCCGCTCCTTCATGAGCCTGAGAGTGTGATCTGAGAGTTTCTTGATCTTGTTTGTACGACGTATCTTAAAATATTTAGACCCAGTCGTATGGACAGTTTCCACGAACCCGTCGTTGTAATCGTCCACTGAGCTTCCTAGACATTCGAAGCGATTCTGAAGTTCAAGTTGAAAGCTCTCGGGGTTTTGGATTTGGATCTGTGCTGGACGGAGCGTAGACTTCATCAGTCGCGACCTTTCTAGCTTTATATTGATGTTCAATGTGCCTCTTACCATGCGGTGATCGCTTCCGGTTTTCACCGAATTGATCACAGAGACATCATTGAACATTTGCTTGTTGGTAGACATGATGAAGTCAATCTCATTTTTAGTCGCACCATCGGGGCTCTGCCAGGTCCACTTCCTGTGCTCACGTTTTTTGAAGAAGGAGTTCATCATAAAGAGGCCCTCCTTCTCCATAAAACTGGCCAGTTGGTGACCCCGGTGGTTCCGAAGTCCAATCCCAAATTGCCCCACTTGCAGCTCATCCTCGCTTCGTTTGCCCAGTTTCGCGTTGAAGTCCCCCATGACAACGGTGAAGTAAGTTCTGAAACCATGCATGGCTTTAGAAATATCCTCATACATGGTTTCTACTTCATCGTCGGGGTATGCCGAGGTCGGCGCGTAGACCTGTATGACCTTCAGCGAATATCTTGCAGATATTCTGAGTATAAGGTACGCCACCCTGTTCGACACACTCTCGATCTTCACCACGTTATTCACGAGAGACTTGTGGACGATAAACCCAACACCACCCTGTGACTGCCGGTCTCCCTCTCGGAAGTAGAGCAGGTTGCCGGATTTCAGGATTATCGTGTCCTCTCCCTCTCTTCGGACTTCAGATAATCCGACAATACTCCATCGCAGCCTGCTTAATTCTTCCTCGAGTTCCGCCAGCTTCTCGTCGCCCCGGAGTGTGCGCGTATTGTATGTTACCAGGTCCAGTCGTCGGTATGTTTGGTAGCCGGATCCCGTCCGGAGATTCTTAGCACCCCTTGCCACGCCGTTGCCTCGACCGCTACCGTAGCCGAGGGTAGACGGGCTGCCGGGTACTAGGGGCCTGTTTGGTTTAACGCTCATCATTTTTGGGGGGGGTTTGCCATAATCGCCACGCTTGGCAGGCGGGTTGGCGATCGCAGTATGGTTGACAAAGACACAGAGAGTGCCTAATAAGTGATTTAAAATACAACTGTACTCTGTGTGTTGTGAGCAAATAAACTGTGCCCCTCAAGTATTTGACTATATCACTGTCTGAGGAAGACAAACCAGCACCTAGCTATCCCCGAGCTGCACATCAAGCTCCATACATTGGTCCTTCTCCCCGCGAATTCTTCGTCAGGCGGGCAACGAGTGCTTGGACAAAGGCGCAGCGATCTCCATTGCGAACTGCACGCGGCGCAATCCCACTGTGCGGCGTTTCATCCACACTGCAAGGGACAAAACATCACTACAAACGACGCGCACAGGCAATCTAGGCTACAAAAGTACAAGGCGGCTGCGATTTTTTTTTTTGGTTGGCCCGCGATACCCCTTCGGTGCTAGCTACAGCTGCTCAGCCTACGATAACGGAAGACGCAACAGGATTTTACAGAATAATTATAATAATAATTTAATAATTTTACTTAATCAACACTGGGACTTGGATAAGTGAGAAACTTCTATAACTTTACTGCCGGCTTAGTAGAGATGGGCTTAAACGTTAAAAAATAATAACACTGCTAAATGCTAATGCTAAAAATAATTAACACTTAAAATTAGCAGCTATTTTTAGCAACTGTTAAATTTAGTCACAGACAGATTTTTAACATAATTAATTCTCATTTCCTTCATATTTTTCACATACTTATGACTGTTAACTTTTTCTGTTGGCGTATATTTCTTTTTTTTCATGTCTGTTTTTTTTGTATTTGTAATTTTCTTCTAATCTTTTTTTATTTTATCCCGCGTAAACCTTCGTAACGAAGATCAGTCTTTATTTAACTCTCGTTAAATGTAATATTTCCGAATTCAGCAGTTAGCACTTAGCAGTGAGTTAACAACTTGCTCGCTAGTTGCTAAATAACTCGATAAGTTGAAACCAATTCAATAGAGACGGAACTTGTCACTGTCAGTTGTGACTGCTATTTAACAGCTTTATCAGAACTTATTTAACAGGTGTTGACAATATTAGCAGTGAGTTAAATCAACTCGCTCGCTAGTTGCTAAATAACTCGATACGTTGAAACCAATTCAATAGAGACGGAACTTGTCACTGTCAGTTGTGACTGCTATATTTAGCAGCTATATCAGAAATTATTTAACAGGTGTTGACACTAAAAAAATTTAGCAGTGTTAATTTAGCAGCTTATTAATTTAAGACCCATCCCTACGGCTTAGCATGAACACCGAAGAAACGGGTTTTATCTACGGAAGAATCGACAAAATGACAGATTGTAGACAGATTTCTATCGTCCATAACATGGCGATGTAGAAAGAAATGTTTCTATTCTTCAATCGACAAGAGTCTTCTATGTCGACTAATGCCGAGCATGGCGACAGTTTTTTCTTGACTTTTGACATTTGAGAGTAGAAATATTTCTTCTCAACAACTGTCAAATAGTCTACATCGCAAGGGACCTAGAGAAGTTTCTTCGTATCAATTTTAATTGATCATAATGAGATATTTTGATTTGAAAACATGTCGGAGTCCTACCGACGCCATATCTTCAGTTTTCATGCCGTGAAAAACGTAAGGAAGTGCAAAAGGAACACTACACGAGTGCTAACCGGGGCTTTCGCTCTACACAGATGAATACGAGTGCCTCGGGAATTACAAAATTACTCTAGAGATGTTGCAGTATTTGTGCCATGAGCTAAGTGATGAAGGTGTACCTGTTCTCGTTAAAGTAAGTACAATACAGTTTATGTACGCCCCCAAACTTGCTTGTAGATAGCAATACGCAACCTTACTAGTGAATCGTGTAATGGATTGTGTTCTCCAACCCTGAGGCGAGGATGGTAGGTAGATAGTGGCATCTGGCTACCACAGGAAATTCAGCCTCCCAAATAAATTGGGAGCCATTGACTGTACCCATTTAGGTACAATTGTTTCCACTGCCAAGGCACATCAAGCTAAATTTCAGAAATAGACTTTACCTCTGTTAATGTTCAGTATCATGTTGGTAAGAAAATGGAGAAGCAATTTTGATACATGAAACTGGATAAATAACATATTAAAATAAAAATCATTACAATGTTTAAATATGTAAGAGATTACAGCTAGGTAAGGGAGAAGTCTTATGCTTTTATATTGATGAACATAAAATCAATTAAAAACAAGAAATATAATCAATTCTATTACCTTTTTTTTTTTTTATTATAAATGGGCTTGCTCTTGACTTCAATCTTGCCCTAAGGGCAGAGATGATGTCGACGATGGAACGAGCTTACCCAGTAGAAGCCTGTTTACTCGCGATTACCTAATTAAATTAATTAATTACCTACTTCTAGATTGCAGAATACAATGTAAATGTCAATTTTCCAAGCAAGGGTTCATGACCAATTTATATTTAATGGTTCTATGGACAGAAATATGCAGGCTTATGATCCAGAATTAGGCAATATTATTTACTTGGTAATAGGTACCTATATTATATAGTACAAGGAGTAACAATACACAAAATAATAACAGTAATTATAATATTAGTTATTTATTAATAAGTTTCATATCAAATGAGTAACACAATATCTTAATTTTCCGGGGCTGATACATAAATATGTTCTTTTAAGAATAATCCTAGTTGTAATCTGAAACACAACATTAATGTATTGTTGATTTGCAGGAGATCCAGGTTTGTTTGGAGCTTTGGTTCATGACAACAATTAGAAATGCTTAGCATGGTATCGGTGTGCAGAAGATGTTGAGCTGAGCGGTATGTTCAAGTGGTATTGCCAAACGCACAATGTCATGGCTACCTCAAGGGTAATTGGTCGGTGTCTAGGCATTGACACAGGAGTCTCCACTATGCTCCTGAGAAGGCATCAGCGCTGGTGTATGCCTGCTGCACATTATATTATTATGACATACTTAATGCAACATTATTTTGTATAAATAAAAACTGAATATTTCTGATTGGTGTTGTCTCATTTTTCTTTCCACCAGAGTATTCCTCTCCCAAAGGTTTCAATACTGAAACAATAACAACAATTATGTTTACTTACATATTTTTAGAACAAAGCAGTGCCGAGTAATGCCTGTAACAACTGAATTATTATGTTGTTTTGAACATCACATAATATTTTCTTTCACAAATATATTTATTTAACACATAAAGTACAGAGGCACATTGCACATTATTACATAGATTAATATGATCGATATACACTTACTATTAGATGATTAAAACATTTCTTGTCTGCGCATCGGAAACACGAAACTCATTTCGTTCGTTGCGTGCTCGCAAACCTCTTCTTTGGCTAAGCAGCGTTTATTTTTGCATTGTCACAATGCACTAACATAACAAACTACATCTTTCCAATGTGTAATTATTGTTTTATTAATAAAAATAGTACACAAAGTTTGTCAACAATCAAAACTCAACGTCGCGTCGTCCGCGGTTCGACACAGATGAAAAATATATACGAGTAATACGTTTTGTTGTTGCTTTGAGTTACGTTCAAAGTGATTTTATAAATTATAGTTCTGTAAATTGTAAGTGGTTAATATTGTAAATAAAATGTAATTTTTCAATTCCATTCAAAAGGTTTAAAAATTCGTGCATGAGACATATTTTTTTGGTTAACTAAACGCAAAATTATCGTAGGCTTCATAAAATATCTACATCACTATCTACTTCTCCGTTGCTATGGAAATCATTCGTATGTCTATCTCTTGGAAGAAATACGAGTCTACGGGTTGCGCCATGCTCGGGAGGAAGACTTGTCAAGTAGAATAGAAAGAGCTTTGTCGATTCTTGGAAGAATAGAGATAGAAACGCCATGCTAAGGGGGCTGGAACTCATACTGAGACATGAGACAGATTTGGATATCTGAGACACATTTAACCAGGTTTCACTGTATTTACATTTTTATAAGACAGTCCCCCGCCCACCCATCGGCACTTTCTAGTGTTTAGCTGGAAAGAAGAAGTGGCGGAACAAACTCCCCAGCACACATCTGTCTGTTAGATAATTATCTTTTAACATTAGCCATTTGAGCCAGAAATTGTGCAGTCCGTCCGGACTACTCCGGACCTGGTGATTTCCAGTTCGGTAACGGACGAACTGCACTGGCTATATCTAGTGGTGTTATTAAGATAGTTTCCATTTCTGGAATAGGTTCACACACTCGCTCGACATCACGCAACCAGTCAGCCTCAGTATGACAGACGGGTACCGACCAGATGCTGCGTCTGAAATAGTCAGAATGAACTCGTAGCAGCATCATCCGGGTGACACACGTCCGTCATATTTTGCTCAGGTCGCTCCCAAGTTCGATATACCCACCTCTCATCGCTCTGGACATGCGATTCTGCGAGTAACGATCAACCCGCCGCTTATACCGCCGAATACGGTTGGCCCATGCATAAACCTTCTGCTTCAGGAAGTCGATGCGCTCCGTGACACGGGACATGTAATCTTGGGGACTGATTTCAGTTCCCGAAAATGCCCGCTTCACAAAGCGCATCACACGTGGTCGTGTAATAATTGCCCTCCCTGAAGGAGTATAGTTTGCCAATGAGCACCCTGGCCCCGTCGACACGACGCTCGATCCTGCGCTGCCAGGCCGGTACGGCTGGTTTTGGTCGACTAGCTAAGTCACAATTTGGGAATTTAACATTAGCCAGTTGACATGCCGCAACAGCCCCACAGTACAAGATCGAGTGTGCATCAACGAGGTCCTCGCTACTCTCGAATATATTCTTGAGTTGCGAGTCCAGGGCACACACCAACGCCCTATTTCGCTTATGCATGGGTAACCGTGGTAATCGGGGCCTAAGTTCGGTAGGAGTGGATCGATACTCGCGAAGCGCATCCTCCAGTGCGCTCCTCAATCGTTCGTTGCACTGGCTACTTACCGTGGCAACCCTATCATCTTCCTCTAGGTACAGCAACAGTATTGGACCGCGATGTGGTCGCGTCAATAATAGATGCTGGTACCGCAGTCTGTGCCTGAGTTTAGATGATACGGTTGCTTAGTACCTCTGAGCGCAGCCTATCAAGTGCGGCGTCGTCCAACATGTGATTGCGCTGGATGACGCGCACCTGATCCGACAGTCGTCGGCTTGACACGTTGACGGTTGGTTCAAGGTCCCGGAATAGAGACAGCATCCTAGCACGGTACGCAGTGAGGTTAGTGTAATACACTTCTGGACACATCTATTGGCCCACCTTGTATTTTCAGTTTCGTTTGGTCCTAGCTAAAATTTTATATTAGGTCGAGCAAAAAGTGTTTATGCAGTTTTGAACCTGGCACATTCACAATTTCATTCAATAGTCTTTTTTTGAATTTCGAACACAGAATTTAAAGAAACAAAAGACAATTTGGAGCCTGTTTGTTGATATCAAACAATCGAATATTATGAAAACTTGGTTTTATTGGTTTACTTGGATTTAATTCTTGAAAAAGTGATTGATATCTTTGGTTTTGCAACAAACATTACTTATTCTTAACATTATGGTGAGGTTCTATCAATAATCTATGGATACTTCACCTGAAGTCGCTGCCCAAGCTGTGGCACTTATTCAGGCCGGACACAGCCAAAGAAACGTGAGTGCTCAACTTAATTTAAGTCGATCTGCGGTCCGAAATGTTTATCGGAGGTACCTAGAGACTGGCGGCTTTATTCGTCGCCAAGGAAGGCCACGATCTCGGGTCACAACTGAAAGGCAGGATCGATTCATCGTGACGACCAGCTTGAGAAATCGTCACCTTACCTCCATTGAGATACAAAACCAACTTCGCGACTTCCACGGAGTATCTGTGAGCGCTCGAACTGTTCGGAGAAGGTTAAAAGAACGCGATATGGTACCACACAAGCCAGCTAATGGGCCCAAACTAACGCGAGCCCACCGAACAGCGCGCCTTCATTTCGCACGCAGTCATTTAAATTGGACACAGCAAGATTGGAGCCGTGTACTCTTTTCTGATGAGTCTAAAATTGTGTTACATGGCAATGATGGAAGGAAGAAGGTCTACCGACGTAAGGGAGAGCGTTTCGCACAATGCTGCTTTGAAGAGAGGGTTGCTTATGGCGGTGGCTCATGGACTGTCTGGGGCGGTATATCCGCGAGCGGCAAAACTCAACTTGAGGTTGTTACAGGACCACGGCTGCCAACATTAAATGCTGAAAGGTACATTCGTGAGTGCTTAGAACCTCACGTGATACCATAGGCGGACTATGTGGGCCCAAATTTCCTTTTTATGCATGATAATGCAAGAGCCCATGCGGCCGGCATCGTCAGGGAATATCTTCGGGATGTGAACATCACAGTTATGGACTGGCCAGCCAGAAGCCCAGACATGAACCCCATTGAGCACATGTGGGACGAGCTAAAAAGACGTGTTAGGGCTCGTCAGCCAGTTGCCCAGACGATGCAGGAGTTGAAAACTGCCATAGAAGAGGAATGGGAGATAATCCCTCAAAATTTCATAGAGCGGTTGATAAACTCTATGCCTGATCGTATGAGAGCTGTGGTAGATGCCCACGCGTTATTAAATTAAACCTTTATTTGATAAAACATGTTTTTTATTCAAAAATCAATTGCCTTTAACAAGGCGCATATCCGACTTGTTAGGCGTAGCTCCATGTCGTATGGTATTCTGAATTCAAATTTAAAACAATACGATCGAAAAAGATGGTAAAATGTACCAGGTTTAAAACTGCATCAACAGTTTTTGTTCAATCTAGCAATCATATTTCGGTAGGGGCCATCGAAACCTAAACTCGAAGGTGGGCCAATAGATGTGTCCAGAAGTGTATATGCGTGTATCCGAACGTAGTACAGACGTTTGTAAATGACAGTTCAACTACTTACTAATTTGGTACAGACTAGTTTTTATAATAATGATCTGGGTAACATGGTGGCGTCACTTGCCAACTCAGATATCGCTAGTTCAACTGTTTAGTTGGAGCTCTGTAATAAATTTAACTAATACATAATATTAATATTTATGGTGTGTTCCCGAACACTTGATGTTTTATTTCTAAGAATACTACGTTTTTTTTTTTTTTTTGTTCGGGAACACACCATATATTAATATTATGTATTAGTTAAATTTATTACAGAGCTCCAACTAAACAGTTGAACTAGCGATGTCTGAGTTGGCAAGTGACGCCACCATGTTACCCAGATCATTATTATAAAAACTAGTCTGTACCAAATTAGTAAGTAGTTGAACTGTCATTTACAAACGTCTGTACTACGTTCGGATACACGCATATATTACAGTTAGTTCCCCCCTCTGTAGACCCGTAGTATGCGCGCATGACGTTCTCATTTATTGTTCGAGTCCATTTCATGCGCTGCACACAACCACCGGTAGCGGGGATCCGGTTCGGAGCCAGTTGGCTCCTAGGCCCCAAACTGGTCGGCCTCTCCCCTGCCGACGCTCTGGAGACGGTGACGGTGTTCGTGATGTCGTCGGTGGAGAGAAATATTCGTCGCTTGAGCTCGACGCTACTGTCGCCGCCGGTGACGCAGGTGATCCGAGGTCCGGCGGTGGCGAGGCGGAGCTGAGCGACGAGTCCGGGGATGGTGGGCGTGCGCGTCGTCTAGCTGCAGCTGCTCTCGTAATCATCGTTTTTATTATTATTATTATTAATAATAATAATGACGTCACTCATACATGCAACGCATGTACTCCATGACGCGCGCTCGCTTCGCTCGCATATTAAATAACACTAATATCTTCTGTCCCCGAAGTGCCGGGCCTCCGCCGGCCTCCTTCGTCCATGCCGCCCGTAAAGGATACTTTCGCGAGACGGTCGTTGTACCTTATAAAAATCTACCAAATAAAATTATGCCATCTTAAAAGTATGCCATTGAAAATTCGGCTATTTAAACATTCTGCGAAATGAGTATTCTAATAAATAATTGTTCTGCCATAAACACATTCGTTCAAAGAAGAATATGCCAAGTGTGTTATGCCAAATAAATTTCGGAGCATCAAGTTTCTGCCAGATAGATGGTACCCGGAATGGAGATTTAACTATGGCACAAAATGGTTATTTTAATTGTGTTTTATTTTGCCACTTTTTTTCTCACTAAAATGCGATAGTGCACACAATAAACAATATTCATTTAAATTTTATAACTAGTTACAAACTTAACATTTTTTGTGAACTCACTCCGAGAACAATGAAATACAATTATCAATATCACAAGCTATGAGGTTAAGATTGCGGAGCGCCCGCGTCAGTGGCGCCTCGCCCAATAGATTGGTCCGCGCGCGCGGCACCGCCAGCAAGCGTGGCTGTCGACGTCGCCCCACGTACCTATCCGGAACACACAAACCTATCTGCTCTAAAATATCCGCATGATGTACCTTCCCTCTTAGTACCTACCTTGAATATGTACGAGGGGAGTGTGAGATGCCTCTTGACTCCCAGCTCGTTATACCCATCTATACCCAAAATAAATAAAGTTGGGTACCTACATGAGCGGATAAAATGGGTATACACTATACAATTTGAAGTACCTGACAAACTTATTTTGTACTTTCTCCAGCATGATCCTATATTTAGATTCATGTGGAGCCCAGATAATTGCGTTACATTCTAGTTGACTCCTAACCAAAGCATTTTATTAAAGCTATAACCGCTTTTATGTTGGTAAATTCACGTACCATAATGCGGAGCATAAACCCTAACCGCCTTATTACAAAACGTAGTTAAACCTGGTTTAACTTAGACCTGGTTTATCTCGCATGCTGTCACTTTCTTTTGTATATTATTGAAGTTAGACGTCATGCGAGATAAACCAAGTCTAAGTTAAACCAGGTTTAACTACGTTTTGTAATAAGGCGGTAAATGCCGGTACGCTTTTTTGCAGCAGCAAACGAAACGCGATCACGAAACGCCAGCTCAGTGTTGAATTACACCCTGAAATTCTATATAGGTATGGGATAGGAGCCCGCGCGCGAGAGAAAGTGATGGTTACACACTTTGGGGTGTTGAACTGCAAGAGGTTGTCCTTGCTCCACCACTCTGGCTATGTCTCTCTGAAGACTCTCGCAGTCATCCACTCCACTTATCTCTAGAAACTGAACTAACCCTCGTGAACTTGAGGTCATCAGCGAACAGCAAACACTTGTTGCCTTATTACAAAAGGTAGTTAAACCTGGTTTAACTTAGACCAGGGTTTATCTCGCATGCTGTCACTTTCTTTTGAATATTATTGAAGTGAGACGTCATGCGAGATAAACCAAGTCTAAGTTAAACCAGGTTTAACTACGTTTTGTAATAAGGCGGTTGGCGTCTTTTACAACTTCTGGCAGGACGGGCATTAATGACTAGAATGAACTGCAAAGGCCCAAAGTTACTGCCCTGACTCACCCCAGATCTGGTAAAATATGGCTCTGACTTGTGCCCCGCATATTCCACAAACTGTTGCCTATTTTTATTTTTATTTTTTATTTTATTTTTTATTTGGTTTACCAACAACTGTTACACTGGTTACAAGCATAAAAAAACAAGTAAAAACATATAAACAATAGTGCACAATCACTTAAAGGTAAACTCAGCATGCAAAACGAATCTGTACGTACAAAAGGAAAATATTAAAAGAAAACTACCTAAAATTATATCAGCTACTCTACTAGTATCTAAATTATCACAAGATCTTCAGAGTGTTAAACAAAGAGCACAGAAAAATAAATTAATTAATCCTTATCTAGGTTTTTCAAAGTCTTCACTTTTATACTGCAAAGTGAGTCAAAGTGCAAGTCGATTAGATCGCTAATTTCATTAATTGACTTGCTTAACCTCGCGACAGGGGAACTAGCGCCCAAAACTGTTCGTCGGAGTGGTGGACAGAGTGGCGTAATTGGTTTACGAGGAATCCTTGAAGGAACACGAAATTTAAAAGAATCTAGTATCTGTGGGCAGTCAATTTTATTGGCCATTGCTTTGCACGCAAACATTACGTCAATAAAGCGACGGCGTTTATCCAGTGAAATCATTTTAAAGTATCTCAACCGCTTGGTATATGAACGCGTATTTTTTGCTATTCCGCTGGTAAACGCCAGGTGCCACAGAAAGCGTTTTTGGATTCTCTCCAGACGCAATGAGTGCATAGCATAATGCGGTCGCCAGATCACACTACAATATTCCAACAAGCTTCGAATTAGACTATTGTACAGCATAATTTTAGTTTTAGGGCACCTAAACTGTTTGCAATGCCTTAAAACGAATCCAAGCATTCTAGAAGATTTCTTTATTATGCAATCTACATGAGGGATAAAAGTTAATTTAGAATCAAAAGTGACACCGAGGTCCTTAGTTGTGTTTAATTCTGCTATTTTGGTTTCATTTATGTAATAATCTTGTCTTACTAAATTATGTTTTCGTGTAAATTTGACATGATAGCATTTACTGGGATTTAACAGCATTGAATTGCATGCGCACCACTCGACAAGCCTATTGAGATCACTCTGCAAAAGTATAACATCATGTTGGGACTTAATAATTTTAACAAATTTCAAGTCGTCGGCGTACATAAATACCTTAGAATGTAAGAAACACCTTGGAATATCGTTTATAAAGAAATTAAACAAAACTGGGCCCAAATGAGAGCCTTGTGGAACTCCGGAAGAGATAAATCGGTTGCCAGACTGAAATCCGTTTATCACTACATAAAAAGATCTATCCATAAGATATGAGCTTAACCAAAAAAGCAATGATCCAGTAATACCATATGCTTGCAGCTTGTGAATCAGTATTTTATGTGAGACTTTGTCGAAAGCCTTACTAAAATCCGTGTAGATGACGTCGGCTTGGTGACCTGAATCAATTGCATCTGATAATAGCTCGGTAAACAGAAAAAGATTTGTATTTGTAGATCTAGCTTCCACAAAGCCGTGCTGCTCGTCGCTTAGATACAGTTTTAAATGTTTTTGAACAAATGGGCAGATCAGAGACTCAAAAATTTTAGCAAAACAGGACAAAATTGATATCGGTCTGTAGTTAGAGACTAAATCGTCCTTCTCAGATTTATGTATAGGTACAACCTTTGCCACCTTCCATCGTGATGGAAAGACCCCGGAGGTTAAGGATTTGTTGTAAATAAGTGATAACGGGGTGACCAATTCAGCTGCACACTCATAGATAAAAATTGGTGGTATCCCATCAGGCCCAGCCCCCTTATTGCAATCCAGACTTTTCAGTTTTTTGTATAGACTTTCACTGCTAACAGTAATGTTTGATAAACATAAGCTATGAATGTTAATGTTATTTAAAAAGTCAGGGTAGTTGCCATTGGTATCGTCTTGAACAGGGCTATAGACAGATGAAAAGTAAGATGCGAAAAATTCACATATTGTCGTGGGGTCAGATGATGTACTAGTACCATTTGTCATTGCAATGGGATAGGAGCTTGACCCACCTCTTTTAGTTTTAACGTAACTCCAGAAAAACTTAGGATTTTTCTTGAGTTCGTCTTCTAATTGCTTTATATAATCGCTGTAACAAAGTTTTGCAAGGTCATTACAGCGCTTAGTTATAATCTGCAGTTCAATTTTGTCTAGAGGGTTTTTATAAATATTGTGGCGTTTTCTGATCGTATTTTTGCAATTAAGTAATTTAATTAGAGCCCGATTGAACCATGGTGGAAATTTACTTTTTTTTGGCACTCGCTTAGTTATAAATTTTTCTATGCCTTTATGAATAACATCATAAAATATCTCCACCATTTCATTAACTCCCTGCTGTGCTTTAAATAACTCATCCCAGTCAATTTCACTCAGATATTTCCGAATCGGTATGTAACTCGTTTTTCGGAAATTAGGTCTACCGGTGGTAGTATTGTATGGGAGTTTAGCTTCCCTATTATGAGAAATCACAATATCGAGGGGTGGATGATGCTGGTCAATGTTAGTAATCGGATCCACACTTTGACTCACTCTACACAATGAATGGTTACACAGTATAAGATCTAGAATGCGATCTGAAGCATTACATACGTTGTTAAATTGATTGAGCCTATTAACACACGTGAAATCTATCAAAGTTTGACTTATATTGGACAGCTTAGGGCACGCATCAGAATCATTGACTATGCTCCAATCAATGTCACCAATATTGAAATCACCTGCGATACAAACATAAGATAAGTCTAACTGTTCAAACACTGCATTACATTTGTCCAAAAAATGTTCCAAATAAGAAATACGTACAGGTGGTGGCAGATATACAGAACAGAGAGCTACCCGACGTACAGATCGAGCCGCAGGTAGGTCTAAAATTACCCAAAGGTCTTCACAATTACTTTCAAATTGTTCGGCTCGTTTGGAATTAATTGATTTTTTTATGGCTATCAAAACACCTCCACCTTCTTTACTACTCTGTAGACAAGAACTTTTTCTGTCCCTTCTGTATACAATGTATCTGTCGTCGAACAGCTCACTGCTCAGTACGGTATCATTAAGCCAAGTCTCTGTTAAAATGATAACGTCATAGTTATTACAACATACATTACGAAAGATGTTATGCGTTTTTGTTCTGACGCCTCTACAATTCTGGTAATAAATTTGTAAACTATCGAATTTTGTTTTATATTTAAGTTACAGTTACATGTATTTTTATATTTAAATATGAAATATAAGTTTTCATATCAACTTATTTAGAGACTCAAGATTCTTAATGAGGATATGTGCCTATAACTACTTCTATAAAATACTTCGGGCTATAAAATAGTATTAGGATAATGTAGGTTTATTCGGAATAAGAACCTTTCAGTTCTTAAGATATATATCACACTCAATCTTGCTACATAACTAGTTCTCACATAATATACCATATCAACATGAATGATGTAATGTACCAAGATTATGTAACAATATTCTGATTTTTGCCCGTCCTTATCCATATAGATCTACGTTAAGGAACTGGCAACTACAGTACTTTCACAAGTTATTATGCCTTGTTATTGTGACTGTAGCGTAGGAGTGCAATACGTCGTTTCGGGAGTTGCTGCGTCGGGCTGCGCGGCGCCGGATGTTACCTGCGGCGAGGGCTGTGGGTGCGGGGGCGCGTGGCGGCGCGTTCCGTGGCGGTGGGTGCGCTGGGCTCCGGGTCGCGGGGCGGCGGCGGTTGCGCGTTGCGGAGTGCATTCGTTGTTCCGTGATTCGGAGTCTCGTGCATTCGTTGTTGCGGTGTGAGTTGCTGCGTGTTTTCGTGCTCGCAGTGTTCGTTGTTGCGGGTATTCGGTGGCGTGTGGTTCGGCGTGGTGGCTTTTGGAATGACGTATTGCACACGTAGTTTTGTTTTTAACCCCCGACGCAAAAACGACGGGGTGTTATAAGTTTGACGTGTCTGTTTGTATATCAGTCTGTGGCATCGTAGCTCCCGAACGCATGATCCGATTTTGATTTAGTTTTTTTTGTTTGAAAGATAAATCAGTCGAGAGTGTTCTTAGCTATGTTTGAAAAACATCATCATCATTTGAGTACATATTTGTTCACAAGTCCTATCAATATGGGTATCAAATGAAAAGGCTTGTTATGAATAATAATTGTTCTTGTGATATTCAAAAGTGCCTGCAATGGCTTATAATTGAATTAAATGCTTTGAGTTTGAGTTTACTGCACTGAATCGGGCGGGAGGAAACGCCTGGGTGTTTCAATTGCGAGGATCGGCCAGAGGACACGGTGGAGCGCACCGTGGAGGTTTGCTTCACTTGGGCGGCTGGGGACTGTTCGAATGTCAATGTGATAATCCTATACCTGCTTGAGGCAGTCATTAAGACAAAAAAAAAAAAAAAAAAAAAAAACAATGTTTTATTTAAGTAGATAATATTTTCCTGAATAGGTAAAACCTAAGTTTAACAAAAATAATTTCGATGGCGGCGCCCCTATTGTCCTGGGGCGCCCCTGTGCGCTGCACACTTTGCACACAGGGGCGGCTTGGCCCTGACGGTGTTCTTAGGTATGGTTCACAGCAAATGATCACAGTGAAGAGAACAATTAGTCCTTTTCGGCTTCATTAAGGGTATTTTTACACCCTTTATATTATCACCGGTACCTATTTGTGGTCCTATAATTAATTGCTTTTTTGTGTTTTACCTCAGAACTATGTCATCTAAGAACAGATTTAAAAGAAATAGTTTTCATATGAAAGGTCCTATAAAAATTTCATTGTAATCGGTTGAGTAATTATTTTCATGTTTACTACAACTCCGTCATTTATAAACCAATTTGAAAAAAATATTTTTTATGTGATAAGATATACTTTCCAATTGATATAATATAATCTATGTGTGAGCCGCATGCAAAACGACCACTGCGCGCCGGGCAAAGGTCTCAATACGATGGGTGCCTGAGGATGGACGGTGCAGCCGAGGTCAGCCTAGAAATCAGTGACGAGATGATCTGGCCGAGCATCACGAATGCTGGTTCTAAGTGGCGCAGGAGAAGAGTACCAGGAAGGATGTGGAGTAGGCCTTTGCCCAGCAGTGGGGCAAACAAGGTTATTAAAAACAACGTATAACAATGCAAGATTTATATTTTTATAAAATTTTGAATATAAGTATATATTTCTGTATAATTTAGCGCAGTCGATACGATTTAACGGCACATGATGAACATGTAAAGGTAACATTGACGTTCCTACGCGACGGCATAGGTTCCGGGCAGATTGGCAGAGTCGAACTCCATGAAAACATGCTGTTGAGGTTGCATCATATATCATCATAGCACTTTCTTTGGATTTGCGTCTTCCATCATAGGTAATCATCATAAGATCCAGGTCTACTGCGACTTCTTCCGAAGTGCCTGTGAAAAATATTTATTAGGTTAGATCATCTGTGTTGAATTTATTAATGGTAGTGAGTACTTTATCAGGCAGATGGTTCCTTCGACGGTAGGACTAGCTGCTCACTATAAGCACCAATCTGGCGATATATCCTCAGTTATATCCTTGCATCCTTCGAATAGCTGTAAGATGTTCTAAGTGTAGGTTTTTGAATAACCTCGGTCGTTTATTAACAAAATGTAAATGTAATGGTAGGCAATTATGACGTTAATCGCGCAGGCCTTCAAACCAAAATTTGACCATAAGGTCATATGCCTAAAACATTAATTTATAGTAAATATAAATCTTGCATATACCTGTAAGTTTGAGATGAAGATACCGTCAAACGTCCGGTTTCTATCTTCCTAAGCTTTTAAGATGAAAGAAAACTGGATTCCTGACTTTTCGTATATTTTCTTGTCTCGCAGTGCACTCCTGGCAGCTGAACCGTCCAGTCTGATACGATACTTGTGATGTTGGTGATTTGAAGACTGCGATACATGTCGCGTGGGTACCATGCCCGTTGGAGGGACCACTAGCTGTTCCACTGGCTGATAACGACGGCCATGGAACCATTCTTAGTGTTAAGGCTAGAGTTGATGATCCGCATGTGACCGTTGCTACACCTTGATGGATCAACCATAGTGCCCGCATATTTGCAACAGAGCTGTTTACTCTTATCCACGCCCTTTAGTAAGAATGGTTGATCTTTATTTTTGAATTGTTCTGACTTCCCGGAACCTTAAGAAATCGGTTTTAAGTAATTATATAAAAGTGATAAAACGAAACTGCGCTACACACACAGATGTTTAGGAAACATGTAAATTCTAAATATTTATATAAAAAGCAAATATTTGTCGTTAGTTTGAAATTAAAACTGGAAACTGGCGCATTCAGTATTCTTATTCGACCGCTGCGGCGGTACTGCTCTCGGTGGTAGTGGTCTCTGCGGCGGCTGCGGCACTGCTCACGGTGGTAGTGGTCTCTGCGGCGGCTGCGGCACTGCTCACGGTGGTAGTGGTCTCTGCGGCGGCTGCGGCACTGCTCACGGTGGTAGTGGTCGCTGCGGTGGTAGTGGTCGCTGCGGTGGTAGTGGTCGCTGCGGTGGTAGTGGTCTCTAGGAAATGTAATTGAAACCATTCATTCATTGATTACATCGTTCTTTAACATACAACCATGGTGTTAAGTTGGACATTATTTGAACTGGTGGCCTACCATGACGTATTAAAACAGAATTGTTTTAACATTATTCCTGAGTGGTAAATAGATGGCACTACGGCCTCGATTGCTCGAATTGCTCTATCTCTCTGTCACACTGCAGTGACTTTAAAGCAATACTGCTTTATGACGTCGCGGTAAGCCCTTGTACTGACAACTGACAGGTTTAACAGCGAGTCCCAAACTGCGAGCAGCCTGTAACTTGAATCCCAGGCGGTACAAGTTATCTATCTATCTATATAAATAAAGAGAGAAGTCCTGACTGACTGACTATGACTGACTCATCAACGCCCAGCCCAAACCCTTGGACCTAGAAAGCTGAAATTTTGCAGGTTCCCTTTATAATATACGTAGTCAAGGAATAAGGAAGGATTTTTCGAAATTCAACCCCTAAGGGAGTTAAATAGGGGATGAAAGTTTTATGGAAAATCGTCATTTTCACGCGGGCGAAGCCGATGGCAAAAGCTAGTTTTTTATAAATGTTCTGCTAGCGCAAGCAAAATGATGTGCTTTACCCTGGCAAAAGCTTGTTCGAGAGCTCTGTGACTGTAAAAGATAATTATGAACAATTTACGCAGTCAAAATGACTTATGAACATACAATAAGGGGTCAGATAGATTTCCAAAAAATATTGAACACGATAACACGAAACTTTTACGTGTATGAGAATTGAGGACCCATTTTGAACGAAGATTTACAAAGTAGGACAGTGTTTTGCAATAGTATCTTGTTTCCACAAATTTTGTTTGGCATTAGCTAAGATTTTGGCAAAAAGACTTTTTCTGTAGTGTACATAGTTTTTCAAGTACAGGTGGGCCCTCAATCCTCTATGTGAGAACTGTGCACTGTGCTGTGTGTGTGTGTGTGTGTGTGTCTTGTGTTAGCAATTCTTTACAACCGATCAAATAGAAAGTTCACGTAAAAGCGACCGCAAAATCTGTTTTTCTCAATGTATAATTTCAGAACTGCAGTTCAAACGATTTTTGATGTCAGTCAGTACACAAATTGCTCCTCATGACACTTATAATTTGCTTTAGCGTCACCTCTCTAAAGCACAACATTTCGCCAGATTAACGTGCGCGTTAAAAAGCAAAATAAATTAACAAACAAAAATCCATAACAGAAAGAAATAAGTATACCCTTAAATGTGGAGGTGTGCGTGAGACTGAGTGGATAATGCGAAACGTTCCAGACTGAATATTTTTACAAAAAATTTTTTTTGACTGGACACCTATTTTTTTTGTTTAATTAAGTACCTACACCTACAAAAATCGTTATGCTTTTGAAACGTTTTTATGGTTTTCATTTTTAATAAGTGTCAATACCGAATAGATCAATAGGTACAGTTTTTTCAGTTCGGTGCTGCGATTTTTTTTTGGGGTTTCTAAACAAGCGCGATTACTTGAAAGTTATAAAAATAATAGTGTAGTATGCGTCATTCATGGTGGCCACATGCTCGAAATCATAGTTTTACATAAATAAATTACTGCTTGTTACAGTTCCTCAACAACTAGTCAACACTAAAGTGATCAGAGGGCTAGATCTTTCCTTGCCATTCGACGTGGCAATACCACCAGTCTTTTAGGCACTTCTCCTTACAGCGAGTGAAAGAGTACATTTACGATTCAGGAACTTCGCGCGAACACTTCGAAACTAGGGAGGGGAGGGGGTGGAATGATGCGAATCACATGGTAACTTAGTATAAGTTTAAATATTTAAAAAGATGTACCTTTTACAAACTCTCCAGTAATCTTGTCAATGACGACGATAATTTGTCCTGTGGCATCTTCCGCGGTCTTTAATACTGCTCCGGTCTTGGTTTCCACGACCTGTATTATTTTTCCTGCGGCATCCGTCGTGAACGTTACTAAGTTTCCAAGGGTTTTAAATGTGGCGCCTATTAATTTTCCTGTGCTATCAGTCACGACATTTACTGCTTTTCCGGTAGTGCTAAGCACGATGCTTGTTATGCTATCTACAGTATCCTTAACTTCCTTAACTAACTGGATTACTGGTTTAAGTAGGCCATTAAGAAATGCTCGACCTTCGACTCGATCTGCGGAGGCTAAGACCGCCTGTAACAATTGAATTCACTGTTAGATAATCGTATGAGTTGAACTTCTTTTTGTATGGAATACATACTTTTGATTTTAAACGAGAAGAGCTAGTAAATCGCTTTCAACTTATTTAAAAAAAAAAAAAACATTTTTGCAAGTCTTTTACAAAAATGTTTTTTTTTGTGTCTTTAGTTGTGACGATTTCTTACACAAATTCTTGTATAGTATTAATTTTACATTGTTAATACTTAGGTATATGTTATACCTACGCAGATCGTCAAAAAATATCATCATCTGCCTAGCCTTATCCCAACTATATTGGGGTCGGCTTCCAGTCTAACCGGATGCAGCTGAATACCAGTATTTTACATGGAGCGACTGCCTATCTGATCTCCACAACCCAGTTAATACTAGGTAATACAATACCCTTTGGTAAGACTGGATGTCAGAATTTCAGGTCACTGACTACCTGTAACGACTGCCAAAGATCTATATATAGGTACCTATGGCAGCCGGGACCAACAGCTTAACGTGCTTTCCGAGGCACGGAGGAAACTCGGTATGTCGGGCGGTCACCCATCCACAGACCGACCTAGGCAAGCACAGCTTTACCTAAAGATCGACCTGAGTGGCAGTTCTTATTAAGCCACGAGCTCCTCCACGAGATCGTTCAAAAATATCCGTACAAAAAAAAATGTTTTGTGCGATTGCACTGCGCGCTGGAGAGGCACAGATCGCACTTTGCACTAACTTTGGTTGCAAGTAAGATATGAACTTATTAGCGTGGTTGATGTTCATAACTTCATACAATAACACTGTTACGTTCATATTCGTATATACGTAATGAAACCAAGGATGGGTTACTCTCCTTCGGGGCTACAGGTTGTTCTTCATAAGAGAAACCGCGGCCTCGACATAAAGGGCTAAGAAGGAACATGGGTGGTTTTTAGTCAGTAGAAATCTGACACTCTTTCACTCTGCCCATAAGCGGGAGGGGTTATTTGATGATTTTCCACCAGCCCAAAAAAAAAAAGGATGGGCAACTTAGCAAAATGAAATCGCAATACGATCTGTGAATGTTGCTCGTAGCAGCTCGATGCTCAGAGGAAGTAAGCAACGCGCTGCACTTTAATAAATTTAAAAAAAGACAAATATAGGTACTTACGATCACGACACCTATTAACAGAGCAACCTTCATTTTGGAAGAGAATTATTTGTTACAATCGTCGTCGAAGCACTTGCAACTTGTAACTTTGGTCAGAGAGCGCAGCCTTTTATATGATCCTAGTATTAGTTTAGCTTTCAGCTTACACCTGTGCAAACACGGAACCGAAAAATAAAATAATTTATATTAAATGCACCTCAATATTTCCTGTAGACTCAGGTTGCGTTGGTTCCATGATGTTTGCAATGCAAACATTACAACACATTACCTACTTGTAATTTGTAGCTGCAGAGTTTAGTTACTATGTTCATCACACAATATCAAAGTTTTATCGTTCAATGCGATCTGCTAACATAAACTTTTGATGAATGAAAGAATAAGCGAAAATGAAAAAGAAAATGCTGCAGCCGTAAATAGCCAGCGGTGAAACATTTACTAGGAAACTGGTAGCTGTCGGTACAATTTCTGCCGTAAAGCGAATCTGCCGTAAAGCTAATCTGTCGTAGGTAAAGCAAATCTGTCTTATAGCGAACAAATGAAAACAACATGAAAATCGGTGTAGTAGTTTTTGAGTTTGGGTCATTATCAGGAGACTCATTATTTGGTTGACTTCGGTGGCAATTTTTTTTTTTAATTTGTGGCATGTTATCATGAAATATCAAATCTAGAGTTAATTTAAAACATATTAGTAGTAGAGGGAATCGTATAGACCGAAGGATATGAAGGAATTTAATTTTTAAAAAATTGGTGTCCACCGAAATCAAATATATCAAATAATTTATTTTTCAAATACTGTTGTTTTATATATGTTATATTAACTGCCTAAGTTTTACTATGAAAATATGGTCTGTAAGAAATTGCAGGTAAATTTTACAGTAAAACATTTTATTTTATCATGACATGTCCCATTTATTAAGCTTTAAAGGAAAATTTACAAAAATCAACTTTAAAAGGAAGCTATATATTTTACATTAAATGTAATTAAAAGTAGTAGATAGTCTAAAACTAACATTACTTATAGGAACTTGAAATCCGGATTAATCACAGACAATTTATTTATTATTACAAAATTACTACAAAAATCACTTTTCAATCACAAATCAGTCTTTCTAACAACAACAGCAATTATAGAATTGCAGCAATTGTACGAGATTAGGATGGCTCTGAAACAGCTTAAAAACAACAAGGCGCCGGGTGATGACGGAATTACGGCCGAACTTCTGAAGGCGGGTGGCAAACCGGTCCTTAAGGCCCTACAGAAGCTGTTTGATTCCGTCATACTCGAGGGGAAAACGCCACAGGCTTGGTGCAGGGGTGTGGTGGTGCTCTTCTTCAAAAAGGGTGACAATGCCCGGTTGAAGAACTATAGGCCCATCTCACTTCTAAGCCATGTCTACAATTAGTTGTTTTCAAGAGTCATCACGAATCGTCTCGCACGCAGGGTCGACGATTTCCAGCCTCCCGAACAAGCCGGATTCCGAAAAGGCTTCAGTACCGCGGACCACATACATACGCTGCGGCAGGTTATACAGAAGACCGAAAAGTATAACCTGCCTCTCTGTTTAGCGTTTGTGGACTACGAGAAAGCCTTAGTTTCGATCGAGACTTGGGCTGTGCTGCAGTCTCTCCAACGGTGCCAAATCGACTACCGGTACATCGAGGTGTTGAAGTGTTTGTACAAAAACGCCACCATGTCAGTCCGACTTCAGGACCAGACCTCGGAACCTATCCTTCTGCAGCGCGGTGTGAGACAGGGAGACGTCATATCTCCGAAACTGTTTACCGCTGCATTGGAGGATATCTTCAAGGTTCTGGATTGGAGAGGACTTGGCATCAACGTCAACGGCGAGTACATCACTCACCTTCGGTTTGCCGACGAAATAGTGGTCATGGCTGAGACCATGGAAGACCTCAGTACAGTGCTCGATAACCTCAGTAGAGCTTCCGAAAGAGTGGGTCTTAAAATGAACATGGACAAAACCAAGGTTATGTTGAATGTTCATGTAACACCCACTCCTATTAAGATTGGAGACTCTACGCTCGAAGTTGTGGACGATTATGTCTACCTGGGACAAACGGTCCAGTTGGGTAGATCTAACTTCGAGAAAGAGGTCAATCGTCGAATCCGACTCGGCTAGGCAGTGTTCGGGAAGTTGCGCGGTATCTTCTCGTCCAACTTACCCCAGTGTCTCAAGACGAAAGTCTATGACCAGTGTGTGTTGCCAGTGATTACATACGGGACCGAAACGTGGTCGCTCACAATGGGCCTCATCAGAAAGCTGAAAATCACCCAAAGGGCAATGGAGAGGGCTATGCTCGGAGTTTCCTTGCGTGATGGAATCAGAAATGAGGACATCCGCATGAGAACCAAGGTTACCGACGTAGCCCGAAGAATCGCCAAACTTAAGTGGCAATGGGCAGGGCACATTGCTCGCAGAACGGATGGCCGATGGGGCTGAAAAGTTCTGGAATGGCGACCGCGAACTGGAAGACGTTGCGTTGGAAGGCCTCCCACTAGGTGGACCGATGACCTGGTCAAGGTTGCAGGAACCCGCTGGATGAGAGACGCACGGGACCGGTCAATGTGGCGACGCCTGGGGGAGGCCTATGTCCAGCAGTGGACGTCTTTTGGCTGAAATGATGAATGATGATGATGAAATAAAAATAATAATATAATTTTAAATATTTATTTTTTCTCCTTGTGCACTGCAAAAAGCACTGGATCACTCTTGATGCGAGCTTTCCGACGTCGTCGTTCAGCCAATCTCTTTTTAACCAACCGATCTTCTTTTGAATCTGCCATAATCACAGTTCTGAAACAAGATGAGAGGTGATGAGAAAGCTAAATAAACAATCTTAAAATGTAAATAAATAGCTATTGATTGATTTCGGTGGTTTTAAAATTGATTTCGGTGCACCTATTTCCACCGAAAACACCGAAATCAGTGCCACTGAAATCAAAATAATTGACAACATCCTAGATATTTTCAAAAGTAACCCGAATTTTTAATATTAATCTCTTTTGTTGAAATCGAATACGTAAACGACATGCTTTTATTATAATTATAAATTATTCATTCAAATAGTTGTGGATAAAAGGGATTCACCGAAATCAATTTTAAGGGTATACCAAGCCACCGAAAACGATTACGTACCTCAAAAAAAAATAAGTTCAAAAATCTAAAACCCGACTACTAACAAAATCGCGGTCTTAAAAGTAGAAAACAAGAAAATAATTCTTGTCTGATATTCTTCGTAGTCGCATGCCACTGATACCTGATGCTCCTTCATGGCGTTCTCATTGATACAAGGTGGCATGCGACTACGAAGAATATCAGACAAGAATTATTTTCTTGTTTTCTACTTTTAAGACCGCGATTTTGTTAGTAGTTGGGTTTTAGATTTTTGAACTTATTTTTTTTATTTGAATTTTATTTTTGTGTGTACTTAAATTATAATATAATACATATTTGTAATGTGCTCGCCAAGACCTTTCATTTGATACCAAACTTGCTATGGTTATCTCAATTTAATATTTTTTGAGGTAAGTTTTTGACATTTAAATTCCGTCATAAAAAGAATTTATAAAATTTATATAGCCTATGTCACCCGGGCTATTCTTACGAATCTATTGACACCTAATTTACTAAAATCCGTTCAGTAGATTAGGCGCTACGGTGGAACATACATACATACATACATAGACTGCCAAAATCATTACCCTTCCTTTTGGCTTCGCCGTAGTCGGGTAATAAAAGAGTGACAAGGAGACGCACAGGCGTGTTATCCTTACCACCGATGCGGCACGACTGACAGTTTGTATTACTCGAACAAATATTCTCGCAGCCACTAGAATATGGGTTATATGAACCGATCAGTGCGCGCCACTGATATCAACTCTAAACGTCGGACGTGAAGACAACCAGTTGTAACTTGTCTACTAAGGCCTATTATGGCGTAGAAATATTATAAATTGAGTTAATATCTATCTAGGTGTTTATGAATACATGAAAAATAGCGACATGTATTGCAGAAAAAAAGATAAAAAATAATTTCCGCCGCAATACGGGGCCGGACGCGGCACCGAGGTCAATATTTTGGAGGTTTTTATTTTTTTAAACTAAATTATATTTAATTTATATAAAAAACAACACAGGCCCCTCCTAATATTTTGATATAAGCTATTATAGAAAAAAATATCAAGTTGTTAGTTATCCATTTTGTACTGGATTTCGACCCGGACACGCATTTTTAAGCCTTCTGAGAATGACCGGTTTATCGCGGACACACAGACAGACAGATGCGGCGGAGGACTTTGTTTTATATGTAGTGATTTTCGCCCCGCCCAAACACAACCCGTATTGGAGGTTTAGGTTGGCACACTTGAGTCTAACAATTTGCTCTTTAAATCTTAATATTTCACAAACGAGTCCTTTAATCGAAAAACTGTTGCAACCTCGCAATATTTAAAGACCTATCTAACGATACTAGGCATGCCTTTTAAGTTCTGTCGTTTCCATATTCCCCGGCAATTTTGAATTTGGAACTGTTCTATATTCGAATGTGTTTGAATTTTGAATCTCAAAACAGTTGAAAGTATTAGGATTGATGCTATGGTTTAGTCACAGCGTCGATTGGAATCTGTCAGGTTACGTACGATAATGAATCTTTCTAAGGAAAATGTTTGTGCAATAATTTTCTACAACTTTAAAAGAGGCCTGAGACGGCTTCAGTGTTTTGAAGAGCTAACATCGAATCTGTGTTCAATGATGAAGCCCCATGTCTGCGGACTGTCGAACGATGGTTTTTAGAATTCCAGCGTGGACATACTAGTGTTAGTGACAAATCTCGCGAAGGACGCCCAAAATCCGCCTTCACTGAAGATAACATCATTGCTGTGAGACAACTAATTCTCGAAGATCGTCATGTGACATATCGAGAGATAGAGGCTCTAATAGGCATCTCAGGGACAACCATTCAGAAAATTTTGCATATAGTGCTTGGTGTGAGAAAGCTAGTTTGCCGTTGGATACCGCATCTGCTTTCCGACGATCACAAGGCGGCTCGCGTCAGATGGTGTAAGAAAACTCTGCAAAGGTTCAACCGAGGAGAGTCAAATCACGTCTACGACATCATCAGTGGTGAAGAATCTTGGATCTATGCCTATGATCCTGAATCCAAACAACAATCTACAATCTGGGTCTTTCAAGACGAGCCAAAGCCGATTAAAGTTGTTCGTTCTCGAAGCACTTCAAAGAAGATGGTGGCTACGTTCGTTGGAAAAACCGGCCATGTTGCGACTATTACACTTGAAGATCGTAGAACGGTTAACGCAGAGTGGTATACCACAGTTTGTTTACCACAAGTCATCGCCGAACTTCGAAAATCTAACTCAAAGCGACGCATCATCCTGCACCACGACAACGCAAGCTCACACAGCGCTCGGCAAACGATTGACTATTTGAAGCAGGAAAAAGTAGAAATTCTTGATCATCCTCCATAAAGTCCTGACCTAAGCCCTAACGTTTTTTTTACATTTCCTAAAATTAACCCATAAAGTTGATTTGTATAGTTTATTATACACTACAATAAAATTAAAAAATCTGGGAAACCAAACAGTTTGAACTGAATTTTTCTTACCAAAAAGTAATTTTAGAAGGAACCTCTTTTAAATAATAAATTCATCATTTCAGCCAAAAGACGTCCACTGCTGAACATAGGCCTCTTATAATAATAATAAATTAATGAAAAAATAATGTTAAGTATATTTGACAGTTGTGACGTAAATACGAAACCATGCAGAGTGATCAGGTTCACGTCAAGGTAAAATTTATTATAATTTCTTAATTACTAAAAAAATCTATTATGTGTGTTGTGGATTCAAATAGAAAATGCATTGAGCTGAAGCTAATGCTAAATTACCTACGTAATTCATGTATTTTCATCACATTTTACGAACATAATCTTGGGTGTATAGCATACCATACATTGCGACTAATTGCTCAAAGGACATCTTACTTGTAATGTATATTATTCCACACACTGCCAACTAATGGGTGGTGGTGATGTCAGTATTATAATTTTAGTTTGATGATATTACGTTGACGTTTTCTACTTGCTAGGCATTCGTTTATTATTTTTTTCTTGCATGGTGTGGCCCGCACTTGCATGCTTGCTTTTAACTTTGTTCTAGCCTGGACAGTGCAGTCGGCGTAGACGTACACTAGCACTAGTTTCTAAATAAAATGTTGGAAGTAGCCGAAGTTGTGATGCAACAAGCAATGAAGAAGAAGTAAACAGTTGCGACTTATCCCCTGCTTCATCTATAAATTCATCGTTAGAAATACTTAACTGCATTAGCCTAAAACCAATAGTTATGATTCCGATATAAAAAAACGCAGACCAAGATTCTCTATAGATTATCCATCCACACCTGGAATTCACTGATTTTCGAAGCCATGAAACTATACCCGATACCTGTTAGATCCACCACCACTCACACCTGTTATTTTCTTTTTGGAAAGTCAATAAAATCAACTAAAGATTATATATAATTGACTTGATTGAAATTGCTATCATGAAGTAATTTGACAACAGGCCCGTTGCCTTGGTTAGCTTACATATCGATGCTTACACCATCTAAGAAGTAAAGAAATTCCTTAAGGAATAAACAGGACACCTCTACGTACCTTGCCAACAAATTGTGACACCCTATATAATAGTCATATGGCTGGAGTAGATAGAGAATTTTGTGACATAGTGTCATGCATAAGCATAGTGTCATATGCACATGAGTGGAGTAGATCTAGCTGCTATGATGCATGCGAATTGCCTTGGATCGGACTAAAATAAGATACATCGTCGGTACCTTGACATATTTTCTCCATTATTTGACATATGCATCAACAACGGCTTCTTCGCCGCCACCATCACCGATCAAACGAAAATGATGACAATCTCAAACAGTTTCGATATAAGAGGTGTATGCTGGTCTTACAGGAAGCAACCGACAAATGGCTAAAATTTTCAGTACAGAAGTTGGTGACTAAAGAGGTAAGGAAACCAACTACTGAAAGGCCCATAGATGCTTTCAGGTATGGCGCTGTCTGTAGATCATTGCAAATAATGCAAAAATGGCCAAGCATGTACCCGTTGCCAAGTACAATATCAACCTTTGTTACGTGGCTAATAGAAATTGTTTTCCTCCTTTTTAAGAGCACTGATATAATTATTTTATTGTACTTTGAAAGCATATTTTGTCGTTGTATTATTTTGATCAAGCTATGTCCAAAGTGTATTTTGTATATTATGCTAAAAGCTCCTTACACATGCGAGTTACTAACGTCGGTAGCAATGTATAGTATAATATACACTAATTATCTCAGATAATCTGCTAATTGGATTTTTTTCACAATTTTTTCTAAACTTGTTTTAGGTCTAATAATCATAATCTGGTATAATTTTGATATTTTATTTCGATAAAGCATCGTGCGACTTTAAGGGTTAAGAAAAGTCTTCGTGGTCAAAGGTTCCAGTCCGGTGAAGAAGCTGTTTTATGAATGAAACTCATGTAATGGTGATAACAAATATATTTAAATGTGAGGTACAAATTCTTACAATGTGCTCATGTTCTCTTCAAGATCAAAAAGCCAAGCCCATAGAGTGGGCTGTCAAACATCAATGTTCTCTATGTGTCGTATCTGACACCATGGCTATTAGCCCTTACAACACGCTGTCTTTTTTGAACAAGAACAAAACAAACAGTACAATTAATCATAATCTAAATTAATTAATAAGCTAAATTATGTATACATAAGCTTAACATACATAGTCTTTAAGATATGCTGGAGTTTTTACGTCTCTTCTAGGTCTAATATTTTTGTTGTCACTAGTTAGTGGGCTAGGTGATTTACAAACAGGAGTCTTTGTAGTAGATTGAGAACTTGTTGATGGATTGTTAGCTAACAAACAGCTTTGGGTTTCAGAATCCTCTAGGAGGTTATTATCTAAATTAATTGAAGTACAAGGAAGTGTTAAGTTATTATCATTATCCTGTTGAGTATGAGCTACAGTTATATTTTCTTTTTCAATAACCACAGGGGTTTGTGATTGTGGTGTTATGTCTGTGGTGTCTAGTGTCTCAGAAGTGTCTGTTGAATGTGGTGAAAATGGACGAATGTGTTTATGGTATCTTCTATATGTTGCATCATTGACATTCACTAAGTAGGACCTATCTGACAATACATCTGCAATTATTCCAGGGGTCCAAGTTTTACTAGTTGATGGGTGAATCTGAACAGATACAGGTTGTCCTATTTCCAAAGTGGTTGCCCTTTTAGCCCTTCTATCATGAGAGTGTTTAACCATCTCTTTTCTACTCTTAATATCTTCAGATACATTTTCAACCACATTGGGTTTCAGTAAGTTTGTAATAGTTGGTAGGAATCCTCGTGTTCTACGGGAAAACAATCTCTGTACAGGGCTTGAATCTAATTTATTAAGGGTATTTCTGAGACAGAGCAGACTCAACCAGATATCTTCTTCTTTTTCAGTAGCTTTGAGTAACAACTTTTTGGCTATCTTCACTGTTGCTTCTGCCTTGCCATTCCCTTGAGGATGATGCGGAGAAGATGTCACTTGTGTGAAGTTCCATTTACAAGCAAACTCTGATAATTCTTGACTGACAAAGTTAGTGCCACCATCTGTGACAACCATTTCAGGAATTCCATGTCGTTAAAAATTTCTCTTACAAATTTCTATTACCTGTTTGGAGGTCAAATCTTTTAGAGCATCAATCTCAAAGAAATCTGAATAGTGATCTACAGTTATTAAATATTTTATTTGTTTACCGTTTTGGTTGAAGAAGAATACATCCATAGATATTATTTGGAATGGATATTCAGGTATTCTGCAACTTTGCATGGTAAATTTTTGTTGATTTGGTTGATATTTATTACAAGTAGTGCAATTTTTTATCATTTCTCTTATGTCATTGGACATTCATGGCCAGAATATAGCATCTCTTGCTAATTTTAATGTATTTTCAATACCTGAATGTGCTTTATGTAATTTATACAACATTTTTTCTCTTAGATGTTCCGGTATTAGTATAGCTTGATTCTTAAGTAAGTTCCATGTAGAATAAACTCTTTTAAAGCCAGGATATTGCAATCTTTTGATGTAGCATCTTCTATCTCCTGTATGCAGTTATTAGATATGGGTAAGTTTAACAAAGGATTAATATTTTCAATAATTTTAAATATTTTCATTTCTTTTGATCTGTCAATGTCCTATTCTAAATAAAATCGAGATAATGCATCTGCCATAACATTGTCTTTCCCAGATACAAATTGCAACTCAAGACTATATCTTTGTAGCAGGTTTTTTAAATATGTTTAATAAAGGTTTGTGATCTGTTTTAATAATTGTTTTTGCATTACCAATAATCAGCTGATCAAACCTTTTACAGGCAAAAAGAACTGCCAGAAGTTCTTTCTCAATTTGGGCATACTTCTTTTCAGTCGGAGTGAGGCATCGTGATGCATATGCAACTGGCTGGTTCTGTTGAAACAATGCAACCCCCAGGGCTCCTTCGCTGAAATCACATTCTACAATAAGTGGCAGATTTTTATCTTAATATTTTAATGTTTTTGTGTCGCAGATCATGAACTTAAGGGTATCAAATTCCTTTTGTGATTTTTTATCCCACATCCATGCAATTTTATCATGAGTTAGGTATCTTAGATATGTTGAGTTAGCACTTAAGTTAGGGATAAATCTACTAAGGTATGTAACTACACCCAGAAATCTTTGAACTTCTTTTTTATTTCTTGGTATTGGAATGTTTGAAATGGGCTCTATTTTAGATGGATCTGGTTGAAGACCTTTGTTTGAGAACACATGTCCATAATATTTGACTGAAGTTTGTAAAAGTTTTGTTTTATTTTGATTTAATTTGCAATTATATTCTTGTAATCTGTTTATTAATTTTTCAAGATTCTTGTTATGATCTATAATGGCTTCAGTCATTGTATCTCCAACTCCATATACAAGCAAATCATCTACTAGAGCTTCAATACCATTTAATCCCTGAATCATTTCACTCATTTTTATCTGAAAATGATCAGGCGCTGAAGATATGCCAAAGGGAAGAACCTTCCATCGGTATTTACCAAATGGTGTCCAAAATGTTGTTAATTTGCTACTTTTTTGAGATAGCTGCAAATGCCAAAATCCTTTTTTGACATCAAATGTAGAGAATATTTTAGCTTTACCTAGCTCAGGTAGAATTTCTTCAACTGTGGTAAATTGATAATTAGGCCTTTTTAACCGACTTCCCAAAAAGGAGGAGGTTCTCAACTCGATCGGTATATTTTTTTTTTTTTTTTTTTATGTATGTACACCGATTACGCTGCGATTTATGATCCGATTTACGTGATTCTTTTTTAGTTTGATGCGGAATGATTGCCATTTGGTCCCATAAAAATTTAGTATAGTTTGGCCCAGTACTTTTCATTTTATAAAGATTTTTCTTAATTTCTGAACATTTTTGTTTATGTGTGTTTGCGAATAACTTCGTCGTTTATGAACCAATTTTGATGATTCTTTTTTTATTGTGAAGGAGATATTTCAAGGGTGGTACCATGATATGGAAACCAGGACCTGGTGATGAAATCCCAGAGAAATCGAGGGCAACCCTTAAATTTCATAGGCACATATTACGTGTCGTGTTTTTCTGACGCCATACAAGTATTCGCATCTAGCAGTCATCACTTCATGTTGATAAGCTGATGATGGAAGGTACTACTCCTCAAAGGTTAGGAGTTGAAAGCAATAATAAGGGTATCTTGAAGGATTAGGGGTAGGTTTCTTAGTCGAATTTTATATGTATAGTAAATATTTCTATGATATTACAACTAAAAATGAAAAAATAAAAAAAACTTTTTTACAAAAAAAAACAACCGACTTTAAAAACACCAAAAAGTTAAAAATAAACTTCAGAAGAAAAATCAGCTTCTAAAGTCGGTGGCAAAAAAACGAAATGAAACAAACAAAATGTCACCGACTTTAGAAGCTGATTTTTCTTCTGAAGTTTATTTTTAACTTTTTGGTGTTTTTAAAGTCGGTTGTTTTTTTTTGTAAAAAAGTTTTAATAGCTTTATTTAGGGGAATTGGGTCGAGGCATTTATGAAAGTTTTCTTTCTTTTTTAAAATGAGTATATTACTTACCCAATCCGTGTGATTTGGTATTATATTTAGTATCTGATGAAAACCAGAAGATGCCCATTGTTGTTGAAACCGGGTCCACTTTGTTAAAAAACGAATTTATGAAGTCGGGGAAGTATTACAACATTAAAAACAAGACCAAGCTGTGCTGTAAGCATCTCGGCTTCAAAACACAAGAAGATTCTCCAATCTTCCTGTCCGAGGTCCGAGCATCTAACCCCAAAGGGATCACGCCTGTATTTCCTTGCCCGTGATCTAATAAAATCGGGAGCATATAAATACTGCTGGACGGCTTATGGAAGAGTTTATGTAAAGAAGGAGGATCAGGCACCAACCATAACTATTAGAAGCGAAGAACAAATTCATCAGCTGTTAGTGAAAATATGACTTTTACCGTTCACTCGTTCTGCCTACAAAGTGTGTGTGAAACCGTGATGATGTTATTCATACCAATATTCATAGTGCGTAAAGTTATAAACCTGCCGAGTTGTATTCGGTGGTACAGTGTGATGTTGTGTACCTAATCATAATACCATGGACGTTGTAACAAGGTACCCTATCTTTCACTTTGTAAACTTAATGACTTTCGAATATACCCTCACATACACAATATCCACTCTGACCCTTTAACACAGTTCTATTTTGCTTTAAATATACATACATTCAGCCCTTACAAACTATACTTGCCGACAATATATATAAATCTATGTACAAAATCAACACACACGTCTAACACCCCCACTATAACACAAATACGCAATAATAAACATACATACACCACTCAAAACACTTGCACAGCTCATAGAAAACCAATCCTTGATAATTATATGTGCAATTCACTCAACTCTAATACCCTCACAATACAAATAACCAGTTGCAAACATAGAAAAACACACAAACAAACAACCCCTCACCCCAAACGCATATACCGCCTCCGTTCCGTCGTGGGTAAAAATACTAAGTTTTAAGGTATCATTATCATGCATTATGGTACGGAAAATAAAACCGTCTCGTTGTTCTCTTCTATATTTCAAACTCACTAAACTTTGCAGAGTTGTTTGCGAATATCTTGGTGTGATTGTTATTCTATTAGGAAACAATTATTATGAGTGACACACTACAAGCAGTCCATGAGATAGACAAACTTGAAATTGCGAGCGCAATTGAATGCGATTGCTTAAATCTTTCTTATCACATTTATATAAAGAAAAATGATCTGACTATTTTTTCTCAAAATATAAGAAGCATTTACTGCAATTTCGATGCTTTTGTTGTTATGCTGTCCACTTTCGAGTTCGAAACCGATGTGGTTATTTTAACTGAATGCAGATTGAATACTAACAAACCATTACCTCAACTTACTAATTATCACTCCTATGTAACAACACGGCAGATGAACCAAAATGATGGTGTAGTAATTTATGTAAAAAACACGCTTGAATCAAAAGTTCAAGAAATAAACCTTAATGGGGCATCTTGTCTCCAACTAGACATACTAAATAATACTATCTTGTGCATTTATATGTCCCCATCTAACACAAACACTGATATTTTTTTGGATTCTCTTTGTTCACACTTAGACTCATTAGCTTCACATAGAAATTTAGTGGTGGCGGGGGACATAAATATTGACATTAGGCCCAAGGATGCCGTATTGGCCCATGACCGAAAAAACCGAAATAGTTACCTTACTATGTTGTCGGCCTTTGGTATATTACCTGGCCACACCCTACCCACCAGAGAATTAAATTGCCTGGACGGATTATTCCCAATAGTCCCCTCTAGCCCTGTCCTCCGGGGTGACAGCTGGGAATTGTCTTCCCAGTTGTCACCGGGGTGACAATTTGTGCCGACTGTTCCCTTTGAAAACGGACTAGAGGGGACAAATGGGAAGTCTTTTTCTCAGTTGTCACCGGGGGGTGACATTTGCTACGATTCCAAAAAAATATGAACTATTAAGTAAGTAAATAAAAATTTCAAAAAAGTTAATTAGAATCAAATAAAAAAAAATCAAAGTTATGTTTCCTTTAATAAATACAATCACAGATTTAACACCAATATTTTTTTTAATTTTGTATAATTTTTACTTAATGCGGAATTCATTTTGTACGGCAACAGCGAGGTTAGATTTTTTTTTCAAAATTTAGGTAGAAACATATTTGTTGACATATTTGTTACTAATTATGAAAAACCAGCTATGAGCGCCATCGCTAAAATTTTTCCAACTGTAATAGTGAGCGGATGTTTGTATGTACTCAAGGACGAATTCATCCAAAAAATGCAGATGGAATTTCTGCATGGCAATATGTCTGTTGGGCATTTTTTGGAAATACATAGACATTAAGTTTATGTCTATGGTATAGTACATAATTAATTAATTAGTAAAAAACATCATTGTTCGGTTAAAGTTACACGTGCACATGTTTGTTTGTAAGCTTGGTCATTGATATTGTGCCTTGCGCCGCAGGTAGCATGACACAAAATAGAACGTCCGTCGATCTCATTCCTCCATCTCTCTCTAAGCACTCTTGAAATAAGCAAGTACAAATGAGTTCGACGGACGTTCTATTTTGTGTCATGACATATGCGGCGCAAAGCCCAAAATCAATGAGCAAGATTTCAAATAAGCATGCATTTAAGCACGTGTAACTTTACCCTTAGTGATTATCTATGATTATACGATTAGTATTAATTAAAGTTAATATATAATTATAATAACCTGTGATTGTACCTATTAAAGGAAACATAATGTTGATTTTTTTTATTTGATTCTATATAACTTTTTTTTTAAATTTATTTACTTACCTAATAGTTAATATTTTTTTGGAATCGTAGCAAATGTCACCCCCCCGGTGACAACTGAGAAAAATACTTCCCATTTGTCCCCTCTAGTCAGTTTTCAAAGGGAACAGTAGGCACAAATTGTCACCCCGGTGACAACTGGGAAGACAATTCCCAGCTGTCACCCCGGAGGACAGGGCTAGAGGGGACTATTGGGAATAATCCGCCTGGACCACTTTATGTTGCGAATTCATAAAAAGAAAACATCTGCTTCAATTGCTATTCTACAAACCACAATTACTGACCACTACACTACGTTTTTATCACTGTCTAAAATAAAAAGTAAAGCGGTTACAAATAAAACTTCTACTAATATAAATTTTGAACAAGCACTAAAATATTTACAGGAAAAGAATCTTGCCGAGTTGTTATTTTGCAATGACCCAAATGTTTTAATTGACTTACTCATTTAGAAACTGACTGACACGATTAATAATAATACGACAATAACAAATATCCCAAATAGTAAACGCATAATTAAACCTTGGATCTCCGCGGGAATACTACGCTGCATTAAAAATCGCAATAAACTGCAAAAAAACTTTCGGTCCGACCCATTTAATGAAATTTGTAAAATTACATACCATTGATACAGAAATTATTGTAATAATCTCATTAAAAAATAAAAAGAAAATATGAAAGGGAATTACTCAGTAAATCTGTTACAAACACTAAGTTACTCTGGAAAAACATAAAATCTATCACCTACTCAAATAAAGTAAACAGCCAAAGCGCAGAACTGTTAAGTATCAGACCGTCTCCAACTGAATCAGTCAACTTTGTAAACGACTACTTTGTGAATATAGGGAAAGACTTAGCACAGCAAATTCAACCCAGGACAAAAAAAAAACCCTGCTAACCAGCCTAGCATTTCTCCTGCACAATCAAATTCCTTTGTGCTCTTGGACACTGACCCAAAAGAAGTAGAAGGAATTCTGATGAGTCTTAAATCCTCCAGTGCCCCAGGATGGGACAATATCTCTACTAGTTTTTTAAAATATGTTTGCAAAGAAGTTGTTCCCATCATTGCCCACTTGGCCAATCTTTGTTTCAAAAATGGTACTTTCCCAGCCCCCTTGAAAAAATCTATTATTACACCGGTACACAAGGGAGGGAACAGAGACGATGTCAATAATTATAGACCTATCTCGGTCCTACCAGCCCTGTCTAAGATTATTGAAAAATTCAATAATACTAGACTTATAAACTACTTAAACAAATTTAAATTACTATCATCTACACAATTTGGATTCAGACAGGGAGTTTCCACTGAGGAAGCAGTTGCTGCCCTCAGCTCATTAATTACAGAACATCTTGATACAGGAAAGAAATGCCTAACGGTATTTCTGGATCTCAAAAAGGCTTTTCACACCGTCTCTGTTCCAACTCTTGTGACCAAGCTGGAAAAACTAGGAATCAGAGGAAACCCACTGAATTTTTTCAAAGATTATTTATCAAATAGAACGCAGAGGGTTAAGATAGTTGCATATGTTAGTGATGATGCTGATGTGTCCTTCGGCGTACCGCAAGGTAGCGTGCTAGGTCCTACATTATTTCTAACGTATATTAACGATCTGTGCAACTTGAAAGTTGATAATGCACAAATCTTCTCATACGCTGATGATACAGCCATTGTCTTTTCTGGAATCAACTGGTCCGATGTTAGGCGCATTGCGGAGATGGGTATGGTCCAAGTAACAAATTGGCTCAACGACAACTTGCTTACACTAAACACAGTAAAAACGAACTACATCTGTTTTACCATCTCGAATCGTTCACAACCAAATAAAGATTTTAACCTCAAAGTACACTCATGTGATAAAGGTTCGGATAATATCAACTGCGGGTGTCCTGCAATTAGTAAAGTCCCACAAACCAAATATTTGGGAGTCATAATTGACCAAAAATTATCATGGTATGCTCATCTTGAGCATGTTTCAGGAAGAGTTAGGAAACTGGGATGGATATTTAAAACATTGCGATATGTCCTCCCTACAAATATAAATAAAAAAGTAGGCGCTAATAGAAATCTTCTTAATGAAGTCTATGTAGCACTTGTGCAATCTGTAATAGTTTACTGTATCCCCATATGGGGCGGTGCAGAATTATAGACGTAGAACGAGCACAATGAGCACTAATAAAGATAATGTACTTCAAAAAGATAAGATACCCAACTGAAAGTCTATACCAGTTGAGTGATCTGCTTTCTGTTAGAAAACTATATATCTCTAACTTAGTCTTAAAAAAACATAAGACACTTCCTTTTAATGCAAACATACTATCAAAGAGGCGGAAAGACATAGTTGCTCAAATTCAACAAACTAAAACAAATTTCGCTGCGATACAATACAACAAACGTTCTGCTCAGCTTTATAATAGAGTAAACAAGGAGCTATTACATATACACTAAGACACTACATGAATGTAAAAAAATGGTAACAAATTGGATAAAACCATTTACCTATGCTGATACTGAGGCGCTTTTGCAACATATAATTTAAGACATCCATATCTCACACACAAACACACACACACCCGTTCACCTACATACGCACGCACAAAACAAACACAAAAAAAAAAAAAAACATGAATAATAATATGTAAAAAATTAATTGTGTTATGTTTACTGTTCTGTCTTTCTGTTATGTTTTCTGTTGTCTTCTGTTATGCTTTCTGCTATGTGTTCTGTTATGTTTTCTGTTATTTTTTCTGCTGTCTTCTGTTATGTTTTCTGATATGTTTTCTAGTATGTGTTCTGTTATTTTTTCTGCTATGTCTTCTGTTATGTTTTCTGATATGTTTTCTAGTATGTGTTCTGTTATTTTTTCTGCTATGTCTTCTGTTATGTTTTCTGATATGTTTCCTACTATGTGCCCTGTTATGTTTTCTGCTATGTTTTCTACCCTGTTTTATGTTGTCTTCTACTATGTTATCTGTTATGTTTTTAATATGTTCTCTGTCATGTTTTCTGTTATGTATTCTGTTGTATTTTCTGTTATGTTTTTCTACTATGTTTTCTGTTGTCTCTTGCTATGTTTTTCTGTTGTTATCTGCTGTTTTCTGTTATATTCTCTACTATGTTTTCTGTTATGAGTTCTGTTATGTTTTCAACTATGCCTTCTGTTATGTTTTCTGTTGTGTGTCCTGTTTTATTTTCTGTTATGTTTTTCTGTTAGGTATATGTTCGACTATGTTTTCTGTTATTTTTCTGTTACGTGTTCTGTTATGTTTTCAAATGCCTTCTGTTATGTTCAAAAATACCTAACTGTGAAAGAGCGGAGTCTCCTAATACATGCTTTTTATTTGCTTAAAAGGAGGCTCCAATCATCAACTTGTTGTTACTATCTATGGTTACTGAATAAATAATTTTTAATTTTTTAATTTTTTTTTTAATCCCATCTTCTTCTAATCTCTTTAATTCTTCTTTCAGCATTGATCGTAGAGCTACTGGGACACAACGAGCCTTTTGGATGTCTGGTGAAACTGTTTCATCAATTTCCAGATTAACTTCACCCGAGAAACTTCCCCTTCCTTCAAAAACAGAACTATATTTATTGATAATAGTCTGTGTCTCCTGTGATTGTGAAAAACTTGTTGCATTGCATTGTACTTCCTTGCAGAACTTAACCAGACCCATGCGGGTACAAGCCTGGCAGGATAAGAGTGGGATGTGTTTAGTTTGTACTATTTGAAATGTAATGGTGTGTTTTTTTTTTATGACCTGATATGTTGGTCCTTAAAATTAAATCTATTTCCCCATGTACAATAATATTATTTCCTCCAAAACCAAAAAGGATTTTCTTTGAGGTTCGCATTTTTTGCTGTAAATAACTTTCACCCAACATGTCCCTAACATTCTGGTAACCAATTAGTGATTCATCAGCGGCTGTATCGAGTAAGCATTTTGTGGTTTTCCATTTTTTCTTAGACAAGTATTAAAGTGTGCACTCAGCTAAATTCTTATTAGTTTTTTCAACAATCTTGTTTATAACATATTCAGTGTCTGAGTCAAGGCTGCTATTTTGCTCTTCCGTTTTATTATCCATCACTAGGTACCTTAACTTGTCTCTTTTTCTTACATGCTTTCTCCAAATGGTTTTTTCCTTGACAGTTCTCACATTGCTTACCCCAAGCGGGACATATTTCTTTCTTAAATACCCGCCCGATCGCACCTTTGTGACTATAGTACCAATCCGCTCCGTAGGCTGAAGCGCCAAATTGTGACTATAGTCACAATTGTACTTTCTCGTTCCATGGCGTCGTAATATATCTGTTCCCTTCTATCCCATGAAGTTTCAATCCTTTTTCTCTTTTCTACTCGTTAATTTATTAAATTCTGCATGATAAAAACACGACAACACTTTACCTTTATGGTCAATTCGATTTAAAAAAAAAAGTTGAATGTCAGTCTTTGAAATCCGATGAATGACGCGCGCGGTTGACGGATGCTCGAGTGTATTTTCAAGTAATTTATTAGTTTTAAGTGAGTGTTATTGAATAAAATAGTGATTAAGTGGTTAATTATAATACAGTGTATGTGTGTGCAACCGGATTTTAACCTAAATGTAAGTATATTTTAACTTCTGAGAGGTTTTACGGGTGCTTGTAACGGTGTTAGAATTTTGTCAGAATGCTTTCGTAATATAAGAAATTTTAAGACCAGTTCCGTATCCAAAGTAATAGTTATCACATTGGATATTTACTAGACAATAGTTTTCAGCAAAAACATATACAGAAGATAGTAAATTAAAGTTAAGATTTTAAGTTTCGTTAACCCTTTAGCTCGCAACGTTGAGCCGGCTCAACGTTCACTTCAAAAAAATATTGCTCAAAAATTTGTAACTTTTTATAAGATTTTATTTAATGCTTACAACCAATAACTAAACTCAATTGAATAAAAATATAATTTGACATTTGTGAACGTATTTTACGTCAGTAATGTGCAAAATGGCGTCACGGTTGCAGCGACTCCGCGGATCGCATTTAATTTAATTTTATATAAAATATTAATACGAGTTTTTCTGTTAGTGGGACACCGGCATTCCATTTTTAGTAAGCCATTTCATTATTATGTTTACAAATAACTTCATTGTACTGAGTAACTTACGAGCACAGCGTTCATAAAGTGATACGTTGAGCATTCTCAACGTTGCGACGTAATCAGTGAAGTACTTCGTAAGATGTATGTTGAGCATGTTCAACATTGCGACTGTACTAGCGAATAACTTAGCATGTATTTATTAACTATTTATTATATATATTGATGTTTTGTCATGCTTTGGGTGTGGTTTTGCATGTTTTTTTTTTTGCTTGCTTCAGTTTAAGCCAATATCGCAAAAAACAAAACAGGATAAATTATGGCACTAGTACCTCCAGAGAATTCTCTATCAGATAGTAGCAGTACTACAAACGCCAATATCTGATGGATTACGACGATGAAGTTATATTTAATTGAAGACAAGACGAAAGAACGTGGAAACTCTGATTGGAGCACCCAATGTAGGTCATGCCCTTCTTCACTGAACGACTTGCACCTTGATAGGTCTGGAAATGAGCCTCGCCTCAACGCAGTTCAAGTTCAACAAAGCCTGCGTGACGAACGCAAAGTGGCCACAAGTTCAGATATCGTGAAAACGAGACTTGCTGAATGGAATCTGTCTCCAAAGAGAGCTGCAATAGGCCCAGCTTTAACGGTAGCCCATCGTCGATCACGACTTGAACTTGCTCGAGAGAATAGGGATTGGACGTTAGAGTAGTGGGGTAATGTACTCTGTAATGATGAGACCAGGGTGAGTCTACATTTAAGTGGTAGACGTCAGAGAGTATATCGTCACCCTGGAGAACGTTATTCACAGTGTTGCATCGAGGAAACTGTTGCTTTGCTGAGGCGTTGCTGAGGAGGATCGGTAATGGGGCGGTATCTCGATAACCGCACGTACTGCGTTGGTTTTCATGGAACTGACAGGCCGTACTCGTAGATTGACTTTTCATCGCTACATTACGATAATCCTCGCAGACTATGTGGTACCTTAGATAGGATATATCGGGTATACTATGCAGTTCATGCATGATAACACACGCCCTTATGTTGCTCATGTGATAACCCAGTATCTACGCGACATCAACTTTCGTGCGATGGACTGGCCAGCTCGAAGCCCGGACCTTAATACGATAGAACACTTAGGTATGGAATGACCTAAAACAGGTCAGGTTGGAGCCCGAATACCTGCTGTAACAAGGCTTCCAAAGCTGCGAATCGCAATTGAATAGGAGTGGAGTGGTCTGTCTACTTGTCACCGTCGTCCGTATCTCCTGAACCGTGATAGTTAAACGGTTGAAATTTTCACAGATTATGTATTTCAGTTGCCTCTATAACAGCAATTTCTAAAAGACAGAATAAAATAAATATTTAAAGGGGCTCCCATACAATAAACGTGGAATTTTTTGCCAAATTATAGATAATGGTACGGAACCCTTCGTCCGCGAGTCCGACTCGCACTTGTTATAAATACATAATGAGTGATTGTCCTTTTAATGTCTTTTTCAATTGTATTTTTTTATAATGAATGCATGATAACTGTAAATAAGTGTTTATTTTATAAAAATCTTAAAAACCTACATATATCGCAACGTTGAAAATACTCAACGTTCATTTTACTACCTAATTTTCTCAATACTTCGCAATGTTGAGTATTCTTAACGTATGTTTTTCCAAAAGTTACACATACTAGATTTTTTATTTTATTTTTTTGTACATGTATACACTGTTTACATACATATAAACCAAAAGAAAACTCAAAAATATAAATTTTGTATCCTTGCGACTTAAAGGGTTAAACCTAACCTAGAAAAAAAACAAATGGCGGCCCGCGAAGTTCAAAAGTATATTTAAAAAAAATTAATTAAAATTGATTAGATTTAATTAAAAAGAGTATTTCTTGGTTAGGTGGTCGTCATAGGGGCGGTTCTTGTAGAAAACAATAACATCGTATGTATTTTGTTTACTCGAAATTCACAAAAAAAATAAACAAAAAATGTCGAGTGCAATTTTTTCATTTAATTAATTAATTAATTAATTCCATATTTTACTGTATTGTATAAAGGTCTATCAGCATAATACTTACATGTAAGTTACATAATTAAATTATCTTTCAGATAGTAGCAATATTTTTAATTTACGTGAAATAGTATAGTTGTAATAAATTATTTAATTTAAGTGATTAAATTAATCACCGTCGGCAATAAATCCTGGTTGGCTAATAGCTGTAAATTAATATTTTTGTACTATATTTTTTTAATTTTTTTTTTATCGTACGTAAATAGAACCCTTCCAGCATTAAAACACATAAAATATATATGGTATCCATTTACTTTTCGAAATAATAATTTTTAAAGTTCACATAATGTTTTTTGTCAACCCTAGTCAATGTTTACCAATTAATATAATAAATTTGAGACGAAATGTCAACAAACACTTGACACCACTTGAAAGGGTCTCTCATAAGCTTGAACAAAAACATTACTTCGAAGCGTCTATTGTTTATAACACGTCAACAAAAAAATAAGATAAGAGCCCGGACGCACGGCGTGCGCCGGCGCACTCAAGGTCGCGCGCGCTCGACATCAGTATTGCATTTTTTTGATTGCGAGTCGCATCAAAGCGGATGATAATTTGCACAAAACTTGCATTTCCTTTTTGTACTTGCATTTTTGTCTTCAATTTTCTTTATTTCTGAAGTTGCTGGTATCGACAAATCTTTCATGTGTCTTTCAGTAGCCTCTGCCGCACGGCATAAATTGACTGCTTCTGATAAAGTTAGGTTATCTTTTTTCAATAGCTCTTTCTTTGTTTTCATATTGATTATTCCTAAAACAATTTTGTCCCGTAACATTTCATCTCTGAAAGTTGTATAGTCGCAGTCTTCAATCAGTTTTGTAGGTCTGCATAGAAAACCTCAAACACTTCGTATTTTTGCTGCATTCTACTTAAGAAGATGTATCTGTTGTAGATTATGTTTTTTTTAGGGAGCATTTTTGTAGATATAATCTGTAATATTTCCTTGCATGTTTTATTCGTTTTGTCGGTGTCTGTGAGACCGAAATTTCCATATTTTTTTAAAGCTTCTCCGCCTATGGCGCTGAACAGCACGCTGATTTTCCTTATTTCTTGTTCTGCCGACCACTCATCCATCTGAGTTGCTGAACAATAGTTAGTCCATGCCGATACGAAAGTTTTATAGGCATCTTGCGGGTCTATTTCAGTGTTAAGGCGACATTAGCTGCCCGCGACCTTGAGCGCGCGTCTAACTCATCGCCTAAACAAATAAGGTTGAAAATGGCGATGCGTTTGATGCTCGTGACTGCCAAAATGAACGATAGTTCGCAGATTTAATTTATTAAAAAAAAAATACGCTGTAATGTTAAAATATTTTTACATATGTCTTTAGTTGGTTAAATTTCCTTTCTGATAGTAAAAAAAAAAATAACAGTTGTCACTCAAAATATTGAGCATTTCGAGACGAAAAAGTTTTTTCGTGTGATTTTGTGATTTTTTTTTTCGAGGTTCTTGATTGCTTTTAGAAAATATTTTTGCATAAGTCTTTTACCTATACATTTGACTATACACTGTATTTTTTTTGGAATTGTAATAAGTAGCAATACGGCTAACTCTGCGACGAAAAACAGGTCGTTTTTACGGTGCCCCTTTGACTGCGCCTTAATAGGCGTTGGCCATGGCACGTTGACGTTAGCGCTCTGCGGAAGTGCATTTTGTGAGAGTCTCGCGATTTCTTCTTGCATCGACCTCAAAAGCACTGTTTGTTGCTGAATGATACTTAAAATCGAAGGATCTTCCATTCAAGTCAGCCATTTTGAACACCCCTACTTTAGACTGGAATAAATGTTATAATAACTGGTTTGAGCGAATGGAAAAGTGTATTAAGCTACGTGGTGAATACTTTGAAAAACAATAAAAAGTACTATAGGGTTCTAGTTGTGTTTCTTTCTTCAAACGACAAAACTTAAAAGGCATCCTACGTACCCCACACAAAGGACATCGCACGAAATGTGTACTTACTGGAGACAACAAAAAAAATTACTTTAGCACTTTGTCGGCGTAACTCATTTGTATTTATGCCAAATTACAGCTTTCTAGTACTAGGGTCTTTGAGATATAGTGTGGACGGACAGACAGACGGACATGGCGAAACTATTATAGGCATAATAAGGGTTCCATATTGGCTACGGAACCCTAAAAATGGACTTATGTGTCTAGACTCTAGCAACAGTTGTGTATATAACAAAATGTTTTGGAAGAAAATATAATAAGTGTAGGTATTTACTAACCGGAAGACATGTAAAATATATAATAATTAATTACTCTTGTAGATTTAAGTGTTAATCCAAGGCTATGGTCTGTCTGCATTTATTCAAATTGCCGTAAGTCAGTTATTTGGTAGCTAGTAATTGCGAACAAAAACTTTCAAGATGTTATGATAGGTATTACCTATCTTAAAAAAGTTCAACCATGTACATGACATAACATGACTTTGTAAGTAACTAGGTAGGTGCGACGTTCGTGAGGGAGCCTACATTATTATTTTTCAGGTCTAATTTTAAAGGAGAATGTTCAGACTCGCCCTGTCCACATGTGGTATTTCGCTGGGTCTACCTTTTTTAGCAGATTTTTTATACCCGAATTTTGTTTTGCATAACAGTGGATGGCAGAAACTTCATTTCGCAGAAAATCATTTGGCATAAATTCAAGACGCATAATTTTTTAAGTCAGAATCATCTCTGAGCATAAACTTCATTTCCAGAACCATCATTTCGAATCAAATCAAATCATTTATTTTTGCTGAATACACTGTTACAATGGTGTTATAAGAATTACATGTTTCAAGTGATTCTACCGTAAGGCATGCAAAATTTATACAGTCATAAGTAGTTATTCATCAACTAATCAAAATAGACATTGGAATAAATAAAATTAGATGAAATAAGCAGGATATAGTTATTACAAGTTAAAGCCATATTGGAGAATAAATAAATTAATAAATAATAATAAAAAATAGATTAAGTATTTCAATGTCAATGTCAAAATTAGTTAATTTAATAAGAGATACATGCATAATTCATTGAACAATTGATTTTACTTGATGTCACTGTGAGGTCTTTAGGTTGGCAAAATTATCATTGAGGAAGTCATTCAAGTTATAGTAGCATTTATTAACCAGAATTTTTTTTAGAGTTTTCTTAAATAGGGCCGTATTCATTCCCCTTATTTCTTTAGGTAATTTATTAAAGATTACGGGAGCCATATGGAACACACTCTTGTACATTAAAGAGGTACATGTTCGGGGTACATAGAGGCGTAGTGCGTCCCGTTGTTGCCTATTATTTATTTCTGATGCTAATTTAAATAGGTTTTTATTAGTTTTCACAAATAATGAGACCTCATAAATATACAGACTTGGGAGAGTCAGAATCTTATACTCCTGGAAAAACGGTTTACAGGTTTCGACCATTTGAAGCCCAAACATAGCCCTTAAGCATCGTTTTTGTGCTTTAAAAATTATGTCAATATCCGTCGAATTTCCCCAGAAAATTACACCATACCTCAGAACTGAAGCAACCAAACCATGATAAGCCGCTAACAACGTATTTACATTTGATACCTTTTTAAGTTCATGTAGGGCATATACTGATTTATTCAATCTTTTGCACAAATTTTCAATCTGGGATTTCCAATTTAACTTATTATCGAGAGTAAGCCCAAGAAATTTTGTTAATAGGACTTCAGCTACAGGTTCACCCTTATAGTTAATCTTAGGTGTACCTGCATTTATACGCTGACTAAAATGCATTATTTTTGTTTTCCCAATGTTCGCCTTCAGATTGTTACTATCTAACCATTGAATGATTGCATTTAGGCTACTGTTTATATCATGCTCGTAGATGTTCTGTCATTACACTTAATTGCAACGGTGCTGTCGTCAGCAAAGAGTGTCATTGGGTTTGAACTCGCGTTCGGAAGGTCATTAATGTATATAATGAAAAGTAGTGAGCTCAATACGCCTCCTTGTGGGACACCGTACTGAATTTCACGCCCCCTTGATAAATATGTCTCCTCCATCTTCGTTCTACTATTAATTCTATTAATTTGTGTATATTGAGTGCGGTTCTTGAGGTACGTTTCTATTAATTTTAGAACGTTGCCCCATATGCCATATAACTCGAGCTTATAAAGTAAAACGTCATGCTTGACGTGATCGAAAGCCTGTGTCATGTCCATGAAAATGCCGCAGATCGGTATTCGCTTGTCGACATTAGACATTATGATTTCCAAGAACTCATATATAGCAAGGTTGATACTTTTATCTTGTCTGAATCCTTTTTGTTCCTTAGCTAAGATGTTATGGGTTTCAAAGTATTTAGTCAGCTCACTATAAATGTATTTTTCAAAATTTTTTGAGACGACTGACAGTAAGGCAATAGGTCTATAATTAATCATACTTTCTTTACTCTCTTTTTTATGTATAGGTTTTATAATTGCTACTTTTAATTTTTCTGGGTATATACCAGTTTCAATAGACAGGTTTAAAATGTAACTCAGGGGTCGCGAAATACATTCCGTTACTAGCTTGATGACTTTTTCTTTTCGGTGGTTCACACCGAGTTCAATAATACCATAAAAACTAAAACTAAATCTATTTGCCCTAAGTTTATGTTCAGTGACTGGGCAACAAAGGGCATTAGGAAAAGTAGGGAGCGATTGTTTGAGCTGTACGGTCTTAAGCCTTACATTAACTCTGAAACTTTTAATAAATATGTTGCAACTTACTCTAAAATCTTCAAAAACGCTTGCAAAGTAGCTAAAGCCTTATTCATTAGCAACAAGATTAAATCCGCCGATATAATAAAATAAAGACGGTTTGGAAAATTATCAATAGTGAAACGAATAGAAATAAAAATAATAATAATGATATCACTCTAGAGACCTCACGTGGCCTTTTAAATTCTAAAAACGAAGTTGCTCAAGAATTTGTAGATTTCTTCACTAGTATCCCACTTAAGACTACTGAAACCTTAAATTCATCACCCTTGCTTTCTATTGAGTTACTTAGAGCGAACGTTTCAGCCTGCCCGGTTGAGTTTCAATTTAAACATATAAACCCCATAGCAGTCATTAAAGCTTTTAAGGAAATTAAAGTAAAATTAACCGAAGATCTATGGGGACTGTCGATTAAAGTTTGTCAAGCTATTATTGAGACTGTAGCTCCGTATTTAGCCTTAATATTTAATTTGTGTGTGGACCAGGGAGTCTTCCCGGACCTTATGAAATACAGCAAGGTAATACCACTTTTCAAATCCGGTGACAGTAAAGACACTAATAACTATAGACCCGTATCCGTTTTGCCAGTTTTCAGCAAGGTGTTTGAAAAGGTAATGCTTAATCAAATGCTCATCCACTTTAACACCAATAAAATCTTACATGAGAAACAGTATGGTTTCACCAAAGGACGTTGTACGACTGACGCCGGTGTCACCTTATTAAAACATATATTTACTGCTTGGGAAGAGTCACAAGATGCCATAGGGATCTTCTGTGACCTCTCGAAAGCATTTGATTGCGTCAACCACGAAACCCTTCTCAAAAAGCTTGAACATTACGGTTTAGGGAAACTTGCGCTCAGTTTAATGAAATCGTATTTAAACGATAGACATCAGCAAGTACAAATAAATGGTGTCAATTCAACGGGCTTAAAAGTAAGTATGGGTGTGCCACAAGGTTCGATATTAGGTCCCTTTCTCTTTTTAGTCTATATTAATGATCTACCCCATTTATTTAAAAACCAACCTGAAATGGTATTGTTTGCCGACGATACTTCTTTAATATTTAAGGTAAACAGACGTGCCGCAAATCTTGATGTCGTAAATAACGCCCTACTGCAGGTTCATAATTGGTTCACTGTCAATAATTTGGTCTTGAATGGGAAAAAAACGAAGTGCATAAGATTTGCTCTACCAAATGTCAAAAGTACTGATTGTGGCATAGTATTGAATCAAGAGACACTAGAATTTGTCGATGAAACTGTTTTCTTGGGGATAACGATTGACTCGAGGCTACAGTGGGGTCCGCATTTAACATCTCTTGCAGGACGGCTGAGTTCAGCAGCATATGCTGTTAGGAAAATCCGCCAATTTACTGACGTAGATACCGCGAGACTAGTCTATTTTAGCTATTTTCATAGTGTTATGTCATACGGTATTTTACTATGGGGACGGGCTGCAGACATCGAGTCTATATTTATTCTGCAGAAAAGAGCTATTAGAGCCATATATGGTCTACGAAGGCGCGATTCTCTGAGAGAGCTGTTTAAGGAAATTAACATCATGACAGTACCTTGTCAATACATCTATGAAAACATCATGTACGTTAGGAAAAATCTGCATTTGTTTAGTAAAAGAGGTGATAGACACCACTATAATACGAGAAATAGGGACCAACTAGTTCAGCCAGGTTTCAGGCTAGCTAAAGTAGACTCATCTTTCATGGGGTACTGTTTAAAATGTTACAATAAAATACCCCCTCACATTCTTCAACTGAGTGAGACGAAATTTAAAACTTGTGTAAAACGCACACTATGTAGGCAAGCATACTATAAGTTGGGGGATTACATTGATGATAAAAATGCTTGGCTCAATGCTTGTCCTGCTCCACAACCTTAGGGGCAAATAAATCGACTATCATGTGAAGTTAGTGTAGAGGCTGCAGAAGATTGTAAAAAAAAAATATCTTTGCATTGTATAGATTCAATGTCTTAATATTGTATAATTGCATGGCACATGTGTGAGTACTATGTACTATAAAGCCACTTTTTACATTTAGTTATATTTTAGTGACGTTACCCTGGTGGCTGGGAGTATGTCATGCTCACTCAAATGTCTCGCTGATGGTGGCGGGTGTGTCGGCGGATCATTTAGTTCCCTTCAAAATGGTTGAGTTAGATGGTGCTGATCCATGCGTCATGTTCGTGAATGGGCGCTGTCAGTGGAGACTGGTCATCTCTTAGCTGCCATGGTTTATATATTTTTCTTTGATTTGTTTTTTATATCTTTTTACTCTGGACGCTCTTAACTTGCACGTCTTGCTACATAGTTCTCACATAATATACCATCTCAACATGAATGATATAATGTACCAAGATTTTGTAACAAATTCTGTTTTAAAAAGAGTGTCCATGGAGTTTCTTGCCCGTTCTTCTTCATGAGATCTACGTTAGGGAACTGGCAACTACAGTACTTTCACAAGTTATTATGCCTTGTGATTGTGACTGTAGCGTAGGAGTGCAATGCGTCGTTTCGGGAGTTGCTGCGTCGGGCTGCGCGGCGCCGGATGTTACCGGCGGCGAGTGCTGTGGGTGCGGGGGCGCGCGGCGGCGTGTGCCGTCGCGGCGGGTGTGCGGGGCTCCAGGTCGCGGGGCGGCGGTTGCACGTTGCGGCGTGCATTCGTTGTTCCGTGATTCGGGGTCTCGAGCATTCGTTGTTGCGGTTTGCGTCGCTGCGTGCTTTTGTGCTCGCAGTGTTCGTTGTTGCGGGCATTCGGTGGCGTGTGGTTCGGCGTGGTGACTTTCGGAATGACGTATTGCACTCGTAGTTTCGTTCTTCTTCCGTCCTTCTGACATTCAAAAGTGCCTGTAATGGCTTAATTGAAATAAAATATTTGAGTTTGAGTTTGAGTTTAGTGCAGGCAGATACCGTCATATCCTACACTATTGATGACTGCGCTGGTTAAGACCAAGTAGGAATAGATTTATTTTGTTTTGACTTTAAACCACAAATAGAAAATTTGCACAGCGACAGCAAGGATGGATTTGAGGGACTCACCTTGGCGCGCTGAGATGTCCAGATTATGTCACTCTTCGGAGGCCTCCTGTCCACGAATTTTATTAATTCACAGCACAATATTGTCCTTCTGTATTTTGGCACAGTAAATTGCACTTATATGCGTAATTATATTAATGTTGAGAAAAATGATGCGTACGCGACGAATTCAAGCCGGTAACTAACTTCACTTCCTTCCTGGTGAGTAAGGGTAGGGGGAAAGAGATAGGAAATAGGTTTGCACAGTAGTGCGAGGGAGAAGGAACGTCGCCGTGCAATCCTACCTACTAAAAAGTTTATTTTTCTTTTGTTTTTTAATGTTTTGGATACAGTAAGATTAGCCTAAACATCCTCCCGGGGTTGACAGGACATAGTCCTTTCAAAAAGATTAATTAATGAATTTATTTAGGTTTATTTATATGTTCCAGTATGGATTAATTTAAGTCTATTTAATTACTAGGTAGCTTAATGATTAAGACTAAGTTAAATAACAAATTATTACTAAGTACTTATTATTATTATTATTTTTTTTTTTTTTTTTTGTTAGTTTAACGATATTATGGACTGTATATTTTTATTTATTGAGACGGTAGAGGAAAAACCTTCACTACTGGTCTACGGTACAACCCAGATCTTGTCCGCACGTCTACTACGCGTACAACTCCGTCTTTACCGGGAAAAGTTTGTTCTATTATGCCTAAAGGCCAATCTAGTGGGGCGCTATTGTCCGACTTTAATAAGACTACAATTCCCTTTTCTACAGAGCCGTTGGACTTTAACCATTTACTGCGAATTTGTAAAGAGTTAAGGTATTCTACCTTCCACCGTTTCCAAAAAGACTGGACTAAGTTGTCTACATTACGTTTTCTCTGGAGCAGAGTAACGCTCTTATTTGTTAAATCTTCTGCCGGAAGAGACTTTAGTGGTGTCATTACAAGGAAGTGAGCAGGCGTCAGAGCCAAAGGCTCAGTAGGGTCACTGCTCAATACTGAAAGGGGCCGTGAGTTGAGCACAGCTTCCACTTGAGCGAGCACTGTTAGCATCTCTTCAAACGTGAGCAACTGGCTACCTACTACTTTCGTGAGGTGAGTCTTGACACACCTGATATTACCCTCCCATAGCCCTCCAAAATGGGGAGCCGAAGCGGGATTGAATTTCCATGTAATACGATTTTCACGCAATTCATTGGCGAATTTATCTTTGTATTCTTCCGACTCAAGCAATTGATATACACTGTCTAAGTAAGATTTAGCGCCAATAAAATTGGTACCGCGATCAGAGTACATCACCGCAACAGGGCCCCGACGGGATATGAACCGCTTCAGAGCATTCATGAAGGCTTCAGTACTTAAGTCGGCAGCCAACTCAATATGCACAGCCTTGGTAACAAGGCAAATAAATAGGCATATATAAGCTTTCTGGCTGTGTACACCTCTACGTCGATACGGAACGATATGCAAAGGACCAGCATAGTCCACCCCGGTGTGACAGAAAGCCTTTGCTTCTTGCACTCGGCAAGCTGGCAAATCAGCCATAATAGGAAACTCATTCCGAGGGTTTACCTTAAAACAGATGTTACATTTTTGTATACGGTTACGCACTATATTGCGAGCCGACAAAATCCAATATTTTTGCCTCAGTAGGGACATTAATAACTGGGGTCCCGTATGAAGATACTTTTGATGATAATAATCAATTAGAAGATCAACGATAGGATCCTTCCTAGGAAGCAATATGGGGTGCTGACTGTCATAACTCAAATCTGCATTACTCAACCTACCACCGACTCTGAGTAAATCATCTTTTACAAAGGCCTTTAACTTTAAGAAAGCTGGGGGCAGATTGCTTCCAGACTGAGCTAACTTAAACTCACTTGAGAAGTGGATCTGCTGTAGATCTTTAATGATTGCTTCTTCAGCTTGCTCTAAATGGGAGACCTCAAACTTTCTTGGAAGTTTCTTGATGAAGCGCAGAACATACACCACAATCCTTAGCAATTTAGACCAGGAGGACACGCGAGAAGAAAGGTCATAGAAAACGGATGTCGATTGCGGAGCTGCAGGCATAGTAGTAGCCATGACATTGACCTTCATTTCGGGCATTTCACTGACGGACGCAGGATCAAACTGATGGACTGGCCACTCAGCAAAGGGTAGATGAGCAAATCGAGGCCCATGGAGCCAGAGAGGGTGATCACACAATTGCGCTGGCGTCAAGCCCCTCGACAGACAGTCAGCAGGATTTTCCTTTCCAGGTATGTGGTAGAAAAGGCAAGGTTCCAATTTGCTTTGTATTTTGGCAATACGATTTGCCACAAAGGTTTGCCATCGGTTAGGCAATGAGTGGATCCAGGCCAAGGCCACCGTACTGTCCGTGAATGCATACACATTTGTTATTTGACAACGAGTGGAGTAGGTGTCAATTACTAGGCGCATTAATCGCGCAAGTATGAGATTAGCACACAGTTCCATTCGAGCAAGAGAAATCACCGTCTTAGATGGCGCCACTTTGGACTTAGCGCAAACCAAGTTAATTAGTGATTTCCCAGTACTTGGGAAGGACACATGTAAATACACAACTCCACCATAGGCGTTTTCAGATGCGTCTGCGAACCCCAAGATAGAAATTACGCATTCGTCGTTCACTCCAAGGTGGCGTGGCAATTTAATTTGTTGAAGCAAGGGCAATTCCGCTTCAAACTTCTGCCATAGAGCTACTACGTTGGCAGGAGGTACCTCATCCCAGCCAATGTTTTCTTTCCAGAGGGATTTGATTATTAATTTAGCGAGCAATGTAACTGGTGCCACGAAACCCATTAAGTCCCATAATCGAGCAATAGTGGATAAAATATTCCGTTTTGTGCAGTCACGTGGCTGGGGTGTCACACTGAAAGTGAACACATCTTCGGCTGGTACCCAATGTAGACCCAATATTTTAAGCTGAGTATCAGGACCGAACTCGACTGCTTCAGAGATACGATGCGACACAGGGATATTCGTCAGAACTTCAGGGGAGTTACTTGAAAATTTGACTAACTCAAACCCTCCAGCTGCGAATAAATCTATCAGCTGATTTGAGAGGGCAATGCCTTCTGACACCGAAGAACAACTGGTGGCTAAATCGTCCATATAAATGTCCGTCTCTGCCACATCAGCTGCCCGGGGGAAGCGCTCGCGCTCATCTGAAGCGAGTCGACGTATAGTGCGTATAGCCAGATATGGACTGCAGCACAAGCCGAATGGCACTCTAGTCACTTCAAAAATTTTGATGGGCTCATTTATGTCAAATCTGTAGAGCAATCTCTGGAAGCGGGTATCTTTTTCATCCATTAAAATTCGTAAGTACATTTGGCGTATGTCGGCACTTATCGCCACTGACCGCAATCGAAATTTAAGGAGAATTTGGAATAAATCATTTTGTAGATTCGGTCCAGTGTGCAAAATGTCATTTAATGACTTTCCAGACGTAGTCGCGTTACTAGCATTTAAAACTACACGCAACTTGGTAGTACTTTTATCCGTACGGACAACAGCATGGTGAGGTATTACGTATTGATCATTCCCAGACTCGACTTCCGAAATAGTACCGACTGGCCTCAGATAATTTTTCTGTAGGTAATCTACGAACACGTTATCGTATTCCTCCTTAATAGACGGATTCAATAACAATTTTCGCTCTAAAGATAAATACCTATACTCGGCCGAACGCAAGGAGTCGCCTAACTCGGAAGTATCGTTCTTAAGCGGAAGCGAAACTACATAGCGGCCATTACCATCGCGGCGCGTAGTTTTACAATAATAATCCTCGCATTTTTGTTCATCCGGGGATAAAATGGTAGGTACATTAGGTACCTCTTCCAACTCGAAAAATCGATTCATACAATTTTCGAATGTTGAGTCAGTAGTGCAGTAAGTACGCGTAATAGTACTCGCGGGGCTAATTATCGGAGCTTGCCCTACTATTATATAGCCTAGCAAAGTCTCAATCGCGACAGGTTCTCCAGTGGCGCGCGAGATTGTATTCGGGCCTAAAATGCGGGCAAATACGTCCGAACCTAAAATCAGGTCAATATTAGCAGGAGTAAAGTAATTACAATCCGCTAATGGAATATTATTTAAATAATCCAAACGCGAGGCGTCGATCTTCGCGGTAGGTAATTCATTAGTGATACGATTTACGACCACAGGCTGAATATTAAACCTAACCGAATCATCGAATTTCGAACGAATTGTTAGACAAGTTACGCCTTCAATAGGATTCGTAACGTCGCCCACACCTGATACAAATTTATTCTGAGGCGCACGCATTTTAAGTTTCAACCGTTTACAGCATTCTGTCGTAATCAAATCCCTTTGGGACGCACTATCAATAATAGCGCGTAAAACACAAATGTTGCCTTCGGTATCAACGACATTACACTGCGCGGTTCCTAGCAAAACAGACGTCGTCGTCGCATCGCTATTCGACGGGCCGCTCGACGCAGTGTCGACGGCGCACTCGCCCACTGCACAAAGCGAAACGGCAACAGGGCCGCGCTCGGACGCGGAGCACTCATCGCGCGAAGAGCCTGCCGTGGGTTCCGTGACTATCGCGGTAGTACTGGATGCGATCGGTATAGAACTGCGTGTGTTTGAATGCGTATTACTTGTTGGGAAATGTAACAAGCTGTGATGACTACGTTGACATTCACTACAACGAGTTGACTCGTCGCACTTTGTAATGTTATGTTTATTACTTAAACAATTTACACACATTTTCCGTAATTTTACGAATTTATAGCGTTCACTAGGGGACTTTGACAGGAATTTTGGGCACTGAGATAAATGAGAATGCTCATTCTTCCCACAAGCACAAGATACGCACTGATCTTGTTCCTGCACATTAATAAATGTCTTAACGTTATTATTATTAGAACGCGAACCATAATTACCGCCCGACTGCGAGGAAATATTTTTACGTAACTGAGTACCTCCCGTTGAAACTGGCTGCCTTGTATTCGACGAAATATTTTGCGCGCGTTGCATAATATGAGACTGGTTCCGTACAAATGAAATAAATTCTTGACAGTTAGGAGTGTTATTTTTGTCATTACTAATTTGTAATTCGTAAGACTTGACTGTTTCCAAACCCACTTTCTTGCAGGCAATGTGGATAAACAAGAAATCTTCCAAATTGTCAATATTTAGTTGTTTTAAAGCGGAATAAATTGATGAAAATTTATCTATAAATTCCTCCAAATTAGTTGGTGAATTTTCTTTCACATTATTCAACGCGAACAGTTTATCTAAGTACTTAGCGGCTCGTACTCGTTTGTCGTTATATTTACTGATTAACGTATTCCAAATAACGCTGTAGTTTTCGGAGGTAGGTAGAATACCTTGACAAATACTCAGGGCTTTGCCTTTTAATCTACCCACTAGGTACTGAATTTTCTCGCTTTCGGTAAGATCTGGATTTTCGTGAATTACCGTTCTGAACGTTTCGTAAAACATAGGCCACGACTCAATTTCTCCATCAAAAGAACATAGCTCTAACACCGGTAATTTTATTGAAGGTTTTTTCTCGCATTTAGCCGCGAAACCCTGGTCGCGACTAGTATTATCAGTCACTTGCGACAACTTGTGAACCTTATATTTGATACGCGAATAAAGCTGTTCAAATGAAATTGCCGAATTGTAATTCGGTACAGGATTTTCGGTACTAGACAACTGGAACCGGTTTCTTTCTTGTATCGTGGTAAGAAAGTCATTTCGTAGGGTATCAAGCATAAAACAGTCGGCTAAAAAGTTATCGATCGCGATGGGGTCGTCATTCAATTTACAACTAGTGTCGTAAATAGCTTGAGCTCGACCATACAAAGCACTTAATTTGTTTTGTATTTGTTGCAATTCGCGATCTATTACCGCGGGTGGATCGCTCGGCATTTTTACCAATATGGCTGACCGCAGTGACCGCGCTTACCACGTGCTTAAACTGACCCACTACAATTATTTCCTTAATTAATCCGGAACGAAGTGACCAAAATTATGACTGCGCTGGTTAAGACCAAGTAGGAATAGATTTATTTTGTTTTGACTTTAAACCACAAATAGAAAATTTGCACAGCGACAGCAAGGATGGATTTGAGGGACTCACCTTGGCGCGCTGAGATGTCCAGATTATGTCACTCTTCGGAGGCCTCCTGTCCACGAATTTTATTAATTCACAGCACAATATTGTCCTTCTGTATTTTGGCACAGTAAATTGCACTTATATGCGTAATTATATTAATGTTGAGAAAAATGATGCGTACGCGACGAATTCAAGCCGGTAACTAACTTCACTTCCTTCCTGGTGAGTAAGGGTAGGGGGAAAGAGATAGGAAATAGGTTTGCACAGTAGTGCGAGGGAGAAGGAACGTCGCCGTGCAATCCTACCTACTAAAAAGTTTATTTTTCTTTTGTTTTTTAATGTTTTGGATACAGTAAGATTAGCCTAAACAATTGATGTTTTTTAGCCCTTTTATAATTTGTTTTATATCTTCTGGTAGACATGGTTTCATGAAGATTGAATTTAGCCTAGATGTTAGGTATTGCTTATGCTGATCGATGTGCATAGTATTAATGGGTGATATCTTATCTACAAAATAGTCATTAAATTCATTCGATATGTCATACGGATTTGTCACAATATTATTATTCGATTCAATATATGGGATAGATTGTAATGGTCTGTTTTGCTTTGCAGTATTAATAATTTGCCATACAGCTTTTGGTTTATTACTAGCGTTCAAGATATTGTGATTGTTTTGTGCTCGTTGAGTCAAAGATACAATCCTCTTCAGTCGCTTGGTGTATTGCTTCAATTTTGATTTATTGTCCGCACTTGGTGTTTTTCTATATTTCCACAGTAGTTCACGTTTCTTAGCGCTACAGGTCTTAATACCCCGTGAGACCCACTTGGTTTTTTTGCGGAGGTGTATGGTTATAGTTTTGTAGGGAAAGCAAAGGTCATAAAACAACTGAAATGTGTCAATGAAAACATTATATGCTATGTTTGGATCACAAGTACTGTACATATCTGCAAATGACATTTGACCTAAATAATATTTGAATTTGGCCTGATTTTCTACACATAAATCCCGTCTCCTGATTTTCCAGTTCTTAATTATACATAAGTTTCTCACTTGACATTTTAACAATTGTGCGGTGTGGTCAGACAGTGCTAGTTCAATTACTTCTGATTTACATGCTTTCCCAAAGTTATGGGCAAAATTGTCAATACATGTTTTACTTATATGTCTGGTAGGTTCTTTCAATTGTAATTTTAGATTATAATTTAATATTAAACATTCAAATTCGTTTGTCAACTTACACTTATTTAGAATATTAATATTAAAATCTCCAGCTATAACAATCTTATGTTTGTGATAGTGTTTATAGAGTAAGGTTAGAATATTGTTCAGTCTATCAAAAAATATATCAATATTACTAGCTAGGGGTACTCTATACACACAGACAATAACAATTTTGTAGTCCGTCAGCTCAATAGCACTACACTCAAAATTTCGCCGAAAATTCATAATCAGAATCGTCTTTTGGCACGCATTTCATTTCATACATACGTGTGACATGCAATAATTATTAATTATTATTATCAGCTCACCCCGGCTAAAATTTCTAGCTGAGAACATTAAATGCAGGTATGTCAAAAATAATAATATTACCTTTATTTATTTTCATCCATATTTTTTTCATTTTTAAATATTTAATACAGGACTTATAAAAAAACATTTAAAAAATAGTTGTCCATCGGTGACGTGAGCAGGGTCCAAGCAACCGTTGGTTAGGGCTCCAGAGACAGGAACCTCCTCACAATGCGAGCCGTATCAAGGAGTACTGCCTTCTGAATCAGGCTCTTGATCCAACCGCCAAGTGAGAGTTTGGACAGGTGGTCGTCCATACTCTTGGCTATAAGGCCATTGGCCGTTACTATACTATCGGCACAATGATAGCCGAGCCCACATGCCACATATCGACAACCTCGTGTGCTAAATCCAGATATTTAATTTGTTTCTCTTTCTCAGCTTTCACGAGGTTCTCGTCATGCGGAATGGTAACATCGATTATCATTGCGCGGCGCGCTGATCGGTCCATCACCACTATATCAGGCTTATTGGCAACAATAGTCCTGTCAGTGATGATAGACTGATCCCAGTACAACGTTACATGGTCTTTTTCAAGAACTAGTGGTGTTATTAAGATAGTTTCCATTTCTGGAATAGGTTCACACACTCGCTCGACATCACGCAACCAGTCAGCCTCAGTATGACAGACGGGTACCGACCAGATGCTGCGTCAGAAATAGTCAGAATGAACTCGTAGCAGCATCATCCGGGTGACACACGTCCGTCATATTTTGCTCAGGTCGCTCCCAAGTTCGATATACCCACTGTGGGGGCTGAAACACCTCCGGTTCTTTTATCTGGTCGAAGAATATCTGGATGGGATGGGATTATTAAAACCACACTTTTTCATATCTTTTTTCACCAACGTTAGATTGACATCTTCATTTTATTTTCCATAGACTAACTATAGTTTTCCACAGATAACATTTATGGAGATTTCCACACACTCCACACCCAGAAAAATGGGTACTTAGTTACCTAATTTAATAAACATGGGTAAAAAGACTTTTAGCTATACCTATCTAGGCACTTATTTTAATACAGTCTCAAAACTTAAATCGATAGAATCATTGGAATTTAATCAACAAACATGAAGTCTTAAAACTCACACAAATACTTGTAACACAATATAACAATAGAAATAAACTTAGTTATTACTTACACAAGCAATTATTGTTCAGTCACAATCATATTTTTTTTTTAAAGTTATTATTTGAGTTGCCTAACCTTTTATTATATATTAACTGTAGGACAGAAATGCAAAGAACTTCCAATTGAATCAAAAATTATGTGCTAAATAGAGTTGTGTATGTGTGATTGTGTGTTATGTATGAAGAACAAAACCCTGACTCTGGAACAAACTCCAATCCTCAAATCAGATACCTACTAGGCACCTTAGCAATGCGCCCTGAACGGGTGGTCTTTTCCGTGACCTCATTTTGCTTTGGCTGCACCTGGAAAGGAGGGGTAGCAGGCACTACTGATGATATCTCGTCTTCCTTTGGTATGCGACTTGTAGGTACTATCCTATGATTGGGGAACTCAGCTTCGGGATCAGAAACCTCCAGTTTAAATAAACGTTGAAATGGACGTACCTTATAACCTGTTGATGTTCTCACCTTTGCTGTTCGATTGATATGATCGCGACCTGTAAAAATCTCATCTATTATTCCTAAAGGCCATTTAATTCTTTTATCTTCAACTTCAATCAAAACTATATCTCCTATTTTCAGACTATCTTGCTTCTCTTTTCCTCTTTGAACCAAAGTAGTCAGATACTCTGTCTTAAATCGCTGTCTAAAATCTTCTCTTATCTTCTGTAGATAGCGCAATCTCTTGTTTACACTTCTCGTGTCTATTATATCAATGTCTGTGACATCAGTCTGAGGAATTGGTTGTAAAAAGCTACTAGGCTTTAGGGGTTCTAGGGACGGCGTTTTATCGTCTTCAATGTAAGTCAATGGGCGTCCATTCATTGTTGCTTCACAGTCACATAAGATCGTTTCAAGCTCTACATACGTGACTGACGATTGCCCGAGGACTCTCTTTAATAAGTCTTTTAGAATCTTGATGAGCCTCTCCCAGAAGCCACCCCACCACGCCGCTGTCGGCGCGTTCAACTTCCATTTGATGCGTTGTATCGTGGACTGTCTTTGAATTTCGTCCCAGTCTAAATCAGACAATAAGTTTTTAGTACCGACAAAATTCGTCCCATTATCGCTAATGATAACATTGACTCGACCTCTACGTGCTATGAAGCGGCGCAAGGTCATTAAAAATGCTTCCGTCGACAAGGACTTTGTCACCTCGAGATGCACAGCTCGATAGACCGCGCAGGTGTATAGCACTATCCAGCACTTCTCGCCGCCACGTAAGTACAGGGGCCCCGCCAGATCGACTCCTGTTATTTCGAATGGAGCAGTGCACTGGGTGCGCTCTACGGGAAGTGGAGCTGCAGGCGCTTGAATCGCTTTGGCTCTATGCCGTCTGCATATAATGCATTGAGCAATGGCAGACTTTAATAAATGTCGTGCGCCTATTATCCAGTACCTGGTGCGTAGGTCGGCCAGTACTGTGCCGAGTCCGGCGTGTTGCAGGAGCGCGTGTCGCTGCTCGGCCAGTCTGCGAGTGAGGGAGCTGATCGCAGGCAGTACTGCGGGAAACTTCGTGCTCTCTGGAATGTCGGTAAGTAAAAGTTTCGTCTTAATTCTTATCAGACCATCTTTATCATAGAAATGAGTAAGGCCCTGAATTTTCTTTTCTATGTAATCTCTATTTTCTATCTGAATCATTCTTATTACTCTCTTTTCACCCTCTTCATATTCTTCATAGCTTAGCTCGCCTTTTATCTTTGTCTCATGACGTGCATTGTGCGCAAATCTAAGCATCCATGCCACAGATCGTATAGTTTTACTATATTTAGAAAAATAAGAAAGCTGACTGGCCATACCTTCAATTGGGCTTACGTTTGCATTACAAACAGCTGTTTTCTTAAGCTCACGATTGGCCTCTGTCTCATCCATGACGAGGGGCGACTTTGGCCACTCTTCAGGCGCGGCGTACAACCATAGCGGTCCCTCCAGCCAGCGGGAAGACAGTAGCTGGGCTGCGTCGCAGCCTCTGGATGCCAAGTCGGCCGGATTCGACGTGCCTGGAATGTGAAACCAGTTATCTTTATTAGTATTTTCTCTGATTTCTTTGACACGATTTCCAACATAAGTATTCCATGGTAGCTCATTTTTAATCCAGCACAATGCCACGCTAGAATCAGTCCAACAGCACTCTTCACAGTCTAATTTTAGGTCTTTCCGTGCTTCTGCTAGTAGTCTGGACCCAATTAAAGCTGCTAGTAACTCCAGGCGGGGAATCGTCATTTTCTCGGGGGGTGCTACTCGAGACTTCGCTGAAATCATTCTTACTGATATATTTCCTTCTGTTTCAGCTCTTAAATATACACATGCTGCAATTCCATCACGACAAGCATCGCAGAACATGTGTAGTTGTAATGAACTTTCATCAATTGCAGTCGCCGTGAGTCGTCTGGGTATTCTACACTGTTTTAAATAATGTAAAGATTCATACCAATTAATAAATTTCTTTTTCAGGTCATCTGGTATCTCTTCATCCCAGTTTATTTTGCGACGCCATGTTTCTTGAAGGATTAATCTGGGTACTAAAGTCACTGCTGTAGTAAAACCTATTGGATCATAAATCCTTTGAGTCAGTGATAATAGGTTTCTTTTGGTAAACTTACCTATTTCACATGCTGGTGGTAATTCATGTATGTTGCAGCTCAGTTGATCTTCTTCAGTATGCCACTCAAGGCCGAGTACTGAGACCACAGCATCATTCTTCATATCTGAGAGAGGAGCTATTGTCCATTGTGTGAGGTCGAACTTTGCCAGACTCATTATTTCTTTAGCCTCTGTCTCAAACTTTATGGCTCTTTCTTCATTGTCTAAACTAGTCTGACAGTTATCTACGTAAAATGAGTTGGCTAATAACTCTGCTGAACCTCTTAAGTCTCCACTTACCTCCTTCAAATGATGCTGAATAGTAGCCGTCAGTAAGAATGGACTGGATGTCAAACCAAACACCACCCTGCAGTGACGGTAAGTGATCATATCGCCCTCATTATTCCACCATAAAAATCGTAACATATCTCTGTCTTTTGGCAACACAGACACTTGTAAAAATGCCTTTGATATGTCTGCAGTGACTCCTATCGCCCTTTTTCTAAATCCATTCAGTAACTTAGGGATCTTGTCTAACAAATTAATTCCTTTGTCTAGGCATAAATTCAAGGACTTACCATGCCTATCTTTCGCCGACGCATCGAATACGGGGCGAATTCGTGTAGTTAGACTTTTCTCTTTTATAACAGGTCGGTGTGGTAAGTAGTGAGAAGATTCTTGATCTTTATCGGGGTCCGGTACAATCTCAATGATGCCCATGTCTCGCCATTCATTAAAAACCTTATTATAGTCCTCATACAAACTATTTGTCCTTAATCTTTTTGTTACAGACTGCAATCGGTGTGAGGATAATTCGTGGTTATTTAGTAATTCATCGTGGCCTACCTTCCATGGGAGAATAACTTCATACCGGCCCTCTTTGTTGACACTTGACTGTGATATTCTCTTCAAAAGTCGCCAACACCTCCTCTTGGTTCTGCTGTTTCGTCTTGGTCTCAGCTGGATCTCGAACACCTAAAGTTTCCAAAGACCAAAAATTAGATAAGTCGGCAGAACAAAACATTGCAACATGAGCGGCTTGCATGTGTATGCTGGGTACATCTGTCGTTTTTCCTTGAAGGGTCCACCCAAGCTTCGTTTTTATTGCAACCAGCGAATCGTGCAGTTTGATCATATCACCTGTGAGTACCAAACCAGAAAAATCAGCACCTATAAGTAAATCAATATCATTTGAATGTGTGTTTTTATCTGAAAGTGCTATCTTGTGTTTGGTGAGTAAGTGTGATAGATTATCATTTGTGTATTTGGGAATATTTTTACAGATGCATGTCTGTCCTAGAGCAGTTAACTGGAATGAAAATTTCCTATCTATACTATTAACATTTAAATCATATACTTTGTACTGTTTAGAAGTTATTTCTACACCGCCAAATAGAGTGTGAGACAAAGTTTCGTTACCCACAGCAGAAATGTTGAGCTTGCGTGCAACATCTTCCCGGATGTATGAGCGTTGTGCACCGTTGTCAAACATAGCTCGAACCATCACCTGTTTCTCACCATTGCAGAGCAGGACGGACACCGTTTGCAGTAAGGTTGTTCCTGTATTTTGACGTTTACCAGCAGACACGTTGGTACTTGTAGTTTCATCACTCGCCGTTGCTGATGTGGTAGCACTGGTAGCATCAGTGTGCGAAGCAGATTGGTTAGTGCTTGTAGCATTTTCTCTAACTTTTTGCCCAGTGCAGAGAACTACAGAGTGACGTTGAGTACATATTATGCATTTTACCGGTGCCTTACAAACTTTTGGATGATGTCCTATTTTCAAGCAAATAGCGCAGGCCTTTTTTTGTTTTAGATGGGTTCTTCGCTCTTCCACATTCATTTTTTGCATTTTATAGCATTCTAGGCTGCTGTGTGACTCCTTGTCGCACCACACACATGTAGTTTTCTTTGTGTTGGTACCTGTCAGTAAGCATCCAGCTGTTGGTTCTACAGAAGGAGTAGTAAGGCTGTTATCCACCCCATCAAAGGTTTTCTTGGCTAGTGAAATTCGTTGTTCACTTTAAACTTCTTTTCTCATAAATGTTAACAAGTTATTCAACTCTAGACTAATATCATCATTTTTAATTTTATTTCTCTCCCATATTTTCAGAAGTTCTTGAGGTAGTGCCGATTCCACCATTGGCAGCAAAAATGCAGCAAATTTATCTTTTGTCACACCAAGGGTTTCCAGTGCCCTCAACATAGCACTGATTTTATCGAACACTGTAGTCAAGTTGGCATTCTCTATTTTATTTATCATTCCCAAAAGCTCTCGAACATAGACTTGGATCAGAAGTTCTTCCCTTGCATATCTTGACTTGAGTTGACTCAAACATTCTTTATAGGAAGTTGGTGCGAAGCTTTGTACCAATGTCTTTGGTTCTGACCCATCTTTCATAGCTTGCAGCAGGTACTGGTACTTGTCATGTAAGTCTATTCGATCATCATCATCTATCTTTTGGAATTGACCCCAGAATGGAAGCCAACCTTTCAAATCACCACTAAAAGTGATAAATTCAATTTTGGGAAGTTTAAAGTTGCGCTTATCTTTCTTATCTTCGACGGGATTGGAACTTGATTTATTCTTACTCTTGTATTTGAAATCAAGCAGGATCCAGCGAGATTTGTATTCAAATGCGCTCTCCATTTCTTTTTCTAGCATAACCTCATCGCTCTCTCGCAACAATTTTCTGAGTTCGCGGTCCAATTCGGCAAGCTGATCTTGCAGCTCTTGCACTTTTAAATATTGAGCCGTAATATTTGTTGCAGATGCTTTAACATCATGCTCTAAAATCTGTTCAAGAACGTTGGCGTTCTTTGTGAACAATGTTCTGGTCACTTTTCTCTCCCTCTTGCAGCAGATAACTTCGGCACTCTCTGTCACGGTCGCCATAATGTGGGGGCTGAAACACCTCCGGTTCTTTTATCTGGTCGAAGAATATCTGGATGGGATGGGATTATTAAAACCACACTTTTTCATATCTTTTTTCACCAACGTTAGATTGACATCTTCATTTTATTTTCCATAGACTAACTATAGTTTTCCACAGATAACATTTATGGAGATTTCCACACCCACCTCTCATCGCTCTGGAACATGCGATTCTGCGAGTAACGATCAACCCGCCGCTTATACCGCCGAATACGGTTGGCCCATGCATAAACCTTCTGCTTCAGGAAGTCGATGCGCTCCGTGACACGGGACATGTAATCTTGGGGACTGATTTCAGTTCCCGAAAATGCCCGCTTCACAAAGCGCATCACACGTGGTCGTGTAATAATTGCCCTCCCTGAAGGAGTATAGTTTGCCAATGAGCACCCTGGCCCCGTCGACACGACGCTCGATCCTGCGCTGCCAGGCCGGTACGGCTGGTTTTGGTCGACTAGCTAAGTCACAATTTGGGAATTTAACATTAGCCAGTTGACATGCCGCAACAGCCCCACAGTACAAGATCGAGTGTGTATCAACGAGGTCCTCGCTACTCTCGAATATATTCTTGAGTTGCGAGTCCAGGGCACACACCAACGCCCTATTTCGCTTATGCATGGGTAACCGTGGTAATCGGGGCCTAAGTTCGGCAGGAGTGGATCGATACTCGCGAAGCGCATCCTCCAGTGCGCTCCTCAATCGTTCGTTGCACTGGCTACTTACCGTGGCAACCCTATCATCTTCCTCTACAGCAACAGTATTGGACCGCGATGTGGTCGCGTCAATAATAGATGCTGGTACCGCAGTCTGTGCCTGAGTTTAGATGATACGGTTGCTTAGTACCTCTGAGCGCAGCCTATCAAGTGCGGCGTCGTCCAACATGTGATTGCGCTGGATGACGCGCACCTGATCCGACAGTCGTCGGCTTGACACGTTGACGGTTGGTTCAAGGTCCCGGAATAGAGACAGCATCCTAGCACGGTACGCAGTGAGGTTAGTGTAATATATGCGTGTATCCGAACGTAGTACAGACGTTTGTAAATGACAGTTCAACTACTTACTAATTTGGTACAGACTAGTTTTTATAATAATGATCTGGGTAACATGGTGGCGTCACTTGCCAACTCAGACATCGCTAGTTCAACTGTTTAGTTGGAGCTCTGTAATAAATTTAACTAATACATAATATTAATATATGGTGTGTTCCCGAACACTTGATGTTTTATTTCTAAGAATACTACGTTTTTTTTTTTTTTTTTTTGTTCGGGAACACACCATATATTAATATTATGTATTAGTTAAATTTATTACAGAGCTCCAACTAAACAGTTGAACTAGCGATGTCTGAGTTGGCAAGTGACGCCACCATGTTACCCAGATCATTATTATAAAAACTATAAGTCTGTACCAAATTAGTAAGTAGTTGAACTGTCATTTACAAACGTCTGTACTACGTTCGGATACACGCATATATTACAGTTAGTTCCCCCCTCTGTAGACCCGTAGTATGCGCGCATGACGTTCTCATTTATTGTTCGAGTCCATTTCATGCGCTGCACATAACCACCGGTAGCGGGGATCCGGTTCCGAGCCAGTTGGCTCCTAGGTCCCAAACTGGTCGGCCTCTCCCCTGCCGACGCTCTGGAGACGGTGACGGTGTTCGTGATGTCGTCGGTGGAGAGAAATATTCGTCGCTTGAGCTCGACGCTACTGTCGCCGCCGGTGACGCAGGTGATCCGAGGTCCGGCGGTGCGAGGCGGAGCTGAGCGACGAGTCCGGGGATGGTGGGCGTGCGCGTCGTCTAGCTGCAGCTGCTCTCGTAATCATCGTTTTTATTATTATTATTATTAATAATAATAATGACGTCACTCATACATGCAACGCATATACTCCATGACGCGCGCTCGCTTCGCTCGCATATTAAATAACACTAATATCTTCTGTCCCCGAAGTGCCGGGCCTCCGCCGGCCTCCTTCATCCATGCCGCCCGTAAAGGATACTTTCGCGAGACGGTCGTTGTACCTTATAAAAATCTACCAAATAAAATTCTGCCATCCTAAAAGTATGCCATTGAAAATTCGGCTATTTAAACATTCTGCGAAATGAGTATTCTAATAAATAATTGTTCTGCCATAAACACATTCGTTCAAAGAAGAATATGCCAAGTGTGTTATGCCAAATAAATTTCGGAGCATCAAGTTTCTGCCAGATAGATGGTACCCGGAATGGAGATTTAACTATGGCACAAAATGGTTATTTTAATTGTGTTTTATTTTGCCACTTTTTTTCTCACTAAAATGCGATAGTGCACACAATAAACAATATTCATTTAAATTTTATAACTAGTTACAAACTTAACACTTTTTGTGAACTCACTCCGAGAACAATGAAATATAATTATCAATATCACAAGCTATGAGGTAAGGATTGCGGAGTGCCCGCGTCAGTGGCGCCTCGCCCAATAGATTGGTCCGCGCGCGCGGCACCGCCAGCAAGCGTGGCTGTCGACGTCGCCCCACGTACCTATCCGGAACACACAAACCTATCTGCTCTAAAATATCCGCATGATGTACCTTCCCTCTTAGTACCTACCTTGAATATGTACGAGGGGAGTGTGAGATGCCTCTTGACTCCCAGCTCGTTATACCCATCTATACCCAAAATAAATAAAGTTGGGTACCTACATGAGCGGATAAAATGGGTATACACTATACAATTTGAAGTACCTGACAAACTTATTTTGTACTTTCTCCAGCATGGTCCTATATTTAGATTCATGTGGAGCCCAGATAATTGCGTTACATTCTAGTTGACTCCTAACCAAAGCATTTTATTAAAGCTATAACCGCTTTTATGTTGGTAAATTCACGTACCATAATGCGGAGCATAAACCCTAACCGCCTTATTACAAAACGTAGTTAAACCTGGTTTAACTTAGACCTGGTTTATCTCGCATGCTGTCACTTTCTTTTGTATATTATTGAAGTTAGACGTCATGCGAGATAAACCAAGTCTAAGTTAAACCAGGTTTAACTACGTTTTGTAATAAGGCGGTAAATGCCGGTACGCTTTTTTGCAGCAGCAAACGAAACGCGATCACGAAACGCCAGCTCAGTGTTGAATTACACCCTGAAATTCTATATAGGTATGGGATAGGAGCCCGCGCGCGAGAGAAAGTGATGGTTACACACTTTGGGGTGTTGAACTGCAAGAGGTTGTCCTTGCTCCACCACTCTGTCTATGTCTCTCTGAAGACTCTCGCAGTCATCCACTCCACTTATCTCTAGTGATAACTTGAGGTCATCAGCGAACAGCAAACACTTGTTGCCTTATTACAAAAGGTAGTTAAACCTGGTTTAACTTAGACCAGGGTTTATCTCGCATGCTGTCACTTTCTTTTGAATATTATTGAAGTGAGACGTCATGCGAGATAAACCAAGTCTAAGTTAAACCAGGTTTAACTACGTTTTGTAATAAGGCGGTTGGCGTCTTTTACAACTTCTGGCAGGACGGGCATTAATGACTAGAATGAACTGCAAAGGCCCAAAGTTACTGCCCTGACTCACCCCAGATCTGGTAAAATATGGCTCTGACTTGTGCCCCGCATATTCCACAAACTGTTGCCTATAACTACTTCTATAAAATACTTCGGGCTATAAAATAGTATTAGGATAATGTAGGTTTATTCGGAATAAGAACCTTTCAGTTCTTAAGATATATATCACACTCAATCTTGCTACATAACTAGTTCTCACATAATATACCATATCAACATGAATGATGTAATGTACCAAGATTATGTAACAATATTCTGATTTTTGCCCGTCCTTATCCATATAGATCTACGTTAAGGAACTGGCAACTACAGTACTTTCACAAGTTATTATGCCTTGTTATTGTGACTGTAGCGTAGGAGTGCAATACGTCGTTTCGGGAGTTGCTGCGTCGGGCTGCGCGGCGCCGGATGTTACCTGCGGCGAGGGCTGTGGGTGCGGGGGCGCGTGGCGGCGCGTTCCGTGGCGGTGGGTGCGCTGGGCTCCGGGTCGCGGGGCGGCGGCGGTTGCGCGTTGCGGAGTGCATTCGTTGTTCCGTGATTCGGAGTCTCGTGCATTCGTTGTTGCGGTGTGAGTTGCTGCGTGTTTTCGTGCTCGCAGTGTTCGTTGTTGCGGGTATTCGGTGCAGGGACCGTACAACCCCGCTTGAGAGTTAAGCCTTTGGACTGGGTAACCCGTACATGGGGTAACTCATATCGCTGTGTTACCTTTTGTTCGAGTTACACCCTCGAACCCCAGCGAAATGGTTAACACTTTTATTAAGGTAACCACGTGAAGGGGTTAACCCCTTCAATGACTTAAGCCTTTGAAGAGGTTACCTTCCCGAAAAGCTTTTTTTCGTGTTACCCTGGATTACCTAATAAACTTTAGCTGCATCTAGGTGGGGGGATACTTGCACCCGTGCGCACCTTACTGTTTTTATTTAGTTATTACGAATTTGACAACAATTGATGCGTGACATTTAAGCGAACTAATAATTAAGATTGTTATGTGAAGTGTTATGTGGTCGGACCACGTTCATTTATACCCATGTATATATATACCTAATTTGTTCCTATTTAAGTAAGTAAGTAGGTGTTAATAACTACCTACGAAGTAAGTAAGTAGGTGTTAATAACTACCTACGTTAATTATTAGATTAACACCAAGGTAATGCTATTTTTTATGTAAGATCAGGCGAAGTAACAAATATAAATTCTTACATTAACCCTATTCTTAGCGCTGTGTACAATTTGATACATTGAACTTTATGAAAATCTAGAAACGATCCAAAAGGTATTTTCAAAACATTTATTATTGGTACAAAAGACAAAATATAATCCAAATTCTAAAATAAAATATTTTATCATTTGTTAATCCAAATAATTATGCAGTAGAAAACAAAATAGCAAACCGACCATTGAAGTCGTCTGGGCGTTGCAAGATAAAAACACACATATTATATTTAGGTCAAATTATTTTCAAAAGCTGTTTAATTCAAATAGGTATATTGGCTACTTAGAAACGCTACTTTCAAGTATCAATATGGTCTGAAATCGTAAGTAATTTACTGTTTTTTCTTAGTGTATCAGATATGATACACTGCCAGATTCCATCCTTTTAGATAATTTTTCGCATGTATCAAATATGTGACATTGCTTGATTTGTAGTGTACGGTTTCAATTTATTATATAGTTATTACAATATATCTATTTTATATTATGTAAGTATATTGTCATTATTATTGTTTATTTTTGGGGGAGTATGAGGAACAGGGTGTAAAGTTCCTCATCCCCCTTTGAAAAGGGAGGATCCTCCGACCGGACGGGTGTTGTGTCCGGTGGGCTAACTGCCCGACATTTGTCGCGGATAATGTTCATAGCGCGATGTAGGAATTTCGCCAATCAGTTCGCAGGTGTTACGATAGATGTCGCTAGTCGCCACATCACTCCCCTCCGAGACCGGAGGTCGAAAGCAGGTTGAGTTTTGGCGCTTGTCAGCCAGTGGAAGGTTCCAGTGAGTCGGAACCGGATGCCGCATAGTTCTCGGTGAGTCGGAACTGTCTGCGGTGATGCCCCAGTGAGTCGGGGTGATGCTGCGTATGCTACAGTGAGTCGGAGTGTGCAGTGCTGCGTAGTGGCTGGCTGCTGCGTCGACCAGGAGAGAAGGGCGTCTCTGCTTGCTGACCGGCCGAAGTGCAGTGTGCTGTGCCAAGGTTGCTGATGAGGCTGCTGGTGATGTCCAGGAATGCACTTCCGCTGCATGCTGGTGGACAGGTTTCACCATGAAGCCGTAGATGTTGGGTGACGGTATGACTAGCTGCTCGAAGGCGAAGGGGAAGTGATGACGACGTATGAAGTGCTTGCACGAAGGCTGCGTTGACGTTCATGCAAGGGGTCACCAGTTTGGGGGTGTGAGGAACAGGGTGTAAAGTTCCTCATCCCCCATAGAAAAGGGAGGATCCTCCGACCGGACGGGTGTTGTGTCCGGTGGGCTAACTGCCCGACATCATTTGTAAGTCTGGATTTTCTATATAGGCTTATGTCGCGGATAATGTTCATAGCGCGATGTAGGAATTTCGTCAATTAGTTCGCAGGTGTTGCGATAGATGTCGCTAGTCGGCACATATTTTTAATTTGTGTCATGCAATAACAAAGTTTAAACGTGGTTTAATAATAACTGCCACTCGGATCGATCTTTAGGTTAAGCTGCGCTTGCCTAGGTTGGTCTGTAACTTCATTTATTCATTCATTTAACAATTCACATTGTGTTTGAAATATATAGTACACTTATTAATATTACATCTAAAACCAATAAAATATCCAAACAAACAGTAAATTTCATTAATAATAAAATCAAGAATACAATACTTATGTCAATAGAAATTTAATATAATGTCAATAGAATTTAAATAGTTTAATAGTTTTTTTAATAGTTTCATTGTGTTTGAAAATTTTTAGTACACTTATTAATATTTAAGCTAAAACCAATAAAATATCAAAATCAAACAGTAAATTTCATTAACAATAAAATCATGAATAATATACTTATGTCAAAAGAAAGTTAATATATAAGTCAATAGAATGTCAATAGAATTCAAATAGTTACTTATAGGTATATTATATAATTACTGTATAAATTATCATGTCAAATTATTATAAATCTATTCTCAAAAATTCCAAAAATTAATAAATAATAAAATCTTAAATATAAATGTCGAAGTAATGGTAAGTAAATTACTAAAATATAAAAATTATTTACTTATCATCATTTGTCATCAATTCGGATACGGAGTATAAACATTTATTTAACAGGAATGCTTTAAGTTTAGCTTTGAATAGAGTACCTTTGTAAATTAATGATCTTAATTCAGTGGGCAACCCATTAAATAATTCCACTGCTTGATATTTAGAGCAATGTTTAACAATACCAAGCTTAGGAGCAATTTTATTTTTTATAACTTTTCTTCTAGTTTTCTCTCTAGATTCACGTTCTTCTTGTGATTCATATTCGTGTATGTATTTCGCAAAGTGGCTAAGTAACACTAACACATACAAACTTGGAACAGTTAAAATATCTAATTTTTTAAAATACTCTTTACATGACTCCCATTGTGGGATTCTGACAATCGTTCTTAACGCACGTTTCTGCAGTATAAATGCTCTTTGACAATTATACTCGTAACTGCTCCCCCAAAACATAATGCTGTATCGCAACCTGGATTCCACCAATGCATAATATACCGATTTTAGTTGTTTTATATCAATATCGTCCCTGAGGCTTCTTAGCGCGTAACAAGCTGATGATATTGAGGAATCAATGGCTGTGAGTTCTTTTTTCCAATTTAATAGGGAATCTATGTAAACTCCTAAAAATTTTACTTCCTTTACTAGTTCAATATTTTCCTTTTTGAGCTTTATATCTATGCTATCCTTATTACGTGACGTTGTTTTGAACAACATCGCTTGGGTTTTATTTGTATTTATTATCAAATTGTTCGCTGCAAACCAAGAAGAAAGATTTTCCAAACAGTTATTTACATTTTCTGTCAACTCATTTAAATTTGGTGACCCGATTATGGCGTTCGTATCATCTGCAAACATTACAAGTCCTGCGTCGGGTTGGGCATTATTCATAAAATTTAATAAATCATTAGTGAAAATAATATACAGTATTGGTCCCAAGATTGAGCCTTGAGGCACACCGCGGTTTATTTTGGTCATTTTTGACTTATATATTACCTCAGTCACACACTTGACGTCACCATTGCTTGCTTTAGTGTCTTTTATTTCTACGTACATTCTACGGTTTTTTAAATAAGATGTCATAAGTTTTAACGCTTTACCTCTAATGCCATAGTGCTCTAGTTTAGCTAGAAGTAGGTCGTGATCTATTGTGTCAAAAGCGGAACTTAAATCAATAAATAAGCCAGCTACCTTTATTTTGTCATTCAGTTTACTAATAATGTCATTTACAAGATTATCTATTGCGTCAGAAGTACCTATCCCCTTTTGGTATCCAAATTGTTTAAAATTAATTACTCTATTTAAATTTAGGTGGGTCATTAATCTAGTTTTCATTACTTTTTCAAAAAGTTTTGATAGAATTGGTAATAAGGATATTGGCCGGTAGTTTTTGGGATCTGTTTTTGTACCCTTTTTATGTAGCGGAACCACCTTTGCCAATTTAAGTTGATCTGGAAAAACAGACTCTTCAATACATTTATTAATGAATTCAGATAGGGGATATGCTAATACTTCTATGTTGTCCTTGATCACCGATATCGGCACGTCATCGTGTCCACAAGACGCTTTGTTTGTCATCTTACGTACGATTTTTATAATTTCCTGTGGTGTCGTCATATTGAAAGTCATCTCACCTTCTAAAACTCACAACAAAACTTATCAACAAAAATATCTGCTATTTCTTGTGGATCTGAAACTACTTTGTTGTCAACGTTTAGAATGAGTTTTCTTCTTACTTTATTTTGCATTCTCTTTGTCCGATTATTTACAATTTTCCATGTCTCTTTTACTATATTTTTGGCTTTATTGAGATGACGTGATATGGCTAACTTTCGTGCATTCTTTAAAACTCTTCTATAGACTCTGATGTAATTCTTTTTGTAGTTAATTACACTAGTATTATTGGTGTTGCCCGAACACAAAATTCTTTTCATTTTGCTTGACACCTTAATTCCCTTGGTAATCCACTTAATCTGATTATTGTTCCTCAGTTTTACTTTACTAGTTTTCCTTGGGTAACACTCACGAAATTTTTTATTAAAATAATTGAGAAATGTATTGATGCCTAGGATATCAGTATTTGTATTGTGAAAGCTCTTTTTAAATGCAGCATTATTTTTTGGGTTAAATGTTCTTTTATTAATCAATATGGTATGTTCAGATTCGTTTGTCTTTTTATCTATCCTATCAAGAATTGTATTACAAAGAAGACCGCCATGGCCATCTGCTAAACCGTTATGATCTACGAAACATTGCTCTATATCATCATCAGAAAGATTAGTCAAGACATTGTCAATGCAAGAGTATGATTGGTTTCTAATAAAAGTTGGAGTATTTATAAGGGGCCTAAAATTGTAAGATGTTAATATGCTTATAAATTCAGAAGATTTTTTACATTCCGCAAGTATGTCAACATTAAAATCACCACATATGGCGCACTTCCTGTCAATAAAATGTTCCAACAATTTTTCTAGACTCCTTAGGAAACTATCAAAATTCTTGTCATTTGGACTTCTGTAACAACAGCAAATATTTAATCCTGTCTCAAGATCTTTTACACCACAAACCTCAAAGCTTTCTGATCTGTATAACTTCTGTATTGCATCAATATTTTCACACGTTTTATTAATATTCGCTAAAATAAGACTACCACCTCTTTTTTTGTTTTTCCTTGTGTTATAAGATACTAAGTTATAATTGCTCAATTGAAATAAATTAATAGATTTATCATTCAAAAAATGTTCCGTTATACACACATAGTCCAAGCATTTACAAAAAGTTTCAAAATATGATTCTAGTTCAAGTGTTTTATTACTTATACCACAAACGTTTTGGTGAAATAATTTTAGGCAGATCGTATCCGATAACAAGGGATCCGGAAGATTGTGATTTCGTGGTTCTACTTTATTCTCGAAAACAAACGATTTTTTCGAAACTCAGGGAATTATTAATCTGTGTAGGAGTAGCAGAATCTATTAATAATCGAGATGTTCCATCGTCCAATTTTCCCGTGCCGTCAAAGTTACAATCTGTCTGTATGCATTAGGGCTTTCAATACCGGTATTACGGGATCCCGTAATACCGTGATCCCGGACAAATATGGGCCATTTTCAATACCGGTATTGAAGCCCTCAATACCGTGATCACGGTATTGCAAGCATTACATGTATTATCGTAAATTAAATTCCATTTTTAAAATATAATAATGACACACGAAACATATAAAGAGACAGTGAGACAATGACTGATAATGAACAAGATATGACCATAGAAGAACCTTCTACTTCATTGAATTCGAGCAGTGGAAATGATATCGGGAGGCTGGAAATCGTCAAACCTGCGCGGTTTGACGATTTCCAGCCTCCCGAACGAACCAGATTCCGAAAAGGCTTTAGTACCGTAGACAGCATACCTACATACGCTGCGTGGTTATGTGGCTGGATGTTATACAAGAGACCGAAGAGTATAACCTGCCTCTCTGTTTAGCGGTTGTGGACTACGAGAAACCCTTTAATTCGACCGAGACTTGGGCCGTACTGCAGTGTCTCCAACGGTGGCAAAAACGCCACCATGTCAGTTCGACTTCAGGACCAGACCTCGGAACCTTTTTTTGTGTGACAGGGAGACGTCATATCTCCGAAACTGTTCACCCTGCACTGGAGGATGCCTTTAAGGTTCTGGATTGAAGAGACCTCAGTGAAATGCTCGATGACCGCAGTAGAGCTTCCGAAAGAGTGGGTCTTAAAATAAACACGGACAAAACCAAGGTCATGTTGACTGTCCACGTAACACCCTCACCTATCAAAATCGGAGAATCTACACTCGAAGTTGTGGACGAAGTCTACCTGGATCTAATGATGTAAAATAGGTCCAGTTCGACCAGTCAGTCAGTTCGAACTTCGAGAAAGAGTAGAAATTGTCGTGGTGGGCAGGGCACATTGCAGATGGCCAATGGGGCCTAAAAGTTTTGGAGTGGCAACCGCGAACAGAAAGACGTTGTGTTGGAACAACAAGGTGGAACGATGACCTGGTGAAGGTTGCGGAGTCACGCTGAATGCGCCCATAGGACAGGCCACTGCGGCAACACCTGGGGGAGGCCTATACGCCCAGCAGTGGACGTCTTGGTTGAAATGATCATTAATGATGATGTGTGAAAATGAAGACACGTCCATTCCTATCGGCAGCTTAGAGATATTTACTGTCTGTGATACCTACGAATATTGATGCAGAGCGTGCTTTTTTTTCAGTAGGCTATTGCGAATGATGGCTAATAGCTAATTAAGCTATACTTACGTTTCTACAAATATTGATAGGTAGCTTTGTTGATTACATGATACATTTCAATAATATTAAAAATCGACTTTTTTGATATTTATTCTTTTCAAACGCTATGTGGAATGCCTTCCTACAAAAAGACTTGAGTTAAGTTTTGATTATGTTCCTACTTAGTCCTATCTAATTAAATAATCAACCAATACCAGATTGTTATATAGAGCGCTATTTATTAAAGTTATTTAAAATAAAATAAAACAAAAAAGACTGTTTTTACAAATAAAAACAATAACTTTAAATGTTGGTATGTAATACCGGTATTAATACCGTGATCACGGTATTGACGTCCAATACCGGAATCGATACCGGTATTGAAACATCCGGTATTTTGAAAGCCCTAGTATGCATGCATCTCGTGATTGAACTTTTAATGTGTTATTCTTATTATTGAGCACATTGTTCCTGTAATTGGAATATGTAATTGCGTATTTGACATGTAATATGTCCCTATATAATAACTTACATGCAATTTGCTTATTAAAAGTTCTCCGATCATTGTCATGGTCATTGTCTAATACAATAAATTTAGAATGATTGCAATTGCTGCAGACAAATTTCAACATATCATTCAGTTTCAACACGTTTAAATAATTGTTACGATAGACCTTACCGACTAAGACATTTGTGTTTGGCGGAGGAAACTCGATATTACATACCGAGTTTCCTCCGTGCCTCGGAAAGCACGTTAAGCTGTTGGTCCCGGCTGCCATATATAGATATTTGGCAGTCGTTCGTTACAGAGGCATGGAGAAAACCCGGTATGTAATGAATGGTCACCGATCCACAGACCAACCTAGGCAAGCGTGGCTTAACCCAAGACCTGAAACCTGCCTTCGACCCGAGCGGCAGTTATTATCAACAACATCCAATTAAAAAAATACATTGACGGATGAAAATTTTGAAAAGAAAGAAAGAAAGAAGAAAGAAAATTGTGTTTATTTGGCAAAAATACCTTAAAAGTTAACAAAAACAAATTCAAAATTATTAAAAAGAATGATGCCAAAAGGGCCTCAGCTCAGCATAATGCCAGATGGCAACACAAAGTGTACCACCTGACGCTGATTTTCAGCTGCTGCCCACGAGTGCCATACGCTCGAAAATATAAACAAACATAAAATATGAAAAAGTCTTAAATATTTTGCAAACAACAAAAGTTTATGTGAACATTAATAAAAAAAGAACAAAATGCCAATAACAATGAGTAGAAATTACAATAAAAATGTAAATAACTTGATAACAGTAACAAAGGAAAAATAACAACAACAAGAATGAAAAATAAAAAATGAGATAAATAAAACGTTCAAAATTTATACATTAGCGACAATAAATGCTAATGCTAATGCTGCATTAGCGATAATATGCAGTTAAAATTACAGAAAGTATAAAATTTGTAACATTGGTAAAATTGTATATTTAACGTATAAAATTAATAAAATGTATAATATTGTATAGATCGTATAAAATTGATAAAATGTATATAATTGACAACAATAATAAAAGAAAAACAACAACAACGATAGTAAATTATAATAAATAACATTAAGAATTCATAAATTAAGTAAGACACAATCATAAAAAGTAAAAAAAATACAGAATAAATATAAAATTAGTAACATTCGTAAAATTGTATAATTCATAAATGTATAAAATTGATAAAATTGATAAACAATCCCAGCAATTCAAAAATGCATAGAGTATTAAAATATGTTTTGTTTCAAATGGCTGACAGGTCGGCTCGAACATCTTGAAACTCATTTTGATGATCTAATAAAAACATCTTTAATTTTAATTTAAATGTTGAGCAACTTTTACTAAACTTTATGGGAGGTGGAATGTTGTTCCAACATTTGGTAGCTGCGTAACGAAAACTGCCCCTGAAAGCAGCCGACTTATGCTGGGGAATGGAAAGCTGTTGTGAACATTTTCTTCCCTCACCAATTCTGTGCCTACTAGTCCATGACAGCCTATCGTATAGGTAAGAAGGGGAGTGAGATTTGATAACTCCAAAAAGTAGGGTCGCCAAGTGCAGTTTACGTCTAGCTTTCATTTTTAGGATGTTGTGCTCGTTTAAGAAGGGTGTAACATGTCCCCTAAAAGGAACTTTAAAACAGAAGCGTGCACAGGCATTTTGAAGTCTTTGGATATTTTTTTCTGTTTTTGATAGCAGTCGTTGACCATACACTGTATCCGCATAATTCAATTTTGATAAAACCAAAGACTCCACAAGCAAGACACGCAACTCTTCGCTAAGATACGGACGAGCGACAAAAGCTTGGCAACCAGCTTAGAGTCATCAATTAGCCTCCTGGCTCTACGCTCTACTGAGTCGAGTGTGGCAAGTTGGTATTTGGCTGAGCCATCCCAAAGGTGACAGCAGTACTCCATGCCGGACCGGACTTGAGCTTTATACAATACTAGCTTTTACCCGCGACTTCGTCCACATTAGATAGTAAAAAAAAAGGTAAAAAGTAGCCTATGTCCTTTCTCGGGTATCAAAATATCTCCGTACCAAATTTCATGCAAATTGGTTCAGTAGTTTAGGCGTGATTGAGTAACAGACAGACAGAGTTACTTTCGCACTTATAATATTAAGTATGGATTGAAAGCTGTCCAGGCTTGAAGTACCGCTTGACCCTGTTTAGAATACCCAGTTTTTTTGCCGCAGTTTGAGCTTTCGACTCGATTTAGGCGCCGAAGTTCAGATTTGCACTCAACTTCGTGTCAAGAAGCTCGAGACTGTCAGTAACTTCTACAGACGCACTCCGGAAAGTGGGGGCCAGATTGAACGGACTCTTTTTAGCAGTGAACAGACACACTTGCGTTTTGGTGGCGTTGAAATCAACCAGATTGTCGTCACCCTACTTGGAGACAAGACTTAAGGCTGAATTCGTTCGCTCTACCATGGCCTCTCTCAATGAACGTATTTCATCACCCGATGCGCAGTCGCCGCATGAGGCACAGGTGGCCGGCGTCGTGGGTGGGGCGCCACTGGAGCGGAAGCGCCTCAGATGCAAACGGCGCCGGGCGCCGGAGGCAGGTGGGGGCGGGGGTGAGGGTGCTGAAGTGGCAGAGGGGGAGGCACAGGGGCCGCCACCCCCACCCGCTTTTGCGCTGGATGTGTAACTCTCCATGACAGTGCTGTCATCTGCGTACCCAACAATACCAGGAATAAGGAGGTCGTTGATGTGCAGCAGAAAAGTGTCGCAGAGAGAACAGACCCCTGAGGAACTCCGGCATCAATAGCCACAAGGTCAGAGGAGCAGCCATCAATGACCACTCGGATCGACCGTTCACTCAGGAAGTCAGATATCCAGCAGCAAAAGTCAGCGGGAATGCCGTATGCCGGAAGTTTGCTCAACAGACTTGCGTGCCAAACCCTGTCAAAAGCCTTCGAGATGTCCAGCGACACGGCAAGGGCCTCGCCGTGTTTCTCGATGGCTTCGCCCCAGCAGTGCGTAGCAAACACCAGAAGATCCCCAGTTGACCGTCCCCGGCGAAAGCCATACTGACGGTCGCAGAGCAGGTCGTTCGCTTCAAGGTGCGCCAGCAACTTACCGTTCTCCTAACGGACTCCGACACCAGTTCACCTCGTCTAGCATTGCTATGTTCTTAGGAAACCTTAATATTTCATCAGATGAGGATAAATCAAGTAGTTGCTTCAATATCTTTGGTACTATATACCCTCAGTCATTGCAATGAAACCCTTTTTATTGGCTGGTGTGGCGACTAGCGACATCTATCGCAACACCTGCGTACGAACAACGATCGATAGAAATTCCTACATCGCGCTATCAACATTATCTGCGAGTCGCGACATAAGCCTATATAGGAGTTCCCGACTTACATAATATGTCGGGCAGTTAGCCCACCGGACACAACACCCGTCCGGTCGGAGGATCCTCCCTTTTCAACGGGGGATGAGGAACTTTACACCCTGTTCCTCATGCCCCCCCCCCCCTCCCAAAGCTGGTAAATCATCAAATAACTTTATAAGGTCAAACAAAATTTTATAAGGTCCAAAGGGTGTTACTATCATGATTTTTAACAAAACTAAAAGAACCAAAAATAATAAAAGGGGGTTATGTTTTTTAATTATATTAAATGTTTTTTTTTACGTTAGCGTTTTTTATTTTTGTATGGTTAAAATAACGTTGGAAGCCTGGCAGTGTAGCAAATATGATACATAGATTTTATAAGGTAGATTAGGCAATGTATCATATGTGATACATTCAATAAATCATAAAATAATATAAATACATTTTATTATAATTTTTTCTACCCGCAATAAATACGTAAGAACGCATTTTATGTAATTTTTTTCAATATTTCTAAAAATAAAAACCTTGCCAAGTACTTATAGGGTTACTGGCATTTCCACATAAATAACATTTGCTTGCGTTATTTGATGCATCAAATACATAATAACGATGCACAGTACCTCGCCTCGGCTGTGGCATTTTCACAGAAAGACAATTCTTGTTATAGTACGTATAATAGGGAAGCTACAACACACACTTAAACATAAACACTGCTAAATTGCTTTTACTTCCGTAGTTCCGTCCGAGTTCCCAAATTCCCAATCAAATGATGAATGATGAAAATTCCCACTGACCCCACCAGTGGGGCTACGGCTGGTGGGGTCAACGGGAATACACCAAATAAACAAGTAGGTAGGTATATACACATGAAGCGAAAAATTAAATATTATTACAATGTTTAGCATGTGTGACGAGCAAAATTGAACTATAAGATCATAGATAATAGCTATTTTTCCATGTTTAGGTACAAGTCGCTCGGCAAGTCGGTACACGCAAGATTGGTGGACCGCCGGACGCAGTACGAATGTCACGTGCGGTCGTGTTATCGTGTATGCAATTTTCAAACTAATATCGATTGTAAACAGTGCTTAATACAATGTCTTGAGTTGGAATGGCTTACCCTGTTACAGTGTTACAGGGTGTTGATAGGGTAACCCGTTCGTAACAGGGTTTACTATACCCGTTCGGAGGTGTAACATGTATTATAGGGTTTCTTTTTGAAGCGCTTAAAAAAACCCCTTCAAAAACCCATTCAACGAGTATCCGGACGGTCCCTGATTCGGTGGCGTGTGGTTCGGCGTGGTGGCTTTTGGAATGACGTATTGCACACGTAGTTTTGTTTTTAACCCCCGACGCAAAAACGACGGGGTGTTATAAGTTTGACGTGTCTGTTTGTATATCAGTCTGTGGCATCGTAGCTCCCGAACGCATGATCCGATTTTGATTTAGTTTTTTTTGTTTGAAAGATAAATCAGTCGAGAGTGTTCTTAGCTATGTTTGAAAAACATCATCATCATTTGAGTACATATTTGTTCACAAGTCCTATCAATATGGGTATCAAATGAAAAGGCTTGTTATGAATAATAATTGTTCTTGTGATATTCAAAAGTGCCTGTAATGGCTTATAATTGAATTAAATGCTTTGAGTTTGAGTTTACTGCACTGAATCGGGCGGGAGGAAACGCCTGGGTGTTTCAATTGCGAGGATCGGCCAGAGGACACGGTGGAGCGCACCGTGGAGGTTTGCTTCACTTGGGCGGCTGGGGACTGTTCGAATGTCAATGTGATAATCCTATACCTGCTTGAGGCAGTCATTAAGACAAAAAAAAAAAAAAAAAAAACAATGTTTTATTTAAGTAGATAATATTTTCCTGAATAGGTAAAACCTAAGTTTAACAAAAATAATTTCGATGGCGGCGCCCCTATTGTCCTGGGGCGCCCCTGTGCGCTGCACACTTTGCACACAGGGGCGGCTTGGCCCTGACGGTGTTCTTAGGTATGGTTCACAGCAAATGATCACAGTGAAGAGAACAATTAGTCCTTTTCGGCTTCATTAAGGGTATTTTTACACCCTTTATATTATCACCGGTACCTATTTGTGGTCCTATAATTAATTGCTTTTTTGTGTTTTACCTCAGAACTATGTCATCTAAGAACAGATTTAAAAGAAATAGTTTTCATATGAAAGGTCCTATAAAAATTTCATTGTAATCGGTTGAGTAATTATTTTCATGTTTACTACAACTCCGTCATTTATAAACCAATTTGAAAAAAATATTTTTTATGTGATAAGATATACTTTCCAATTGATATAATATAATCTATGTGTGAGCCGCATGCAAAACGACCACTGCGCGCCGGGCAAAGGTCTCAATACGATGGGTGCCTGAGGATGGACGGTGCAGCCGAGGTCAGCCTAGAAATCAGTGACGAGATGATCTGGCCGAGCATCACGAATGCTGGTTCTAAGTGGCGCAGGAGAAGAGTACCAGGAAGGATGTGGAGTAGGCCTTTGCCCAGCAGTGGGGCAAACAAGGTTATTAAAAACAACGTATAACAATGCAAGATTTATATTTTTATAAAATTTTGAATATAAGTATATATTTCTGTATAATTTAGCGCAGTCGATACGATTTAACGGCACATGATGAACATGTAAAGGTAACATTGACGTTCCTACGCGACGGCATAGGTTCCGGGCAGATTGGCAGAGTCGAACTCCATGAAAACATGCTGTTGAGGTTGCATCATATATCATCATAGCACTTTCCTTTGGATTTGCGTCTTCCATCATAGGTAATCATCATAAGATCCAGGTCTACTGCGACTTCGTCCGAAGTGCCTGTGAAAAATATTTATTTAAAGGTTAGATCATCTATGTCGAATTTATTAATGGTAGTGAGTACTTTATCAGCCAGATGGTTCCATCGACGATAGGACTAGCTCACTAGCACCAATCTGGCGATATATCCTCAGTTATATCCTTGTATCCTTCGATTAGCTGTAAGATGTTCTTAGTGTTTTAAGGTTTTTGAATAAGACCCTCGGTCGGTTATGAACAAAATTCATAATGTAATGGTAAACCATGACGTTAATCACAGACCTTCAAACAGAAATTTTCATTTCAGCCAAAATTAAAATTTCTGTTTGAAGGTCTGTATAGTAAACTAGCTGACGCCCACGGCTTCGTCCGCGAGGATGTCGGTTATCGTGACCAAAAGTAATCCCTTCATCCCCTTTTCAACCCCTTACAACACTTTTTTGCGTTGTCAGGCTCTAGACTATATTTGTACCAAATTTTATTTAAATCGGTACAGTAGTATTGGCGTGAAAGCGCGACAAACAGACAGAGTTACTTTCGCATTTATTATAATAATAACTAGCTGATGCCCGCGACTTCGTTCACGTGGAAATTTTTAAGTTTCTAAGATATATTATAGCCTATATGTTGCCCAGACTTAATACCTATACAACGAAAAAAAAACATTCAAATCCGTCAAGTAGTTCCGAAGGTTAGCGTGTACAAACATACAGACAAACAGACAGAATTTTTTTTTCGGATTCTTGCTCTATTACTATTTCTAGACCCCCCTCAATTTTTTTTTTTAATATATTCAATGTACAGACACAGTTTTTTTACTGTTTTATTATATGTATAGATAGAAGATATAGATTAATAAATAATAGTAAGGAAGGAAGGATAAACTTGTGCACATACCTGTAAGTTTGAGATGAAGATACCGCCAAGCGTCCTGTTTTTATCTTCTTAAGATAAAAGAAAACTGGATTCCTGACTTTTCGTATATTTTCTTGTCTCGCAGTGCACTCCTGGCAGCTGAACCGTCCAGTCTGATACGATATTTGTGATGTGATACATGTCGCGTCGGTACCATTGGAGGGACCACTAGCTGTTCCACTGGCTGATAACGACGGCCATGGAACTACTCTTAGTGTTAAGGCTAGAGTTGATGATCCGCATGTGACCGTTGTTGCACCTTGATTTGGTTTCCAACAGAGCTGTTTACTCTTAAGAATAGTGACGGTTTAACTTCATGTTTTTGAATTGTTCTGACTTCTCGGAACTTCATGAAATCGGATTTGAGCAATCATCGGAGTAATAAGTCGAAACTGCGCTATGCACACAGATGTTTGGAAACTAAGAAAACTCTAAATAATAATCTAAAAAGCCATAGTTTGTCGTTATTTTGAAATCGTTTGTGGAATATTCTATCTAAGCGGCAATTTCCTTACGCGCTTCTTCAACCACTGTCTTGACGTGTTCAGATACAACCGTCCTAATTTTTTCCGCTAGCTCATCTGAAATCTTATATTCATTTTTGATGGAAACCAAAATGTTGTCTATCTTCTGCCACAAGGCTTCAATAAGGGCTTCAATATCGGCTTTAAGATCGGCTGCACTTTTATTTTTCAGTTTGGTGATGAATTCGTTTAAGGCCTCTGTCAATTTGCTGATAAGTTTGGTTTTACACTCTGATACTACAGCTGTGTCTTCACTCAATGACGTGAGAATTTCATCCAGGCTTTCTCCCAGTGATTGTAAGATTTGATCCACGAATTTTAACAATTGGTTGATAATATCTGTAACCGACTGCAAAAGCTCTTTCACAAAGCCGCCAACATCTTGGAAAGAACGAAAAATAAAATTAGAAAGAAAAATTGGATTTTTATAGGTAAAACATGCCAACGAGACGGTCAATGACGAATAAGAAGCTGGTAGCGTTGTGTGAACTCCATCCCATTCGGCCCTGCCCTTATAATATGAATCAACCGTCTTCTTGATGACGTTGTTATATAATAATAATAATATTGAATCCATTGTAATATTGAGTCAATTGATTGTTGAAAGAAAGAAACTTGTTTATTCTGCACAAGTACCAGGTGAGGTGCATCTAACACAAATTTGCCCGCCTGCCCGCCTTGGGAATCGAACCCACAGCACTCGAGCGAGTCAACACACATACTTCGCGTTCTGACAAATACTGGGAACCTCCCTGATCTGTCTCCGTTGTATCGGAAAACAAAACAATAGTCGGGTGTTCTACGTCTTATCTTTTTGTTAGGGTTACTAATAAAATTAATCCGGCCAATATAATCGAATACAGAGTATAAAAAGTGTGCAGAAAAAGACCGTTTTATGATGCCAAATTGCAACCTACTCGGAGCAAATTGTTTGTGATGGACGAACAGACACATTAGTGATCCTATAAAGGTTCTTTTATACAATTATTAGACAAGACATACTTCCAAGTAATGCGCCCACTATTGGGTCTGCCCTTGTCTCCTGAGCGAAAGCGATGGTCGCCTGTAACAATGGAATGCACTATTAATAATATACTTGTATCATCGTTTTAGTTCCTTTTCTATTTCAACGGGTAATAAAGCAATAAAGAATCAATTGCGACCAAATGACTACAGGAGTGTAGTCATCAGTCTGTTATCAAAGGTTACGTTAAACGTTCATCTACGTGGTTGAATATCTCATTTGAAGTTCTAATTGTACTTAGAACTACAATTAGAACTTCCCTGGATGGCACAACTGTGCCAGCAGCGCAGCAGTCAATTTCTTGAGCCACTGCGCCAACTGGCGCAGTGGCTCAAGAAATTGACTGCTATGCGCTGCGTGTCGGGGGTTTGAACCCCGTACGGAACTAATATTTGTATGGCACACAGATATTTGTTTCGGGTCTCGATAATTGTGTATGTGAGTTTATATGTTTGTGAAACTCACGTTACAGGAGAAATTCCAAGTGTGGGGCATCATTTTCAGAAAGAAATCTTACATTTGGACGAAATTAACAATCAACCTTAATATATTTAAGAACATTTTCAATACCCTACGTATTGAATATTTCGCCATGGGATCTGGAGGCGACATAGTCCTTCATCGCCTGCACGAATGGAGCGCGGAGGCGCTACACCGGGGGGAGACTCCGTTGCCGCGGCAAATCACCGCCGCGCTCGGCGGACAGACCTCCGTTGCGATCTCATGGCGACATGGCGAGACTGACTGTGTGTGTATTGTGACATGCAGAGATGTCAGCTGCAGGTTGTTCGAAAGAGATACCGTGTACTGTGTGCCCCGGACACAAAGGGCCGACCCGCACATTATTAAATTAATAAAAGCAACATGTACTTACGATCACGACACCTATTAACAGAACAGCCTTCATTTTGGAAGAGAATTAAGTATTTGTTACAATCGTCGTCGAAGCACTTGCAACTTGTAACTTCAGTCAGAGAGCGCAGCCTTTTATATGATCCTAGTATTAGTTTAGCTTTCAGCATACACCTGTGCAAACACGGAACCGAAAAATAAAATAATTTATATTAAATGCACCTCAATATTTCCTGTAGACTCAGGTTGCGTTGGTTCCATGATGTTTGCAATGCATAATAATAATGTACCTACTAGTAACTTGTAGCTGCGCTATTTATTGAACTCACAATATTGCTCTTGAAATACTAATATCCAATTCGTGTTAATATCTAATCCTATCTTTATCGAGTATAACATGGGTTGATTAATTCATCATCATCATTAATTCAGCCGGAAGAGTTTCACTGCTGGACATAGGATGAGTTGATACATCGTGATATTAATACGTGATCAAAGTACTCTTTTTAAAATACAAAGGAACTCACGCAGTTTTATGATAGCCAAGTTAAATTAGGTTCATTAAGAACTTGCTGTTGCCCAAGACTTCGAAATTTTGATGTGTATTCGTGAGACTAGATACCTCGTTGGTCGAATGATCTTAAGTGACTAATGACCACGAGGCCAGGCTTCGATTCCCGGATCAGGCAAAGTGTCACTAAGTTATTTCATCGGGAAATTTTTCAGTAGCAGCCACGGTGTCAATTTTTTTTTTGCTGGTTGGTTATCATCAAATGACTCTTCCCGCTCTGGGCAGGGAGTGTCAGACTTCTACTGACTAAAAACCACCCATGTTCCTTCTTAGCCCTTTGTGTCGAGGCCGCGGTATCACTTTCGAACAACCTCAGCCCCGACGAGAGCCATGGTGTCTGTATTTGTGCCCGGGTGATGGCAAAGGTTACGTCCCCTATAACATGGGACATCAACATAACTGGCGAAATGTGAGTGTCCTATTATAATAATAATAATAATTTATTTCGCATAAACCACACATTCCACACATTCGAACGAAACGCAACCCTAATCTGTTTAAGTCGCGAGTAAACAGGCTTCTACTGGGTAAGCTCGTTCCATCGTCGACATCATCTCTGCCCTTAGGGCAAGATTGAAGTCAAGAGCAAGCCCATTTATAATTAAAAAAAAAAAAAAACAAATTGTAGATTTACAACATTTAGCATAAATGGTAACAACAGGTAACACAGAAGTTGTAGTCTTCTTCTTCTTCTTCTAATAAATAAAGAGAGAAGTCCTGACTGACTGACTGACTGACTGACTGACTCATCAACGCCCAGCCCAAACCCTTGGACCTAGAAAGCTGAAATTTTGCACAGAGGTTCCCTTTATAATGTAGACAAGGAATAAGGAAGGATTTTTCGAAATTCAACCCCTAAGGGAGTTACATAGGGGATGAAAGTTTGTATGGAAAATCGTCATTTTCACGCGGGCAAAGCCGCTGGCAAAAGCTAGTCTACAATAAAGTGGTTGAAGCTCTGTTCTCCTAGCTAGGCTACAGAATAGCCTGTGTTAAGGCGAATGCTCACATACTGCCCGCGAAATTCAAATTTTCTTACGTTTTTTGCAATTTGCAGGCCAGTGCTTGGTTGTATGTTGATGAACATTTGATTCGCGACTGTAAGACGTATTTAGTTACAGAATTATAATCATCAAAATCATCAATACAACCCTCCAAGTTCATATAGATCGAGGAATAACTTTGACCTTGAAAAAATAGTTTCTCGATCTATATGAACTTGGAGGGTTGTGTTGGTGATTTTGATGATTATAATTCTGTAACTAAATACGTCTTACAGTCGCGAATCAAATGTTCATCAACATGCAACCAAGCACTGGCCTGCAAATTGCAAAAAACGTAAAAAAAATTGAATTTCGCGGGCAGGGTGTGAGCTTCCCCCTTAAGGAGACACAGTTTCTTTCCCTCGGTACAAGTTGTCTCTGGTACGTGTCACATGAAGGTATTAGGTACACATCAGCGACGGCCTTCGAGGATTACAGGGGTGATGTTATGTTATGTGTGAGAACTGACGACCTGCAGGTATTGCGTATCTTTTAATGTCAGTAGCTATCTTAGTGTCCATCAAATAACTGTCAAATGCTTAAGGTTGAACAAGCCAGTCATTCTTCCATACAAACTTACGAAAGTGATTACTCCTCTGTTTGACGGTGTAGGTTCAAAATTAAAAATTGTATCAACTGGTCTTATCATTATCTAGGTCTGTATGGAAGCAGAATTGGAAAAAAAATATTGATTTGGAAGCTATGAACGTCAAAACTTTCATATTTTAGCACTAATTTAACTCATCTTTGGGCGTAAATAAGTAACGTATGTAGTATGAAAAAGAAAAAAGTGAAACCATACGGACATAGATTAGTTATTAAAAAAATTTAATAATTTGATTTTGAACAGATACATTCAATAGATTTTTCATGAAACCAAATATACCAAAGGTCTGCATAGAAACAATCGCGCGCCCGTTTTAGTTGTGTCTCTTTCGCTCTATGCATTTCGCTCGTGATGTCGGGTGAAATAGCATGCATTTTAGCCCCGCCCACCAACTAGTTCGTGCCGTTGGCTTGTTTACCCTTAAGGTGTGGTTTTTAATTTGAGAGAGTAAATTGACACTTGGAAATGTCAAACTTCCATAATAATATAATTACAACAACATTGTATGGAAGTTTGACATTTCCAAGTTCAAGCAGTACCTGCTTAACTTAGCCGTAAATAGTCGATAAAAAATAGAGGAGTCAATTGCTGGGATGTTAGGCACCCTAATAATCACTATCACGTGATACCCACACAATGAGATACGCAATACCAATTTTATGACACTATCGGTTAACAACGAAGTTCTGTGGACAACTGGTGCTTGTTATCCACTGACTTTTGAAAAGATAGACAATAGCCCTGCTGCAGGGCTAATGCGTATCTTTTAATGTCAGAAGCTATCATATATTGTCCATCAAATAACATCAAATAAATGCTTAGTTTTAAAAAAAATGTACCAAACCATATTGACAGTTAATTGATGGACACTATATGGTAGCCAACCATAATTGACAGTAAAATTGATGGACACTAATTTTGAGCGGTAGCAACTCATTAAATAAGCCCCTAATGCATTGTCTTTTCTTAGAGGTATTCTTAAAACCCTCTAAACCTTAAACTCAAGTTCCTCTTGAGCTCTAAACTCAAGTACCTCTTAATCTTGAGTGTCTCTTAAACTTAAGTTTTCTCTTAAACTTGAGGTTTTTCTTAAACCTTAAACTTTTCGAGCGGATAAGCAACTCGTTAAATAAGCCCTAATGCTCTCTTCTAAATTGGGTTTTCAAACAGGTGCGGGTTACGACACCTAATTAAATAAAAAAGCCTTCGTATAATTACAATTAAATATTTCTTTGTTGGAGTATGCGTCATTGAATGTGAACCATATCTCCTACGTGTGATTGACTGAGTGTTTGATGAAAGCATGAAAGATGTTGTGTGATAGATCAAGGACTTATTTTAACCTTCAAAATTTTCAATGGAGTTGAAAATTTTCCGGGGTTGTTGGGGAAATGTGGTATTTCGCTATTCTAAACCACGTATTTTATTTATTTCACTGAGTGAGCTGTAGTGTTCACCTTATTCACACTTACCACACATCATAATACATGCTTACACTATATACTTACTTATATTTCGCATCAATCATTCGTTTTATTGGTTTTTGCATTACTATTCTGCGAATCGGTCTAAAACGATTCGTTTCCTTCTAAAATAATTATCTAAAATAAAATAAATAATTTTCATATTTTTCATTGTTATGACACTTACGTCAGGCTGTCAAGCTGTCAATACTTTTTCTTTTAATTTTCTTTCATAGTTTCTAACTAGCTTAGTCTATGAAGGTTACTTTTGATTTATGTAATTTAAATTCTTTTTATCAATATGTTAGCTTAAATATTATATTTTATAACTTACATTGCTCAGATAATGTATTTTATAACTTACTATAATTAATTAACACGCTCTCAGAATTCTACGAAAAGGTTTTGGATAGAATATTACTGGCTGTTCTGAATACTGGCAAGTTGCATTTCTAAGACGAAAAAGTCACTATTTTAAATTCTGAAAAATGAACTGAAAATGACAAGCTGTGGATTTATAAAAGCTGAAATGATTTCACACGCGGACCTTCTAATCTGAATCTAATCGAGGAAACATCTCCAATACTCTAAGTTCTACACTGGTTCATTGTTGCTGCTGGTCCTCCTACTCAAGGTGACGCTGATACTGCTGCTGGTCCTCCTACTCAAGGTGACGCTGATACTGCTGCTGGTCCTCCTACTCAAGGTGACGCTGACACTAAATAGGACCATCTTAATCACAACCAGAGTGACCTGCACTGCCGTGGAACCATAAAACCAAGGATAACCACAACCGTAAAGTTCTTTAAAACCTCCTCCCTCCTCCCTTCTGAGAGTGTGCCCATTTTTATAACTACTTTTGTATTTTTTACTCCTCCCTAAATTTATTATATAATGTTCAAGTCTACTACCTTTTATTTCTTTTAAATTCAGTAGATTTGTTACAAGGCCCAGTAGTTTCGGAAATAAGGGGGGGGGGGGGGGGAATGGTCGGACAGACAGTGATCGCGCCAGGACTCAGCCGAACCTTATCTCGGGCCCATGGGAGACAGGTCTCAGAACAGCCGCCGTCCTAACGTGATCAAATAGACGCGATACGCGCCTCCGAACAATATTACAATTTCTGAACTTACAGCTACCCTTACCTCATTTCTTCGAGCCGGTCTCACTTCCTTGACCCCTCGCAAGTTGTGTAACTGTGTATGTGTATAATGAGTGTATATGACCTTGCGATGGTTTGCTGGTAGTTCCGGACGATTCTTCCACGTCGCTGCAAGCCACGCCGTTAACGCGAGCCACCACACTCACTCCGTATTAGTCTAACCACAAAAGCCTCGGTGCTTTCCCAATAGCACTCCCGTGACAAGGCAAACCAATGATATTATCAATAACCCGTTCGACATTCACAGCGTCGCTAACCGTACTGCTTAACTAGTATAATTGGGTGCCGCGAAATGACTCCACAAGTCGATTTAATCAATGCGCGTGCGCTTTCACCCGTGATTCTATGGCTACTATAATACTCGTTCAACGCCCAGCGCGACTCAATACGAACTACTTCACGCCGAGCCCAGCGCTCGACCTCTCTCCCTCCGCCCCTGTCGCCCCGAGGCGGAGAAAATCAAAAATCTGAAGGTAGATTATAAACAATCACCCCCCCCGGACCGACCCGTTGTCGGTCCGCTCAAACTCCCGGGAGTCGAGATAAAGTTGAAACTGCCCGTCTAAGGATCGAGTCCCTCACCTGGACGTCTGCGATCCTTGGAAACCCATCCTTGCCCGTAATCAGGTTAACAATGCGCCCCCGTCGCCAACACAACGGTGATAGGTTAGCATCCTTAACCAGAACGAGGTCTCCAACGCAGGGTGGGGTCGTCCTGTCCGTCCACTTAACGCGTTGCTGTAGAATATGCAAATACTCCAGCGACCATCGCTTCCAAAAATTTTGGCTCATTTGCCGTAACATCTGATACCGCGACAACCGGTACAACTTGACATCAGCATATGGATATTCCGGCAAGGCGCTAAGTGGTTGGCCAATCAAAAAATGACCTGGGGTAATGGCCTCAAGGTCATTCGGGTCAGCGCTCAACGGGCACAAAGGTCGCGAGTTTAAGACCGCCTCAATTCTGCAAAACACCGTTGACAACTCCTCAAAGGTGAGAATCGTTGAGCCGATGACCCGATACAAGTGAGTCTTAGAAGACTTAACTACTGCCTCGAAAATTCCACCCCAGTGGGGGCATCCAGGTGGACTAAAGTACCACGAAATGCCCCGACTGGCGAGGCCTGAGCCAATCCCTCGCTCATTCTGACCTAAAAACAATACAATTTCCTTTAAGCACCGGTCGGCGCCCTTGAAGTTGGTACCACAGTCCGACCGAATCAGTGACGGTACTCCCCTTCTAGAAACAAATCGATCTAACGCCGCCAGAAAGGCCTCCGTAGAGAGATCGGCCACCAGTTCCAAATGAACGGCCTTGGTCGCCAGACACACGAAGACACACAGATATGCCTTAACCGACTTCGCGTTGCGAAGGTGCGATGTCTTGACCATGAAGGGCCCCGCGAAATCTGTCCCTACGCCAGCAAATGGCCGAGCCTCCGTGACTCGGTCGGCCGGGAGATCTCCCATTTGTGGCTGCATTGTGGCTGCCTTGAGTCGGTAACAAGGCAAGCAACGAAACACAACGCTCCGTATGATTCTGCGGGCCGATAAAATCCAAAATTCACGCTGCAAAATGCCCAGAAGGGTGTTACAGCCTGCGTGTGAATTCTTGGTGTGACGGTCCCTAACCAACAACTCCACCAAAGCTCCTGAATGAAGCACTTTCCCATGAACGTGACCGGCGCGATCCAACCGGTTGGATCGAACGTTCGTGCGATAGTCGAAAGGACCGATCGCGTGGTCCAGGTCTTCGACAGCAACTCGGCCTCACAACTGTATGTGAAGGCATCCTGACTCGGTCGATACTGGACCCCTAAAATGGCCAACGCATGAAGATTCTCCGAATCCTCAAACAAATGCGGGTCTTGTTGATACTCAGTTGGCAGTCCTGCCAGTACCTCTGGGCAGTTCGACAGCCATTTCCTGAGTTCATAGCCACCGGAGGCCATGAGCGCCACCAATTCATCCCTTAAGATGAGCGCCTGCTCAATACTGTCTGAGCCCGTACAAATGTCGTCTACATAGACGTCCCTATCAATGACAGCAGCCGCGCGGGGAAAGCGGAGCCGTTCTTGATCAGCCAGTTCTCGTAGCGTACGCATGGCTACATATGGGCTGGGCTTTAATCCGTACGTGTTTGTGTTGAGCTCGTACGTGACCATCGGTTCCTCTGGGCTCTCTCGCCACAATATCAGCTGGAACCGACGGTCGTCTGGATGAATCTCAGTTTGACGAAACATCATCCGTACGTCCGTAACGAAGACAACCTGGTGTCTCCTGAAGTCCGTGAGAATGTCTGCAATGTCTCTGGTCAGCTTAGGACCAGCATGGAGACATTGATTCAGGGACACCCCGCTAGACGTCTCCGCGCTCCCGTCGAACACGACCCTAATCTTTGAGTCAGGTGTCTTCAAAACAGCATGATGAGGCAACACATAATGCTCCTCATGACGATAGTCAACCCTGGCCACCGACATGTGACCCAACGTCAGGTATTCGCGCATGAACTCCACATACTTCTGTCGGAAGTTGGAGTCCCGCTTCATGCGCCTTTCCATTGCCACTAACCGCTTTTCTGCCAGACTCCATGAGCTCCCCAGCGGAGGTCGAGTTGACAGAAATGGCAACCTTGTCATAAATCTACCCGATGGGAGGCGCACCGTGTTACATCGATAGAATGTTTCGCACTCCTCATCACGTGGGTTATTTCTAAGAGCGGTGGGTGGCTCTTCCGTTGCCCAGAACCGTTGCAGGACGTCGGATAACACGCTGCCATAATATATGGAGCTATAATCCGTTGAGTGCTGTGGTTCCCGTACTGGGCCCAATAACGCGTAACCACCTGCGGTACGCATGGCCACAACCCCGTTTGGTTGCAGCTCCCGTTTGCCGCTTCGGAGCAGCTTCCCGAGGACGTCAGACCCAAGCAAGACGTCCACCCGTCCGGGGATCGCGAAGTGGGGATCGGCTAACTCCAATCCATTGGTCAACCCTTTTACCGCAGACGGTAACCGAGTCTGAGGGAGGACCCCAACCACTTCGTCCAAAACGATCGCCGTGGCATTCACCCGCGTGACCGATGCCGTGTCACCCATCTCGAACAGGAATGTCGTCTGACCCCTGAGGTGAGGCACCCGATTGCCACCTATACCTACGGCGCCATCCCGTGATGGCTCTAATGTAAGGCCCAGCTTTTTCACTAAACAGCTGGACACAATACAACCTTGTGCCCCTGAATCTAACAGTGCTCGCACGTGCACCGGCTGTCCGTCAGTACCCCTGACAGTAATCCTAGCCGTCGGTAATAATACCGTTACTGTCGGGGTGGGCACCACTGACGAACAGGCTGCTAGTTGCTAATAGGAGGCACCTCCCTCCTCCCCTGCCGGAGGGGGAGTAAATACTGTCCCAGTATACGGGTCCCAACCCGGGTAGTAACCCTCCCGACCCATCGGTGACATCCGTGCCGGTCGGAAGTAGCCTACTGGCATCCTTCCGAACGGTGGCGGGCGCGCCGTCAGCCGAGGGCGTTCTGCGAGAGGCGGGGAGAAGCGACTACTCGGGGGTGGCAACATGCCCCCCAACGCATTCGAGTACGCCGCGTAACCCGTCTGTACTACCTCCGGGCCCCTGCCCGAGTCTCGGTGCCTATCCCCCCCCCGCGGGGAAGACGACGGTATCGGGTTGTGCTCTGGATCAGCCCCTGGCCCACCCCCCCGAGGGGGCGGCGACCGCTGATTCCTGGCCGACCCACCCCCCCTAGGGGGGGGTGACCGACCACCCGAATCTGGCTTAGGAGAGGGGGGGTGACCTCCCGGCGAGGCTCCGTGCACCTCCCTACTCTCCGCCAGGCATAGCAACTCGTGATGGGCTCCTCCGCAGGTTCCACAGTTAGTGGTCCTGTGGCACTCACGTACAAAGTGAGTCCCCAAGCAGCGGAAGCACAAATAGCGCTGCTTGACCACCCCTCTTCGTCTATGCACCCGCTGCGCCTTAAAGTCCGCGCATGCGGCGAGACCGTGCCCTTCCTTCCGACAGAAGGCGCACACTTCCGATTGGAGGGCGTGGTATTTCTTCCCCCCCCGACGGGGCTCAACCGGCTTGGGCCCGCTCGTACGTCGGGTTGACGGAGGAGGGTGCGACGTGGATGCCCCTTGGCAATCCGCCCGCCGGCACTCGCCTTCTAAAAACACCCTCAAGTCATCGTAACTTGGGAGGTGGTCCGTCGATTCGCCACCATGTGACTGCTCAAAGCGCGCCACCACGTCGATCGGCAACTTCCGTAAAACCCTATTGACGATGATATATTTATTGTCCCCTAACGACAACTTAAGTCGATCTAACGTGTTCACCGCAACCGTGACCGGATTAAGGATTTTCGCCCTTATTTCGTACACGTTAGACACCTTCGGGATTTCAAAAATCTTATCGATGAGGCCATCAACTATTAATCGCCGATTATCATATCGGTCGATTAATAGGCCCCATGCCGTCTCATAACTGGCGTCCGTAATCTCCAGGTGGGTCAAGATGTCGTGCGGCTCACCGTTAAGCCTACCCATTAATTGAGCCATCTTGTAGGCGGGCGAGAGATCCGTACGCGAATGCACGACACTATTAAAAATATCGCGGAATCGCGGCCAATCGGCATACTCGCCGCTAAACTCGGGTACATGTACTGGTGGCAACGGCGCCTGAATTCCTACGCCTGCTGGCCGACATGATTCCCTGACGTCACCCATGCGCGATCGCTCAATGTCGGCCGCCGCCTGGATTATGCTCATGGACATTTCCCCACACTGGTCCACATTGCCCCGTACCACCTGAGCATCCTTGTCCACCGACGACAGATCCGTCGATTCGAGACATGCTAAATACTCAGCGTGACACTTTAACACGGCGTCATATCGTTCGTCAACTTGCCGAGCGCGTGACAATAACGCATCTTCACGATCGGTGCGACCTACCAACGTAACAACCGATGAAAACCATCTCAATTCAGCTTCGATTCTGGCTGCGATAGTTTTCGTTACTGACGGAGCCATAGTACCAACTTCAATACGCGATTATGCAATAATAAATAACAATAACCAAAAAAAATAACAATTATTGTATCCGGAATTAACAATAATAATATATTCGTTGAGTGAATAAATCTACGACGCTATGCCAACTCTTGAACTTATTCCTCTACGTGCTCTAGAGGTTATTCCTCTATGTCTCAAATGTTGACAATCATAACACGATTTGTGATGAGGTTATATTTGTGCGTAACCGAACGTAAATAACAAATTATTTTATCAACGAATATTCACATTCCATGTACTTATTATTAATAACGCCAAACTCAACTTGAGGCGTACACTGGTATGTAGGTCAATGTACCACCACCTACAAGTCGAATTTGTAAACACGAACACAATTTTTACAAGTAAATTGGTACCAAGTACCTACTAATTTTTACAAGTGGGTATAACCACTGCTCTGCTACCAGATTTTGATCGCGCCAGGACTCAGCCGAACCTTATCTCGGGCCCATGGGAGACAGGTCTCAGAACAGCCGCCGTCCTAACGTGATCAAATAGACGCGATACGCGCCTCCGAACAATATTACAATTTCTGAACTTACAGCTACCCTTACCTCATTTCTTCGAGCCGGTCTCACTTCCTTGACCCCTCGCAAGTTGTGTAACTGTGTATGTGTATAATGAGTGTATATGACCTTGCGATGGTTTGCTGGTAGTTCCGGACGATTCTTCCACGTCGCTGCAAGCCACGCCGTTAACGCGAGCCACCACACTCACTCCGTATTAGTCTAACCACAAAAGCCTCGGTGCTTTCCCAATAGCACTCCCGTGACAAGGCAAACCAATGATATTATCAATAACCCGTTCGACATTCACAGCGTCGCTAACCGTACTGCTTAACTAGTATAATTGGGTGCCGCGAAATGACTCCACAAGTCGATTTAATCAATGCGCGTGCGCTTTCACCCGTGATTCTATGGCTACTATAATACTCGTTCAACGCCCAGCGCGACTCAATACGAACTACTTCACGCCGAGCCCAGCGCTCGACCTCTCTCCCTCCGCCCCTGTCGCCCCGAGGCGGAGAAAATCAAAAATCTGAAGGTAGATTATAAACAGACAGACAGACACACGAGTGACCCTTTAAGGGTTCCGTTTTTTCCTTATGAGGTACGGAACCCTATAAACAAAGCGGGTGGAAAGGTATCAGTCGAGGTCAACGGGCAACGTTTCACACAAACGGTTTCACAGTTCAATAGCTAGCGTACACTCTCTTGTCCTCAAAATTATCTTTGACATGCGGTCTACCTTTAGGCATACACATTTTAGTCTTCCTAAGCGAAGACATCGCTCCTATAGCAGCTGCAACAGCCATAAGGCCATTGAGACTACGGCACTACGACTAAAGCATTCAATTCCTATCAATTGTTTGAGAGCGTAGCCAAAATCTTTCTAAAACTTTGGGCTACGGAAAGGGCCAAAAAAATTACAACATGCTAATCCTGAAATCTCGTTCCTGACGATCTCTATATCAAACCGGATCATCCTCCCACCCACCAGTTTATTGGAACTTAGATATACTAGATTTTTTAAAATATTTTTCTTAGTTTTATGAACATCATGTGTAGGAACTCAACCTCAACTCAGAAATGAAACGACTTGTATGAATAATACTGAATAATCTTCGTTATAATTTCTCACAGTGCAAATATCAACGCTCTGTTCAAATGCTTTCAAATCAATTGCCGCGCAAAACGACCAAAAATCAACTGTCACACTTTCATAAAATTACAGTAGCAAAGGTCATAACTCTATACAGCCTCTAACCATATTATTTTAAATTAGTACTATTTTAGTGACGAGTATCTGTCAATGTTACCAGACGGCAATAGAAGAATGTTTATGTGTCTGTAACAGCTGACAGATACTTGTCACTGTTGCAACTAATAACAATTGTTTATATAACCCAACTCGTAAATGCGATGAGTCTTACACATGATAGTAAAAATATACACAGAATACAATATTTCAATATTTATTCCTCTTGCCAAAGAGGGCTTTTGTATTTATGCACACACAAAATACAAAAAAGGATAAAAACATAACAAATAGAAGAGCACAGAGGTACTGCTTATTAATGCTTATTTTGTTTTTTTTTTCGTAAATAACTCAAATTATTAAGACTAGGTTTGCTTTTTTTACCGCGTTTCATGTTCGCAGGTTAAAGGAGAAGCAAAGGTATGAAGTCGCTAAACCACCTCACAGGAAAAATATAAATTTAAATTTTTTTTAAATTAAGAACACAAATAAATGTCAACTTGTTCATAAATTACAAATTTTCGAGGAAGTGTATTGAAAAATAATTAATTTTGAAAATTGGGTCATAAATGACGGAGTTATGACCTTATTTTACTATCACGCTGTACTCGTACTTATAGCGACACTATGTGTGTCCGAGGAGATGATTGGCTTCTCCGATTGGTTTGGCTGATTACAAAAAATCTTGATATTTATTTATTTTTATTGGTTCACCAACAATTGTTTACACAGGTTCTAAGCTAAATATTACATGCAAAAACGTAAATGCAACAGTGCAACAATCACTTATAGGTAAACTCCGCATGCATAAAGAAGTTGTACAATTTACGATATTAATCTATAATTACTTGACTAAAGTGTCTAGATAATAAATTTATATACCTAACAAAATTAAATTTAATTCATTATTATTTTTTATTTTTTTTATAGTCCCCTGAATATCATATCCACATTATAATAATACATAATAATAATAATACTGAACTCGACGCCTTGGATAGGAGAGTCCGCACATTGCTGACCGCAAATCGGATGCATCACCCACGATCATCGGTCACCCCCGCACAGTTGAGACTGTACATCCCGCGGAAGTGCGGGGGTAGAGGCTTTTTAAACGCAAAGAACCTCCACAACCGCGAGGTGCGCAGTATCAGAGAATATTTTTTAAAAGCCGATGTGGGTATGCACCGAGATGTGGTCGCAGTGGACAAGGAACTCACCCTGCTGTCCATGGCTAACGAGAACTGGCGCAAACCTGTAGTACTTACTGCTGATGACCGGAAGGAAGTATGGAAAAGCAAGGAGCTTCACGGGCGCTTCTACCGGGCCCTTCATGGGCTCGATGTAGATTTTCTAGCGTCCGTGTCCTGGCTACGTTTCGGCGACCTCTTTGGGGAAACTGAAGGTTTTGTCTGTGCAATTACCCTAGTAGCAATTGCCGTTGGCTTCCATACGCCAACAGTTGGGAATGTATTGGCAGACGGTTAGTTATTCCGCCAACCCAAACTTAAAATAGGCCCATTGTCATAAACATGCACTATTGCCCTACGAAGAGCCAACGATGGGCCTGCTGTTACTATTCTTACTGTTGGGTGAGTTTTGTAGGGATTTATGTTATTAAAACAACATTGGGCCAACTAACGTCGGGCCTGCTGCTTCTATTCCTACTGTTGGGAGATTTTTGTAGGGATTTAAGTTAAAATAACAACATCGGTCCAACTTAAATACCCTTCAATGGCCCTACAATACTCCTACGGGGTGGTGTCGGGGTGCGCGGGGGGCGGGCGGCGGCACTCGTCCCCCGGCCGGCCGGCCCGCCCGCCATTTTGTACTTTGCAGTTTGCTAATTCATTTGTACGGTGCGCTTGCGGCTGCGGAGTATTTGGTATATTTAAAAATATAAAATAATTAGTATTAGCCTGCCAGGTAGTAGTGATTATTATAATGTATAAAGTTGTGGAATTTGCCGACGAAGATGGTTACGGTGGGGAACTTGGTGTGGTGCGTGAAAATTGGCTCACGCCACGGAAGACGAATTGCATGTGGCCTCCATACAAAACGGCAACAAAATTTAATAAATGCCTTGGCAGTAACGAGGCTCCAAATAGAATAACGTGGACATTATGTCCTATAAAACGTTTATTCTACGAAACGGGTAAGTTTTTCCTATGTAGGTATTATCTACTTATAACCCGTGCGAATTACCTTGAGACCTGGGACTAAGATGCTATTATTTATGAAATACTATCTTATTTTCTCATAATAAATCTCGTGCAAACATCGAGCTAAAAAAATACAACGACGCATTATTTTGCACAACATAAATTGAAATTGAATCATCGGCCCGGTCTCAAGTTAATTCGCACATAACCTAACAACTTAGTGACCTAGCAGTAGCACTAGCACCTAAAACAAGCAGGTCTTACGTCATGTCGTAGGCCTACTTATTTGGTGTGGGTCGTCTTAGGGGCGGATACTATCTTCAGCTTGCGTGAAGTTCACATTTTAGCGCCGAGAAGTCATGAGACAGTCAGTGATAAAGTGTTGTAACCAAGCTTATCTACAGGAAATTCAAATCTCATCTCGTAGGTACCTGTCATTTTAAAAAACTTATACCTACCTGGGTAGGTACTTACCTCAGACTCTCAGAGCTTTTGAACTTTATTTTTAGATAACCTCTTAAAGGCGCGCCAGAAATGCAAAAAAGCGGAAAGTGAGTCTGAATTGGCTACTGACCAAGAAGAAGAAAACAGAAAAAGAAAAAGAAAAACTGTTTGTGACAGTGATGGCGACGAGAGCGATGGAGAAAAGGAAAAGTACATAAACTATAGTTATCCGAAACCACCTTACAGATCACTGGAAAATAATCGTAAGTAACACCTAAGTAAATAAAATGTTGTGTGAAGTGTATACAAGTACATACATACTCTATCTCTATCATGGGGTTTAGGTTTCCGCTCTAAGTTATTATGAAAATATTAAAACATTGGTACAGTTGGGTTGGGAGTACGCCAAGTTTGACAATATGGACTTTGGACCGGCCCTGTATTCTATGGGCTCTAGGGCACATATAAATCAGAGATCAGCATACAGGTAGTGTAAAGCTTGACATGCTCTCAACTAGGTACCTACTTAATCTATTTATTTAGCACTGATCTACTTAATCAGCATTTCAGCACCTCATGAACCAATAGGTAATAATTATGTGTTGGTACAGTGTTATTTTGTTTCAATTATTTTACAAATGACCCTGTTGATGTACAATATCTTAATCTATTTATGTAGGTACCTATCTACTTAGGTAAATAATTAATTAACTATTTAATCTTCTTACCTACAGTGCCTCGGATGGCAAAGGCAAGCACAAGCAACCAAAACTATATGTATTGGATGGATGGATATATTGTATGAAATTTAGTACTACGGAGAGGTCTAGCTGTAGCTCTGTTTCTACCTACCCAAATGAGACCAAACTCCCTTACTTGCAAGTGCACACCACTGCAACTATGAATGGGTGGCAGTGGGTGGTCATGGATAAAATGCTGGAGACACTAACAAACACTTTATATATATTTATAAGCATATTGATATTGATTATCACGAAGTGTGACTAAAAATTTTTAGGAGCACACAATTCAAAGGACATTGTTCGGCGTCCATACATTGTTGGCCTAAGAACCAACAGGGTGATGAGTTTGCTTTTTGTGTTCTAAATAATGTATATATTTGATTGAAACTAAATTAAAATTACGGACACTTTTGAGAAGACAAAAAAAACCAAAATACTTTCGAATTTTGAGGTTATAATTAGGCCAAAAGAAACATGAGGTAGTAATAGTTTATTTGTGAATATGAGTACCTAATTACATTGAATACCTAATCCATGTTGTCTACCCTACACGCTGTGCAAGTTAAAGCAATATAGGTTCTTAGAGTTTTCATTGAATTATCAGTCACAATCTGTCATCAAAGCGGGCTAGACTTCAGGAGTCGGCTTGTTAGATACGGGGTTTTAGACATTGAACTCTCAGGAGTCTGATAGACATTTTTTGTTTTACTAGTCTACATTGTGTCCCACTGCTGAGCAAAGGCCTCCCCTTTCTCTTTCCATACCTCTCTACCATGGGCAATCTCTGGCCATGTTAGCCCCGGACATACAAGGGATTTTTCGTTTTAGTGTGACAAAACAGTACCTAAGTAAGTATACAGGACTCCAGGTTATAACTGACAGTTTTGAAAATCCCAATAACATTACTTGACCCAAGGATTGAACCTAGGACGATGAGCAGCCGTACAGAATTCAGAAATAAAATAATATTGGATAAATCTAAATACTTACTTCATAGAATAAAACAAGAATAATTTGATTCAAAAAATGTTTATTTAATATGGACATTACCCGGCATCTGATCATCCAGTTTTGCACAACATTCAAGATGTGCTGGTTCTGCTCGCTTTGCACAATAGTGTGTCGCAGTTGTGCCACAGAGTGACCAAATTGTATGCACACATTTTGATGACCTACAAATGCTGTAGAATCTTCCAAGATCATTGGTGCATCACTATTAAATATTGTGTGGCATGCATCACATACGTAATCAGTGGCACTTACCTGTAAAATAATTTCATCATTTAGTCTTATTTCAATCCAAATAAATTGTTTTCTTTCTTTTTTTCTTTCAAATTCTTTATTATGTACTAATAAATAAATATTAACATAAAATATAAGAAAACACTCACAACTTGTGGTGCAACACGCTGTTGTATTCTTGACAGGATTGTATCATTGTTTAAAATGTGTCGCCTCAATCTCGTCAAATCAATGCGGCAATTGGCACATCTTAATGAATTGCTAGTAATTGCAGTAGCCATTGATGAAGTTGATGGTGTTGAATAGTGTTTGGCAGCACGATCAGCCCTTTGCCAGCAAGGATGGCAAATGTAGTGTGATGCATGTACCTGAAATTAATAAACCATTATTTACAAATCCAAATACAGACAAATAAAATACTAACTAGGCACAATTGGTGATTGACTGGTGCTTTATGTACTAGTAGAAGGTTTTATCACTGCGTTGTTTAGATATTTCTATACACTGAATATATAATTAGTTACCTGCAGTGGCAGAAGTCTTTCCAAGATGATATTTCTTATATTCACATGTTGTACGATGTCTGTTCTCAATGCATTTAAATCACAGTCCTTTGTTCACGCCAAGTTGTCAGATAAAATCGGAAAAGAATACTAATAAAATGCAAACAAATACACAAAAACAACGCAAACGCAGTTCGTATGATACTCGCGCGCAGTGAGTGACGTTAGTATCAGTTTTAAATGTCAAATATTGATACCTGTCAATTAATTTGACAGATGACAATCGACGTTAGTGTCGATCTTGCTCGCAAAGATTAGATTATTTATCTGTCTCGTTAAACAAATCGCTTTATTCTATTTTGTAACTAAACACCATAATCTTAGATCAAGCGCTGAGAATACTGAGTTTTGTATTTACGGTGCACACCGCTTGTCCGTGGTAAACTCATAAAATAAGAGCGCTGTCGCAAAGACTTGGCTGTATGAGCTACGATACCTTTGCCTATTAAACAAATGAATAATAATACCGGGGATTAGAACGGAAGTGAAATTACTTTATACAATGTTTTCGAAATTATGCAGTGTCCGTTCTATTATAGTAATTGTATTGTGAATTATTAAAAAAAACAGTAATTATTGTAAAAGTTTCATGCCTGTTGATTAATAGGCCATTTTTAACAATGTCCTTTCATTGTGGTGCATGTTTCATTGTGATTTCATCTTTGACTCTTGTTTCTTTTATAGATTCAGCCTCAAGATACGAGTACGTTCCCAGTAAAAGATTGTGTGCAAGATTTTAATGTTGATGGTAACCTTTTTTCTCTCTTTTGACAGGATTAACTTCCACCATTTTACAATTTAATATATTAACTCTAAATTATTGCTTGTTTTTAGATTCTCCAATGCCAAATAGCCCCTGCAGTCTGAACACACAGCGAAACAGTAAGTGTATCTATTTATTAAGTATATTAATACAAACAAACTCGTTTTGATGATCAAATTATGAAGTTGAATTATTCTTATCATCATATTATTACTGTCTTAATTACAGGTCCAGTGTTATCAACACATTCAACACCAAGCCAAAGCATATTGATATTGATTAAGTATCACGAAGTGTGACTAAAAATTTTTATGGAGCACACAATTCAAAATTTCATTGTGGTGCATGTTTCATTGTGATTTCATCTTTGACTCTTGTTTCTTTTATAGATTCAGCCTCAAGATACGAGTACGTTCCCAGTAAAAGATTGAGTGTGCAAGATTTTAATGTTGATGGTAACCTTTTTTCTCTCTTTTGACAGGATTAACTTCCACCATTTTACAATTTAATATATTAACTCTAAATTATTGCTTGTTTTTAGATTCTCCAATGCCAAATAGCCCCTGCAGTCTGAACACACAGCGAAACAGTAAGTGTATCTATTTATTAAGTATATTAATACAAACAAACTCGTTTTGATGATCAAATTATGAAGTTGAATTATTCTTATCATCATATTATTACTGTCTTAATTACAGGTCCAGTGTTATCAACACATTCAACACCAAGCCAAAGCATATTGATATTGATTATCACGAAGTGTGACTAAAAATTTTTATGGAGCACACAATTCAAAATTTCATTGTGGTGCATGTTTCATTGTGATTTCATCTTTGACTCTTGTTTCTTTTATAGATTCAGCCTCAAGATACGAGTATGTTCCCAGTAAAAGATTGAGTGTGCAAGATTTTAATGTTGATGGTAACCTTTTTTCTCTCTTTTGACAGGATTAACTTCCACCATTTTACAATTTAATATATTAACTCTAAATTATTGCTTGTTTTTAGATTCTCCAATGCCAAATAGCCCCTGCAGTCTGAACACACAGCGAAACAGTAAGTGTACCTATTTATTATATTAATACAAACAAACTCGTTTTGATGATCAAATTATGAAGTTGAATTATTCTTATCATCATATTATTACTGTCTTAATTACAGGTCCAGTGTTATCAACACATTCAACACCAAGCCAGCCACTAATACTGACAGAAATCAATTCTTCTTTATGTAAGTATGATTACATTTCAAGTACATAATAATGACTAGCTTATACTTGCGACTTTCTCTTTACTAGTTAAAGTGGACCCTTGATAGTTTAAAGTTAGAGCTCACATTAAAAAATAGAAAAAAAAATTAACGAAGTTTTAATGTTTCAGCTAAAATTGCAAAGTATCTAGGGGAAATCACGTCTGCAATAAAGGAATTACAACAGACCCAAGGGGAACTTGTGTCAAAAGTATCAACTACATCTGCTGCTATACCAGAGCGTTTACCAGAGAATGTATCTTTACCATTAAAATCGGAAACAGATATAACCAGTTTGGAAGTTTGGCTGGAGAATGAAGAAAACAAAGAGCTTTTGGTACATATTTATTTGCTACTCAAAAATTTGTATATAATTTATCCTTGCATTGCATAAGTATTTGTTGTCTTACTATAATGGGTTGTGTTGTGTTTGTTGCAGATAAACTACTTAACTTATATTGGTGGGAACAAAGCTGGTCCCATCACCAGAAGGATCCTCGAACGAATGTTTGAGAACAATTTAGCTACAAGGTGTAATTGGACAGGGAAAAATGATAAAATTGCTATAAAAGATTTACAGCTGACAAAAGTAATTATAGGTAAGTTAAACCTTTATATTTTTTCTTTTTGAGAGTGATAAAATAAAAAATTAAGTCACCGTAACAATCAAACACACTCATAGCCTAGCCTAGGAAGATCCTGCATTGTGGGTGTCATGGACACACAATAATAATAATAATAATAAAGCCATTTATTCCAACTTGTTAACTTATTTTACAATCCAAATGTTGTTAGTAAGATTGTTAGTGGTCTTTTTATAGGCTAGTTGTTAGTAATGTTAGTCAAGTCAATCTTTAAGTTGGACCCCTCTTAGGGTGAAGGCCTCCTCCAGCTTGTCCCATTTTCCTCTGTCCTTTGCCTTGAACAGCCAGTCTTTCCCTGCTGTTTCAACAATGTCGTCCTTCCATCTCTTAAACGGTCTTCCTACATTTCTTTTCCCTGTGGGACCTCTCCACCTGGTTGCTATTAGTGTCCATCTTTTTTTATCATTGTAGCGTGCCACATGTCCAGCCCATTTCCATTTTAGTTTAAGGGCCTTAGTAAGTGCATCTTGACCTTTAGTATGCTCTCTTATGGTTTCACTTCTTATTTTTTGTACTTTTTTTATTTTAAGAATGCTTCTTTCCATGGCTCTTTGGGTGGTTCTTATTTTCCTTTTTATTTTGTCTGTGAGGGTCCATGTTTGACAGCCATAGAGCAAGCTGGGCAGAAGGCACGTATCAAGAACTATCTTTTTTAAGTTTATGTTGTAGAACAGTTACCTTTCAGGATTTCTTTCAGTGACCAGAATCTTCTCCATGTTAAGCCTACTCGTCTCTCTACCTCTTCCTCATTGTTCGACTTTGAAAAAGACATTTGCTTTCCCAAGTATATGTATTGGTTGACATAGTCTATATTTTTTCCTTCTATCATGATTGGTACTTGGTGGCTGTTGGTCATGATTTTTGTTTTTGAGGCGCGCCAAAGAACTTGAGGAGCTTATACAACAACTAAACAATGAAAGCACAAAGGTTGGCCTACATATGGACACACAAAGGGATATTCAAACTCAATGTCTGCTTTAATCGGGAATTAACCCAGGTCCTTCAATTTGGCACGTAACATTTGGATGATTTAAATAAATGCAATGGTAGAGTGATCAGTTTACTGTGCGAGTGGTCACAGGTTCGATTCCTGCATTAAGATAAATATTTGTAAAGACTTTCAAGTAGTACTTATTTTTGTATTGAAGTGTATTTTTTGTGTATTTTAGGTGCAGTACGTAAAAACAAGGCTGCAGAGAAGGAAACTGATCATCAAATAACTGAAATTATAGTTAGTTGGTTTAGATTCGCCAAGGACAGGGATGGAGGACGTGAGAGTCGTAGAGCAAGAACCAATTAATTTTTCTGGTTACTCTGGTGTGTCAGAGAGAACAAAATCCCGCCATCGAAGTGCTATTAAAAATAGTATTACACGTGAGTTACAAGTTGGAGTTGGCGTTGAATGTATTTCGAATAACCATTTTAGTTTGGGTCCACCATTATTATCGAATAATGATAATAATGATAGTCCTAGTGAGATTGAAAGTAATTCAGAAAATAATAATGCACCGCTTATAACTCTTATTAATGATAAAGATTCGAATTTTGCTACCTCTCTCATTTCGTGGTCTCATGACCACAATATTTCTCACTCGGCTTTAGATGCTTTGTTAAAAATACTAAAACCTTATCATGTATCACTGCCTAAAGATTCACGGACATTGTTACGCACGCCAAAGCAAATTAATGTTAGAAAATGTGATGCCGGTTCTTATATATATATCGGACTTTTACCTAATATACTAGAAAGAGCTTCTACTGATGGGTTAATTGATAGTCAAAATTACCATATAATTGATTTAAAAAAATTACAAATGAATAGTGATTTATTGACTGTAACTGTTAATGTGGATGGCTTGCCAGTACATTCTAGTACAAATTATTCTTTTTGGCCTATTTTATGTATTCTAGATCAGTGTAACAACAAAAAGCCTTTCATTGTCGGGCTTTTCTATGGTGAATCAAAACCAAATAATGTTAATAATTATTTACGACCCTTCGTTGACGAGTGTTTTGAGTTAGAAACAAATGGTATAACCATTCAAGGAAAAAAATATGCATTTCGATTGAGTTGCATTGTAGCTGATGCACCAGCACGAGCATTTATAAAATCCATTAAATCACACAATTCTCTACATGGTTGTGAAAAATGCACCCAGGAAGGAGTGTACATTGGTAGAACCACATGGCAATACTCACGAAACTTAAATCTTAGAACTGATCTTGACTTTAGTAATGTGTACTATGAAGATCACCAGATTGCAAAATCTATTCTTACAGAACTGGATGTTGGTTTAGTGACACAAGTACCCTTAGACTATATGCACTTAGTGTGTTTAGGTGTAGTAAAAAAATTAATACGTGTTTGGATTGAAAATGGACCAAAAAAGTGTAAACTTAATTTTTTAAAAGTGACTACAATATCACAAAGGCTATTAGAAATTAAAAACCATTATCCAGCCGAGTTTTCTAGACGACCTAGACCTATTCAATTATTTAAACATTGGAAGGCTACGGAGTTCCGATCTTTTGTTTTATACCTCGGCCCTGTAGTTTTACTGAACATCTTATCTAAAAATTTGTATGAACATTTTCTAGCATTACATTGTGCAATATATATTTTATGTAGTGATTTTTGCTCAGTAAGCGAATGGCGCACGTACGCCAATGACTTATTGCATTGTTTTGTCCGTAATGTTCCAAGCCTGTATAGCAAAGAACTTCTAGTATATAACTTTCACAATCTTTTACATTTGACAGCAGATACTGAAAAATTTGGTAATCTAGATAATTTCTCTGCTTTTCCCTTTGAAAATTTCATGAGTAAAATTAAACAAATGGTTCGATCTCACAGTCACCCTTTAGAACAGGTTGCAAAAAGGATGGGTGAATTGAAATGTACAAGTAAACATTCACAAAAGACAACAGTGATAGTTAAAAAAAAAAGAATTGTAAAAGTAATTTTAGATAATAAATGTATCTTATGTGTCAATTCTTGCTTTAATACTAAAGAAGGTGATATTGTGGTCATAAAATCTATTGAAGAATTTCCTGAAAGCGGGTCTTACAAATTGGAATGTGATATTTTTTTTAATAAGGTTGATTTTTATACAGTACCTGTAAGAAGTAGTCGGATAGGCATATTTAAAGTAAGTCGTACAGAAAAAAAATATATTTCTTCGTCAACATTAAATAAGAAGTGTTTATTGCTACCAAATTTTATTGAAAATGATACTTTTATTTGCATTCCATTTGTAAGTATGACACTTAGTCATTAAAATGTTAACGTACTTATTACCATATAGATGTTGATTTTTGTTATTATAAAGAAGTTATTTTTAAGTTTTGTTATTTTTAAGAAGTTTCCTAAGGCTGATGCTACAAGGTAGCCCACTTTTATTTGCATTCCATTTGTAAGTATGACACTTAGTCATTAAAATGTTAACGTACTTATTACCATATAGATGTTGATTTTTGTTATTATAAAGAAGTTATTTTTAAGTTTTGTTATTTTTAAGAAGTTTCCTAAGGCTGATGCTACAAGGTAGCCCACTTTTATTTGCATTCCATTTGTAAGTATGACACTTAGTCATTAAAATGTTAACGTACTTATTACCACATAGATGTTGATTTTTGTTATTATAAAGAAGTTATTTTTAAGTTTTGTTATTTTTAAGAAGTTTCCTAAGGCTGATGCTACAAGGTAGCCCGCGAAATTCAAATTTTCTTACGTTTTTTTTGCAATTTGCTGGCCAGTGCTAGGTTGTATGTTTAATAAAACATTGTTCGCGACTGTATGACGTAAGTATGTAGTTACAGAATTATAATCATCAAAATCATCAATACAACCCTCCCAAGTTCATAAAGTTCGAGGAATGAGTTTTTCAAGGTCAAAGTCCTACCTTTATGAACTTGCGAGGGTTGTATTGATGATTTTGATGATTATAATTCTGTAACTACTTACGTCTTACAGTCGCGAACAATATTTTAATCAACATACACCCTAGCACTGGCCTGCAAATTGCAAAAACCGTAAGAAAATTTGAATTTCGCGGGCTGGTTGGAGCATTCACCTTATGCCAAAGAATAGGTGTATTTTGTAATAATATCATTGTAAAAGTAGGTATAACTATAACAATGTATCATAGGTACAGTCACCATCAGATATATTGTAGCAGACAAGGTGACCAAATACTTCTGAACAATTTAAAATGTCAATAAGATCCATACACTACAAGTTACCATTAATATCTGAACATTAATTACTTCATTAATATCTGAGCAGATGCTTGTCAATAATTTCTTTACAAACAACTAACCAAAAATATCTGAACACTTACTTACTTACTCTTTATACCTAGATTTTTTTGTCACCAACTTCAGTAACTGATTTTTATTCTAAAGTTTATTTTTCACTTGAACTCGGGTTTTATTGAACACCAAATGACTGTTCTAGGTTTATAGAGTAAGTAAGTAAGTGTTCAGATATTTTTGGTTAGTTGTTTGTATAGAAATTATTGACAAGCATCTGCTCAGATATTAATGAAGTAATGAATGTTCAGATATTAATGGTAACTTGTAGTGTATGGATCTTATTGACATTTGAAATTGTTCAGAAGTATTTGGTCACCTTGTCTGCTACAATATATCTGATGGCGACTGTACGGTGTGTATCGTTTTACTGCAGAGCTACTGTCTCTTGTCAATAACCTAATTAAAATAAATAAATATTCAAATATCATAATTTGTATTTCATTTAATTTCAGTTAATTAACACAAAGTTTAATAGCTCAACGCAGACGACACAACGTCCTCTCATGTACTCATCACGTCAAAGTGCAAAAGAGAGACGACTGTTTGGGTGACTTTTGTATGTCGTCGTCTGGGTTGGCCTATAAGGCTGGTTTCAGAGCGACGCGTCTTGCCAGCGCCGGCCGCACGCACGTCGCTGCACATGAACCTTATCGGCTTCAAAATAAGGTTGGTTTTTCAAAACATCGCAAAAACCAACCTTATTATGAAGCTGATAAGGTTCATGTTCAGCGACGCGCGTACGGCCGGCGCTGGCGCGTCGCTATGAAACCAGCTATAGAACCAACAAACATACAACCGCTTGCCTACATGTATTATGTGTCGTTGGGCCTACCCTTAACACGTTTTCCTCGGGCCTCCGTAGGGCAAAAGCACGTTGGCCCCATCGCAAGTTGGGCCTTCGTAGGCAAATCCACGTAGGCCATCAGTTTTGGGCCCAACCCGCAAACTGCCCGCCAATTGTATGCATTTGCCAACTAACCAGAGGTATGTGGCCCAACTAAATGCCAACAAAAAATGCTACTAGGGTATGGACGTTAGTTCAACATAAATGAAGTTATGTTGACGAACGACTACCGGAAATATATTATGATGGATGGGACGGTTGACGTGTGTCGGGCATGTCATCGTCCGGGAGAGTCCATCAGACATATTATTTCTGGTTGTTCTCGTCTGGCTAACGGCGAGTACTTGCACAGGCACAATCAAGTAGCCAGGATTATTCACCAGCAACTTGCCTTGAAATATAAACTTGTGGAGTCAGAGGTACCGTACTACAAGTACGTGCCCGACCCAGTTCTCGAAAAAGACCATGTAATGTTGTACTGGGATCAGTCTTTCACCACTGACAGGACTATTGTTGCCAGTAAGCCTGATATAGTGGTGATAGACCGATCAGTGCGCCGCGCAATGATAATCGATGATACCATTCCGCATGACGAGAACCTCGTGAAAGCTGAAAAAGAGAAGCAGATAAAATATCTGAATTTAGCACACGAGGTTGTCGATATGTGGCGTGTAAGCTCGGCTATCATTGTGCCGATAGTCGTAACGGTCAATGGCCTTAAAGCCAAAAGCATGGACCAACATCTTTCAAAGCTTTCGCATTGCGGTTGGATCAAGGGCCTGATTCAGAAGGCAGTAGGTACTTCTCTCGATACTGCTCATATTGTGAGGAGGTTCCTGTCTCTGGAGCCCTAACCACCGGTAACTTGGACCCTGGTCCCATCACCGGTGGACGACTGTTTTTTTATATTTTTAAATGTTTTTTTATAAGTTTTTTTTATGAAATATTTATTTTAAAAATGTAAATTGTATGTTAGTAAATAAATAAAGGACACAAAATAAGGAGGAATAAGGATACATCATCACTAGGTATATACATAATATAAAACAAAGTCGCTTTATCTGTCCCTATGTCCCTTTGTATGCTTAAATCTTTAAAACTACGCAACGGATTTTGATGCGGGTTTTTTTAATAGATAGAGTGATTCAAGAGGAAGGTTTTAGTACCTCTTTTGCACCCGTACGAAGCCGGGGCGGGTCACCAGTAATATTATAAAGAGGAAAGATTTGACCATTAGAAAGCTACATTCACCCTGACTAACATAGCGTACCCTTACTTCAAAACCCAACTAACTGCACAAAATGTAGTTTCGAGAAAATCGTGTTTAAAGGTTCGAATCGTAAAATTTCTATTAAAATACCTGATAATGAGGACAGTATGTGTATTTTTGATTTCTTATTATATTCATTACTAGTGACCCGCCCCGGCTTCGCACGGGTACAAAAAAGGTATTAAAACCTTCCTCTTGAATCACTCTATCTATTAAAAAAAACCGCATCAAAATCCGTTGCGTAGTTTTAAAGATTTAAGCATACAGACAAACAAACAAATAAACAAACAAACAAACAAACAAACAGACGCGACTTTGTTTTATACTATGTAAGGATTCGGGTGGAAGAGGAAAAAGAACTTAACTCTCAAAACAAGTACCTAGGGAAACTTAAGGATTGGCTCGATAAGTGCTGCAGTTCAGTGGTTTTTCCTGTAGCCGCAATGTTTTCTTATCTTTTGAAGAACAGGGTTTGGAGTTTGGACTGCAGTTTTTTATGAATTCATTTCAAAGAAGTTTGTATGTACACCTTGGTAATTGCTGAAACTAATTGTAGAAATCTTTAGTCTATTTACTCAGTTATTAAATTGATATTGTTCATCTAACTTGAATCATGCCAAAACCACTTAAACGCCGATTAAATGTTTTTCCTGGTGAAAAACTTGTTAACAGTGCAGAAACCACTTATTGGGTTTTGCCTGTTCTTTATTTCAAAAATCTCCTGTTAAGTTACTTTAGCTTAAAGTTAAATCCAGAACGTAGTGGCATATCGGAAAACGGGTTTTACCAGTATGTAGATCTCGAAAAGAAGATTCTAACGGTATTTTGTAACTCATTTTTGCCCATAAGTGACTTTATTTGGTTTTCTCTTTAAGGGCACGATAGGCTAGTTTTTATCCCTGTAATAGTATTCTCACGGGAACGGGAGCTACGCGGGTGAAACCGCGTGACGTCCGCTAGTACCTACCTAATATGTAAATGGGTAGTTCTTCAGAGGCAAAATGTTCGATGTCTATGCGTATATTTCTGTAACCAACCAAAACGGCATGTATTTTTTTTATGTACAGTTTGTCTATATGGGCTATTGCCATCAACCGGGTACGAAAACCAGACTCCGTGGCCTCTACTGAGAAAACCTTTTGCCCGTCTCGGTAACAAAACACCGGACGCATGCTCAGTAGTTGCGCTTAGGACTACTCGAACATACATTAAAATTTCCACGTGAACGAAGTCGCGGGTATCAGCTAGTAAAACTATAAACTATGTAAGTACTTAAGTAAAACTTTTACTAGTTGCACCATAGTTGCACGATGCCTTTGTGCGTTCGTGTGAAGTGTATCGGCAGAAACGGCCCGCTATAGAAGCTATGCAATAGCTTAAAATATTAAATTGAGAAAAAAGTAGGTACGTTTTTTATAACAAAAAAAAAAACAAGTCCCACTTTAAAATCATGTTTATTTACAACTTAACAATAATAATCTTATAAATAATCGAATCTTATCCAGATTAACAAGAGTTTGCTTTGTCGCAAAAGCGCGTTTACACGCCAAACCCGCCGACGCGTCGGCGCGCGACTTGAGTCATCGACTTTTGTGTCGGCGGGTTATTCGGTCACTTGACTTCACATCTCGTTCAAGTAGTAAAATTGCATCGACGTCACGAAATCCGAAACTTTTTTTGGTACTTAGTGACTGCCGCGTGTGGGAAAGTGGCGTGTTTTGTGTTTCTAGAATAATTCAGCCTACATTTACCTAAACATGGATAATCAACAAAGTAATATTTGAATATCTTTGATATAATCAATCATACTGATCATGCCCTTTCCATTGCCCTTTTTATCTTTTTTCATTGCGCTTTTTATCTCTTCGTACGAACCAAAACAAATGAACCATACATATCATTTCGTTCAAAAAATAGGTTGAAGATCACGATAGATGAAGATTCAAGACATGAACAGACAACAAGTTATCGCAAACAACTAACACGTCACTTTAGCTCGAGTGTCGGCGGGCAAGTGAGCGACCGAGCGCGCACATGCCACCAACATGTTGCTAGTGTTGCCACAAGTCGCTGGGCGACACGCTAGGGTTCAAGTAGCCGTCGTGATTCTTCACTGCATAAGTAGTATAATTATTATACTTACATACAAAAAAAAAAAAACAAAAAAAAAGAGAAAAACAAAGTCGTTTCCCTCTGTCTGTCCATAGGTATGCTTATATCTTTAAAACTACGCAACCGATTTTGATGCGGGTTTTTTTAATAGATAGAGTGATTCAAGAGGAAGGAAGGTTTATATGTAGCACATTCCACCCGTACGAAGCAGGGGCGGGTCGCTAGTTTGAAATAAAGTGCTACGTCGGTGGGTCGGCGGTTTTGGTGTGTATTTATTTATTTAGGAAAAACAAACAGTAACATATTAATAAAGTGGAAGGAATGGGGGGAGGCCTTTGCTCAGGAGTGGGAAAGATAGGCAAACTAAAAAAAAAATATTACAGGTTTATGACAAAGTTTAAATACTAAAATATGTTAAATATGCTACCCACTACGTGTAGACTGCTTTAACACAACGACACACCAAGCACACAACGCTATACAGGATGGTATTTTGATATGGAGCAGTAAGTACCGTGAAACGGATGAGACTATCCATAACCATTTTGAGATAACTATTACTTATACATATAATATATTTCGATCAGCGTACGCAGATTAAAAAAAAAACGGCCAACTGCATGCACAATGTAGAGTTCCGTAGTTACCCATCAACACATTTGGACTAACTAAACTTATTAACCTCCCTGCCTACCTGCCTCTGAACGATGATTTTTGTTGTAAAAATAAAACAAACTTGCATTTATACAAGTAGGTACATTTTACTAGTTGGTCAACTTTTACTCGTAAACTTGGTGAAGCCTACTTAGCTGTGATAGTTTTCCTTTTAATTTCGTTATAAATAAATACTACTAAGATGATTTTTTTCACACGACCCAGCACAACCCGTTTAGGTATTTTAGGTAGCCACACTTGAGTCTAACAAAAAAGCACTTCAAAGATTAATATTTCACAAACGAATCTCTTAATCGAAAAAGTGTTTGAGCAAACTAGCAATATTTTTTAAAGAACTCCAATGACATCGCACGCCATGGGCTTCGCGAGAAAACAGAAAAATAATCCCCACTAACTAAAATGTACTGGAGATACCCTAAATAAAATTCAAAATTTTGTAGCAATTTGTCGGCTTAACTCATTTTGTATATTCATGCCAAATTACAGCTTTCTAGTACAAAGTGTCTTTGAGCTATAAAGTGCGGACAGACAGATGGACATGACGAAACTAGGTATAAGGGTTACTTGTTAACTACGGAACCCTAAAAACTCTAAGGGAGCTACTGAGGATTGATTTAATAAAAGTCACAAATCGCAACAATCTTTTCCAATACATTTTAACGTACGGTAACCTGAGCAGCGGTGAGCAGCGGTGGCCCAGTGGTGTCGGCCCCGACTTACGAACAGTAGGTCGTGGGTTCGAACCCAGGCAGTCACATTACTTTGTGTAATTTATGTCATCACCGCTGCTCTCAAAACGGTGAAGGAAAACATCGTGAGGAAACCGGCATGTCTTAGAACCAAAAAATTCGAAGACATGTGACATCTACCATGCCACCACTGGGCCAGCGTGGTAGATTATAGCCCATCCCTCTCCTAGAGAGGAGGCCTGAGTCCCAGCAGTGGGAACATTATAGGCTGATGATGTACGGTAACCTGTTTTTTTTTTGGGGTTGGGAAATCATCAAATAACCCCTCCCGCTCTAGACAGAGCGAAAGAGAGTGTCTGACTTCTACTGACTAAAAGCCACCCATGTTTCTTCTTTATGTCGAGGCCGCGGTATCTCTTTCGAACAACCCGCAGCCTCGACGGGACCCGCAGCCCCTACGGGAGGTACGGTAACCTTCCTGTATAATAATTATTGTCAATAACATTTCACCCCGTACTATGATATTGGTAAGTGAGTCAACTTATTATGCATAATGTGTCATCATTACTCGACATAAAATGTAACACATTCAAGCTATAGCTACTCTCTATTTGAGTCAAGTAAAAACGTTTTTATCGGTGGTGGTTCCACACACATTATTTTTACGGTTCCGTACCTTAAAAGGAAAAAACGGAACCCTTATAGGATCACTTTGTTGTCCATCTATCTGTCAAGACCCCTTTTCTCAGGAACACGTAGAGGTATCAATCTAAAATTTATATCAATTACTCAAGTCTACTGTCCTTTAGAGCTGTGAAAAAATAAATCTTCTAAGCCAACGCAACCAAAAGATACTGTCGTTTATGCTGCAAATTTTCGACACTCGCAAGGGAATCAAAACCTACAGGGATGCCTTTTTCATAAAATAGTCCACCATCTCCCTTCTTCCATCGAGAGACTAGACGTACTGCGGGTTATCACCCATACCTTATCGATGTTCCACACATTCGTACGAAGCGTTTTGCTAAGTCTTTCATTATTCGTACAGCCAAGGAGTGGAACACCTTGCCTGCGTCGGTTTTCTCGAGTTCATATAACCCCAATCTATTTAAGTCACGAGTAAATAGGCTTCTTCTGGGTAAACTCGTTCCATCGTCGACCTCATCTCTGCCCTTAGGGCAAGATTGAAGTCAAGAGTAAGCCCATATAAAAAAAAAAAAAATAGTCGCTTAAGAGACATATGAACTGAGACGGTTGTATTGGTGGTTTTAACCATTATATCAGTAAAGTCACATTTGTTACGGTTACGAATCCTATTTTATTTAACATACAACACAACACATCTTTTTTACAAGCTTAACGCTAACTTTAAGCTAACTTGCAATGTTTGTAATAGTACTTTTAAGTACGTTTATGTCAAAACTTGCAACTGGATTTTTAAAACAGTTATTCCCAACCGATTGACTAAGTTCTGCATCGTACGAGAATATGGCACAATGATACAAGTATCTAAATACATAATAGCAAAAACAGTGTCGGACCTGAAATTAAAATATTGTTGTTAAGTAATTATCGACAAAGTATTATAATTCAGTCATTCTTTATAATACCGAGCTCGTCTAGGCATTTACCTTTGGAAATTAAATGTAGGTAAATATTGTTTTAGTGTTGTATAATCATTACTCATACTCGGAAAGTAGGTCTGAAGTTGCCTGAGGAGCGGGTTGAAAGTAATATTTTTCAGCCCTAGGTAGAATTATTTTCAACTGACAGCTGTCAAATTATTAGAATAAACTCGTTCCTTCATTCTATTAAACCATGTTCCAACTTTGACAACATAGACCAACCAACATAGATTTGGGCAAAACATTTACCATTTTTTCAATGATGAAAATGAAAAATACCGGCCGACCACAGAAAAAAACAAAAAGCGGCCATTCTTTAACAAATTCATGTTTTTTTTTACTTTCCTTGTATTCGTGATGAAAAGCACAGTGTTTGACTCGGGTTAAATACCTACTTATTTAGTCCCTCAAACTATTTTCATTATTACATTTACCCCTAAGGTAAGAATGTATTACTAATCTTCCTGAAATAAATAACCGCTCAGGATGTCATACGTAGCGTTTAGTTTAAAATATTTAATGTGGCATCGTGTTAAAATGAAAACAGGTCGGACAAGGTTTTTGAGTAAATGTACAAACCATTAATTAATATTTAAACACAACGTTGACAAATTATATGCAATAAGCAGTCTCATTTATTATTTCACTTGCACAAACATCTCGTGAAAATATAAAATACATTGTTAATTAAGTAAATGGCAAAAACTTACAATGTCATTACTGCAAATACCTATTTACTTATTTGTCTCTTAGTATTATTTAATGTAATGAGTTCGTTTAATACCTAGTATCTACGTTGTAATAACGCCAGCCCGGTTTCCTTTGCATTAAAGATCAATTTATAAAAATTCATTGAAATACTTACAAGAAATGTCAGCTGTAGTTTGTTTGATTGTCAAAACGTGCCCCTTAAGTAGGGTAGGTCATTGCAGGTGGGGTGAAAATCACACGCTTATTTGTTTTATTTATTTTTTATAAATCGCACGATTGATCATGGCTGGCGAAATGTTAACAATGAAGGTACCTAGGTATTTTTTACAGGTTTAAACTTTTTGGGCTTTTTCACAGAACAATTTGTTTGATTACTAAAGTTTAATTACAGTTAGGTGCCTAAAAACTACGACTATTGTTTTAGTCAAACACTATACGAGAGTCGGTAGAACTATTAATCAAGGCTGAGAGACTGCCCTGAAATCCCTAACTGCTTGCATAATACCATAGAATATCTACAACCGAACTGCGCCAGTCCCTCACACCACCATAGTTTTCTCCTGGTATCTACCTCGGGAGTGGAACCTCATTCTCCGATACCTTCGTAGAGGACACTTGCCGACAGTTCTGTCGTAGGCTCCGTACTCGCAGGAGGGTGGGGTGCAGTCTCCCCTGGCCACGCAGACTCTGTCACGAAGACCAAAGTGCTCTCTTCCCTTGGCCAGGTATTGGCAGTCACGGCGGCGGCCGGCATCAGGCCAGTCGCAGACACATGAACAAGGCTCATTGTCTGTCATGCTTGCCAGGAAGAGGGCTGGGCAGGTGCATCTGTAAATTGAGGATTTATTGTTACGTTTCACCACTAAAACTCGTAACAAGCTGGCAAGAAGTGGGTCCTATCAATCATTTATTTGGAAACTCTGAAAGTAGGTACCTGCGTAACTGAGAAGACGCAGTGGGTTCCTCATCCTTTTCTAAGCGAGGCTCTTCGGTCGGTGCTCTCCAGTCGTTCTGGCTCTCCACCAAAGCTCTTCGCGAGGGTCTCTCCAGTTCCTCTTGGCTGTCGCTGTAGCTTGCTTTCCCAGCTGTAGCCGGGATGGTCATCTGCAGAGTTTCCCGGGAGACACAAGCACATCGGGTGTGGTTGAAGAACTGCATCCTCACTACGTTCATTGGTCCAAGTGCTTTGTGGAGCTGTAAGGAAACAAGTACTTAATTAGTGAAATGAAAATGAGGAAGGTATACCGATTTATTTCCTTATTATTTCACAACAAATTCTGGTCACTTCAGAATCATCCACATATCTCGGTTACGTGGTTCCTTATGGTCCAGGTACTTTCCGTGACTTTAACGATATCGTCAACACGATTTACTTTTAAACGGGCTTATTTAAACTGCTTGATGTGAATACCAAAGAAATGCTTTTGCACCATGCATTGTAGTATACAGTATACTTTGTGGACTGTGAATACCGTGATAGATATAGGTATTGATGTCTAGCTCCCACCCGCGGCTTCGCCAGCGAGACACTCGAGAACGGTTTTCCATCAGTGCATAAGAAAAAAAAACACTTACGTAGAATGGTAAGACAACCGTCTTGCCTTCTATTGGTGCGCAGACTTCGCTTTCATTGACACAACAGCCTGAGTCTGGAGCACAGCGATGCAGCTGAACACAAGGTGGCAAGTATCTGTAAGTAGAAGGATAATATCGGTTAGGGAAACTAGCTGAAACTGTAAGACTACCTATATTAATTGGCGTGAGTCACATTTCCTTTCTTTCACTTTCATAATCACAAAGCACGGCAATCCGATAAGATACGAATACCTTAAGGGTGCTAATTAAACCGCCTCCTTTTAAATACCATTATTCGCCTCTAAAAATCTACATTGCCTTCTAAATTACTAAGGCTGAGTTGCACCAAAAAAGTAGTTAAAGTTAAAGTTTGTGTCAAATGGCACGTCAAACAAACATCAAAACTTCAGTTTTGTATCGGTTAGGCCAACAATGAGTTGCGCCATTTGACAAATAGTTAAATGACGTCATAACTTTAACGGTAACTGCAACCGGTCACTTTCCGCTGGTAACGCCCGAATACTCGAACGTCACTCAATTTTAAGTAGCCCTCAAAACTCGTGCTATCTCTGTCACTCTGCGTTAAAGTAACAAAGACAGCACGAGATTTAAGTGCAACTTAAAATTGAGTGACGTTCGAGTATTCGGGCGTTAGTGATACAGTTTGTGTTAAATTGTCTGTCAATTTTATTGTCAAACGCGTTGAATATAACCTTTAGACATCATGTCCCTACTCCAAGAAATACTCGCAGAAACCAAAAGAAAAGTGAAGTGTGATTACCTAGAGCCGATCGTTTTTCCACATGGAACGACGGATGTTTCTTGCCAAGATTTCGAGTCTCTAAAAACGTAGCTTGGTGGCTGACTATACGATTGCATTGCTTAAGGCGTAACAAGGATATTCATCGTAGGTAATTGTTCAACCAAAAAATAATACGTGCTATAGACAAAGCAATAAATATAATAGTAAAGTAAAATATAATACTTTATGGGGTATAGAAAACAAAAATTTTTTTGCAAACATTCAAACAAAGTAAGTAGCAATAAATATAATAGTTACTTACTTTGTTTGAATGTTTGCAAAAAAAATTTTGTTTTCTATACCCCATAAAGTACTGTCAAATTTGACAAAAACCTTAACTTTAACGACTTTTTTGGTGCAACTCAGCCTAAGTCAGCCACAATTAACGAGCGTCTAAATATTACTATCTTAGCCACTAGTTATCTTCTATCTGAGCCACTCCAAATATAACTCAGCATGGTGGTTATTTTTTAACATCTAAATTTATAACAAAACTGTAAACTTCTAAATTAATAACACTTGGCATCAGAAAAGATATCTAAGGCTGAGTTGCACCAAAAAAGTCGTTAAAGTTAAAGTTTTTGTCAAATTTGACAGTACTATAAGGGGTATCTAATAGAAAAATTATTACAAAAATTTTTTTGCAAACATTCAAACAAAGTAAGTACCTATTATATTTATTGCTTTGTCTACCTATAGCACGTACCTATAATTTTTTGGTTGAACAATTACATAAGATGAATATCCTTGCAATGCAATCGTATAGTCAGCCACCAAGCTACGTTTTTAGAGACTCGAAATCTTGGCAAGAAACATTCGTCGTTCCATGTGGAAAAACGATCGGCTCTAGGTAATCACACTTTTCTTGTCATCGCTTTCGTCATCAGAACTGGTTTCTGCGAGTATTTCTTGGAGCAGGGACATGATGTCTAAAGGTTATATTCAACGCGTTTGACAATAAAATTGACAGACAATTTAACATAAACTATAACACTAACCAGCGGAAAGTGAGTGGTTGCAGTTACCGTTAAAGTTATGACGTCATTTAACTATTTGTCAAATCGCGCAACTCATTGTTGGCATAACCGATACAAAACTGAAGTTTTGATGTTTGTTTGACGTGCCATTTGACACAAACTTTAACTTTAACGACTTTTTTGGTGCAACTCAGCCTTAAAGCTTCTAATTTGATTTAACTCAATATGTTAAAAATGTCATCCCCAATTAATTCATAATTTTTTTTCTAAAATTTACATCTAATAGATCTAATAGAACGAGCGATGGAGCGCAGCATTCTGAATGTAAAATTAACTGACCACATAAAAAACACCACACTGCGCTCCAGAACTCAAATTGCCGACGTAGATTATAAAGCTGCGAGACTGAAATGGGACTGGGCAGGCCATGTCAGCCGGATGCCGCCGCAGCTGTGGGCCCGAATATCGCAGGACTGGAGCCCTGACACAGCTAGACGGGGTCGCGGTAGACCGAGGAGAAGATGGCGGGACGCCTTGGATGTCTTTCTGACCAACTGGCGAGAAGAAGCACCCCATCGGAATGAAGTGGAAAGAATGGGGGGAGGCCTTTGCTCAGGAGTGGGACAATAACGGCTAAATAAAAAAAATAAAAAGTAAATAATGGCCACACGTAGTAATAGTACGAACGAGTAGTAGAAACTACTGTCGTGATATCGAATGGCTTAAATATCGATAGTTCAGATTCAGAGTATAGGTATCAAATGTCCATCGATATTCTGTGGATGGGAAATCATCAAATGAATCAATGCTCTACGCGGAGCGAGTGAGTATTAAAAAAAAATGTTTTACTGTGCCCGACGTTGTTGTTGTTTCTTTTATAAAAAATATGTTTACCAACGAAGCCATCGTGGAATGCAATAAAAAAATGAGTATTGACTTCTACTAACTAAAACCTATTCATGTCCTTAGCCCTTAGTGTTCCGGGGCCGCAGTATTTTTTTAGAACTACCTTGCAGCTCCGGCACGCTTTCACGCTGTCCACCTGAAGAAAGTTTTTTTTTTACACGAAATAATGTTGTGCTTGGTGAAAACTCGCCTAAAATGTGGCCATGATGCGATCTATGCTCACGAACCGAACCTTGAAGAGATCCTGATTATAAAGGTCTTGAAACTGAGCAGCCTAGCGGTTCACACAATAAATGTAGAAGCATACTGCTTCGTTCGCGAATCTTTATCTCAGAAACGGTGGCTTTTAGGGATCCCAATACGAACCGTATAATGATCTACAATATTGACGGACCTTTTATGATAAAAGTAGCCATCTTTCTGAAAATCGCGAAAACCTCACTTCTGAAACCTTTGACATTGATTTTCTTTTTATTTTTGTTGTTTTTTTAATCGATGGGGCCTTCATTAATCTAAAGTAAAGATTTGACATAGGTACTTTTGTATAACAAAACTGTCAAAACCTTTACTAAGTGATGCCTTAGTAACCATTAAAACTCTCTAAGTGCGGCAGTAAGAGTGACAATCGACAAAATTACTTCTGATTTCAGGGAAGTGTATTCAAATGGACATCAGGTCCATGACTTCATTCTCTGATGAGATAAAGGAGGTCAAGTAAAGAAAGAAAGAAAACAATTATTTGGCACATGCCACAAGTGCACACAACAAAGTAAAAAAAAAAAAAATGTGTATCTCACGGCTATGCCAAATAGGACCAGTTCAGCAAACTGCCGAGCAACTAGTGCTGAAGTAGAAGAAGCGCTCACCTGGTGTCGGCAGCAGGAGCCAGCTGCCTCACGATGAGCCAGCGGGGCTGAGGGTCCACGCACTTGCCGTTCTTCAGCAGTTCACTCATGCTGCTCATAGCTGCCCGCCGAAGAGCCGCACGCTCCACTGGAGTGATTGCTGAAAATTAAATAGAGATTTTTTTTACTTATTTATATATTTATTGTTCACAAAATCCACAGCTCTTTCAAATTTTATCTTAAGAATATAACTTATAGTCAATTATGGATTTACAATTTAATAATTATACAATACATTGCTAAGAGTACAGCGTGTGCGCATGTGTGTGTGTGTGTGTGAGTGCGCATGATGATTGTCTGTATTTACCAACAACTAAGTTTAAAGTAATAGTCATAGATCACATTTGCAATGTTGGATTAATTTTTCGTATGTTTTTAAATAGGTAACTAGCGGCCCGTCCCGGCTCCGCACGGGTGATAGTTTTTTTTTTAAATTTCTATTTGTAAATCCAAACGATTCTCGAATCCACTTGGACACACACAAAAAATTTCATCAAAATCGGTCCATTTACGGGCGGATCACGAACAGACATGAAGAATATATTTATAGGGTTGCGCTTTTGTCATTCTTCTACGGAACCCTAAAAAACGGGTCTAGTTGCAAAAAACGCTATTGAAACTTACGAGAAAAAAAATCAGCTACACAATTTGGCAATTTATTTCTATTCACCCCATTTTACCAACAATATTGCCATGCAAGCTATAGGTACTCACGGTCATCCAAGATCCTGGGTCTTGCGTTAGTAGCCGCAATGGACTCCACTGCAGACACCACCACAGTCTTCACCGGTCCTGACCTGGTGATGGCCGATGGAGTCACTCCGAGGAGCTGAGGCTTGGATGTGGAACTGGAGTCAGCGAGATCATCGGAGTCCATTGGATAGTCGTCGTTGCCGTCCATGGCGTATTCTACAAATTCCTGGGGAATAAATAAAGAAGGGATGAGTCAAAATACGTACCTACCCAAATAGTTAATTATTTAATAGTTTCTGCCGATGACATAGTTACATATTCAGTCGCAATCGGCAATAGTGTAGCATTTTTAACCGACTTGAAAAAAGGAGGAGCCTTCTGACCTTTGTTGACATGATGTCCTTAATAAATTCTTGTTACAATGGCAAATTGATTCATGGTTTCATGGTCTACAACTAAATAAGACTTTAAAAAAACCGAATTAGAAAAATAAAAACTTTTTAACAAAAATTAAATAATAATAATCATTTATTAAACAGATCATACAATCCAATTTGTTAGTAATACGTACACATCTTAAACACTAATGTTAGTAGGCACACACATTTGAAAATTTTTGATAATAATTACTAATAATGTCAAGACAATCAGCAATAATAATGTCAAAATCAGAAAAAGTCAAAATCAAATAATGTCAAAATCCAACAATGTCAAAATTAAATAAGGTCAAAATCAGAAAATGTCAAAATCAAATAATGTCAAGATCAAACAATGTCAAAATTACCCCTAATCATGTCAAAAACCATTAGCAATATCACTTTACATTATAAAGGACCCCTCCAGATCCGTGAACAGTATTCCAGTGCCTCACAACCGGACAGTCAACCCTTTCCAATATGGTATTCAGAAGGCTGTTGGTGCTGCCCCGCACGCGGCGCATCAGGGAGGCCACTCTTTTCCGTACTATAGCCCTAAAGCAGTCAGTGCTGGCCTTAGCAAACATACCTGATGCACTGCAAAAGCGAGGCAACCCCAACAGCATCCTAAAACCATTATTGTACAGGACCCGTAGGGCATTGAAAGATCTTTGCGTATAGCGGACCCACAGGCTACAGGTATAAAATGTCTGGCAGTAAGCTTTAAAGAGAGAAACTTTAACTTCTCTTGTGCACCTTGCAAACCTGCGCGCCAGCATATTGCATCTCACTGCCAATGCCCTACGTTCCCGCTCAATATCTAAATCATCCGAGAGGTCCTCGGTGACCCAGTGCCCCAGGTACTTGAATTTGGTGACCCTACTTAACGGCATACCTCCAAGCCTAACTGGTGGAACGGTTTTCGGACTCTTATTACCCGCCTTGAAAATAAGTAGTTCACTCTTCTTACAGTTGTACCTGAGGCCATGTGACTCCGATAAAACCGACTTAAAAAAAAAACACAAAAAAGTGAAAAATAAACTTTAGAAGAAAAATCAGTTTCTGAAGTCGGTGACTTTTGTTTCTTTGATTTCATTTTTTGCCACCGACTTCAGAAACTGATTTTTCTTCTAAAGTTTATTTTTCACTTTTTTGTGTTTTATTTTGAAGTCGATTTTATTTTTTGTTAAAAAGTTTTTATTTTTCACTTTTTAGTGGTTCACATGTTCATGAGTCGTAATGTGGAAAATGTAGCTTTTTTTTTGAGTTTTGTTGATTTTTCAAAAACCGTTTGTCCGATTTCGATAAAAAAATATGGGACCATTTGGGAAGTATACCCTTTCCAACAAAAAAATAATTTTTCAAATTGGTTAGCAAGCGACGGAGTTATGCCCGAACAAACATAAAAAAAAAACATCGGAATTGAGAACCTCCTTCTTTTTTTAGAAGTCGGTTAAAACACGGAATTTGATGGCAAATATTTCAATGAAACAAACAAAGTCACCGATTTCCGAAAGTAAAGTACTTAATTTTAGTATTTTTTTGTGTTTTTTTGAAAATCGTTTTTTTTTGTAAAAACTTTTGTCAAGTGCCTACGTTAAAATTGAGTGAGTAGTTTTCAAGATTATCATTCAGCTCTTTATAATATACTAGCGGACGTCACGTGGTTTCACCCGCGTAGTTCCCGTTTCAGAAAAAGTAGCCTATGACCTAAACCCCTAAAAGTAGCCTATGTCACCCGGGAATAGTGTAGGTACCTAGCTCTTGCTTCCCAGCGGTGCAAGAATTTTCCAAGTAGTTTTTAATTTTATTCGTTATATACAAAAATTCAAATCTTTCCTCTTGATAATATTATTAATTAAAGAAGTATGGATTGAAATCTAACAAATACAAAATAACATAATGATCATTAGGTTCAGGTAGACACACACTCTTACATATTACGCTCATTATTTCAAACCACAAATGAAGAAATAACGAACTAAGTTACAAACTCCTGCGCGAATAAAATCCGTCACCGGTGAACAAATCAATTTGTTCAATCAAACATGAACATAAAGTGACCATGTATTTCGTATAAATGCATAGAATTTGCAGGATAAAGCTATAAAAGGCGACGCATGTAATACAGTCATAAATTCTCTTGTCAATTTACGTTGTCACATAGTTTTCACATTCAGTGACCCAGTTATCTTGAGTGGCTAAATAAATTGTGTAGTTCGCAATTTACGAGCAGACCAGACATTTCTATGTAATGGCACTGGATAGTTAAATAGGTGACGTTAGAATGAACCAACAGTCAAATTAAATATATTGATACGATATTAAGACTAGCTTAAAGTTTATGTAGGGATTTTGGAGTAGGTTTATTCGCGCACAGTCCTTATAATCAGATAAAATATTTTAGTGTATTTAGAGCCTAGTGGTAGCGGCCACGACTTATAAACAGTAAAGTCGTGGGTTCGAAACCAGGCAGGCGCATTACTTTGTGTAATTTATTTCATCCCCGCTGCTGTCAAAACGGTGAAGGAAAACATCGTGAGGAAACCGGCATGTCTTAGAACCAAAAAATTCGAAGACATGTGACATCCGCCAACCCGCACTGGGCACGCGTGGTGGATTATAGCCCACCCCTTTCCTAAAGAGGAGGCCTGAGTCCCTGCAGTGGGAACATTATAGACTGATGATGATGACACTGACAATATTGATTGCAATTTGGTTTTTAAAAGCGTCTGGCATTAAGAGGCAGATAAATGTCAAACGCTGTATCGGTAGCTGGCTGTATAGCAAATACCTTGTTCGACTCAAAGTAATGCGCCTGCCTGGGTTCGACCACAACTTACTGTTCGTAAGGCAGGGCCGTCAGCACTGGGCCACCATTTCACTGACTGTCAGAATACTAGAATATACATATTTCTGCGTGTATACGAAATAGCTTGTTCAATAGTACTGCAACGTGACTGCAACGTAGGTCTACAACATACCAATTGAGGTTACAAGTAGTTCTTTGGCATTAATTCAACATTCAGTACATTGTCTTGTGAATTGCGATAGATTATTTAAATTATCTTCTTGGGTGCTGCAGATTACAATAAGCGTCATGTTTATGGAGGGGATTAGACGCATAACCCATCACGCTTGTCCAATGCGGGTTGATGGGTCAACTTATTGCTAACTCGGTTCATGCCAAACGAACTGTGCGCCCGTAAAGCTCAGGATCGGTGCCTTGAAACAGTGACACGGGGTCGCGGCAGACCACGAAGGAGATGGCGGGACGAACTGGATGCAGGGCCTGATTTACCCACAGGCTAATAAGGCTAGAGCCTAGGGCGCAAGGACCTAGGGGGCGGCGTTTGGAAAAATACGTGTGTTAAAAAATTAAATGAGCGCGTGAGCGCCGCAGCCCCGCACCCCAACCCCGCGCCACGCGCACGCCTCTCTCATTTCACAACAAGTTTAAACCGGTTTTTTCCGCTATTTGATATTTCTTTCTTTCATTTCATTTGACACGTATGAGAGGTAGGACAGGTGGATTGAGTGAGAAAAAGAGCGGTCTCGGTGAAGGCAAATCCTGGGTCCTGGCCTCAGAGGCTCTTGGGCCCCGACTGGAGGGGTTATTAAGCGCGTGCTTGGAAAGAGGCCAGTTCCCGCTTCGGTGAAAGACGGGGAAGCTGGTCCACATTCAGAAGCCGGGGCGCCCTGCGGACTCGCTGTCCGCATACCAGCCCATTGTGCTGGGGGCAAGCTCTTAGAAAGAGTAATTACAAACCGCCTCGCCGAGCACCTTGAGGGAATGGGTCCGGATTATGCGGAACACCAGTTTGGTTTTCGCAAGAGGCACTCGACGGTGGGTGCCATCATGTGCGTGAGAGCCCTCACCAGGGGGTTGCAGTCTCTCGGGGCGGTGTGGTCTTGTCTCGGTGTCTCTCGACATCGCCAACGTCTTCAACACCATGCATTAGGGAGACACTCCGGTATCACCGGGTGCGCGCCTACCTTCGTCGTGTAGTCGGGGACTATTTGACAGACAGGGCTGTCATCTATCCTGGTCAAGACGGACAATGGAACCGGCAAGAGATGTCGTGCGGTGTTCCGCAGGGATCGGTTCTGGGGCCGCCCCTGTGGAACATCGGTTACGACTGCGTGCTGCACTCCGACCTCCCTAGCGGCGTCACTGGCGTCAGCGTAGTTTGCTACGCAGATGGTACGCTTGTGTTGACACAGGGGGGGTCAATATGACACGCGGGGTTGCGATAGTCGTGGAGAGGGCGACAGACCGTGTGTGCCGGCGCGTTCGTATTCCACGCGCGCCTCAATATGTCAATATGTAATTATGTTAGCAACATGGAAGGGGCCCGCAAGGGCCGTTGGGGCTGCCGGTTGTTCGCAAGAGATACCGCGGCCTCGACATAAAGGGCTAAGAAGGAACATGGGTGGTTTTTAGTCAGTAGAAGTTTGACACTCCCTTCGCTCTGCCCAAGTGCGGGAGGGGTTATTTGATGATATCCCACCCGCCAAAAAAAAAAAGATTACTTATGCTCTCTTCTGTACTTGTAATTTAATTAGTTGCACCTGTATGAAAAGGTAGGACAGGTCAGGCTGGGGGCGCGTATTCATAGTTAGCCTAGGGCGGTCAGAACTCTAAATCAGGCCCTGACTGGATGTCTTCCTTGAGAATTGGAAAGACGTTGCACAGAATCGTGACCGTTGGAAGGAATAGAGGGTGGCCTTTGCTCAGCAGTGGGGCAATATAGGCTAGCTATAATGATACTAATATTATCTTGTTAATTTAATAGTTTATAGAATTGATTGTGTGAAGAATTTTATTGAGAGAACAGAATTGATGATGGCATGATGACGGTCAGGAGAGACGAATGATAAAAACTTGCTGTACCCATCAAAAAATGGAGATTTGTCATTTTTGGAGAGTTAATTTTTCTCAACTTCTTAGTTTTAAAAATGGAAATGACAGGAAATAAAGATTGCTATACAGGCATTACACTGAGAGAAACCAGGATAAACTATTTGTATGGAGAATCGCAGCCCCTGGAACCCCGTGAGAAGAGGCTGCCATAACGTCAGATGAAAAATAAGACAAAAACTTGAAAAAAGTGGTTTTTGTTTTACATTTATAGGTATGCCTACGTCCAGCAGTGGAAGTCTTTTGGCTGGAATGATGATGATGACATATCGACATTGACATATATCATATACTAACGACTCGAATAAAAAAAGAACGAGGAATTGAACGTAACTTTAAATCCAGTTAAATCTCAATGTAATCCAAGTACATTCTAACTTAGTTGCAACTTATAATTTAAGTACAAAAGCATGTAGTCACAGCTAGGGATTGCAATCCGGAAAAACGGATCCGGTAATCCGGCGGATCCGGCATCATTTAACGGTTACCGGATCCGGTACCAATATACCGGATCCGAAAACCGGATCCGGTGCTAGCAGTTAGTGGCAAAATAATGGGGAGCAGCGGTGGCCAAGTGGTGGCAGCCCGACTTACGAACTTACGGTCGTAGTGGGTTCGAACCCAGGCAGGCACATTATTTTGTGTAATTTATTTCATCACCGCTGCTCTCAAAACGGTGAAGGAAAACATCGTGAGGAAACCGGCAAATGTCTTAGAACCAAAAATTCGAAGATATGATTGTGACATCTACCAATTCGCACTTGTATAGCCCATTCCCTCTCAAAGAGAGGAGGCCTGTGTCCCAGCCGTGGGAACATTAACAGGCTGTTGATGATGATGATGATGAGTTAGTGTCCCTTAGTGTGTACTTGTTCTAATATACGAGTATAAATGTATAATATATTGTTATTAATTTTTTTTATATTTCTTACTTTTAAATTGATCTATCTGTGAAAGTGAAATCTAGAAAGACTGAGCTACGTCTAAAATTATTACTAGTTACCTACACTACTAAATTTTAATTGTTTTCTTGTTGTCTTAACATTGGTTAGTAAATAAAGTTGATTTTATGTATCTATGATTTATTTTACATAAACTACCTACATATAAGTGCAGTGACACTTGATTAACTCACTTATTTTGTACTAAAAAGCAAAAATCATCATTATGATCAATCCGGCCGGATCCGGTCGGATCCGGCCGGATTGATGGGAATCTGGCCGGATCCGGCCGGACTGAAAACGACACCGGATTGCAATCCCTAGTCACAGCCCAGGAATGCACCGCTTGGGCTTGAACCCGCTACCCAGAATAGCAGCAGTATTTATAGTAGCCATCTGTTTCTTTTCACTGTTCCCCGCCGACTCAATCGATGAACTTCAAAGAAAAATAATCAATCGAGTGGTTTTGATCTCTAAAATGTTTAGAGGAGGATGCTTTATACTCGTATGTATGTAGATAGTTTTTTACCCGACAAAAAGAGGGTTATTTAAGACGGTTTTTAAAACTTTTTATGGATGTTTCCGTTAATCCGAGTCAGTTTTTGTTATTTATTAATTTACTAATGATCTCCAACAAAGAATGTACAAAATCAAGCGAAATAATTATATATAGTGGAAGGCAACGTATCAAAAAATGTGCTCCTTCACATAAAGGAGATCACAGCATGCACAATAAAATTTAAATCTAAGCTAACAGTACCTACCAATTATCTCACTACTATTGTAAATGCGAAAGTTGGTGATGATGATGTTTGAAACTTTTTTACACAAAAGCTACTTACTGCAGAAATTTAGATAAAATTTAGCACAAAGATTACTCGTAATCTGGTAGGATACTTTCTCATCCGTTAGTACGATCCTTTAGGACAATTTACGAAGTTAGCGCAGACGAAGCCGAGGACATAAGCTAGTTTTTATAAATTTACCTATATTACAGTAAAGGACCCACTGAAATTTAAAAAAAAAGGTTTATTTCTAGAACAATAAAATTATTATAAAAGAAAGTAAAACTGGATCAAGAATTATGTAGGTATCAGATTTTTTTTGTGAAAATCATTTAATTTTATTTTTAATATCGTTTTACCAAACACTATTTCCATTATTTTTTTTACAGTAATTTCATCAGCATTGCTACCCAACGTAGCAATGATGCTGCCAGCCTTCTGGGCACTGGTCTTATTGACAATAATGTGGAAGATTTTTTTTGACGCCCTGTAATTATTGACCCATTTTGGTACTTGTCAATTTTACATACACAGTACGTGATTTTGTAAAAAAAGCAAAATTTAAAATTTTGAAAAAACCCACGACTGTTAAAAATTAATTGAAAAAAGAATAAAATAACATAAAACACCCACCTTAAAAAAATCCAAGAATGTCCGTCGGGGGCAGCCATTAAATGCATCAATCCGATTTTGATTCAGTTTTCAGTTATGGGTTCGGGTTTGATTGGTGCATGTTCTTAGATAGGTGTTACGGTGACAACCCACCAGGGGGCGCTGCAGCAAACATTTTTTGTGCAAATCAAAGTTGCAATTTTTCTCCAAAACTACAAGTCCGATTTTGATTCAGTTTTCAGTTATGGGTTTAGGTTTGATTGGTGCATGTTTTTAACAAACAAACACACAAACAAACAAACAACCTCTCACCCCAAACGCATATAACGTCTCCGTTCCGTCGTGGGTAAAAATCGTCATTTTCACGCGGGCGAAGCCGCTGGCAAAAGCTAGTGTATAATAAATGCGTGTTACTGACTCTTCACCGGACGTTACCTATATTAAAACTAGGTGAAATATTGAAACAATACATAGAAATATAGGTACACATAAGAATACATTGGAATTCCGTCATAATAGCTAACATGCAAACTTATGCAATGAGAGCAGTAGCTGACAGAGTCGACTGTTTCTTTGTGTGACACTTATATTGTAGCTCACTGTAAAACTAAACCATTACCCCTGTAATCCCCGCAGAGTTCTACACAGATGTAAGTACTAGGTATATTAAAGGGTGGTCACCAATCCATAGGCCAACCTAAGCAAGTGCCTAATGAAACTTGTAGTTTGATTCAACCTGTAATTTAATAATAACCGCCATTCGGATCAATCTGTACTGTTTATAGGTATAAATAAAAGGCAAAGCCTGCTGACTGACTGAGGATCAACGCACAGGCCAAACCCTTAGAGCTATTATAGAAACTTATTATTTCGCACACGTATTCCTCTCAAGACGCAGGCATTCACTAAAAAAGGATTCTTCAAAATTCAACCCCCAAAGGGATGAAATAGGGGATGAAAGTTAGTTTGTAAAATTGTCATTTTTTATATATTTCCGACAACCACGCGGGCGAAGCCGCGGAAAAAATCGAGTCTTACAGCATGAAAATCAATACAGTAGTTTTTGAGACGCCCGCTCGCAAATGGACAAAATAAAATTTAACTGACTAAAAACCATCCATGTTTCTTCTTAACCATTTGTGTCCGGGGCCGCGGTATCTCTTTCGAATTTCGAACAACCCATCATGATCATCATCAACAACCTTTTAATGTTCCCACTGCTGGGACACAGGCCTCCTCTCTTTGAGAGGGAATGGGCTTTAATCTACCACGCGGGCCCAATGCGGATTGGTAGATGTCACATGTCTTCGAATGTTTTGGTTCTAGATTGTATTTTACGAAATACAGTTTTTAATTTGAGTAAGATGACAATAACAGTCTCGTGGATGGATGTGCACGGGATTTGGCTGCCGTAGCCGTAGCTTTAGTCGACTGTACCTTACCTTGCTTAAGGAATTGCTAATGTTATTGATCGTCAACCAGTGTGCTAGTCTAGGTACTTGTCTTTATAGTCTAGTTTGTTACGTAGGTCGTAGGTACCTACTGAAGTACCTACTTGCTTTCGGTTTAAGAGACCTTTTAAAAAACTACAGGGATGTTACATTTAATGTAAAATAAGTAGGTAGGTTTGTGATTATCAAGTCATACGATATGGTTTACCTATGACTTATTATGTAGGTAACTGCAATATTACGGAAAGATGAGCCAAACGATTACAGATGAATCTAAACGCATTGTTATTTTTATTTCATTAATACCCTGAATCATTCAAACGCATAAAGATCCTTGTAGCACTGTATTTAACTCGATTCTCTTAGAAACTTACCAAACCTCTATTGCAAACTTTTTACAAGTTTCCTATTTTTCATTATTTTCTTTGTAACAGGCCAAAATCTGTCTAAATAATCGAGGATGCCATTACGAATCAAGAAAAAATAAAAAATAAATTTCTTTCTTTTCAAATAAACGGTTTCAATCATGAGTTTTTCAAGAAAATCAGCTAGTATTTGCTGTTTTTAATAATAAAACCTTTAATAAAACCTTGTTTATTGTAATAAAATGAAGACTTTTAAGCATATTTAAGTAGGTATAAAGACCATCGTGGCTATTCCAAATTGTTTATTAAAATAACACTGTTTTTCTTTAAGGATATTTGGTTATTTGGTTTGGTTGGTGGTTGTTTGGTTTTAATAATATGTAGTGATAGTGATTAATATCAAAGAGTTTCCTAAATGTCCTTAACCTGACATGAACGAAAATTAAGTCTTCCTTTACAATATTATCAGCAAAACAGTAACAATATAATTATTATGACGCATTTCATATAAATACCTGTAATTTACTAAAACTGCATCTAAAATAACACGTAATTTGGCATCAAACGCTTGGCAAGCCACACCCGCGTCTAATTCTCTCAAGTGTAAACTACCTCGTCAGAACTACTCATAACCTTACATAAGTATAATTTGAACTCTCATACCTTTAGATTTAGGTTTGTAAATTGATTGTTGGATCTGCAACTAATTTCACCGAGATTACCTTTGTATTAGGGATGTTATGGAACTCCATAACCGAAACCGAAACCATAAAAGGGAGTCTTTTACAAAATATAGTTTTTGGTATACTATAAGCGACCCACCCAAATGTCCTTTCTTTGGTATTGTTCGTCGTGACGTTGAGCTCCTTGACTTACAAGTCGAGCTCCACGATAACTGACAAATGCTAAGCACTGACTGGACGGGTCCACTCAAATCTGTGATGCTTTCTTCGAAAGACTATCTCAGACACTAATCTGCATAGTCTTCATGTGTGTATTACCAAGATTATATCTGGTCGACCTTAAGGCGCTAACAGCACCGAAATTAGTGAATTCCAAATTTATTTGTTTACTTTAAAATCACATCAAATTTGAAATATCAAAAACACTTATTATGCTGGTAAATAACCTGTAGTATTTTAAAATCAGTTTTCATGATTCTAGACTTGATAAATTAAGAAAAAAACTGATTATGGCCACTTTTATCTTTAAAAAATAAAATGTGGGTGGCGCGTCGGTCAAGGTCGCTGGCATTTAGAGGAGACTATGACCTCTGAGTTTATTTCGAATTTTTCTTCTCGAGTAGTCAGGTACGAAACACCGGCACCATCTACTTTTTTTTAATAAAAATTACATTTTAATGACAAATAATGAAATGATCCGAAACTATTGGAAAATCCTAAATAATTACATATCCATATTAGTATCCGAAATCGGTATAATATTATTCCTATATCCATATCCGTATCCAAATCCGAAATTTCATATCCATACCATCCTTGCTTTGTATGGTACCTATACTTCCGTTGCACCTGCCTTGTTTTCGAGGAACGCGGTAATATCACTTGATATGCTGGTTTAGCATCTCGCTTTTAAAGGGCAGGCAGAGTATGAAGTGGTCAAGGACAGTTGTTGAGTCATTCTTTAGATTATTGGCATCCATAGTATTGTTTACTTTTCTTTGGACGTCATTTAGTATTCGTTGTCGCAAACATTCGGCGCCGTGTGATTCGACTTTCGTAATGACGTAGTTAAATTCATTACTCACTTTTAACTATTTTTGTATAATTTCATACACTACTTTATCTACCCAAATATCATAAGGGCTCTATGATGGGTTCAGGAACCATCGGGAAATGACCAGCATTGTTACCAGTGTAATAATAATAGTCGTCGCCGATTTTAATGCAGTTTAAAACGTTTTCAGCAATGGATAGAGATTCAAGAGAAAGGTTTTGTAGGCAGTACATTGCACCCTTGCGAAGCCGGGGCGGGTCGCTGTTCTAAGTTTTGCACTGATTAAATAATTTAATTTAAAGGATAATTATTATCCTTTCAAAAACCGTTTGCCAATAACTTTAGACAGTGCTATGCAGCATAATCCGGCAATTATCTTATCTACCAACACTTCGGTAACTGGCTTCAATGATACGATAAAACTTTGAGCCTGCCGTAATGTTGCATTATTACACCAATAAAGAGCTACTAGTATTTGTAGAGACGGAGATTTTAATTATTCCATCATCATTTGAGCCGAAAGACGTTCACTGATGCACATAGGCTCCTCCTAAGTGTCGCCAACAACCTTCACCAGATCATCGGTTATTATCTAGCTTGATGGTCTAGTGGTCGCCAGCGCGACTACTGAGCATTAGGTCTTAGGTAGGTTCGATTCCCGGGTCGGGCCAAGTGTTCTTGGGTTTTTTTATCAGAAATTTGTCAGTAGCAGCACTCACAAAAAAACTTTAAGTAGGTAGGTACTTCCTTTTAGTATTCCGCAGTTGGGTAAACTGGCCTTCGTCTACTTACATTATTAAGTGTGTGTATTGTCGCATAAAACACTTGTTCAAATGTAGTATTTTGCTCAAGCGTTTTAATTTTCTTTTACATTATTATATTATAGGTACCTACCTACAACGAAGATGAGCACTATTAATAATTGTTACAAGTTTAAGTACCTATGTAGAATTCCAACATTTTTAACTGACTTTAAAAAAGGGGTTTTAAATAACTAATTTATTAGCTTTGCTTGGGTAGTCTATGAAAGTTTCTGTATTATGTATTATTTTTTTCTTCGTCTACGTCGATGATTTTCTATTAATATCGTTAAAAAAACTTCATTGTAAAAAATAAAAGCTAGTCAATAAACACCAAATAGTGAAATAGTACATTATGGTACAAGTGTGTAACGTTGGTGATTACCACAGAGGCGCCATTGAGACCCGAGCCGTCAGGTGAGGGTCTTAAGACAGCCGAGGACGGTAATCATCAATACACACGTGTATCATACGACGTTTTTCAACACACTTGTGAAGAAAATAATACTAAAAAGTCATCTTCAACAGTTAAAACAAGTTCTGTTTTTTTTCACAATAGCGGGAAAAATTAATGCGCGCGCATCTACAGTTCTACCAACTTCAACAGTTAAAACAAGTTCTGTTTTTTTTTTACAATACCGGGAAAAATTAATGCGCGCGTATCTACAGTTCTACCAAGTTATCTATGCAGGCGGGAAAACACGGAACTAAAATAAATGTACTAAGTTTGACGTAGCGATGCAATTTTTCTTGACCAGTGGCGCCACTACTGTAACAATGACCATCGGCCATAGACTAAAAGAATGTGGTTTCTTTATTTTTGACTTTTCGCGGATAGAGTTTTAGCCACGGACAAAATGGGGATTTTTTTTTTCTTTATTACAGAGAAAACAAAAGTTATATTATTTGAGTGAAAGATTCATTTATTAAAAACCTATTAGTTGAAATTATCAATTTAATTCAAAGTTGCATGAAATGGGGAAGCACTAGGTACATTAATTTATTTTTACTATTGAACACGATCTTTTTTGTATCGAAACTTTTTTAAGAACATAGCAACTCAACCAACAATTTTTTTAAGAAAAACCTATAACTCACTAGTGAATAATAGCAATGAAAAAGTCACAGTTTGATTATAGGTGTCATTACGTGCCTAATTGCGGTGAAATTATAGCCACTTTATGAGCAAGTGTGTTGAAAAGTTACTTTACTTTCCAAAGTCGGTGACTTTCGTGTGTTTGTCAGTTTTTTTGGTACAGTTTTTTTTCACATGGGCAAAGGCCTCCCTCCACTTCTTTCATTTCTCTCGAACACCAGTTTGCACCGCCATCTTCTTCGTGGCCTACCCCGACCCCGTCTCATTGCGTCAGGGCACTAGTTTCCTGTTCACCGGCATACAATTTGTCTGGCAAGCGGCAAACATGTCCATGTCCAGCCCCACTTGAGGTGGACAGCCTTTTGACCCAAGTTATTTTGGACATTAAAAAACCTTTCGTGCTTTATATGCTACTAGATGATGCCCGCAGCTTCACCCGCAACTTGACATAATATCCTACTTCCTACTACTACTTATATTATAAATGCAAAAGTTTGTAAGGATGTATGCATGGATGGATGTTTGTTACTCTTTCACGCAAAAACTACTGAATGGATGTGGATGAAAGGGAATTGCCCATCAGCCACACAAAAAAATGCTTGAAATGGACAACAATGAAATATACGCCAAATTGCACTATAAATCGTAGGGAATCCATTACAAATTCAATCATTATCAAAAAACTAGGTAGAAGCCAGTTCCAATATTTTTTTCTAAAATATAGGTTAAGTCAAGGTTAAGGATTAATATGCAATAATTATACAACAAAACAGCATTCAATCTAAGTCCGTGTTCAAAAATGGGTAACGTGTACAGAAATAAAATCAAAATCCTTAAAAAATGGCCAAAGTCGTCGTTAAATATCTTAAAAAGCAATATACTAGTAACTCAAGTCGCAAACGCAAAACCATGAATCGATCAAATCAACAATCGAAAAAATTAAATGCAGTAATGTCAAAGTGTCAGTAAGGCAAAGGACATTATGATGCATACAGCCTACGATACGTTTTCTATTTTGAAAACAATTTGATTTTAATTAATTGACATGCATATATTATTTTAATTAGATTTACGGTATAAATAGGACGAATTATATTAAATGAATGATAACTGTGCAATAATTCTATAAAATAGTTCGTTAAAGATCATTTGACGATTCCTGTTTGGCTGAATGTCGATTACTCATGTCAAATAAACACTGACCTCCATGATAAAATAAGAAGGAATGGGACGGATATCAAGTTAAATATTTTAAAGATCGTTATATTTTCTCCCTAGGTATACAAACTTGAGAATTATTTCATTATACCTAATTTATTCTAAATAGAATTAAGGACTGTTAGTAGTTTCTGTCTATTTCAAGCATTTTTCAGGCATTCCCCTTTAGAACACAGATAGTCTATAACCTGGATTAACACATATAATACTTTCTATCCCGGTAGTATGATCCCGTGGGGCAAATATCGAAACCCACGCGGGCGTAGCCGCTGGCACTAGTTATAAACAAAAACCTATCTCGAGAACTACTCCATCCATTGGTGAAAACAGAATGAACATCGAGGTGCAGAAGTTTATCGCGAAGAGACAGACTGACGTTGCGGAGGACTTTGTTTTTAGCCGACTTCAAAAACGAGGAGGTTCTCAATTTGTCGGCGATCTTTTTTTTTTCTATAATATATAATGATGTCTTATTGATAATGGAACCTACACACGCGTACGAAAGTTTCCGACCTACCTCGCGCCAAATGGTGAGAACTAACGACTTTAAAATATAAAGCTCAGCTGAGCATAATATAACAAGATCAACTGGTTTCAAATTGCTGACAATCTAGTTTGCACCGCGAGTTAGTTTTTGCGTTGCATTCCCTGATGACTGATCATCATGTTGACTGGTTCAGGTCGAGAAAAAAAAAGAGAATGTGGCACTCGGAGACTGCCGCGGTAAAGCTATTGCATAGCATTTTTTATCAATTATTTAATTTGACAACCTCAGTTGACAGCCTTGTTATTTTCCGTAACCATAGCAACCTGGTTGAAAATTTTCGTTACTGAATATCTGGATTCGCTCTCTACGCTCAAGGCCCGCGATAGAAGCTATGCAATAGCTTAAAAACTTGATTTGTAAGCTAAGGTTACGGCCAGATGCCATTGAGAGTAGGGTATCTAGTTTGTATTAAGTTAAGTATATTTTGACCCTGCCGGGGGTGCGGGTTATTCGAAAGAGATACCGCGGCCCCGGACACAAAGGGCTAAGAAGGAACATGGGTGGTTTTTATAGTCAGTAGAAGTCTGACATTCCCTACCGCTCTGCCCAGAGCGGGAAGAGTTATTTGATAATTTCCCACGCTCCAAAAAAAAAAGAGTATTAACATCACTTCAGTCATAAAACGCCCACTGTAAGACGTGTACATTACCAAAAAATATGCAAATAAATACTTTGACTTTTGACTTTGACTGCTGGACACAGGTCTTCCACTAGGAGGAGGTTTGCCATAATCGCCATCACGCTTGGCAGACGGGTTGGCGATCACAGTATGGTTGTTACAAAGGCACAGAGAACGCTGCTGCCCATTCTCTGGTAATTTCTTTAGTCGGCTCTTACGACACCCACGGGAAGATATGGGATGGTGCTATTCTTTACGTCCGACACCATACGGAACATCATCCACATCCTGAATTAAACGAATGCCGCGTACTGCCAAGGCCTTTCTTTTCTTTTGACTTTTTCTACGGTCCTGTGCCAGGCTTATCCCAGGTTTTTCCCCTAGTGGCAATTATACGTTGTCAGTGCATCTTGCCGCTGGACGACCCATCATTATTTAAGCTAGTAATATCAGTATAAGTACAGCAGTGCTAGAAGTGTAATATGTTTGCAAGCCTGCTGCCAGCAATTTCTTTTGAAATGAGCCGTGCCTTTGTACTCTACGTTTTGTTACGATATTTCCTTATGTTCTCTCTTGTCTGGTTACCTACATAAAATTAAATTATGAAATAAGGCACTATATTTTTTTTGATAGCACGTTTGGCGCAGTGGCTCAAGCAGTTGACTGCTGCGCTACGTGTCGCGGGTTCGATCCCCGCACGGAACAAATATTTGTATGGCCTACAGAGATAGCTGTTTCAGGTCTAGGTATTTGTTATTTGTGTATGTGAGTTTAAGTGTCTGTGATCCACGATACAGGAGAAATTCCTAGTGTGAGACAACCTTAAAAAAAAATACAAAAGCGCTGTGAGATCAATGCACAATTTCTCCGTAATTTGTCACTCCGTATATAAATGTGTATAATCCCTCAATACGTACACACTAGCAGTCACAGAATTGAATAACTTTCTACCATTTCTACCAATTAGAGTTGGGAAAGTTAGAAGTTTTCACATAAAGTGATCGTAAAAGTGGCTTGGTCGTATGATGTCAGCAGAAGTGTTACGTGTGCCCAAGGCGCGTATTATATCGGCAGCTGGCTATAGGAGCAAACAGTCATGATAGATGCGTGTTCTAGGGCTGGGAAATTGGTTATTTTTCCTAGTAGCCATCATCACGACATCAGACGGCACGGTTGGCGCAGTGGCTGAACGATTGGACTGCTGCGCTGCGTGTCGCGGGTTCGATCCCCGCACGGAACAAATATTTGTATGGCCTACAGATAGTTGTTTCGGGTCTGGGTATTTGTGTATGTGAGTTTAAATGTTTGTGAACGCACCCACGATATAGGAGAAATTCCTAGTGTGGGGCATCGTTTTAAAAAAAAAAAAATATATATAAAATCATCCACACCCCTTTTTTATGGGGGGTGGGAAATCATCAAATAACTCCTCCCGCTCTTTGGCAGAGCGGAGTAGAGTAGAAGTCTGACACTACCTGACTTCTACTGACTAAAAACCACCCATGTTCCTTCTTCGCCCTTGTGCCAAGGCCGCGTTATCTCTTTCGATAATCCGCAGCCCCGACGGGACACCCCTACCACAATCTTTTTTTTTTGCTGGTGCGAATTCATTAAATGCCCCTTTTCGCTCTGGGCGGAGCGGACACAGCAAGATCAAATTTGCCCCCCCCCCCCCTTTCATCCTCTTGGGGGCTGAATTTTCAAAAATCCTTTCTTAAACGTGTGCGAAATTTTAAGTTTTTAGCCTTATGGGTTTGGCCTGTGCGTTGGTCCTCAGTCAGTCGGCATTGGCTTTTATCACAAAAAAAAATCACACTATAAACTACATATAATTATATTATTTGGATCCCAGCATCAAGCAGTCAGCTTCCTATTTCCGATTGCCCATACCAGAGTTTGAACAATACAAAAAATACAACACGTTTGTTAACGTCAAGCAATGCTATAGGAATCCGGTAATAGGACGTCCCTAACAGTGGCATCAATGACTGCCATAGTCTTGTCGTTCGCGTTTTATTGCAACATGTCGCCGCAGAGCAATGACCAGACAATTTAATGGATGAATAAATCTTTGCAAATAGCGAACTTACCGCCCGGTCACAAACTTAGACGAAGCGACATGCGACACAAGAAAACGCACGCGCGTCTCATAAAAAGGTGTAAAGGTGGTTGTACACTTTCGCTGAAACTCTGCAAGGCAGAGCGATGGTGTTCCTCTCTAGACTGGACAGTGGCACTCACGCACAAAAGACGTCCACTGCTGGACATAGGCCTCCCCCGGGTCTCCCCACATTGACGGTTGGTATAGTTCCTATATAATCTTGCTGAGTACTGAGGTTTGTAAGTCAACGGATCAGCGGATAAAAGTTGGTGTTCATACATTTCGTGTCGACAGCGGGTAATGAATGCATGTGAGCGTGTGAGAGGTGCGGCCGCGCGACAAACAACACCATTACTATAGTTGACAGCAACGTGTTATTATCGCAGCTTCACCACTAAGGGACCGCTGACCACTGCCGGTGGCTGCCTAGCATCTAGTGTTTATATGTACATAGATACAATAACACGCCTGTAATCCCTGGAAGGTTAGACAGAGATCAGAGAAACTCTAATGTCTACCTGTGTATTAATAACTTACAAAAACTGTTCAACGCGAATTTTATTATCCTTGCCGCGTAAACCAGCAGAGTAACATGAAAATCATGTCATTACGGAACAATTCTCCTAAATATCTAAACGCTATGTCTGCCCCCCGAACGAAGCCGGAAGGGCTGCTACTAGTTTATTATTTTAGGCAGTGACATTATACTTAGTTGATCAAACCTAACAAATATTAATTATTTAAGTACATTAAAAACTGGCTATTTAATATGTTCGCTGTTATGTTTAAGTTCAGTACAATTTACCATGATCACGGGAAACAAAACGGGATGACGGCGGATTTGTCACGGCAGACAAATCGGTCTACCCTATTTCTTGTTTAGTTTATTATGTTCGGTACCGCTACCACTGTCACTCACAACTCGATTTCGAATCGAGTTGTTTTACTGTGTCCCCTCGCTTTTTTCGGCACTTATTCGATTTCTACCCAGTGGTGGAATCCAGCGGGGATTCCAAACTCTCGACAGTTGACAGCCATCCTCCCGGTTAAAAAACTTAAAATAAAGGCGAAAGTTGGGAGTGTGTACGTTTGTTACTTCTTCACGCGAAAACTACTGAACGGATTTGGATAGAATTTGGTACACATATAGTTTATAACCTGGATTAACACATAGGATAGTTTTTATCCCGATTTTATCTTCCCGTGGGATAATTTTCGAGCTGTAGCGGGTGAAACCGCTGGCAACAGCTAGTCTTGAATAACTCGCAAAATACCTCAACACCAGCTTATATAACTTTATCTAGTAAGCATTCACCGAACGGTTCGGTTTAGGGGTCACATGCGCGGGCGCAGATTGTGGGCTCATTCACTACGGCGGCGCTGAGGTTATCAGTTATAGCAACGTGTTTACAAGCGCGCAGACAGACGGGGAATTTGTACCAAAATACGGGTCAATAGGTACAGTAGTGAGGTATTTCGCATAAGGTCGATATTTGCATAGCAAAGTTTAGAGTCTGTCAAGTAACTGTAATAAATGAAAACTAACAAAATAAGGGCTTTTTCATATCAAACTCCATTTTAACTCAACGTCTTATGCCTTTAATAAATATGTTGGAGTCGGCTTCCAGTATAACCGGATGCAGATTTTTTTTTGGTGGGGGGAAAATATCCAAATGACCCCCCCCCCCCCCCCCCGCTCTTGGGCAGAGCGAAGGGGAGTGTCAGACTTCTACTGACTAAAAACCGAACCCATGTTCCTTCTTTGCCCTTGTGCCGAGGTCACGTCATCTCGTTCTAAAATCCGGCGGGACCCAAAATGTGCCTCAATTTCAAGAATTCTAATTCTGAAAATTAATCTGCTATCCATCGGAATCTTTCAACACCGTTGAAGATAGATTAATATAAATATTTTTGCCGCATCTTTCATCGTTTTATTACAGCTGATGCCATAATATCTCATCATGATATCTATTACTTCTCGAAATATTTCTAGAGGTATGTAACTATATGTCTATATTTCTAATCAAACTTTCCTCTCGCAGTTCTGCTGGAAAAAAATTCTTTTGAAATAAGCAGTACCTACCTTTGTGCTCTTCTATTTGTTATGTTTTTATCCTTTTTTTTATTTTGTGTGTGCATAAATAAATATATCATCCGAATATCGTTGCTACATCAATTCTGTTGAAGAATTTGCGAAGACAAAGGCTGTCATTTTTATAAATCTACTATGTGATGCCCGCGGCTTCACCCGCGTCGATGTCGGTTATCGCGACCAAAAGTATAATCATGTTTTGATCCCGTTCCCGCAGCCCATTGGAACCTATTCCAGGGACAAATTACCTTCCTCGAGAACCACTATTCTTTTATGAAAACAGCATGGAAATCAGTGCAGTACCTAGTTTTTGAGTTTATCGCAAACAGACAGACGCGGCGGAGGACTTTGTTTTATAATATGTAATGATGAGTTTGTAAGACGCAGAAAGTATAATAACCTGTCTTACTAAATGATATTGTAACACCCAGTAACTGGGCTGTTAAGGCCACACAGACACGACATCATGTCAAATACTTAATATTCAGCTGCATCTAAGTAGCCCACTCTTTCAGAAGTTCAGGAGTCAACTCCTTTCTTGCTGCATAATCCTTCACACAGTCCATGCTTTGCTTCATTGGAAGCTCTTGTTGATAAAAGGCTGAGCCAATGATGATATACGTATCTCCCTCATTGGTCTGGTGGTCACTAACTCTGAGAAGTTTTATTGGGTATTTCCACCAAGAAATTCTCAGTCGGAGACAAGGAATGTGGATCTGTGCCCGGTTTCTAGAACGACACGCCCCCTATAACTTACAAGGTAATATTCTTCTAGCCTTCTAGGTACAATCTCTACCTAACCCTTCAGAGATTGCAAGCGTGAAGTAGCGGCTACAAGCATCCTCGAATGTGTGCATTCATAACTGTTGCATAAATAAACATGTACCAAAGTTTCTGAGAAACGCGCTGTGTTTCATCATATAATACTGACAATCTTGTGGAGTTTCTGCAATATTTCCCTATAATATTTGCTAATGGCTGCATCGAGACTTCTGTTTACTTTTAACACTATGTTCTTTATTGTTTGCTAATTTACTGTGCCCCGCGACCTTTTTGTTTTACGAAGCCCTTATCTTGTCTAAAATAAATGCTTATGCATAATATGTTCGCTGTAACATCAGACCTTTACTAGTTCAAAAACTCGTTAAAATTGGTTTTGGTTTAAAATTAAGCCGTAACAGACAGGCAGACAAAAAAAAATGTTAATTCAGATCCACTTTCATATCATCATCATCCTCATCATCAGCCTGTAATGGTCCCACTGCAGGTTCTCAGGCCTGCTCCTCTCTAGGAGAGGGATGGGCTAATAATCCACCACGCTGGCCCAGTGGTGGGATGGTAGATGTCACATGTCTTCGATTTTTTGGTTATTAAGACATGCCGGTTTCCAAGACATGCCGGTTTCCAATGCTGTTATTATGAATTACAAACAGACACGTCAATTTTATTTACTTGTACAAATGACCTTGACACAGATTTATAGAAAAACCTTTGATTTACTCTGACCCGTGACCACATGTTTATTATTTACTAGTGACCCGCCCCGGCTTCGCACGGCACGGGTGCAAAAAAGGAATTAAAACCTTCCTCTTGAATCACTCTATCTATTAAAAAAAACCGCATCAGAATCCGTTGCGTAGTTTTAAAGATTATGCATACATAGGGACAAACAGCGGGAAGTGACTTTATTTTATACTATGTAGTGATAGTGATTGATAATATTTTTGTATTGTTTGAGGAAAATTGCAAATTGGCCCAGAAGAAGATGGCGGAACGAACTCGACTCTTTTCGCAGGGATTGGCAACTAACGCCATTGGATAGGAATACGTGGAAAAAGGGAAGGGAGGACTTTGCCCTGCAGTGGGACACAAATTGCTAGTAATAATAATAATATTGAGGAAAATGTAGTAAGGTAACTTTTGAATATGAATGTAGACTGTATAAGAGTAGGGGTTAAAGTCCAAAAAAAATATAGATGAAGTGTGTGAGGGATGATAATAAGAAAGGCGGTGTCTGGTGAGATGCTGAATATTAGAGCAGTATGGAAGAAAAAGTCATTCTCCGCCGACCCTAAGTAAACTGGGTCAAAGCCAGGAGACACAACCAAACACTGTAGGGGTCAGCTTCCAGCCTACAAATAATGAAAAACAAGGCAATCAGAGGAAACTTGCACCTAAATGGCGTTTTGTATATAAATTTAAGAATTCTGTTGTAGGGAAGTTTCCCAAATAATATTAAACAAAATATGGAAAGAATGCATCTGCATAATATCAAAACATAGTAAACATCTACCATACCATGTCAGACATCATAGTTACTATAGCTTAAAGACCCTGAGTACCCTGACCGATCATCAAAATTCTTTAACACCAAATAAGTATTTCTCAAGGGTCAACATTACAACAAAAATACTTTCTGCTATAAACACTGGCCAAGCTACATTTTTGTCCATACAAAGTTGGAACAAAAGCAAGTTTTTCTTGTTCATTTATCATACAAAACATTTCGTTATAACATTGTTGACAACCAAATTAAAGGCGAAATGAGCTTTTGAATATTTCACTCCTTCTTGTTATGTTAATTTTAAGAACCAGATAAAGGTTATTTTTCGTGAAATTAGGCGACACTTAAAAGAACAGGGCCAAGTGCAAGTCGGACTTTAGGTATTTTAGGCAAGTAGGAATTTTAGGTTTAGTAGTTTCGGGATTCGATGGGGGGGGGGGGGGGGTGGTTGGACAGACAGACACATGAGTGATCCTATATGGGTTCCGTTTTTTATTAAACGGTTTTATTTAGCTCACCCCGTTTGTTTTTATTCTTGGATCAAATTTAGCAATTCAAATTTCACCCTCTTCCTGTCAACCGATTAATCTGAAATTTTGTATACACTTTGGATTTTGGTGACAATACAATTATGTTTATTCATTATCATTATAAATTCAAGATGGCCGCCGCTACAAAATGGCGGATAATTTATGTTTTATTAATCCCATCAATATGGGTATCAAATGAAAGGGCTCAACAAGCAGAATACAATATACTATATAAAATTAAAATCCAAGATGGCGGCTAAAAACTAGAAAATAAAAATAGGTAAAAAAACTTTTTAAGTTAAACGGTTTTATGTTAAACATACATTGCATCGTCGAATCCGACTCGGCTGGGCAGCGTTTGGGAAGTTGAGAAGTATCTTCTCGTCCAACCTACCCCAGTGTCTCAAGACGAAAGTCTATGACCAGTGTGTGTTGCCAGTGATTACATATGGGACTGAAACGTGGTCGCTCACAATGGGCCTCATCAGAAGGCTTAAGGTCACCCAAAGAGCAATGGAGAGGGCTATGCTCGGAGTTTCCTTGCGTGATCGAATCAGAAATGAGGACATCCGCATGAGAACCAAGGTTGCCGACATAGCCCGAAGAATTGCCAAGCTTAAGTGGCAGTGGGCAGGGCACATTGCTCGCAGGACGGATGGCCGATGGGGCCGGAAGGTTCTGGAGTGGCGACCGCGAACCGGAAGACGTTGCGTTGGAAGGCCTCCCACTAGGTGGACCGATGACCTGGTGAAGGTTGCGGGGATCCGCTGGATGCGAGACGCACGGGACCGGTCAATGTGGCGACACTTAGGGGAGGCCTATGTCCAGCAGTGGACGTCTTTCGGCTGAAATGATGATGATGAATGACATTGCAATGTTTAAGATAAATGTACTAAAAACCAAAAAATAATAAAATAGATACAGTCGTGGGAAAAAACCGTGGGGCACGTCAATTCTGAACTGTCGTGCTGCGGAAATTACAATTGACGTGCCCCACGGTTTTTTCCCACGACTGTATCTATTTTATTATTTTTTGGTTTTTAGTACATTTATCTTAAACATTGCAATGTATGTTTAACATAAAACCGTTTAACTTAAAAAGTTTTTTTACCTATTTTTTCCTCTTGAGGTACTTTGTATTAAGGTAGCTTTGTATTTTTAGGGTTCCGTTTAACGCTTACAGTTGCCTACAATAACATAAAATTAAGCATCATGAAAATCATCGCAAAAACAAACTCGACATTTTTTAGTTTTCTAGGCAGCGATGAGTTAAATTTTATATATTTGGGGTTGCGAGAATATTTTGTGGCCCACATAATATCAGGGGCCACATCACATTCACATTTAACGTCATAATTATTATGGTGCCGTTGTTACTCGGTGGCCCCGTATCATTGAAACGGCTGCCACGGCGATATAAAACCCCTGTTTTCCGTCAAAGAAAGCAATGACGTTATATTCAAAATTAAATTCAAAGTCATTATAATTCTCTTTACCACCAGTTTTCTTCTCAGACTTCCGCAAAGCCACATCATCTTTCACACAACACGTGCATCTTTTGTTTTTCTGTCTTCTCACCACACCTGTGTCTACTTACCACATTTGACCTCCAGACTTCCGACATACCATAACGAATTTGGGACGTCTTCGATGATGATAAGGCTTATTATTGTTTGCACTTCACTTAATTTTCACCAGACATTTAATAAGATGGCCACAATTGACTCAAGTGTTTGGTGGCATGTTTGCTCATTGAAAATTAATGTATAAGTACCTACGATATGAAGTGTGAAATTCAATGCAATATTACTATTATACTTAGTTGACACAGTTGTTTGAAAGAACACGTAAGAAAAAGTGTTCTTCTTAATAAAATATTATTGCACGTTTAAAACGATATTGATGGCCACAAACATATACCTACATTAAATATCTAGCGAAATTGTATAATTAGTAAAGTCAAGCAAAACTCACAAATTTTAAACACAAGTTCTTACATTTTGCTAGATACCTTCATCATTCTTGTTAGGTACTAATAATAATGAGTCAAGCCCGTGGTCAAGCCTAATAACTAGAACTATATTTTCTTTGACAGCGGTTTTTTTGATAAAACGCAAAAATTACATATAAAACATACATTTTCGAGGGATCAAGAAAGGGGGATCAGCACTAACCCAATATTTATACGGTCAAAGTGTATCGAACAGTTTTCTCTCTCTCTACACTTTCTACTTTAAAGTATAATTATGTTGCGATGTTCCTTACGCCATGTATTCCCTTGATCTGTCGGTCTCACTTAGGCGTATCAAATACACCCAAATTTGCCTTGACATCGACTGAACTTAGGCCTCAATAAAATGTTAATCATCACAACAATCCAGATCTTTAGAGGAGTCCAAAGATGAATCAGTTTATCGATTCTCATAAAATAATGTAAAAGCAACTCTGTTTTTTTTTTTTTTTTTTTTTATTTGTTACCTTTGCACGTTTTTACAGCACAGACCATCACGCCTGTAATCCCCGAAGGGTTAGGCAGGGGTGTAGGTACCTAATACACCCACATTTCACCAGTTATGTTTTAGGCACATGTATTAAGGGGTAACCTATTGCAATACACTCACTGGGGACAATTCAAGACTCGAATGCTCTGAGTCTGGGTCTGGATTTGTGCCCGGTTGATGGCAATAGGCTGACCCCTTATAACATGGGACTTAACAGAACTGTCAAAATGTATGTGTACTACTAGGTATACCTGTGCCTAACCCCTCGGGAATTAAAAGCGTGATGCTATGTTTAGCGTCCAGCGAGATAATTTCCGTTTTCAACAAATACCAAACCATGGGCAAAAGCACGAATGTAATAAAATACTGCACCTACTGAACTGACCACAGAAATAAAGTCATTGCACACCATGATCAGAAATAACTTGTTTCGCAAAAATAAACAAAGTAACGTTCAGAAAATAACCCGCTGCGTGTGCGCAGATCGATCAAAAGCTTGCTCTTTTTTTTACTGTTTAACTTTGACAGTTTAATCGAAAACCAATGTATGGAGTCTTTGTACAACTTTCTGCTATTTATTAAAATCAATTTGGTTGATAGTGATACCGATTTCGTTTTGTACGAGTACGGTCTAAATAAAATAATTTTTGCCCACGGCTTTGCTCCCGTTATGTAAATAGAGTTATTTAAATGTATCTTAAACACTCAGGGATGATGTAGGTTCCTATTAGTGAAAATAAATCGGATCTCTATTTGTGTCATAGCTATTCAGTTTCTTCAGGCCACTTTACACATTCCTCGCTTCCATCGATGACCTCCAGTCTCCATGCAGTCTACAGCGTATATGGCCCGCTCACTTCCACTTTCTTTGACAAACTACTAAATGTTTCAACGACACTGGATCTAACGTCATCTAGGTACTGAATTCATGGTAATAGTTTGCATAAAAAGCTAAAAAATTAGCCTACATTTCATCCTCGTTTTACATAAGACTAGCTTTTGCCCGCGACTTCGTTTGCGTGGAATAGTAACTTCCGGCAGATTTTTGGTTTATCTCGCAAAATAAAAAAACTATCCTATGTCCTTTCTCAAGTTCCAAACTATGTCTGTACCAAATTTCACACAAATCGGTTCAGTAGTTTAGGCGTGAAGCAAAGACAGACAGAAAGACAGACAGACAGAGTTACTTTCGCATTTATAATATTAGTTAGTATTATCTGCACAGATTTATCAATCGCAAGAAACCCCACGTCATAGTAATCGGTAGAGAGTCGCGCGAGGCTCTAAACGTGAAGTCTGACGTGTCGGAGTGTGTTCAACAACTGGTGGAGGACGAACAGTTCCCCAGGATACCTATAGAGATCGCTGATAACCATATCACCAATTGTCCATACATTGATTGATGTCCATCTACACTAAGTTCGGTAGGTACCTTTTTTTAATAAGTCGTTTAGAAGATTCTCCCATTCTCCAAACCCAATTAAGATAATTCCGCATTTAATTCATAAAACGAAACTCAGTAGCAATCCAAGACATAGGAACAAAGAGCATTTGTCATCATGAATAAAGCGATATATAATAAGCTATTAAATGTCTCACTTCTGCTTATCTAGTTGACAGCACTTTGGATGATTTACTGGATTCTTGTTTATTGTGATGTCACCCTTTACGCAGCATCTAGTTGAGATGGGATGACTAAACTGGATTTTATCTTAAGCTTACTATAATTTGAAGGAGTACCCCTGATTTGCTGACAGATTTCGATGATCTGTCGGTCTGGTTGATTTTAGCTTAATGTTAACTATGTACACACGGCTACACATCAAGCTATACGAAACCAGTATAATCTGATCGTTCATTGTGCGAGAAAGGAGCCTCCCCGAGCGGCGTTAAAAAAATTCGCACTGCGATTCCAAACGTCCGGCGCACCCTGGACAGCTAGCACTCGGTAACGCAGAGTCTAGCTGACTAATCCTTTCACCACGATGACTCAAACTCAAACAACCCTACATCAAAGGCACTTTTCAGTGCCAACCCCAACGGCATCACCACCCGCCAACTCTGGTATGTCATTTACTAAACCAGCTCTGAACGTAATCTCTATTAACATAGAAGGTTTCTCAAGCAACAAGGCGCAGCTTCTTGCGAATCTGTGCCAGGACTCATGTTGCGATATTCTTTGTATTCAAGAAACACACCGCAACAGCGAACAACCCAGGCCACAAATTCCTGGCATGATACTCACTGCCGAAATTTCTCATGCAAAGTATGGCAGTGCTATTTTTGTAAGACCAAATATTGCTGTGCAGTCGACAGCCTTTACATCTGACAACTCCATCGAAATAATCACCATTGATACTGGCAGCTGCACAATAACTTCTGTGTATAAACCTCCAAGTCAACCGTTCCATTTTAATTGCACGAGTAATTTCCACGACAGACCCATTAAAATTATACTTGGCGATTTCAACAGCCATAGTACCACATGGGGCTATGCCACCAATAATACCGATGGTGACGCAGTGGAAGAATGGGCGGAGGCAGAGAACCTCACTTTAATACACAACGCCAAACTCCCAGCATCCTTTAACAGCGGCCGATGGTGCCGTGGCTATAACCCCGACTTGATCTTTGCCAGTGGCAATGTTAGCCCTCTTTGCACAAAGACCGTGCATCAGCCTATACCGAGAACCCAACATAGGCCAATTGGATGTCGCGTAGAATCAGCAGTAAAACCTCAAATTGTGCCTTTCAAGCGTCGATTTAACTTCTCGAAAGCCAACTGGCCGATGTTTGCGGACGACATTGACTTACAGTTAACCAACCTAGACCCCGTGCCAAACAATTACGAGAAGTTTGTTGAAATTGTTTGGGCCGTGTCCCGACAGAACATCCCAAGAGGTTGCCGTACTGCTTATATCCCAGGCCTGAGCAAGGATTCCGCTTCACTTCTTGCTGAATATGAAAAATCATTCAATACAGACCCGTTTTCCGATCAAACACTGGAACTCGGTGAGCAACTTATGCGTGAAGTAAGCGATGGTCGCAAAAATAAATGGATGTCACTTGTCACAGAAATAGATATGACTCACAACAGCAAAAAAGCCTGGAGCACAATACAAAAATTAACAGACAGCCCTCCACCAGCTGTGAACCCAGGCCAGGTGACCGCCAATCAAGTTGCCCACCAGCTGCTCCTCAATGGTAAACCGCCGCATCGTTTAGCCAAAACCAAAAAGCTGTCTGAAATGCTAAATGTCAGTGTCACCACCATGAGCAACCCTTTTAATTTATCAGACATAATCTACGGAATAAAAAACTTAAAAAATGGCAAAGCTCCTGGATTCGATGACATCACGGTTGATCAATTAAAACATCTTGGACCGGTAGCTGTATCCTGGATGCTATCCCTTTTCAATTCTTGCCTCCATGAGTACACAATACCTAGATTCTGGAGGCGTGCTAAGGTGATTGCTCTTCTTAAGCCAGGAAAATGCCCGAAAGACCCTAAAAGCTACCGCCCTATATCCCTCTTATGCCACACCTTCAAACTATTTGAAAGACTGCTACTAAACCGCCTTACCCCTATAATCGAACCAAATCTTATCGCTGAGCAAGCTGGCTTTAGGCCAGGCAAGTCATGCACCAACCAGACCCTCAAACTGACGCAATTCATTGAAGATGGCTTTGAGGTGAACAATGTCACAGGTGTTGTATTCGTCGATCTGTCAGCAGCCTATGATACAGTCAACATCAGACGACTTCTACTGAAGGTCAGTGAGCTCACCAAGGATTCCGGTTTCGTACGTATTCTTAGCGCTATCCTGAACAACCGCCGCTTTCAAGTCCATCTTGATAACAGCAAAAGTAGGTGGCGATGTCAGAAAAATGGGCTTCCCCAAGGTAGCGTGTTAGCTCCAGCTTTATTTAATATCTATACAAACGACCAACCAAGCTCTCCACAAACAGAACGCTTTTTATATGCAGACGATCTTGCTTTAGCCGCTCAGACCCCTACATTCGAAGAAACTGAAGAAAAACTGACGGTGGCTCTGGAATCACTCGGAAAATTCTACGCTGATAATGCCTTACGGCCAAATCCATCCAAGACTCAGTCCTGTGTATTCCACCTTCGCAACCGTCAGTCAAATAGACCTCTCATCATATCGTGGCAAGGCGTTGACATAGAGCATTGTTCCCAACCTCGCTACCTGGGTATCACTCTAGACCGATCCCTAACATACAAATATCACTGTCAGAAAACAAAACAGAAAGTCGGTACTAGGAATAATATCCTTCGTCGCCTTACATCCACCACCTGGGGAGCATCGCCACAGGTTCTCCGCACAACCAGTCTATGTCTTTCTTTTTCTGCTGGGGAGTTCGCATGCCCAGTGTGGCATCGATCCGCCCATGCGAAAGAGGTTGACATGGCGCTAAACGATACCTGCCGCATCGTAACGGGGTGCTTAAGACCTACCCCCCTTGCGATGTTGTATCCGCTTGCAGGTATAGCTCCACCAGAAGTGCGACGCGAAATAGCAAGTCGTATCGAAAAAAGAAAACAGGAAGAAGACAAACGCCACCCCCTGTACGGGCATGAACTACCACCTTCACGCTTAAAGAGCCGTAAAAGCTTCTTAAGACATACGATCTCCTTAGAAGACGGTGCGTCGGATGAGAGATGCGAACTGTGGCGAAAAAAACATCCAATCCCTCCATATTTCATCAACCCGGAAGAACACTTGCCGCCCGGAAATGAACTGCAGTGGCCAATCTGGAAATCTCTCAACCGATTGCGAGCCCAGGTTGGCCGTTGTAGATATAATCTGGCTAAATGGGGTATCCTAGACCCATCCCAAACAAATTGCCAGTGTGGGGCCCCTCTACAGGATATGCGCCACCTCCTTTCCTGCCCAGCCTGCACAACCACTTGCACCTTTCAGGATTTACTCGAAGCAAGCGATAGAGCTGTGCAGGTGGCTACATACTGGTCTAACATAATTTGAGATTTGAGATCATCGACACGTAAAGAAGAAGAATTGTGCGAAAAGATCTAGTAAAGTGAGGCCAAGATTAACTGGTTTTGTATAGCTTGATGTGTAGCCGTGTGTACCATAATTATTATTATTTACCTACGACACCATCGTTGGTCTTTTTTTTTGGTGGATAGGAAATCATCAAATGACTCCTCTCGCTTAAGGCAGAGCGGTAGGGAGTGTCAGACTTGTACTGACTAAAAACCACCCATGTTCCTTCTTAGCCCTTGTGCCGAGGCCGCGGCACAAGGGCTTCGGCCGCGGCACAATGGCTTCGGGGCTGCGGGTTATTCGAAAGAGATATCTTTCGAATAACCCGCAGCCCCGAAGGGAACCTCGTTGGCCTAGCTAACGGTTTCAAGAGCGACTGATTGATAATGAAATTAGATAAACTTAATTAAATAAAAAAAACAACTGCCAGTTTGTAAATTGTGTTAGTATCTTCAAACGTAGCTTCGAGTAAAAAACTTCGGTGCGTGAAAATTGGGTGTAAAACTAGCTAGCAATATCAATGAAACTGAATTAGCTAGAATTATCAGTACAACTTTATTTTCCGATTCCTAAGAAGCAATAGATCGTAACTGTGCCTGAGTTGTGACTTTATGACTAAGTGTCAGACTGTCATCCAATAAATCACTGTGCACTTGTCTTTTAGTGCGCGATAACTTGCGCACGCGCTGATCGACGTGACGTCACGTGGTAAATGGTGCTTTAGCATAGTCTATTAAGAAGTAAGGAAATTTTGACTCTCTGATGTTCTAGAAATAAAGTAGTAATGAGTTAGGTTAGATATTATGGCTGGGTTCATTTATGGGCTTTTCAATAAATTCATTTTTACAACTGAGGGGTGTAAAAGCAAAGGCGCTTCAGTCACAAAACATCTGAACTGAGTAATTCATGATTTTCTACTGTGTCGTAAGAAATTGTTATTTTGTCATAGTTATAGTTGTGGTGCATTCATTATGACTCGTAAGATAGGTAGCCATAACTAAGAATAATCAAATGTACACCAGTTCTATAATATTTAAGAAAAACTTTAGGACTAAGGTGTCTTTGCATTTAAGTATTGGACTGAAGCATGTTTGCTGTTTATTGCTTTGGATCGAAGCTAGTTTGCATCTCATTATACTCAATATTTTGAACCAAAAAAAATCGAAGACATTGTGACATCTACCAACGCGCACTGTACCGTGTGGTGGATTATAGCCCATCCCCCTCCTAGAGAGGAGGCCTGAATCCCTGCAGTGGGAACATTATAGGTTGATGATGATGATGATGAAACATGTGACTGACACAATGTTGTCATCAGTGTTTGAGAGTTTCTTTCTTATTCCATAGCAATCAATTCGATCTGTATTTCGACTAACATGGCTATCCCACTGCCACTTTAGTGCTCGCATTGAAAATGTCGAAAGTTATAATTTGTTTTCTTCCGGAAAAAGAACGAATTGTGGTTTTTCCGTTTTTTAATCAGTTTATACCGACCAATGTTCTTAAAACTTTCGAAAGAAACAATGAAAAATACAACAGAATTGTTAAGAATCAGGAAAAATCTATTTTTTTTTAACGCTACTGACTCCCGACTCGGGATTTGAAACACAGACATCAAGTGTCCCTTAATGGGACCATTTGACCAGAGATTGTGTGAAAACTAATAACGGACATAACTATTATCATGAAAGGATGTGGGGTCAAGTTGTCTGTCGATCAATCGTTAATATTATCAAGTGTTTAAAATAGCTGTTGCGTTGATAGAGTTGCAAATCTTGGGGCAAACAAAATAACCTATGAACATCACCGACTACACATACTGTATACGCCTTTCTCCTATGGGGGCAAGCAGAATCCACCGTATGCCACCTGCTGCGATTCTTATACTCCTTTTACTACGTTCACGTTCATGAATCCCTTGGTTACCCTCTAGTTACCAAGACTATGAACGTCAAAGTTTTTTGGAGTGTGAGAAATCATCAAATGACACCTCCCGCTCTGGCTCTACTGACTAAAAAGCACCCATGTTCCTTCTTCGCCCTTGTGCCAAGGCCACGGTCTTGATCTCTTTCGACATTCCGCAGCCCCGACGGGATGTTTTGTCTGTTAAAAAGCGCGGTTCGCAGTATATATTTTTGAATTTTCTGAAACTGTTTTTTCATTTGATTTAACCGACTTTTTTTGTCTAAAATAGTCAAAAGGTAAGTAATGCCCCGTAGTAAAATAGTTTTGCTATGTTTTGTCTATGAATTTACATTTTATTAATATTTAGACGCAATATCCTCAAAATTTCTTTTTTTTAGGATAGACAAGGCTTTGGACACCTCACCAAGAAAATGTAGAGAGATACTAACATTGTTACTGCACTCCACTCATTCCCAGAGAGTCATAGCTGCAATGGCTGAGGTTTCAAACTCTTTCGTAAATCGAATAAAAATTGTCAATAAAAAGCCTCTTGAGGCAATTCGGGTTGGCAAATGTGGCAGAAAAAGGATCACCACACTTCGTACCGATCAAAGAGTTAGGAGCATCTGCCTCGAAACTCATAAAAAGAGTGTTGCTCATTTGACCACGATGATGAACGACGAGGGTGTAAAGATTTCGGAAAGAACAATGCGTAGGTGGTTGGTCGAATAGAACTTGATGGGACGGCGGCCTTCAAAAAAACCACGCCTAACCGACAGTATGAAAAAGAAACGACTCCAATGGGCCAGATTACATCGAAATATGACTGTCGCAGGTTGGAGTCGAAGAAAAATAACTTGTTTTAATAATGCAATTAGTCAATAACTTTTCTACTATTTTCTACTATTCATTCTGTTAATTTACAGGTGTGTCTTTCTGACGAATCAACTTTTCAAATTTTGGTCGACAAAAGTTCTTTTGTATGACGACGCCCTGGTCAACGATTACACACCGATTGCATCGTAGAGAGGGTTAAACATCCGGTTAGTGTTACGGTTTGGTCTGTTATCTCAGCCAAAGGCATGGGGCGCTTATACACCGTAAGAGGAACGATGAAACAAGACCAATACAAGCGAGTATTAGAAACCCAGGTATTGCCGCAGGTCAATGAATGGTTCCCCGAGGATGTCGAATACATTTTTATGCATGACTCAGTACGCTGCCACAAAGCCAGAAGCGTTACTGCATTTTTGGCTGAAAGAATGACACTGTTTTGCCTTGGCCAGAGAATTCAACCGACATGAATCCCATTGAAAAAATTTGGGAGCTCACCAAAGGGGCCATTGTCAAAGAAGTGTCTACCACCGAAAGGCAACTTATAGAAACCCTCACCAGAGAATGGCATCATAATGCCAAACTAAAGGAAAATGCAAAACATTCTATTTAGAGCATGCCCCGACACATAAAAGCACTTATTTCAGCAAAGGGTGATACCACCCTTTGCTGAAATAAGAGCTTCACCAAATATTTTTTTTTTTACCTGATTATAGTGAACAGTTTTGTATACATTTTGGTTTTTTTGTGATCCCAATAGAACATAGATACTAATAAAAAATAATATAAGAGACCTACAACCAATTATTTATTACACAAATCAACTTAAACTCAAAAATTCAAAAATCGTATTACTGTCCCTATTAATTTGGCCACCGATGGTAGATTTTAAGAAATAAACATTGAACAGGCATTCTGTGCATCAAGCTATGTGCTGCGCAAAAATGATACGGCAACGATTATTTTTTTCCTAAAATCTATGTAAGGTAAGGTACTCAAAGAAGAAAAACGTTAGACTTGAAATATCAAACCTACCACCATTCAAACTATTGCTATGAATTATTAACGACTGCTGATGCCCGCGGCTTCATCCACGTAGATGTTGGTTAAATTATAATTATACTAAAACCTTCCTCGAGAAACACTCTATCCATTGCAGGTGACAGCATGAAATTCGGTGCAGTAGTTTTTGAGCTTTATCGCGTTTTATCTCGAACAGACAGACAGACAGATGCGGCCGAGGACTTTGTTTTATAATATGTAGCGACTAGAAAATATGGCGGACAGTTTGGCATTTTCAGTAGCGTCCATCAGCTCCTGTGATGTGTAAATAACAGGACAATGTACCTATTTAAATGCGTGTTAACTATATACTAAGTTGCAGTTTGTACCCGCGTAATATTTAACGAGTAATAGACACTTTGAAAGCAATTTGACCTCATATCCTGTACTCCTTAGTGATTGTGTGACAGAACTCGCTAAGTGACGTTATGTTGACCACAAGATAGTGCCATCAACGTTTTATGTTCTAGCCGGGAACCTAGGAGAAACAGATGTATTGCATTCCTGAGTGGTCTCACAAGCCGCAAGGATGTTTCCTGTTTTATAAGAAAACTAGTGACCCGCCCCGGCTTCGCACGGGTGCAAAATAGTAAATTTTGATACAAGTGCGGAAAGTTTGTTATTGCATTCGAGGCAGATTGAACACCCGAGCCGTATGGCGAGGGTGTTCATGGGGTCGAGAAATGCAATAACAAATTCCCACGTGTATCAAACGACGTTTTTCAATACACTTTCGAAGAAATTAACTAAAAACGTTATGTGTTTTTGTCAACAAATTTGATGAGACTATGGTTTAATTTACTTTTTTTCCGCGGTTTGATTTCGCCAGGTTGAAAAAGAAGCAAAGGTATAAAGCCGCCAAACAGCCTCACAGGATAAATATAAAATTTAAATATTTTTTAATTAAGAACACAAAAAAATGCTTACTTGTTCATAAAAGTAAATAATTGTTTAAAATATTTACGTTTATTAGTAGTATTCTTTTTACAAACACAATTTAAATATTCAAAAAATATTTACGCTGTAAAGACGCAGATCAAAATGGCGAGATTAAAAAAAAAACACGCCTGCTCTATAATAGTCAGTGGTGTTTTTTTTTTAATTTCATAAGTTTTAATCGAATTACCGCTGCTCTATGATTACAGCGTGCGGTAATAATATTACAGCACGCTGTATTCTTATTACCGCACGCGTGCGAAATATGATGCATGTCGAACCTAATCGTAGTGCAATAAGAGCTAGTTTTCGAGGAAGTGTATTGAAAAAGGTATTAAACCTTCCTCTTGAATCACTCTATCTATTAAAAAAAACCGCATCAAAATTCGTTGCGCAGTTTTAAAGATTTAAGCATACATAGGGACATAGGGACAGAGAAAGCGACTTTGTTTTATACTATGTAGTGATGATGATTATAAGAGTATTTTAAAATCTTTTAAAAAGATATAAAAACTGCCTCGTTGGTCTAGTAGTCTAAAGTGCGACTGCTGAGCTTGAGGTATGGGTTTGATTTCCAAGTCGGATAAAGTGTTATTGGGTTTTTACATTAAATCTCAGTAGCAGCCACGAATTCTGGATTTGAGAATTTCCCGGTTGATGGCAAGGCTCGCCTCCTATTACATGGGAGATGGGACTTAAAAATAGGTACTTAACTAAGTAGTGAAATGTGGGTGTAGGTACTATTAGGTACAACTCTGCCTAACCATTCGGGGATAACAGGCGTGATGGTATGATAAAATCTAAAGTAAAATAAAATTATAATGATAATTTCACGTAGACGAGGGTCGCGGGTAACAGCTAGTATTCAATATTAATAGTTGTCTCTAATAGTTTCTGCTAACTAACTATATTTACAAATTATGTCATGACTGTGTCACAGTTCTGAGAAAACAAGTCACTTGTGCCGTCTCAACTATCTAGATATGTAATCGTATCGCGAGTTAATTGGTGGAAGGAGTGAAATAATTTGTAGATGCCATTTAATGTTGTAGATCTTTGACAGTCGTACCAGATAGTCAGTGGCAGGAAAGTCTAACAACCAACAACAACTAACTGGGTTGTGGGTTTCAACCGCGCGTACCTATGTCGGTTATCGCTACCGATGCCGGTTATCGCGACCAAAAGTAATATTTTTGTACCCCCCTTTCAACCCCTTGAATATTTTTTTTTTCTATTTTTTGTTAAATAGTAGCCTATGTCCTTTCTCGGGTATCAAAATATCTCCATACCAAATTTCATGCAAATTGGTTCAGTAGTATAGGCGTGATTGAGTAACAGAGACAGAGTTACTTTCGCATTTATAATATTAGTATGGATTCTCCATTCACTGGTATTCAGCTGCATGGTTAGACTGGAAGCCGACCCCAATAAGGTGGCAAAAAAATTAAGCAGATGAACACTTGATGAAAGATGAAAACATATCTTACAACTCGCTTAAAGCTAAGGCGCGGCTAAGTTATAATTACGGACCTCGTGGAACGCAGTAAAAAGTATAAAATTAATGTTTGCAATAAAATTAAGAAACAATTTAGAATTATTAAAAACTTTATTAAGTAACTTAATAAATTATTACCTTTAATTGTATTTAACATCTAGATCAGTTACAGACTACAGATACTATATCAAAATACTAACTTACAACATAGTCCACATACGCGAATAAGTTCCAAATAAGCAACTCAGGTGATCACAGATCCCGTCGGGGCCGCGGATTTTTGTACTAGATGACGTGGCCTCGGCGCAAGGCAAAGAAGGAACATGGGTTCGGTTTTTAGTCAGTAGAAGTCTGACACTCCCCTTCGCTCTGCCCAAGAGTGGGGGGGGGGGGGTGGTCATTTGATGATTTTCCACCCACCAAAAAAAAAAAAGGTGATCACAGATCTAGCTCAATTTACAACTAATTGGTAACATAATTTTTTGAAAGTACTTTCTTAAACTTATATATTTTTTGGTAAGTTCTAGTTAGACTGTGTTAGTCCCTAGGTAAAAAATGAATACCAAACAACTTTCTCATGACACGAAAATAGCACCATAAGATCATTGCCACAAACTAAACCTAATTACCATCAATGCGGAAGAAAATCTCAAATCAAGACCAATGCAGTACATCAAAATATTTATATATTTACTACCAATACAATCCCAGTCTTAATTCATCAATAAATATCGGTCACCGCACAGGAAGAGAACCCGGAACCCCGCGCAGCTGTGGGCACGCGCTGAGCCAAATAGGCCGCCATTTTAGGCCAATCCCCGATCGATATTGTGCCGCGTATTAATGTAGTTATTAACTACGAGGAAGTTTAAGTTATGGCGTTTTATTTTTAACTTGTGCACGTGGCCTTTTCGGAATATTAATTAGAATGGACTCTCATTGGTGAAAAACTACCATGATGGCGGTTTTTGATGATGATGATGATGATGATGAACTCAATAACAGTAGGCTCGAAATGGCAGTGGAACCCATGACCTCATGCATTTGCGACTACTAGACCAACGGTCAGTCAAACTATACACAACCTATAGGAATTCAACCAAGAGAAAGGGCAACGGGCGTCCTTCTGTCTGCCAGCAGTAATAACAAGCTCCGATCACTAATTCGCCTGCCAAGCGCACTCATTATACCGATATTTATGCCGAATAAGTAGCACAACGTTTAATTATACAGCCTGCGTTTGCCCGCGACTTTATCCGTCTGGATTTCGGATATACCCGTAGCCTATTCTGCGCGCACAATACTAGTAACCCGCCCCGGCTTTGCACGGGTGGAAAAAAGAAATTAAAACCTTCCTCTTGAATCACTCTATCTATTAAAAAACCCGCATCAAAATCCGTTGCGTAATTTTAAAGATCTAAGCATACACAGGGGCAGACAGCGGGAAGTGACTTTGTTTTATACTATTTATTGATAGTGATAGTGATGTCACTTAAGACGTCCTGACCAGGGTCCTATGTACAGAAGTAGATTATACCCCGGGAAAGGGCCTAAGCTATTTCGTATCGTATACAGTACTAACTGGCTTGTGGAGGTCAAATAGGCAGTCGCTCCATATAAAATGCTGGTTTAAAATTTAGCTGCATTAGTTAGACTGGAAGCCAACCCTAAAATTGTAGGGAAAAAGCAGCTGATGATGAAAGATATACGTCTATGTTCTGCCTCAGGATGAAAGATGTTTGTTTGTTTTGTTTGATGTTTTGAGATATCGCGGCCTCGGCACAAAGGGCTAAGAAGAAAAATGGGTGGTTTTTAGTCTGTAGAAGTCTGACACTCCCTTTTGCTATTCCCAGAGAGGGAGGAGTCATTTGATGATCCCCCCCCCCTCCCCCCAAAAGGGTTAACGATATCTCACTACAAGATAATCTGTTCAGCGGTTCAGGCGTGAAAGCGTAACATACAAACAGACCGACTTCCACATGAATGGCTATTGCCAACTGGCAACTACATGCACAATATCTTAACTACATCCTATAGTTTAATAAATAACTCTTAATAAACAGGTTAAGGATATAAAAGGTTTAGATTTAACGGCTGGTAGTAAATAACTTCTATGCCATCATAGTCGCCAGGGGTCGTAAAACTGAGAATTATGCATGCATCCTTGGGCTATTGATTATGTTCATATAACATTTAATGACAACACTTTAACTGGTTATGAAACTGCCGCACTCAGATCACTTAGTAGAGATTTTGACACTTTCGTGAAGACTTTGTATGTCATACCTTTACTAAGTAACGGCTTAAGTAATCATTAAATATATCTGAGTACCTACGGCAGTTAAACTCATATTCTAGAAGCAAACTCAAATCATCTTGGATTACCGTTCGTTGTCATGAGTCATGACAACAGGTGAAAAAATACCCACAATCAATCCTAGAATTTCTTGACCGCTCGGCTATTGGTACAACTTCGAATAAGGTACTTCCTAGTACGTTGTCTCATACCTATATCAACCATCCTTGTCAAACCCATACTTACATTCTGCTTAATCAATGTTAAAGATTTATGGGTATTATTATGCATATTGAAAAGTAGGCGTTTATGTCAATCTATCTATCTAATATTATATACTTAATATAAAAAGAGAAGTCCTGACTGACTGACTCATCAACGCCCAGCCCAAACCCTTGGACCTAGAAAGCTGAAATTTTGCACAAAGGTTCCCTTTATAATGTAGACAAGGAATAAGGAAGGATTTTTCAAAATTCAACCCCTAAGGGAGTTAAATAGGGGATGTTTGTATGGAAAATCGTCAATTTCACGCGGGCGAAGCCGCTGGCAAAAGCTAGTTTATAATCAAACTATACCAATATGGCTTAAGGCGCAGAAAGACACTCGGAGCCCGTCGAGGCTACGGGTTGTTCGAAAGAGATACCGCAGCCTCAAATCATCAAATGATTTACTCTCCAAAAAAAAGACATATGGGGATAATGCACCTTCCTTAATGACATCTGATCAGAGTGTCGAAGATTATTCATTAAATCCAAACTTACAATCCTTACTAGACAAAGTATTTATAGATTACGTTTAGAACAATGTACTTAGGTTACATAGAAAGCCGGTTACAACCTTCATTACTATATACAGTCAACAGCACCGTCCAATATTATGATTATCTCACAGAGTAACTATTGCAGCTTTGAGATGAAACATTAGAAGTCTTATAATTAAGCATTGGTTCGAAAATATAAAATTCGTAAAAAAAGTTAATTAAAGGTAATTACTTACAAACATCCCATAGGAAATAATCACTTTAAAAAGTCCATCTATATATTTTTAATATAAAATAAAAAGAAAAGTCTCACTCTGACTCATCAACGCCAAGCCCAAAACCTACAAAGCTGAAACTTTGAACAGAGGTTCCATTTATAATGTAGTCTTTTCGGAAGGATTTTTTGGAATTTAACCCATAAAGGAGTTACATAGGGGATGAAAGTTTGTCTAGAAATTAGTTATATATTTGTAGTTTAACCGATATCCACGCGGGCGAAGCCCCGGGTAAAAGCTAGTGTGTACATATTAGTGCTAATTCCTGTACACCAACCATCGTATCGCATTACCTCGCGATGACCATGATCGAAGCACGAGCATGTCTCACTAAATCTTATGCACAACGACATGTGCCATCACTGCATGGCCTTATTGGGATGAAGATTAGTTGCCTACATACCTGTCTTGAGGCACCTGTTCCAACGCAAGCGAGGAACGAGAAGCGACTCGAAAAAGCAATTTCTTCAACTTGTGGTTAGTGATTACCTAACCTAAGAGGCTTCGGTCAAGTGAAAATTGACCTACGGGATTAGCCGAACAAAAAACATTGTTTGTTTTCTTTTTTAATGTGGGTCTAGTAGCAAGCGGGTCCAGATGACCAAAGACTACTGGTGTCAGTTTTTATGCTGACCATGGACCTCTGACTTGGCTCTACATGCCGTCGAGAAATAACTCTCAGGTATAAAATATACTAGTCCCGTCGGGGCCGCGGATTTTAGTACTAGATGACGTGGCCTCGGCACAAGGGCAAAGAAGGAACATGGGTTCGGTTTTTAGTCAGTAGAAGTCTGACACTCCCCTTCGCTCTGCCCAAGAGCGGGGGGGGGTCATTTTATGATTTTCCATCCATTGCACCAAAAAAAAAAAAAGGTATATACCTACTGGTTTTCTCATGATGTTTTCCTTCACCGATGTAAGTGATATTACAACAAAACGCAAATGAATCCGAAAAATTCGGATGTGTCTTAGGTTTCAATTCGAGACTAAGGATACTTTTGAGAGAGCAACTGAGATCCCATCATTAGATCATGACTTAGTGACATTAGGACCACCTAGGAAGTATACTCTTTCGAATACAAAAATAATTTTGAAAATCGGTTCATTAATGTCGGAGACATCCGAGAACAAACATACAAAAAAAAAACAGACGACTTGAGAACCTCTTCCTTTTCGGAAGTCGGTTAAAAAGAGTTTGCAGAAAATGTTTGCAAATTAGTACGACCACTTCTGCTATTGTATTCCAACGTTTAACTTCGTAACCCAACAGAATTCACATCTATCGTCTAGATAAACAATTTGACACAATTTCAATTTCTATTTGAGTGTGTCGGACACAAAGTCTGGCGCGAACGCGACCGGCAGCCATTTTATAGTTTTTGGAACAGTTTCATACAAAGATTAAAGTTTCTGGATCAAAGACTTTTTAAATAAAAGATTTCTAATTTATGAACGTCGTATTTTTCCGTTAAAAGGGGATTTTCAAAGACTTTCTGAATGCATGTTTAGAAGGAACTTTGTTTTGTAATAGATCAAAGATTCGATCTAATGTTTACTAGACATCGGAGTGCTTATTTCGAAATCGAAATATTTTCAAAAGATTAAAACTGGCTAAATGTCGGTATTTCATTTATAATGCAAGACGAACGTTCAAAAATGTGGACCCGACAGAAACACGCGACGTAAACGCAACGTACAGCCCTCGCCAAACTTTGTGGCCGCCCTGAGTATAGTCGCGAGGCCGAACTTGCGCATGGTACAGTCGAATGGGAATACGTAATCAACCAAACAATTTTCGTTTTCTAACATTTTTAATACTTATTATATTATGGCCCTGCCCCCAAGCTCTTGTGCGTCCCGCTAATACCTGATTTTATGTTCTGCGCAATGCAAGAGCCTAGTTTCGGGATGGTCACAAAGTTTGGCGCGAGCTGTACTTAGAGAGCGGCATTCATTTGAAGATATTTAATTTTGACAGTCGTAACAGGTAGTTAGCGACTCGAAAGTCTGACCAGTCTTACCAAGAGGAATTATAATAACCCAATATTAATTAGATCTGGAGGTCAGATGCTGTCGCTCTATGCTTTTGCTAGCGGCTTCGCCCTCGTGAATATGACGATTTTCCATACAAACTTTCATCCCCTATTTAACTCCCATAAGCCCGGTTTCTGAGGCACTTTATCTGTGGTTTATCTATTCATATGCGTACATTTGAATAGATAAACCACAGATAAACCACAGATAAAGTGCCTCAGAAACCGGGCATCAGTGGTTTAATTTCGAAAAATCCTTCCTTATTCCTTGTCTGCATTATAAAGGGAACCTCTGTGCAAAATTTCAGCTTTCTAGGTGCAAGGGTTTGGGCTGGGCGTTGATGAGTCAGTCAGTCAGTCAGGACTTCTCTTTTTATTTATATAGATATAATTATACTGGTATTCCAGACTAAGCTGAAGCCGATCTAACATATGTAGTTAGAGAAAGGCTAGGGAGGTGATGTTAAGTACAGTTTCTTTTATTAATTATGGCCTGAGGTCACTGCAGTCAAGACGTAACCACTACATAACATGAACGAGTTCATTACTAGTTATTTTACTATCACATAAACATAATATAAGTCATTTTATGTTTCTCGGCAATGACTGTTGCGAATAGCAGGTAATTATGAAGGCGATTCAACAAAATGATTGGTATTTATTTGTAAAATACTAGTGAGGTTTAAACAGACTGTTATTAAATGATTAATTTGAGGATTCGATTTAGGAGGTAAACAGTACCATTCGCAATGATGAGGATTTCTTCAACTGTTTGCCAAAATCACGACATGGGATTTTGCCATTCATAACCCCTTTTGAGGGTTTTTCATTGATCCCGATTATAAAAATCGAGTTTTGGAAAAACACTAAATTCTTACAGGGAATATCTAAACATCTCATTATTTCCCTATGTTTGATTAAGGGTTAATAACTTTTGTTCTGTGACTTATGGAATGACGCAAAAATAAAATTATGTGTAAACCCTACCAGTTGACGCGACAGATGATTAATGTGATTTTTTTGTGGCTGTAATTTTTTTAATGTAAACCAGCTATCTGCAAGAGGTTGTTAGTACTCTTTTAATACACCTGTATAACCCGGGATCATTTTATGGTGATCCTGGGTTATACAATACAGGCTTATTCAAAAAGATCGATTGCCAGGTCAAGTCAGTAGGGATGATGCTACGACCCTGCGACATGGGAATCGAACTCAGGAAGAATAAGTCACTTAGCTGTGATACTTGCAACCACTAAACCAGAGATACAGTAAAGAAATCTTAGTAGATATGAAATTCACACAAATAAAGATAAGAAGTTCTTGTAAAAGTCCTGCTCTTGCATGCGTTTATACAAACACAAGGCGACGCTTAAAGGAAAGCCTAAATATTATTCCAATATTGGAATTTCAACTCTCTTGAGCATTGTAAATGCATCAAAATGTCTTATTTTGTTAGCGAAAACAGGCATTATAGCCGCTCAGGTTGAATATGTTCCAGAGTTCATCGACCGATAAGTAAGCCATGTCAGATTTACATAAGTATCATACATCAGACAGTATAATAATGTTTGTCATATCTCACGGGGAGTTAACGCAGATTGAAAGCTTTGATAAACATATATGCAAATGTTGTACAAACATGTTTGAAAACGATTGATACACGCCTTTGACATAGTGTTACGAATTTATGAGCATACTGCTTATTCGGTACCTACTGGTGTCTTTGAAGCAGAAACACAAGCATAGGTATGACTTTCATCAAAGGATATGGTTAGGTTTATGTTTTAATAAAAACTTGATGCACATGTAAAAAAACAACATGTAAAAACTGCATACTGCCTTGGGCATTTTCTACCAGACTGTTTCAGGATGATGTGGAGACAAAACATAGTAGGTTCAATTTTACAGATTTGCAAGAATTAAATGTAATAGAAAAATTAAAAAAAATTACATTGTCACCAATATTTTCAAATAATTTTTCTCATAACATTACGATTTAAACTGATAATCCTTGTTTCATTATAGCTATAGCACGGTTAGGTACCAAGAACTAACCTCGAACATCAAATGGTGGCTGTACACTCTTGCTTCGAGGCAGAGGCTCCTTCCACAAAATCATCTCATTTTGATCAATTTTGATCGCTTGGTGTGGGAAATCTATGAAGAATTTGAAGCTTCCTTTTGGCTATTATAAGAGACGAGTTCTTTTTCAGGTGGATGGGTTTGAAGAATTTTCAAAATAATGTTTATATTAATGACAATCACCCGTATTCAAAAGCCCTTTTCCGCACAAATACCGATCGAGTTACGTTTGGCTTAGCCGAACATAACACTACAAACGATTTTAAACATTAAAAAAAATATAAATAACATCACCGTATGGTCTACTAGGGGACCAGTTTGCCACATTTTCGACTTCAATACAAAATATAGCAGAAAAAAAATGTTAAAACATCGCATTTTTTACAAAATGTCTCGACAAATAAGATTTTTTTTCTATACCTTAGAATCACGTTAAAGAAAATTTAAAAACTACGTATTAATTTTAAGGTAACCTTCTAATAGAATCGTATTTTTATTTTATCAATAGACTATAATTTCATTTCGTAAATTGAATCTAAAGTTAACTATATTATCGACCGCGCAAACTCTATCTCGCCAGTACGAATCGGCCACTGCCAGAGGACGGACGTATCGCTTTGTGTCACAAACGCTCCCGTGTTTTTCGTGCATATATTTTCGAGATTGTACACCGATTACCACAATTTGATACACTTATTAATTTTGATCAAACATGTTTATTTTGCTAGTTTGTAAAGATTGCTAAATTTTTTTTCATCTTCAGATCGAAGTCGAATTTCACGATCGTTTGTTGTTGTCGATTGTACTTCGATATATATTTTTAACCGACCTCCAAAAAAGAGGAGGTTCTCTATTCGTGTTTGTATGTCCGCGAATATCTCCGTCAATTGTGGACTGATTTTCAAAATTCTTTTTGTTTTGGAAAGGGTATACTCCCGAGGCGGTCCCATTGCACCAAGTCAGTTTCTGATGATGGGAACTCTGAGAAATTGAGGGCAACCCTCGAATATCATAGGCGCACATAACGTTTTCCATACATTTTCAGAAGCTGTTCAAGTATTTGCGTCTGATAATCATAATTTCATGTGGCGGCGCTGCGCTGATGACGGAAGGTGCAACTCCTCAACGGTCAGGACTTGAAAGAAAATTCCTTCAAAATTATACGTACTTATGGATCGATAGTTGTATTCTTTCAGGCTATTAGGTTGAACTGATGATAGACGGTAAATCTCATTAACCGACTTAAAAAAAGGAGGTTCTCAATTCGTCTGCTAGAAAATTTTTAGTTCTTCCGTCATGGGTGTCGTTTTCAAGGTTTTCGGGGTCGCTGATTACGAAAATGAAGCCAAAATGAAAATCCATGATGGCGGCCAGGAAAATTTTTGGTTTTTCCGTCATGGGTGTCGTTTTCATGGTTATTGGGGTCGCTGATTACGAAAATGAGGTCAAAATGAAAATTCAAGATGGCAGGCAGGTTTTTTGGGTTTTCCGTCATGGGTGTCGTTTTGATGGTTTTTGGGGTCGCTGATTACGAAAATGAGGTCAAAATGAAAATCAAGATGGCGCCGACAAAAATTTTTGGTATTTCCGTCATGGGTGTCGTTTACATGGTTTTTGGGGTTGCTGATTACGAAAATGAAGCCAAAATGAAAATCCAAGATGGCGGCCAGAAAAATTTTTGGTTTTTCCGTCATGGGTGTCGTTTTCATGGTTTGTGGGGTCGCTGATTACGAAAATGAGTTCAAAATGAAAATCCAAGATGGCAGCCAGGATTTTTTTTTTGTTTTTCCGTCATGGGTGTCGTTTTGATGGTTTTTGGGGTCGCTGATTACGAAAATGAGGTCAAAATGAAAATTCAAGATGGCGGCCAGGAAAATTTTTAGTTCTTCCGTCATGGGTGTCGTTTTCATGGTTTTCGGGGTCGCTGATTACGAAAATGAAGCCAAAATGAAAATCCAAGATGGCGGCCAGGAAAATTTTTGGTTTTTCCGTCATGGGTGTCGTTTTCATGGTTTTTGGTGTCGCTGATTACGAAAATGAAGCCAAAAGGAAAATCCAAGATGGCGGCCAGGAAAATTTTTGGGTTTGCCGTCATGGGTGTCGTTTTCATGGTTTTTGGTGTCGCTGATTACAAAAATGAGGTCAAAATGAAAATCAAGATGGCGCCGACAAAAATTTTGGTTATTCCGTCATGGGTGTCGTTTTCATGGTTTTCGGGGTCGCTGATTACGAAAATGAAGCCAAAAGGAAAATCCAAGATGGCGGCCAGGAAAATTTTTGGGTTTGCCGTCATGGGTGTCGTTTTCATGGTTTTTGGGGTCGCTAATACGAAAATGAGTTCAAAATGAAAATCCAAGATGGCAGCCAGGATTTTTTTTGGTTTTTCCGTCATGGGTGTCGTTTTCATGGTTTTTGGGGTCGCTGATTACGAAAATTAAGCCAAAATAAAAATCCAAGATGGCGCCGACGAAAATTTCTGATTTTTCCGTCATGGGTGTCGTTTTCATGGTTTTTGGGGTCGCTGATAACGAAAATGAGACCAATATGAAAATCCAAGATGGCGCCGATGAAAATTTTTGGTTTTTCCGTCATGGGTGTCGTTTTCATGGTTTTTGGGGTCGCTGATTACGAAAATGAGACCAAAATTAAAATCCAAGGTGGTGGCTAGGAAAATTTTAGGTTCGTCCGTCATGGGTGTCGTTTTCATGGTTTTTGGGTAAACTGAGTACACACTACACCCCTGATTTCGCATTGCATATTCGCCAATTGCAAAGTGCAAAGACTAAGGTAATTTTATTTAAAACAACTGCCCGAAATAATGACACTATGACAATACTACTAAATGATGGTAATATTGAACTCGTGAAAGAAACTAAATTCCTGGGAGTACACATAGATGACCCATTAAACTGGAAAAATAATTAGCCGCCATTGATGCATATCTATATCATCCACATGTTATGCTTTAAGAACCCTTATATAGAGACGAAATTGACATTGAACACTTAAAAATCGTAAACCACGCACTAATTGAATCCAAATTAAGATACAGTATACAATTCTGGGGAAACAGCTATAATTATAACTGTAAACGAGCTTTTGTCCTTCAGAAAAGAGCTATACGTACCATTGTCCGTATCTCACAAAGAGAGAGTTGTCGTCCGCATTTCTTAGACTTAAAAATTCTTACAGTTCCCAGTCTCTACATTCTTGTACTTCTGATTAGTTTAAAAAAGTACATACATGAATATGAGACGCATGAGGAAAGACTAGTCAGGGAGAGTACACGTAGGAAAGATTTGAAAAATAAGATAAGTCCTCATTTTAACATTGTGAAACATAGTTCACAATATCAAGCAGTGCAATTCAATAGGGTACCATTAGAATTAAAAAGCTTAATCTATACGTCTTCATTTAAATCAAAGCTTCAAGCATTCCTACTGGATAAATGTCTCTACTCCGTTGACGATATGTAATATTAAGGTATATAATACAATTATGATAATGCGCCAACTGATATAATTTGTCCTTTGTGTTTGTCAGTTTTTAATTTTAAAATGACTATTTGTATAAAGCTGACATGAATTTTACAACAATCTAATAATTTAATTATTTTGTGTTTCAATTATGATTTAAATTTGTATTTTATGTGTAGGTATTGTAATTTTTGTTGTTAATGTTTAATTATGACTTATGAATGTGTTTTATTATTATTTTTTATTATTATTTTTATGATTTCAAATACAATGTGAATTGTTTGTGAATAAATTGAATTGAATTATCAGTTGAGTCAAATACATTCCCAACAGAATGGAAAACATCTAAAGTTATCCCGGTTCATAAGAGTGGCCCAAAAAGCGATATAAAAAATTACAGACCCATAGCTGTTTTATCCATATTTGGAAAAGTGTTTCAAGCGGTACTTTTAAAAAAAGTATTTTCCAAACTGCAACGGTGGTTTGCGGAGGAACAGCACGGATTTCTTCCAAATCGTTCAACCACGTCTAATTTACTCAACGTTACGACATTCTTAGCCAAAAATATTGACGACAGAAAGCAGGTGGATGTCACTTATTTTGATTTTCAGAAGGCTTTTGATCGGGTTGACAATGATTTATACTTTTGAGTAAATTGGCTTTGGCTGGTTTCTCTGCGGCAACACTTAAATTCTTCGCAAATTACCTATACAATCAATCGCAAACAATATGTTATTTTTGAAAATGCTAATTCGGAATGCTTGGAGGTTAGTACCTTGGCCTAGTACTAACCTAAGTCCCCTGTATTTTCTTATTGTTGTAAATGACCTGCCCAAGTGTGTAAAGCACTCCACAGTTTTAATGTATGCCGATGATGTCAAAGTTGCGGTTCCCATATCTAATCTTAGCGATACAGTCACACTTCAACAAGACATAGACAGCATCCACCATTGGAGCACTATAAACAACCTCAACTTGAATATTAGCAAATGTGCGATCATGACCTTTTCTAAAGTCACACAACCTATCCTCAATATTTACACATTAAACAATGAGCCCCTGAAACGAGTTAATGCCGTACGCGATATTGGTACTAATTTTGACCCACACCTCACATTTAACCAACATAGTAATATAATACAAATATGCAACAAGTCCCGCAAAAACTTAGGTTTTGTTTTACGACAAGTTAATTTTTAAGCTATTGCATAGCTTCTATCGCGGGCCTTGAGCGTGGAGAGCGAATTCAGAAATTCCCTAACGAAAATATTCAAGATTCAGTATTCAACCAGGTTGCTATGGTTACGGAATAAAACAAGGTTATCAACTGAGGTTGTCAAATTAAATAATTAATTATTTGCTGTTGTAAAAAAATATGCCATGCAATAGCTTTACCGCGGCAGTCTCCGAGTGCCACATTTAGTTTTTTTTTTTTAATAATTGACCAGCCATAACCCTCATCTACAACTCCTTCGTACGCAGTTTACTCGAAACCAATAGTGTAATCTGGAACCCTCATGAAAAAATCTATAAACTAGTCATTGAGGTCCAGAAGTCTTTTATTCGCTACCTCTAACTCAAATTATTTGGCTTTTACCCATATAATTTACCCTACGCCATTCGTGCTAGGTATGGTGACATACCAGAGCTTAGAAGTCAGGAGAAATCTTGCTCTAGTTAAATATGTCATCTGCTTAGTTCGTGGTTCCCATTTTAATTCCCTGCTGTTACAGTACATCTCTTTTAACATCCCACTACCTATCCGGCACTCTCTTCGCCCACGCCAACGTCCTCTTTTTTCGATTCCTCAAACAAGCACCGTAACTCTTAAGACTAGCCCACTATTTCTAGCCCTTACCCACATAAACATTTTAATGTATGACGAGTCATTAGATATTTTTGCAAGTACGGAACTAAGTCTCCTTCACACTGCTTCTCGATACCTGGAGTCCATTGCCACTCCCAGTACTATCTCCTCGGGTTTAACAATTTTTTTGGTAATTTTTATTTGATTTCAACTTTTGCCACTAGAATGTTTTGTTAATTTTTATTGTAATAATGTTTTTTTTTTCTTAGTTTTGTTATTATTATTTTTTATTTCTAAGTTTTTTGTTTTTTGTTCAACCTATAACTTGTATGTGTGGTGTCACTGTAATATAAGTTGGTTATTAATAAATAAATAAATTATGTGCTTTAGCGTATGTTCCATCAGAACCAGTTATCAACGCTTTTGACGAACTGCTCGAATCTGTTTTATATTGTGCATTCTGGCCTCCTCCGACAAGGCATTGATTATTTTGAAGATAACTGGATCGGAAGGTTGGAAAGACGGGGCAGGCGAGCTCCTAGATTTCCTATTGATCTGTGGAATACTTTTGATGCAGTTCTTCAGGAAATTCCCCGAACGAACAACTCCGTTGAAGGCTTTCACAGGGGATTCTAGTCACTTCTATCGGCTCATCTCATCACCCATCTATATGGAAGTTTTTGGATGAACTTCGTCGGCAGCAAAGCCTGACAGAACTGAAACTGGAGCAAATTTTGTCTCGTGGATCACACACAACTAGTCGGCCAAGATATAGGCAAACATCGGCAAGATTGAAAGATTTAGTTGAATCATTTGGGGAGAGACCACTCCCAGATAACTTACGGGCCAATGCTCATAATTTTGAATTTAAACAAATATGATTAAAAAAATACATAAAAAAAAACGAAACACAAAATGATTAAACCTAAAAAGCATACAAATTTAAAATAAATAATTATATCTATCTAGGGTCAAAGTCTACATACTGCATACGGCCAATGACCTTTTTTTTTTACAAAATAAGCCAGCATTCCTTCAGGCGTTATCGACATTCTTGACCTCGAAAGCACAAAACCTAACAAAAAATCAAATGTTTTTTTTTCCTTCATCACGTATAATACCTTTTTTTTTTTTTTTGGTGGGTGGAAAATCATCGAATGACCCCCCCCCCGCTCTTGGGCAGAGCGAAGGGGAGTGTCAGACTTCTACTGACTAAAAACCGAACCCATGTTCCTTCTTTGCCCTTGCGCCGAGGCCACGTAATCTAGTACATAATACCGCGGCCCCGACGGGCGTCGGCCCTTGCGGGCCCCTCCTTGCTGACATCTCTTTGAGGCGCGCGTGGAACACGAACGCGCCGCCGACACGGTCTGTTGCCGTCATGACGACGGCCGGACGGCGAGCTAGCCCATTACTCACCGTCCACAGGCCCGCGTCTACGGTGGCCGGAAGCCATCACGTGGCCCCCGACGCCCGGAGCGCCTTCCGCGCCTTCCGCGGTGGCTGGGACGTTGAGAGGATCGCGATGATCGCTCCGAAAACCATGAAAACGACACCCATGACGGAAAAACCTAAAATTTTGCTAGCCGCCATCTTGGATTTTCATTTTGGTCTCATTTTCGTAATCAGCGACCATAAAAACCATGAAAACGACACCCATGACGGAAAAACCAAAAATTTTCGTTGGCGCCATCTTGATTTTCATTTTGACCTCATATTCGTAATCAGCGACCCCAAAAACCATCAAAACGACACCCATGACGGAAAAACCAAAAAAAATCCAGGCTGCCATCTTGGATTTTCATTTTGACCTCATTTTCGTAATCAGCGACCCCAAAAACCATGAAAACGACACCCATGACGGAAAAAATTAAAAATTTTCTGACCGCCACCTTGGATTTTCATTTTGACCTCATTTTCGTAATCAGCGACCCCTATAGCCATGAAAACGACACCCATGACGGAAAACCCAAAAATTTTCGTTGGCGCCATCTTGATTTTCATTTTGACTTCATTTTCGTAATCAGCGACCCCAAAAACCATGAAAACGACACCCATGACGGAAAAACCTAAAATTTTCCTAGCCGACGAATTGAGAACCTCCTTTTTATTAAGTCGGTTAATGAGATTTACCGTCTATAATCAGTTCAACCTAATAGCCTGAAAGAATACAACTATCGATCCATAAGTACGTATAATTTTGAAGGAATTTTCTTTCAAGTCCTGACCGTTGAGGAGTTGCCCCTTCCGTCATCAGCGCAGCGCCGCCACATGAAATTATGATTATCAGACGCAAATACTTGAACAGCTTCTGAAAATGTATGGAAAACGTTATGTGCACCTATGATATTCGAGGGTTGCCCTCAATTTCTCAGAGTTCCCATCATCAGTAACTGACTTGGTGACAATGGGACCACCTTGGGAGTATACCTTTTCAAACAAAAAAATTTTTTGAAAATCGGTCCACAATAGGGGATCGGACTGGGTCAAAATAATATGATTCTGTTTAGTCCGTAAGTTAGATTATCGAAAAATATTGAATACGTGTTTTTTTGTTTTATCAAATCAATAAAAAATGACGAAGATAAAACGCGTCAAAGATCATGGAGTGGGGCTTGAAACGTCACTTGTAGGTACAAAATGTACTATCATATGACGTCACACGAGTTTTCGAAGCACTGTATCGTCTTCATTTTAAGTTTACGTGAAAAAAGAAAAAATACGTGTCCAATAATTTTTGGAAATCTATCTGACGGACTAATTAGTTTTTTTATGTCCGATCCCCTATTGTCGGAGATATGCGCGGACCACATAAAAAAAACATACGAATAGAGAACCTACTTCCTTTTTAGGAGTCGGTTAAAAAAAGACGGAAATATTATTTATTTTTGACGTGTTGTAGTGCTTTTGTTTGCAACCAATTTACAACAAAATTTAAATCTGTGATTAAAATAGATATCATAATTTTTGATTTATTAAATGAATATTATTTCATCTAACACCAAATTGAACCATTTTTATGTTGATTGATATACTGTACCTATACACAACACACATTCCAGACTATTTTTCAAAGTGTACTTACTTACTATAAAATTATGTCACTTAAAATAATAATCGTCTAAATGATCAAATTTTTCAACCGTAGTTCAACGCTCGAAATGCCCGTGTGTGCGTTCGTCGGTGTTATCGCTGCACACAAACATAGCATCGCACCGAAATTGCCTAAAGTTCCGCAAGTCTTGTCTGTACAAGGCCTCTTAAATAGTGATTCTTTTTTTATGAGCTCATACGCCTTATTATTATAGACACAATTAAAAAGCCATTGTTATAAATCTCCTGGAGATTTATTAGCGAACGGGAGGACAAGGAGATATCCGAAACCTTAGAGATAATGATCCTAGAAAAATTGAACAGTGATTTTCTCGCGGAATATCTAATGCAACTTTGATTAAAGATCTATTTCATAATTGTATTGATATTAAAATAGTATGTTCGTAACTACACAAAATTATAATCAACAGATTAGGAGAAAAACAATTTTAAAAGTCGCTACGTGTAAACGTATTCACTCGTTACCATACTTCCGTTAGCCATAAATCTTAAGAATACTTTCTTTTGAACTTAGAGGGTACTTCCGAGTTATGATCGTGACTTTACTATGGTAATTTAATTTAATTAAATAATATTATGTTATCTAATCGTAATCAATCAATATCATATGTATGAGTTTTGTTATGTAATGTTTTAGCTAGTTACTTTCATGGTGTTCGTGATCTTATTTTCTTTATGAACTTTATAGACGTAAACATGATACGGGTTTGATAACTTTAAAGTTTTCTATGACCAACAAACGTATATTAAGGTTTATTCTAATATTATATAGCAGCATAGTACAGAATAGCATAATGTAAATAAATAAATAAATAGTGCAAAACGTTTCCGGTGGTGGACAAAATTACAGGCCATCTCTCTGGAAGTGAGCTTGATGTTCAGTGGTTTTGAAAACCTTCATTAATACGATGACATCCGCAGAAAGAAAGATAGAAAAAGTATTTACATAATTATTAATAGTAAAAGTAATTAAAACAAAATGATAAAAAAAATAACTATAAGCTTTCCTTATGTTTACTTTTTATACAAGACTTATAAAAAGTAAACATAAGGAAAGCTTAAAATAAAACATAAATCAAACTAAAATTGGTACTATTTTAGAATGGTGGTGTAACATTTAAAAAAAGTAACGGTTCATCGTCTGCCATAGACTTTTCCCAACGGGTGGTAGAGCCGGCTTCTCATCTTACTGAATGCAGCTGAGCACCTTACCATGTTTACCTGAGCACCTTAGCTATTCAGATAGGCAGTTAAACATGGTAGGTGGCAAACCTCTACTGACTCTACGGGGTAAATGATACCCCGTGGTACAAGTGGTTTTCATACTTTCATACTTCTAAGTTGACAACCAAATTTTAATGATACAGAATCAAATTAAGCCCGATAGTTTACGAAGTAGTGGTCGGTCGGCATCTCTTAGAATATGCAAAACAAAAAACTCGAAAGCGAAACAATGTTTATTTAATCGGAATCTCAATCGTCAATTAGCAATGAAATGTGTTTCTTGTTACCCGGTTATAATCATGTTTTATTTAATCTAAAGCCGTTTGGACCTAATTGCATGTTTAAATTCATTTTACTTAAGTATTTCATAACGCAGTGTTGTTTTGAAACCAGCAATAGTGATACTTATGTCCCCATCATGTGATACACATCTTCAAGTTACGGAGTTATAGGACGTCAAAAGTTAAACATTTTCAGTAAGTTTATTTAGGTATACTAGTTTTAAGGTTATAATTTACTTTAAATACCTCCACGAGTGCATACAGCAGCACAGCAGCTGTTTCGAGTGCGTTACATTGTGTCTTACACTCCTACCAAAATAAGTGATTTCGATTTTTAAATCCAATAAAAACACAACACTCTTTTTTTTGGGCAGTCGTGTACGCTACGTAGGTACTTATTCTCATTTTTTTGCGATACTTCGTTGCTGGCTTTTTGAAGGATCCATTTACACCCTGTACAAACCCGACTCGATAAAGACGAAGATTTAAAGGACTTGAATGTACTCTGAAAATTCTACGACACTGTTGTAAAGATATCGTTTATCGAGAATTCGTCTATAAATCAGATAATATAATAACAGCGGCAAACAGTCTCGCAATCGTCCACTAGGCCGCAAATATCGTAAACTAGCTATTTATTGCACGACGATAATTAGTGCCTACTTTACTTCTTAGTTTGACATTATTATTGCCGACCTAGAATAGTTGGCTTGTCCTGTATTTTGAGCTAGACGAACAAGTGTTTGAGATTGTGATTGTGGTTCTTGTGGATGAATAAGTATAAGGCCTGTGATTTTAGGGGGTTTTTAAAGGATTTTCTGGGTGTGTTTTTAAATAAGTACCTACCATATTTACTTTTAAATAATTCCGATTAAATACAATTTTCTTTCTTTCGTTTGTTCTTTAATACAGTACATAAGGGAAAACAAAAGAAACCATGGGTAGAAAGGGAGTGATTAATCATAGAAGTATGGCAGGAAGACAGGCTTTACTCACTGTTAATAAAATATGTGGAGGTACCTCACCTAGTGTGAAAATATGCACTTCCTGTGGTGTTTTTATTACAGCTAGTTAAAGTGAAAACCTTGAAACTAGAGTTGAGAACATACTTAGAAGACAAATCGATACCGAAAGTAAAAACGATCTACAAAAGATGTATAATGACTACCTATTTCTCTCCCAGTTTGGTCCCTACATGTAACTACATACGCAAATGTAAGTGCAATAAACTACTTCTTGGTAAAATAAATAAATAAATTGTTTTTTTTTTCACACACGAGTTTCTGCGAATTCAGAAATTAAAATAAAACTAGACTTAGGACTTTCATTAAACGTGGTAACTAAAAGCTTTCGTACAGTCAGCAACTTTATTCAACCATAAGGTTAATGGACATGAAATTAAATTAAGATCAATCTGACCGTAGCTGTTTTATTGGAGATATAATTTTTTTAATGGTCATCTAAGTCACAAGCACTTAGATGAAAATTTGCCTTTTAGCAAAAAAAATAAATCTTTTAAAAGTTTGATCTCATCGTCTCTAAAGGTTTTTTATTTTCTTTATACAAAGGATATTTGTAATGTTGAGTTGGATGTGTGATGAGACAAGAATGGATAAAGCATATTAGGGGAAATTTTAAAAGCTGCGCCAGTTACAAAAAACTTAAAATCGACCGTCGTGGTGTGGACATGTGATGAGGACGGATGAAAAGCATCGTCTTCCACATTCCACATCCTGGATCGAAACAACTGGAAGTCATGGGTAGAGGTTAAGAGGTAGGTATTTGGTCAGCAGTGGTAACAGAATCAATATTTAAATGTATGAAGAAAGGAGGTATTAAACAGACTTTATAATATTAGCCTCAGATAAAGACATATCTAGTGATTTAACTTATTTTGCTGACTCTACTTAAGATCTTGGATAGCGAGTGAGAAAATAAGAACCAGTAAACGCGATTAGTGCGTGTAATTCGTACCTACATGTTTAGTGCCGGCTGCTGCCGATAGGCCACCCATGTGTTCTATTAGGTCCTTTATTATGTAACCTAGCGGCTATTTAAGGGTATTCGGATTTGCCGTTGGGGCTGCGGGTTGTTCACAAGAGATACCGCGGCCTCGACATAAAGGGCTAAGAAGGAACATGAGTGGTTTTTAGTCAGTAGAAGTCTGACACTCTCTTTCGTTCTGCCCAAGAGCGGGAGGGGTTATTTGATGATTTTCCAACCGACGAAAAAACAAAGGTTATTCTGATTTAAAATATTTCATTTCACGTAAGTAAGCGTACGTGAAAAATGTCAGAAGATGACGTGAACTAGTCGTTTTCTATGGACAAGAAGTAATAAATTGCTCTTATACATTTACATTTTTGGTTTATCAATGCTTTATATTAATACTAATGTATAAGAGGACAGTAAGCCAGTCAATTTGGGATACCTACCAGTCTTGTTTGCTTTTCCCAACTATGGGGTCGGTTTCCAGCCTAACCGGGTGCAGCTGAGAATACTAGTCTGTTCATGGACCGCCTCCATATTTCCCACCCAGTGGTAAACTACCCATTGACAAGCCAGTTTATCAGCCAATGTACAGACCAAATGTAACTTTGGAAAGTTCAAAATGTGTATTTAGGATTTAACTTGTTTTTAACCGACTTCAAAAAAGGAGGTTACTATGTTCGTGTGTATGTATTTTTTTTTTTTTTTTTTATGTATGTTACCTGATTTCTCCCCCGTTTGTGGACCGATTCTCAAAACAATTTTTTTATTTGAAAGAGTATACTCCTGAGGTGGTCCCATTTTTTTTTGGTGAAGATCTGGTGCTGATCTTCGGAGATATACAATGGAACTCTTCAAAAATAGACGGCAAATCTGTCGTAATTGCTGGAATCGCTTGGATGTTTATTGAATATACCATTATCATGACGTACATCACGCCTGTATGCTCTGAGGGGGTATGCAGATGTGTACAATACACATTTTTTTAGTTGTTATATGAATTTCATAGACACGTATTACATGTTTCGTGCTTTTTCTGGCACTATTCAAGTATTCGCATCTAGCAGTCATCACTTTTATTCATGTTGATGAGCTGATAATGGAAGGTATACTACTCCTCAACGGTTAAGAGTTGAAAGCAAAAATAGGGGAATTTTGAAGGTTAAGGGTTAGGTTTCTTAGTTGAATGTTAAATGCATAGTAAATATTTGTATAGGATATAATATAGGTACCTATTAAATATAAAAATCAGCTTCTGAAGTCGGTGGCAAAAAATAAAATCAAACAAACAAATGTCACCGACTTCAGAAGCAGATTTTTCTTCTGAAGGTTATTTTTCTCTTTTTGGTGTTTTTGAAGTCGGTTGTTTTTTTTTAATTTACGTTGACTTGGATAACTTTAAATTATGTCCATAAGACTGGTTTAAGTAAACTAAGCTATCTTGCGGTCAAACATAACTAGTTTTATTCCGATATTAATTAAATCTTTGCGTGTACCGCGTTTATTTTTATTACTCTTATGCATTTCATTCAGCTATCAAGTTATAATAAACCAGTTTATACGAATCTCTCAATGTAACGCAAATCTATAGAAAGTGAGACCATGTTATACTGGAAATAATAGCTTTATGTGCCACCGTGTGTACGTACAACTTTTAGCTTCGAAGAATCGTTAAATTGATTATACAGGATATTAGTTTATTTTAAATTACAATAAAATACGCGTGAAACGCAAAAACGTGTACTTCTAAACGCGTAAACGTTTTGATCATCAGACCATTATGTCCCCAACTCCCCACTAAATGGTACACAGGCCTCCTCTCCATTAATGGGAATGGGCAATAATGCACACTGTCATGTCTGCATTTTGATAAAGAAAACACAAGTTCTAAGCAACAAAAAAAAACTGTTTCATATACCTAGTCCTCAGCAGAGTCAAAGTATGTCTAGACCTATAACCCAAAACAGACCTTGTTATTAAGGAGATTCCTTGAATGTTTAATCAAATAATAAGATAATAATGTAAAGCAACAATAATAATAAACCATGTTTATTAAACCAAAGCAGTGGGACACCATGTAGGCTATTAAAAAAAAAGTCTAGTATCGGAAAACCGAAAAGATAAATTTTTAATTAACCTCTTGATTTTTTTAATATATTATTTGTTTTGTAACATATTTTGTAAATGATGTGGATGTAGTAAGCGGGTGGTAACTTGCCCTACGTTACGATTCCATGGTTTCTGCCCACCCCCACTCTTGTCTCTGTTACTCTTCCAAAAACTTAGGAGCGGATGTGGATGTTTTGAACACATACCGCCTTATTACAAATCGTAGTTAAACCTGGTTTAAGTTAGACTTGGTTTATCGCGCATGACGTCTCACTTTAATAATATTCAAAAGAAAGTGACAGCATGCGAGATAAACCAGGTCTAAGTTAAACCAGGTTTAACTACGTTTTGTAATAAGGCGGAGATAGTTTATAACCTGAATTAACACATAGGATAGTGTTTATCCCGATTTTGTCTTCCCGTAGGATAATTTCCGAGTTATAGCGTGCGAAGCCGCTGGCAACAACTTAGTTCCTAAATATTTTTGAGATATCACATAATCACAGTCGAGAAAGATAATCTCTATGAATAGTAAAACTAAGTAAATGCATCTAAGCCGCCTGCATAGCTAACAAACAAGAGATAAGTAACGAAATTAGGCTGAGTCTACAAAAAACTAGAACAAGTGACACATGGTTTAAAGTTTGTTTTGTTAATAATAGTCACCATATGGAGTTTTTGATGTGTCATGTTTAAAAGGACTTTTTGGAACTTGCTATGAATTAGTAGTATGAACGTAATTATTTGTTTTGGTGTTATAGAATCATAATCTGTATAAGGTATACCGGGTATACGTGGTCTACAGTTAACAAAAAAATGCTGATGGTGAAAAGATTAGGAATTCACAACATTTTGGCCTCGAAGTACATGTAGAGAGGAATCCAACCTAAGCATCTACTTATAGGGTCATCATCGTCATCTGCCTAGCCTTTTCCCAACTATGTTGTGTTCGGCTTCCAGAATAACAGGATAAGACCAGCTTTTACAGTATTTTACATGGATTTTACAGGGTACATAATTGTTAAAAATAATACTTGTGCAATAAGATGATTGATGTATGTTGTGTTGATTGATGTGAACTGAAGAAAAGACCGACTGACTGAAAAATGCCGAATAAAGTTCGCGAGTGGACACAGTCCGCCTTATTACAAAAGGTAGTTAAACCTGGTTTAACTTAGACTTGGTTTATCTCGCATGCTGTCACTTTCTTTTGAATATTATTGAAGTGAGACGTCAAGCGAGATAAACCAAGTCTAAGTTAAACCAGGTTTAACTACCTTTTGTAATAAGGCGGAGTGAGTTTTGTGTGTGGGGAACAGAATCGTGTAGTGAGTGACAATGGTAGTGGTGCCGAACGCAAAAAACGAACAAGAAAGAGGGTAGACCGATTTGTCTGCTCATAAACATCCACCCGCAATGACTTCAGTTTATCCGTGATCATGGTGCTTGTAACAGCGCCGAAATATAGGGAACTCGAAACAATAAGAAAACATGGTAAATATCCCATTCATAGTATTAATAGTAAGTACCTACATACTATGTTCTTGTCTCCTTCTTAGCGAGAAGAAGAAGAAGAATGTTCTTGTGCAATAAATAAACATAATATGACATGAAAAAACTGAATAAGTTTATGTCAAATAATAAGCAAGGAGCTGGCGTAACTATCATATCACACAACTATCCTATTACTCTAAATCCATTGCTTAATACTTAGTCTTAATTATTACTGGCTTATTTATAAATTAAAGAAAGAGTAATGAATTAATGATACACGCCCTTTATTATCGTAATACAATTAACTAGCTATCATCTTCGACATCAAGATGCACGTAGGTACGTTATCAAATGAATAAAGTGAATTTCTTTATTTAGACTCAAAAATTGTGGGATAGAAAAAAAAGTTACACGATTGAATAAAAGAAAACCAATAGTTTCCTATCTTGTTCTGATCCTGACGGACCCTTTATATTGTATCAATTTCCACGTCTATGTCTAAACCCAAGTTTATAATACTTGTGCATAAATGAACACAAAGTAAAACCAAACAAAAGTAATAATCTCATTAATTTATTTTTAAAACGAAATTTAACCTTTTGAAGATAAGCTTGTATTGTACGAACGTATTGTATAAACCACTTTAATTAGGTATAAAAATAGATTTCCTGCTAGTACGAATAAACTCAGAAGGTGTAATACAAGCACGTTTTATATATTATAATTAATAACTCAATTTCTGTATACGTGTATTTATTTCAAGTTGCTTCCGTATTATGTTCCAATAATTGCGATCACCTTTTCTGTTTAAACTATTATTTAAATAAAAGCTGCTCAAATAACTGTCTCCTTCATATTTGAACAGCTTTTATATATTTAAATGTTTTACTCACTTTTGTTTTTCACAAAAACACGTGCCAAGACCGTGATCACAATGTAAACAAAACACTGTAGAAAACACTGGAATCTGTCACCTACCTCGTCATCCCAGGCAGGTTCTCCATACTCCTGGTCTGCTACATCTTCTCTGCGTTCCTCCTTCATCCGCTGAAGGTCTTTCACCACTCCATCCATCTGCTCCGCACTCAGACCACCCCAGGCCTTCATGGCAGACAGCAACTCCTCATCTTCATCAGTTAACTCCACTCTTTCCGGTGATAAAGAATTCAAACGATCCAACTTTTCATACAACTTTTCTTCGGGTGTCTGACCCGATTGTCGGTCAGGCGCGACGGTTAACTTTTCCAATTTTTGATAGAGTTTATCGAAACGATTCGAGAACGGTGTATCGGTAACGTGAGCGGTTCGGATGCGGTGCGTAAGGAGGATCACGAGGAGGGATAAACGCAGCATCGTGCGAGCGCGGCGGACGGGCGAAGGCGACTGGCACATGGGCGCGCGTTGGGAATTTATTAGGACGGTGAATGCGCCCGCTCTACGGAGCGGGATTGGTCTTGATTTTTTCTTTGATTACGCTCGAACGGTGTGAATTTATCTACATAATTTGCTGTTTAATAAATGATAACTGTGGGATGTCCCAGGTTAAAGTTCACTGTAGTATTATAAACATTAGATAAAGTTATTGCATATCCGTAGCGTCAACTCGTCAAGTTAGCATCGATTTATGTTGTGTTAGACGTGAACTACAAGCCAAGCAACTAAATACCTACTAATGTTCCTGAAGATCATCTTCATCAGCACATTGTTTTGATTTGAAGTGTTTGTCGGTATTTTCGGATATAATATTACGACTTAGAAAAATAAAGACATAATCAAGGTAAAGCCGATAACAAGAAGTTACAATAGATTTAGATCATTCATCTGATCTGTCTTCTATGTTATAAAAAACAACAACCTGCTTGCGCCAGCTGAGTTTCCTAGGTTGGGCAAAGCGCTCTTGGGTTTTTCCAATAAGAATATCTCAGTAGCATCCACAGAGTCTGGATTTGTGCGATAGCAATATAGGCTCGCAGTACATGGAACATAAATAAGTGGTATATTAGATATAAGGTCCCATTAAAATAGTTGGACAAATTTTAACACAGCGTTCAGTAGGTCGAACCAAACATATCTGAACAAAAAAAAACATTAAATAAACTGTTTTTTTTTTATTAAAATAATAATTTGCCGGCACTCTAGAACAAACTCATCCTCTATGAGTAGGTACTTAAATGCGTTTTTCTTATTATTTTTTTACCATCGTCCTTATTTTGGTAGTCTGAATGATTTCTGAAATTTTGTCCACCTATTTTAATGGGACCTTATATACTTACAACGTGCGTGTTCTATTAGCTACTCCTGCCTAACTCTTCGGAAATTATAAGCGAGATTATGAAATTTTGTTTTGTTTTATTCATTTGATTGCTAGCCCATATAGTCCCACGGCTGGCCAACGACCTTCCTCCATTCCTACCAACGTACCCGATTTTGCGCTACTTCTTTACAAGAAAGACATCCAGTTTGTCCCGCCATCTCCTTGGTAGTCTGCTGATAACCTATTTCACTCTTATGTTGTTGATAAAAAACCAATACAAGGTAACGTCACATATTTGCACTAAGACAAATTCATAAAAAATAACCTAAACATAAAAAACAGCTATCATTAACAGAAATTCGGGGGAGAAACAAACATTAAAGTTAATGGTTAATTACACATTTACAAGTTTTTAAATAAAAATAACGTCATTTATCTGTGTTTATACTCTGATATCGAATGCTTACATTAAAGGCGACAGCAATTTTAATTTTATCTTAGTGTAAAACCACTTGTAACTTGAACTTTATACATGTCTGATAGAGTTTCTTATCCACTGTGAAACTTGTGTTTATACAAAGACGATTAAATAAAAATAAACAATACACAAGTATTTTTTGCGTAAGTTCTGTAGGTTGCCTTCAAGAAATAAGTCGAGTTGAAGTTTATTTTAATTTTTATCCTTATGGAATCGACTTTCAGATGCGCAATAATGGTTGTAAAAACTAAAAAAAAAAGAATTTCAAATTACAAACACATCAAAAATTCCAGACCTCCATAATTGCCACCAATCAAAACCAGACAATGCTCCGAACAATCTCAGATTGCATTGTTTATACTCAAGCAATCATCGTGCAGTAAAACTTGAATCCAGAACAATGATAAAAAATCGTGCGCCCGACAACTGGGGCTTGCACCTCATATTTATTTGTAAGTCACGAATATAACTCTGTCGCGACGCTCATTCATACCTGCATGTCTGGCGCGCTTGTGGTTCCGTATACGTGCATGGGTTCGTACTAAACTTTTATAAGGAACCCTAAAAAGGTCATGGTAAAGAATGATGTCTTAAGTCCCAAAGTAGGTTTAAAATAGACTTCTTGAGAAAAATTATGTCCATGGACGTATAAGGTAAATAAGAGATTGCTTCAAAAGGTAAAACGAATTGCTGTCACCGTTATGTCAAAGGCATCATGAATTGCTATCACCGTTCTGTCTACTAAAGTTGGCTATTGAAGTACATGTTCTTAGGCATGTCATTTATGCAGCCAAGAACTTAAACTTCGATAAAGACTTGTCGCTTTTAAGCAATGACTTATACAAGGTCCCATTAAAATAGGTGGACAAAATTTCAGGAATCATTCAGACCACCAAAATAAGGACGATGGTAAAAAAATATATAATAAAAACGCATTGAAGTACCTACTGAGTTTGTTCTAGAGTGCCGACAATTTATTATCTATTTTAAGTAAAAAAAAATCTCTTTATTTAATGATTTTTTTTGTTTAGATATCTTTGGTTAGACCTACTGAACGCTGTGTTAAAATTTGTCCACCTATTTTAATGGGACCTTATATATTTAAAAGGCCTTTTCGTTGTTATTTCATATTTTGTTGTCACTAATATTCTTTTTTTTACTAGCCTGCTTGTTGTCCCTCTGATAGGCAAAGCACTCCCCTTTCTCTTTCCATAGCTCTCTATCCTGTGCAATCTCTACCATAACGGTGGGTTAGGTTACTTAGTTTAGTTTTTTGAAAATGTTTGACTAGCTTGCTAAATGTTTGCTAGCTTTGTTTTTTTGTTTGATTTTTTTCTATAACTATCTAACTATCTCAACAGTAACAGAAAACAATCGATTTACAAAAAGGGACCCCACGAAATTAAAAAACCAATTTTGCAACAGTACTCTTCATTATAAAAACAGTTACCTAATGTCAATTAAAATATTTAACCATATCCCGAAACCAATCAGAGAGACACCCCTGCATTTTTATAAAAATAAGTTGAGATCGTGGCTAATACATAAGAGTTTTTACTCAATAAAAGAATTTTTTGATGATAAATAGGTACCTACGATATTATTAACATGTTATACACTTTTTTATATTTTTATGATTATAAATGTTAATGTTGTGTTTTATATTATTATAATTTATATTATAGGTAGGTACCTACAGTCTGCACATTTTTTTGGTTTTTTGGTTTTGTTTTACTTTTATTAGAATGTACCTACTTAAGTTTCGTTAGAGTATAATGTGTAATTTAGTGTTAGGTATAAGTGTGTGTGTATAAAAAATAACATAAACTATGATACTAAATATTAATTTTAGTATCAATTATTACTTATGTAGGTACTTAATGTAAATATTCGTATGCCGCGTCAAGCGGTGGATATGTCGAGAACTAACATTTATGTAACAACTTTGTAAGTACCGTATCCTACGAATAAATGTCTTTGTCTTTGTCTATATAACCATTGTTTTCTGTAACAGAAAACTTCTTACTTATTTTTTTATCAATATCATTTATATAAACTGCAATGGACACGTATTTCACAGCCACGCCAATATTTGGTCAGCTTTAATTCTGTAAATACGTAGGTACACGTCTTTGTCCAAACCGCTCCAGGATTTTAAGATGTTCAAGTTATTGATAAAAATTTAATAAATTCAGATTCACACATAACTGCACCTTACCGTTTGATCGTTTATTTGCATTTTCGGATATTGAGGTTGATTCTTGAGGTGGTCTTACATTGAGGTGCTTCGAAATATGGCTACCAAAATATCCTGCAGTCACGTTAAAAAAAATATATTCATATTTTAAATTACCGGCGATCTGTTTAATCCAATAGGCTATAGTAGCAACTAGAAAGAAAGAAATAATATATATATATTTATATGCATGTATATTATATATATTTTTATTTAACTACGGAGTGTCGCTTTGTGCCCGGTTGATGGCGAAATTGGGTGTACTATAATATTAGGCATACCTCTGCCTAAGCCTTTGGGCATTACAGGCGTCACGTTATGTATTTATGTTATTTCTGGAGTAGGACTGGACTGGGCACGTCTGCCGCATGCCCAATGAGCTGTAGACTAAAAAAAGTAACACTATATCGAACCCTGACACAGCCAAGGTGTTGCGACTCGCGGCAGACCTCGTAGAAGATGGTGGACCGATCTGGACAAGAAGCGAAAAGTGGTCCACAGTGGCCTTGGCTAAAAACAACTGGAACTCATGGAGAGAGGCCTTTGCCCAGCTGTGGGATAATGCAACTTAACAGTACAAGTATATAACATTTCTTGGAATTCGCATCAGTTTGCGAGTGCCCCTAAGTTTTTTTTGGGTGATCAAATCACCATTACCTTTCGCTGGGTTCAATAAAATACAAATTATTGTGAATTTTTGTGCAACGAGTACAGTGCCCCAAATGTTATTGATTTGCTTGAATTTAAACTAAATTGGGTAAAACATTTATTTTGCAACAAATGGTCAACAGGATAGACCCCTTACTAAAAACAAACTGTCAAAATGTATTGGGTATCAACACATCTGCTTACGTTCCGTATGATCTCCCTTATTACATTTTCAAGTTTATTAAATTTTATCAAAATAAATACCTAATGCTTTTCCTAATGATTGTAGATACAGTCAGTCTCACATAGATAAACACCAAAAATAATGTATAGGATTGTCTACAATTGTTTTCCCTAATATTTTACGAATATTTGGCTACAATAAACTACCCAGAAAACATATTAAACAAGAAATGTTTTCTGGCAAAAAATACATAGGTATTACCAATCTCAAAAAGATTAAAGACAAGTAAATATCTTTTTGTAGAAGGTGACTGTACCTTGAAATAACCTACATTGCAAGCTCTGCAGTATGTTTATTAATCGTCCATTAAGTATAATATACCTAAGTACTGACCTTTTCACGGAATTTAATAAAACCATTGAGTCATGAGTCATGACATTGTTAACATTGCGATCAGATGCAATATTTGTGGAATCTGGGGGGGTTACCATGACGCCTTGAAGCAGTGTTGTTTAAATGTCTCCAGATAAGTAGGGCAAGGGACGGACCTCTTTCCCACTCTTGAACAAGATTCTTCTTTAAGACGTTATGGTAGGCCACCAAAGGTAAGCATATATTTTTCGAACCATACTCGTAGCCTGTTTTAATATAACCGATTTATTTTAAATGGCGTTAGGTAGAGATTTCAGAACGCTACCATTCTTACATACTCCCATTGCTTCTCTTTCGTTGAAATCTTTTCCACAGTTTTGTCCCAAACCACTCTCGCTTCCACATTGACTACATTTTCAATTCAATTCAATCATTTATTGCATTTCACATGTGTTTCACAAGATCTTAGAGTAATTACATAGTTCACATGGACCCTGTCGGCACACTGTCGGGCACAACAATTTTAACCAATAATGATAGTAGATTTATGGCAATTAACAGTAATAAAAAAAATAATGGATTCATTTAAATAAGTAAACAATTTCATACAAAAAAGTAACAATTGAGAATAAAAGTAGAGAAAAATATAAATTACGTCAAAAACATCATGTCATTAAAATATTAATCAAAATACAATCAATAAAATGAATACAAAATGTCAATAAAATAAAAACCAAAGTCAAAAGCAGTAAAAGTCATTTCACGTAGGCTACTGCCAGTCTCAGTGCTGAAAAAGGGCCTGATATTAATATACATCCCCGTCTGTTAAACTCTTGAGTATTATTTCAAGTAAATTCAAGTCACTTATCCAATGACTAAGCGAGCGGTACCTATAGCATCTCGTCCGCTTATCTTATCTCTACACATCTGCGGACCGCATTTATGTCACTTGGCTATTACTACACCACATAGTTAGGGTTAATCTGTCTACTAACACAAATAGTGCATTTTGATACAAGTGGGGAAACTTTGTTAATGCATGCGAGGCGGAATTAACACCTGAGCCGCAGGCAAGTTTGTCATGGAGCCGAGAACTGCATTAACAAATTCCCGTGTATCAAACGATTGTTTTTTAATACACTTTCAAGAAAAAAAAATTGTTTCGAATTACTATTTATTTGTTTTTTTTTCGGCGCCGAGTCAGTTTTCGAGAAAGTGCATTGACAATGATAATTCAAATAACTAAATTCATTGACTACGCAAATATAATGAAAATAACAAAGACATCATCATCATCTGCCTAGCCTTTTCCCAACTATATCGGGGGTTGACTAGGTTAAGAAAAATCGGTCCATATTCCAAGATACTCCACATTATGCATCGATGCATTCCGAACTTGGGCACGACCCCGGCATAGCATAATAATCCATTGGGATGCTTCTCCGAATGTTGTACGTCTGATTAACACCATGCATGCCAGTTCTTCGGAAACAATCCATATGCATCATCAAGTTTCTTCCATGCTTTCATGCTGCTAGAGCCACCTGACTACTAAGAAATGCTTAGTAAACAAAAACAAATTAATGCCCTAGGCAACACCATTCAAATTTTCAAAGTTGGGAGACAATCTTTGTCAATTTTGGTCTCGAACACATCAAAACACGGGTGCACGAAACGATTCTACAAAAGTTACATTCTTAAAAAAAGCTCTTTTTAAAAAAGGACCACCATTAAAACACCAGCCATTCATATTAAGAATTTAGACAAAAAAGAACGCTACCAAAATTAAACCAATTTGACAGTAACAAATGCCAATATGGCGGGTCCAGAAATAGCCCGCGAACTAAAAATAAAGGATTAGACACAGCTGTGGCTATTTTTGACCGAACACTCATACTGTAGACATTTAAATAAGATGATGTAATTTTGTAGTGAAAACAAAAAATGTGGAATAAATTGTATAAGTTGTGTGTATGGTATATGGCGCCTAAATTGTCACAAAGTTTCAGACTCTACCTGAGCATTTTCATGTTGCAGGTTAGAACTTCACTGATTGCTTAATTTCTCCTAATGTTTTTAGTATGTTTGATTCCTCAATCAAGACTAAGGACAGGATTTCGAAAAACCATGAATGCTGAACAAAGCGCTAGGATAACATTAAATTTATCTTAAGAGGAAATGCGAGTGCTGTCTCTTTCCACTATTGCTGTCTCTCTCCGTCCTCCTGCCCTCAAATTCGTGCGATAAGGACAACTGTAGAAAAAAGTTAGAATTCGAGGTTTGGCTCTCGCCTATTTCCTCCTCCAATATTAAACCAATTTAAAAGATATTTTAGACAATGAATAAGGAGGTTATATACTACGCCGCTATGTTTTTATTTTTTCGTTAATAGTTGTCAAATTTGTACACTAGGACTCTGTTAACAGCGATCTAAACAAGCAATTTTGGGCATTTTTTGAGGGTTCTAGTGCTTATAAAAATAATTTATCACCAAAAAGGAAAACATAGGGGCATAGAAATAGTTAATATTTATTATTCTGTAAAAAACCATTGCTCTAGGGTCATTACCCAAAAAGAAAACAGGCGAGAGCGTTTGTATGGAGAAAAGACCACTCGCATTTCCTCTTAATGAACTGAGTTACAATGTAAACACTAGCCAATTAGTCATTTGAATTCCTATGTAGGTACTAAGTAGTTGTGATATTGTAGCCGCCTAGATTGACGTTAGCGGCTATTAGTACCTGAAGTGCATTAATATGTCCCAGTAATTATTTAATTTTATACAATCTTATGTGACTAGTAAAGTCAATAATAAAACTTGTATTAATTTATTATTATTTAGTTGATGCCCGCGGCTTCGCCCTCGTCAAATTATATACTTAAACCTTCCTCGAGAACCACTCTATCCATTGGTAAAAACAGCATGAAAATCGGTGTAGTATATTTTGAGTTTATCGCGAACAGACGCGGCGGAGGACTTTGTTTTATAATATGTATTGATATGATAAATACTTGCTGTTGCCAGCTAACTTGGAGTTAGTGATTTGTTTTTTCATTGCCTGTATTGTGTCCCACTGTTGGTCAAAGAAGTTTGGAAGGTAAAAGAGGCCTCATCTTTGCCCCTTCTAATTCCTCTGTTTCAAAATTATTTTATGAAAAAAATATTTTCCTATTTAAATCGGATTTTGTTGACAAGGCAAGGTTTAATTTTTTTAGCGCGAAACCCTAATTCCTTCTCTAGAGAGATCATTTCGGAAGTAAAAAGTAGAAATCTAAATTAGAATCTAAGAAGCATTATTTTCTGTGTGAGATGACCTACACAGTTTTGAATTATCTATCGTCACCTTCTGAAACAAGTTAGGCCGCGCTCACTTTGGACACGAATTTATATCGTACGTAAACGTACGATATAAATTAGGCCAATTATACGTACTACTAATCCAGTGTGTGCGCTCCCATAGTAGGTACCTACTTGGAAAGTTAGGATCATTCGTGCGTGTTCGTACGAGTAAAATTCGTACAAAAACGCGTCCAAACTGAACGCGGCCTTAGGCATGACTCCGTGGCTGCTACTGAGAAATTCGTGATAGAAAAACCCAATAACACTTTGTACGACCTTTTTTTTTATGTGGGGGGATTATCATCGAATAACCCCCCCCCCCCCCCCGCTCTTGGGCAGAGCGAAGGGGAGTGTCAGACTTCTACTGACTAAAAACCAAACCCATGTTCCTTCTTCGCCCTTGTGTCTGAGCCGCGTTATCCTTTCGATAGTCCACAGCCCCGACGGGACTTTGTACGACCTGGGAATCGAAGCAAAATCGCCAAATTACAGGCCTTTTATTATAGACGAGTAGACGACCCAGAAATATTTTACTATTCCAATAAGTTCATTATTACAACGAAACTAATAATGTTTTACCAGGAATAGAAACCATTTTTAACCGACTTCAAAAAAAGGAGGAGGTTATCAATTCGACTGTATTTTTTTTTTTTTTTTTTTTTTTTTTTGTTTTTTTTTTTTTTTTTTTTTATGTTTGTTACCTCATAACTCCGTCGCTTGCTAACCGATTTGAAAATTTCTTTTTTTGTTGGAAAGGATATACTTCCCAAGTGGTCCCATGATCACCAAGTCAGGATCTGATGATGGGATCCTGGAGAAATAGAGAGAACTCTTCAAATTTTATAGGCACACTTGCAGTGATTTGAGTAGTTTTTGGAAGAGTACTTTCTCGGAGTGGTTCCATTTCAATTTAGTGAAGATCTGATGAAGAACTTCGGAGATAGGCAACGGAACTCCTCAACAAACGATAGCAAATGGACTGGGATTGCTGAAATCTCATGTCTGTCTATTGCTTACACCAGTTCATAACATAACATCACGCCGGTACGTTGTGAAGGGGTAAGCACATGTGAACCACTAAAAAGTGAAAAATAAAAACTTTTTAACAAAAAATAAAACCGACTTCAAAAAAAAAACACTAAAAAGTCAAAAATAAACTTTAGAAGAAAAAAACAACACAAAAAAGTGAAAAATAAACTTAAGAAGAAAAATCAGCTTCGGAAGTCGGTGGCAAAAAAAGCCAAATCAAACAAACAAATGTCACCGACTTCAGAAGCTGATTTTTCTTCTTAAGTTGTTTTTTCACTTTTTTGTGTTGTTTTTTTCTTCTAAAGTTTATTTTTGACTTTTTAGTGTTTTTTTTTTGAAGTCGGTTTTATTTTTTGTTAAAAAGTTTTTTATATTATAGTTCCACTGCGGAATTAATTGCATGTATTATGTGGAATTGTTTCATGCATTTGCGTACGGGCAAAAAATAGTCCACATACTGTAGATGTTAGATGGGTTCCTAAAAGAAAGAAAGAAAAACAATATATTATACTATACTTTACTTGTCGCAAGGAGAGGAAGTGCATACAAAATGAAAAGTAAACACTAAAAATACATCTCTCAAACATTTAAATATGAATACTAACTAGCTAGCTAAGCTGCACATAGCCAGACTTACCCTAATGAGTATTTCACCAAAAAAAATCTAATTAGTCCGTCAGATAGATTTCCAAAAAATTATGTAGGTACACGTATTTTTTCCTTTTTCACGAATTTCACGTACCTAAACAAACTATGAAGACGATACCTAGAGAGTCGTGTCAAGTCGTATGACGTCACAAGGTTAGTACTGTTTTTCTCACAAAGTGACGTCAAAAGTCCCCACTATCTTTGATACGTTTTATTTTCGTCAATTTTTATTAATTTGATGAAAAAAAAACACGTAGGTACTTATCCAATTTTTTTCGATAATCTAACAGACAGACTAATTAGATTTTTTTGGTGAAATACCTATTCCTGTCCTGATAGTAAAGCTCAGTTTTTTATCACCTTGCCAGAAATGGAAAACTAGCTGTAACTCTTACGACCACTAGTCGAACAAGGCAGGCTGGAGGCCAATCTATAAAAGCTCACTAAATATTAACCTACCTTTATTATGTCCCTGACTCGAATAAATTACATGATAAGCAGCAATAACTCAAAACTAGCGGGAGGTCGTGAGATCGATTCCCAGTACTTGCAGTAAATAAAGACGTGACTGTTTTCTAGGACAAGAACAATCCTTTAGTGGGAGGCGATAACATCTATTAGTTATGAAGAATCTGCATTGGAAAAAAACCGGCAACGTAGCGACCTGAAGAGCATCATTTAAGTTCTGCGGAGGTTCCAGGTATTTGCTCACGACAGCCAGGAGGGAGGATAAGACATATCTTGTAGCAACTGGCATATCTTGTAGCAGCTGACTCCACAGTACTCCACACTCATACCTATTGTGTCCTTATCTCAATTTTATTTGGGAGGAGTTGTCCGGACACAACTCCTTCTTCCTTCTTCTCTACTAACCGATTATCTCATCAGGCTGGTATTAAAATATTCATAGCATATTAACGTGCATTTAGGTACGTACCTATCCCGTCGGGGCCGCGGTATTTTGTACTAGATTACGTGGCCTCGGCGCAAGGGCAAAGAAGGAACATGGGTTCGGTTTTTAGTCAGTAGAAGTCTGACACTCCCCTTCGCTCTGCCCAAGAGCGGGGGGGGGGGGGTCATTCGATGATTTTCCACCCACCAAAAAAAAAAAAAAAAGGTACGTACCTACCTATACATGCAACCATTCTTGTGAAACTAATAAGTCTACTTTTTCCTTAACAGGTGCATTGCCTAAATATTTATCCTTCCTGAATACTTCGTACATATACATATTTTCAACGTTATGTTCAGTTTCAAAACACTACGTAAAGAATGACAATTAAGATGTTTGGTGTCACAGGTCGAAAGTCTTAAATGAAGTGTCGTCTATGTACACAGAGCGTAGAAATAACGTGCTAAGAAACGGAGGCATTTTGATGCTTCGATATGGTATTAATGGTCATGGACACTGCTGATTATTTTGATTAAGTGGTTACAAGCGCTACTTAAAAACAATTTTATCCCCGAGCTGGGATAGGTATGTTATTCTATGGATTTAAGAGGAGTATCGTAGTAGGAGACCCGAATCTGAATTGGGCCCTGAGTGTCGGGGTGCATGCTACATAACACCAGTCCTTCTTTCTCCAGAAAACCCCAAAAACATTTTGACCAATCTGCTAATTCAACTCCAGCTCAGTGGTAGCGCTAGCACACTAAACCACTTTATTTAATTTGGCAAAACTTAAAACATTTTCTTTTCTGATTGATTTCGTTGATGAACCCAAGATTGTTAAATTATTTATCTGGGACTTCACCAAGCTTCATCGTCTCAGCGCTTTTCTGGTGGTCGCCACTTTCGATTCTGCGTTTCAGGAGTTGCAGGGATCTGGGAAAACAGTGGCGAGCTTGTCCCCAAAAAAGAAAAAAAATTACTACGTAATGTCATATCTTCTTCTTCTACGATCCATGGCAACATGTCATAGCAGTCATACCTCGCGAATGTTCTCTCAAATGCCGGCAGGTCAAACCATTGCTCATACGAGGTCAGGCGCATAGAAAGAGCATAGCTTCTTATAACTTGCTCCGTTTCATCAATATGAGGTTTTCTTTGTATTTGAAAAGATTACATAAGTCATTGCAGTAAGCTACTTATTACAGCACCTTTACAAGGCAGACGATCCCTTTCAACTGCTTCGTTGGGTCTAGTGGTCGCATACTGGACTACTGAGAATGAGGTCCTCGGTTCGGTTCCCGGGTCAGGTATAGTTTTATTGAATTTTTCCATCAGGAATTTCTCAGAAGCAGCCACGGAGTCTGCGGTTGATGGTAATCTATTCTAGACTCGTCACCTATCATGTGGGACCGAAACATAACTGAATAAATGTGGGTGTACTATTAAGATACACCTCTGCCTCATCCTTCGGGATTACAGGAAGATGTTATGTTATATTTGTTCAACTACCTCGACTATTCTCAACCATATACAAATAGTTTTATTAGTTATTAGACATAATATATAAACATATTGCACACATTAATTCGCAACTCAACAACACAGTGGGCACTGAGATGCACATTGCACACTGCTAAATGCATCGTAAAAACATCATTATGTACATTACAAAGTCTTCAAATGAGTTCGGATTCAAAGAAGTTAGCAACAATGTTAGACAGACCGCCGCGTTTTATAGAAATACTAAGAATTAATAATATTAATACAAGGCTGAACTGTAGGGTGTTCTTTAGAAATTGTGGAGAAATTAACGTTTGATTCTTAGTAAGTTATTCGCATTTGACTGATATTTATACATAGGAATTATTAAGAAATGGTATTGAAGGAAGAAGATCGTTTTGAATATTGTATTTTTTTTAAAGTTACTGTTTTGTTAAAAATGGCAGACACTGAAATACAAATATAAAAAAAAAAAAAAAAAAAGTATTATAAAAAAAAAAAAAATACGTGAAAGTAGATCTTTCCATCAAAGTAAAGTCAAAGTGTGGTCTGTGAATCTGGGCCTGAGTTTGTTTCGACGGTTTCTTCACAGAATAGTCAGGCGCGAAATTCCAGCCTCATCTAGTTTTAAAACAAATCGTATAAAACTGTTTGGAAAAATCTATTAGCAAAATAACATAATTTATTAGACCACAATCGTCGGTGACGTTGTGTTAGACACCAAATACAAGCGATAATACTGCTACTGTTTCTTAGTATCCCTATCATTTTTTCAGTTTCGAGATAGTCATTTGTCTCCATCGACCTGCAGACAGTGACTGGCGAAAGACGTGGCGTTGTTTGTCTGCAGGCACCTTCAAAAGTGTATACCTATACAGCTGGGTTCCTAATATATTACAAAATACACTCGATATTTTTCCTCACAAAAGAAAGATCAGCCACTTTAAAAACGAACGACCACCGTCAAACTGTCGTCTCTACTCACCCCACTAGACAGCCATCATGAAGCCCAAGAAAAATAAACAACAACCAATTTGGCACCGGTTGGCAGCCACTCTGTTTATCCATATGTCACTCGCTATGATCTAGCGACCTGATTCGGTCACAGACGTCGATCTAACTAAAAAAATAACGAATAAATACTTTGAGACTATGTCCGTTTGGTCACGTAAGCGTAGTAAGAGATTTTTCAACTTTTCAATAAAAGAAAGCGGAGAGTTTTGGGAAAAAGATAAAGAAAACATTTTAAGGAAATACCTTGACTTAAAAATATCTGACTGACGAAAACCAAACAATAACATGTTTAGATTAGACAATACCATTTATCGTTGACTAAAAGCTTTTACATAAGCAAAATGGTCGCATTTCAGATAAAAAATATTTGGATGTCTCTGGATTGGGAAATCAAACGATAACTTTCGTCGTGAGAAGCTATGGTCACTAAATAATGCTTATGAGGTCATAGTCACTCATAGTAGGAAGCTTAAATACCACGCTTAGTTTTCATACGGATCGTGATATCGTCTAGCCGCCTTATTCATAAAAATAGTTAAGAGTTGTTTAACTTAAGCTTGGTTTATCTCGCATGCCGTCACTTTCATTTGAATATTATTGAAGTGAGACGGCATGCGAGATAAACCAAGCTTAAGTTAAACAACTCTTAACTATTTTTATGAATAAGGCGGTAGGTGTATTATAAATCTGTGACTAACTTTTGCCCACAATATCGTCCGCGTGGAATATCCTAAAACCTTCCTCGATAAATGGACCATTAACCACAAAAGATTTTTTCTGTTCCAACCCGTACTTCCTGAGATTCGCGCGTTCAATCTAACAAGCTCTTTATAATATTACGAGTAATATAGATTACCAGCTTGTTGCAATGTCTCTCCAATTTCAATTTCGAATTGTTAGTCTATAAAGCTAATAGGTAAACCTAGGTGGTCTGGACACGTGTCTATTACTTAGGCACTAATGGATTCAACGGGGTCCAATCAGATCGGAATAAATAATAAATAAATAATATTCTACAACTATCACACAACGCCATCTAGTCCCAAGCTAAGCAGAGCTTGTGTTATGGGTACTAGACAACTGATAAACATACTTATATATTTCTAAATACATACATATTATAGATAAATTACACCCAGACACAGAACAAATGATCGTGCTCATCACACAAACATTTGTCCTGGGTGGGAATCGAACCCACGACCTCCGGCATAGCAGTTAGGGTCACTAACCACTAGACCAACAGGCCAGTCACAATTTAGTCAGGAATGTCACAACTTAGTCTGTCTACTGTTTCGGGTCGAGGCTGCTTTGGTAGTGCTACAATCACCAATGTGACCATAATATATACTATTTAGTTTTTCTGATATGCAGACTCAAGTGAGGTAGGCTTTTGTGTACCAATAAAGTTTTTGTTGTCTCGGCTAAATTCATATTATTATTACATAATTATACCGAATTTCGGGTATCACCCCGTTTTTATACAAGAAACAAGTTCCACAACATTCCTCCATTTAAAGACACAAATTATTTAGCAAACCGTGCAAAAAGTGACACCAATACTACCTCCGTACCTTGCAACAATATCCCTGAAGTAACAAATGCCTACTCTCATTTGCAAATAACTGCAAACATCTTCACACACATGAATGAGACCATCTTCATTACCATCTGTAATTGTAAAACATTCACCCATTCACTCAGGTACCAATTCAAATAGATTCATGTCTGTTCAAACAACGGATCATGAATGACAATCGCCTATAGTCTTAGACAGCCACGTGGACACCACATGGCAAAGGTCGACACCCTTTGGTACACCTTTCTTATTACCAGCATAATCAGCTTTGGCCTTATTAGGATAAAGTCTAGAATTGCTTAATTGAACAGCAAGGGATTTGGTAGTTGTAGGGCTGAAACTCAAACTCAATTTACAGTATATAAGACTCTTATAGCAAAAGTTACAGGGCTTATTTTTGCTTGTGTTTCGCGTAGTATTGTGTTGTTTTAGGTAAGAGACAGGACAACTCCGGGACAATGGGAATACATATTATAATAAACCAGCGTTAAGTTTGTATTAATTACCATGGTTCCTTTAGCCGTGTTCAGGCGGGCCGCATTCCTGACCCGTGTGTAGGTCTCGGCCAAACACGACCTTATGTTAGGGCGGAACTTATGCTAATGTGTTGTACTGTTGTATTAATTGTCAGGGCGTTACTGTGTCTGCCATGTGGTTAGGAAAGGGATTGGCTTTCTTCTTGCGGGTGTCTTTGAAGACCTAAGAGAAAGCTGTGGTAATAAGAGCTTGGGTAGTATGACAAATATTAATATAGATACTGTGTCCATTAGGTTCTGGAATGTCTTTCACATAATGAGTTTTTGTTTCTGCTGTGAATTTCTGAGTTTAGGCACGAGCCGACAATAGCGACTCTCAGACCAAAAATAGCAAATTATTAAACGGTTTTATTTAGCTCACCCCGTTTGTTTTATTCTTGGATCAAATTTAGTAATTCAAATTTCACCCTCTTCCTGTCAACCGATTAATCTGAAATTTTGTATACACTTTAGATTTTGGTGACAATACAATTATGTTTATTCATTATCATTATAAATTCAAGATGGCCGCCGCTACAAAATGGCGGATAATTTATGTTTTATTAATCCCATCAATATGGGTATCAAATGAAAGGGCTCAACAAGCAGAATACAATATTATACTATATAAAATTAAAATCCAAGATGGCGGCTAAAAACTAGAAAATAAAAATAGGTAAAAAAACTTTTTAAGTTAAACGGTTTTATGTTAAACATACATTGCAATGTTTAAGATAAATGTACTAAAAACCAAAAAATAATAAAATAGATACAGTCGTGGGAAAAAACCGTGGGGCACGTCAATTCGGAACTGTCGTGCTGCGGAAATTACAATTGACGTGCCCCACGGTTTTTTCCCACGACTGTATCTATTTTATTATTTTTTGGTTTTTAGTACATTTATCTTAAACATTGCAATGTATGTTTAACATAAAACCGTTTAACTTAAAAAGTTTTTTTACCTATTTTTATTTTTATTTATATAACAGATTAGATAAATATGAGCGTAACTAAATCTGCAGAGATATCTTCTAACCACATCTTACATATTTGTGTTAGTGTTACCGCCAAACTGCACCATTCCACTTCTGGTCAAAGGCCTCCCTATATTTATAACTTCCATAAAAATTGTTTAGATTGGAGGTCAACCTTTTCTCTTCCGGATTGGCTAGAAAGGTGGCATTTTATCAGCAACAAGATGATAGAAAACAATATTGAAATAGAATAACCTACCAGGATGCTTGTTGTCAATTTTGTTGAACAAAAGTATACTGCCCCCTAAGCCCTCAGGTCAATCAAACACCAGGTAAAGTTAAAATAAAACACATCAATGCTATGTAACATTACATATCTAATTCGTTCTACATTTTTATATTTAGTTTTTGGCCTTCGCATCAGGTGGGGGCAGATGCAGCTTCCCTGCGAGCTCCTGAGGCACATCCAGGTAGGTCCTCTCCAGGCCTACTGTGAGGATGAGGGCCCGCAGACGATCTACCTCCACGTGGTCTCCCTCACTTGACCAGACGGTCATTGAGGAGTTGAGGGAGGAAGTCTCTCGAAGGAGGTCCAGGATGACAGGCTGGCTGTTTGCTGCAAGGCCTGCACGGACCTGAGAAAATAGGTAATTTTACGAAACTTTTGTAATATTAAAGGAAAATGGTTGGAGTTTTTCTTGCATATCATTTATATTTAAACAGATGCATTTATTACCCGCGTGACCCGCGTCACTTTATTAAATAAATATACATTACATTTGCGTATGTTTGTTTTCGTCTTTATTAAAATTCTGTTGTTTTGTTATTCAGCAGAATTTTGCAAGGGTATCGATACTTACTTTAGTTGCGTGTATTTTTGGGTGACGGTGTGGTGAATTTGATTCTCATGGAGCATTTTAAGCATGCTTGTCTTCTCCGCCGAAGCCGTCTGGCTTCCTTAACCAAATACCAAACCTCTTTTGTAAAAATTTAATTTTAATCAGTACCTCTACACACTCCTAAGGTAAGGAGGCAAGGGAGGTTTGCAGACTCGTGAAATCAAATAGGATCTGGCAATGATCAGGAGTCCTCAAAACAACGAAGGTGGATAAAATCGCTTGCACATTTTATACTTACAGGGAAAGTAACCGTCTGATTAATATGATTTTCATTGATCATCCTCAGCATGGTTCCGATCTGCTCGCTGGTATACTCTCCCTCCGTGATGTTCCCTCCGTAGCTGGTGGTCCACCCAACGGACAGGGTGGCGCAGGCATGCTTGGAGCTGAGCTTCAGGAACTTGGCAGGGTCTACTGGCTTCGTGGTGGCAGCTACTGGGCCAGGGAGGATGTCAGCGTTGAGCCATACGATGATGAGTTGCTGCAGGAAAGAAGAAAAAGAATGTTGAACTTCGGAACTTTACAATGTTCTATTTCGTCATCAGTTTGTTGTAGTGCTGAAATAATCCAGCTCAGAGTTTTCTGTCTGACTATATTGATTTGACATCCCACTTTTAAAGAGAACTGTCTTTTGTAAAGTGTTGGGTTACTATAGTTGTGGCCAATGCCAAAACAAATGAACAGGTATCGTTTTTCATTTAACTAAAAAACATGTTGAAGATCACGAAGATAGATGTCGATTCAAGACAATCATGAAAAGGCTTATTTTTGGATTTCAAACTTAAAAACTTTTATGTAGGTGGGTCAATGACTGCCATTGCGATCTTAACTGGCAGTAACATAACAATTATTTCACTTTCTAACTTTGCCTCTTGTCCTATAAGTAAGTTACTTAAATGCTATGATAAACACATAGGTAGACTTACAACCCCTAAGAATAATTTGAATATTAGCGTTATTAGCCTAAAACGTTTCGATCTCTAGGATACAGGACTCATCTTTGTGGGAAGGATGAGAAACAAAATATGCAGACTTCGAACTCCAAAGTGTTCATTTCTTCTTTTTCTCATCATAAATATTAATAAAAACAAAGTTATCAAAACGCCAATCTCAGCCAAGTTCACGATCAATGTACTCGAGACAGTTTCGAGCTAACGGCCGGACAGACAAACAGACAGACACACTGTCGGACGCAAGAGACGATTACACACCATAATGATACGCGGAAGATGGTGCACATGTGCGTATGCGCACTTTGCTAGCGTTCCTGAGAGGAAGCGACGCGATGGCGAGGGAATATTTAATTGCCATGTGCGTTGATTATTGCCTTAATTAAAGGTTTCTGAGTGCTGCGGGTTGTTCGAATGAGATACCGCGGCCTCACCACAAAGGGCTAAGAAGGCAAAAGGGTGGTTTTTAGTCAATAGAAGTCTGACACTCTGGAGTCATTTGATGATTGCCCAGCGTCCATAAAAAAAAGGTCTTGGTTTCTGGTTTGATTATGTTAAAATTGAAACCCACTGTAGGGTAGGTTGGTGTAAGATGGCGCAGGAGATAAGTTGGCGCATTCGCGATTGGTGGATTCTGGTGTGACATTAGCAGCTAACTTCAGTTGTGTTTTGATGACTACTTGTACCGGTACGTGCTCCCAAAAAAATATTCGATTTGCTTACAAAACGATTGTTCCAGGTAAGTCATAAGATTTTGAACACTTTTAATCTAATTTTATTCTCATTTGGAAGTTGAGTCAGTATAAAACAATGCATTAATTACGTGTTATGAATGAGTTGTTGAATAAACACATACTTCATTTCATCGTAAGAAACGAAATAATTCTGGTATTTCATAAGAGATGGCGTTAGTGTAATGATTTATGCATTGTGGGGAAGTTTGTAAGATGGCGCACTGAGCGGGTGTATAAGATGGCGCGCGCCATCTTACAAACCCTATTTTTAATTTGAGGTTTGGACTGTCTTTTTCAATTGAAAAAAATTTCATCAAATCAATTGATTAAAGCTGTGGATTTTTTCCGCGAAAATAACATTGTTGCACTTACTTTACCACCACATAGCAGCCATAAGATGCAGCCTCTCGATAGAGGTTTTCACGGAATACTGAAAAAGTATTACGCTGCGGAGTGTGAAAAATGGTTGAGGAGTCATCCAGGAAGAGCTATTACAGTATTCCAGGTGACATCTATTTTCACATCTGCCTACAACAGAGCTGCGAATATTCAATGTGCTGTAGATAGTTTCAGAGTCACAGGAATTTGGCCTTGGAACCCAGATGTTTTTAGTGATGCGGATTTTATGGCTAGTTCTGTAACAGATCGAGAAAATCCGGATGATGGAAACTTGAGACCGCCAAGTAGCCATGCTGGCACATTACAAGATCTCCATCCAAACACGCAAGTCACTGAGCCAACAACCACTATTGATACCGAGTCTCCTCAACCGAGTCCATGCGAACCTTCTACCTCGACCAATGAAGATCTCACAGAAACAAATGCTACATGTTCACACGACATGTCAGTGTCTGATAAAATTCTTAATATTAAGCCTTTCCCTAAATCTCAGACAATAAGATCCACTAATAGGAAACGTATGAAATCAGAAATAATTAGCAGTTCACCATACAAACAGCAATTAGAGGCAGCAAGTAAGAAAAAAGCTGAACCAAAACCTAAAAAACCGAAACAAAAATTTAAAGCACCCAACAAACCTGATCTAGGAAAGGTCTGGACATGTCCTGGATGTCAAGAAATATATAAGGAACCCTTAAAAGAAGACTGGATAAAATGCTCAGTGTGTCAAGAATGGTGGCATGATGCATGTACGGGATATCTTGGATTTGGTGTATTTAAATGCGACATTTGTCTCCCATAGATTACCTCACATTAACTGCGCCATCTTATCGACTTGGCTGCGCCAACTTACCGGATGGGTTGTGTAAAAGTGCGCATTTCTGTTTTTTTAAGTTTTTATGAAAATTAGTCCAAAGATAATTGATGTGATTTTGATTTAAGTGTCCTATTGTTACCAATAAGTCAAAGACTTAGAATATATAAATTTGATTTTGAAACGTTGCATTTTTATTTTCTTATGACCGTTTATTTCAAAAGTGCGTCATCTTACACCAACCTACCCTATTGGAGTTTCTAGCTAGAGTTTATTTGCTAGAGCTTAGCACAACATTTTATTTTTATATTTCATAAGTTAAGATATACAGTTTTCAACAAGAAACTTTGACTCATTGTTTAAGTTCTTAGGAACCTACGGTCTAGTAACTATGGTGGAGATTTATGCTCAAAATAATGAATCTCGACATATACTAGTCTTTGTTTTCTGTGATTTATTTAAATTGTTTCTTTGTGTCTTTACGCGAAGTAACCGCTGAGCTTACATCATACTAAATACTACTTCCTACTGATATTATAAACGCGAATGTTTGTAAGTATGGATGGATGTTTGTTATTCTTTCACGCAAAAACTGGGATAATGATGGAACGTGTGATAATTTTCGAATTGTAGCGGGCGTAAATGTAAGTTTGTTTGATACGCTGTCACGCGAAAACTACATAACCGAGCATCATGAAACTTTGTACACATATTCTTGAAGGTATTAGAAGTAACATAGGATACATTTTATGAAAAAAAAAAAGATAAAAAAATATTCCACGTGAATGAAGCCGCGGGCACTCGCGGGCAACAGCTATACATAAGCCTAGATTTCAACTATCTAGATTTTGTTGCATTTCACAGTATTATATTTAGAAGGAACCAAAATATAGCTTCTCTCTCTCCATCGCTTATCATTTCCTACAGCACCTCACCGATATCATGACCGTGAATCATTCCTTTGTGATGAAGACATTTCTCTAATTGCGACCAATTGCAGTTAATTATAACCTACAGTTAACAACCGCGGTTCAAACCGTTGACATAATCTTTTAAATTGGAACTAAATTGCTTCTGGTCAACGCTAAGGAGATCCTTCTGAGAATTTGACCTTAACCGCATTTTTGGAGATGAAAAAATGATGTATCTCTGGCCTAAATAGTGTATTGTGTCTTTTTGGTGATTGTTTAAGATGGTTTTATTATATGATAAATGGGGTTTTGGAACTGCTCGTGGTTCTAGGATCCCATTTATCAGTTATTAGGAAAACATAACGGGAGCGAAGGGCGCTGTCTGTACGTGATATCATGATAGCTCGCAGGTTTGCACGCTATTCGAGTGAAGTCAAAGTAGCTTTATTTCGGGCGTATTGTACTTCATTCTATGCGTGCAGTCTGTGGGCTCATTTTACACTGAAGGCGTACAGCCCCTTCGAGTCCAGTATAATAACGCGTTTAGGGTACTGATGGGATTGCTACGTTTCTGTAGTGCTTCAGGGATGTTTGCGGAAGCCCGCGTAGATTGTTTTTATACAGTAATGCGGAAGAGATGCGCATCCCTGGTATGCAGGGTGCGGGGCAGCTCCAACAGCATCCTAAAAATGATCTCTGGCCGACTGGATTGCGCGATCGTGAACCGGTGCTGTAGGATTTCTGCTGGACCTGTAACGTAGATGTGTCCCTTTGTTGTGTTAATTTATTGTTTCGTGTTGTTTGTTTTTCTTTTGTGTTTAATTTAGTTTACTAACATAGATATAAGTCAAATTGTTACTAACACTATGAGTTTTTATTACTTGAATAAATAATTTAATTATTACCTATTATTATAACATCATGCCTGCAATTCCCGAAGGGTAGGCGGAGTTGTAACCATTGGTAAACCTACATTTTACCAGATATGTTTAAGTCCCATGGAATAGGAGGCGAGCCTACTCAATAACACTTTACCCGACCCGGGAATCAAATCCAGGACCTCATTCTCAGTAGTAGCCCTTCCAACCACTAGACCAACCAGGCAGTCTGGGCCACGTGCGAATCGTCAACATGGCTTTTAAATTTAGCCCTGAGAATTTGCAACTTCCCACTAATTCCTGGAAGAGATTTCCTCTTTTTTGTGTATTTTCTATTCCTTGTTATTTTCCTATCATAATATGCGTGTGGCCTTGTCTGTCTGGAGTTGGGACCACACGGAAGCTTGACCCATTATTATAACATGACTCGTCCAAGCCACGGGAAACCAATTTTATAATGAGTGAGTTAATACTCTCTTACCCGTATTTATAAACAAGCGAAGTGATTACAAGTGAATGTTATAATTGTGATACGATTTAGTATTTAAATCTAATTGCTTAAAATTAAAACTGTCCCAAGTTTCAGTTTTTAGCTCTGTTTTCTTTGACGGTTCTTACTGCGTTTAAATTCTTAAAAAAAAAAATTAATAATTTTAATTTTATTAATTTTTGTTAATATTTTTTTTTTGTTTGTTTAGTTGTTTGTTTTCTTATTTAATGCATAAAGAATTGCTCTGTGATAATCTTGGCAAAGAAAGGCGTGTGAAAGTCTGACAACCAATCTGACCTAGGGGTATCGTAACTAACTACTAAAAGGGTTGTGGAGGTCAGATAAATACCTAGTTCTTACACTATGTGAAATTCTGCTATTCAGTTGCATTCGGTTAGACTGGAAGTCGTCCGCAACATACTTGAGCAAAGGCTAGAATCTTCAACCCTAATTACATTGATTTCTTATTCCATCCTAAATAAAACAAAAGGATTCCCACAGCCAGGACACAAGCAATTAATAAACGACACCTACCTATAATAATAATATATTCACACATCTGTTAAATCAGTCGCCGCCGCCATTTTTTTAGGGGTTCTCAATCATGGGACGTTGTTGTCACAAATGTGTCTAGCGACCCGCGACATATGCGTCTCGGTTAAGCCACAAGTTCAGCTGTGTTGTTCTTGTGGGGCTATGAAGACGGCGGGATAAAAGTCATCGTTAAGTCCAGTGAGTGCAGAATGAAAGAGATAATTGCAGTTAAAATAGATAAAATATACTTTTGTTCTACTGTAGATTTGCAGCCACTGCTGCTGGAAGCCGACCCCAACATATTTGAGAATGCAACTTTAACTACGGAGACGGCGATTTACGACAGGTGGTAAAAAATCTAGTTATAAAAAACTAACATTACGACTAAAGATGAATTTTACCGAATCAACTGAACTTTTTTTTTTTAACTTGATCCTACCTTATAAAAAACAGCCGAAAAAAATCAAGGATCTATTTCAAGGTCCGTAGTTCTGCAAACTGCTTTGATCAAATTACCGAAGCGGCTTCATGCAAAGACATATCATGTCTGTCTAGCCTTTTCCCAACTACATATTATATTCAAAGTCAAAGTCAAAAGTATTTATTTCAAGTAGGCCAATTACAGGCACTTTTGAATAGTCGAATTAAACTAACTGCGGCACTCAGAGATATCCAACGATTACTCAAGTCGCCACCCAGCATAGGCCTGACATAGTTTTTTTATGACAAAACTGCCAAAAACCCTAATCAAGCGACGGCCCAAGCAACCACTGAAGCTCTCCGAGTGCGGCAGTAAACTGCTGAACTACTGAAGCTAAATAAACTAAGCTACAGTCCCAGTCACAAGGCATAATAACTCGTGAGTGTACTGTAGTTGCCAATTCCAAAGCATTGGTCTCATGAGAAGAATGGCAAGAAACTTCATGGACACTCTTTTAAAATCGTTTGGGTTTACAATATGTTCAAGGTATTGGGGTCGGCTTCCAGTCTAACCGGATGCAGCTGAATATCAGTATTTTACATGGAGCGACTGCCTATCAGACCTCCACAACCTAGTTAATACTGGGTAATACGATACCCTTTGGTAAGACTGGTTGTCAGAATTCCAGGTCACTGACTATCTGTAACGACTGTCAAAGATCTATAATTATATATGGCAGCCGGGACCAACAGCTTAACGTGCTTGATGATTTTCCACCCACCAAAAAAAAATAATAATAATGTTTCTGTACTTCAAATGACTGAAATGCATCAATCTGCCCAATTATCAAGTTAGGAAACATAAGTACGAAAAAGCAGTATGAGAGTGAAATAACGCGCCCGTGATACGCGCTTGGCTGCCTCGTTAGTTTAGTTAGAGGTCGCAAGCTGGACTGGTTCGATTCCCGGGTCGAGCAAAGTGTTATTGGGTTTTTCCATCAGCAAATTCTCAGTAGCAGCCACCGAGTCTGGATGAGTGCATGGCCACAGGGCCCACCCCCTTTTTGGGACTAAATCATAACTGCACACACACCTCTACCAACCATTCGGGGGTGACAGGCGGGATTTTAGATTATTTTTATGATATTGCTCTACTTATGTCCCCGCTGTTCTCATAGCCCTACCCCCACACAGACCGACCACACAAGATGTTGTTTTAAATTCCCGATTATTCACACGCTATGTCATTATTCTAATTAAGATGTCTGCTCCCGTTGTTCTACACAATATCCTACCTTAAATCTTTTCTATTAGAGTCTACATTCCTATGACTAAATAGATAGTAAGCCTTTTATCAAATTGTTGGAAAATCAACCGTATCGTAAAAAAATAAGGTTGCTTTTTGTGTGTGGTCTTCTCTTGGCGTAGGGTTCCCCATGAGACATGGCTGATGCTATAACTAATTATAACAAATGATGACTAAATTGATTACTTCATTCACTTAAATTGGGTGAGTACAAAGACAAGAGACAGTGATGGTTGTTAACTTTTCACCCTTATAATCATCATCATCATCATCTGTCTAGCCTTTTCCCAAATATATTGGGGTCGGCTTCCAGTCTAACTGGATGCAGCTGAATACCAGTATTGTACATGAAGTAAATGTCTATCTGACCTCTAGTCCGGTCAATATAGACATTTGCAATAACAATAATTCCCACAGAGCCAAATATTGGTGAAGAGCTTAGAACGCGTGGTGGATTATAGCCCATCCCTCTCCTAGAGAGGAGGCCTGAGTCCCTACAGTGGGAACATTATAGGCTGATGATGAATATCTCGCACTTACATGATATTTGTGGATCAGTTCCTGACTCTCCTCGAAGGCTTCAATGCTCTTGAAGTCCAGCTTAGCCCCCTTCCTGGCGTTCTCCTTCAAGTTATGCTGGTAGATGGTCTCCAGGAACTCTGCTAGGGTCAGGTCGGAGGTGGTGGCTGGTGGGTGGGCCATTATGGGGATGGGTGGGCCATCTTTGCCGACGATGGTGCCCATTACAATGTCAGCTTCCAGCATGCAGACGGTGCCTGGAAGGTTAGGTTTGGTTAGAATTGTGGAAATTAACATAACATTACGCCTCTAATCCGGCATGATAGCACGGGCACGGTTGGCGCAGTGGCTGAGCGATTGGACTGCTGCACTGCGTATCGCGGGTTCGATCCCCGCACGTTATGATTAACAAACATTCGTATGGCTTACAGATAGTTGTTCCGGGTCTGGGTATTTATTTGTGTATATGAGTTTATAGGTCTGTAAACATACCCACGATACAGGAGAAATTCCTAGTGTAGGAAAACGTTTAAAAAAAACCCAGAGTGGTTTGGTACAGGTCTACCTAATAGTACACCTGCATTTCGACCGGGCACAAATCCGTACACTTCTACCTCACCTTTCTGGGATTACAGGCGTTATGTTATGTTGTTAGGCAATTATCCTCCTAACACACAACATCCTCTTCTTCTCACTAGAGATGAAAAAGTTGGGCAACCTACTGACCATAGGCAATCTATTATTTACTGAAGTTTAATATTAATAAATTACTTAGGTACTCTATTTATGTTTGGAAATAATTTACAATGTAACAAAATACACGTATTACATAACATCAGCACCTATGTACATATTTACGTTACAATTTCTGGCAACTGCTGCTTTTGTAACAAAACTTATTTGCATATTATTGTTTCAAACGATTCGCGCGTTCCGCACACAGATTATCAAACAAATGGAGTGATTTGTTATTTTAACAAATAAATCTGTGTAAATATTACGCACAATAGTAGTTTCACGGCTATTTTGGACGTCTGATTTTACGCTAATATCAATTTCACGGTTGTTTTAATAACAATAAGGTTTTATTTGGGTTACTTCCATTGACAAGTCTGTTTAAATGACAGTGATCTTTAATTTTACCACAATAGGCTTGTTGTTGGATTGCTGTTGTAAAATAAGAAATACACCACATTTGTGCCGTGAAAGGATTTTTTCAACAAATTATTAATCTTTTGCAGAAGTCATAAATTCTATTTATGGCAACTGAGGTGTATGATGAGTCAATGACAAAACTTTATTTTTCGATCAACGTCTTTAGAGGTTATTTTATTTTAAAGCCCGATTCTGAAAGCCTGAAGCCGTGTTTGGAAGAGCCAAGCTTTATTGTTCAAGTGTGAGAAAGAGATGGAGTTATACAAGACAAATAACGTTGTCCCTTTTTATATACAGCAATATAATGACTTTTAGTTGTATTGTATACGTGAATAAGTCATCAAGCAGCGAACATGCTGCCAAATCTACTGTTAGGTACTAACTTACAAAATAATAAGGACCGGTCGAAGGATAGTAGGTACTGATTGGCCAATTAAAAATACAGAGAGGAGATTATGTTAGATTTTAGTATTTTCCAAAGAGCTTTCTTCATACTTCGAAAGCTTATGCTTATCATTAGTCTGTAATGTCCCAAAGCCGGGACGAGAGCTGTTGTTACATGTATGGCAGTGTCGTGCTCCTAATTCACTTTTTTACCGATAAAATGAATAAGACAAAACAATGAATCCTCTTGAAGTAGAATAACCGATGATTATAACACGACTGTTTTTATAACTTTTCATGCTATAATGGATTCGACTTCAAGAGGATGCATTGTTTTGTTCGACTTCAAAGTGAAAGTTATGATCACTTCATTAATTTATTTACTCCGTGGTTTCAGCATACGTGTGAAGCCCAAATCTGTCATACTCATAACGTTAATTGTTATAAATTGTTCGTTCCATGAACTGGCAATGTTGGGAATAAGAGGTATTCCTGATGGTGTGTGGAACGTGTTATAAGCGGAAGAAACTTTCTTAAGATTTAAGTGAAAGATTATTTTGCACAATGACATAGTCTCATCTCCTCACTCAACTTTGCTTCATTGCCAAAGATCCTACTAATATTATAAATGCAAAAGTTTGTGAGTTAGTGAGTGTGTATGTTTGTGACTTCTTCACACAAAAATTACTGAACGGATTTGGATAAAATTTGGTACACAGATAGTTTATAACCTGGACTAACACATAGGATAGGATATTTTTATCCCGATTTTGTCTTCCCGTGGGATAATTTTCGAGTTGCAGCAGGTGAAGCCGCTGGCAACAGCTAGTTAAGTCATAAAACCGCGTCTCAAATTAATTGTTTTAGAAATAATCAATATGTTCACGTTTTTAAAACATGAGACCTCTGAAAAAGCAACGTTTCTTATTAGCAGCCACAATAGGCTCGCCGCTTATTACATGGGACTTAAGCATAACCGAATTGTGGGTGTACTAATATCTACACCACTGCCTAACTCTTCGGGGATAAGAGGCACGATGTTATGTTATGTTTAGTTATCTTGAAAAATATCGAAGTCTTTTATATTACCTAGACATCTAGAATCATATAAATAAAGAAAGTTATTCGACGAATTTCGAAAATTCATCAAGAACTTCTTTCACCGCTAACTTCCTATAACTTGCACCACACCCAAACTTCTAGTGTTGCCACACTCAATCAATTTACATTACTCTTGTGCTAACAACCGCCACCCCGCTCTTTCTACCACTATACCTTAGAAAGGGACAAAAGATAGCTATATTTGATTGATAGGTTGCACAGCTGTTAGTATTCCTAGTACCTACTGGAATGCAGCTTTAGGTCATGGTACAATTATTAGCATAAGTGTTAGGTATTTGCTACCGATTTTAGTATGTAAGCTGTAATTGAGCTTGGCTATTCGGTGACTAACGCCTACATTGATTTTGAAGACTAATGAACTCACGGGACAATCATGATTGATTATAGTGAGCCATCCAATCTGTCTGTATTCTTCTGTTATTTTGTCTTCTTGGCCTAATAAAATAAATGATGTTAATATTATCACAATGTATAAAATTGATTCATGGTAAGAATTAGAGTGGTAATATCTACAACGTAAAAGGGTAAAAAAAAACACTTTTTGCCAAGTCAGTTTTTTTCTGCATTTTTTTTTTATAAATCTGGTTTTGAATGAGCTTAAACTAAATCCTACCAGTCTTTTAAAAAAGAAAGAATTATCATACTCACTTGCTAGAGTCGCTTGTAGGTATGTCTTATTGTTAACGGCATGAGCCCAGGATACTGTTGTTAGGTTCCTCATTGGTTCTTCCTCTGACCTCACCGCAATGGCTGCAAAAAATACAATTTATTACCACTTCACAATTTTGGTAGGATTTTTGAATATTTTTATGGCAACACTAAATCTAAACGTCATGAATTGTTGAAAGCGGATTCAAGGACAAACATTGTACAAATCAATCGATCTTCAGAACAAAATGCGTACAGACCTGTACACCCTAAATAATGTTTATGAACCAACCGGATTCCTTAGTAAATGTAGGTCACAGGTATATGCTTTAACTCTGAAAGTGTAACACTTGTTTTCTATTTATTTTTAGAACTTGTAAACAAAGAACGTAACCTGTCAAGCGATGTTAATCCACCACTTTTATTTTGCTAGCCAAGTGGCGCTAGTTGTCTACGAAAATGATTGATTTTACCTGTTATTTATTTTAGTTCCTGATTTCGCCACCCGCAAATTTTATGTTGTTTGCAGTTTCTTCATAGCGTGGTGGTGGTGTGTTTTTGTTTGACTTGAAAACCGGGCTTTTCAGATTTGATTGTTTTAAATAACAACAAAAATATCTAAAAGGCTAATAATGATCCGTTTACATTACTTTAACTGGCAACCAATTAATATATTTAAGTATTTTTAATTGATGTTATTCTCAGACCAAGAAAATGTTATTGAACATTGACCCGATATTGCAAACCATTCGTAAAGACACTCTTCGGTTAATTATTGGTTGTTTCCAATAAGCAAACTGCAAATACCTAGACGTCACTAATTAGCGAAATCAGAAAATTGCTTCCTTGCTTAACTATCGCTTAGTTGTAAGAGTTTCTAGGAAGAATTAATTTGATTGTTTTTGAAATGGTTAAAATCAAACAACGCATTAAGTATAATTATCTTGGAAATCTGAAATGGATAATCGTTTGGTGAAATTAGATTTAAAATTAGCAGTAAAACGAAATGTGCGTTGTCAATCTGAAATTCTCTTGAAATGGGAAATGGCGGCATTTTATGGCGCGAAATAAACGATTGATGTTTGTAATGGAAAGTCCAGTTTATTGCGAATGCATTCCTTTACTCTCTTAGATCGTCTAACATGCCTTTGGTCTAGTCGTTTTAAGACAAACCAGGAGAAAGGAAGGAATTTAGTTTGGCTATATGAGTCATTTCATGTTGTAGGCATCGAAGCCCAAAAGGAGGGTTATGTGTTTGTCCTATATTTATGGATGTGTATAATATATACATAATTATTATGTACGTTTCTTTGTACCCTCGTCACTCCTAAACTTATGAACGGATTTGAATAAATAATACCTAGGTAACTAACTATTTTGTTAGATTCGTTTCTGGCGAATTCATTATAAAACTCAAAGCATTACATTATGACCATTACAGGCACTTTTGAATGTAAGGAAAACAAAGACACCTCATCATCATTATCTTGCACTCATTCCTTTATTATTTACGGTCGGCGTAATATGTCTTTTCCTTCCAAACGTCTGTCACCTGCCATCTAAGCTGTCACCTCTTTCCAACCTAACAACCTTTACATATACCATTCATCCTTTCTTTGGTCTATCTCTTCTATTTCAGCCATATAAGTAATACATTCATACTCAAATTTTTCGTCACTACATTTTCCTCATCTTCACATCACAACGATAAATAACCGATTTTCACACAACTTTTCATTCACCGGCGCCACTTTCAGACTCCTTCTTATGTAGGTACTCATTCCAGATTTTATTCATAAGCTTCACGACTCACTTCAGTATTGTCATCTCAGCTACATGCTAAAATATATCCCTTATGTAGCCCAACATTCTGATCCATACAAAACAGCAGGTCTAAGAAGTTTTAGAAATCACTCTCTTGAGGATAAGGGGAATGTAGGAGTCGCATGTGGTTCCCATGACCTGCCGCCATTTCATTCATCCAGTTTCTTGCGAATTTATTATAGGTACCTACCTATTGGAATGGATGGTATACCACGTCATTTCGCAACCAGTCTGTGGTTAGTCAGCCTGCATCTGGTGCAAACATTCGCAAATACTTTGATCCACAGACACAGAGAGAGCGGAAGCTCCACTCGTAAAATGACTCATTTCATCAGAATCCAACAGAAATTGGGTTATCTTAGTATAAATATTGGCTTTAAAATGTTTGAGAGATGGTTGCAGTTATTTGGTTGACTAAGCTATATTTGAGTTAGTTTAAATATCGTATCGACCTGTAAATCCTTTAAAATTAACAAAGCGTAATTGATTTTGTCCTAGAGGTACCTACCTACTTCTCATTAACTGGGTAGTATTCAATTATTACTCCTTGTTATGAATGAGTTTGTCAGCAAGGAGGGTGCCACACTCCTAACTATGTATAGATATAATTATGATAAATCATAACGGAACGACCACAACAATTAAAAGTAGTAAATTATTTTGCGCGCCTGATAAAAACTACATAGCAAAACTTTTCAGCATTTTATTGCTATTAAGAAAATAGCAGGAGCTTATTTTTATGATTTTTGTTCCGGTGTACCTTTCTGTAAGCTTGTGCTTTTGTTTATATTTTAACTAGGTAGGGCCCATAACAATCTCAAAAAATTTTTTTTTTTTATTTTACTTGAAAAACCAGATTGTCGTAGCAGATCAATTTTTAAAAAGAAAAAATAAATAAGCAAAGAAGACATACCCAAAACAGCCAGAATGAACAAACGAATCATTTTCGTAGTCAAAATCTTTTTTTTTCTCACTCAAAGAGTTTATTTGTACTTGACAATGTTCGCGGCCGTCCTGTGGCTAACTGGCGTACCCTGGCACCTGTTTATTATAAAATTGGCCAATCAGACTGACGACTTGATTGCTCGTAAAGTGCTTTTGTGAGGGTACGGCAACCAAGGACAGAGATGACGTTCCTAGGTGGGTTAGGAAGCGTTTATATTGATAACAGACGCACCTATCATGTGTAGCTAGCGTGCATATGTATGCATATCCTGTAGGAGTAGCTCTGATGTAACCTACGACCCGTTCACGACCTCAGATGATGCGAGCTGTTGTTGTCTTGTTTTCTTCGTAAGTTGAGTGCGGTCGCATCGCTGTCATTCGTGTTTCACGCTCCATTCAGCAGCTTCTTTTATGAGATTTCTCCGCAGTCGCAACACACGCGTTGCTTTACCTTTATAGGTCATGGTAGAGCGGTTAGGTCTCCAGCAGCACGTACCTATAGGAATTCTGGCAACTGAGGCAGTCAATCCATCATAATGATTCAACCAAGAATTCTCTCAATATTTCAGCTGCTGCTGTCTGGCTGGGGACCCCATAGAGTTTGTAAGACACCTTAGATAGTGGCAACTGCGCCCATGTTGGTCGTCCACGCATGTCAGTCAGTGTCGTCCGTCCATAATATCGTAAGCAGATTTTAGTTTTTTTTTATTGACATACGTCCGCCCACTTTTTGTCCTGTTCGAACATTCCCGTGGGATAAGATACCGACCTTAACGTAGGAGAAGAGAAGCGACAGGCATAAACCAGTAGTTGACAGACATTCAGTTTTTCAGACTTCACTGCTGAATTTATACATACCGAAAAAAATGGATGTCCTCTGTTTATTGACCTAGCCTAATTTATGCAATGACGTTATATTCTAAGAAGAAATCCTCTTTATCCTTTGTCTAGTAGAAGACATCCTACATGAATATTATGTAACGATCTACCTACCTTTATCTACAAGACGTATGTATTCAGTCGGTCCACCAAAGCATCTTGTGTGAATTCATCCTACTCGTAATCTTTATCTTACTTTGGTGACGGTTATCTCAATTTATCGACTAGGTTCATCCAGTTTGTATATCTAAGCGACAGTTAGGTAAACGTGTAGGTAAGTAAATAATATATTATTATTGTTTACGAAAATACTCAACCACTGAGAGTAAGATCTATAACTTGCACTAATTAAAATTGCGTCTTTATAGAATGTAAAGGGCTATGCTGCAAGCGAAGATCAATAGTTGGCGGTTTCACTTACGAGTGAGGACTCTATTACCTATTTACAGTTTTCTTGAACTCTGAAATCAATTGCTGGATAACTAAACTAAAACTTTAGACCAGTCCAAAGATAACAGAAATAGCTTTAAATGGTCGCGAATTTCTACATCTCAGCATTGGTATCAGGCTTAACTAAGACCTAGTTTATTTCTTTCACGGAAATGGTGATAGATCTTTTTCTTTCTCTTACCTAGTCGGTGTCTGATATCTTTTCTGCTCCAAGGCAGATTGCCAAGAAAAGAAAGGGAATCTGCTTTGGAGCAGAAACGTTACGATATCAAGCTTTAGGTTGAAGGTTGAAGGAAGGTACCGACAGTTAGGATGACCCTCTTTGTTATTGAAAGAAGTGGTTCAGGTGCTTACCAAAAATCGAGAGTTTGGTGCAGCATATTTCAGACCAAATCACCAATATTCGATCAAATCTTAAACCAAACACGTAGTCAATACCTACATTCGTTCTCAGCACCACAAATTGCCTTTCTCACTCGTACCAACACATTTTCCACTTTACTCCCTAAACTATAGAAGTCATGGCGACCGCATTTGAGCAAGATGGCTCCTGATTGGTGCAGATGACAATGTCAGCCGACCCCAGGATGAGCTGATGAGGATGCAGGATGTGGCTTTGTGTTGCAGTCTTAGAACTAGCCATAATGGGGCTGTCACGTGTCTGGACTAGATTCTTTCTAGATCTTTCACAGAGACCTTCAAGGAGTATTATTTTTAAAGGCGTTGTAGTGTGCTTCGAAACGGGTCAGAAAGTCAGAATGCGGTGTAGGGAACTTATATCAAAGGAGTGACGACATGAATTTCGCCCAAATAAAAATTATGTTTTGAAGTCTGTGTTGTTTTCAAAAACCCGTTAAGGTTTCGTTTGTCAGACAATGAGCCAGAGTGGGCTATCGTTGGACCTACGTTACGAAAAGGTGTACCTAGACAGACCTTTCACAAAGCTGTCAACTAAGCATTCTGTACATCAGACAGATGAACTAACGAACGACAATGGAAACGATTTTTTTTTTGATGAAAAATCACCATCTGCGGTAGGACTCAACGTAATGCACTTAAAACTATTATGCTGATGAATGCATCGAATAGTACGGAGGTCGAGGAGGTATTCTAAGTAAAATTATAACATTGATAACATCACGCCTGTAATCCCCAAAGGATTAGGCAGAAGTATACATTATAGTATAACTACAATTTGGCAGCTATATTTATTTAAGTCCATGTATTAGTGGGCAAGCTTATTGCCATCAGTTGGGCACGAATCCAGACTCCGTGCCGGACTGAGAAATTCCTGACGGAAATACTCAACAAAAATTGGCCTGACCCGAATCGATACCTTATGCTCAGCAGTAGCTATTGCCACCACTAAACCAACAAGGCAGTTCTTTTTTTTTCTGGAGGGTGGGAAATCGTCAAATGCCTCCTTCCGCTCTGGGCAGAGCGGTAGGGAGTGTCAGACTTCTACTGACTAAAAACCACCCATGTTTCTTCTAAGCCAACCCGCAGCCCCGACTGGAACGAGGTAGTCCTCTGTTAAAAATATACAACTAGCTTTTCGCGTGAATATGATGATTTTCCATACAAACTTTCATCCCCTATTTAACTCCCTTAGGGGTTGAATTTCGAAAAATCCTTTCTTATTCCTTGTCTACATTATAAAGGGAACCTCTGTGCATAATTTCAGCTTTCTAGGTCCAAGGGTTTGGGCTGGGCGTTGATGAGTCAGTCTGTCAGTCAGGACTTCTGTTTTTATTTATATAGAAGATAGATAGATAATAACTAGAATCAGTGGCGTTTTCCACAAAGGTACTTGCAGGCAAGCAGTGATCGGCGCACCACGGAGTCTTCCATACAACTCTTATTCACTCCCATCCCATCCATTAATGTTTTATTCGTGTGGTTATTGCCTATCCTGACTTGGCTTTACCTACATGCCGTTTAGAATTATCTCGCAGACATACTTTCCTTACGATGTTTTCATTCACCGAAGCCGAAGTGATAATTAAACAATACGCACAATTCGATTCAATTCTTGGGTTCGAACTCGAGACCTATCACTTGGCAGTCTGACGGTCTACACCGCTATACAAGCACTGCTATCCTAGCCATAACACCACACAGGTCTGTCGTTCTTCGGTCTCCTATTTTTATGGATCTCTACGTTCTACCTATGCTCAAGACTCGGACAAGTAAGAAGAGCTGATGAAGAAGAGGTAAAAATGAAACCACCAAAATATTTCAACTATTTTTTTTCTATATTTTCAAGATTTACTTATACTTCTTTGTACAAATATTATCTAAATCAACATTCACATTATTAGTACCACGGTATATTTTTTTTCTCGATGTCAGGTTTAATCAACATTTTTACAATCACAGACCACACGTACATGGCATAATTTTACTAGAGAACAATCTTATTCTTAGTACCCCACATTAGATTTTAGACCACACAATAATAAAGATAGCGGCAATGCGGTGGGTTTTATTAATTATGACCACACTAATTAGGTATTTTTTACTTTGTTAATACAGCGTCTGAAAACATGTCTCAGCGAAACCATTATGAAAAATTTGCCAGGCGTTTTGTTTAGTGTGGTCAAATATTACTTCAATTTATTTCTTAGACTAGTATTATATTTACAACATAACATTTAATACTTACTTACTATTGTCATTTATAAAAATATTATAAGAAAATAATGCGTTAGTTTGTTACAAAAATAGTTCTGTTTTTTTTTGTACAGCCCATAAATTACTGTAAAAATAAGGTAATAATCTACCTTAATTCATTAAAAAGCTAAATATACTGGATATTAAATTCATGCCACTTGTCAAAATTGCCATGAAATAATATCTTTTGATTATCACAAAATTCAATGAGCTTTTGTAAGATTATTTCCTATCGTTACTGGAATGATATTTGATATGGAAAAATGTTATAATACTAAAATCTATTTAATCTAATATTTCTTTAGAAAAACATTATAATATCTCTTTGGTCTGAAACATACATAAAATATAGTAAATTCTTTACTATGGTACAGTTATTATCACAAATATTATAATACTTTTATTTAGAACTATTACAAAAATATCAATAATTTTAGTAATTTTTTACTCCTTCAGAACCTTATTTTGTTTGTGATAATAACTATGTCCTATTAAAACTAACATGGCAACGTTCAAAAATACAAACACGAAGTTATTTACACACAACATACTTTCAATATCACAGGACATTCTGATTCGCATACTTCTTACAAAACATAATTTCACTATCTCAACATTTTCTCAATTTAATTATATTTTATCATTCAAATTAAGTTCGTCTGCGGGTTTGTCACCCCTGCTTTTGTGAATATGAATTTATATAAAACAATATTATAGTTTTTTACATGATTTCCAAGCACTGGTAAGTTTTTTTTTTGTATTCTTGCTGGACGGAGTCACAATAATTTATGCGCATGATAAAGATTTTCTATGGACATGGCACACCTCATTTTAGTAATAATTAAGAACTTTATCATGGCCCAGGCAAACACCAATAATGTTTACTTAAAAACCTTACAAAAAATATAATTTATAATTTGGTTTTAAGACAATCAGACACCTTATTCAAACCTGAAAGTCAAATAAAACTATTTCACAACTTCTTTTTTCAACGAACGTTTAAATTGTTCGACCCTTCGTAGATCTACGTTCCATATTTGAGTATATGTACACAAACTAGTTTAAAAATTCATATAGGGTTGAGCTTCAATTCGGCTTCGTCTTTCGGCTTTTCATAAACACACTCCTTTTTTATGTATTGAGGTTTTCTCGCCCAGCAGGTTGCTATGGTAACCAGGGCTGCGAAGACGAGAGCTGAACACGCGCAGATAGTTCCTCCCCAGTCGAAGATGGCTCGCACGAACCGGAGTTCGGATATCACTTCGGCGTCCATCTGGACTTTTTGTTCGACCCAGAATATTGGGAACAGCATTCTGGGTACGTTTTGGTAGAGGCTGTGGACAATGGAAAAATAAAATTAAAGGTTGGACTGAAAGATTCACAATTAAAATTTCCACTAACGTAGACGCATCTTTAAGATGACAGTGTTTTTGTTAAATTTAACGTTTGAGAAACAAAGTTATAAAATTCCAGTGAAAAATCGGGAATTTAGTACGCTATATACTTGAATAAAATTAGTTAACCTGATTCTTGAGACAAAATACTACGCTACGTGGTGGATCGGTTTGGGGGATCAGACCGGAATAACTCGTGTGAAAGGTTACCAATCCATTGGATAGATGGAGAGTCTGGAATAAAAACGAAAGCAATAGGAAACTTACTTAACGTTTTCACTCGGCTCCAAGTAGATATTAAGCTGGAACCTGGCTGCCACATCCAGTGGAACTCCTAGTTTCTGAAAACGTAAAGAAAACATGAGTTTGAATCTTTTCTTGTTAGATTATTATGTTTTGCTGATACATGATGATGACAGAGCTGGGCAGCTGTCTTTTCGACCTGGACAGGTCACTACGAACTGTGCCCGTATTCACAAATGCTTCGATTTCAAGTCAATTCAACAAGTCGTGTTTCTATCTTCTTTGGAATTACGAAAGCGACCGAGATAGACAAACGACTTTCTGAATCGAATCACAGCGTTTGTCAATAAGGGGCCTCGTTGGGCCAGGGCTGCAGGTTTGTTCGAAAGAAAAACCGCCTCAGAACACAACGTGGTCTTTAGTCAGTAGAAGTCTGATACCAATTCCACTTCGCCCAGAGCTAGCCACTTACCAACAAAAGAAGCAAACTTATAAGGCATATACTCACAGGCTCAACAGCAAAATAGAACGAATGAGCTTCAGGGTCTGGCTGCATGCCGTTCACGTACTCCCTGAGTTGAGCGTCTCCGTGCAAGAAGTGCGGGAGGGAGAGGAAGGCTGGGGAACCGAACCGGCACGCTGACACGTTCATCACGCCAGACCACGCGCACTCGCCGTTGCAGAAACATGTGTTGGAAGGAGAGACGGATGCTGGAAGAGAAAAGAAAATGGGATTTAGTGTTTAGATCTAAAATTGTAGACGGCCCATTAGGGCCACTAGGGCGTGATGTAGCTGAATACCAGGGCCCCGAGTCTGCTATTCAATAGTGTCAGAATGGTCGATCATTGATCTCATAATTGTTGATTGACGACAAGCCAAAAAGTACCTTAAGTCGACAGGCTTAAGGTACTTTTTGACAATTATGAGATCAATGATCGACCATTCTGACACTATTGAATAGCAGACTCGGGGCCCAGTATTTTACACAGAGTGACTGCCTATTTGACCTCCACAGCCCAGTCAGTAATTAGTGATACGCTTAGGTCAGACTGGCTGTCAGACTTTCAGGTTACTGGACTACCTGTAACGACTGCCAATAATCTATTATAGGTATATCGCAGCCGGGACCAACAGCTTAACGTGCTTTTCGAGGCACAGGGAAAACTCGGTATGCAATGGGTCACCCATCCATGGTGTAGTGTATATCTATTTAATAACACTAAACACTGCCTCACAGCCACAAGTGGTCAGGTAAGCTGTCACTAATGACATCTGTCAGTTACATGGCGGGAAGTTGGAAGGTGAAGCGACCCTGGACTGAGGCTTGGTGGCCTGGTGTAAGCCTGTGATATAGTAGTAAATTGTGTTATCAACCTATTAGGTCTACTACAAGTGGATACTACACATGGAATCTGTTATTTTTAAGCTACGAGCTATACGGTATAGCTATGACACCAGGGCGACCAGGATTACGGAATTTGTCCCTTTTCCTCCGCCCAGAGAGAGTGGAGTCATTCGATGATTTACTCTAGTTAAAAAAAAGATGAGTTAAAACTTCGAAGTCAGTACTCACAGTTATCAAAACTGGCCTGAGTGAGAGCATACTTGTTGTAGACCAGTCCATCCTGCTCGCCGCTGTCCACGTACTCCATGTTGACAGTCCTGCAGAGGTCCGGCACGAACATCGGCAGCGTGGACTCCTCTGTCAGGTTGCGGGCTATGAACTCGCCGGCGCTGCCTGAAAGCTGGGATATTACAAGTTTTGTTTAGTTGCTTCAGTATCAAATTTTTCTTGCGCTTGATAACGTGTAATGTCTATTTGGTTGTTCTTCTGTGTGAAGTGCCAAACCTGGTTTCAAAGGTCTGACTTGCCTTTACATGTCGTCGAGAAATATTTCTCAGACATGCTGATTTCGTCACAATGTTTTCCATCACCGAAACCAGCGATCATCATCATCATCAGCCTATAATGTTCCCACTGCAGGGACTCAGGCCTCCTCTCTAGGAGAGGGATGGGCTATAATCCACCACGCGGGTCCAGTGCGCGGCGGATTGGCGGATGTCACATGTCTTCGAATTTTTTGGTTCTAAGACATGCCGGTTTCCTCACGATGTTTTCCTTCACCGTTTTGAGAGCAGCGGTGATGAAATCAATTACACAAAGTAATGCGCCTGCCTGGGTTCGAACCCACGACCTCTGTTCGTAAGTCGGGGCCAACACCACTGGGCCACCGCTGCTTCGAGAGAAACCAGCGATAATTATACATTACGCGTGATAGATTATTCCAATAATTTCAGTTTGTTTATTACACTGTTTCTTTAATTGAACACAAATAAAAACATCCCTATGATAATTATGACCTTGTTTACATGTGATACACAACATTTAACAGTTCCTCATCAAAATACTATCAATATTATTACGAAATACTGTTGATTTAATAATCATCGTTAATATCTTAAAAACAAAGATTCTAATTTCAAATAAACCTAATTTACATTATTCTAATGATATTTTATATCCCGACGTATTTTATAGAAGTAGTTTTTATTGTGACTTAAAAGACTTGGTTTCCGAACCACAATTACTATTGTGGTATTTGAATAGTTAAGTCAAGTTAAATGTTTATTTACTTTATATTGCCAATAAATTAAGTAGTAATTATTATATGATACTTACAATGTTTCCTAGATTTTATCTTGCAATTTCAATGTATCCAGTTGTTTCTATCTATTCCCGGAACTATCTATTCTGCCGTCGTAAGAAAAAGGGGCACAACTAACATTTTGAACAAAATTGAGTTATATACATATTTGGAATCAGAAAAAAAAGGCGCATCTGCTCAATTTTTTGTAGAATTTTATCTTCAAGGAATTCGGAGATACAGTAGGCTTAAAAGGCACAAATTACAATAATATTCATGTTCTATAGAATGAAAAGGCACATTTATTGACCATTATATTGAAAAGGCACAAATACGTAGATGTGACTATTACTTCATACAGATTTTAACTAAAAACTACATTGAAAAGGCACACCTAAGCATAAAGAACCAACATAACATAAAGAAAAGGCTCAAATGCCAAATGTGCCCTGTCTACTTAATTAATGATCCATGCATGTCTCAATTAATTTACGTATAAAAGGCACAAATAACCAATTGTGCCTTTTCTTTAAATTATTTAGGATTAGGGGTTAGGAAAAAAGGCAGGGTTTGATTGAAACGCGCCAGTTGTGCCTGCGACGTCGAAGTGACTCTACGCTTATCTTTATGGGTATTGATGCTATTGAGTTCCTCAGGGGTTTGTTCTCTCCGCGACACTTTTCCTGCTGCACGTCAATGACCTCCTTGTTCCTGGCATTGTTGGGTACGCAGATGACAGCACTGTCCTGGAGAGTTATACTTCCAGCGCAAAAGCCGGCGGTGATGAAGTACGTTCATTGAGAGAGGCCATGGTAGAGCGAACGAATTCAGCCTTAAGTCTTGTCTCCAAGTGGGGTAACGAGAATCTGGTTAATTTTAACGCCACCAAAACGCAAGTGTGTCTATTCACCGCCAAAAGGAGTCCGTTCAATCTGGCCCCTACTTTCCGGAGTGCGCCTGTACAAGTTATTGACAGTCTCGAGCTTCTTGGCACGAAGTTGAGCGGGAATCTAAACTTCGGCGCCTACATTGAGTCGAAAGCTCAAACTGCGGCAAAAAAGCTGGGTATCCTAAATAAGGTTAAGCGGTACTTCAAGCCTGGACAGCTTTCAGTATTACATAAAGCTCAAGTCCGGTCTGGCATGGAGTATTGCTGTCACCTTTGGGATGGCTCAGCCAAATACCAACTTGCCACACTTGACTCTGTAGAGCGCAGAGCCAGGAGGCTAATTCGCGACGATAAGCTGTTTGCCAAGCTACATAGCCTGGCCCACCGCCGCAAAGTTGCATGTCTGTCGGTCTTCCACAGACTGTACTTCGGAGAGTGTGCGCAGGAGCTTCCACCATCTCCCTTTTTCCATCGGGAGACTAGACATACTGCAAGTTATCACCCATACCTTGTCGATGTTCCACACATTCGAACAAAGCACTTTGTTAATTATTTTGTCATGCGCACAGCCAAACAGTGGAACGGGAGTTCCACTGTGCGACCTGTGTGTTCCACCTGCGTAGGTTTTCCCGAGTTCATATAACCCCAATCTATTGTCGCGAGTAAATAGGCTTCTTCTGGGTGAGCTCGTTCCATCGTCGACCTCATCTCTGCTCTTAGGGCAAGACAAATAAAAAAATAAAATAAAAATAAATTACGGGTATAAGCTATTTCCTGTAAACGAACAATAAATAATTAGAATAAGCTCTAATAGAGTAGCTTAATAAAGGTTCTAAACCAAAATGTATGCTCCTATTACTTATTAAACTTTCTTCACATGATTATTTGTTTTTTTTTTTATAGAAAACATTAAGTTAATAATTTACATTAAAAAGGCGCAATTAGACAAAATGTGCCCTTTCTTTTAGACTCAATGACCAATTTGCTTGAAATATTAAAAAGAAAGGTCACATTTGGTTAAATATGCCTTTTCTTTGTAGTAAGTGGTATTTTACAATATTTATTTTTTTATGTTGAAAGGAATAAATTGAATTTATTTAATAATTACTTATATATAAAACCTAAAAAGTAAAACATATAATAGTACTAACCTTCACGCATATATCATCAGTATTTTTTTTCTTTTAAGCAATTAGGTTTCCACACTATGAAGCAAAATATGGTAAAAACTTTAATCCCTATTATCTCAGTTTCACCAAAATGATAGATGTGCCCCTCTCTCGTACGACGGCAGTATTGATGTTCATATTTTATCCGAATAAATGTAAAGATTACAAATAAATACTTACTAAATTGCTAAATTACCTAATGGAGTTTTAAAATAGTTTCACTACATAGGATTTGCTAATTATTATTTATGTTATTAGTTATTTAGCTGTAATGTATAACCATTTGCCATTGGTGTATTATGGCGGTAGTCGTTGATTTACTTTTTAAGATTGGACGGTTATAAAACTAGAAGGACTGGCAATTCGGGTTCAGTTACGCTGAAACTATTCTACGAGTTAGCTAGTTAAATACGAGTAATATCTGGATCTGTACCCAGAGTGTTATATTCTTAATGTGTCTGATGTGTCTGATGAATCAAGACTACCAAGTGTAGCAAGCTGTAACCTATGTGTATTGTCCTAAGGATCTACCTACAATGTTCATGTAAGTTAATTGATATTATGCTATGAATATTACTGATAACTATGTGTTAGAAATATGTACTATAATATGGGTTATATTAATTGTTATTTATGTAAACTGATAAATTGCTGTAACTTGAGACAGTCCAAGACAATGTCAGGTTGTCTTTGTATAACACCTTAAAAGATGTTTCCCGTGGAGTTTCTTGTCCATTCTTCTCCACGAAGACCTAGCCCGAGGGACCTAGTGAATGGAATAGAGTTTCGAGATTGAGTTTGACAAGACCAAAATAAATTCAATTAATGGTCTTGTCTTTTGTGGTTTTATTTCATAACAACCCTGTTCCCTACACACTTCTTTATAGATACTTTCAAACACATTTAATAACTAGTAATCATCTTGACACACAGTTTATTAATTGGTGAATATTAATACATATACATATAGATTTACATACACTTTCTCACACGCGCATGACTTCGAAAAATCAGAGGTTCGAACATTCGAACTAGTTTTTATGGTTGACTTATGAGTTGGTCTATATATATTTTAACTTTAATGCCTTATTGCCTCCAAGCAGAGTAGTCCTAATGGAGAAATAATGTGGATATCTCTCTGTTAAGTACCTGTCATTAATTAAGGCCTTACCTAAAATTATGTTACCTTAAAAAGTACATTTTATCTGTACTGTGTCGTAGATTTTTGTTAATTTCAGATTTTGGACGAGCTTGTCTCATACTTAAGAGTTTTTTTTTTGTGATACTTATTATGAAATCTTTATTTAGTAAATACTGTGAACTCGTACTCACTTTAGCGCACTCCCCTTCATAGAACGGGAGGTGATCCTCATAGTTCCACCGGAGGATCTGTCCGGGGATGGTGCCGCTCAGCTGTCCCGTCGACACCTCCATGTAGCCGTCAGTCTCCAAGGAGTTGTTCCTCTGAAACAATAGATCAGCAAGATTAGGTTACTGTATCAGAAACTGCTCGATGGTATTTTAAATATTTTATGAGAAGCAGAAAATTCCCGTAGGTATGTTCTATGCGAGTAGACAATGACGCTTATGATGGAAGTACCAACTACACCATACCCGTGATCTTAGCCACATACATACAAAGTGTAAGGAAGATCGAAGCACAAACTGTTTTCGAATCTGCTGTTCCATAGAAAAGTTCAATCTTGACGCGGAATAGCTGATAGCATTTTTGAAAGTAGACGTCCCCACAAGTGGCGTCTAGAATCGTATGCCAAATCCATGATAAGCGTTTGTGCGTCGATTTACGTTTACACACCTCGTATAGTTTGTGATAACACGACAAAAGGAGCTAAGAGCTGATCTATGATCTGCTAAGTAAGCATACATTGCTTAAATAGAGAAAACTACTTAGTAAGATATCTCACCTCATAAAACCACGCAAACTTGTCAACAGGTGGTGCCCCTCCCGTGGTGCTGGAAGGCAGACTCTTCGCCAGATCCAGCAGTGGATCGTCATAACCATCGAACAGCAGTTCCCTGGCCAGCTTGGAGACGGCTATCTTCTGGTTAAACATGGCCAGACCCATGGACAGACCCTTCTGCTGCAGGAATCCCCAGAATCTGGAGCGGTAGACCGCTGACTGAAAGTTAATATAGAGAGAGATTTTTCAGTTCATCTTCTATTGGATAAAATCAATACCAGTGTGACATTTAGAAGCTACGTTTGAAGTCGAGACGTTATAGTTAGCACGTACTATTGGTAACCGTCATTTTCGCACATCTGCCAAACTACAAGTGCAAGGTAGTCTTTTTTATTGAATGGCCTTTCTGGTCAACCTGAGGCTGGTTGCTGCTTGACCGGACTAATCTGTGGGTGCCTTGAGTGTAAACCCTCAAGCCAACGGCAAACAACTTTCAAACTACGTGAGAACGCGCTCAGGGCACCCCTTGTGGGGTACGCGTCTCGATTAGGGTATTACTGGGGACGGCAGCAAAAGAACAGGCTGGATCTGAGTGAGAACATTACTTAAGAGCTGATTTACAACAACTGGGTCAGCATCGCGGGCTGGCTCTAACAAGGGTGGTTAAGGCATTGCAGTCGAAAGTCTTGTACTTAATTATACGCATTGCGACCATAGTATTCGGTAGGGTCCGCATCAAGCCCTTTTACCAATATTCTACTAAACAATTATAGAAAAAAAATTAAATTAATGCGGAAACTATGCCTATTTTATTTGTTAGGTAACTTTACAGCATTAACACGCTCTTTGTTCGTCGAACTGTTACGAAACTGCGAATGTTTTAAACGTTACAGCATCCCCGTAATCGGTTTACAGGCTCAGTCAGTGTTAACGAGAGCCTTAACGAGGCTTACTTTGTGAAGTTTACCTGGAAAGCTGTTTTGTGTTTTATAGAATAAATGGAAAGCTCATGTATGATATCATGCCTGTTATAATACTCAAAGGGTTAGACCTATCGTATCGGCAGATATTGACCTATCGTACACTAACGTTTTGACAGTTATTATTTTATTATTATTTTGTTAATGAGAGCAAATCTATTGCCATCAGCCGGATACAAGTCCAAGCTCCGGGTTGCTACGAAATCCCAGATGAAAATTCAATAACACTATGCTCGGCAGAAGAGCTCTACCAATCACTACACCACTGTCAACGTTGATCCATAATATGGTAGCTCCAAGTAGCTGTGCGTGCCATACCACAGTTAAACCAGTGAAGGATTATCTATCTATTTAAAAAGAGAAGTCCTGAACTCCTGACAGACTGACTGACTGACTCATCAACGCCCAGCCCAAACCCCTTGGACCTAGAAAGCCGAAATTTTGCACAGAGTTTCCTTTTATAATGTAGACAAGGAATAAGGAAGGATTTTTCAAAATCAACCCCTAAGGGAGTTAAATAGGGGATGAAAGTTTGTATGGAAAATCGTCATTTTTGTTATAGTTAAACCGACATCCACACGGGCGAAGCCGTGGGTAAAAGCTAGTGTTTTAATAAACAAACGTTAATGTAAAACTTACAGCAGCAATAGCATTCAGCGTCGTAATGTTATCCTGAAGGGTTCCATTCGAGGACTGCTCATCGAAGAACCAGCTCCTCTGCGTCCTGTACGCCACAGTACCGTTGTTGTCATGCCACGTGATGTTCACGTGTTTCCTCTTCTCGATGAAACGGTATGGTCCTGGAAACAGCAAAGACAAGGCTGATAAATCCAAAAGCGAAAGCCAAGCAAAAGTGCTAGAAAGAATAAGTAAAGCCTTTGGTCCCGGTTGTCATTTAAAGATTTTTGATAGTCGTTATAGGTAGTCAGTGGCCTGAAAGCTTGACATCCAGTTTTACCAAAGGGTATGATATTACCCGAGATTCTCTGCACGCAAAATACGCGCATCGGACGTGGAGTTGCGGACACCAGCCCGTCGTACTTATTACCCAATATTAATTGGGTTGTAGAGGTCCTATAGGCAGTCGCTCCATGTAAAAGACAGATATTTAGCTGCTTCCAGTAAAGCTGGAACTCTGGAAGCCAACCCCAACATAGTTGGGAAAAAGCTTGGCAAATGATGAAGGATAAAGAACTGGAGTACTCCGAAGTATTGACAATCTTTCAGGCATATCAAAATTAGGCTGAGTTTCAGCACAAAAATCAAGTTGACATAAGACAGTCCCCAGACAGACCCTAAAACGCTCTTCACTATTCCTTGGTGTTCTAGCTGGGAAGAAGTGGTGGAACAAACTCTTCATCAACACATCTCTCTGCTAGATGAAGTATTACTTCAACTCATAGTACTTACTATTTCATTCAATGATCTTGGTACTAGCGACTCGGATTTATAACTTTTAATAAATATTTTCTTTCTTTTTTTTTATTTTTTTATTTCTTTGTTTTGAAGTCGAATGTCGAACTCCTTGTTGATTCACAGATGCTCTTTTATGATGACCTTTTAATATTTTTTTTATATTATTTATATTTTTTTTAACTGAATGTTAACCGATGGGTGACAAAGTCGTGCCATTTTCAAACAGCTCATATCTACTATTTGTTTTATTTCGTTGTAGTTTTAGCATTTAACTTAAAATGTTTGTCATGTTTAGAGATATCTGAATAATTTTATTAGTGTAAAACTTAATAGTTCATTTTCATAATATGCATTTAGAATAAAACTGCAAACACTTGACTTGAAAATGTGGTTTTTCAGAAGCAAACACTGCGCTTCTTATCGAAAATATCAATATTCCGGAAGCATTTACCATTCACGAAGAAGTAACTGTAAAGGTACAAGTTGGTAGCCGACTGCACGCAGCAGCAGCAGACGACATGTTGTCGCTTCATGTCGTCACGACACGTCGTTGCGTCATGTCGTTTCACGAAAGGGCATATCTCCTGTGGTTTCTGTTATCTATGGGCACTACTGATCTGCGGTCGGACGACACTACCGTCTGCCTCATTTCGCTAACTACGGAGGGAATTTCATAGAAATACGTAGAAACCAGTAGTGTCGCTGCGACATGTCGTCTGCTGCTGCTGCGTGCAGTCGGCTACCAACTTGTACCTACTTACCTAACTGTACTAAATCTGGCTTCTCATCAGGAAACCGCTCTGAGTTGGTCCAGTTGAAGAAGTAGATGTCGAAGAACAGTGGAACTGTGGGAGCCACCCAGTTGCGGAACGACCTGGAGGTTGGAGTCAGGGCTAGTTGCTGGAACAGACAGAAGAGGACGTTAGGTTTTTAGAGCTAAGGACGTAAATAAGTTGACACAAAAGCACACTAGTTTACGCTAGCGCCATCAATGTAAACTTTAAGCCTCGTAGGTGATGGTGGAAATATGTCAACGGATCCTTCACAAAGCCGTCAACCTAGCAATCTGTACCTACACCAAACTAGTAACTATACGCAAAAATGTTCACATTGCATGTGTGCAATCCCACAATCAATAACTCAATGGATTTTAAACAATCTGATCTGAAACTGAAACTTCAGTTAGCAAGACATAGGATCATAACCACAGGGTCATCAGTTACCCGTCGGAGCTGCGAGTTGTTCGAAAGAGATACCGTGGCCTCGACACAAAGGGCTATGAAGGAACATGGGTGGTTTTTAGTCAGTTGAAGTCTGACACTCCCTACCGCTCTGCCCAGAGTGCGGGAGGAGTCATTTGATGATTTATCACCCCACAAAAAAAGAAGGGCCATCAGTTACCTAGACAATAAATACATACGATCATAAAACACAGGGCCATCAAAAGACTTTGAAACAAGCAAAGCATTCACAAGACACAAAAGACTTCCTAATTATGTCCGCCTCACTTTGAGATTTAGGTTTCTTTTTGAATTTCACCGACTGGCTTTTCGTTTCGCTATGGCTTTTCTCTTATAAAGGAAGTCAAAATCAAAACTCATTACCTATTCAAACTAGGCTGATAATCAGCACTTTTCGAAGGTCAAAATTGTTTTAACTCATTCTTACATTTTTATAAGACAGTCCCCCAAAACGCCCCCACCCATCGACACTTCCTAGTGTTTAGCTGGAAAGAAGAAGTGGCGGAACAAACTTCCCAGCCAGCACACATCTGTCTGTTAGGTTGGGTATAAGAACCAGACTCGATACAATAGCAAGGTGTCAGTTAAATTTAAGATTTACTATAGACACAATCAGTAATAAACAAAAGTATAAATAATAAACAATAAACAATGTAATAATAAATACATAACATAACAGTAAACTAATTTTGGAGAAAGAACCTAAATGACAAACATTGTTCAAGACGTAAGAAATAATAATGGTTAATAATGGGTAATACGTAAGTAAAAGAGTCTTGTAATTAATTCGGTGATTACATGCATAGAATGTTACATTATTTTGTAGAAGAAAGGGATTTACAAAATATCTCCAGACCATCACTAAATTAAACTCAAACAATTCACTCAATTCAGATGTCCTAATAAATGACCAATTCGCAATCATTTGACACCAGGGTCATCGCAATAATGTTATCAATTAAATAGCTTATCCCCATTTGATGAATAATTGTTCTTCAAGGCGAGCCGACAGATGCTAACAATATTGATTGATTCGAACTTCTAGTCTTAGAACTATGTTATTTGATATTTTGTTCAATTGACAGGTCAAACTGCCGCACTCATAGACGTCAGTTATTGATAATCTAGCAGTTTAAGGCTGAGTTGCACCAAAAAAGTCGTTAAAGTTAAGGTTTTTGTCAAATTTGACAGTACTATAAAAATTCTTTACCACTATAGTGGTAATGCGCCGGCAAGCGGTTATGGGGTATAGAAAAATTATATATACAAAACAAAAATTGCAAACATTCAAACAAAGTAAGTACCTATTATATTTATTGCTTTGTCTATAGCACGTATTATTTTTTGGTTGAACAATTACCTACGATGAATATCCTTGTTACGCCTTAAGCAATGCAATCGTATAGTCAGCCACCAAGCTACGTTTTTAGAGACTCGAAATCTTGGCAAGAAACATTCGTCGTTCCATGTGGAAAAATTATCGGCTCTGGTAATCACACATTTCTTTTCATCGCTTTTGTCATCAGAACTGGTTTCTGCGAGTATTTCTTGGAGCAGGGACATGATGTCTAAAGACTAAATTCAACGCGTTTGACAATAAAATTGACAGACAATTTAACACAAACTATAACACTAACCAGCGGAAAGTGAGCGGTTGCAGTTACCGTTAAAGTTATGACGTCATTTAACTATTTGTCAAATCGCGCAACTCATTGTTGGCATAACCGATACAAAACTGAAGTTTTGATGTTTGTTTGACGTGCCATTTGACACAAACTTTAACTTTAACTACTTTTTTGATGCAACTCAGCCTAATTTATTTATTTATTTTCTCTATACATACAAATATCCTTACAGGCTAGACCCAATGCGATATTGTTGCAGACTTAAAATTAACATAATTTACTTAACTGTTTTAACATAACAAATCTATACATAGCTGTTCTTGTAAATTCTTGTAATTGATTAGTGTATGGTGGCATATAATCAGTTTGTATCGTTCCCACAACTGGGACCCAGGCTTTACTTTTCAGTGAACAATTTTGGATGGAATTAACTATGACTAGAGTCTAGAGTATGTGTACTGACGTACCTAAGTAATATTCGGTGTTTAGTTACAAATTTATCTACATAAATAAAAAGACAAGTCCTGACTGACTGACTCATTAACGCCCAGCCCAAACCCTTGCACCTTCAAAGCTAAAATTTTGCACAGAGCTTTATAATGTAGAAGACAGGGAATAATGAATGATTTTTCGAAATTCAATTCAATTCGTAAGGAAAATCGTAATTTTCACGCAGACGAAACAGCTGGCAAAAGCAACCTATCAAACAAATCACATTGCAAAATCTAAACCGCTATTGTTAGTTTTAATAACGTTGATTATGTAGATACTTGTGACTACTTTACTTTTATTGTATTCTGTAATTTTTGCCTAGGTACTCCCATGGGAAAAACGCGTGACTTTAGTATGAAGTTAACTATAACGTTAATCCAATCGATAACAAACTATACCACGTGAATAAAAATAAACCATCCCAATGTAAATAAAAAACAAACAGTAAACTGCAAAATTCCGCGAATTTTTCTCTCCTCTGTGAAATCCTCCCACGCGCAGCGCGCCGGTTGCTAGGCAACCAGCTAACTATCACGTTGGACTTCAAACGTAGATAGTGTACAGACGGACAACGCTAACTTTTCTACAGATATGACAGTCGGAGCTGCGATAACGAGCGTTGTGTAACCTTATACTATGGAAAAAAGAAGTGTGTAACCCTTTGAATCTGAGCCGTTTTTTAGTATGTGGGTTATGCGTTCATGTTTACTATTTTATATAAACTAAATGTTAATATTGTAATGTGTACATAACTGTTTTTTGTCCCAAGTAAATAAAATAAAAAAATAAAATAAAAAGTTGGAGGAGAATACACTATAACCTAGCACAAAAAGGCCTCTAGATAGGGAACTGAAGATTTTCTTATAAAGAAAATCTCAACATATTACCTTACCATAGAAAATCCAACAAAAAGACAGTAAGAAAATAAATCACTTTACTAATTAAAATAAATACCGTTAACGAGTTCACAAAGAATTCGCCCCGACATGGACACAATCGGCCCAGAATGTGCAGATTACCTACCTCAGTACGGCTTCCCTAAAGAACTCGCAGTTAATTTAATCTCATTATGAACAGATATTTGGCGCACGTTCCTAATTATTACTGTTTTTCTTTTCAATGTCACTCCAGGAGTGTTTGAGGAATTAATATTAGCCTGTCAATGTCCTCCACCATTATTTTTCAGTTTTAGCAGCAAGACGTCCACTGCTGGATGAAGGTCGCAATGCCATCCACATCAACCTTCTAAAAAATCTTCTTTGGTACCTCTTGCTTATCTATCGAGCTATACGATAACAGACAAATGCCTGCACTGACTGGATCCATTCAAATGCTGCTCTTCCAAATCTCTAAACTTTTGACAATTTTGTGTCTTGCCGATCTCTCTTGCTTTTTTTTTATTTAAATTAAATGAGACTGGGCTATTAAAGGAGCCGGAAGAAACTGACAAGAAACCAAGTGTGCATATCCTCAGACTGGATAGGCACACTAAAATCTGTGCGGTTCTGTCCCTAAAATACTGAAATACCCGTACCATCTCAGACACTAACCTGCATTGTTTGCAAGTGCTCTTACCAAGATTATATATGCACTTTAAAAGAAAATTTCGGGTCTTATCCTCAGAGAAGTCAGATGGGAAACCACTGACCCAATCTAGTTTTGAAACATAAGTGTTTTGAGCTGTCCTTGACTAATTAGTAAAACCTGTTCCTGTTATTTGGTCATCGCCGGAGCTGATGGATCCTACTGAATGTGCCAAACTGGTCGCAATTGACGTAATTTTTAACCGACTTCTAAAAAAAGAAGGAGGTTCTCAATTCGGATGTTTATTATACATATTTTTTTTTATGTTTGTTCGGGTATAACTCCGTCACTTGCTAACTGATTTGAAAAATTCTTTTTTTGTTGGAAAGGGTATACTTCCCAAATGGTCTCATAATTTTTTTTATCGAAATCGGACAAGCAGTTTTTGAAAAATCAACAAAACTCAAAAAATAAAATTACATTGTCCACATTATGACTCATGAACATGTGAACTTACGTGTGAACCACTAAAAGGAGAAAAACATAATAATCATAATAATAAATTGTCATCGACAAGATAAGCAAAAGATTAGTAAATCCTCAAGAAGGCCAATTTATTCTAAGGTCCTGTCGTCCTAAATCGATACTGGGACAGTTACATAAAACTTTCACTTCGTAGAAAATTTTGACAAAATGTTCGAGGAGAATACCTTTTTGATCGACCCGCACCATTAGAGTTATTGTGTTTACTATTCCATAGACTTAAGCGTGCTGATTCTATGATTGACCGGAACCCATACAAGTGTTCTGATGCAATGACTAGTAGTACTACAGACTGAGGGATTACCGAAGTCTTACGTGGCACGTGATTTGTTAAACCTTTTCCACTTGACGTGGCTAGAGTGGTTGATTATTTAAGAGAAATTGCTTTTTACGTGGCAGAATAGAATATTCTTTATTATGTACACCAGACAAATATCATTGGAATCATTTGGAAGGTAGCGCAAAATCATGTCATGTCTTGGTAAGTATCATCATCTGCCTAGCCTTTTCCCAACTATGTTGGGGTCGGCTTCCAGTTTTTTTTTTTTTTTTTAAAGTTGCCCCACACTAGGAATTTCTCCTGTATCGTGGGTGCGTTCACAAACATTTAACTCACATACACAAATACCCAGACCCGAAACAACTATCTGTAGGCCATACAAATATTTGTTTCGTGCGGGGATCGAACCCGCGACACGCAGCGCAGCAGTCCATGGCTTGAGCAACTGCGCCAACCGTGCCGTCAAGTTTAACCGGATGCAGCTGAATATCAATATTTTACGTGGAGCGACTGCCTATCTGACCTCTGACCATTATTTATCTGACATTTCAAAAAAACTAAGAACCTTTTACAACCTTTTTCAGACAAATAACAGATAAAGCGAACTACTGGCCATTTTCTATGAAATAATTTGGAGATGCCATTTATTTTTTCGTCATAAATGTTTTTTTTTTTTCATTATTAAATATGGTTTTCCTTAATTTTTGAGCTAAACCAGCCAGTTGGTTTGTTGGAATTTAGGAAGTAAAACCATTTTGGCGTTCCAATAACAAACTTACCTGCCACTGACTAACTGTTACGACCGTCAAAGGTCTACAAATAGACAAATAGACGTATGTATTTTCCGCAGCACGTTAGCACGGAAGAAACTCCGTATGTAATGAGTGGTAAACTGAAGAATAATCTTTGGAAGGCCTCCCAATTAGGTGGACCGGTGACCTGGTGAAGGTTGCGGGAATCTGCTGGATGCGAGACGCACGGGATCGGTCAATGTGGCGACACTTAGAGGAGGCCTATGCCCAGCAGAGCACGTCTTTCGGCTGCAATGATGATGATGAGCTCCTCATGTATCGGCAAGCTTCATCATCATCAGCCTATATTGTTCCCACTGCAGGGACTCAGGCCTTCTCTCTAAGAGAGTGATGGGCTATAATCCACCACGCGGGTCCAGTCCAGGTTGCGAGATGTCGAATTTTTGGTTTTAAGACATACCGGTTTCCTCACGTATTAACCATGACCGTTTTGAGAGCAGTGGTGATGAAATATATTACAAGTAATGCGCCTGCCAGGGTTCGAACCCACGACTTAAATACTGGATGGGCAATATGGTACTCACGGTTTTAGGGTAGGTAAGGGAAAAGCGTAATGTCTTCGATAGCACAGCTTTCTGGAGCACGTTGATTCAGCGAAAAACCACCAAGTGTCACAAGATGATATGAGGAGGATCACACACACATTTCTATTCACAGTTTCTAGCTTGGTTTTTGAGTCTTTTAATGGCGGTCGCGGAAGCGCGGGCGCAGGGCAATTTCACGTGCGCTTGTTATTGACGCTGAGGTAGGACTGGTAGATGAAGGAAGATGAGAGCGGGAGGAAGGGATTTGAATGAACGTCTGATCCTTCATTCTAACCAATGAGAGAAGAGTATAGCGTGTATAGTGTTACAAGTATGCGTTTTGTGATTTCCAAATTAGATAAATAGATATTAATAAAAATGCGGATAAATAATGTGAATGGCGCAGACAACTCCCCCGGACTAGAGGTTTTCCTCTATTAGAAACTTTATGAGAAAAAAAAACTTAACTTAAACATATGAATTTAAACTTAAATAGAGTTAAAGGGAATGTATACTATTTTATTGCGTAGGTAGGGGACAGAGCCGCACTACTGGGCGTATATAAGTACCGGAAGCAGTTCTAACCTTCACAGTTCTAATTATATTGTCCTTGCCAGGATAAGTCGCATCTATGACACCTAAAGGCCAACAAAGCGGATGAGCGTTGTTGTCTTTGATAACAACGATCGTACCTACTTCAACAGGCTTTGACGGTGTGTTCCACTTCTCCCGCTGTTGCAAGGAAGTGAGGTACTCCTGACTCCAACGGTGCCAGAAGGAATGAGTTATCTTATTAAGAAGCTGATAGCGCGATAAGCGATTGTCTGAAATGTCTGTGACATCTTCAGCAGGTAGAAATTTAAGCGGTGTTACGTTGAGAAAATGATTAGGCGTTAAAGCACTAATATCAGACGGGTCTGAGCTTAAAATACTTAGAGGTCGATTATTTAAAAGACATTCAATTTGAACGAGTACAGTACTAAACTCCTCGTATGTTAATATTTGAGAACCAATTACTTTAAAAAGATGAGTTTTGACACAACGAACATTAACTTCGCTGAGTCCATTAAAATGCGGACCGTAAGGCGGACTATGTTTAAATTGTACACGATGTTCTGATAACTGTTCACCTATGTAGTTTATATGAGATTTTGATTGAATTAATTCGTAAATTTCGTTCAATTTGCGCTTTGCGCCAATAAAGTTTGTGCCTCCATCACTGTATATCATAGCAACGGGACCTCTCCGAGAAATAAACCGTTTGAAAGCGGCGAGAAATAAATCTGAACTTAGGTCAGAGACTAACTCTAAGTGTACTGCCTTTGTTGGATTTCGTATTCGTTCATAATTTTCATTGTGGGGTAGAAGTAAAAATGACTTGCAAAATGTGTCACTATCCTACCATATCCCATCCTTTTCCCACATGCACACCTGGACTATCGCTGTCCTTGTCACCGCCTACGGTGACTGCGTGAAGATTCTCGAACTCTTGAACGAGAGTAGCGTTGCTAAGAACATGCTCCCTTATTAATTTTATTATTATAATTGCCGCGAGTGCCTAATTACGAACTATTGTCAAAAACACTACGGAAAGTGCGTGTTCGTGTGGTGAAAGGCATCTGTGCGCGCCCCCTCGTGTGCCGCCCTGAATCCAGCAAGGACTCGACCTCTCTGCTGACCCACGCGGAGGATAGAACTTGGAGACGGTGAATTTAAAGGTCAGTGGTGCTGCATGTTTCCTACCAGATTCCTTTGTCCAAGCTCACCAGTTCGTCGTCCTAATTCGTGTCGCATTTGCAAGTTCAGACCTACTTATTTACGCCACTTTTCAACCCCCGCAACAATACAGTCCACTAATCAATCAACCAGCTCCCTGCGTCTGGGATAAACGCAAAGCTTATATTTCCGCGCAAGTATATGGTGTAAGGCGCCACCATTATTTTTGGTCACTTCGAACCGGACTCTAAATTCAAACCGCATGGTCAGTTATAACTAAAATAGTCACTGTACTACGTAATTAAATAGATTGTCGTTTATTCTTTGTATTTTCCCGCACCGACAACTATTTCCTTATATTTCCGCACCCGCATTGCATAGTACAACACAACGTAAAAGTTATTTCTTTCCAAATTCATTCCATTTTTTGTAGTCCGCCATTTTATATCATTTCCAATATGATCGTGTTTTAGATAACTTGTTCGTAAATTGTTCGGTAAACTTCGGCTCGCTTCGTAAGCGCTCGCGCTTGATATTTTTCACTCACCCGCACCCGCAATAATTCTACTTAAATTATTTTCGCTACCTACTAAAATTAATCGTTTTTACATTATAACCGCTTTTAAATACTTTGTTTACATAATCGTGTTGCGTACTTATCGCCGCTATACTATTTACAGTTATTCACAATGGTTAAGCCTAAGAGAAAGAGTAGTGATGCAGATCTGTTCTTCGACACTACGAGTACTAATAAAAATCAGTTATCATTATACGTAGTCAAGCGTGATGTTATTTACAAACGCGTAGAAAATATTTTCGAACTTGCACACAAAACAAATGATGATCGACAATATTTTAAGTCGTTTTGTTCTAGTGCTTCAAATATTGATACATTGCGTGATGATTATCAACAAGTTTTAGATTCCTATAATATATTAAATTTACAGTTGAACCCCGATTCCGAGGTCGAATATGATTCCTGGTTAAAGTTTGAAGAAATGTTTTGTTTTATAAAACAGGTTTTACTCGATAACAAACCAGAGTGTCCTGAACCTGAACGTCAGCCTTCATTACATAAATCTTATTCTCGCCTTCCGCCCATTGATTTGATGTCATTTGACGGTAATGTCAAGAAATGGCCATTGTTTTATGAACAATTTAAAAGCATGATACACGATAACGCATCGCTCACTAATAGTGAAAAAGTATTTTACTTAGTGGGTAAACTAACTGGGCAGGCGTCGTGCGTTTGCGCAGGGCTGGCTCCAACCGCAGAAAATTATATTATTATTTGGGAGGCACTTGTGCAAAAGTATGACGATCCTCGCTCACTCGCATCCGCTTATTTAAACCAATTGTTACAGTTTAAACCGCTATCCATAGCTAGTTCTGATGGGCTAGATTCATTTATAAATAATTTTGATTCATCTGTAGCAGCTCTTCAGCAATTAAAGCTTAATGATTTAACCGAATTTATTTTCTTGCATTTGGCTCTGCAAAAGTTAGACGCAGACACAATTAAATTATTTGAAATTACCTATCGTAAAGATAAAATACCTTCTTACCATAATTTAATTGAATTCATAAAGGAACAAAGTAAAGTTTTGTCTCGTTCTACAAACCTTAGTAAATCGATAGATAATAATCATTCTCAGTCTAAACAGCAGCGTCAAACTAAACACATCCCTAAACCGTCCAAGTCTTTTGTGAATACAGACATAGGGAGTGGTCCAAGCGTAAGCGATAAATGCGCTTTATGCAATGACAAACAACATGAACATTTATATTCTTGCTCATCGTTTACTAAATTAACCCCGCGAGAAAGATATAATTTTATAAAACTTAATAATTTCTGTAACAATTGTTTAAGTATAAAACACAAGACTTTTTCTTGTACTTCGAAACATACTTGTTCTCATTGTTCAAAGCGACACCACACCTTATTACATTTTGATTCAACTCAAAATGATAAAACAAATTGTAACGTTGGCTCCGTGGTGTCCAACACCGCTAATCCAATTCCCGCTACCGCTCATGACTCGCCGCGCCCTACCCCGGTCAGCAGTCATGCCGAGTCCGCAGTGACTCATTCGCTCGCCGCTTCTAATGATCCTACAACTGTTGTAAATAATGCATCGGTCTGTACAGTTTCGTACGATCGAGCAGCTCGTTATCAAACGACTACGTTGTTAGGGACCGCAAAAGTAAAGTTTGTTGATTCTTTAAACCGCACTCACTTTTTGAGATGTCTAGTGGATCCTGGCTCTCAAAGTGATTATATTTCCACATCTTGTTGTAAGCGACTATCGCTTCCTATTTATACTCAAACCCGCTATTCGGAAGTTCAAGGCATTGGAGGAGCTTCACAAAAAATTCTCGGTGTTACTTCAGTTAAATTCACGTCTCGCTTTGATAATAAGTGCGAATATTCTATAAGGCCGATGGTAGTAGGACAGATTACGTCACAGTTGCCGGACACCTGTGTTGATACCGCGTCTATTGAATTTATTCGGAACTTACCTCTCGCTGATGACGAGTTTTCACAACCGGGAACTATAGATATACTTTTAGGTGTTAAACTTTATTGTGAAATTTTACTTTCTGACCAAATTAAAAGCTCACATGATAGTATGCCCTCTGCCCTTGAAACGACATTAGGTTACCTAATTTTAGGTGACGCTCCTATTATTTCTCCGCAACCCGCTACCCGCACATTGTGTGCTTTTAGTTCTGACTCGCTACACCAGATTGTCGAAAGATTTTGGGCAGTCGAGGAATTACCTTCGCAGTCATTTTTAAGTCCCGACGATCAGCAGTGTGAAAATATTTATACTTCAACCACTGTTCGTAACTCCGACGGCAGTTATTCAGTTGATCTTCCTTTTAAAGAAGACCCAAATAATCTAGGCAATTCTTATACTACGGCTAAAAAACGCTTTCTACTTTTAGAAAAGAAATTTTCTAAGGATCCAAGTTTAAAATTAAAATATGACGATGTTATTCGTGATTACCTAAATAAAGGTATACTATCCCGCACCGCACCTGAGGCATTAGCCGATCCAGGATTTTATCTACCGCACCATCCTGTAGTTCGCAACGACAAGGCGACAACCAAGGTTCGTCCTGTGCTGGATGGCAGCGCCAAGACCGATACAGGCTTATCACTAAATGATGTCCTATATACGGGTTGCAACCTACAGGCTGATATATTTCATATACTTTTGAATGTTCGTGTTTATTACATTGCCTTTTGTGCAGATGTGAAACAAATGTATTTATGCATTTATACGAATGCTCCGCACCGCAAATATCAACGAATCTTATATAGATTTTCAGAAACCGACCCGCTCGAGGTTTTTGAGTTCACTCGAGTCACATTTGGGCTTCGATCTTCACCATTTTTGGCGCTCCGCACGCTACGTCAACTCGCTAGCGATGAACGGCATAACTGGCCAACTGCGGCAGCCGTATTGGAAAGGGACATTTATATGGATGACGTAGCTTCGTCTACTTCTTCTCTCGAGGAAGCAGTCAAGACAGCTAACGATCTGATCCAGATCTTCAAAACTGGCGGGTTTGATTTAGTTAAATGGACCTCCAACTCGCTAGAATTGCTCGAACATATTCCCGAGTCGCACCGTCAATCTGAATGCATTTCCTTCGACGATGGAAATACATTTAAGATATTAGGTTTGCGTTGGTTACCCGCTCAGGATACCTTTATTTTCGAAATATCAAGTCCCCCACCTGTTTGTACTAAACGCGCCATTTTATCCGCTACCGCTCGGTTGTACGACGTCTTAGGACTCGTCGGCCCTATAATTCTTTTCGCTAAATTAATAATAAAAGAACTCTGGCTTTTAAATCTCGATTGGGATGATATACCCCCTTCTCGCATTGTTAAAATATGGCAACAATACTTAATAGAATTACCGCACATATCTAATTTATCATTTCCACGCCATCTAGGTATAGAAACCGGTTCTATGGTTTCCTTAGTCGCATTTTCAGATGCGAGTGAATCCGCATACGGCTGTGTGATTTATTTGCACGTCGTAAATGGCGATCAACCGCCTATTACTTCACTCGTGTGTTCGAAATCACGTGTTGCATCCGCTAAACCTAAAATCACTGTCGCACGCTTGGAATTAAACGGAATACTTTTAATGTCGCGACTTCTTAAAACCGTTTATGACACTTTATCTAAGCGACATAAAATCGAAAATATTTATGCTTTCTCGGACTCTGAAGTAGCACTCTGTTGGTCTGTTGCCTCGCCACACAGATTTAACACTTATGTTGCCAACCGCATTTCTCAAATTCAGGAAAATATTTCACCTGAAAATTTATATCATATCGCTGGCTTACATAACCCCGCAGACTGTGTATCTCGTGGGCTTACGCCTTCGCAGCTCATTCAACATGAACTATGGTTTAAGGGTCCATCCTGGCTTTCCTTGCCTAGACAAGACTGGCCTATTCAGCGATTTTTACCCAACCGGTCTTCATTACCGGAAGAAAAAACCGTTTCGCACGTGACTAAAGTCACAGATAATGATAACCCGCTTTTAAAATTAGCTTCAGAGTGTTCCACTTGGGAAAAGCTGCTGGAAGCTACTGTTTTTTCGCTTCGATTTATAAAAAAATTGCCGCAAAACGATACAATCACCGCTGAAGATTTTAATACTGCTGAATTGGAAATAATTCGCGCGATCCAGTCTAAATACTTTTCCGAAGACATTAAGAATATTTCTAAAGGTCAACCGTGTTCGGCCAAGTTACGAAAATTGTTTCCATTTTTATGTAACGGACTTTTACGTGTCGGAGGTCGCTTATCGAATTCTACACTAGAATATTCTTCTAAACATCCGATTTTACTTCCCGGGCAAGGACATATTGTTAAATTATTAATTGAATTTTATCACCGCGACAATTGTCACGCTGGGCCGCAGTTATTAATCTCGATATTAAGATCCAAATATTGGATTATTTCCGCTAGACGTGTGGTTCGACAGTACATACACAAATGCAATGATTGTTTTCGAGTTAATCCTAAGCCTACGTTTCCGCCTATGGCTGATCTGCCTAAATGTAGATTAGAGCAATGCAAAGCATTTTTACATACGGGCGTCGATTACGCAGGGCCGCTATATATTACTCCTTACCGCAAACGGGGCGTACGAAGTGTAAAAGCTTATATTTGTATTTTTGTTTGTCTCGTAACAAAAGCGGTGCATATCGAATTAGTATCTAACTTAACTTCTGCTTCGTTTATCGACGCATTTAAACGATTCATATCGCGAAGAGGTCCTTGTAATTTCTTATATAGCGATAACGGGACTAATTTTGTCGCTTCTAAAAAATATTTTAATGAACTTCATGAGTTTTTACAAACCGCTGATTACTATCAAAGTTTTAGTCATGAACTCGCGAAGAACCGTATCACGTGGCGAATGAACCCTCCTACAGCTAGTCACTTCGGAGGGATATGGGAAGCGAACGTTAAGAGCACCAAGTCGCTTTTGTTTCGTTCAATCGGCAATCAAGTTCTCACCTTTGAGGAGATGTCGACCATTCTTATTCAAATTGAGGCAGTGCTAAATAGCCGTCCTCTTTATGTTTTGAGCTCTGACCCATCAGAACCATTAGCACTTACTCCCGCGCATTTTCTATCTACTTTTTCGCTAGAATGTTTACCCGCAGCCGACTTATCCGAAGAACGAACAGATCTGTTGTCTCGTTTCTCCTTAATGGATTCGATAGTTCAATCATATTGGAAACGATTTAAGTCGGAATATTTACATAATTTGCAACAACGCGAGAAATGGAATACTCCGTGTAACCCGATCACAGTCGGTACCGTAGTGTTGTTAAATGTAGATAACGCTCCACCCTTGCAGTGGCCATTAGGAATTGTTACCAATGTATACCCTGGTAAGGATGGTGTTGTTCGCGTAGCGGAAGTAAAAACTAAGACCGGTAGTTATAAACGACCAGTAGTGCGGTTATGCCCGCTTCCGACTCAATAGTCAATATATTTATATACATATTTTCGCTCATAAGTATTAATTAGCTTACGTTAGATAAGTTTAGTTTAGAAATTTCATTACATTTATCCGCTCTAGTTGTATTAGTTATAGTAGAAGTTGCTGAATATAGCGACTTTCTTGCTTTTCAAACTTTTTTTTTTTTTTTTTTTGAAGGGTTTCTTCAAGGCTGGGGGGATGTTGGATTTCGTATTCGTTCATAATTTTCATTGTGGGGTAGAAGTAAAAATGACTTGCAAAATGTGTCACTATCCTACCATATCCCATCCTTTTCCCACATGCACACCTGGACTATCGCTGTCCTTGTCACCGCCTACGGTGACTGCGTGAAGATTCTCGAACTCTTGAACGAGAGTAGCGTTGCTAAGAACATGCTCCCTTATTAATTTTATTATTATAATTGCCGCGAGTGCCTAATTACGAACTATTGTCAAAAACACTACGGAAAGTGCGTGTTCGTGTGGTGAAAGGCATCTGTGCGCGCCCCCTCGTGTGCCGCCCTGAATCCAGCAAGGACTCGACCTCTCTGCTGACCCACGCGGAGGATAGAACTTGGAGACGGTGAATTTAAAGGTCAGTGGTGCTGCATGTTTCCTACCAGATTCCTTTGTCCAAGCTCACCAGTTCGTCGTCCTAATTCGTGTCGCATTTGCAAGTTCAGACCTACTTATTTACGCCACTTTTCAACCCCCGCAACAATACAGTCCACTAATCAATCAACCAGCTCCCTGCGTCTGGGATAAACGCAAAGCTTATATTTCCGCGCAAGTATATGGTGTAAGGCGCCACCAGCCTTAGTTGTTAGACAGACAAACACACAAACGTAAGCTTTGTGGCTCTTAATTCCGCGTTTTCGGATATGCGTAACGTAGAAAGGACCACAGTAGTCTACAGCGGTATTTACGAACGCTTTCACTTGTGACACACGGAAATCAGGTAAATCGCCCATAGGAGGGTAAGTATTTCGAGGTTTAATTTTAAAGCATTGATTACAACTATGTACGCGTTGTCTTATAATGTTACGAGCAGCTAAAATCCAGAATTTTTGTCTAATTATAGCTAATAAAAGAGCGGGACCCGTATGCAAATTAATTACATGATAAAAGTCAATTAAGAGTTGAGTAAAGCGTGATTTAGTTGGAATTAAAATGGGATGTTTTTGACCATAATCCAGTTTAGAATGAGTTAACCTTCCACCTACTCTGAGAATATTATTTGAATCCAGAAAGGGATTGAGTTTAGCGAGACTTTTATTTTTAAAAAGTTTACTAGATTTTAACGCGCTAATTTCTTCAGAGAAATATCTACCTTGTACGTAACGTATAAGGTGTATTTCCGCAGCATCCAAATCCGAAACGGTGATACAACCACGCGAATTGATTAACTTGCAGAAACGTAATATTAAAACTACGCTACGAAGTAAAATAGAATATTTAGAAATGCGATCAATTAAAGATTGAATAGGTTGTGAACCTTCTTGCGTTATTTTAACAGAGAGAACGATATTTTTAGTTTCCATTACTTCTGAATTGTTATTATTTAAATTGATTTTAAATGGTTTGATTGGCCACTGAGATAAGGGGAATGAAAACCAATGCGGAGCGTTAAACCAGAGCGTTAAATCTAATAATTGTTTAGGCGTTATAGGACGAGAAACTACGTCAGCGGGATTTTCAGTTCCATCTATGTGAAACCAATGTTTTGCGGGTAAATTTGAATTAATTTCAACAATGCGATTTGCGACAAAAGTATGAAATTTGTGCGAGGGCGAGTGGATCCAGGTGAGCGTGACTGTTGAATCAGAAAAAGCAAAGATTTTATTAATTTTACAGCGTTTACTTAAAACTTCTACAACTGAATTGATCAAGTTTGCTAAGAGAAGAGCCGCACATAGCTCGAGGCGAGCTAAGGGCGTGTTTTTAAGCGGAGCGACGCGAGATTTAGAAGTTAATAAGAGGACTGATCCGCTATCTTCATCGTTAGAACTAACCCTTATGTAAACAGCGGCACCATAACAGCGCTCACTGGCGTCTGCGAACCCGAGGAGAGTGACATGAGAACCAGAGGTGATACCTACATGTCGCGGGAACTTTATTTTTTCGAGATAGGGAAGTTCTTTGTGAAACCGACTAAATTTATTTTCAATGTGAGCGGGTACAGGATCATCCCAATCAAGATCAAGTTTCCAGCATTCCTGAACTAACGTTTTCATAAATGCAGTAACTGGACCTATAAGACCTAAGGGGTCAAACAGCCGTGCGGTTGCTGATAAGACGGTACGTTTCGTACATTTAAGAGAATTACCATTTATTTTAAATTGAAAAAAGTCTTCTACTGGATTCCACTGCATACCTATAATTTTAGTATTATTATCCGCGTCAGCGTCAAACTCAATATTTTGCGGATTTAAATGAGTTGAAGGAATTTTATCTAACAGTTCGGAACTATTCGAGATCCATTTTACAAGGTGGAAACCGCCTGACCTGAACATGGTGACCATTTCTTGGTATGTCCGCTCAGCTATTTCAACGCCATCTAGCGAACATACGTAGTCATCCATATACATATGGTTTTCAGCCTCGTAAGCTGCGAGTGGGTATTTTTCCCGACTGTCAGATGCGAGTTGGCGAACTACTCGCATAGCTAAGTATGGTGAGCTTGAGACGCCGAAAGAAACGCGGTTAAATTCAAAAGTTGAAATTTCAGAATCTTTATTGAATCTGTATAAAATGCGTTGAAATGCGTGATGATCAGCGGAAAGATTAAGTTGAAAATACATTTTTTCGATATCTGCAACTACAGCAACGGAAAACATGCGAAGATTAATTAATAAATCGAAAATGTTACTTTGTAGATTCGGGCCTACATAAAGGAGATCATTTAGTGATTTACCTGAGCTAGTTTTACAGCTAGCGTCAAGCACGATGCGAGTTTTACTAGACTGTTTATCCGGGCGGTAAACTGCACGGTGAGGGATATAGAAATGCGGGATAGTTAGAGAGGGGTCGTTGACCTTGGTTAAATAACCTTTGTCAAGATAATCTTGAAGCGTAGCGTTGTAATTAGTTCTGATCTCGGGATCAGAATCTAACTTTTTCTCCAAATTAAGGAGACGGCGCGTCGCCGTTGAGTGTGAATTTCCTAAGTCTATACACGGAGCCTTAAATGGTAGCTGCACTGTGTATCTACCTGTTTCATCGCGAGAATAAGTTGATTTAAATATTTGTTCACACGCCTGATCGTCAGGACTCATGTGAACCTTACTAGGGACGCTTTCGAGTTCCCAAAAACGTTGCGTGAGCGTATTTAAGCGAAGCGTGCTAGCCGCACACAGAAAAGTTTGCTCGCTTTTATTTTTATTTATTTGAGCGGGGCGAGCGCGCGGAGTTACACTAGGTTGACAATCAGCCCGACCCATGGCTATGTAGCCAAGGGTGGTTTCTACGGCGACGACCGAGGAGCCAGGTAAAGTTACCTTTCCACTGCCCAACAAAAGCGGGAAAAGTTCATTGCCAAGGAGGCAATCTATCTCACCGGGAACGTGGAATGCGTCATCAGCCATAGGTAGATTGCGTAATGAAGCGAGATTTGAGATATCTATAGATATGTTGGGCAAGTCGTCTGTAATACGATCTAAAACCCGAGCGTGAATTTTATAATAGCAGCGGTGATCAAAGCAGGAAAATATTTTAAAAGTAGCAGTTCCAAACGAGGGTATTTTAGCGTGACCGATCCCAAAAATGGAAGATTTGTCAGGAGTAATTTCTAAGTTTAAACGTTTACAGCAAGCCTTTGTAATAAAATGACTCATTGAGCCGGTATCAAGGAAAACGCGGAGAGTATGAGGTTTATTATTATTATAAGCGTATACGGAAGCGGTGGGCAACAAAACAGTTGTATTATTTTCAACGCACGAGGTAGCCGAAGTCATTGACAAATGCGAAGCGCCTGAATGTACGCGCTCCGCGTGCGGCGTCGTCGTCGAGCCCACAGTGCTCACAGTCGCGGCAGCTAGCGAGGGCGAGGCGGGCGCGCGGGGCGCGGTTGCGAGCGGCGGCGTCGCGTTGCCGGCCGATGTGTTTACTTTAAAGTTACTTAAATGTATTAACGAATGATGTTTACGTTGGCAAATCGAACAAGTATTTGTTGACTTGCACATTTTAATATCATGAAATCCTAAACAGTTACGACAAAACTTAAGTTTGTTTACTAGATCTAATCTTTCTTTTGCGTTTTGATTCATGAAATGAGAACATCTATAAAGTGGGTGTGAGTCAGGTGACGCACACACCTTGCAGGCACGCACGGAGGCGTCCTGGGTTGTGATCGCGAATGTTTGACTATTTTTATATTTATTAGAAGTGGATTTATTATTTTCACTATTATAATTACGGACTTTAGAGGGGTTAGATTGATTACGAAGTGCTATTATTTTACTTTGTTCTTTTAAGAATTGCGAAAGATGATCGAAAGTAGGTATTTCAATATGATTATGTGATCGTTCGAAAAGGTTAACGACCTCTTTATCAAGCTTGCTGAGTGCAATATCCGTTATTATAAAATCTGACAAATCCTTTATGTTTAAGCGCCGTAGGGCGGCTTGTGATGCATGGAACTGCTCAATAAATGTGTCTATAGATTGATAAGGCTTAAACTGAATCATTTGATGTAAGTACATGGAAGCTTGTACGCGGGTATCTTGGTATTTTTCTATTAAAGCATTCCAAATGAGTAGGTAATTATTAGCGGTAGGCGCGACGCCCGAACAAACAGTTAATGCCTTATCAGAGAGACACCCTATCAAGTATTGTACTTTCTCGGCGTCAGTTAGATGCGAATTATCATGAATAAGACTTTTAAAGTTTTCATGAAAAATTGTCCATTTGCTGGGCGTGCCGTCAAATGAAGCAAGTTTTAAAGGTGGCAATTTACGATTTAAAAACTCGAATTTACTACTGCTGTTTTCGTTATTTTGAGACCTGAGAAGGTTAGCTTCGATTGCTTTTATTTCACAATAAATTTCATCAAATGCTGACAACGGCTGGTAATTAATAGCTGATCCAGCTTCCAAGAGTGCTAAATTGTAAGCATCAAGCGTTTCAATAAAATTCGTCCTAATTTGATCAAGGGAATTAATCCTAGCTAGAAATTGAGATTTTAATGAACTATTTACTGAAACTTGTCGACCGAGGTCATAAATTGATTGCAGCATTTTGAATAAAATTTCCTTCTTAGATTCAAACAGAAGCACTTTTGAATCTTCTTCTGCGGAGCCATAAGATTCCTTATCGGACTCCTTGGATTTACCATGCTTTGAAGCCATTTTTATGCGTTGGGATAATGCCTATTCGAGTTAATAATCGTTAATAATAATACTTAAATGAGTGAATGTATGCGAAATATCGAGAATAAATTGGACTTGCCCGTGTGCGTTATGTGTTGAGAAAACCTGTGAAATATGTGTGCGATGACTAAAATATATTTATAATATTTTAGCAATAGAGTGTTTAGCGTGAAATAAGATGCGTATTTGAATAAATAACTTAGCGTTGATGAGATGTTAGCGGGAAATGCCTCGTGAGCGAGTCACGTAGGTTAGTGTAATGGCGGATGCGTGGATGAGCGTATTTTTATGCGAATAAATAGCTAAATGCGGTAAATATGATGCGTTTTTAAAGAAATAACTTAGCGTTGATGAGATGTTAGCGGAATGTGCCCTCGTGGGCTTGTCACATAGACGAGAGTAATAGCGGATGCGTATTTGAGCGTTTTTATGCGATTAAATAGATAAATGCGATAAATATGTTGTGATTGATGAGTGTAGTGTATATGCGAAGTAATTTTTTGTTTTTTATTTGGAACGAAGGACCAGAGCACTTGGATGGGCAATATGGTACTCACGGTTTTAGGGTAGGTAAGGGAAAAGCGTAATGTCTTCGATAGCACAGCTTTCTGGAGCACGTTGATTCAGCGAAAAACCACCAAGTGTCACAAGATGATATGAGGAGGATCACACACACATTTCTATTCACAGTTTCTAGCTTGGTTTTTGAGTCTTTTAATGGCGGTCGCGGAAGCGCGGGCGCAGGGCAATTTCACGTGCGCTTGTTATTGACGCTGAGGTAGGACTGGTAGATGAAGGAAGATGAGAGCGGGAGGAAGGGATTTGAATGAACGTCTGATCCTTCATTCTAACCAATGAGAGAAGAGTATAGCGTGTATAGTGTTACAAGTATGCGTTTTGTGATTTCCAAATTAGATAAATAGATATTAATAAAAATGCGGATAAATAATGTGAATGGCGCAGACAAATACTATTCGTAAGTCGAGGCCGCCACCACTCGGACACCGCTGTTCTTGCAAGCTTACAACAGATAATTATAATAATATGCTTTACTCACATTAGCCTCAGACTTGGTCTTTGACAAACATTCAAAAGTCCAAGCTCAAGGTTTGCCAACGTGCAATGGAGCGTAGTATCCTAAGCGTCAAACTAATAGACCGTATACGCAACACCACACTGCGCTCCAAAACACAAATCACTGACGTTGCTCAAAAAGCCGCTAAGCTGAAGTGGGACTGGGCTGGCCATGTCTGCCGTATGCCCAACGAGCTGTGGGCCAAAACAACCACGTTCTGGAACCCTGACACAGCCAAAAGGCGACGTGGTAGACCTCGAAGGAGATGGCGGGACGAGCTTGACAGAACAAACGACCAGTGGTCCACATTGGCCCTGGATCGCAAAATTTGGAAATCATGGGGGGAGGCCTTTGCCCTGCAGTGGGATGACACAGGCTAACAGTAACAGTAACAGTAACTCACATTAGCCAGCGCTGAATCGAAGATGCTGGTCCAGGCGAGCGCCGCAGAGAGCGCAGCGAGCGCGAGTAGAGCGCCGCTCCCTGCGCCCACCCACAGCCAGCGCGGGGTGCGCCCGCGCATCTTTACTGGTAGCGGAGACACGCTGGAACAAGGGAAAAGAGAATTATTAACACTTTTGTTTAAAACATTTATCATAATCATCATAAATAACATATCATCGCGCCTGTTATCCCCGAAATCCGAAATCTCTGCCTAACCCAGGCAGAAATTTACTTTTCACACCACCTGCTCGAAAATGTCAAATTATATGTCAAGTAACCTTAACCTAAAGTGAGTCATTAGTGGCCGGCGGAACAGCCGGTCAATAATGTTGTACTGGATTTCATTATGACCCGCTGGTCAATAATGTGATTTGAATTTGGAATCTCACATGCTCAGCTAAATTGGCAGTATAGTATTAACAAACACCCTTTGGTGTCAGAAAGAGGAAAGCTATTCTCGATACCCTTACCACAGATAATATAATACTCCCTTACCACGTGTGGATGATATTCTAGATTTCCTACAAAATCATAACGACTGCTTCTTTATATCGTTGCCATGTTTTCGAAGACATAATATTGTAAGAATAATTAGATAACTTCGAACCATTTTTTAAAAGGAATGGAATAACATTAAAACTGGCATTTATAATAACAAATACCGTACCGCGCTGTAATACCGTAATAGTAATTGGCTGTAACATTAGTTAATTTATTTTAAGTAAACTGCGATAAGATTGCTGTGGATTTTGTGAATCTTTTATACTACAGTCGATTTATCACATTTTATCAAAAACTCTATCTATTTTCACGAGCGTCTCCAATGACGTTCTAAATTTAAAATGCATACAGCCGTAGATGAGACTTTTTTTTTTAAATCGAATTGATCGTGTCATGGCTACTTATTATTTTCTCACAGTAGGTGTAAAAAGTAGAGTATCCTCCTCTGGGCTAAAGGTGTCTTTGCCTTGGGCTAGCTTGAATCCCTCGCTGCATTCAGGATTCTTGTATTAACTCCCTCGCTTCGCTCGTGAGTTAAACTCTTAACTCCCTCCCTGCGCTCGGGAGTTAAATCCCGAATCCTTCATTGCGCTCGAGATTCAATATGACGCCCGTGACATAAGACACAACTTTAGCCCCTTGGTGCATAATTTACTATTAGTAAACCCATATTTAGCCAGTTATGTTTAAAAAATGTAAAAGGGAGTGAGCCTATTGCCACCAACCGGGAATAGGGTAGTTGACTGACTAAAAAATATATGATTCTGTTTAGTCTGTCTGTTAGATTAGCGAAAAATATTAGATCCGTGCTTTTTATTTTAGCAAAAATTACGAAATAATATGTGTCAAAGATCGTGAGTGCCTGGTGATGTCACTTTCTGGTAAAAATGTACCAAACTGTGACGTCCCGCGACTATTCGAAGCACTTTGTCGTCTTAATTTATTGTTTACGTGAAAAAAGAAACACGTGTCCAATATTTTTTGGAAATCTATCTGACGGACTAGGTAATTACCTAGATTTTTTTTTGTCAAGTACCCTATTTTGAGTTCGACACCTAATTGTACCGTGGAACAATTACGTATCGAAAACCATGCGGGTAAAGCCAAGCATCCGTTAGTGTAATTTTCTTTAATCCTGTTAAAATACAACTGTTTTTATTTTTACTTCATTTGATGCTGTTTTCGCAAAGAAAAACCCTTTATTTAAAAAGAGCCCATGCACGAGGTGTACGGCTTGAGTGTGCCCGGCACTGAATTTGTTAACTAATGTTATTAACTAATACCTATCCGTTTTATAACATTTTCCCCGAAGTATTAGGCAGGAGTACACCTTCATTTAGCCAGTTACGTTGCAGTCCTAGTTTTTAGGGGTAAGCCCAATAGCACGCTCAGATCTAGTGCGAAACTCTTGACATCTTGCATCAACTCAGCTGACACAGATCACATTTAGCAACAAAGTAAATAACAGAGTTGTTTGTTTGTGAAAAATTATAGTAATTATAATATGTTTATAATAATAAAAATGCAATTGTTCTGATTAATTATTGCTAATAAGTCACTCAGCATCGTATGATTCTTGGCACAATACTGTACAGTTGTACACGTCCGATAGGTCAAGAAATTAAATTGAATAGATCGAGAAAGCTTTAAAAGAACCTTACAAAATATTTCGTTGCAAAAAAACGAAATGGATTCATATGGTGTGTATTTCAACCCCGTAATTTCTTTGCCACCATAAAGGCATTTAGTCTATGCGACAGTCAAATAAGTTTAAAAACACTAAGGTTCACTGGAGATTAAAAACTGACCGCTACTAATGGCAAGTGCGACTACTGAGCATCATGTGTTTGGGTGGTGGGTTCAATTCCAAGGTCGGTCAAAGTGTTATTGGATTTTTCCATCACGGATTTATGTAGCAGACGAAGTATATTATAATATCTGTGGTAGCAGCCATGGAGTCGCGATTTGTGCCCAGCAGTTAATTAAATACTTATACCGTCTAAAAACCACCCAAATTCCTTCTTAGCTTGTTCTTAGTCCTTGTGCCGAGGCCGCGATATCTCTTTCGAACAACTCGCAGCCCCGACGCGGTGGATTTTTTTCACTTTTAGTCTGAAGTCTGGTAGGGTAAGTTTTCAAGTCTGGTAGTCTTTCAAAGATCGACAAATGACAGCGGGGACCAAAGACTTAAGGCGCAGTTAAAGGGGCACCGTAAAAACGACCTGTTTTTCGTCGCAGAGTTAGCCAGTTATAGTCAAATGTATAGGTAAAAGACTTATGCAAAAATATTTTCTAAAAGTAATCAAGAACCTCGAAAAAAAAAATCACAAAATCACAAAAAAATCACACGATAAAACTGTTTCGTCTCGAAATGCTCAATATTTTGAGTGACAACTGTTATTTATTTTTTTACTATCAGAAAGGAAATTTAACCAACTAAAGACATATGTAAAAATATTTTAACATTACAGCGTATTTTTTTTTTTAATAAATTAAATCTGCGAACTATCGTTCATTTTGGCAGTCACGAGCATCAAACGCATCGCCATTTTCAACCTTATTTGTTTAGGCGATGAGTTAAACGCGCGCTCAAGGTCGCGGGCAGCTAATGTCGCCTTAATAATTTTAATTTGTTTTATTACTTGTTAATTTTGATTTGTTTTGTTTTAGCTCGTAGCTTAATAAGAACTGCCACTCGGGTCGATCTTTAGGTAAAGCGGTGCTTGCCTAGGTCGGTCTGTGGATGGGTGACCGCCAGACATACCGAGTTTCCTCCGTGCCTCGGAAAGCACGTTAAGCTGTTGGTCCTGGCTGCCATATATTATTATATAGATCTTTGACAGTCGTTACAGGTAGTCAGTGACCTGAAATTCTGACATCCAGTCTTACCAAAGGGTATTGTATTACCTAGTATTAACTGGGTTGTGGAGGTCAGATAGGCAGTCGCTCCATGTAAAATTCAGCTGCATCCGGTTAGACTGGATGCCGACCCCAATATAGTTGGGAAAAGGCTAGGCAGATGATGATTTGTTTTAGTTAGTTCTTATTTTTAATTTGTTTTGTTACTTCTTTATTTTAAGGTGAATCCTTCAACCAGCCCGCGAAATTCAAATTTTCTTAAGTTTTTGCAATTTGCAAGCCAGTGATAGGTTGTATGTTGATGAACATTTGATTCGCGGCTGTAAGACATATCATTAATACAACTAAAAAAGGTTCATAAAGGTTCCGGAATGACTTTGACCTTGTAAAAAGTCATTCCGGAACCTTATTTATGAGCTCGGAGGGTTGTATTAATGATTTTGATGATTATAATTCTGTAACTACATATGTCTTACAGCCGCGAATCAAATGTTCATCAACATACAACCTATCACTGGCTTGCAAATTGCAAAAAACTTAAGAAAATTTGAATTTCGCGGGCTACCCTGGAACATCAACCTTAACTTGTTTTAATTAGTTCTTATTATTGTTCTTATTTTAATAGTGTTACTTATAAATTAAGGGGAGGAGCAACGGATTCAACGCACAGGCCAAACCCTTAGGGCTACAAACTTAAAACCCACACGGATTTCTCTTATAACATTGGCATCCACCAAGGAAGGATTTATCAAAAATCAACCCCCAGGGGGTGAAAAAGGGGGGCAAAGTTTAAACTGACTGTATTTCCATTTACACGCGGGCGAAGCCACGGGCAAAATCTAGTTGACAATATATTTTTTCATTGTATGTACTTACGTTTTCACATAAAAAAGAACATCCACGCGCCACATTTTAAGTAAACAAAGCACTGCACTTGCATTTACTAATAACCTCTTGAAAACAATAAAAAACAACAGTTTTTATCACACCAGTATTTATTCAAACAACAATTTGTACGTCTAGCCTCCAGATTCCACCAATCTCGAAAACTGCTAAACCGTCTTTAAACTCAAATCCACTTAGCTTCTTTATTTATTTCGAGGTATTATTTTAATTGGCTTTATTAAACAAAATCGGGTTGTGAGCCCATAGAGAGCTCGTTATACACTGATTTTACATAGCTTAGATAAGCCGATCCTCTGTTATCACTAAAATAATTATCGACAGAATAATCATTAAGAAACTAATTTGTTTGTTATGAACGTAATTAAGGTTAATTCTTGAATTAGTATTTTGTGTCCAGCGGCGAACTACTAACTGTGGAATATCGTTGTTTTATGTAACAATCGTTGTATTGATCGCTTATCTCGTTAGTAAATTATGTCAACTAGCATTTAGTAATAGACGTAATGAGGAAATATTATATACCTACTAATGTTATTTATGTTCTTACTGCCCATAGCAATAATTAAGTTCGCGAAACTATTTAAGTTTTCTAGAAACAGCATACACTTTTTTGCACGGAACTCTAATTCTATAAATAACATCAGCTATCTGCCAGTAAAAGTCCCGTCAAAATCTGTTCAACCGTTTTGAAGATGATTCAGTACACACAGACATACACAAACTGTGTTTTTAAGTGACGTACCTATATACTTTCATATGCATTCAGTAAAACCCTGTTATTTAGAAAATACATAGTTTTACGATAAACAGTTGACACAATAACAAATTCACCCTCGTTCTGTAAATGACAATTCTGAGAGAGGCAGCATCCCACGCCAGTTGTCAATAGCAGGAGAGGAATATTTATAAAACTAATAGGTATCGTTTAGGAAATGTAATATTTAATATCAATAATAAGACGACTGTATGACGAGTCACGGAGAAGTACGGAGGAAGAAGACATGCTGTACTGACCCCAAATGAATTTGGATAAGGGCAAGAGAATTATGAATGAATCGACTGCCTCGTTGTCTCCAGTATTAAGGCGAGGTTGCAGTACTTTGTTTTTATGTACGCACGACCTCGCCCCCCGCCCTGCCGCGCGAGCGATATAATGCCTAAATTTTGACTGTTTTTTGCTTCTTGGAGAAAAACTATGAAGAAATTATACAATCTGTTTTCACCATTTACTTCAGAATAAAAAGTTCTATCTAGTGATATAACTCTCATATAAATTCATGATGAAATGTCTTAGCAGTACACGTTTGAAATTGTGATTTAGAGTCATGTTTGATAAAAAAAGTATCGAGCCGATCTTTCTAAATCGCGTTTCTATCTTTACGATTTACTAGAGAGTATGTTCAATTTTTATGTAATGATTTTTATTTATTAAAAAACTCGTATTTAGTTAGATTTTTATAGGTTCAAAAATCTTAAAATTACTGCAACCCCGCCTTAATAGTCGCTAAAGCGTCTGCTGAGCATGACATCCTAGGTCCGATTCCTAAGCCGGGCAAAATTATATCGGGTTTTACTATCAGGAATTTCCGATTCGCAGCCCGAAGTCAAGATATTTTGTTCGTTGATGGCAAAAGTCCCATCCCTTTAAATAAATGGAACTTGGACAAAACTACAGAAATGTCTCCGCCTTCAGTTAAAACAGGCGTGATGTTATCTTTCTAGAACAAAATAAAGATTACAAAGAGAAATGATCGATAGTAAAGTAAAAAACCGAAGATAAAACAATATCAATTTCTATGAAATGTCGTACTTAATCAATTTTATGGCAGCGATAATAATATTATTATTGTATTACCATGTCATACAATATGAGGTTTATCAGTCATATTATCAAGCTAAGATTACGTCCCTTCGAAGACTGTCCCGATTATAGTAATCAATGACAAATACCTAGAGATATGATCGCTTAACGCAGCTGCAACTTTATCTTGCATGTGTTGCTAATAAAAGTTTGTAGAAATCAGTAATAAATGTCAATAAATACTTAGTTGATATGAAAAAGTTGCGTCGTTTTGCCGTTTGCTACGCAGAATATGGAAAACGAAAAGATTATCCGCTATTCTAGTGCTACGCAGTATTCGACCTGCTACGGAACACACTGCTTCGCTACGACGCGGACGCAACGTTGGTTGCTATAACTATATAGATACTGCTGGATTCCCTTGCTGGTCCACTGGTCGCAAGCTCGACTGCTGAGTATGAAGTCCTGGGTCCGATTCCATAGTCGGGCAAGAATATCACAGTATCAGGCACGTAGGGTGAATTTATGGTCTATTGATGGCAAAAAACTAGCCCCCTATTACATGGAAACTATGGCCTATTAAAAATACTATTTTCCTGAAAACGCAAAAGGTTAATCAACACAGTAGCAGAAAATCACTTATAAAAGTTGCTACGTGTATATTAGTGCTCGTTACACGTGTGACACTATATACCTCTGCCTAAACCTTCGAAAATTACAGGCGTTGAGCTGTGATAAAGAAAATAAGTGTTTGACCGTCTATCTATACGTCCAAGCTACCTCTCTTAGACTGATGGTGGACCACATAACTGGCAGCTTCAACTCAACTAATGCAACACGAGACAATGATGTTACAGACCCCAGCAACCCTGACATAGTAAACCTAGACGCGTTACATAAGGACTCAGTGACCGCAGCCGATCGATAACCGTATGACTGTATCGTATAACGTATCTAGATAGACGTATGTTCGGGACTGGTGTAGTTTATGCAGGTCTGGGTTTGTGCGTGTTCGGTGGGTGAGCAGAGAACGTTGGGATTCTGGTGTGGTAGGTATTCTATGTTTAGAGGATTTGAGATGAATACTTTTCTGAAGTAGGTCAGCATTATCAGCTTAAGTGTATTGTTCCCACTGCCTCTGCCACACTTCCCGGTTCTGTACGTTCCACATTCAAGAGTTTTCCACGATTTTAACGATAACGGGCTTTATGACGACACTGGATTTTTTAATCCATCTATACCTAGGCATATCCAAAATCTCCAGAAGCTGACCCTAACATAGGTGAGAAAAGACAAGGCAGATAATGATTATGCTGGAAAAATTGATCTTTAGGGGATCGGACAAAAAAAAAACTAATTAGTCCGTCAGATAGATTTTCAAAAAATATTAACCACGTTTTGAAGACGATACAGTGCTTCGAAAACTCGTGTGACGTCATATGATAGTACATTTTGTACCTTCAATAATTGACGTTTCAAGCCCCACCGCGCTTTATCTTTGTCAATTTTTATTGTTTTGATAAAACAAAAAACACGTATCCAATATTTTTCGATAATCTAACTGACGGACTAAACAGAATCATATTTTTTTGAGTCAGTCCGATCCCCTATTGGATTTCAAACTGAAAATACAACGTTAAAAACCTTGCAGCATAAGAGAACTGAAAGTAATTGCTTGATTTTGGCTTGAAACACAAGGACTTAATGTTACGTATCTGTTTCTAAGATACCCTATTAAATGCAGACACATCTAACAAACAGAAAGCCTTGGATAAAGGATCAAAATTAAATAACCTTTCACCCTTGGTGTGATTTTTAATGAAATGTTCAGTGATCTGACAAAATAATTATTGTACGAAAACGTTGAATAAAATCTGTATACAAGCAAGAATAAAGAATATACTTAGAATTTCATCGACTTCTTGTCATTACATGGAACTTAAAACATACATCTAGCGAATGTGAGTGTATGTACTATCAGGGACACGTCTGCCTAACCCTTCGGGGATCACAGGCGTGATGTTATGTTATGTGATACATCGACTTCAAAAATTATGGAATTGGGTATTTACCGTTTAACTTTTTTTTAACATAAAAGCAAGTAAACTAAATATTGAAAATGTTGGAAAAAGGTAGTCTCAAAAACTTTTTGTGTAAACAAATATGGAAAAGCTGAAATTACCATCGGTGGCCAAATTAATAGGGACAGTAATAAGATTTTTGAATTTTCGAGTTTAAGTTGATTTGTGTAATAAATAATTGGATGTAGGTCTCTTATATATTTTTTATTAGTATCTATGTTCTATTGAGATCACAAAAAATCCAAAATGTATACAAAACTGTTTATTATAAATCAGGTAAAAAAAAAAAAATTTGGTAAAGCTCTTTTTTCAGCAAAGGGTGGTATCACCCTTTGCTGAAATAAGAGCTTCTGTGTGTCGGGGCATGCTCTAAATAGAATGTTTTGCATTTTCCTTTAGTTGGGCATTATGATGCCATTCTCTGGTGAGGGTTTCTATAAGTTGCCTTTCGGTGATAGACACTTCTTTGGCAATGGCCCCTTTTGGTGAGTTTTCATTTTTTCAATGGGATTCATATGTCAGTTGAATTCTCTGGCCAAGGCAAAACAGTGTCATTCTTTCAGCCAAAAATGCAGTAACGCTTCTGGCTTTGTGGCTGCGTACTGAGTCATGCATAAAAATGTATTCGACATCCTCGGGGAACCATTCATTGACCTGCGGCAATACCTGGGTTTCTACTACTCGCTTGTATTGGTCTTGTTTCATCGTTCCTCTTACGCTGTATAGGCGCCCCATGCCTTTGGCTGAGATGACAGACCCAACCGTATCATTAACCGGATGTTTAACCCTCTCTACGATGAAATCGGAATCGTTGACCAGGGCGTCGTCATACAAAAGAACTTTTGTCGACCAAAATTTGAAAAGTTCATTCGTCAGAAAGGCACACCTGTAAATTAACAAAATGAATAGTAGAAAATAGTAGAAAAGTTATTGACTAATAGCATTATTAAAACAAGTTATTTTTCCTCGACTCCAACCTGCGACAGTCATATTTCGATGTTGTCTGGCCCATTGGAGTCGTTTCTTTTTCATACTGTCGGTTAGGCGTGGTTTTTTTGCAGGCCGCCGTCCCATCAAGTTCTATTCGACCAACCACCTACGCATTGTTCTTTCCGAAATCCTTACACCCTCGTCGTTCATCATCGTGGTCAAATGAGCAACACTCTTTTTATGAGTTTCGAGGCAGATGCTCCTAACTCTTCGATAGGTACGAAGTGTGGTGATCCTTTTTCTGCCACATTTGCCAACCCGAATCGCCTCAAGAGGCTTTTTATTGTCAATTTTAATTTTTATTCGATTTACGACAGATTTTGAAACCTCAGCCATAGCAGCTATGGCTCTCTGGAAATGAGTGGAGTGCAGTAACAATGTTAGTATCTCTCTACATTTTCTTGGAGAGGTGTCCAAAGCCTTGTCTATCCTAAAAAAAAGGAAATTTGAGGATATTGCGTTTAACTATTAATAAAATGTAAATTCATAGACAAAACATAGCAAAACTATTTTACTACTGGGCATTACTTACCTTTTGATTATTTTAGACAAAAAAAGTCGGTTAAATCAAATGAAAAACAGTTTCTTGAAAATTCAAAAATATATACTGCGAACCGCGCTTTTAACAGACAATGACCGAATTAGAAGAAACGTCCCAAAATTGACAAATGACGCACGGATTCACTGTGTTGCCACTTGGCAAAAACAATAATAGTAGCAGTAGCTATATCAGATAAAAGAACCCTTTAAATTCAACAAGTTTTTTCAAATATACTTAATAAACTATAAACTACATAAAATCAAGCACTGTCCCTATTAATTTGGCCACCTACTGTATATGAAGTGTATAAAAACTTTCCAGACGATAAACTTGAAAGGTCATAATTATGCCTTCGGTATTCTGCCGATAACTACCGATGTGCAAACCTAGACTCTCCCCAAATAGACCATAATATCATTGACTGAAACTCCAAGGGACTGCCTAAGCTAACACATAAGAAACAACACGTCAATTGCGCCTGTTTACGCCGAAGGGGTATACAGATGAGGACACGGTGGAGCACACTGTGGAGGTGTGTTCTCGTAGCGGCGATCGGCGGTGGCGGCGACTTCTCGCGTCCGGCCCTGGTGCAAGCCATGGTCCGGGGCGAGGAGGAATGGGACGCCGTCGCCTCCTTCTGCGAAGCAGTGATGCTAGCGAAGGAGGTGGCGGAACGTGAGAGGGAGAGAACCTCTCGTCCCAGCCGCCACGGGAGGCGCTCCGGGCGTCGCTCGGGGGCCACGTGATGGCTTCCGGCCACCGTAGACGCGGGCCTGTGGACGGTGAGTAATGGGCTAGCTCGCCGTCCGGTCGTCTTATGACGACAACAGACCGTGTCGACGGCGCGTTCGTGTTTCACGCGCGCCTCAACGAGATGTCAGCAAAGAGGGGCCCGCACGGGCCGACGCCCGTCGGGGCTGCGGATTATCGAAAGAGATAACGCGGCCTCGGCACAAGGGCGAAGAAGAAACATGGGTAGTTTTTAGTCAGTAGAAGTCTGACACTCCCTACCACTCTGACCAGAGCGGGAGGAGTAATTTGATGATGTCCCATGGTCCAAAAAATAAGAAAGGTGTATACAGATGTGTATCGAACACTCACAATGAGCAGGTATCGTTATCATACAATAAGGTATCATGAAAAGCTCGTGACTAAATAATAACTCGCATGGGTTGGTCTTTAAGGTTATCTCCAGACCTGCAGGCTTACTCTGGAATATAATTCCGATAGATCGACATTGGTCAAACGTCAGTTGGTTGAGTTAAACGTCAGGGATTGGCTAGACTCAGTGAGTCCAGCCAATGCCTGACGTTTGACTGACAATTCCAATGTCGATCTATCGGAATCACAGATGACAGAAACAACAGATCGGAATTATATTCAAGAGTAAGCACACTGTTTGCAGGAAGACTTTTGGCCGAAAGGTGTCGTTTTCCGTCGTTTCCGAGGACGGTTACGCGACACCTCGCAGCGACACACGACGCCGACGGCGACGTTAGGTACGTGTTTAGTTAAAAATTTTAGTTATGGTTTTACTGTTTTATAATATGTATTAGTTTGTTATTATTGTTTTAAATTATTGTGTGTATTTTATGTATGGGCCTTAGATGCCTGAAATAAAATGATTATTATTATTATTCATCCTTATCTATGTCAGTCCATGAATGGGTGACCATCATATTACTTACAGAGTTTCGTCAATGGAAACACGTTAACCCGATACCCAGTATAGGTGCTAACTAGGTTGTGCCGGGCAGATAGGTAGTCGCTCCAAGTCAAATACTGGTATTCAGCTACTGACTAGAAACCAACTTCATAAGTTAGGAAAAGGCAAGCAGAATAAATCATCATAAGGTAACATGTAAAAGGGGTGACCCTATTGAATAAAGCGGATACTATTACTAAGACATTTCTCATCCTTCCTTACATCCTTATACATAGTATAAAACAAAGTCGTGTCTGTTTGTTTGTTTGTTTATTTGTTTGTTTGTCTGTATGCTTAAATCTTTAAAACTACGCAACGGATTTTGATGCGGTTTTTTTTAATAGATAGAGTGATTCAAGAGGAAGGTTTTAGTATATAATTTGAACGACATCCACGCGGGTGAAGCCGCGGGCATCAGCTAGTGTAAAATAAAATGCTCACCCTAACATCGAACACAATAAGCTAAGCATTTATCCTTTACAACCAATGAGACATACATACATATAACAATAAACACATCATCAACAGCCTATAATGTTCCCACTGCAGGGACACAGGCCTCCTCTCTGGGAGATGTCTTAGTCCACCACACGGTTTCAATGTTGGGTGGTAAATGTCACATGTCTTCGATTTTTTACATGATCTTCACGAGGTTTCCTTCACTGTCTTGAAAGCACTGGTCACTGGTGATGATATAAATTACACAAAGTAATGCGCCTGACTGGGTTCTACTTAATGGTAGTAAGTCGTGGCCGCCTCCACTGCCAATAACACAATGTTATTTATATATGTACACACACAAAATACATTTGAGTCTACTTACTTATAATATTATACCAAGGCCAAAGAAGATTGTGATTAAGTTCTACATACATTGTCCCTCGGGAAATATAGTCCTCAGTATTCAGTAATTTATCGCATTATTATGGAAGTTTTTTGTATGAATATTTTGTATTCGTAGCGAAACAGATAAAGGTTAGATATAAAAAAAACGGTATGTTTTTCGTTTAATGTCTCGTATGATTTGTGTTCTGTCTCGTATACTAACATTTGAATTTTGATAGGGAAAGAAAGAATGAGAGACATAAGATGTGTGTTTAACATCAAAAGAGGGTAAGTGGATAAAATTAGTAACTGACTAGCTTTTGCCAGCGGCTTCGCCCGCGTGAAAATTACGATTTTCCATACAAACTTTCATTCCCTATTTAACTCCCTTAGGGGTTGAATTTCGAAAAATCCTTCCTTATTCCTTGTCTACATTATAAAGGGAACCTCTGTGCAAAATTTCAGCTTTCTAGGTCCAAGGGTTTGGGCTGGGCGTTGATGAGTCAGTCAGTCAGTCCGTCAGTCAGTCAGTCAGGACTTCTCTTTTTATTTATATACTAGCTTTTGCCAGCGGCTTCGCCCGCGTGAAAATGTCGATTTTCCATACAAACTTTCATCCCCTATTTAACTCCCTTAGGGGTTGAATTTCGAAAAATCCTTCCTTATTCCTTGTCTACATTATAAAGGGAACCTCTGTGCAAAATTTCAGCTTTCTAGGACCAAGGGTTTTGGCTGGGCGTTGATGAGTCAGTCAGTCAGTCCGTCAGTCAGTCAGTCAGGACTTCTCTTTTTATTTATCTAGATATCATCATCATCTACCTTCCTTTGTCCTTTTCTGGTCGGTGCAACACGTTTTCTTCTTTCAAACTCCCCTGTCCGACGTCAAGGGATCATTTAGGTAGGTACTCATTTCATATCATGACTAACACAATCATTGACTTATATATTACTGCGTAAGGACTGGGCGGATTTGGTCCCAAATAGGTCTTGGCTAAACCGAAGTTTAAAAGAAAATTAAAATTAAAAAATAAAATTTAACATTTTTTTTATTAACATTCGAATGAAAGCTTTATTTAATTTCTTTATACCTCGATAATACCAAGCCACGTCGCTCATACAAGGTTACGTTTACGAGCAGCCTGATTAGTTCTTATAGATGACGTTAGTGTTTCGCTGTATGGGAAACGCATCGAGCAAAATGTTCGGACGACCGTATCTTTAGTTTTTATATCAATGCACACAATCCATCCATTTTCTTTTTTGGCCTTCCTTTCCATGTACAGTGTACATACATCATCATTAAATTTCATCCCTCCTCATTACAATCATGTCCATGCCAAAAGACTTCCTTGTATTTTTTAGTACCTACAAAGTACAACTATGTAGATAAATAAGTACCCTATTTAATACCGCTTAGTAGAAGTGTAAGCTGTATCTGTCATAGACTTAATTGATTTAAGATATTTAAGTATTATACAATGTAGGTGTAATATTAATCAAATGTGTTGCAAATGTATTTAAAATTAAAAAGAAAATGGCACGATATAAATATCTATTTAAGTCGCGAGTAAACAGGCTTCTTCTGGGTAAGCTCGTTCCATCGTCGACCTCATCTCTGCCCTTAGGGCAAGATTGAGGTCAAGAGTAAGCCCATATTAAATAAAAAAAATTATGATGCTATTACTATTAATAAATTATACTGCCTAATCAAAAAACAAGTCTTTGACTTTCCGAAAAAATCTAGTTCTGGCGTAAGGGAGAACTTAAATTTGAATATTTCAACCGCTTTAAAGTACCAAAATCTGTATAATGTTATTAATTGCCTTTAAATTTCTAAAAAATATATAAGTCAATGGCTAATTTCTATTAGGTCAAAGATTTTTTTTAAAGTTCCTACCATGTACAATACCTAGATTTATCGATAGCTCTAGCATCAATACAAACAAGTTTTGTATCAGACAATATAAGCGTCACGTTTCCCAGATAATTTGTTATCAAAAAAGTCCATATATCCATATGTCGTGTTCTGTATATGTATATTGTTATGAAAAAAGTTTTTCAAACACAATAGCATGTTTGTTTGTGGAGTTGTTACAAAGAACCCTACAAACTTTTACTTTAATTATTATATCAGTTTAAACATACTTAAAGCAACATGTTAGGCAGTTTGTGTTGTAACAGGGTAAATGAAAATGCCTCCGGCTTCATCCACGTGTATCGTTTTAATTTTCCTGTTTATACTGGGATGTAGAGCAAAAATCAATAAGTAATTGGGGTAGTCAGTTTTACGTTCTAGGAATCTAGGACTTCGCTGTGGTTTCCTCACAATATTTACCTCCAACCTTTCAGAATATTCATAGTGGTGGTGTATACAGTGCGATCAAATTATCTTGGCAGGTCCGAACATAGGCTCTGCGAACTTTTACGCATGTAAACTTGTAAAGAAAACTGTTATTGCCAGATAAACCAATACTACGATCAGAAAATATCTAATTTAAACAGTGAGAAATACAAATAAAATAAATATCATAACACTTTTATGGATTAGTTGTAACAAAATGACCTGCACGAAGTTCGGACCTGCCAAGATAATTTGACCGCATTGTACGTAAAGTACCGGGGTTCTAAAGCTGTATATGTGGTGCCAGGAGTAGGGGCGGTTCCTTAATAAACAATATGTTCCAAAACAGGACAAATTCATTATCATATGCCTTAACTTTTCCCAACTTTATTGTGGTCTGCTTCCAATTCTACCGGATGCATGGTGAAACACAAATAAACCAATTAAAATTATTATTATCAAATACAGTCACATTTCTATAAAAAACCGCACAAAGTTAGCCTCTCCCTAATAAGAACTTCTGATAAAGAAAAATATTACCGTAACAGTTTACTTCCGTATTCCACCCCTCTGACGTTATTTAAAAGTAAAACCAACAAAAAACTTGAAGTTTCCATTCGTCTCGAAGCCATATAACTTGATATAGGTAGGTCTATAATCACGTTGGCAACAAAGTCCAAGTTTTGGAGTTGCATTTTGGCAATTATTCTTTTATTACAAAATTATGTGGCTGTGGAATGTTAAAAATTGGTTTCATCTTCATCCCTTTGTGCCGTTGGTATTTTCAGTTAAACTTCCAAGTTTTCAAAATCCCGCCACTCTGTACCCAAAGCACTGCAACTGCTGAAAGTCAGAAACAACAGTGGCGACAGCCAGATAAGCGCCGAGGCCGCGAAGCTCGACGAAGTCCTAGAAAAACAATTAAACTGTCTTGGATCCTGCAACGAAATTAATTAGAAAAGAATAACGGACGAGTAGGAAAGTTAATCTCGACTAGGGAACTCTTCACTGTGCGTGGCACGACACACACTTAGCCAGTTTTTAATTTTAGATCTTTTTTAATACAAATGTAGGCACAATTCAGAATGTTCCCATTTCTTTTGTGATAACAAAACGAAAAGAAATTGGGAAATCTTACACAATTTGATGAAATGTTTGAAATAACTTTTCTATTGATCTCGAGGTTACATTAAAATCAGCAAGTTACGTATTCGAGATGGTACTCTTACTCTTAGGTATTAATAGAATGTTCAAACAGAACCATTGATTTTATTTGGCGCTAGAAACATTTGACAGATACACGCATCTGGGAATAGCACATTGCTTAATAATTATATGACTTTCTTCCAGGTTCCACTTTTCTCTGTTCTCTACTCTTCAAAGTTTCTACACAAAGTGACATTTGTTACATTAAGCACAAACAAACTACGTATTACCTATTTAATAGTCTTGCATTATTATTTTGGGGATGAATAACATTGCCAGGAGGGCGCAGGCTGTTTCATAAGACAGCCTGCGCCCTCCCCCGCCTTCGTTTCTTTTTGCAGTTTTTTTTTATTCACACAAAGTTCATAACTACACTAACACCACCACTATCAGTACATTTAAACTCTAATATATAGTTTATGTTATTTGTTTATTTGTTGTTGTGTACTGTGTGTACATAAATTGTAAAGTAAGCAAGTACGATTGTTTTTGTACAATGAATTATATTATTAGGCGAGGTTAGTGTTTATGAACTAAGGTTAATAACGGAGTAAATTTTATTGTTCGAGTTTACGTTTCGCTTAATCTACTCGTTCGTGTCGTGATAAACCAACTGTAGCTAGTGCATATAATTTTTTTATTCATTATTTTTGTTTTTTTATTTATTATACACTCGAGAGCAATGAATCCGGGTCACACTCACACTCTTATTCTTTATTGCACACATAAAATAACAAATATAAACAAAAATTACAATTATAAAGCTTATGTACAAAGGCGAGCTTAACCCAGAATTGGGTTTTCTTACAGCAAACCTAATTTCGCTAGCGAGATGGGTCACTTAAAGAATCCTAAAAATCTCGGAAACTAAAAATGCTAGGTTAATGCAATAAATTGTATTTAATAGACAATGTAATACTCCTTAAATGAAGGTATTAAAACTTCTTAGTTATTGTAAAGTTATATCATAAAAAAATCAAATTTGAAAAAGGGCCACTTTCGAAGATGGAACTACGAAATAACAGCATTTGGTTTTGCTTTTGTTTGTAATCTGTCATTTATGTGGGTACATAAACCATGTTGATAGTGCTCTATATTCATTATTCAAGCTGAAATTATGTCGCTTACGCCTGAAGAATGCACCAGAATACTTACAATGCTGGAAACCGGCCGGAGTCAGCGCGATACAGCCAGGACTGTCGGTGTGTCGCTGTCAACAGTACAAAGAGTTCTCCGACGTTACGAAGAAACTGGTTCTAACCTACGCAGACCAGGAACGGGCAGAACCAGGTGTACCACAGCACGAGAAGACCAATACTTGGTGAACTGAACACCATGCTTCGAAATCGCTTTCTCACAGGAACTGAACTCACAAATCAGTTTCGACGCCTCGGAGGAAGTAACCCAAGTGCATGGACAGTAAGACGTCGGCTTGCTGAATCTAACTTAAAACCCCTTAGACCTGCAAACGGCCCTAAACTGGAGCGTGAGCATCGTATTTCAAGACTAAGATATGCCCAGAGCCACGTAAATTGGAGTATTGAAGATTGGTCAAAAGTTATGTTCTCCGACGAATCAAAATTTATGCTCTACAAGCACGATGGAAGACACAGAGTGTATCGAAGACCAGGGGAAAGATTCAAGCAAGCATGCATCGAAGAAAAAGTAGCCTACGGTGGTGGGTCTGTACTTGTGTGGGCCGGAATTTCTTCTGAAAGTCGCACAGAGCTGGTGATCATAGAAAACGGCTCTTTAACTAGCGAAAGATATGTGGAAGAAATCCTCAATGATCACGTTGGTCCATTTATGGTCAATTTAGGTGAGGATGCTATATTTATGCATGACAATGCCCGACCTCATACAGGTAGGATTGTGAATGACTACCTTCAAGAGATGAACATTACTCGTATGGAGTGGCCAGCGCGCAGCCCGGATATCAACCCGATCGAGCATGCTTGGGACGAGCTAGGCAGATGCGTAAAACAACGAAATCCTCCCCCAATCACGCTTCGTGAGCTCAAAATTGCTCTCACAGAGGAATGGGAGAATATTCCCCAAAATCGTATAAGGAACTTGGTGTACAGCATGCCAAACCGCGTAAACGCAGTAATGGAAGCACGAGGAGGCAATACGAAGAAGTAAAATTCAAGAAAATCGTAATAAAGTTCAAAAATTTCATGTTTCCTATTTTTGTTTTAAGGAGAGATCAGCAGTTTTTTTCTTTATGTAATTTTGTGTTAATAAAATGTATGGTGACTCATATTTTTTTTTACTTTCATTTAAGGAGTATTACATTGTCTATTAAATACAATTTATTGCATTAACCTATTATTTTTAGTTTCCGAGATTTTTAACATTATTTACGTGACCCGGATTCATTGCTCTCGAGTGTATTTATAAACGTTAAGTATTTACAGTTAATTACTGATCAACGAATGCGACGTACCTACGTTGTCAATGGAAAAGATGATATTTCCTCCTTACACATAAATCAGCTGATCCATATTTATACTGTGGCTGCACTTTCGAAAAACAAAATTTGTTACCCTATTCTAATTGCGCAATGTAGTGACCATCGCTGTACGGGACGAGAGGTAATCTCGAAAAGCTAACCTACTAGTTAGATAAAGTGGAAATCCCTTTTTCACGTGATATTTCAGACATAGTATGTGACTATGAGTAATCAATGATTGACAAAATCAGTCTAGGTAGTGGTCTTATCGTTTTTAAATCAGTGTGAAGAGTAGGTTATCTATTAAAAACCAAGGCATGAATATTAAGACCATATCCAAATCAGCTCAACCGGTTAAGAATACAATGCTTAAATGTGTATCATTTGTTTAATACTTTAATTTATTGATCTTGATCAACGCACTAGAGATACTTCTAAATTGTCTAGCGAAAACCAACAATTAAGCTATATTGTAGTAGGTAGTAATTAATTAATTAATTATCAGATGTTTGTTAAAGGTAAGAAATCGCAAGTATATATTTATTTTTAACCGACTTCTAAAAAAAGAAGGAGGTTCTCAATTCGGATGTTTGTTTTTTTTTATGTTTGTTCGGGCATAACTCCGTCACTTGCTAACCGATTTGAAAAATTCTTTTTTTGTTGGAAAGGGTATACTTCCGAAATGGTCCCATATTATTTTTATCGAAATCGGACAAGCGTTTTTTTTGAAAAATCGACAAAACTCAAAAAAAACTACATTGACCCATGAACTTAACCACTAAAAAGTGAAAATAAAAACTTTTTAACAAAAAATAAAACCGACTTCAAAAAAAAAAGTGAAAAATAAACTTTAGAAGAAAAATCAGTTTCTGAAGTCTTTTTTTTTTATTATTATAAATGGGCTTGCTCTTGACTTCAATCTTGCCCTAAGAGCAGAGATGATGTCAAAAAGTCGGTGGCAAAAAAATGAAATCAAACAAACAAAAGTCACCGACTTCAGAAACTGATTTTTCTTCTAAAGTTTATTTTTCACTTTTTTTTTTTTAAGTCGGTTTTATTTTTTGTTAAAAAGTTTTTATTTTTAGCTGTCTAGACTGCTGGACAGATGATGATGATGATGTCTAGACTGAATTAAGATAACATCCAAATAGATCAAGATAAAGATCTGTTTGAATATGGATGTTATCTAAGATTAAGTTATCTAAGATTAATCTTATTTTATATTGTATCGTACGCGATATGTCAAGATTTGTAATTTATTAAATAAATATTGATAACATTTTTGTTGGTTCCTATTGGTGGTTTTATTAATTAATCAAAGCTAAATGGTGTTTTAAAGCTGCCTAGATTTTTTTACTTATAATTTTTATAATCGGCCTTCTATGAGCCTCTTCCGGGCCCCGAAATGTATATTTAGCCGTTGTGTTGGTCCCAGATATCATTCGAAGAGTCATCTTTAACAAATCACCCGATATGAATTTAATTTACTAATGATATTGAAATAAAATCAGGATTGATGCGACCCGGTCCTATTTTTTTAAATTGAAATAAAATTAAAGAATATATATCCGATACTAGCTATTGCCCACGGCTTCCCCCGCTTGGAAATGTCAATTTTCTTTATAATATTTTCCCCCTTTTACACACCCTTAGGGGTTGAATTTTGAAAAATCTTTCCTAAGTGGATGCCTACGTCATAAGCGGAATACTTGTGCGAAATTTTTAGTTTGTAGCTCTAGCGATTTGGCCTATGCGTTGATCCTCAGTGAGTCAGGTTTGCCTTCAAGTTCAGTTCAAGTTCTTCTTCTTCTTTTTTTGAAGATAGATAAATAGACATTTATAGATAGATAGATAAATAGACATTTATAGATAGATAGATAAATAGAAGTATCTACTTGATTATAGTTTTAAGAAGCTATGCACTGTTTGCTTATAGTGACTTTTGAAGGGCTTTCCAGCAAGACTATGGAGTTACACCGAACTAATTGTCTACTAACTTAGTCCTCCAAGTTGGTGACCTAGTTTACAAATGACAGAAGTTTCAAGAACGTAACTACTAACAGATTTATCTTTAGTATCGGCTACGTTAGGTATCCATTGATGGAAGTTTACCTACTTGTTTGCCACGTATGGACATAAACAATACCTTATCATCATCTCAGACACGTGTAGCATGACTAACACAGGATTTAATGACCATTATCAGAAAAAAAAATGACCAAATTACACTATTGTATAGTGCTGCATGGTTATTTTGGCTTGTGGTCTAAGGTCTAAAGCCGCCATCTTTTTCGCAAACAATACACACAGATATAAACAAGATTACTGCCGACAAAGTGTTCTGCAGTTTAGCTGGAGTTTAGTGTTTATTTATTAAGTAAACGTACTTCTAGATATGTTTTCGATTAAAAAGTGACCCTCCTACTACCTAAGTAGCGCATTCGTGCACGCAACATACGCACGTAAATGCTAATTATAAACAACAAATAGTCCCCGCTACAGTATGACCATTATAGTGTGAATTTCATGGTGGCGCCACTGGTCAAGAAACAATGCATCGAACGTCAAACTCATCGAACATTTATTTAGTTCCGTGTTTTCCCGCCTCCACAGATAAGTTGGTCGAAGTGTATATTCTGCCACGCGTCCACACAACTGCGACTGTCAATGACCTTGACATCGAGCATGGGTAAAACTGAATCATTAACTAATGACTAATAACAAACAATCTTTACTACTTTGTAGTAAACAAATAGCGGCTGCACATGGAGAGATTTGAGACGTAGTATGTTTGTGTTTACGGTTAAGGGATGAGATTGTGTCACGACTTTGGTTGTGTTTGGTGTGCTTAGATCAATGGCTTTACATAAAAATGGCTTTAAAAGGGGAAATCACATTATCAAAAGAACCTATGAAATATTACAGGAGAGGCACAGTTTGTCACATTTAAGCTCCAATCTTTAAGTCATCAATGAGTCATCATTATTCATATTGCCCCTATCCCAATTTATTTGGGGTCGGCAAAACATTTGTATTCTTCTTCCATGCGTCTCTATTATTCGGCATCTCATCAGTCACCTCTTTTTGCCATGTCGTCCTTTGCACAGTCCATCCATCGTTCCTTTGGTCTTTACTCTTATCCACATTCATTCTCCAAACACCATTCAAGCTCCACTATTGAAGTACTGTGCTAAACATACCTTATTTATGCCTTCTTTTGCGGTTCACTACAGTTATTTTTATCATTATGACACTACACTTTTCCCAGCTATGTTGGAGTCGGCTGCCAGTCTATACGAATGCAACTGAATATCAGTATTTTTAATATTTTCTGTTACCTATAACACTTAAATCTTATCAATCTGTCTTTTAGCCATCTCGATTCACTCCTATTGAGAACCAATAATTTATTTACGTAGTGCAGATCGTCCAGGCATCTTGTCAATGTTATTGTTCGAATCACAGGAAAATGGCCTGATATTCGAACCCAATTAATTATTTTTCTTCCACGTTAATAATTTAAATACAAATGTCATATATACGGTAGAAGTAGGATATCAAAAAAAAAAAAAAAAAAAACTTTTTATTTCCAAAAACACTTCATAAATTTTGAAATAAACACACATCGCTTAATCTTAAATCATCAGAAACGGTTCATACATTTTGTCTACTGTTTATCTACATAAGCACCTTCACCTGGTTCATTATGCTTGTACCTACTCATTTATAGATTATTTATCAATCTGACTTATCAAATTAGCAATCAGTATAATGTTAATTTGGAATTTTAACATAGGTAACTGGCAAAATACATTTCCGCCTAATCTCCGAAACGGCTGGGCCGATTTGTAAACCTCTGCCTAAACCTTCAGGAACTAGAAACGTGAGAGAACAAGAAACTCCTTTTAACAATGTCTATGGTGACACCTTTATTATCATGCCAGTGCTCATGTACTCACACAGCACACCAAGGTATATTCGACGTGACGATGATTGCCGCAATCTTCCAATCAAGCGATGATGCGTACAACTGACGGTGAATTGGAGCATCCGCTAGCGCTGCGTAGGCGCCATGCTTTCTTTTGAAGACAGATAAAAGATGGGATAAGAGGGATTTGTGGTACCGCGACGGGTATTGTCGTTATAAAGTTGCTGGGCTGTGGAGGTCAAACAGACAAGCTAATTAAGTCTATCGCAGTTCTAGCAAGCTGCGCCATGAAACCAGATTATTCTTCTTCTGGGTGAGCTCGTTCCATCGTCGACCTAATCTCTGCCCTTAGGGCAAGATTGAGGTCAAGAGTAAGCCCATATTAAATTTAAAAAAAAAATTGCTACATGAAAAAAATCGTTGGTGGTTGGGAAAAGGTTAGGCGGACGATGTGTCTCAATGCTAGATTAAATTCCTAATTTCAGCTAATTCGAGGGCAAGTCGTTCCAAGTAAAATATTGGTTTTCAGCTGGGTCTTGTTAGTCTGGAAGTTGACCCCAACATAGATAGGAAAACGCTAGGCAGATGGTGATGGTGGATGTGGAGCTAACTGGATTGTAGAGAACAGATAGGCAGTGGTTTCATGTAAAGTACTGGTAATTAACTGCATCCGGTTAGAATAGAAAGATGACCCCAAAATAGATGGGAACAGGAAAGGCAATTGATACCTTATAGTGAATGTTAAGCAGCACCATCGGCCAACAATTTAGAAAGGAATCAACAGTAAATCATAATACCAATTCTCGTGTTTTTATTAAAATCGCCAGCAATCTCATCTTAACGACAACCAATGACAAAAATTGAGACTGGCATTGCAATGCGAACCTTCTTAATCAGTCTGTTATTGCTGCCTTCTGTATATCTTACTAGCTGACCCGTGCCCACTTCGTTGGGCATAATTAGTCGAAAGTAAGCTAATTACGTTTCGAAAAATTCAATTTCGGGGACGTCCGCTGCGTAAGGAGCCGACCACGCGACTGAGCCGCGCGGGTACCTACCTCTCAGATCGGATGTAAAAGGCCACGCCCCTTTCTCCCGAAGCGGGCACGAACGCGAACCGAATTAAACCCGAAACCATCCCGCGCCCGCCGCTGCGTTGCTTTTTTCTCCGATTCACTTTGCAAAACGGACTACCACGTAAAAGCCTTTTTATTTTTCGGTTTTTTATATAGCCTATGACACTCAGCAATAATGTGGCTTTCTATTGGTGAAAGAATTTTTAAAATCGGTTCAGTAGATCCCGAGATTACCCCTTACAATTTAACAAATATACAAACAAACTTTACCTCTTTATAATATTAGTATAGATAAACAACCTCAACTCAAGACACTCTGAACACCTCACAAAAACGCCTCTTAACAAAAGACTGCTCTTTAAAACATCATCACACTTCGCCTAGCTTCTAAACCGGACACACCATTTGGTGTGAACCGAAACTAGGCCGTTTGGGTACTGCAGCACTCAAATGTCAACTGTGAGTACTTCATTGGACACCGTGGAGCTATATTATCTCCTAAACTACATATAACACTTTAGTTAGGGAAAGTAGGGTTCAATCAATATTAAATGACCTCCTCCTTTTGCGAATTTCCTAAGGCGGGTCCAGAATTCCAGATCCAGTCACCCCGTATATTATCTCAACTTACCGATAATCAATGACAAAATTGAGACTAGGCTTAAAATTCAAATCATTTATTTCAATATTGCCACTTACAGGCACAAGAAGCACAGCCCGATAAGCAATGACCTTTCACAGTTTATACATACCTTCTAGTCAGAAGGTATAAACTTTGAAAGTACTGTTGCCCATTTCAAAGCGTACATCTCAGAGAAGAACGGGGAAAATGGAGCTCTATGGAGAAGAACGGGCAAGATCTCATTCTGATTGCAATGCGAACCTTCTTTTAATACTGAATCAGTCGGTAATCATGTCCTTTTGCATAACCAATAAACAATCTCAAAGACACGCTGAACAACTCACAAATTAAAACGCCTCTTAACAAAAGACTGTTCCTATAGCATCACACTTCACCTAGCCTCAAACCGGAGACACCATTTGGTGAGAACCGAAACTAGGCCACTTGGGTACTGCAGCACTCAAGTGTGAGTACATTGGTCATCGTGAAGATGCTGCGTCTATGTACCGAGGGTCTGTCGTCAGCTCGGTCGATGATCACGGGTACACAAGTAGGTAATGACCGTATCCGGGAGAGCTGGCGTGAGCCCGAGAACTGAGCAGGGACGAATTTGAGAAGAATGTTGGCCGAAAAAAATTTAAAACCTCTTATCTTGAAGACTTTAGGGTTCGGTTTTGAACAGCATATTTATTTCATATTAAATAGAGACTTAGGACAGCTGTAACGGAGAAGCTTGCTGATTAAAACTAGGAATGTGTTGAGATATCTTGACAATCCTCGAAAAACTACCTCAATAATTCTTTAACACTCAATTTGATAGTTTAGAATTCAATTATTCCTCACTAACAAAAAAAAAACAAGACTACGTAGTAGTTTTATCAAAATTTGACAAAGTAAGATAATATAATATATGATGCAAGAGCAAGCGAAGCGAGCTCGAATTTTTATTTCTTTTGACAGCTTTACCAGTTACGGGTTCCTAATGGGATCCCGGAGCCCTGGGTACGTGCGCCGTGGAAAAAGATGGCCCTGACGATGACGTTTTATATAAACCTTATAATTTATCTCTAACTTGAAAACCTAAGTAGGTAAGAAAGCCTAAAAAAAAACGTTTTGCCTAAAGTCCGTCCCTGTCCACAATATCAGACAACAAAACTATGCATCGCTGACCCTCAGTTGTTTGATTCATACATTCATACACTTATCATACAAACAATATAATATCATCCAGTGATAAAGCACTAACTTACAATGTATTTGTTATTGTATAATTAATTGTCTAACCTCTGAACTTTGATGGAGATACACAAATATTTTGACTAATTAATTCGTGTTGATACAAATTGTGTTTTGGAATATAGTATGCACGTTTAACGAATGTTTGTACTAATGTAAATGATGCCGTGACGTCTGACAGGGAAGAATGGAAGAAGGACACGTGTTGTTCTGACCCCGAATATGATAGATATGGACAGAAAGGTGATGATGATGATGAAATGAAATCTTGTATTCTTAGGACTGCATGTTCAAGTATATTTTTTTAACAATGCTTGCTCAATATTGCTTAATTACTTAGATTATTTTGTTCCATTAACGGGCAAAGACTTCCCCATTCCTTTCCAACTCCCCCGGTGTTCTGACTAGTCTAGCCAATTAGTTAGGAACGAGTCCAAATCGTCACACCAGCGTTTCTTGGGCCTGCCTCGGTGACGAAGATCGACTTCAGGCACCCACTGTGTGACAATTCTGGCCCATCTGTCCTGATTCCCTTATAGTTTAGAATTTAATATTTTATAGTACTGTATTTAAAATAGATAGGTACGTAAAGTTCGTTCACCTAGACCAGACGTAGTCTATGTAAGTGACGTAGTAGCGAAATCATTTAATTGAATGATAGCCAATTATTGTGACAGTTTTTACAACTGGCACGCTAGGAATCGGATATCTTTTGGAGTATACATCATAGAGCACAGAATCATTGCGCCGACAGAATATAAAATCTCAAATTCAAGTTTTAATTCAAATTCTTCATTGCAGTTCCAAGTATACAGAATATTGAAGATGTTAAAACAATTTAGTTGATTTTCTTAGTTGAGCTACTCGTTCAAACGACATTACATGAAACTTGCGATAGTGACCGTGGATCAAACACATAAATAATAACTGACTACCAAAAATAGGAAACATGAAAAATTGCTTAATTGCCGAAAGTCGATAATTATATTTGTTTATGTTTTTTTGTTGCATTTACTGTTTTAGCACGGATGAAAACAAGAGACACTCGCTTTGCTAGAGCCTGAAATGCGTTGAGCGTACAACTGCTATCACGGACTGCTTTCAAAGCTCTCGGTATCTAGATATACGTCGAAGCATCGTAATTTGATTGAAGGTAACTCAATAAATAGCTTTGCATACAAAGTGTTGACGATGTTGTCTCGAAAACCTCCTCCAGCTGCCTCCGAGTTCTGTAGTGCACGCAAACGAAGCCACTTTCCGAGAATTTCAACAATTCTAGCTAGGATGAATTTCTATGACGAGAAACTTCAAGTTTCCTAGAGTTACTCTTGTCCTGAGGTTCCGGGAATAATAGAACTCCCTGATAAATTTAATCAATCCGGAGATTGCTTTTAACAATAAGACCGCTCATTGTGTCATGCTATGTTTTTTTTTTCTTTGATGTAGCTTGTATGGTGTACACAATAGAGAATTTTCTTTCTATCTATCTCCCAGTGTTTAGATAATTCCTTGTATAGTTTGCTTTCAATTGCAATTCATCAATTTTATAAGACGCAATAGAACAATATGACACTTAGTTTTACCCGACTGAGTTTATATTTCACTTCTCCTATAGGTACACGAAACCCAACCAAACTGAAGTAAATGTTTACTTTGGTATATCCCTACTCTGCCCTGTCATACTTCTGTCTATGATGATAACCAGAACCCTATCTATTTTGATTGATGAGCACAGGTGATAGATAAAGTTCTGAGTTTTATCAATAGTCAGTTAGACAGACAGTCACTATCATATCAAGGGACAGACCCTTGATAATACTGATAACACGAAATCCAAACTGAAAACAACGAAAAACATCACAGTTTGTTAGCATATTTATGATTCATGTTATGGTCCAAGATCCCAGAGCCCCAAACGTGACTTGTTTTCTCAGAAATAAAAAGTATCCATGGGATTTTATTTTTGAGAAAATAAGTTATTTCTGAGGGCTCTGGGATCTTGCTCTATTAAGTACAGCGTTAGTTTTCAATTTAGTGGTGGAAAGAGTCGTATTTAAAAAAATGTTGTTTTTTTATTTTCGAAAATATTATCGATTTTGAACCATCCAGGGCAGGTCATTGAAAACTGACCCCTGTGGACACCCTTAGACAACTGAAAGAGAATGCCATTTTGATCAAAAAGGTTTTCTACGAAGTGCCTCAGTGCTACGACTGCTACGAGCTACGGCGTAGGCGGACGATCGTTAAAAGCTCTAACTTATAGCCATAAAGCAAACGTGTGCATAGTGCAATGTGCATAAGTTCTTTCAATGGCTATTCGACCGATTTTATGACAAATACCAGACAAAGCTGTATTTTTAGAGAACCTGATAAATACTCACAAGTAGAAGACCTGTTTGTCACGATTAATTTTATTATATAAAAGAAATAAAACCCAATCGGTTTAACAAAAGTTTTGAAAGTAAATCACACTTTCAGAAACCCTAAAATTAATCCCTCAATAAGAGTGGTTGGTATGACTTTCAAGCTCGTTACAGTTCCAACAATGCAATCATGCAAAAACGGACTCATTTCTCAGACGTAGGCACTTTCTTAAGTCCCTCGAGAGCGAATTATACGTGCTTCTACTGTATCAGTCCATATTTTCGATTTATACTGAAATGTAACGCACATTTTTCCTTTACAATTGTGAGAGATTACGCTCAGAGTCAGCCCGGTACTTGTATACGTGACAGTGTTACAAATATAGAAAAGTCTCTGTACCGAAGCGGTGCTCGAGTTTTCACAACATTTTCAACTGAAAATATCTTCCTATAGCACTGTTTTAAGCTTTCACAGTTTATAACTAAACTTACACACCTACACAAACAGGGTAGACAGATGTGTCTGCACCTAACAATTTATTAACCATCCACCCGCATTCTCTAGTTATCCCGTGATCATGGTGCTTGCAACGGGAACTCATCATGGATGAAACAGTTTAAGATCTTTATAGAATTTTCGTTGCTGCTGATCTCTCAAATATAGACATTTCATACTGACCGACCTTCATTTGTCCTCCATAAACTTGGAACTTTATATGTAAACCGTTGGCAGAACTTTTGGTGAACTTTTGGTTACAACCCTTTCCGTAACTAGGGAATTCAATCTCTCAAGAATGGGTAGAAAATCCCTAATATCTTAGGATTTATAACAAGACTCTTAGGTTTTGTTAAAAGCTATCAAAAAAATGTCGATGTCGGGGACCGGGCGGTACGCCTCAAGTGGACCTGGGCAGGACATCTTGCTAGACGCGGAGGTGGCCGATGAAGCAAGGCATTGACTGAGGGTGGCCAAGGTTAGGCCATAGAAACCAGGGCCGTCCTAAAGCTCGTTGGGTTGACGACATCATCAAGGTCGCGGGAAATACCTGGATGAGAGACGCACAGGATCGGGACGCGTGGCGGAAAAAAGGGGAGGCCTATATCCAGCAGTGGGTGATTCCGGGCTGATATGATGATGATGATCAAAAAAATACCTGCATTTCCATATAGCCTGGCCCACCGCCGCAAAGTTGCATGTCTGTCGGTCTTCTACAGACTGTACTTCGGTGAGTGTGCGCGGGAGCTCCACGAGCTTATTCCACCATCTCCCTTCTTCCATCGAGAGACTAGACGTACTGCAGGTTATCACCCATACCTTGTCGATGTTCCACACATTCGTACGAAGCGTTTTGCTAAGTCTTTCATTATTCGTAGTTTCGTACAGCCAAGGAGTGGAACACCCTGCCTGCGTCGGTTTTCCCGAGTTCATATAACCCCAATCTATTTATGTCGCGAGTAAATAGGCTTCTTCTGGGTAAGCTCGTTCCATCGTCGACCTCATCTCTGCCCTTAGGGCAAGATTGAGGTCAAGAGTAAGCCCATATTAAATAAAAAAAAATATACCGAGAGGGTACTGTACTTTTGTAAACAGTAGCAGATTTTTGATAATCAAACCCAAAGCTTACATAAACTCACGCCTTTTTCTCATGGGTGTAGGCAGAAACCAAAAAATGCCACCTGCAACATTCATACATTTGGTCAAAGCATTTATTGCAATTAGATCATTACATACACTTTGGGATTGTCAAAAATAAAAAAATGAACCTATAGTTCTAGTCACAAGGCTATGAAAGTATTGAATTTTACAGTAAGTTGAGACCGAGTGCGCAACACCGAGATCCGGAGTCGGACGAAAGTGTTCGACGTCGGCGGTCGGGGACAGGGCGATATGCCTAAAGTGGAGTTGGGCAGGACACTTGGCTAGACGCGGAGATGGCCGATGGAGTAAGATTCTGACCGAATGGTGGCCAAGGTTGGGCGTGAGAAACCAGGGTCGCCCTAAAGCGCGTTGGGTGGACGATATCGTCAGGAGCTCGGGAAATGGATGGATGAGGGACGCACAAAGCAGGGAAGACTGGCAGAAGAAAGGGGAGGCCTATACCCAACAGTGGGTGATTACGGGCTGAAATGATGAATGATGAGGTACCTATATTGTCTAGAATCATTTACTGAAAACTTGATACCTACTATAATATTACCTACTGACAACATTATCTATGCAAAACAGACACTCAATAGTATTAGATAAGTATTATCATACGGTATACGGATCATGAATCCTCAACCTGCCAAATATTCAAATGTTTGATAGATAAAAGATATGCAGGAAGTAAGCAAGTCATGCCCAACAAAATGGAGCATATCCATCACCACTGACTCAATAAAGAGACGATGGCTATCTTTTATTTTTGACTAGCTGATGCCTGCGGCTTCACCCGCGTGGATGTCGTTCAAATTATATACTAAAACCTTCCTCTTGAATCACTCTATCTATTAAAAAAAAACCGCATCAAAATCCGTTGCGTTATAGTTTTAAAGATTTAAGCATACAGACAAACAGACAAAAATAGCGACTTTGTTTTATACTATGTAAGGATGTAAGGATAAGTAGAATGTTTTGTTTTGCTAGGGTTTTCCAGTCACACCATTTCGTCTATAAATGTGACATAATTTTACTTAGACGATGCCTTTTGTCCTTCGAAGGGCAAAAGTAGGTACACGAGTTACACCTACTACCTACTAGATATATAATCTAAACGGCCTATCGTCGGACATCCATTTACCGCAGTAAATTAAAATATTGTAATATAATGTAAAAATAATACCATTTTAGTCAGTGATATGTGTAGTGCTTTCATCTAAATACATTATATTAGTTTTGAATGTATACTACAACAAAAATCACAATAACAAGGCTCACCCATAGACAGTAGGTAAGTATAATAAAAAATGTGTCCTATTATTTTAATTAAAGAGCAGATTAAATTAGTCTAGAATTCTGTTTTGACTGGTTTTAAACAATACTGTAGTAATTTCTTTAGACATATTCACGATAATAGCTGTGACAATAATAGGTACAACTATTAGGTACAGATGCATGTAACCTTTGGTATTATTGTTCTTTTGTACTTATGTAAATATTTGTCAATAGAAAACCACTACCTACTTAGCAGTTTGATGAATACGTTATCGTTTCACGTGTAGACATAATAATTCTTTCCTCCGTTCACTACTACCATTGTTTTTTTTATTTATTCAGATTAAGTCATTCTACTGGTTTAGCGACCGGCCAACGCACTCAAGTCTCTTTCATAATTTCGCTCATTTGTTCTGAAAACCGGAAGACACCCTCCGTTACTGTCCCTGTGTCAATTCGCCGAACAAAATAAATGTGATCGCCACTTTTTCACGCGTCAATCGCCATTATATTTAGAACGCAGAGTCATTTTCATAAATTCGGTTTTCCCACCAAAGAAAGAAAACATATTTCTTTAGGACATGCCGCACGTGCAAACAAAAAACACTTGGATCTAAAGAGGCCAAAAAATTTCACCATATTTAAGACTGTTACCTACAGTCGACTTCGATCTCTCAGCTGATGAATAAGTATAGAATCTGTTGTCAATAGGAACCTGCTGACAGATAAGGATCTTTGAAACTTATCACAGATTATTGTTGTCATAGGTTATGCTGTGTAGATAATGGTTTCAGCCTAATCCTGCCTGCACGGATATATTTAGAGGGAGTGGTTTGTTGCATTGTGATAACAGTGATAAGAATTAACAGCTGCACTTTGATATGCGACGATCACTTTTTACCCGACTACGGCGAAGCCAAAAGGAAGGGTAATGATTTTGTCATATATTTTCAATAATAAAATAAATAATAATAAATGAGCAAGTGATCCTGGGTTCGATTCCCGAGTCGGGAAAAGTGTACTTGGGTTTTTCCGCCAGGTCGAATTTCTCAGTAGCAGCTTCGCGGTAAGCAGTTTGGCAGTGATGGCAATAGGATCGTCTCTTGTTACATGGGACTTTAACTTAACTAGCGAAATATTGGTGTAACTAGCTTCTATTTGTTGCTTTAATTATAAGAAAGCTAAACACAGCACATCGACCGTAATAGTAACGTAACCCAATTGAGGGTTGCGTACTCAAACAAGGAAACCTTATAAAATCGTGTTTTCCTGCCATAGAGAAGCTTAGGATAGGGCGAGGGGGTCCTCTCCCTATCCTTAACTTTTAAAGAAATTCACATGCAAAAACTCAACCTTTATGTGTGTACTAAATTTTGCTATCACGGTTCATGAGATACAGCCTGGTGAGTGGTGACAGACGGACGGAAATAAATAAATGAAGTTTTAGTAATAGGGTCCCGTTTTTACCATGGTACGGAACTCTAAAAATAACGAAGGCAATAAAGGCAACTATATTATATTAATTATAATGCGTTAGACAGGTATATAATGTAATTATAACCTGATTTATTTATGCGGTTTGCAGATACCCAAAGTTTATTAATTTGTTATATAAAAAGGTAACACTGCACATTTGCACGTGTTCATTTTTACAAACGCTTTAGATAAGTTCAATCAGCCGATTTTGATAACTTCGATAAGAACACAATAACAAGAGTGGAAAAACTTTACAATGATGTCATTTAAAACCTAAATTGTGTTTACTGCAAAAGTGTAAAATATACAAGATGAAGCATAATATATGCACAACCACTTATAATATAGTGTTTCAGAATGAAACTGAACAACTTTTGTTCTACGAGTTTCGCGATTCGCAAAAACTCCTGCTTAGAAGTTGATTTGATCAGCTCATCAAAATGCTCACCTAAAATAAGTTATTGGCTTCCAAAAGTCATAGAACAAAACTGGTTCAGTATTACCATACGAGAAATTGTGATCGTTTAGTAGGTACATTAGACTTTATATAACAAAATAGGTACAGATTCTGTGGAAGCGCGAAATAATTTTGGTGATGCAATTTATGACGGTAACATCTAACCAAGGACTAATCTTATAGTCTTTGATCTACTGGAACCGCATATTACTGGACCTGCGGCCAGTCGACCAAGTTTAAATGTGATTTGGTTGAAAGATTCCGCGTGTCCAGTTGACCAGAGACTCCTAAAAAGCGAAGAATGAGAATAAAAGATGGTGATGATAAAATTAATTTCAAACGAGTATTTTGTGCAACTAACAGCTGTAGGTGCCGTTTCTCAATACATCGAATAGGTTATAAAAACTAGTTCGAATAACATGAGAGTCTACAATGGAAGTTAAATCACAAATATAGTCGTAAACTTCATCATATAATATACAAATCAAATCATCAATAAACGACCTTCACATGTGAAGTTTTTTACAAAATATACCTAATTGTATAATTATATTCAAAATCAGCGGTAGAACGTGCATACATAATATTATCGATATCAGCTGTTATTATTATTATTATTAGCCTGTACTGTCCCACTGCAGGGCAAAGGCCTCCCTTCCTTCCTTCCACTTTTCGCGATCTAGTGCGATGATAGGCCAGCTGTTATTATCTAAGTATATACTTAGCTATATCTTACATATAATAAAACAGTAAAAAAACTGTGTCTGTACATTGAATATATTTAAAAAAAAACATTGAGGAGGGTTTAGAAACAGCAATAGAGCACAAATCCAAAAGAAATATCTGTCTGTTTGTCTGTATGTCTGTTTGTCTGTTTGTTTGTACACGCTAATCTTCGGAACTACTCGACGGATTTGAATGATTTTTTTTGTTGTATCGTTATTAAGTCTGGGCAACATATAGGCTATAATTTATCTTGGAAACTTGAACACCTAATGCAGAACTGCAACAGACCAGCTTAACTATAAGAGATACAAAAATGGTACCATAGCAAAAATTGTTCCACGTGATGAGCATTTTCTGCTCAGAGAATAAATTTGAAGATCTGGAACACCTGATGTGGAACTCCACGAGCCCAGCTACACTATCCTACTTTCACGCCAGAACGGCTCAACGGATCTGAATGAAATTTGTCACAGAGATAGATTATAGTCTGGAATTACACATGGGCTACATAATATCGCTATAATTACTTAGGGGGGTGAGCAATATTGCATTATGTCCATATGCCCCAACGCTGCAACGGTTTGACAGCTGATATCTGTCATACTATTTATATCAATAGAACGACTATTTCGAACTGTTCATCACCGATGTCAGTAGCGTAAAGGTTTGGCGACCTCCCTGTAAACAAATGTACGTAAGTTCAAATCTCAACGAGTGTCGTCTTTTTGTATTTTTTTATAATATTGTGAGCTTTCCAAAAATGTTCAACATGTTCGCGAGTTCGATCCTCACTCGGTTTTCACTTTGATTATTATTCTGTAAAACCTAACCCTTAACCTTCAAAATTCCCCTATTTTTGCTTTCAACTCTTAACCGTTGAGGAGTAGTATACCTTCCATTATCAGCTCATCAACATGAATAAAAGTGATGACTGCTAGATGCGAATACTTGAATAGCGCCAGAAAAAGCACGAAACATGTAATACGTGTCTATGAAATTCATATAACAACTAAAAAAATGTGTATTGTACACATCTGCATACCCCCTCAGAGCATACAGGCGTGATATTACGTCATGATAATGGTATATTCAATAAACATCCAAGCGATTCCAGCAATTACGACAGATTTGCCGTCTATTTTTGAAGAGTTCCATTGTATATCTCCGAAGATCAGCACCAGATCTTCACCAAAAAAAAATGGGACCACCTCAGGAGTATACTCTTTCAAATAAATTTTTTTTTTTGAGAATCGGTCCACAAACGGGGGAGAAATCAGGTAACATACATAAAATAAAAAAAAATATACATACACACGAACATAGTAACCTCCTTTTTTGAAGTCGGTTAAAAAATACATACTCTACGTGTTACGGTCGCGAACTTTATTTTTTCAACTTAAAGCCTGATACTGACCTGCAAATAGAAAAAAAAACTTTAAAAATTGAATTTCAGGAGCTACCCTGATGCTTTTCCTTCATTGGATCAGGACATACAGTAGTACAAAAGTACTTAAACATGGTAAATTTCTCGTTTTCAGTAGTAATAATTGACTTAATTTATAGTTCACTTAATAGTTACTATTGACCTTAACACAGTACCTCAATTTCGATAACCCCAATTCAAGTCAACGTAATATTAATAACATAACATTAAAGAGACTTTCTAAAACAAGATAAGCAAGATCTATGAATAAATTAGCGGTACGGTCAATGGCACGGCCAGTAGTCACTTTGAACTACAAAATTCACTTATCTACTTTACATTTTTCTTTTTATTAAAGTGCGTGTATTTGTTATGTTGGATGTAGGTGGTATTCTTTCGAACTACTGACCTAATTCCGAGATATTTTTCACTAATGGGAAGATGAGATATAAATTATTCGAAGTTGAATGCAAATCTGAACTTCGGCGCCTACATCGAGTCAAAAGCTCAAACTGCGGCAAAAAAGCTGGGTATCCTAAACAGGGTCAAGCGGTACTTCAAGCCTGGACAGCTTTCAATATTGTATAAAGCTCAAGTCCGGTCCGGCATGGAGTACTGCTGTCACCTTTGGGATGGCTCAGCCAAATACCAACTTGCCAGACTCGACTCAGTAGAACGCAGAGCCAGGAGGCTGATTGGGGACGCCAAGCTGGTTGCCAAGCTACATAGCCTGGCCCACCGCCGCAAAGTTGCATGTCTGTCGGTCTTCTACAGACTGTACTACGGAGAGTGTGCGCAAGAGCTCCACGCGAGATTATTCCACCATCTCCCTTCTACCATCGAGAGACTAGGCGTACTGCAGGTTATCACCCATACCTTGTCGATGTTCCACATATTCGTACGAAGCGTTTTGCTAAGTCTTTCATTATTCGTACAGCCAAGGAGTGGAACACCCTGCCTGCGTCGGTTTTCCCGAGTTCATATAACCCCAATCTATTTAAGCTCGTTCCATCGTCGACCTCATCTCTGCCCTCAGGGCAAGATTGAGGTCAAGAGTAAGCCCATATTAAATAATAAAAAAATATTCCCGACTGCATGGGTATATTTAAAATCTTCCCGTGGGAAAATCTTTGACGTAAATGCTAATGCCGCGAGTAAAATCTACTTCATCATCATTATTTTTGCCATGATTCCAATTAATTTGGGGTCGACGCAGCATGTCTTCTTCTGCCATACTTCTCGATTAGTCATCATCTCACCAGAAACCTCTTTTCTTGCCATATCATGCTTTGCACGGTTCATCCATCGTTTCTTTAGCAAAACCTACTTATTACATACAAATAAAAGCAGCATCAATTCTGATTTATTGCCATGGAATGAAATGCCGTCTGTAGTCACATATTTTTAAGCAGAAGTACAAATATTATGGTAAGGACAACAAAACCCATGGTTAAGTTGGTTAGGTGCCATAAAATGCTAAAATACTGACTTGTTTGTTTATTAACTTAAATCAATATGTGTGAATTGAGCTTTGCCATGTGAAGATTTTGTAATCATTGTCTAATAACGAATTCCAATATCTACTGATATGTAGAAGCAATGGAGTCATAGAGTCATCATAATGCTTTTTGCCCTTTTTAACCGACTTCGAAAAAGGAGGAGGTTCGTGTGTATGTATTTTTTTTTTTATGTATGTTACCTGATTTCTCCCCCATTTGAGGACCGATTCTCAAAATTCTTTTTTTATTTGAAAGAGTATACACCTGAGGTGGTCCCATTTTAATTTGGTGAAGATCTGGTGCTGATCGCGATATTCGCATCTAGCAGTCATCACTTGTCTTCATGCTTTTAACCGTTGAGGAGAAGTACCACTCCTCAACGGTTAAGAGTTGAAAGAAAGAAAGAAAGAAAAATTATTTATTGGTTTCACACCAGGACAAACCAAATTGACAAAAAAATTAAAAGCTAACAAGGTAAACATAATTACGAGAAACACCTAAAATTAGGACATAATAATTTGAAAAAGTCCCGTGCGAAGCCAAAGGGCCACTATCTCAGCATGGTGCTGTAACATCTATGACAAATCACAAATGTCACAGCGCTGGTATTCTGATAGGGCCCATTGGTGGAAAGCAAAAATAGTTGAATCTTGAAGGTTAAGGGTTAGGTTTCTTGGTTGAATGTTAAATGCATAGTAAATATTTGTATAGGATATATATATATAGGTACTTATTACAACTAAAAATAAAAATAAACTTTTTTGCATAAAAAACAACCGACTTCAAAAACACCAAAAAGAGAAAAATAAACTTAAGAAGAAAAATCAGCTTCTGAAGTCGGTGGCAAAAACATGAAGTCAAACAAACAAAAGTCACCGACTTCAGAAGCAGATTTTTCTTCTTAAGTTTATTTTTCTCTTTTTGGTGTTTTTGGAGTCGGTTGTTTTTTTTGCAAAAAAGTTTTTCTAACATAGGTACCTCCTACCTTAACCAGAGGCAGCATCTTTGTCACTAGTGTATTACCAACCTGAGCCTTCAAATCGAAGAAGGGAAGAGAAGATTCACAGGTCGGTGCACTATATTGTCTGCTTGATCGATACTACTCTACCTATGAGTATCTATTAGTATTAGTATTTATCTCTTCTATACCTCCAGTCTTTATTAGATCTTTCACATAATTCATCCACTAGTTTTTTATGGTTTTTCCCGAATCTCTTACATACTCAAAACTTTCCTCATTTCATTTCAAACAAATAAACAGTGACAGCCATTATAAAAACTGATATCAAAGAATCGTTCTAGCTAATCTTCATTAAATTATTCTGCATCTCTGCACAATAATTGTAGTATATTGACCTAGGATTAATAACACAGAAGAGATAAAAGAGGTTAGAAAGGCCATGTGGGCGGGGCACGCGCGCCGCTTATATGATCAGACGATCATATGTCGACAAAATTTGATTTACTGACCAACAATCGCGCTCATATTGTGACAGCGAACGGAGCTCCGCGAAAAAAAAAGAATTATGCCGTGTTGCGCGATTATTACGTGTCGGAAAAGAAACCAGGTGTGCAGTGTGGCTCGAGAAGGGATTTCTCTTCATCGGTAAGTCTAAAAACCTTAAAATACAAGTGATATTTGTAATTATTACAATAGTATTATGTAGTTCGCAGACAAAAATGACACAATCGCAAGCAGAAACGAAATTATGTACATTGCTTGCAATACGTGGGTACCATCTTGTACTACGTGGGCGATTGCGCAATGCATTTCGTTCACTGCGAACGTCGCGTGCGACGAGCCAAAGCTTAAATTCTGCCTACTCTTTGCGTTTCGATAGTGTTGTACCAAGTTGTCAATAATGTCGATATTTAGTATGTGTGAATGCATTCAAATGATTATTATGTTACTAGCTTTTGCCCGCGACTTCGTCCGCGTTATACTAAAAATGTTATCTTTGGTAAGTAGATCTATCATTGATTTTAATTTTAAATTAAAAACTCTTGCGATAATGTCATGGCGGTCATGCGGTGCCTGACCCTCAAGAAGCTTCCGAGTGATTTCATCCCACTTGTCTTGGTAGTTACAGTAATAAATAAGTCGGGACGTCCATATTTTCTTACGTAACAAAAAGCGTCTTGAGTACGTAATTCCTTTATTTTTGAATAGAAAGCAAACTGCATTCAAAAAATTTCGAAAATTCTCTTCTCCCACACCCGGGAATCGAACCGACTAAAATCTGAAAAAATATACCCTGTACATTGATATATTAAAAGGAGGAAGATACGGTACGCGCTAACATCGCAATCAGAAAAACATGCACCGAAACTCACACATGATAGACAAGGACAGACATAAGAGCCGACGCTGTTGTGCGAGCGAAATCGCGTTAGCTGCGACTGCGTGCCACCTACAGGCAATCCCCTAGTTTAGTAGGACCATGTGCTGTGACTTAGTACCGCATTGACCCTGTACTTTTATTGCATCGATCGTTAGGGTCAATTATAAGGATGTAAAATTTCTAACAAACATGATAAATTAAATGAAAAGAAAACCAGGAAATCTTAAATTAATTTAATTATTTACAAAAAATGGTAAACTAACTAATAGGGGATCGGACAAAAAAAAACTAATTAGTCCGTCAGATAGATTTCCAAAAATTATTGGACACGTATTTTTTCTTTTTTCACGTAAACTTAAAATGAAGACGATACAGTGCTTCGAAAACTCGTGTGACGTCATATGATAGTACATTTTGACGACACAAGTGACGTTTCAAGCCCCACTCCAAGATCTTTGACGCGTTTTATCTTCGTCATTTTTTATTGATTTGATAAAACAAAAAACACGTGTTCAATATTTTTCGATAGTCTAACTTACGGACTAAACAGAATTATATTATTTTGACCCAGTCCGATCCCCTATTGTTGCTCGAAATGGGCTCCATTCTCTTGGATACACGAATTTATTCTTTTAACGAATTAATTTCTAGTAACGTTTAATGAAGTGTTGTGGTGAATATTATATAATAATTATCGTATTCTGAACTTCAACTCTCAACTCGTTGTCATTCGCATAAGATTTCATGTAAATTTGATTTTTTAGATATCCCCACAAAAAAAAATCTAATGGGGTGAGATCGCAGGCAGGTTTTCCTTTCATTTAATTTATCATGTTTGTTAGAGAGATTTCATCCTTATCATCATCATCATCATCATCAGCAATAGAAGTACAGGGTATAATTTTTTCAGATTTTAGCCGGTTCGATTCCCGGGTGTGGGAGAAGAGAATTTTCGAAAATCTTTGGATGCAGTTTGCTTTCTATTCAAAAATAAAGGAATGTTTCCTTTGAGTACAATTTTCTATCTGCAGTATTAAGAGTACTTTCCCTCCAGGTCGCATTACAAAATTCCAGCCTGTATAATCAGAAAGCTCCGAACTGCTAAGCTATCGGGAGTTACACGTGTTATTGTGAGTCAACCATAAAAGATAGACATATGCTGTTGTGGGATATTTTTTAGATAATTTTATGTAGAACATTTCCGTCATAAATGATTTCTATGTAGCTTTAACCATTAAGGCTGCACACGTGACGGAAGCTTAAAAAATGGAGCAACTTCTCCCGTTTTCCCAACATTTCCCTTCACTGCTCTGCTCCTATTGATTGTAGCGTGATGAAAAGTATACTATAACCTCCCCAGGAGTATGAAGAATAATTGTACCAAGTTTCGTTAAAATCCGTCAAGTAGTTTTTGTTTCTATAAGGAACATACAGACAGAAAGACAGACAGACAGACAGAAAGACAGACAGACAGACAAAAATTTTACTGATTGCATTTTTTTCATGAGTATCGATCACTAATTACCCCCTGATGGTTATTTTGAAAATATATATCATGTACAGAATTGACCTCTCTACAGATTTATTATAAGTTTAGAAGAAGATGATTAAAATAACTTTTGTTTATCCCATACTATCAATACCTTATTATTGTTTATTGATTGTTTTTCATCTAAAATTTGTTTTGAGGTTAGCCATTTATAAATCGAAACATACATTTAAAATTTTATTTTTAGGTTTCCAACAGATCCAGATATGTTACAGACCTGACTAAAGCTATTATAGAAAAATATTATTGTGAGATTGCATTTCATTCTGAAAAATTCGAATTTGAAAGATAGCAAGCGCATGCTATTGCTACTTAATAAATACGTTTTATTTCAAGACAATAATAAAATCTGAATTGAAATTGAATTTCAAGTACTTAATGATCAATATTTGAAAAAAATCTTTTCTGTTTAGGTACTTTTTATCTTTAATTTTTTATGTGTGAGAGACCAATAAATATTTTTGCTTTCTTATTTTCTTTATTTCTGTCCCGTCCCGAAATTAAAGCAAAAACTGCAAAACTTAAAGTAACAAAACTCAAGTAATTTTATCGATACACATTATCGACCTTTTGGTCACCGTAACATGTATGAGAAATATACGCAAGTGTGAGTGTACGTCAAACGCAATGTTTGCGCTAGTGTGACAACCAATAGCAAGCTCGCGATCTAAGTGAGTGCGGTTTATTTGTGTGCATAATTCGCGTACCTACTTATTAGCGTCTTGCATGTAGTGGATATAGAGAGTGGGAGACAAGCGGCGACACGCGTTCTAATACAAATCAGGAACTATTTCCTTTCTAACCTCTTTTATTACCCGACTGCGCAAAGCAAAGAAGGTTATGTGTTTATCAGTCTATGTATGTATGTATGTATGTATGTTTGTTCCTATGTGGCATTGTAGAGGCCAAACGCCTTGGCCGATTTTGATGATCCGTACGTCAATCGATTCGTCTTGACCTCGCGAGTGTCACTAAAAACATTACAATAAACAATACTCACTATAGTAACAACTAGTCGCCATATTGTCAAAATGAAAAAAAAAAATATTGACTCACCATGTCAAGTGGGGTATCGTTGAATAGGTATTTGAAAATGAATATTAGGTTTCCTTTATCATTTTTCATTTTATAAAACCGTTTAGGATATATAACGATTTAAAGTTATTAGAACAAACAATATCGCATTTCTTACTTATAACCGGATTCTTTTACGTGTACGGAATGAATATAAAATCGAATCGAAATCTACCGTCTTATAATAGTAATAACGAAGTTAATGAAAACTGACTAAAAAGTGTTAAATAAAAAAATGTAGTTAAAAAACTAAAAAACCCGACTGAAAAAACGGAAAAGCAAAAAACAAGCACATTTTAAATTAAACAAAACTTGGAAGCAGGCGGGGTTCATTTGAATATTAAATTATGAAATGAAAATAGAATGGACCCCGCCTGCTTACAAGTTTTGTTTGTTTCTTTCTAACCTCTTTTATCTCTTCTGTGATTAATAATAATGGTATATTTCCGTGCTCAGGTGTTGATTTTTTTAAATTATGGGTACCGGTTCTTCGTACATAATATCATTTAGTAGGTATTTGAAAGTGCACCTGTGCATAAAAACTGACTTTAGTGAAACGTATGAAAAATTGTAGGTACCAATAAATGTGTAGGTCTGACTACGGAACAAATATGCTTTGTCTTCTAGATTCTGGACTGATTAATGCTTAAAGGGTTTTAGCTCTTTTTGTGATATTGTCTTGTTTTCCCTTGTATTGAAAATAATTTCGTACAAATAGTTCATAATTTTGATTCCAATCACGGTGCAGGGGTTATTCAGAGCCTGCAGGTTGTTCGCAAGAGATACCGCGGCCCCGGGACACAAAGGGCTAAGAAGGAACATGGGTAGTTTTTATTAAGTAGAAGTCTGACACTCCCTTCTGCTCCGCCTAGAGCAATAGCGGCATAATTTCCCACTCACCAAAAAAGGGGTTATTCAGAAATACTGATGAACAACTAAAACTTTTTAACAAAAACTAAAACCGTCTTCAACAAAATTAAAACTAAAAAGCGAAAAATAATAATACATAATAATAATAATATTCCACAACTATCATACAACGCCATCTAGTCCCAAGCTAAGCAGAGCTTGTGTTATGGGTACTAGACAACTGATAAACATACTTATATATTTCTAAATACATACATATTATAGATAAATTACAGCCAGACACAGAACAAATGATCGTGCAAAATAAACTTTAGAAGCAAAAATCAGCGTGTAAAGGTGGTGACTTTTATTTGATTTTGAAAGATTCCGACTAATTAATAACCTCGGTTAAACACACAGCACAATATGTTAATTTTTGACCAGGTATCGTAATTTAAATTGATTATTTGATAATGTCCTGACAATCTCCTGAATTTGGACGAGGATGCAAACCTGCTCATTTATCAGCACAAATTGCATCTCTATCTATCCTTGATTCAGAATTAGCTAATTTAAAATTCATTTCTTTTAATGTCAGATCTAAAAACATACATCCCGTTTATCAGGATTGATATTCATATTCCACTTATTAGTTCAAATTTCAAGTACAGTCACGAACAATAATAAGTATGCACTTGGAAATGTTTAAACACAAATTAATATATGATAATATGGGTTCCAAAATGTTAGTTTCGTGCTTCTAAACGTTGCATATTGGTGATGTCGACTGTACATTAATTTATTCTTAAATAACCACAACCTTTAGCTTCTTATCTCAGATGGCTTCTTGAGAATCTAGAATTATTTAAAATATTGTTCGCTAATTGACCGAAAATGAAAATAAAAGATAAGAAAAATGTCAAAGAACAAAAGTTATTAGGTACCTACCCTCATATTAATATTTTTAAGACCTTTTGTTAGTGAAACTGGTGTATTTTAGCTCACTTGTATTTTAAAGGTTACCCTACACTTTTTCTTAAAATGGGTGTAAAAAGACCCTTACCGAAACGCGTTATGTTTTTTTTTAATCAAACCAACCTTTTAACTACGGAGATAAGTACCTATTGGAAAAAAATAATGTCAAAGTTAAAACGTTATTTTTCAGCCTCAAAAAAACATTTCCCAGCAATAATTCATAGTTGAATGCACAGAATGCTTGGTTGACAGCTTCGCTTCGTGAAGGGTTCGTTTAGACTTTTTATCATAGTTATATCACACACACACTGTGTGTTACATCACTTGGCGGGGGCACGGCAGTGCCCCCACCAAGTCGAGCGCGAAGCACACACTGCCGTACCATCCTTTACTGGAACCATTTCGCCGAATTTTCAGGCCCCTATTTGAGAACCTCTGGATAAGACCAGATCGCAGAAATTTTTGTCATTCAGTTAGCTATAAAAACACACCTTAAATAAAAAGTTTCAAGTCTGTAGGTCATTTAGTTCCGAAGTTAAGCGAAAGCAAAGTTTCGCATTTATGACACTCACTCACTCATGATCATCAGATTAGAACTAGTACTTCCCATAAACTCAGAGAGCTGAAATTTGGTACAGAGTTAGGGTTTAATGGCCACATGAAGGAAAAACTATAAAAACTAGGATAATCGAAGATCTGGAACTACCTGGTGACCCTTATGCCAACGTTTCTACAAAAAGAAGTAAAATCCCACCAAAAACATTCTTTAAAAAACTAGCCAAGTCTCGATCTCGAAAAAGTAATGAAATCAAGACTAAGTCGTGCCAAGCCTAAGGTTCCTTACTGCGATTTCTTTATTATTATAGTTAATGTTATGTGACTTGGCCGTGGAAGGATATACAAGGGTACAAAACCAGGTAATCCATGACACCATTGCACCAATCTGTCGCCAGAACCGCTACCCATTGACGATGGAAAATTGGCAATACCAGAATGGGTTATTATCTCGCTTAACAAACATAGGTAGTAACAACAGATATAACATTACGTGTAAACAAAATTGACTTGTACCCACTAACTTTTAAAGAATGTTCAACGGCCAAGTTGCAGCATGTCTTCCTCTTCCATACTTCTCTGTTTTTCATTATCTCATGAGACACCTCCTTTCTTACCATATCATTCTTAACACAGTCCATCCATTGTGTCTCTCCCTCTACTCTACTACCCATCCACATCATATCATATCCAGAACCTTCCTCACGACATTTTCCTCATTCCTCCGCCTCACATGCCCATACCACGACAACCGATTTCCACACAACTTTTCAGCCACTATTCTTCTTCTTAGCGTGTCGATGACAATTTAAATTGAGTCGGCCCAAAATTTGTCGACCAGTTCGGCACTTTCAGTAGCCTCCATCAACTCCTGTGATGTGCAAGTAGCAGGACAGGCTGGACACGATATCAAGTGCTCCATAGTCTGTGGGGCAAGACCACATTTACACTCCAGGGCAGAGTCGTCTATGAATCTCCACCTGAAGAGGTTTTCCTTACTTCGGCCTACGGGCGAAGCGCACCCCACTTTGACGAAATTAAGGCCCATTTAGACGGAGAGAGTTTCTCGAACGTCTCTTGGCGATAAATCGTACGCTACTATCGCAAGCAATTAATCGCCATAAGATTATCGTATCACAATGTTTACATACAGGCAAGAACTAAATTCTCGCCTACGATTATGTCATCCGAGATTCGCAAGTAAGTATCGCCTAGCGATAAATTACTGCGACTGTTTACACAGGGAAGATTATAGTAAGAAGATTCTTGCTTACGAGTTCTCGACTCGTATAAACACGATCTCGTATGACATTTTTTCAAGTTCATACGAGTATCGTACAAATCGGTTTGAACCGTTTTGAGCGCGAGATTTGCCCTTCGAGTTCACTGATGACTACAGTACCGTACTGTTCTCAAAATGACACAAAAATCATTTAAATTTGGTACTGCTGATAATGTTATTAAGTTTATTGAAATTTATAGAAATTACGGGGTTTTGTGGGATGACGGAGAATGTGCATTACAAAAATCGTGATGCAAGAAATGCAGCTCTTAATGCATTTGCAAGAGAATTAGGAGTTGAGGAATTTGGCCCAAAAAAATAACAACAAAAACAAAAAATATGAGAAGTCAGTATTTACAAAATCTCGAAATACAATTCTCGAAACAGCTTCTGTTTACACGGAGATAAATAATATTCTATTGCGAGGCAATTGTCGCCCAAGGGGAAGGGCGATAAACGTGAATGTTTAGACGAAGAAACTTTTTTAATATTCTTTCGATAATTGTATCTTCGATTCGAGAAACTCTCTCCATCTAAATGGGCCTTAAGTCGCTGTAAAAGACTGTTGCGGGAGTGCACCTTCTGCTTGATATTATTGCAGTTCTTGCCGAATGTAAGCGACCTGTCCAGAGTAACACCGAGATATTTTGGGAAGTTGCTGTGCTCGATAGGTACCCCATCTCAAACGATGTTGAGTTTGCGGCTCGCCTCTCTATTGCCACTATTACTACACATCATTATAACAGTTATAATTATTATAGTTCAAGGTTTAAGGTTACCAATCGTTATGTGATTTCACGAATGATTACAGAGGATTTTGAATAATTTTTAATTTTTAAATTATGTTAATCTAGTAGGTGGTTTTAATTCATGAACCAGTTTTAATACAATCGACCGATATGTTTTTGAATTGATTTAAATCGCAAATGGTTTTGTAAGCAAAGTATTGGCATTGAGTGCAATCGCTGAGGCCTAAATCGATTAGATGGCATCATCACCATCAACATGATATATTTGAGATATTTGTCTATTAATTGTCGTCATCCGTTGACCATTTCTATGGTTTTCTTCTTAATGTCCAGTTACGAGCTTTATACGATGATATTTATACATTTATCAACGTTTAGAGGAAATTTTCGCCTTTTTTTTTTTGGAGGTTGGGAAGTCATAAAATGACTCCTACCGCTCTGGGCGGAGCTGAAGGGAGTGTCAGACTTCTACTGACTAAAAACCGCCCATGTTCCTTATTAACCCTTTGCGTCGAGGCCGCGGTATGTCTTTCGAACAAACCGCAGACGGAAATTTTCACTTTCTGTATTGATTTTATTACGAAACGAAACGAATGTTTTGGAAACCATATTATCATAAAGCAGGTCATTTATCTCGAAGTTGTAATCGTTATTTCCCAATAAATTTGCGTTTGATCTTTGCCATTCTGTACTCCTATTATAGCCTATCAATTCTAATAATCAGTTATTTCTTTTCTCTCAACACCAAATTTTCTATCGGTGGAAAATTAAATAAAGTAATGACACACTTCCTAATCACAGTTTATTTATTTATTTTATTTATTTGGCTCACCAACAATTGAATACACTACATAAAGGAAAGAGATACATACATAATAGTCAAAGACAAGTGTATCAACCTCTTACAGGTAAGCACAACATGCACAACTTATTAGTCGTTGAGTGTCAACTTAACAACCGATGAGTACCAACTACTCACCGCACATAACTATGATTTCTAAACAATTATTATTATAAAAATTAAAAACTAAACTAAATTTAAAACTACATTTACAGACAATATTAACGCTTACATTATTTTAAAATGTTTTCTGAATAATGGTTTTGAACTTACTAAGTGAGTCAGAGTGCACATCCATGAGATCACTACAGCTGTTTAATAATTTAAACAAAACATCGTTATCTATAAATTGGCTTATCTATGTATATAATTATTGTATAGATAGACAGATAGACAGCTGGCGCTAGTATTAATCCGGAAACGCAGGTATTGGATAACTGAAAGTGTATAAATAAATGTATCACATAACATAACATCACGGTTGTAATCCTCGAAGGGTTAGGTGCAGGTGTAACTAATGACACACCTACATTTCGCTTGGCAAGCTTATGCCATTAACTGGGAGTTAAAACTATAATACCTACGAGTATGCCATAAAATTGGAAATATGAAAATATGTAATGATGTTCTGACACACGAACATTATAATTTTACTTAGATAAGCTCACATCATTTACCCACGAGATAATTGGAAGAAAATAAAGAAGAAGCTCTTGGTTTAACCATTATGCACGACAAGATTATGTCAATGACATCCGACTACTGAGGTTAAGCCAAAGTTGGCCGATGGATGGGTGTGAACACCATACCGCGTAGTCAAACGCCAAAAGTCTGGCATGCTGCTAATATTATTACCTACCAAACTAAGAAAACCTGTCAGAAAATCAACCGCCCTGATCCAAGACAATTTTTTCTTGTATATATGTATATGACAAGATGTCATTCACTGATGATATAAATGTTTGTGTGTAATATTGGTATATATCAAATAGATCCCGTATTTTAATCTTCCTGAGTGACCATGGCAGACTATTTGACCTGTCCAATAACGAAATGTATGAACGGCAATTACTTGTAGACACGACATGTTGGATGAGAAATAGGCTGCTATTATATTTTACAGCGTCTTTTATTTTAGAAAAGAATTTATTGAAATATTGTCTTCTATAGCTTTTGTCCAATCCGGCTTCGCACGGGTGGATATTTATTTATTAAACTTGTAATAAATATTATAACAGATGTAACCTATGTTATTCAGGAATATTGTGTCCTTTAATGACGAAAGAATTTTTGAAATCATACCACTGCATTTTTTGTAGCCTGTCTGTTACAAATCTTTTTACGTTAGCAAAACGAACCCCAAACCACAGGGTGACTGGTTCTGGACCAGCCATAGCAAGGAAGTCATTTGCTAATTAATTATTAGACCTTACTTTCTCTAAATAAAGTTTTATAGTTTTGAGATATACCTGTAGGAGATATTTTAGTATTTAATTATCAATTTTCGCAAACGTTTACCAATGCTCTTCCCTATCACAAAATCAGCATCAATGCTATTCGAGCACCAAAAAGGTTTTCCTTTCAAAATTCCAACGAACCAGCTGGCTGGTTTTGCTCTAAAAATTAAGAAATACTGTAAAATTATTTAAAAAAAAAACATTTAAAAAGAAAAATTAACGGCATCTCAATATTTTTTTGTGAAAAATGGCCAGTTGTTTACTGTTTGTTATTTGACTGAAAAAGGGTTGTAATCAAATAACGTAACTAAGATTTTCTATATATTATGCCAAGGCCAAGCCATAGAAGTAGTCTTGCCCAAGTGAAGAAAATGTCCCTTTATTTATTTTTTCAGTAGTATTTAGGAAATAAACATTAGATGAACCAGGCCCTTAGGGAAATACGTGTTACTGAAATAAACAAAGCGTTTGGTACTTCGAAAACGATTTTCAACAAGATTGACAAATTATAATTTTACGTAGTTTTCACTGTATGACCATGCAGTTCAAGATGGCGTTGCTTGACAATAAAATTGTAATTGTTACCAATATTCAAACTTGGTACATTTATTTTAGGTCTGTATTTCGCCGCCTGCACAGTTATGTTGGTTGCAGCGTACAGTGCGATCAAATTATCTTGGCAGCTCTGAACATAGGCTTTGCGAAATTTTGCGCATGTAAACTTGGGAATAAAACTGTTATTGCCAGATAAACCAATACTTAAACGATCAGAAAATATCTAATTTAAGCAGTGAGAAATACAAATAAAATAAATATCATAACACTTTTATACATTCGTTGTTACAAAATGACCTGCACGAAGTTCGGAGCTGCCAAGATAATTTGATCGCACTGATGTCACTTAAATATGTTTCTTTTTTAATTTTTATCCTCGTTGTGTTTTTTGTTGAGGGTGGGAAATCATCAAATGACTGCACCCACTCTGGGTGGAGCGGAAAGGAGTGTCAGACTTCTACTGACTAATACACCCAACCCGCAACCGCGACAGGATTATTCACACAAGTTGACTTGGGCACTACGACTATGACACTTGCTTGATTATTTAAAACGATTGATTGATCGTCAAAAACATCAGTGACTGACATATGCCCACCAATTTGTCGGCACGAGCGTAATATCATTCGTCTTTATTTCTTTAACTATCAATTGTGCTATGATTGATTCACTTTCCAATGTTTAATGGCCGCCAAGTGGCCCGTAAACTAGACAAGACGAGTTTTATTATACAGCTAGATAATTATATTGCGCAAAATATGTTTATTATGTTGCAATTTTTTTCGTGTTTGTTTAATTTGTTTTGTGTCCGGTTGATGGCAATTTGCTCGCCCTCTTTTATTTGAAACTTAAACATAACTGATAAAATGAGGGTGTACTAATGGGTCCCGTGCGTCTCGCATCCAGCGGATCCCCGCAACCTTCACCGGGCAACGTGGCGACACTTAGGGGAGGCCTATGTCCAGCAGTGGACGTCTTTCGGCTGAAATGATGATGATGATGAATGGGTATACCTCTGCCTAACTCTTCTGGGATTACAGGCGTGATGCTTTATTTAAATTAATTTAACGACCATCTTGTTTTATCAATTTTCGCAAATGTTTACCAATGAAAAAAAATGTATTTTATTGGACCGCCAAAAAGGTTTTCCTTCCTAAATTCCAACGAAATAACTGGCTGGTTTAGCTCAAAAAAATTAAGGACAGCTGGACAGCCATATAGTAATGAAAAAAAAAATGGCATTTCCAAATTATTTTACAGAAAATGGTTGACTGAAAAGACTTAACTGAAAAAAGGTTGTATTGAAATAAGGTTCTTAGTTTTTTTGAAATGTAATAAATTGTCAATAGTAAAGAAAATGAAATGTCCTACCTGTCCTACCTATCTATTTTTTTCTTACTTTCTCCCCAGTGAGTCAGACGTCATGGCATCATTTATTTACTCTTTTCAGTTTCATCGCCCTATAAAGACATACATTGCCGGACATAGATATAATATATATTATATTATATAATATAATAGTAAGCTGTAAAGGTATTGAGAAAATATTACCTTTGAAAGCACTGAAAAAAAAACTAAATAAGTCTCTCTGCCTAACCTTTCAGCGAAAAGAGGCGTGAAATAAATACTTAAAGAAATTCAAACAGCGATAACAAATTACTAAACTACAAAGAAATGCATCTTTCATCCAATAACCTCAGTTAAATCACCGGAACTTTCAATAAACTTCGTTAATTTAACAATGTTATAACCGGATAAAGAGTTAAGACGTACCCACGGTCGCATTCAGTAGCAAAGAAAAGTATAAGTTACTTTACAAGGTACTAATAAGATCGTGGGTAAGGAATGCCCGAGGAATTCCTCTTAGCCTGTAGTATAGTTGAACTGGTAATTGCTTTACCGCCTAGACTATTACTAGGGTGAATGACACTTGCACCTCATTTACAAGAGGGCTTTTTATCAACGATATCAGTGATGGGAAAGACAAACATTTATTGAATTGATAGCAACCCAAAACCAATCTTGTTTTTTATTTTATAAGATAGGAGATACATTGATAAGAGTCACAGACAAGTGAATCAAAAGTGTGGAAACCTTTGGGCAGTATTTCTAGAACCTATTTGTCGCTGAAATTCACTGTTTGGACTGTTTTCCTAATACCTACTTTCTCAAAGTAAATAATATGTACCTACTTGGTCTAATAACGTGTAATCGTTCTTTTTTCGTTGCTACAACATATAACTGGTTTTTTATTCACTTTAAAGTTACACCACTATTTAATTACAGTTATCTAACCTAGCTAAACAATTAGACGACAGGTGAGTCACAGTTAGTTCAAAGATTACAATGTCGCATCAGCGTTACTCAGCAAATATCAGAGTCTAAAGTTTGGTTCATTTTCGGAAGAATTAGCGTAGGACAAAGCGGTTGCGTGGCCCACACGTGGCGTAGCGTGGTAAACAGTCCGACTTCATCTATAGAGTTCAATGGTAAAGTGACGCATAGTTATAATGTTATACATGTTGCATCATATTCTTCTTCTTTGAGCGTGTCTATAGCAATCTATAGATACTGCCTCGCACTGAACTTAGCTACCTATGTGTTAAGTGTTATCACGCATCCATCAATGTCCATCATCCCTATATGATTCAGTGAAATCGGTTGAGACAGATTGCAGACTACCGGACTTGGACAAGTTCAGTACCTACATTATCTGTCAAGTTCCGGTTGGTCTAGTGGCCGCAAATGCGATGGGTTCGATTCTCGGGACGGGAAAATTGTTACTGGGTTTTTCTCATTTGTGCCCGGTTGATGGCAATAGCCACGCCCCTATTACATGCGACATTTATAAACGTTACTGAATTATAATAAAGCCTTTAACCTCTGTTATCTGATAAGAACATTGATATTAATAAACCCTTATATAATAGGGGATCGGACTGACTCAAAAAAATATGATTCTGATTAGTTCGTCTGTTAGATTATATTATCGAAAAATATTGGATACGTGTTTTTTGTTTTATCAAATCAATAAAAATTGACGAAGATAAAGCGCATCAAAGATCATGGAGTGGGGCTAGAAACGTCACATGAAGGTACAAAATGTACTAGCATATGACGTCACACGAGTTTTCGAAGCACTGTATCGTCTTAATTTTTTGTTTACGTGAAAAAAGAAAAAATATGTGTGTAGTGTACATCGGAGTTGTATCTATTTAATTGATATAGCAACACCGTCTCACAGACGTAAGTGTCAGGGAGCTGTCACGAGGGACACTTGACAGTCACTACGAATGGCGGTAAGTGTGTTGTGAAGCGACCGGTACAGATGACTTGCTGATCTGGTGAGCCGGTGAATAACTAAGTAAATAGTGCTACCACCTCGGGTATCACAGGACACAACAAGTGGCGACGAGGATTAAGGTCTGAAATTTACATATTAATACTCAGGAAAAGTTTGCAAGGAGCTGTCAACAATTTGAAAAACAAAACACGGTCAGTGGGTCGTCTCACTACTAAGTAAGTACAGTTATTTGACTGTAATTGATACTAATTAATGATTATTGTATGCCATACGTACTGGCATTAAGTATTTCAAGGTGAAGGAAGAGTTATGTTATTGTTTTATCATTTTACCTACATAATTGTCCACAATGGGCTGCTTTTACACTGTTTTGAAGAGATAGATCACACGTGACGTTTGGATATTCAATAACATGAAGAAAATAAATAAATATGTTAACTTGTTACATGTTTAAGACACATTGGTAAGTTATTAATGTCCTTAATTATTTAGTACTTACCGAACATCAAACTAGGTACTAGCTAGGATGTCAATAGAATAAATACAAGTTGATGACAAATGATTTAATTCATAACACATTTCTAGGGTTATAAACTTCACTTAACTGTTATATGCAGACCGCTAGCAATAGGTTAAATTCCTATAGCTGTGAACATGTTGACTTACTTATAGTAAGTAGGACCGTTTATTATAGTGATGATTTATCACAAACCATTTCCTATAGTGACTAATAACAACCTTGATTGTATGAAGTAAGTAACCTAGGTACTTATTATTTTGAAAATGTCTATTGTTTGACATGTCACCTCAAACAGTCCTATTAAGGGAGAACCGACATTTGTTCAAGTTATTTGAGTGATTTTGAGTAGGCTGATTTTGTTGATACCTTCTCCTAAACAAAATAAGTACAAACTTAATTTAATTAAAAGTACACCTAGGAAATTGATATGTGTTTTATTAGACAAAATAAACATTGTATGGAGTATAACTAAAGCCCTACAATTTAAACATGTACTAAGAAAAAATATAGGTATGTAGATACGTATACCTAAAGAGCAATGGAAAGAAACATGTCGAACATCAGGTTTAGTGACGGAATCTGAAATTTGGAAATAAGAAGGAAGACAAAAGTAACGGGTATAATAGCAAATAGAACATCTAAAATGGAGTCGGACAGGTCATATGCTATGTTGCAAAATAAATAATGGAGTTTTTGGAGTTTATTCATAACCTTATAGTATCCAAAAGCGGACATTAGAAAACAGGGGTGTCCGACAACAAGATGGACCGTCAATATCAGTCTAACCCTAGGCCATCCCCATACTAGACCAGAGTTGCAGAAGACCGAGTTCAATGGAGAGAGCTGGAGAGGTCAATGCCAAGAGGCAATAAAGAAAAACAAATTGTATGTAGTTTGGAATAAAAGGGCTTTATTATTTAAGCTTTTATTATGCTGGGCTATCCGGATAGCCGGAAAGTACAGATAGCACGGGCTTAAGCCATGTGGTTATCAGCTGGGCTAAGAGTGAAACAGTAGAAAGAGATACAACATGGTTTTGTGCTGTTGGTTGAATGAAAGATGAAGGGATGTTTGATTGAAAATGTTCTTGGTGCGGGTTGTCCGATTCACATGGAGGAACTTCCTCACCAGCACTGCTTTCTGCAGGAGGTAGTACGTTGTTGGGGGCAGATTCAGAGAAGTAAGGGACTAGTGAAGTTGTTTTGGAATTACTCCTGTTGTGGACAACACTATGGGAGTTATCGTGACTTTTTCAAGATGCCAAAGTCGGATTATTTCATCTTTTAGTTCGGTATACTTAGATAATTTTTCTGCTATTGTACTTTGTAAATTGTGTGTATTTGGTATAGCTATGTCGATGAAATATCCAGTTTTGTTTGTTTTGTTTATTAATGTGATGTCCAGTCTATTAAAATGGATTGTTCAGTCTGTAAATACACCTCTGTCAAAATACACCTGGTGTGTCGAATGAAATGCAAGTATAGAGAAGTATGTAAGGAAAACAAGCTGTGGCGATCCCAAATGAATTGGGATAGGGGCAGGAGAATGTTGACACTATGACTCATTGGTTTCAGGCAAAGTAGCCTGTTGTGCGGTCCTGGTTTTGATTCCCAGGTTGAGGAGAGCTTATTGGGTTTAACTCCTAGAAGCCAATGAATCGGGATTACTGTATGATTGAGGGTACAAGGTTGCCCCGTAATGCAAGCTTGGTGTTACATAGGGATGTTATTACTATGCAAGAATATTAATAATACAATTTAAAGTGAACATTCAAATAATAACAGCCTATGACTGAGGGGCAAGTCTCTTCTTGTACAGAAAAAGAAGAAGAAATGAAGTGATATATATACTTAAACATGGTTGAGGAAAGGTTAGGCGGATAATGGAAAGTACTCTTGGGCATGAAATTTGAATAAATAAAATACTGTTTGACAAAATTATAGTTTTGAATTGGAATAAGTTGAAATAATTCATAAATAAATATAGTTACACAGGTCACTAAGTTCTGATTAGGGAATCGTAATGGTGGTTGTGTAATGGTTTAACTTAAATATGAAGCTAATGTATAAATGTCGGCATCGAGTCGTATTCGGTATAAATATTAATATTGTACCTACAGGGTTATTCGTGCCTACCTATGTACTGTGTTTCTAATTCGTCTTATTGTTTGAGTGTATCGGGGTACAAGACTGTTTTCTTCATCCAACTCTACCCACCGGGGCCCACAGTTAACTAATGACTAGTGCTAAAAAATTATCGCTTCCCGATATAATATAATGTGTTTTAGTAAAGATGATATGCAGCAATACAATAACACAATAAGTATCTCATGTATTATATTAAATTTTGTAAGAGCGGTGATGGCCTTGCTCTACTTAGGTCGTGGGTTCGAAACCAGGCAGGTTTTTTGTGTTCATTCACTCATCACCAGGGAACGCTCTTATATTAAATGTTGTAAGAGCGGTGATGGCCTTGCTCGACTTGTAGTGGGTTCGAAACCAGGCAGGTTTTTTGTGTTCATTCACTCATCACCAGGGAACGCTCTTAGTACGGTGAAGGAAAACACTGTGAGGAAACCGGCATGGCCTAGAACCAATACTTCTAAGGCATGTGACATTTACCATCGCACTATTTACGCGTGGTAAGATCTTGAAGGCAACCATTAAGTTGGGATGCGAATATCCATAACATTTGCTTTGAACAAGCAATAAAATTGGATGGAGCAACCGCTGAGTTGGCTCAAAATTATCCATTACATTGGCTGGACAAAAGCAATGAAATTGGATGGAGCAACCATTAGGTTGGCTCTGGATGGAGCAACCATTGGGTTGGCTCATGATAATCCATTAAATTGGATGGAGCAACTGTTACGTTGGCTCATAATAATCCATTAAATTGGATGGAGCAACCATTAGGTTGGCTCATGAAATCCATTAAATTGGATGGAGCAACCATTGGGTTGGCTGATTGGCTCATGATAATCCATTAAATTGGATGGAGCAACCATTAGGTTGGCTCATGAAATCCATTAAATTGGATGGAGCAACCATTGGGTTGGCTCATGATATCCATTAAATTGGATGGAGCAACTGTTACGTTGGCTCATAATAATCCATTAAATTGGATGGTAAATATCCATTAAATTGACTGATGAGAAGTAATTAAATTGGACGTGTTTACTGAAGGGTAGCGGTCATTAATCCCCACGGTGACCAGCCGGCTTGGAGAAATATGGTAAACATAATAGAAGAGAAATTAAATCCACTACTTGAAGAAAACCCCAAACTTAACAACGAGGTGATGACAATGACAAACAAAGTTGAGAACCTAGAAAAAGAAATGCGAAGAAACAATATTCAGCTACATGGGTCAAAGAAACAAGAGACAAATAACACTGAGCTCATGAATTTAGTTGTGGGATTCCTAAATTACATAAGGAAAAGGTGTGGAATACGAGAATTTGAGATGTGGGAACTCAACCAGATAATAAGAGTCAACATAATATGTTACAAAGAATTTACATAAAGAGGTATTACAATTTAGAAAAAAACAAATTAAATGCCCTTGAATTCATGAATAGCACTAGGCAAACCACTCAAACTTAAAATAGCAGCTACCTAGTAAACAGCCAAAGAAAAAAAAAAAACAACGAACATTAACAATAACAACAACAAATTCACATTCCCCAAGAACAAACATAGGAAGAAAAAAAATAAAAATAAAAAAAAGTACAGATGTCAAGAATAATTAAAAGAATCTTAATGAATAAATAAAATGTAAAAATATTTTTCTACACCAGATATGTACGAAGAAATAGCAAGACATAGAAAGAGAGAAGCCTTGGTCTTCCCTGGGTCATCAATAATTTAAAAAGAGAAAACGATCAAACCACAAAGTTGTGGATAAGTTAAACCCCATGATCGGTTACGGGGCAGGGACCATTAGAACTTTTCTTATGAAAATGTCATTGAAAAAAAAGAAAATTTCTGAAAAAAAAAAAAAAACAATGGAATGGAAAGGAATATGGGAATAGGAAGAGGAATATGGAAATAGGAAGATGAAATCATGCAGACCCCCAGATGTTAGAATAGGCGATGAAGTTCATAGAAATAGTCTAATAAAGTCTAATAACTTTAATCCTACTCCACACTTAGTGGAGGCTACTGGAGGAGATGTTCAAATGGGGTAACTGCGTAAAACCTGAGAGGGTTCATTGTACATTTAGAATTGGTTGGTTTATAGTTGGCCAGTGGCAGTCAGTCTAAGATGACAAGGTAAATCTGGTAACAAAAACATGCAAGTATAGTTGAACATTTTATATTCGATAGTTGTTGAATTTGCTTGATTACTGAATGTAATTGTGAGCATTATGGGTAAAGCATTTTGATTAAAACAAATATAATAAGAAAGGGATGTAGTGTACATCGGAGTTGTATCTATTTAATTGATATAGCAACACCGTCTCACAGACGTAAGTGTCAGGGAGCTGTCACGAGGGACACTTGACAGTCACTACGAATGGCGGTAAGTGTGTTGTGAAGCGACCGGTACAGATGACTTGCTGATCTGGTGAGCCGGTGAATAACTAAGTAAATAGTGCTACCACCTCGGGTATCACAGGACACAACAATGTGGTCAATATTTTTTGAAAATCTATCTGACGAACTAATTAGATTTTTTTTGTCCGATCCCCTATTGTGTTTATGTTTCTTGTCTAATGTTAAAATCGTTTAGAAACTAGTCAACTATCATTTTCTAACAATATTATCTACCTGATACAGTCGTTACAAGTAGTGCCCCGAAAGTCAACAACCTGTCTTACCAAAAGGTATCTGGGTAATAACCCGGTACAGTATTAACCGGGTTGTGAAAATCATATAGGCGCTCCATGTAAATTACTGGTATTCAGCTGCATCTGGTTATACTGGAAGCTGAGCCCAACTTAGTTTGGGAAAGGCTAGGCAGATGATGATGATGGCTTTCTGGTGATTATGGTTTTTCTTTTTGTTTATTTTTATTATCTGTAAGTCCTCCAGGTAGGTACTAAATAAATAATAACGATACTAAACTTGCTCCGTTAACACCCAAAGGTCTTATTTCACCCTTACTTATTTAATTTACAATATTTAGATGAATAGTATCGAGATACACAGACAAAAGGTGGACAATCAATGCCACAAAGTGGAAAGGGCCAGTCGGAAAAAGAAGGGTAGGAAGACCGAAAAGACGATGGGCTGACGACATAAAAGAATTTACAGGAACGGACTGGCAAACTGTTGGCAAGGACAGAGACAAGTGGAAAAGACTGGAGGAGGCCTTCACCCGAAGAGGGGTCCATATCCAACAAAACTAACTCTTACTAACACTTAGACAATAAGCAAAACATAACTAACTAGAACATTACTAACACTAACATTTGAAATGGAAAAATAAGGGTAAGGAAATAATGGCTTTTTTTTATTATTTATAGATGAATAATCTCAAGAGAAAAGAGACAAACTTGATGTCTTATTTGTCTGTTAATCACCAGCTCCCATTAACCGGTATCCATTCATCTTAACCTCATTTACTTCGGTGAAGGAAAACATCGTGAGGAAACCAGCATGTCTGAGAGATATTTGTCGACGGCATGTAAAGCCAAGTCAGAGGCCATGGGCGGCATAATAACTCTGACACCAGGGCCCCGAGTCTGCTATTCAATAGTGTCAGAATGGTCGATCAAACGAGCCAAAAAGTACCTTATGCCTGGTCGACTTCAGGTACTTTTTGGCTTGTCGTAAATCAACCATTATGAGATCAATGATCGACCATTCTGACACTATTGAATAGCAGACTCGGGGCCCAGGTCATAAGCACCAACCAGATGGCAAAGAAAGACATAGGTACCACAGGTATATCGATAACTGTGGCCTTACGTGCCATTTTTTCTAAAGCAATGTTTATTGAGACCTTGCACGTGCCGTCCAATAATATTGCAGATAATTAAACTAAATATTTTTAACTAAAAACTCTTTATTTACTACTAAAAAGAAAAAAAAACGTGACCTATGCCGTAATAAATGTTTCAATTATACGTGTGGGTAATTAAAATCAAAATAACATTTTTTTAATTTCTGTTGTTGCTGATAAGATGTTAAGTGACTTTATTATGTAACTAGCGGACGTCCCGCGGTTTCACCCGCGTAGATCCCGTTCCCGTGGGAATACAGGGATAAAAAGCCTATGACAATCAGCAATAATGCGGCTTTCTATTGGTGAAAGAATTTTTTAAATCGGTTCAGTAGATCCCGAGATTACCCCTTACAATTTAACAATTATACAAACTTTACATCTTTATAATATTAGTATAGAAGTATAGACTAGTATAGATATGTTAGACCATAAAATAATAGAGGCGTTTGTGTGTTTATACAATTTTTTTTGTCGTTTATCAGTAATTTTTGTATTGTGAATCAAATTTGCCTAAGCCTTTTATTTTGTTAGTAACACAATTTTGCTCTTGCATATTATTAGTGGTCTTTCACTATTTACTGTTGAATTCACAAAATAAAATAACTCTTTAACTACTTATTAAAAATATCAGACAGTAATCTACTGGGACCACGATAAAACTTTGTGTCACGATTTCCTTAAACCATGTATTATTATTATTTCGAGTTATCATGGATAACGGTGTTTAGCGGTAGCTATGAACTTTCTTATAAAGGGTGTAAATGGACCCTTAACGAAACCGAAAGACACTTGTCTCTACCTCATTGCGATCATTTTTTTTTTTGGTCTACACCATACTTAGGAGTTAGGATGTACTTAATTAAACTTTCAATCTAATTCAAATTCACAATTTACTCCATAATAAGTATAAGTACGACGGGCTGGTGTCCGCAAATATTACCGTGCCGCAACTCCACGTTAGATGCGCGTATTTTGCGTGCGGGTGGAAATATCACAGGTACATAGCTGAATATTTCAGTTTTATTACAGCGGAAATATATAATATTGGTTATAGTGAAATTATACAACTATAATTTGGCAATTCGCGTAAAACTGTTTAGCTGATACGAAACAATGCTTATCGGAGATAGTAGGAAATTAATAACAGAGACTATTTACGCCGGATTTAGCTATAATGCTAAATGTTTCTTGTAGTGAAAAGTTTCTTCCCAATGCCGAAGATCTAGGTTCATATAATTCAAAATCAGTCAAAAGTCCTAATTCTACTTTCTGACAATGTATTCGACACTCATGTGCATCATGTTCTAAGTAGTAATATAGTGCCTAGTAACAATATTTATTGATAAATTGATAACATTTACACGCCTTTTAAAAACCTTTACATGATTATAGAATGACTGGGCCTGGCCTGATAGTGTGTGTAAATAACTCCTAATCTAAGTCACTTTTTGATCATTCAAACTTTTATCTTTTTAGGTAAACTCAGATTTAGGTACACGCTATCAGCCACGTACTACTTAGTTTTCAATCTAACACGTAAATTATAATCTAAAAAAAAACACTTACCTTTCAAATTGTTGTCCAAAAATTTTCAAAATCAGTCGACTATAAAACCAGTCGATTAGCCAAACTACAACACTATTTCGTCCAACACTATTTTAGAAAGAAAGAAACACTTCCAAATTCAACTTTTATTTATTTACGTTATTTTTCGAAGCACAATCACGGTACGATGTTTCCGACGTTTTTCGCTGCGATAAGCGTGCGTTCCCCGCGGGCTTACAAATGTAACTGAGTACCTATATACAATGGTTACATAGATAAAGTCCACAATTTAAGATCCTGAACACATTGGATATCAAATTGAATGATAGCTAATAGAGTGTTATTGACGTACCGAATGAATTTGAACTAGTTAAATGTCAAAATGATAGATGAAAAATAGATAAAGACGTCACCTACTTTGTATACAACGTAGTTTTCTGTTATACATATATCTACCTTAATCTACCTACCTATTGTTTATTTCCGGTGTTTTGCACGGTGAGATAAACAAGAAGCTTAGTTTATACGAATTTTCTTAATAAGTACCTATACAAACTTTTAATTGTAATGATGAATTAATCATGCTTTTTTTACCCGACTACGGCAAAGCCAAAGGAGGGTTATGATTTTGTCTGGCTATGTATGTATCTTCATCTGTTCCCTCATAGCTTCTAATCTACTTATCGGAACTCAACATAATGGGGTATCGTTAGAACCGTCTTAATTTTCCGCTGAACATAAGCTACGTGACATGTCACAAAAAGCGATTTGGTGCAAACTAGCGGACAAAAAGTAAGGCTTAAAAAATAAATATGGAGATAAAAATACGCCGTGTTTGGTATCATTTGAAAGGGCCTCACTTGTACATTTCCAAAATATTGCTCAAATTTAAAATCACGCCCTCTAGCTGACAAAAAGTCAAGAGTAAAAAAAAAAATTAACACCAAAATTGTTTAAATAAAAAAAAGTAAAAAAACTAAAACCCGACTACGACAAAAAAAAACGACGCTGAAAAAGTATGAAACAAGATTTTCAGGGTAGAACAAAAAGAAAAGCCGTAGTCACACGTTATAGGTACCAACCTAAACACTTTAATACCGTGTGACTAAGGCTTTTCTTTTTGTTCTATCCTGAAAATCTTGTTTCATACTTTTTCAGCGTCGTTTTTTTTGTTGTAGTCGGGTTTTTTAGTTTTTACGTTGATACAAAAGATCTTCATTTAGGTTTTCACGTCACGTACCCAAGTGTACATAGAATATATGGTACCTATGTTCTTAGTTAATGGTCAAATAGATTTTTTTCAGTCCAACTGTTTTTGTCACTCATTCGTTTTCTTTTCTGTTGTCTGCTACAAACAAAGTGTTGAATGGCAATAAGGAGGGCTGTCTTTTGTAAACTTTGATGATGTTGAATGAAAACTTTATTTTTTTATTTAACTAAGATTGAAACATTTATAACACTCTGTTAGAAAATATTTAACGGCTGAAATAAAATTAGGTACTTGTCAACATCAATCTGCCTTTTTTTAGAGGGTGTGAAATATCATTAAATGACTCCTCCTGGTCTGGGCGGAGCAGAAGGGATTGTCAGACATCTACTGACATAAAACCAGTCATGTTCCTTCTTAGCCTTTTGTATCTCTTTCGAACAACCCGCAGCCGTGTCGGGCCCCGGCAATGTGTCGGGCCCCGGCAATGTGTCGGGCCCCTGCAATGTTGCTGACATATCTTTGAGGCAACATCATCTGCCTAGCCACAGTATAAATGCCTATAGCCTTACCCAAATATGCTGTCAATCTAACCAGATACATTTTAATAACTTGTACATATCGTTATTCTTACTCGTAAAGTCGTAAGTAAAGAAACAGAGAGTACTAACCGCTTATCGTTCAGATTAATTGCAAGTTCATATGTCAGACGGGCACTGGATTACTTACTAACAATATCGATGTATGAGGACTTTAGTGCACCAGCACTGAGTATAACTAATTAAGTAATTAGTAATGTAAGTAATTAAATCGGTACATAGTTGCACTTAATACAAGAGTACAAACTGCGCCCGTTTGCAAGGTCTTATTGATTAGTTATTTAAACATTAATTAATCAAACACGATTAACTATTAATACTGTAAATAACAGCTTAGATATAAGGCTAGATGCATGTAAAAAATAGCCATGTAAACGTGTTATTTTTGTTATTAGTCCTTGTTAGAATAGTTTTATTCACTTATAAGGCATATAAGAGCCTTATTGCTTATGTATTAAGGCTCCTTCCACAAAATCATCTCATTTTGATCAATTTTGATCGCTTGGTGTGGGAAATCTATGAAGAATTTGAAGCTTCTTTTTGGCTATTATAAGAGACGAGTTCTTTTTCAGGTGGATGGGTTTGAAGAATTTTCAAAATAATGTTTATATTAATGACAATCACCCGTATTCAAAAGCCCTTTTCCGCACAAATACCGATCGAGTTACGTTTGGCTTAGCCGAACATAACACTACAAACGATTTTAAACATTAAAAAAAATATAAATAACATCACCGTATGGTCTATAAGGGGACCAGTTTGCCACATTTTCGACTTCAATACAAAATATAGCAGAAAAAAAATGTTAAAACATCGCAATTTTTACAAAATGTCTCGACAAATAAGATTTTTTTTCTATACCTTAGAATCACGTTAAAGAAAATTTAAAAACTACGTATTAATTTTAAGGTAACCTTCTAATAGAATCGTATTTTTATTTTATCAATAAACTATAATTTCATTTCGTAAATTGAATCTAAAGTTAACTATATTATCGACCGCGCAAACTCTATCTCGCCAGTACGAATCGGCCACTGCCAGAGGACGGACGTATCGCTTTGTGTCACAAACGCTCCCGTGTTTTTCGTGCATATATTTTCGAGATTGTACACCGATTAGCACAATTTGATACACTTATTAATTTTGATCAAACATGTTTATTTTGCTAGTTTGTAAAGATTGCTAAAATTTTTTTCATCTTCAGATCGAAGTCGAATTTCACGATCGTTTGTTGTTGTCGATTGTACTTCGATATATATTTTTAACCGACCTCCAAAAAAGAGGAGGTTCTCTATTCGTGTTTGTATGTCCGCGAATATCTCCGTCAATTGTGGACTGATTTTCAAAATTCTTTTTGTCTTGGAAAGGGTATACTCCCGAGGCGGTCCCATTGCACCAAGTCAGTTTCTGATGATGGGAACTCTGAGAAATTGAGGGCAACCCTCGAATATCATAGGCGCACATAACGTTTTCCATACATTTTCAGAAGCTGTTCAAGTATTTGCGTCTAATAATCATAATTTCATGTGGCGGCGCTGCGCTGATGACGGAAGGTGCAACTCCTCAACGGTCAGGACTTGAAAGAAAATTCCTTCAAAATTATACGTACTTATGGATCGATAGTTGTATTCTTTCAGGCTATTAGGTTGAACTGATGATAGACGGTAAATCTCATTAACCGACTTAAAAAAAGGAGGTTCTCAATTCGTCTGCTAGAAATTTTTTAGTTCTTCCGTCATGGGTGTCGTTTTCATGGTTTTCGGGGTCGCTGATTACGAAAATGAAGCCAAAATGAAAATCCAAGATGGCGGCCAGGAAAATTTTTGGTTATTCCGTGATGGGTGTCGTTTTCATGGTTTTTGGGGTCGCTGATTACGAAAATGAGGTCAAAATGAAAATCCAAGATGGCGGCCAGGAAAATTTTTGGTTATTCCGTGATGGGTGTCGTTTTCATGGTTTTTGGGGTCGCTGATTACGAAAATGAGGTCAAAATAAAAATCCAAGATGGCGCTGATGAAAATTTTTGGATTTTTCGTCATGGGTGTCGTTTTCATGGTTTTTGGGGTCGCTGATTACGAAAATGAGGTCGAAATGAAAATCCAAGATGGCGCCGACAATTTTTTTTGTTTTTTCCGTCATGGGTATCGTTTTCATGGTTTTTGGGGTCGCTGATTACGAAAATGAGGTCAAAATAAAAATCCAAGATGGCGCCGACGAAAATTTTTGGTTTTTCCGTCATGGGTGTCGTTTTCATGGTTTTTGGGGTCGCTGATTACGGAAATGAGCTCAAAATTAAAATCCAAAATGGCGCCGACGAAAATTTTTGGTTCTTCAGTCATGGGTGTCGTTTTCATGGTTTTTGGGGTCGCTGATTACGAAAATGAGGTCAAAATAAAAATCAAAGATGGCGCCGACAAAAATTTTTGTTTTTTTCGTCATGGGTGTCGTTTTCATGGTTTTTGGGGTCGCTGATTACGAAAATGAGGTCAAAATAAAAATCAAAGATGGCGCCGAAAAAAATTTTTGTTTTTTGCGTCATGGGTGTCGTTTTCATGGTTTATGGGGTCGCTGATTACAAAAATGAGGTCGAAATGAAAATCCAAGATGGCGCCGACAAAATTTTTTGTTTTTTCCGTCATGGGTATCGTTTTCATGGTTTTTGGGGTCGCTGATTACGAAAATGTGGTCAAAATAAAAATCCAAGATGGCGCCGACGAAAATTTTTGGTTTTTCCGTCATGGGTGTCGTTTTCATGGTTTTTGGGGTCGCTGATTACGAAAATGAGCTCAAAATTAAAATCTAAAATGGCACCAACGAAAATTTTTGGTTCTTCAGTCATGGGTGTCGTTTTCATGGTTTTTGGGGTCGCTGATTACGAAAATAAGGTCAAAATAAAAATCAAAGATGGCGCCGACAAAAATTTTTGTTTTTTCCGTCATGGGTATCGTTTTCATGGTTTTTGGGTTAGCTGATTACGAAAATGAAGTCAAAATGAAAATCCAAGATGGCGTCGACAAAAATTTTTTTTTTTCGTCATGGGTATCGTTTTCATGGTTTTTGGGGTCGCTGATTACGAAAATGAGGTCAAAATAAAAATTCAAGATGGCGCCGACGAAAATTTTTAGTTTAAAACCTGGTCCATTTAAACCATTTAAGTTCCGAGACACATGGTCCTACGACGCACCGTTTCCGAGTTATGGTCCTACGAATTTTACTTCGTTTCATCTAGAATGCTCTATATTTCCAAAATGGTAGCTCGGATGAAAACCTTTTCTGGAAAAGAATTGTTGCTCTAGTCAAAAACTATGAGATGGTGTAAAAAAACCGCGACAAAGAGAGAGAAAAGAAATATTTGCAAAATTTTTCGGGGCAAAACAGTAAAATTTTCAGAAGTTTTTTTTTTTTCAAGATTTTAGCTATTTTTATTGCAGCATCTTTTTAACCTGGTCCATTTAAACCATTTAAGATCCGAGACACATGGTCCTACGACGCACCGTTTCCGAGTTATGGTCCTACGAATTTTACTTCGTTTCATCTAGAATGCACTATATTTCCAAAATGGTAGCTCGGATGAAAACCTTTTCTGGAAAAGAATTGTTGCTCTAGTCAAAAACTATGAGATGGTGTAAAAAAACCGCGACAAAGAGAGAGAAAAGAAATATTTGCAAAAATTTTCGGGGCAAAACAGTAAAATTTTCAGAAGTTTTTTTTTTTCAAGATTTTGGCTATTTTTATTGCAGAATCTTGTTAACCTGGTCCATTGAAACCATTTAAGTTCCGAGACACATGGTCCTACGACGCACCGTTTCCGAGTTATGGTCCTACGAATTTTACTTCGTTTTTTCTAGAACGCTCTATATTTCCAAAATGGTAGCTCGGATGAAAACCTTTTCTGAAAAAGAATTGTTGCTCTAGTCAAAAACTATGAGATGGTGTAAAAAAACCGCGACGAAGAGAGAGAAAAGAAATATTTGCAAAATTTTTCTGTCGGTCGATCTTTCACCTTAACACACGAGACACATGGTCCTACGACGCACCATTTTGGAAATATATAGCGTTCTAGATAAAACGAAGAAAAATTCGTAGGACCATAATTCGGAAACGTGGCGTCGTAGGACCATAATGTGTCTCGGAGCTTAAATGGTTTCTATGGACCAGGTTAATAAGATGCTGCAATAAAAATAGCCGAAATCCTGAAAAAAAAAAATAACTTCTAAAAATTTTACTAAATTCTGTGCCCACAAGGATACACAAGGTGAAAGATCGACCGACACTTAATTTTTTTTTTAATTTTTCTTTTTCTCTCACTTTGTCGCGGTTTTTTTATATCATCTCATAGTTGTCGACTAGAACAACAATTCTTTTCCTGAAAAAGTTTTCATCCGAGCTACCATTTTGGAAATATAGAGCATTCTAGATGAAACGAAGTAAAATTCGTAGGACCATAACTCTGAAACGGTTTGTCGTAGGACCATGGTTCGCAGAACCTAAATAATTTCTATGGTCAAGGTCAACACGAAACAAAAAAAATGAGGCATTTTTGAAAAAAAAAAAACAGGAAAAATTACCAAAAAATTAAAATTTTCCCGAAAATTATTTTAAACTAATTTTTTTTTCTGTTTTCTTTGCTGCTCATAGTGCCCCTAAGCGTATACTCCAACTCCTAAAAATCCGCCCCTATGACGACCCACTGACCTCATTTTCGCAATCAGCGACCCCAAAAACCATGAAAACGACACCCATGACTGAAAAACCAAAAATTTTAGACGGCGCCATCTTGGATTTTCATTTTGACCTCATTTTCGTAATCAACGACCCCAAAAACCATGAAAACGACACCCATGACGGAAAAACCAAAAATTTTCCTGGCCGCCATCTTGGATTTTCATTATGACCTCATTTTCGTAATCAGCGACCCCAAAAACCATGAAAACGACACCCATGACGGAAAAACCAAAAATTTTGTCGGCGCCATTATGGATTTTCATTTTGACCTCATTTTCGTAATCAGCGATCCCAAAAACCATGAAAACGATACCCATGACGGAAAAACAAAAATTTTAGTCGGCGCCATCTTGGATTTTTATTTTGACCTCATTTTCGTAATCAGCGACCCCAAAAACCATGAAAACGATACCCATGACGGAAAAACAAAAATTTTCGTCGGCGCCATCTTTGATTTTTATTTTGACCTCATTTTCGTAATCAGCGACCCCAAAAACCATGAAAGCGACACCCATGACGGAAAAATCAATAATTTTTGTCGGCGCCATCTTGGATTTTCATTTTGACCTCATTTTCGTAATCAGCGACCCCAAAAACCATGAAATCGATACCCATGACAGAAAAACAAAAATTTTTGTCGGCGCCATCTTTGATTTTTATTTTGACCTCATTTTCGTAATCAGCGACCCCAAAAACCATGAAAGCGACACCCATGACGGAAAAATCAAAAATTTCCGTCGGCGCCATCTTGGATTTTCATTTTGACCTCATTTTCGTAATCAGCGACCCCAAAAACCATGAAAACGACACCCATGACGGAGAACCTCCTTTTTTTTAAGTCGGTTAATGAGATTTACCGTCTATCATCAGTTCAACCTAATAGCCTGAAAGAATACAACTATCGATCCATAAGTACGTATAATTTTGAAGGAATTTTCTTTCAAGTCCTGACCGTTGAGGAGTTGCACCTTCCGTCATCAGCGCAGCCACATGAAATTATGATTATCAGACGCAAATACTTGAACAGCTTCTGTAAATGTATGGAAAACGTTATGTGCGCCTTTGATATTCGAGGGTTGCCCTCAATTTCTCAGAGTTCCCATCATCAGAAACTGACTTGGTGACAATGGGACCACCTTAGGAGTATACCTTTTCAAACAAAAAAAAATAATTTTGAAAATCTGTCCACACTTGTCGGAGATATGCGCGGACACACATAAAAAAAACATACGAATAGAGAACCTACTTCCTTTTTAGAAGTCGGTTAAAAAGAGACGGAAACACTATTTATTTTTGACGTGTTAAAGTGCTTTCACAACCAATTTACAACAAATATTGAAATCTGTGATTAAAATAGATTTCAAAATTTTTGATTTTTATTCATATAACACCAAATTGAACCATTTTTATGTTGATTGATTTAATGTACCTATACACAACACACATTCCAGACTTTTTTTCAAAGTGTACTTACTTACTATAAAATTATGTCACCTAAAATAATATTCGTCTAAATGATCAAATTTTTCAACCGTAGTTCAACGCTCGAAATGCCCGTGTGTGCGTTCGTCGGTGTTATCACTGCACACAAACATAGCATCGCACCGAAATTGCCTAAAGTTCCGCAAGTCTTGTCTGTACAAGGCCTCTTAACGTAAAGAACCACTTTTGTTTACCTTTTGTTTACTGTTTAGTGCCTTTTAGTGCCTAACACATAAGTTTTCAGTGTTTAACTTGTTATGTACAACTAAAACGTAGATAATCTATACATGTAACCTAGATAAGTATATAAAGTTTTTGCATTGTATGTCCAACTTTAACCTAATATGTACCTACTAGATTTTACCATTTCCAAGTATGTAACTCTGTATTTCAATTTGTGTCATATGTGCAATAAATAATAGTTGCTTACACACATATATATACAGACATGCGTTTACAGCTCACGCACACATATACATCATAAATGGTCGCCTCTCATTGGCCAGTCAAAAGTTGCCACATTTGCTCACCGTCGCGCCTAGCGCTAAGATGTAAATGTTATAAATAGGGCACGCCCAAAGATTCTGATTTCACTATTCGCTCGACCGCTGCTTGAAGACATCCACACTTGAAGAAATCACCGTCACCTCTACACTCCACACGCACTACACTCCACATCGCAGCGCCCTTGTTTTTACTGAAGATATCGTCTTTTATTTATCATCCTGAATCTACCTATGGTCTGCATTTCAAGAAATGTCAGGCGTATCACTCTGCTGAAAAAGTCTGCGCCTTTCAAATACTGATATTTTAACTTAGTCCGCTAATCCGTGTGTCAAGTTTCGCTAAATACTTTTTTCAATATATTGGGACAGAACGAGCTTAAAACTCTAATTTCCGACACTGGTTCACGGTGTTTACAGAACTTATATTTTTCTGTCTCTGAATAAGAACCTATGAAGTCCTAGTGTTGGGGTTCAAAAAAAGGGGAGAGAGGGATAAATATAAAAGTTTTGAAGAGAATATCCAAACATTTCAATAAAATTCCGGACTTATCCGTCCATGACTTATCTTAATCGCGCTGGGTGGTCTTATAGTACTACGATTTTTTATTGAGATAAATAAAAGAGGTACCTATCTCAAATTAAAGAATATCAAGGACTAGTGAAAGACTTGTTGCAAAACTATTCCTTATTAATTGTTGTTGCCTATCGTGCGCTTTCTCATTTTTTTTACAAAATCCGGAAGTTATATAATTCTCCCCGCATACTGAACTTATTGCAACCGTATACAGTGTTAAGGGTAGATATTTTTATTAATAGACTATGGCATCTGTTTTGAGATCCGAGTAAAACATAAAAACTTCTACAACATAAGTAAAGGCGGTATCTCAAGAATGCCTTCCTTCCTGGGAACTTAGAACTTAGGATGTAGAAGCAATTAAGCCAGAAACCTAATGTTGATTTTATTTTGCCGATTTGTCAGCCAAGCGTGATGATATTAACATAATAAGTTAATCGTTGATTTCCTTCGTTCGAGTACAATACAACAATCTCGGATGGCCTATGAGTGGGTGGGGGACGATAATTATCGTCTAGAGGACGGCCTTGAAACGTCATGTTTTTCCTAAAACGGTTAAGATTAAAGTTCATTAATTCAACTTTTTTTGTACCGTTGACATGAAGTTGTCTGCTATAGGCAAATTCTTCGTTCCACACCTTTGTCAATATTTCTCAACCTGAAACATGAGGGAGATACTCTTTCAAAATACAAAAGGCGTCGAATACTAAATGATAGCGGTGGCTGTATTATCTTGCAGACTCACTCCAGGTGGTATACCAACGTTTGATGGACCTATTATATATCGTATCGTATCGGACTACTACTAGTAGGTACAAATTGGTCAGATAGGCAGTCGCTCCATGTAAAATCCTGGTATTCAGCTGAATTTAGTTAGACACGAAGCCGACCCCAACATAGGTAGTTGGGAAATGGCTAGGCATATGATGATATTACTTAAGTACTTAATTTTGCCAATTTACTTCCTCAGTAGATAGGGTACGGGATTTTCTCCACCGATCGCGATATAAGACTGAATTAGCCACGGATCACGTCGTGTTTTCCCCATTATAGCCTTGACCACAGCATCTCAACTTAACCTCATCGATAGCCTATAAAAGCCTAGACCAGCAGGGCTAACATGCGCAAGTCGACATATGTCTTAAACGAGATGACAAATTTTGTCGTTCTCGATTCGTTTGTCACTTTTCCTAACATGCGCACCACGCTCGAGAAGATATGTCGTCGTGACTTCTCCTTCTCGACGCGAGATAACTGATGTTGCCATTTCATGAAAACATACCATAGTCTAGTTCATTAACGCCGGTTTCATTCGGTCAATATTGGTGGGAATTGCGTGAACGCTGCCATATTTGTGAACGCGACCTTAAAACTGTCTCTGACATTTTGTCAATTCAAAAATTTTGAATTTCAAAATTTGTTGTGATAGTTGTGGTTCACGCTAGATTAAATAATTATTTTCAATACTATTTGAAAAATTGTTGGTATGTTAGAAAGAAGATGGCTTTGGCATCAAAGAGATTGTAAGTATTAGATCAAAATCCCGGCACAGATGGCGGAGATGCATATTATAGTTTATTAGCAACTCTTTATTCAATGTTCTTCAAAATAAACCGTGTGAAGAATGCATTTTTCTACGAGATAGAAGATAATTGTAATCATAATATTATGTTACATTATTTATCTCGATGAAATGTATTAACTGTAATGTACAAAATACAACACACTATGCCATAAGTAAATCAATAGGTAAGTACTTAGTGAATGTTCACATTCAGCAAGTACCTACCAATGTTCTGCCATTGCTGTGAAACATTATTCGTTTCGTAATACGAACGAAAGTTTACTTGTCATGTGTGTACTGTACAATAATAGCGCCCTTAATAATTTGAAAGAGAGATTCATAGTTACAAATTGAACTGTAATGTTTCAGAATACGCAGTACAAAAGGCCATGCGAATATATGCATGAGCATGCAAACTTTGCGGCAGGAGATTTGAAAACTCCACAGGGTGCCGCTGAATATGAGCGGCAGTGGGAACATAATAATATAAATAAAACTAGCTGACCCGGCAAACGTTGTTTTGCCATATAAAAAATTTCAGAAAAAAAAAAATAGATGTTGGCCTATTCTCATAGATACCGGATACGCACAAAAAATTTCATCAAAATCGGTCAAGCCGTTTCGGAGGAGTTTGGCATCGAAAACTGTGACACGAGAATTTTATATAAATAAAATATATAAATAGCCATAGGCTTTGTAATTCGCCAGAGAGACTGGAACTCGTTATCCCGTAAGTCGAATGGGTTGCAGACGTCTCGAATCACCTTCCGCTGTATTTTTCTTGCTTCCCTTTCCTCATACACAGTTAATAGATAATTATAGTACGGCACCGCCATTATACATAAATTGTTTAATTTCACAAAACACTGTTACCCCCCCTTTTCAGTTTTTTCTCTGTTTGTCGCGGTTTCTCGTCTACGAAAACCATCCACGAGAAACTTGTCATAGGAAAATGTCAAAATTCGACTAAATAAAGCGCGCATGTTAGAGCCTGACGACAAAAAAAGGTTTGACAGAACGACATGAGTTCTTTAACAGAACGACACGAGAAAAAAGTGTCGCCATGTTAGCTCCAATCGACAAACAGACATATGTCGTCTCAGCACGACATAATGCGTCGACAAAATTTTGTCGACTTGCGCATGTTAGCCCTGCTGGGGTTCCCAAAGTGTACGCCGCGGTGCCCTGGTGCGCCGTAAAGAGTAAGTGTGAGTGAGGCACTTCTTTCCATGCGCTATATCCACCAATTCACTTCGCAAAAAGAAGATAGTCTCTATGCAGCAAGAATCACGTCTTTCGGTTTAAGTTCTAAAGAATTAATAATTTTAATTACCTTTGCAAAATCTTATATAAGTGATCATTGTAATTAAAAGCAAATACCTATTACTCAAAGATCACTGTAGAGCAAGAAATGAGAGTAGGTAAGTACCTATTTCAGGCCTTACCAACCACGCTTTGAAAAAGTCTATGGCGATCACTTTTCATGACCTTGTCTTGTGTCGAAGTTGAGATTTTATTTGTCGTTGGACCAAATAAAATCTCAACTTCATATTGTGGAAATTTATTTTTTTGTGCCTATCTATCTAGCATCATTGATTGCTGGTTCAAGTAGCGCGAACTAAAAGTTTGAGAGCCCCTGGCCTAGGTCATAGAAGACCACACACTATACTGTAAACAACTAGGTACCTACTTCGCGGAGTCGACACGTGTCACCAACACAAGTGTAGCACACTGTTTACTTGGGAAGTCTGACTGGCTAGCTAGGTAGTAATGAGATAAGAATATAAGCGTGTCGACCACTCATTATCAGTATCATATACCTATAGATATTTACAGAATTCTATAGAAACTAGATACAAAAAAACAACCACCAAATCGAATTTTCTTTTTTTCTTATGAAAGAAAAAGAGTCCCGCCATCTATTTCTGGGCCTGCCGCCTTGATGTTTAATGCTATTTGGGACCCATTGTGTGGTTACTTTCTCTTTAGTTTGGCAAACAACAGCACTGAATAGGGATAAGTGAAAAGAGGGAATGGAGGCCTTTACCCAGCAATTGGACAGAAATTAGTGAAAATAACAAGAATGAAAAAAGTATTTTTTCTATAAACGTCAATAGCTCTGCCAAGCAGCTATTGCTGCTCGGCTCAAGGTTTTGTTAGTCATTAATTGTTTATTTTACCTATGGGCCTTAGAAGCCTGAAATAAAATGTTTATTATTATTATTAACCAAAAATACTTTGAAAAATCATGAAATGACTCCTACCGTACTGGGCGGAGCGGAAGGGAGTGTCAGACTACTACTGACTAAAAACCACCCATTTTCCTTCTAAGAAAAGTAAAGTAATGGAAAGGGTACTCAACGGTAAGCTGCTGGCGCACCTTGAAGCGAACCGTCAGCGACCGTCAGTATGGTTTTCGCCGGGGACGGTCAACTGGGGATCTTCTGGTGTTAGCTACGCACTGCTGGGGCGAGGAAACACGGCGAGGCCCTTGCCGTGTCGCTGGACATCTCGAAGGCTTTCGACAGGGTTTGGCACTCAAGTTTGTTGAGCAAACTTCCGGCATACGGCATTCCCGCTGACTTTTGCTGCTGGATATCTGACTTCCTGAGTGAACGGTCGATCCGAGTGGTCATTGATGGCTGCTCCTCTGACCTTATGGCTATCGATGCCGGAGTTCCTCAGGGGTCTGTTCTCTCCGCGACACTTTTCCTGCTGCACATCAATGACCTCCTTGTTCCTGGTATTGTTGGGTACGCAGATGACAGCACTGTCATGGAGAGTTATACGTCCAGCGCAAAAGCCAGTGGTGATGAAGTACGTTCATTAAGAGAGGCCATGGTAGAGCGAACGAATTCAGCCTTAAGACTTGTCTCCGAGTGGGGTGACGAGAATCTGGTAGATTTCAACGCCACCAAAACGCAAGTGTGTCTGTTCACCGCCAAAAGGAGTCCGTTTAATCTGGCCCCTACTTTCCGGAGTACGTCTGTAGGTACAAGTTACTGACAGTCTCGAGCTTCTTGGCGCGAAGTTGAGCGCGAATCTGAACTTCGGCGCCTACATCGAGTCGAAAGCTCAAACTGCGGCGAAAAAGCTGGGCATCCTAAACAAGGTTAAGCGGTACTTCAAGCCTGGACAGCTTTCAGTATTATATAAAGCTCAAGTCCGGTCTGGCATGGAGTATTGCTGTCACCTTTGGGATGGCTCAGCCAAATACCAGCTTGCCACACTTGACTCTGTAGAGCGCAGAGCCAGGAGGCTAATTGGTGACGATAAACTTGTTATCAAGCTACATAGCCTGGCCCACCGTCGCAAAGTCGCATGTCTGTCGGTCTTCTACAGACTGTACTTCGGAGAGTGTGCGCAAGAGCTCCACGAGCTGATCCCACCGTCTCCCTTCTTCCATCGGGAGACTAGACGTACTGCAGGGTATCACCAATACCTAGTCGACATTCCACACATTCGAACGAAGCGCTTTGCTGGGTCCTTTATTATGCGCACAGCCAAGGATTGGAATTCCCTGCCTGCGTCGGTTTTTCCGAGTTCATATAACCCTAATCTGTTTAAGTCGCGAGTAAACAGGCTTCTACTGGGTAAGCTCGTTCCATCGTCGACATCATCTCTGCCCTTAGGGCAAGATTGAAGTCAAGAGCAAGCCCATTTATAATAAAAAATAAATAAAAAAAATAAGACCCGAATGACACCTCGTTCATATTTTTCGAAAGCGGAGAATTTAACGGAAAAGCACTTCTTGTTGACTATAGACTATTATGACAGGACATAATAACAAGGTATTAATCGTTATTGCTACACAAATAGCTTAATGCTACAAAATCACCATGAAATGGTCCATATAAGTGTCAGTGCCAGGATTCCTTCCGACAGTACATTGTAAAGGTGGTTGTATACTCGCAGAGACACTCCGAGCCGGGACGGACGAGTTAGACCGCAAAGTAGCGTTCGTCTAGCCTCGGTGTTCCTCACTTGTCAAGTCGCTCTATTTGTTTTTTCTGCGAGATGTCTGGTGGGGCTGAGATATCATCAAATGACTCCTCCCGCTCTCAGCAGAGTGGTAGGGAGTGTCAGACTTCTATTAATTAAACACCACCCGCAGCCCCAACGCGGTACAGAGCTAGGGGGTAGCAACTGCCTATCACAACGTTTCCTGGCGATGTTTTCCTTCACCGAAGCACGCATATGATATAATAATAATAACGTATATATAACGTTCCCGGAAGGTCAAAGCGATGGAATGCCGTTGCGCGTTCCATTTACCTCTACGAATTACAGGCAAAATTCATTTATAGTGCGTGCAAGTAGAAACTTTAATAACATGTGCAAGCAGCATGATTTTGACACTTTCACAACAAGTGTGTCCTCCGCCAGAAAGTGCATGAGTCGTAGCTTTTTTAATTAAATTTTGTTTTTTTCAGTTTTTTATTATTTAGGTACTGAATGTGAATTATAAAATATGTATTTAGTTTGGCTTGAATGTTATTCTGTGTTTTTTTCTGTGGCTGTATTGTGTTGTTCACACTCTTTTTTAATACTGTTTTAAGCTTTCACGGTTCATAACTATATTTAAAATGTCACTTACGGGATATCTTCCGTGATTTTAATTTGTTTTGAGTTGAAACAAATTAAAATCACGGAAGATATCCCGTAAGTGACATCTATACTAATATTATAAAGCTGAAGAGTTTGTTTGTTTGTTTGTTTGTTTGAACGCGATAAACTCTGGAACTACTGGTTGGATTTGAAAAATTATTTTTGTGTTGGATAGTTCATTTATCGAGGAAGGTTATAGGCCCTGGTGCGCCGGGTGCGGGCCAGCCCCAATGCTATCCTGGCAATGATCGGCAACAGGCTGGACTGCCCTTATATCCGGCATTGCTGTGACAGGCATGTTGCCGTTCCAGTGCCGATTAGGAAATTGTAGTCATTGTGTTTTATTTAATGTATTTTGTATGAGTAGTTAATTAATGAATAACTTTAATTTAATTGTTTGTTTGTGTATTATTAATTGTACTGCAATTTTATCTGAATTTTAATTTATTGTAATTTGACTTTTAATTGTATGTTTGTGTGTATTGTTTTTGATTATTATTTATATCTGAATTTTAATATTTTATTCATATTTGTATTGTGACTATTATTCCAAATCTCAATTTCAAAATATATTACAATGTTTGTTAGTTGTGCTTAAATTAAAGAAAGTTTACTTATAGGCTATATAACATCACGCTACTACTAATAAGAGCGGAGCATAAATGAGAAATGTTGCAAAAACGGGAAAAGAAAATTCCTTTCTGAGAGCTTCCGTTGCGTGCGCTGCGAAAACGGTTTAAGTTACGAGAATATCATGTATTCAGAAGTAATTATTTGTCTTTAAAAGTTCTAAATAAAAGTCCGCGACAGCATCTGTCTATCTTTTAAGATTGACTCACTGTAACCATTTTTTATTATTAAAATGTTAGGTTAAAAAGAATTATTTTTTGCGAAGCTTATTTAACCCATATGGTATTAATCTATATCTGTGTGTAAATAAATGTGTTCGTTAGAACGGAAATTTAATATAAAATATTTGTGCTCTTTACTCTATACAGTTTAAACAAATATCTTAGAAGTTATCGCAATGTAAAAATACCCGCGCGGAAAAATAATTACGCGGGTTGCGTCGCAATGTAGGTACGGGGGATTCTGGCTGGCCTCCGGGAAATTCAAATTCAAAATATTTACTGCATCATAATGTTTACAAGTACAGAGTGTTATAGTATATTTAACAGTAAGAGATAGATTTTATAGTAATTCACACTTTAATATAATCTAAGCTAATCTAAACCATCTAAACTATTGTAATAAAGAGGAAAGATAAGATATTTTTTGTTTGTTACGATTTAGCTTAATTTAATGTCGGATAGTCGATATATCGAGAAAGGTTATAGCTATATTTATGTGACGCAGACGAAGTTGCGCGGGTCAGCTAGTTTTAAATATACTCTTTTTTAATAGTCTGTATTTAGAAGTGAGGACTTTTAATTGGCTGTCAGTCTCATTTACTATTTCTTAATCTATTTGTCTTAGCTGTAAGTCTTCCATAGTTAATAAATAAATAAATAAATAAATAAATAAATAAAATAATACGTTTATTTCAGATAATGCAATCCATAAGAGAAAAGAGTAATACCTACAAGAGAATAGTCAGTCCGCACACACAAAAATTAACACAAAATACAATAATTCAATTAATAACATACAACATTCACAAAATTATACACCACACAATAGAAATAAAGAATAGATAACAATTATAAAATGAAAATTGAATAGTGATTAATGACAGTCAATATTAATAATTCCAATGTCAAAATTATAATCAGTCAATCAAATTAGAAAATTATACACTAAAATACATTACAATTTTACAAGTCAAGCACTAGCATGTCAAAATTGTCCGGTACACAAACACATCCATTTATGTTGGATCGGACAGTCAGTGCGGGAAGCAATCATCCTGAGGATGCCATTGCTGCTGTCTCTCACTCGTCGCAACAAGGAAGCAACCCTTTTCCGAACTATAGCTGGATAGCCATCCGTTCGAGCTTCGGCAAACATACGCGACGCACTGCAATAGGGAGGCAGCCGCAACAGCATCCTAAAGATGTTGTTGTATTGAACGCGCAGAACACTGGCCGCCCGACGGGTATGATTTACCCATAGACTGCTCGCGTAAAAAGATTGACAGTATGCCTTAAACAAGGTGATCTTAACTGGAATAGAGCAGCGAGCGAATCTACGGGCAACCATATTCCCTCGGACCGCCAATGCTCTGCGCTCCCGCTCCAAATCCTCATCATCGGACAAATCCTCCGTCACAATGTGCCCCAGGTACTTAAAACTGGTCACCCTCTGCAGTTCCTCACAATACAATTTAATTGGAGGAACACAAACCGGCACGGATACACTAGCTTTCCCCTTGAAAAGCAGGACTTTGCTTTTAGATATATTATAGGCCAGTCCATGTTCCACCGCATAAGCCTCACAAATTGCTAACAACTCCCGAATAGCACCCACCGATGGTCCCAGCAGCACCATATCGTCCGCGTAGCTAATGTTATTGACACAAACGCCATCGATATGACAACCGGTATGAGTGCTGCTGAGCTCACCGATAAGGTCATTTATGTACAGGTTGAATAACAAAGGAGAGGTCAGTCCCCCCTGCCTCACGCCGCATTCCATGCCATAAGGCTCGGATAAGGCACCAGCCCATCTCACGTGGTTCCGCTGACGGTGGTACCAGTCTTGCAACAGTGATATGACTTCACTCGGTACCCCCGCCCTGCCCAGTTTGTCCCAAAGCTTATCATATAGGACTGTGTCAAAAGCTTTTGACAAGTCCAAGAAACACGCGTATATTGGTGTTTCCCTGTCTGTATAGTACTGAACAGCCTGCTTAAGACATAATATGGCACTTTCAGTGGAAAGCCCAGCTCTGAAACCGAACTGGGCGTCGTGAAATTTTAAATGTTTGATAAGAATGTTATTAAGCAGGCTGTCCAGCACCTTGGCTATTATGGTCGCAAGAGAGATGGGACGATAGTTATTCTTATCCGAAATGTCCCCAGTTCTATTCTTAACAATTGGAACCACTATGGTTTTAGTAAGTTCCTCTGGTAAATAACCATGACAAAGGCAGAGATTATAAAACATGGACAGGACGCGCGGCAGGTGGACTCCAGCATGCCTAAGATGCTCGATGCTGAGACCATCATGTCCAGGAGATTTGCCTCTGCTCATACTGTTTATTACTTTTCTAACATCTTTCGCTGTAAATCTGCCATCTCTACTCTGGCCGATCGTCCCAGCAACAGGCGACCGAGACATGACTGGGCTATGCCGCGGAATCACCCTGAAGTGCTCCCCAAACAATTCAGCAATCATGTGATGATCACTGATACCATTTATACTCACAGGAAGGCCAGGTTTCTGGCTCATATTTCCCGTCTCTTTCCAGAACTGCGAGAAATTGTTGGCAAAATGATGGGATGCAAGTGCATCCATTTTGATCTGTTCCTGCCTATCCTGACACCATTTTAACTTTTGCTTAAACAACTTCCTACTTTCATTCATGTCAATGTATGTCTGACCGTTGTTAGGTTTGCCATCTTCGACCCAGATGATATGCATGTGCATAATTATCTTAGGTACAAACTTCCGATCTATGACTTGGCAGTCCGATGGCCACACCACTAGGCTATTCCTGCCTCATCATGACCGCGAGTACCTATAGTAGAATCTCGCACTCACGCTGTCTCGAAGTGTCTCGGCAAGTGTGCAGTCACCATAATAATATAGTGTATGAGGGCCTATATTATGTGGGTCAACGAGATTGTGTCCTATGGCCCTTGTTTATGTCGTAACTTGTCGCATTTAGGCACTTGACACGTAATAGGGAATCTATTCTGGACCCTACTCGTACGCCAGTGGAATTAGGGTCTTTATTTATGAGCTCTTAATTTTAATATTATAGGGCTCCTAGGTGGGTTCTGCCTTGTCCGGTCTAGGTATTAATCGCACGCACTTATTCCGAACTTGTTTGGAACTTTGAATTTTTCAGTGGAAGGCTTGAACCTAGATGTATGCATTTGATAGACTCCCTATTGCATGAGACTTAACAGAACTGGCAATAAGTGGATTTACCTATATACCTGACTACCAACCCGCACTGGGCCCGCGTGGTGGATTATAGCCCATCCCTCTCCTAGAGAGGAGGCCTAAGTCCCTGCAGTGGGAACATTATAGGCTGATGATGATGACATACCTGACGAATTTTACCAATTTTATCCAATAGGGGATCGGACAAAAAAAACTAATTAGTCCGTCAGATAGATTTCCAAAAAATATTGGACACGTATTTTTTGTTTTTTTACGTAAACTTAAAATGAAGACGGTACAGTGCTTCGAAAACTCGTGTGACGTCATATCGACGGTCCCTACGTACAATCCCCTAACTGCAAATGACAAACTTTACAGGAGAGCACTTTTAAGTTTTAAACACATGTAGTTCATGTTCCACCACACAGAAAGTCATGAAATTTGGAATACAGGTTTCATATTTGATCTATTTTATAAAAAAAATAACTACAACTTTTAAAAGGCCTTTCGAGCGTATTATTTGTCACTTACTTAGTTATACAGCGGAATCATCCCTGTGGTAAATAATGTAAGTGGTACTTATTCAGTTTTACGCCGGAGGTATATAATTAACTAAAGACGCAATTACCATTTACGTGGGGATCATGTTACAAAAACTGTATAAAAGTAGATAAGTGTTTAACTCACTCAAAAAAGACAGTTCCTCACAAGATAGACAAATTATTTGCATTACGTTTTATTTCGAAGCAGGTTAAATGTACACAAAAACGTTATTTCTCGCAAGTGGCAGTTGCGGGTTAGGTGCGCGGGGTTACAATGGATTGTCCCGCGTAAAACGACTGGATTACCACTATTGTTGTTCTACGTCGGAAATTTCAGTAAATTTGGTAGTTACTTATGGGAAATGTCGTGTGTGTATTTAAAGGTCAATTTGGCAACTTTTATTAGTTTTTATCACACTGGACGATAGTTTAGGTTTGTCTGAGTGTCAGGGAACAATAAAACACAAATCACGTATCTACCACTTAGGTGATTATACGTAGGGACCGTCGATATGATAGTATATTTTGACGACACAAGTGACGTTTCAAGCCCCACTCCAAGATCTTTGACGCGTTTTACCTTAGTCATTTTTTATTGATTTGATAAAACAAAAAACACGTATTCAATATTTTTCGATAATCTAACTTACTGACTAAACAGAATCATATTATTTTGACCCAGTCCGATCCCCTATTCTAACTGGGTTGCTGGTAAATAAGTACCTAGGTACCAGAATTTCTCATGAAGCGACTACCTATGTGATCTCCACAATGCAGAACAGGATAAATAACGTAATCAATTTGAATACCTTCTTAACGCTTGATAAACTGCGGTTAACTTATCTAAAAAATAATTTTAGGTAAATTGTATCTAAAGTGTAATCGGTAGGTAATCAGGATGATAGCCTCTATCCGGTCCGGAAATAATGAAATAAACCTATAAATATTCTTTAAGTTAGTCACTTTTAATGAATGATTGTTTTCCGGAAAAAAGTTTATTATCCGAAAAAACATGATCAGATTAATAATCAGACACTTAAGAATTTATCAATGGCGTATATTTTAGATATTTACTACCTTCAGGCGGATCTAGTATTATCTTTTTTATCTGATACTCTTATCAAGGGGTCGCCATTTACGTAAACGTGATCCGTTCGGGGCAATGAACACCAATTTTTAACAGACTTCTAAAAAAAGAAGGAGATTCTCAATTCGGATGTTTATATATATATTTTTTTATGTTTGTTCGGGCATAACTCCGTCACTTGCTAACCGATTTGAAAAATTCTTTTTTGTTGGAAAGGGTATAGGTACCTAGGTACTTCCCAAATGATCCCATAATTTTTTATCGCAATCGGACAAGCGGTTTTTGAAAAATCAACAAAATTAAATAAAAACTACATTGTCCACATTATGACTAATGAACATGTGAACTTACATAAATGAACCACTAAAAATATCATATTATCGGGTTCATATCGGGGGTACAATAATTGTGAAATGACTGTACCTAGTAGTGTGTGATGAGTATCTTCAGGTAGCTATAGAATATACTGCAGTAGGTAGTAAGTAATTAAAAATCAAGTGGTATTGATATTTTTTATTAAACTTATAAAATGACTTAACAAATACTTAACAGCTATAATTAATTATTTATTGATATTGCAAAGGGGTTTGGCTAAAGTTGGCGTCGTTTTGAAGTTGCGCGGCCAGTAATGAAACTTGGATATTTTGAAAGAACAGATTAAAGCGATCCAAAAATATTATGGATGCATTTCTCTAAATCTAATCGGAACGGAGATACCTATTTGGTTTTGAATTGCTCATTAAAATCGAAGAAGTTATTACAGTCTATTGCACTGTTTAAGGTTCCAGTCGTATTTTTTTCAGAATTCAGACCACACGGTAGGCGCAGTGGCTCAAGCAGTTGACTGCTGCGCTACGTGTCGCGGGTTCGATTCCCACACAGGGCAAATATTTGTATGACTTGCAGATAGTTGTTTCGGGTCTGGGTATTTGTGTGTTTGAGTTTAAATGTTTGTGAATGCACCCACGATACAGCAGACTGAAGTTCCTAGTGCTGGCCAACGATGAAAAAATAATCAAAATAAATTATATACGTACGTAGATTGCATGGCTCGATGTCTGTTATCTATGGGCTGATGCATTATAAAGACTTGGCATTGTGATCGTTTGTGTATTGTGACAGACCCAGCATACCTCTTTAGACTCTTATATGTTTAAGATTTGGATGTATAACACCATGGATGTAATTAACAGTGCATTTTGCATTTGTAGCCAGCGAAGTCTGAATCGTGTCGGCGGGACTCGTATTACACATTCATCTAGACGGACATTTACGTGTACATTCTCGTAGAAACTGCTACACAAGGGCTGGATGCAATATTGCTCTTGTATTATTTATTCCTTTTCCCAACTATGTTGGGGTCGGCTTCCAGTCTAACCGGAGGCAGCTGAATATCAGTATTTTACATGGAGCGACTGCCTATCTGACCTCCACGTCCCAGTTAATACTGGGTAATACGATACCCTTTGGTAAGACTGGTTGTCAGACAGAGTCAGGTCACTGACAACCAGTAACGACTGCAAAAGATCTATATATGGCAGCCGGGACCAACAGCTTAACGTGCTTTCCAAGGCACGGAGGAAACTCGGTATATAATCCACACCCACCCATCCACAGACCCACCTAGGCAAGCGTGGCCTAACCTAAAGATCGACCCAAGTAGCAGTTATTATTAAGCCAGCTCTAATATCAACCTTCTAAACACATAACTAAGATTTCTTTACGCAGAACAGTAATTGAAGAAGACATTTTTATAATATTCAAACTCAAATATCTCAGTTTAGAAATGACTTAGGACAAAAATAATTTAACATGTATGTGTATTTGACACAGCACAACAAAATAACATGAAAATTAAAAGTGGCCGCTCAAAAAAAAAATGACGCCACTGGCCCATACAAAGTTAGCCAAACCCCTTTCAACAGATTTATTTTAATTATTAGATATCGGTGTTACAAACATAAGGTACAAAGTCAGCATTAAAACTAATATAAAATTGGCAACTAAAGTTTAGGAGCTAGCTTTAATAGTCGGAGAGCTGTAAAATCTTTTTTTTTCTATCATGTTCATATTTTAATTTCATATTCTATGTCTAAATACTTAAGGCCGTTCTTCACTAATTTAATTAAACGCGATCAGCACTTCTATTTCGGGATTAAGAGCTTGTCATGATTGTTATGGAATATTATCACTGACAAATCTCGAGCACCGTTTAGATGTGTTGATCTTATTCAGTTTCGTTGATGAAATCAGCTATAAAATAGTTATTTATTAAAAAATTTGACAACACTGCAGTTATATTTACACACTAAGGGCTCGTACACATAGCGATCCGTTTTACAGGTCCGTTATTTGATGGCGTATGGAGTTGCATGAGCGAGTTCACACACAAAACAGTATTCCGGATTCAGTAATCATGTCGCTCCGGTCCAATTCTGATCCGTTAAAACGGATCCAGTAAAAACGGACCTATATGTGTACGCGCCCTAAGTTAACATCTGAATTATTAAATCAATAATAACTTATTAAGGTTATTGAGTTTAGCTCAGATTATTGGAACAGTCGCAATTTGTGAAATGACCGATAAAGTCTCGCCATTATCCTAATGAATAGGTATAAAAATTACTGGCTCCATTGCAATGTATGGAATAAATATTTAGATTGTGATAATGAAAAAAGTATGTGACCAAATTGTGTTGTTTTAAGTTTTATCATTTGACCGCCATTTTCACAAACTGTCAAAAATATTAGAATGTTAATTGCAAAAGAAACAACATCCCCAATTTATTTCCATTATAATTATTAAAAAAAAACCCTTTTTGATTTTTTTTAAATTTTGATCGTCTATCTAATAAAATACAAAATAGATAAAAAGTTATTTAAGATTATGGCAACCCAAGTAATAGTTCTAAAGTATTGTTTAATAATTTCTTTAAACTATCATCAAACTACTCCATAGCAGCCTTACTTCCAACTTAGTTGGAATCGGCTTCCAGTCTTTACCAGGTGTAGTTAACCTACATCTTACCATCTGACCTCCTACTGCATCCCATTCACTGTTATCTACCATCTTCTCTCAAACTGGAAAAACTTTAACTAACTCTTCTAAAGACCTCAACAAAGATTTAAATTGTCAGATATACACACATCAACACGGTCTAGGGATATTTCATACTCAATTAAATAACTCGAAAAGTACTGGCCGCATTGGAATCTTTAATACACCGATTTGTTTGTAATTTATCTCAGACTAATTCCAAATTCAAATTTTTGAAAATTCCTTTGTTTCGGTGGCATAAAAATGTCTTGATGTATAGGAGAGGGAATTTTCATTTGTGCGAAATTTAAAAAACATTACGAATTACGTTAAGTTACAGTTTTTTTTTCATTTTTAAACGAAAGATAAAGTTAAAATTGAGGTATTGTAGCCATGCAACGCCGACATTTGACGAGGGCGGAGATGTTACGAGCTGTGGGAATGCTGGAAGCTGGATCTGTTCAGCGTAATGTTGCTGAGGCCATAGGGACCCATCAAAATGTAATTTCAAGATTGTGGACACGCTATCGTGCCACAGGTGAAGTAGCGGAGAGGCACCGGGGGCCAAGTCGTATCACTACCCCCAGACAATACCGATTTTTGCAAATTACTGCGCGAGCTCAACCAAATGCAACGGCGACTCAATTGGTCCAAAGGCTGCGAGTGGAACACCAAGTGCTTGTGAGTGACCAAACTGTAAGAAGGCGACTGCATGAAAGCAATCTACGCTCTCGTAGACCACTCCGGGTCCCACCTTTACGGAGAGGCAATCGTGGACGACGATTAGAATGGGTTCGGAACCACGTGGACTGGGGCCGTGAGCAATGGTCCAATGTGCTGTTCACGGATGAATCCAGGTTCGGCTTCCATCCAGATTCACGAAGGACGCGTGTTTGGCGAGTTCCTGGACGAAGGAGCCGTCTCCAGAACCCTCAGGAAGTTCACCCATACCAAGGAGGAACAATTATGGTTTGGGCAGGAATTCGTCTTGGAGGACGGACGGATCACGTTTGGGTGCGGGGCAATATGACGGCAGAACGATACGTCCAATAGGTGCTGGGGCCCGTAATCTTGCCCTACAGAACACAAATGGGGCAAGATTTCCTGCTCATGCACGACAATGCCCGGGCACACACGGCGAGAACGGTAGCAGCTTGGTTACATACACATAATGTTAGGGCCTTAGACTGGCCTGCTCAATCGCCAGATCTAAATCCCATTGAGCATGCGTGGGATATGCTGCAAAGAAGAGCTCTGAAGGAAGTTAATGAAAATTTGGCTACAGAAGATCAACTTTTTGCGCACCTCAGAAGGACATGGGACAATTTTCCGCAGCAAGACATTGACAACCTTGTTCTGAGCATGCTGAATCGTTGCCGATGTGTTATGAACATCATGGGCGCTTTCTCAGACTACTAACTTCAAGTTTATAAACACAAATTAAATGATTTTTCTATTTTTTTCAGTTTTTACTCACAAATTAAAAGTTAATTCATATACGGTTTCCGTCTATTAATTTTTTTTCCATAAAATCCTGAAATTTAAATCAGTACCTTAACCATTATTAAAAAATGGTAGAATATTAAATAACGTATATTTTAAATATATACATGTCATATAAATAATTAACACATTGATAGTAATTCGCTTTTTTAAAAATATCCCTAGACCGTGTTGATGTGTGTATGTCTTCGCCGTACTTAAGTAACACGAAAAGTGACACTAAGGTGTGGTTTATAATTTGAGAGAGTAAATTGACACTTGGAAATGTCAAACTTCCATAGAATTACAACAACATTGTATGGAAGTTTGACATTTTCAAGTGTCAATTTACTCTCTCAAATTAAAAACCACACTCTAGTAGGAACTCACACGAGTGAGTTCAAACGTCCATGGTAATGGGGACGTCTCCTGACTAAAAAAAAATGATTCTGTTTAGTCCGTCAGTTAGATTATCGAAAAATATTGGATTATTGTTTTTTGTATTATCAAATTAATAAAAATTGACGAAGATAAAACGCGTCAAAATTCATTAGTGGGGGCTAGGGACTTTCCGGTAAAAAATGTACCTACTGAAATGTTTTTGAAGCACTGCATCGCCTTCCTTTTATGCGCACGTGAAAGAAGAAAAAATATGTCCAATATTTTTCGGTAATCTAATGGACTAATCAGTTTTTTTTTTGTCAAGTTCCCAATTATAAAAGTGAAAGGGAAAAGGGATGTAAACCCTTTAAAAAATGCTTGGTATGCCTTATGTATTTACAGTTTTAAGGAACAGACTTTAAGTCCATTTTGTTCAGTTATCTAAATAATTAAGCTCTTCAAAATAATGATAAGCTCGATGTTCAAAATAGGATCAAGAATAGACAATTTATTAAATATAAGAAGACATTTTCATTATTTTTCTTTTTTTTTTAAACCATTTAATAACCTTATGGTTACGTGGTATGGTGTGTGGCAGCCCTTAGCATTTTTCTCAAGGAAATTGAGCCCATCACGTCGGGGTCACCAGTTTGGGGGTTCATGAGGAACAGGGTGTAAAGTTCCTCATCCCCCATTGAAAAGGGAGGATCCTCCGACCGGACGGGCAGTTAGCCCGCCGGACACAACACCCGTCCGGTCGGAGGATCCTCCCTTTTCAATGGGGGATGAGGAACTTTACACCCTGTTCCTCATGAACCCCCAAAACCTTATATTGGTATTATGATGTCGTAAATAGTTATAACTAGATTTTTAAGATATCAATATGGTTTCTAGTAAATAATAAGGTATTAATTAATTTACTTTATTTTACCCTGTTTTTGAGGTATTTTAGTAAACTGGGAGCAATCATAGCTTTTTATTTGACAGCTTCTTTTGTTGGGTTTTTTGGTTTTTATAAACAGAAAATTGGGAAAATAAAGGCTTGAAACCACTGAGATCTAATCATATAGAAGTAATATTAAAAAAAAATATTTTCAACAAAATAATCAACTTGATTTAACACGATATTTACATGATTAAATTCTATTTAAAATAAATATACTGAATTATATCTTAAATAATATTTAAACACAAACAAAAAAGTACATTGGATTTAAAAAACATATAAAACACAGTAATTTCATCAATAACATAGAAATATACTTATTTATTAATAAAATCTTTAAATGTTCAAACACTTCATAAGTCTGTCTTTATTATTTCTTTGTATTGATATGAGATAGCAATAGTTCTCTTTCTAACTATAATTCAATGAGGCAGAATATGATTGCAGACTTTTACATGTAAATGGTAACTTGCAAAATAATGTAAATCAACAAAAAGCAAAAAAATACAAAGACGCTAGAAAATACATTTGAATAATTTTTTTATAATATTTTGATTTGACAAGGCATCAAGCCATTGTTCAAAACAAGTATATTTTATGTTGGCATTTAATAATCCAATAAAAAAAGTTAATATATTTGGAAGCTACCGTATTTAATTATAAAAAATCTAAATACCTACTTCAAAATCAAAAACTATTTTTTTTTCAACAGCAATAGTAACGGCATTGTAATTATACATGAATATAAATAATACTCCATAATATTTTACTATTATTTCCTATTATATTAACTACGGCAAAAAATTCGCTTGCTCATAGCATTTTCAAGGCACTTATGAAACAATAAATGGGCTTGCATAAGAAATGCCATTACTATAATATACAGAATGTTTTTTCTAACCCAAACAAAACTTCTACACCCTGTATACACATTTGGAACTTTTCATGGCAAAAAACGACAAGGGAAGCTCATTTTTATAAGATTATCTAAATTAAAGCTAATTATTATTAAAATCTACAGTCATTGGTAAGTATTGGCAACTCTGCTGCTTTTTAGACTCTTCGGAACTTGATAAATATTGACCTGCTTCTTAGTCACTACGAATATGTTTATCAATGTTCAGCTCTTTCAAATATTTATATGAAGATCAGGCATAATTTGTAATGAAAAATAAACAAATATTGTCCCAATTTGGTCCAACATATCAATGCAAGAAATCAAGTTTTTGAACTAAAGTATTATGTCATATTCAGAAACGCTATAAAACTAATAGAATGTTCGTAAAACACAAAGTTTTCTTTATTAATCATACAAAAATAGAAAAATCAATAACCCTCATTTTGGGCTTCACCAAAAAAACGTTTAGCAAACCTGTTGTCAATTTTGCAGGTATGTTTTTACATAATAAAACAAATAAAAACGGTGGCTATTTCACCACATTATATAAGTACCTCTTACTCAATATGACTCCTATATTTCTTCACTTACTTATATTTTCACTATCACTTCAGTTCAATATGCGAGTCTGTTTATCACTAGAAATCTAGTGAAGAAGACTAAAAATTAAGGACCCCCTAACGAAACCTGTCGATTTAGGGGCCGTAGTCACTCGAAACCTAGCGAAGACGTCGTTGCCAAATTAGGAGTCAGTGTCACTAAGAACCTAGTGAAAACGTCGTTGCCGATTAAGGGGTCAGTGCCACTGAGAACCTAGTGAAAACGTCGTTGCCGATTTAGGGGTCAGTTTCACTGAGAACCTAGTGAAAACGTCGTTGCCGATATAGGGGTCGGTGTCACTAAGAACCTAGTGAAAACTTCGTTGCCGATTTAGGGGCAGTGTCACTAAGAACCTAGTGAAAACGTCGTTGCCGATAAAGGAGTCAGTGTCACTAAGAACCTAGTGAAAATGTCGTTGCCTATTTAGGAGTCAGTGTCACTAAGAACCTAGTGAAGACGTCTTCGTTGCCAGTTTAGGGGTTTTAGTGACACTGTGTCGATATTAGGGTCGTCTAAAGGATGTAGGGGCCTAGTGAAGCTGACTTAGTTGATTTAAGGGTGATGGTCACTAGGAGTCTGTTGGTACCTCCTCGGCTGGTATTAAGGGTATACTGCCAGGCGCTCTTAGTAGTTTCCTGATTAATATATATATTCCTCCTATTAACAGAAACACGCCGATTACCTGGAAATACGAGATTAAAGGTTTTAGATACAAATAAATTGTTCATCCAAATGTTATCTTATAAAAAAGGTTGTAAACAATGTCAAGACATACAACGTGTTTACAAAGTGTAACACCAAGAATAAGTAAGGCACGCCACGATAGTGGTGGTAAGTCCCCTCTTCGAGGAGTGGCTAGAGAGGAGCCACGGCGCCCTCACCTTCCGTCTGACGCAGGTCCTTAGCGGACACGGATGTTTCGGGAGGTACCTGCACCGAATCACTCCCGTTGGCTCTGCCCATGAGCGGAGGGGGGTTATTTGATGATTTTTCACCCACCATAAAAAAAGAAGGCACGGTTGGCGCAGTGACAGAGCGGTTGACTGCTGCGCTGCGTGTCGCGGGTTCGATCCCAAAAATATTTGTATGGCCCACAGCCAGTTGTGCCGAGTCTGGGCGTTTGGTTTGTGTATGTGAGTATAAAAATATAGGTATGTAGTACTCACAGTAAGCGCATAGAGTCCATAAGGCACCCAGTACCGCAGGCGCAGCGCGGACCGCGCCAGTGCGGCGTACTCCGGCGTGGTGGCGGTCTGCTGGCGGAACCGGAACATCGGCACCATCGTGTCCGGGTCCGGGAGTGCGTTGTTTATGCTGCAGACGAACATGGGGTACTGGTTAGGGTATATTTGGTGAAGACGAAGTGAACTTAGTCAATTTTATGAAGACAGTCAAAAGAAGGCGAAGTGCTTCTGAGATACTTCGTACAACTTCTGGTCGAATATTTTTCTATTTTAAAAGTTAAATTAAAACATATTTATTCTAATTAGGCCGATTATATCAGCACTTTTTGAAAGTCAAAGTTGACAAGACACAGTACTCCAAAACGCCTACCCTTCGCCACTTCCTAGAGTTTTAGGTGGAAAGAAGACGTGGCGGAACAAACTCCCCCGGCACACACCAGTCGGTTAGGTTAGAAGAACCAGATCCTATACTTATTTGCGAGGTTATTCAGAAATGTCAGATGCGTAGTACAACCAGGCGTGCGTGAATGGCCAGATGTATGAACTGGACGAGGCAAAATAAGTATGTAAGGATCCTAGCAGATGGCGTTCTACTGGATGGAGTTCATGTATGTATTGACGTGATTTCTTGTATTTCTTGCCTGGATTTTGGGTTCAATTGTGACACAAACTACATTGTATTCCGGCAAAGACACGACTCCTGTAGGAGGTAACGGGAGCAAAGCCTACGTTAAAACCTAACCGCCTTATTAATAAAAACAATCAATCAATCATTTATTTTGTAAACCATAGGTATGATTACAGATAGTGTTTTGTTTATAAATGCGTTATAGACTCACGGAATCCCTCTGATCCGCCTGACCAGCAAGTTAATCTGCAGCTGCGCGGCGACTGACAGCGGCATGCCAGTGAACATCTCCAACGCTAGTCTGAAGTTCATGTCTCTGTGGAAAAAAAAGGTAAGGAGTTTGAAGATGATTTTTAATTCTAAGTATTATAACAAAAAAGTTAGGCAGATGATATTATAACAGTTAAGTTAACAGCCTGCCTAACTAAAAGCAAATAGGTACAGAGAAATGGAGTAAAATAATAACCGACTTGTATCCAAGGGAAAGTTAACGCAGCAAGTGGAAACAGATAAGGAGATGGGAAGATGAGCTGAAACAAACAGCGGGCCCCAAGTGGAGGAGAGTGGCTCGGGATAGAAATAAATAATAGACAGTGTAGATGCAAGCGAACTATTTATAGTACAAAAAAAATGTGTTAGAATATTGGCACATATTGACAATACCGAAAGCTGTAGGCCATACTTTGTCAAATTAAAACTCCTAACTTTACCTTCTATATATATACAAGACCTTTGCATATTTGTATTTAAAAATAGCAACATTTTCCCTAAAACTAAAGACATTCATAACGTAAACACACGCCATAAAAATAGATTACATCTTCCACCCTCCCGGATTAAAATGCTTTACAATAGCCCATACTATATGGCAGTAAAAATCTTTAACAAATTACCGGAACAAATTAAAAAAGAACCTAATTTTACTATATTTAACAGAAAATTAAAAGAATATCTAACTCAGAAATGCTTTTACTCGGTCGCAGAATACCTGGATGAATGATTTTTTTTTGGAAAATATGAATAGAAACATAATTAAATTACATAATTGAATTACATTGACATGAAACATTCACAATAGCACGCATGACAGATTGATGTATTAACTTTTAATTTGTACCTGACTTTCTTATACTTTTATTACTTTATTTAGACTAAGGGCCAGTTTCACCGGTTACGGATAAAGTGTCAGATAGTTATCTGACAGTTATCTGACAGATAATGCTATCAAAAGTTGTAGTTTATCTGGCAGATAAGTTCCGGATAGGCTATCAGGGACTTATCAGCAAGTGGTGAAACCGGCCCTTAGACTGTAATATTATAAATTCCTCTGACATTATTGTGTAAACTGGTGTAAAAAAATCATTTTGACATCATCTTTTGACTGCCAGTCTAGTTGGACATTGCATATATTTTGACATACTTACATATTATTGGAATTAGTGATTTTATTGTTAGTGATTTTATGTTTTGTGATTTAATTATACAGACTTTTGGACATTTATAAATTATACATTTTATTTTGATTTTTGAATGTTGTGGTTATAAGTTGCAAACAAACATTGTAAAAAAAAACTTATTGCTATTGCTTATTCTTTAAACCTTTTGTTAAAAACTTGAAGCAAACGATGATGATAATGATAATGATTAATTAAAATAACTATATAACTTAATGCTGGAAAATTGTCATAGTAGGTACTGAATTAAATCTGATATGTACTGACTTGGTATGTTACCTAATTTATGTTGCCGTGCCCTAACCGGGTTTCATGTTGGAACCAAATTAATTGTAACAACTTTAAAAAAAACACATGAATGCAATAAAGAATTTGAGTTTGAGTTTGAGTTTAGAAAGCAATGGAAGGAGCTGGAGGAGGCCAAATGGCACACTGAATTTAGGGAAATTTTGTAACAACATAATAATTATAGAAAATAAGCAATTCAGACTAAAGGGCAATTTATTATATTATTTATATCACATATAGCAGGAGGAGCTCGTGGCTTAATAAGAACTGTCACTCAGGTCGATCTTTAGGTAAAGCTGTGCTTGCCTAGGTCGGTCTGTGGATGGGTGACCGCCCGACATACCGAGTTTCCTCCGTGCCTCGAATAGCACGTTAAGCTGTTGGTCCCGGCTGCCATATATATAGATCTTTGGCAGTCGTTACAGGAAGTCAGTGACCTGAAATTCTGACATCCAGTCTTACCAAAGGGTATTGTATTACCTAGTATTAACTGGGATGTGGAGGTCAGATAGGCAGTCGCTCCATGTAAAATACTGGTATTCAGCTGCATCCGGTTAGACTGGCAGCCGACCCCAACATAGTTGGGAAAAGGCTAGGCAGATGATGATGACTTTAAAGCAGGTGGGAAATTGAGGTCGCAGGCGTTTATACTGGACAGTCTATTTGCCCAACAAGTGACCTCAGAAAAGATGACGGCACAGCGAACCTCAAGGGAGACTCTCCAGGTGTATATCGTGACGTTGCACAGAGGGGGGGAGTGAAAAAAATATGTGGAAGTAGTGACCATCAGGGGTTTATTGCGGTAGAAATCCCACAAGCCCCAGTCTTATCCCCCAAAACCGGTCGCCTTGAAGGTCCACCCCCTCAAGTTCATCATCAGTCTATAATGTTCCCACTGCAGGACTCAGGCCTCCTCTCTAAGAGAGGGATGGGCTATAATCCACCACGCAGGTCCAGTGCGGGTTGGTAGATGTCACATGTTTTCGAATATTTTGGTTCGAAGACATGCCGGTTTCCTCACGATGTTTTCCTTCACCGTTTTAAAAGCCCACCTAGTTAGTAGGTACAGTCGAACAAGCTAATAAGTATACAGCCAGCTAACTTGTATTTACTTTTAATATTATACAGATACATTTAGAGACTGATGTCAAACGATACAGCGTTAGACATCAGTCGCTTAATGCGAAACACTTGATAAAACAAAATAACAATCAATATTTTCAGTGTTATAGAATTATAAAGATCTCTACCCTGTACCTATACTTATTAACTTGTTCGACTGTACAAAACAACAGAATACTCACTCGGTAGCGTTAAGACCGTCGATCTTGCTGGCATAGCTGGGGTCAGCGTGCAGGAAGTGCGGCAGGGACACGAAGGCGGGAGCTCCGAACCGACAGTCGGACACGTTGAGCGCGCCTGAGGGCACGCAGTCTGAGTCCCGTACGTTGTCGCAGTAACATGCCTGTAATCGTTACGAAGAAAACGAAAATCACAGACGCTCTCGAGCATGCACTTACACTAAAATGGAAGTGGGCAGGACACATTTCACGCTACACTGATAAAAGATGGACGATAGAGACCACTCGATGGAAAGGCCCAGGAGGGAAAAGAAATGTTGGCAGACCAAAGAGAAGGTGGGCTGATGACATTATACAGGTGACAGGGAACAATTGGTTAGACCTAGGCAAGGACAGGGACGTGTGGAAGAAGCTGGAGGAGGCCTTTACCCAAAAAGGGGTCCATATTTCAAACAAAGAAGATTAACATAAGTACTAACATATTATAAGGAAAACATACTAACAAACTACTAACAACATTTGAAATGTAAATTGGAAATATGGAATAAACAGGCTTTATTATTATTATAATCGTTACAATAAGTCAGTGAAATTGAGGATCAACAGTTTTAGAACGTTTACTTTCAAAAGACATCCTCAAAATGTTCCCGTTTTAGTGCTTTGTAAATCAAACTACCCAAAACAGTCGAATTTTCCCAATCAACCTTGAACCTAATGCTTTGGCAACAAAGTCAAAAATCTATTACAGTTGTGGAAACTTGATGTGCTGCCATGGCCGTCTGTACACAACTTTCAAGCTTCTGATTTATCATGACTTGTCGGTGTGAGTTTGGTATCACCTTACTCTGCGTATTTATCTATTTAGATTATCATTGACACTCTAAGAACACCAAAAACGGGGTTAGTGTTTAAGCTGGAAAAAGATGTGGCGCAGTGAACATCTCTCTAACCACAAACTATACAAGTTAACCAATATTCCTACATTCTCCTCGCCCTTATCCCAATTTATTGTGATCAGTGCAGCCAATTTCTCCTGTATCGTTGGTAATTCACCCAGTTTTTAGTGTGCAAACATTTAAACTCACACAAACCAACCACCCAGGCTCGGTTCCCCGGTGGTTGTCCCGGTTTCGTGACAGAAGTAGTAACATGAAATGGCAGGACTGATAACCCTCACCCTACAGATATTCAAAGAGGGTAGACAGAGATAGCAAACATACCATGTGCCGATATTTATGTCCATTATCGAACACGGAGTCGTTGGCAGCGTACTGCACGCCGTCGATACCTTCCACCTGCACGTTGCGGTCTTTGCTCAGCGTCATGTATCTGGAAGCAAATAACATGATTATTGGTAAGCTCTAATTATCATGAGGGGATCGTGGCTAAATAATAATTATCAGCTGCTCGGGTTGATGTCTCTAAAGATTCAAATATGTGGGGATAATGGATAGGTAACCCATTTTACATATCGAGTTTCCTCCGTGCCTCGAAAAGCACGTTAAGCCGTTCGACCCGGCTCTCATTGCCGACAGTCTTCGACAGTCGTTACAGGTCAGTGGCCCAAACGTTTTTTTTTTTGGGACAAGCCCGCCACACTTATCCCAAACCACTGTAACTCCTGTTAGCCAGAATCAACAGTGGCGACCACAAGAAAAGCGCCGAGACAATGAAGCTCGACGAAGTCCCAGAGAAGCGATTTAACTGTCTTGGATCCCGCAACGAAATTAATCAGAAAAGAATAGCGGAGGAGTAGGAAAAAACATAATTTCCACTTCCCTCCATATCAGCAGGAGACAGAACAGAACAAGGCCAATAGGCACACAGGGACGTATACAACTGGGATAAGCCCAGTTGAAAAGTTGCCAGTTGGCCCAAAGGCTGACCGGTAGTCAGCCTTTGTTTTTTTTTTTCTTACCAAGGGGTTAACTCAGTTGTGGAGGTGAGATGGGCATTCGCTCAATGCAAATACTGGAATTTAGCTGCATCCGTTTAAACTGGAAGCCGACCCCACGTAGTCGGGAAAACGCTAAGTAGATGATAAGGTAAGCGGTACATCGTTATCGGGTATTGTTCGTACTTTCGTAGATTAGAATGACGGAATCAATGCTTTTGAAAAAACCGGTCGAGTTTTGTACGGTATGCGTAACATAAGGTCGGCGACCTTGTAATTTGGGACACGCACCGCGTAAACTGCTTTTTTTTAAGTAGAACTTATAACTGTATTTTAAGACGTATTGGTAAACCTGACTTAACAGCTTAACAGCGGAGGTTCTTTTCTACTAATATCTATGTATTGCAATAAGGTTCAATTTTGAATGGTTTTTGTTGGAAATAACTAATAAGAGATTTTAACAACGGTTTATTATCCGGTAAAGGTTTTACAAAACAGAAAGCACACAAGTGATACACGTTGTCATATCAAACTAAAAATTACATTTATGGTATTGCATCCACCTTTGAGGTTTATTTCAACAGTTTTTCAAATCGAAATCATCCATTTCATACCAAAACCCCTCCATGTCTTGGAAAGCACGTTAAACCGTTACGTTATTCCCGGATGACATTTGAAGATCTTTGGTTACAGGTCAGTCAGTGGCCCAAAAATCTGACAACCAGTCTTACCAATAAGTATCGCATTACCTAGTACAGTCGAACAAGCTAATAAGTATACAGCCAGCTAACTTGTATTTACTTTTAAGATTATACAAATACATTTAGCATACAGCGGTTTAGGATACAGCGTTTGACATCAGTCGCTAAATGCGTAACACTTGATAAAACAAAATTACAATCAATATTTTCAGTGTTACAGAATTATAAAGATCTCTACCCTGTATACTTATTAGCTTGTTCGACTGTACTAACTGGGTTGATGTGGCGGTCAGATAAGCAGTCGCTTTTCCCAAATATGTTGGGGTCGGCGAATAACAGTATTTTACATGGAGCCAAATCAAAATTTTGTTAAAATAACATAGTTGGGAAAATGCTAAGCTGATGATGGTTGGATTTAGTTAAACTTGAAGGCGAATTGTAGATAAATGTGATGGTGCCTCCATTGGCACAAATCGTACCTACGTAACGCTATATTTAGATGACCTCTGTGCCCATGGATAATCTATACTAATATTATAAAGAGGTAAAGTTTGTGTGTTTGTATATTTGTTAAATTGTAAGGGGTAATCTCGGGATCTACTGAACCGATTTTAAAAATTCTTTCACCAACAGAATGCCACATTATTGCTGAGTGTCATAGGCTACTTTTTATCCCTGTATTCCCACGGGAACGGGATCTACGCGGGTGAAACCGCGGGACGTCCGCTAGTATATAATAAAACTGCTGTTGCTGTGATAAAAAATACTATAAGTAATTATGTTTTTCCGGCTTCTCTAATAAGTAGGTACCTAGTTTTGGCAAATCACCTATTCATCATCATCATCATTTCAGCCAAAAGACGTCCACTGCTGAACATAGGCCTCCCCCAGGCGTCGCCACATCTCGCGGTCCCGTGCGTCTCTCATCCAGCGGGTTCCTGCAACCTTGACCAGGTCATCGGTCCACCTAGTGGGAGGCCTTCCAACGCAACGTCTTCCGGTTCGCGGTCGCCATTCCAGAACTTTTCGGCCCCATCGGCCATCCGTTCTGCGAGCAATGTGCCCTGCCCATTGCCACTTAAGTCTGACGATTCTTCGGGCTACGTCGGTAACCTTGGTTCTCATGCGGATGTCCTCATTTCTGATTCGATCACGCAAGGAAACTCCGAGCATAGCCCTCTCCATTGCCCTTTTGGTGAATCACCTATTACATGGTACTTAATCATAACTCGCGAAATGTGGGTGCGCAATGGGTACCATTTTTTTTGTTTGGGGAATCATTTTTTTTATTTAATATGGGCTTACTCTTGACCTCAATCTTGCCCTAACTAAGGGCAGAGATGAGGTCGACGATGGAACGAGCTTACCCAGAAGAAGCCTATTTACTCGCGACTTAAATAGATTGGGGTTATATGAACTCGGGAAAACCGACGCAGGCAGGGTGTTCCACTCTTTGGCTGTACGAATAATGAAAGACTTAGCAAAACGCTTCGTACGAATGTGTGGAACATCGACAAGGTATGGGTGATAACCTGCAGTACGCCTAGTCTCTCGATGGAAGAAGGGAGATCATTAAATGACTCCTCCCGCTCAGAGCTCCCTCCAGCGCAGAAAGGAGTGTCAGACTTCTCTGATTAAAAACCACCCATGTTCCTTCTTAGCCCTTTGTGTCGAGGTCGGGCGAATGTGGGTTACATTCGCCCGTCGGGGCTTTGGGTTGTCTAACAACTGTCAAATGCTTTGTTGTCTTTAACTCGGAGAAATACTTCACCTATTGATTCATAAGCTTTATCTTGTGTACAAGACAATGTCTCTTATCAGTGCGCCGATCTTTTATCTACGTCTGACGATAAAGTATTATTGACATTGTTTTCTATTTCACTTTCCTTTGTTTGTAAATTGACTTTCAAATGGTTTTATTGACTTAAATAGACAGTGTTGAAAAATTAATCTGGAGTTGTAGTAGGTACCTAATTAAAAGTACATAATAATTTAACAAACATAACATATTATTATAACATATTTTTGACGTGATAACGTCTTATAATTCGATGGCCGGCTGCACGAACGAAAAAAGATGACGTCATGAGTCGTTACCTCGCTCTGAGGCGTTACCTCGCTCTGAGGCGTTCCATTCCATAGCAACGGCGTGTTAATTGTTTGTTTATAGCAATGTAAGTGCTGTATTTTCTTATGACGTTGTCACGTTCAAGTAGGTATCGCCAGTAAACCGACTTTACAGACAACCGATTTTTATTTAGGAATACAGGATCGATGTTATTTTATACGAAAGAAAACGAAACGAGGTAAATGTCAGATTTGCAGTAATAACACACTAACTGGCACACACAAGCATTGCACTTGTCTGTGACCCATTGACCCCTGTGACCTCAGCAGCCGTTGCTTTACCTCAAACAAAGTCTATCTTGTCTATCGTGTGGTGTCATTATTGAGCTATGACTGGGCAGGCAGCCCAATACCCTCCAAAAACAAAAGAAAATAGCCACTTACGTGCAAATATCCGAGGCGAAGATATTCACCTCCGGCTGTCCAAGCTCGGGGGCCCACAGCTCCCCCGTGGACCCCTTGACCTCCCCGCACTCGTCCCGGTAGGTCGTTCTGTTGGAGTAACGCCACTCGTGCACGTTGCCTAGCAACGAGAAGTCGGAGGCGCCTGTGTTCATGTTGAAGGAGCCGTCGAAGTCTATGGAGCCGTTGCGCTGGGAATGGAGAGGAATTTTATTAATATCTAGTTCTTCCCCGCGGCTTCGCTTGTGTTTTGGTCGGAAATTATCATACAGGAACGTTAAATACGCGTCTATGACAATCGGGGATAATAAAGTAAAGCTAAATAATATAATAAAGCTTCCCATTAGTGCAAGAATTTTCAAAATCGGTTCAGTAGATCACAACCTCACAAAACCTGTTTATAATCTATACTTAATTACTTAATCTATAATAATCTATATTTCTATAATAATAATAATATTATTATAAAGAAAGTAAAGTTTGTGTGTTTGTATATTTGTTAAATTGTAAGGGGTGATCTCGGGATCTACTGAACCGATTTAAAAAATTCTTTCACCAATAGAAAGCCACATTATTGCTGAGTGTCATAGGCTACTTTTTATCCCTGTATTCCCACGGGAACGGGATTTACGCGAGTGAAACCGCGGGACGTCCGCTACTATTAGTATAAAAGTATAGACTAGCTTGTTTCAGAATCTGCAAAGACAGATTCACCCGTGTCGACGACGTGGGAAACTTAATCATAAAATAACAATGTAAAGGTGTACCTTACGGTACACCAAACCCAATTGCCAAACAATTTGCCCGACCCGGGAATCGAACCCAGGACTTCATGCTCAGCAGCCCGATAACTAAATCATTCTTCAAAAATCTACTATTGGGATGACATTCAGTGGCAGTGGACAGCCCTGCCCACTCCATCATGGACATGTTTTGGGTTTGGATATTATGATGAAGATGATGATGATATAGAGTTTTGGAGCCCTCCGTGATGATATCTATTACTGTACAATATGGGCTAAATGTGTCTAAGAGAACACGTGCGATTTGTGTTTATAATGTTTAATGACGAAGAGGAAACATAGATTTACATTTCAGTCATACGTAATTATAAGGATTATATACTTTATCAACCGACCTTTGTAAATACGTGCACACGTGTAAATGATGTATGTAGAGACGAACAATAATCTAACACGTCTACGGATTAAAGTAATTAGAATATCTTAATTCGACCAATATCTGGATTGAATGGAGTTACCTTATCTTGTTGCATAGCGACTCTTACGAATAGGATAGGCTCCTCAATGGATAAACAAAAAGACCCCTCCATGTCTTGGAACGCTAGTGAAGCCGTTGGTTCCAACAGTTATAATGATCGGCACGATTCTTGAGCGCTGACGCAAAAGTGAGTTATTGGGTCCCTTTGGTGGTATGAAGTGAGACGCGGGGCGGGGAAAGTGCAGTGATTGGCCCGTAGCGCATCGCGTCATAGCCGTCACTCGGGATTCTTTACTCCTGCTGCACTTACCTCACGACCAATAAATAATAAACGGGTGATCGTTTTATTTGTCATAAAGTGTACGATGCGCACAACGATCCCCACTCTTCCGCCGAGCGCTCAAGAACCGTGCCGGTATCTGTATACAGTGTGTAAAGGAACCTTTCACGAAGCTGTCAACCAAGCAATATGTACATCAAACCACAGAAAATATAATACTAGCGTAATCAAACTAAGTAACCCTACACAAAAATTATTGCTGGGAAACGACTTTTCTTTTTAGGGTGAAAATCACATTTTAGGGTAACACTCTTAAAGCGTTGTGCTAGTGGATGCTTTGTATAGTAAACGGGTCATGGAGGTAAGTTATAAGTAACCTAAAAAACTAGCATTAAAAAGCAGCTGTGAAAAATTTAGATAAAAACCCCAAAAGAAATAAAGAGATTATTTTTTTTTAAATAAATGAAAAAAAAATTGGAACTTTGTCCCCAATATCTCCGTAACTAGGGGGTTCCCAGGTATGTACCTACTTTTACACCCTTTATTACCTAGTTGCTTTGTTGTGGAGTTCACATATCTGCAACCGGTTAGACAGGGAGCCGACCCCGACATACTTGTGAAAAGGTGATGATGATGATCTTTAACAACACCAGCATTAAATAAGCTAACTTATTTTACGACCAAGTAAGTGTGACGTCATCTGCGGCGCATTATTCGTAGTGCACTGATACCAAGTGGCATCTAAAAATATCCATGCATGCATAGATGCCAACTCGTGTTCACATTGTCCACACAATTTATTAAATGTGTCAACAAAGTAAATGGTGCAAATATTGTGGTCAAGTATTATAAATAACTATAATAGTACCTAAGAAGAAGAATACGATTTCATTCACAGATTTTCATTTCATTTGAATCAAGTCTAGAAAGGAAGCCGTATCCTTATATCACTGACCGGAAGCCTAGGCCCATATCCAGCCACACTGATAACTAACTAACTAGTACATCATTACACAATGTAGAAAGCAACACGTAAGTATGATCCATGAAGGAATTCTTGATCGTAACTTGCTGTGATGCAACCTAATAATGATTGTGTGTGGCGTGTGTTTTATGTTGCGGTGGGGATGCGTCTAAGATGGCATATAAATAACTAGTGAGTTAGGTACTATTATAGTTATTTATAATACTTGACCACAATATTTGCACCATTTACTTTGTTGACACATTTAGTGACCCGCCCCGGCTTCGCACGGGTGCAAAAAAGGTATTAAAACCTTCCTCTTGAATCACTCTATCTATTAAAAAAACCGTTGCGTAGTTTTAAAGATTTAAGCATACAAAGGGACATAGGGACAGAGAAAGCGACTTTGTTTTATACTATGTAGTGATGATACAATCTTCCTTGCCTGGGTTGGTCTGAGGATGGGTGACCAGCCAGTACCATACAGACTTCCGTGCCTCGGAAAGCACGTTAAGCCATTCGTCCCAGCTGTAATTTGTAGAACTTTGACAGTCGTATTATAACAGGCAGTCAGTAGCCCGAAAACCTTCACAAAGGAGCATAGTAGGTATTACCCAATACTAACGACGCCGAAAAATCTAGCTAGACCATACCTGATCCTTATAGTTACGGTGGCATTCAAATAAATAAATCATCAGGGCCACACATTTCGTGCATTTTATATACCCACCAAACTGCGTAACAGCCATATCGGCGGTATGTATCTACACGAAATGAAGTCAAAGTCAAACCGAATTACGAATTAGTGGAAATCCAAAGTGCATTAGCGGAAGGGGACTCCCCTTGGTATAGTGATCGCAAGCGCTAGTGCCGAGTATGTGGTACTGGATTCCATTTTGAGCTAGGGCAAGGGCGACGTGTTTTTGGATTTTGTCATCAGGAATTTCTTTGTCGTAGTCGTCTTTTTCTAGCCAGAGTCTGGATTTGTGCTCGGTTTACGGCAATAGGCTCTAACGAAATGTGGGTGGACAGAGGTAGGTATTTATCTGCATAACCCTCCGGGATTGGTCAAATATTTAAATATTTAGTCTATTCTTTTTATGTATTTTCCTTTTTTTTGTATTTTGTGTGTACATAAATAAATAAATATTTATGTTTGTAGTAGTGCAGATACAAAACATAAGCTAAACTCTTCGATTTGTCCAAATCAGTGCACACTGGCGTGATTAATACAGATCCAATTCCAAACATAAAACAATATTTCGTCTCCGTAAATGACCTGGGCCCCGAGTCTGCTATTCAATAGTGTCAGAATGGTCGATCATTGATCTCATAATGGTTGATTGACGACAAGCCAAAAAGTACCTTAAGTCGACAGGCATAAGGTACTTTTTGGCTTGTCATAAATCAACCATTATGAGATCAATGATCGACCATTCTGACACTATTGAATAGCAGACTCGGGGCCCTGTAAGCATTCTTCGTTCTTTACAGAGCAACGCTTCAATTGGATTAAAAAATAATGCTAATTATAAAAATCATCAATAGTAAAACAGAACTGCATATTAACATTACTCGTAAAATCGGTAAAAGGCGGTATAATGTGCTCATTGTGCCGTGACATTGACAAGTCGGTCAGACGAACCGTTATACAATATTCGCGCAATTGCTGTTACGAAACCTGGTTAAATGGCGCACAGTATGGTTAGAATTATTTACTATAGAGCTACTTTATTGACTAGTTTTAGACAGAGAGGAAAAAGGTCATTTGTCCAGCTATGGGATCGCTTTATGCTAGGGATAAAACTACTAGACCGACTTCCAGACCAAACTAAATCCGAAGACATACGAAGGTTTTAAATACCGGCCCATTGTGCTGCTCGACGAGGTGGGCAAGCTCTTTGAAAGAGTAATTGCAAACCGCCTCGCCGAGCACCTTGAGGGAATGGGTCCGGATCTTGCGGATCAGCAGTTCGGCTTCCGCAAGAGGCGCTCGACGGTGGACGCCATCATGCGCGTGAGAGCCCTCACGACGGGGGATGCGGTCTCTCGGGGCGGTGTGGTCTTGGCGGTGTCTCTCGACATCGCTAACGCCTTCAACACCATGCCCTGGAGCTGCATCAGGGAGGCACTCCGGTATCACCGGGTGCCGGCCTACCTTCGTCGTGTAGTCGGGGACTACTTGTCTGACAGGACGGTAATCTACCCTGGTCAAAACGGAGAATGGAACCGGCGAGAGATGTCGTGCGGTGTTCCACAGGGTTCGGTTCTGGGGCCGCCCCTGTAGAACATCGGTTACGACTGGGTGCTGCGTGCCGACCTCCCTGACGGCGTCAGCGTCGTCTGCTACGCGGACGATACGCTGGTGCTGGCACGGGGGGAGTCGCACGAGGCGGCGGCCGCGAATATGACACGCGGGGTTGAGATAGTCGTGGAGAGGATCCGGTAGCTGGGTCTCGAGGTGGCGCTTCACAAGTCCGAGGCCATGTGCTTCCATGGGCGTGGGAATGTGCCACCGTCGGGATCCCAGCTAACGGTGGGAGGGGTTCCCATCGGCGTCGAGTGTACTATAAAGTACGCGTACGCGGCACATTGCTGCGCGGCGGACAGACCTCCGGTGCGATCTCATGGCGGCATGGAGACAGCGACTGTCGCAACCCCGTGCAGGGCACGCCACGATAGTGGCAGTAAGTCCCCTCTTTGAGGAGTGGCTAGAGAGGAGCCACGGCGCCCTCACCTTCCGTCTGACGCAGGTCCTCACCGGACACGGGTGTTTCGGGAGGTACCTGCACCGAATCAGGCGGGAGGAAACGCCCGGATGCTTCCACTGCGAGGATCGACCGGAGGACACGGTGGAGCACACTGTGGAGGTGTGCCCTGCTTGGGCGGAGCCCCGCCGTGTTCTCGTAGCGGCGATCGGCGGCGGTGACCTCTCGCGTCCGGCCCTGGTGCAAGCCATGGTCCGGGGCGGGGGCGAGGAGGAATGGGACGCCGTCGCCTCCTTCTGCGAAGCAGTGATGCTAGCGAAGGAGGTGGCGGAACGAGAGAGGGAGCGATCCTCTCAACGTCCCAGCCGCCGCGGAAGGCGCGGAAGGCGCTCCGGGCGTCGGGGGCCACGTGATAGCTTCCGGCCACCGTAGACGCGGGCCTGTGGACGGTGAGTAATGGGCTAGCTCGCCGTCCGGCCGTCGTCATGACGGCAACAGACCGTGTCGGCGGCGCGTTCGTGTTCCACGCGCGCCTCAAAGAGATGTCAGCAAAGAGGGGCCCGCAAGGGCCGACGCCCGTCGGGGCCGCGGTATTTTGTACTATAGATTACGTGGCCTCGGCGCAAGGGCAAAGAAGGAACATGGGTACGGTTTTTAGTCAGTAGAAGTCTGACACTCCCCTTCGCTCTGCCCAAGAGCGGGGGGGTCATTCGATGAATTTCCACCCACCAAAAAAAAAAAGGTTTTAAATACTGCAAATCAAGATAGGGAACTCAAATGGATTTGGGGAGGACATTTAGCAAGGCGCAGCGATGACGGTGTAGTAAAGCTGTGACTGTGACCGAGTGGCGATAAAATGGATAGACGACATTGTTGTCATCGCGGGAATATCCTGGATCAGGCTGACCTACAAGAACGTGGAGCTTGGCAAAAGCAAAGATATACCCAGCAGTGGGTGAATAAGGCGGGCTGTGGACGATGATTATGATGGGACAGCCAGGATTTCACCCGGTGACAATGTATCCTTAGTGTTATTATTAAGTAGTAGGCTGACCAGCAACACCAAGTGTCACTGTCTGAAAGTGTCATTTGGTTAAACTTTACATGCCTTAAAAACAGATAAATTGTCCAATTGATAGCCAGATAGTAAATTAGTTTATGGAAACAGTTTCATAAAAATGAATGCATTATTTATAAATACGCCATATCTCCCTGTGCAGATATGAAACAGGAACAGGACGATAATGATATGTGCAAATATAGTACGTATGTATTTCTAACTACCAAGGGGACACAATCATGACCTGTACTGTGCATCTACATTATTGTAGAGTATGTATTTTAAAGGAAGGCAAATTGGCAAACACTTGTGAGCGACCAATTCAGGTCAAGTGGTTGTTTTGCAAATATCTACAGGGTGTACCGTGTTAGGGACAGTTAGAAGTGATTTCAGTATAATATTCAAATCAAATCAAAAATCAAAATATTTTATTTGCTAGAATAAGGTATTTATTTATTTATTTAACAATTTATGTACACACTAAATACAGAAAAGAAGAAAGGAACAGAAAATAGTACAAAGGTAATGCTTATTTCTAAAGAAATCTCTTCCAGCATACCTGCGAAAGGAGAATCTAAAAAAACGAGATGTAGACACAGTGTGTAAAAGAAGAAGAGAAAATGGAATACGTAAAACATCAGAAATAATTAAAAATAATATAATATACCATCCATGAATAAACTAACGTACTTCTAAATACAAAGACAAAACATATAATACTATAAATACATTAAGATAACTAATAATAAATAGATAAGCAACTATGACGAAGTGGAAAGATAATGTTCTTTTACTCTTCCTTTGAAGATTGCTACAGTCTGGCAGTCCCTAATGTCAGGCGGAAGTGAATTCCACAGCCGCACGGCGTGTACAGTGAAGGAATAAGAGTAGAAGTCGGTAGAGTGTGGAGGGGATTTAAGGAGGTTCCTAAGATGCGACCTGCAAGGCGCATCAGAAGGACGGGAGTAGGAAAAACGTTCACGCAAATACGATGGCGTTTTAGGGTTGTGAAGGATATTAAATAGCAAACATAATATCCGAGAGTTCCTGCGAAGTCGAATTGGGAGCCACTTGAGTATTTTGCGAAAGTTAGAAACATGATCATACTTTTTAAGGTTAAAGACAAAACGAATACAAATATTAATGAAAAATAATATAATAATAATAATAATATAATATTAATATTATTATTATTATGTAATGTAAGATGTTACAGTAAAAAATTGTTTCAGCATACCCTGCCATAACATGGCGTGCAAATGTCTTACAATAGGAGCGAAGTCGATTAATCTAGCTTACAAATAACAGGTTTTATTGACTTGTCATCTAAATATTCTTTTATAACACATTTGCTCGTAAAGGGCCTCTTATTTCACCAATTTCAATATCGTAATGTATGTCATTACGTACTTGTGCGTAATCGTAAAGTAAAACGCACGAGTTTCTTTCTAATAAGGTAACACGTACGGTTTATCATGCTCCGTCTAAAACCAACGGTACTTTTTTTAAATCTTAAGAAAAAAAAAGCAAAGAAAGCAAATCAAAAAGTTTTTATGTCAGAAAAGTGGTCATTGGGAGATAAAATATAAAAAATAAACATTTAATTCTTTAATTTAATTCATTTTGACAGTAAATTACATCTGTAACAGAAACAAAAAAATATTAATTTACTTTATTTCCTCGCAAATGTGTTATAAAACGTCGTATGACATACGTGCGCTTTGATAATTACAGCCTCTGCTCTCTTGTAGCCCTCGCCTACGGCTCGGGCTAGCAATATCGCCTTGGCTGTAATTTTCAACTTACCGCACTTATATCATAATGTACTATAACAGAGTAATATCTTTTACATATTAATAGTTTGAAAAGTATTTTTCTAAACATCGTCATTGGTAATTCTTGAAGACTATATTTTGGTAAATGATTGTAGATTATAATCGACATACAGTACACATTTTTCTTATGGCGACATTAGCTGCCCGCGACCTTGAGCGCGCGTTTAACTCACCGCCTAAACAAATAAGGTTGAAAATGGCGATGCGTTTGATGCTCGTGACTGCCAAAATGAACGATAGTTCGCAGATTTAATTTATTTAAAAAAAATACGCTGTAATGTTAAAATATTTTTACATATGTCTTTAGTTGGTTAAATTTCCTTTCTGATAGTAAAAAAAAAAATAACAGTTGTCACTCAAAATATTGTGCATTTCGAGACGAAAAAGTTATTCGTCTGATTTTTTTGTGATTTTGTGTTTTTTTTTTCGAGGTTCTTGATTACTTTTAGAAAATATTTTTGCATAAGTCTTTTACCTATACATTTGACTATACACTGTATTTTTTTTTTGGAATTGTAATAAGTAGCAATACGGCTAACTCTGCGACGAAAAACAGGTAGTTTTTACGGTGCCCCTTTGACTGCGCCTTAAATAGTTTCAGTTTTATTGGCGGCAGCCGAAGTTTATCTTTAAGGCGCGGGCCCACCGCGGCGCATGCTGTGCACGGGCACGCGGCGCATTTTAGCTGCGTGTATTAATTTGTTTGGCAACGTGGGTCAACGTTTCCACTGGAATACACGTATATGACCAACGACTATGTATAGCGTGGCACAGCGCACGGAGAGGCTACGATATAACACAATAAGCGATTGTACATCGATAAGCGAGCTGTGCATAGTCGTGGGTCATATTCGTGTACTTCAGTGGAAACGTAGACCCACGTCGACAGCGTTGAGCTATGTAACCACCTATTCAAGCAAGCCACGCATGTATCAATGACGTCAATTCATGCGTAGCCTCTCCGTGGGTTGCAGTGGACACAACCACATACATTTTCTTACAAAGCGAAGCATACTACACGTGCGTAGCCTCTCCGTGCACCGCGGTGGGGCCGCGCCTTTATGCCGTGTTCGGCTATTTGGTCTGTCAGTGGTAGGTTCAAATAAATTATAGTTTTTCTATTATTATCATACTAAGATGACTGGTACAAGAAATTTTTCTAAGAACGTTACGAGATGCCAATAAATGGATTTGTTTTATTTAATAACCTTTTCCTTGCAGTCGGGTAAAATGGCACGTCGTGAACGGCAAGCGAGACGACCAGTTCGATGAACTCTGTAGCTAGGGCGGAAGTGATACGTGCGCATCATCAAAGAGTTGCTGATGTGTCTGTTGATGGTGTTGCTGACGGATCTTACCATATAGACAAAGATGAAACACTGATGATGATGAACGATGATGTAGATGATGGGAGAGGTAGATATCCCTCTCCTATGTTATTTTCCTTCAAAGTTGTTGTGAGCAAACTATAGGTTAACAAACCAAAGGTATTGATTTATCAAAACTAACATAGCTTCTAATCGGTAGGCAAACAATTTAGTTACTTCGACGAATCGTGGCAATAATTTTGTCAATTCTGTTGAGGAAAAATATTTTCTAACTCATGAATATCCCGCAAAAACCTATTTAATTTTTTTATCAGCTTTGATGTTATTTTAATAGGTTACCTATTCATCAGAGTAGGTAATATTATAGGTTGAACTATGGTTTGAAGTTTAAAAAATCTTCTAAGAGAAATCAAAATGACTAATTGGACGGACAAAACCGCACAGAGAGAAGAGTGGACGGCTATGGGGGAGGCTTTTGCTCAGCAGTGGGACAATATAGGCTGAGAAAATAAAAAAGGAAACTCAAGTTTTTTGAGTAGAACTCACTAGAACACACATGACACGGGATTGACCTACGCAAACAGTAATTGCTTTTAACTGAATGAAGAGCTCAGTAATTGCGGACTGAGTCATATAACTATCGGACTGCTGCGAGATCGCGTCTTAAAATACTTCAAGGGGGCCTTTTTTTGCGGATCAGAAACCATAAAATGACCCTCCTGCTCTTGGCGGAATGGAAGGGAGTGTCAGACTTGTACTGACTAAAACTGGGTGGGTTTTAGTCAGTTCAATCAATAGTAAAAATCATTTGATATGAGAGTGAACTGGGGTTTTTGGACTATTATCCAAGATTTTGACGTATGATATCTTCTTTAAATTCCTACTTATTTGAATATATATACATGTCAAAATATTTTAATAAACACATAAAACAGTTCAGAACTAGTTTTAGACATTTGTAGGCTAACTAACTCTTATAAAAAAAACTAGTTTAAAATAATGAACGTGTTATATCTTTTTAATTATTTTTGTAATTTTAGCACTGTTTTTAATTGTTCAAGTATATAAAATTGAGATTTCCTTGATTCAGACCAAAATAACGTAGCAACGTCGGCTGTCAGATGTCAAGTGACAATGACGTAGGGCGACGTTGAGTCAAGTATATTGTTGATTTAATAATCACCGAAAATATCTTAAAAACAAAGGTTCTAATTTCAAATAAACCTAATTTACATTATTCAAATGATATATTATATCCCGACGTATTTTATAGAAGTAGCTTTTATTGTAGCTTAAAAGACTTGGTTTCCGAACCACAAATACTATTGTGGTATTTGGAATAGTTAAGTCAAGTTAAATGTTTATTTATTATAAGTTTCCAATAAATTATATAGTTATTATTAAAAGATACTTATAATGTTTCCTATATTTTATCTTGCAATTTTAATAAATTAAATAGTTTCAATCAATTCTCTGAACTATCGGTTGATATTCATATTTTATCTGATAGTCATAAAGATTACAAATAAAAACATATTATATTGCTAAATTAACTTAAGACATTTTAAAATAGTTTCACTACATAGGATTTGTTAATTATTATTTATGCTATATTTAGCTATAATGAATAACCATTTGCCATTGGTTTATTATGGCGGTAGTCGTTGATGTACTTTTTAATATTTGACGGTTATAAAAGTAGAAGTACCGCTAATTCAGGTTGAGTTACGCTGCAACTGTTGAAGGGTAAAGACAGACCCAAAGTAGTATATAAATTGTGTATAGAGAGGATTAAGTTTACATATTGTGGCCTAGTTATGAAGATACCAAATGTGTAAAAGCTGAAACCTATTTGTATTACCTGGCAACCCTGGCAACGTAAACAATAGCTCCATATTTAATTATTGATTTAAATTTATTTACTGAGTATAAAATAATGAAAATAATGTGATTTACATCCAATAATACATATAACCAGTGACAACGTTTTTTCTAATTAGTATCAAGTTCGGGGACAGTTAAAGGAAAAATAAGTGAATGCAGTGAATGTGATTCAAAACAAACTTTAAACTATGTGAAAGTGACATTATTCGACTATTTATTTCAATATAAATGTCGATGTGTTATTGATCAAGCAAAAATTTCATCTAAAGTGTGCTAAACGTCGGCATTATCAATGTAAGACTGAATTATTTTTTTTGGTGGGTCGTTAATTTTATTTAAAAACACTAACAACATACTACTAGTGCCAGGACGTCATAGATTTACTGCTCTAGTGGTGAGAGGAAGAACTAATTGACGTCTATACAAAGTTTCCAGTACTACCAACATAAGGACACTTAACAGTGACAACTAGCGCCATAGTTCATACAAAACGGCTTAACAAGAAACTAAAAGTTACCGCTACTCCCCGCTAGACGGCGTTTAGTCGTGATTAGGGTTACCACTGTATAAAATAAATTTGCGAATGGTAGAATACTGAACTGAACATTGAAGTCTCTATAAAATTTGCAGTTTGATAATACTATTTAATAGAAATCGCTGTAGTTGACTAACATACTAGAAGGACCACGAGTTTACTTACGGAGAATACGAGATGGCGTTGGTATGTGCAGGTTGCAACCAAAATATACCAAAGAGCGAAATTATAAAATGTGTACTATGCCAATGTTCATACGATCTAGTTTGTGCAAATATTTCGAAAGTCCAGTTTAGTAAAATGACACAAGAAAAGAGAAAAACATGGAAATGTCAAACTTGCTGTTGTAAGATCCCTAAGAAAGATAACTCAAACACGCCTATACGTCCACGTGATTGCGATGTCACAGACATACCTGTAACTTTATCGCCGGAACAGTCGAATGTCACTCAAAGGACAAGAACAGCCTATCCAAGCAGCGGAACCTTTGAAGGTCTTAGTATACTCGGTGACACAATTTGCACAGATAACAAGCAATCGCCACTGAACCCTGAAGTAACATTGCAAAGTATATGCGAAATTATAGTACAGAAGCTGCAGGAAAATAACATAGCAATAATATCGCAAATCAAGAGTACAATAGAACTCGAAATTAATAAAGCGATTTCTAACTTGAAAAAAGACATAGAATCCGAAATACACACCTTACGCATTCAAAATGAAGAAAGAAAATTAGAAATTGAGAAATTAACTACAAAAATAAAGAATTTAGCTATTGAACATGAAAAACTAAAAAAAGAGATATCAGAGAAGTTTAGTCGCGTTTCTGACATACCCAGGCAGGATTCAAATATAAAGCAAAGACAAGCTATGCCACAACAATGTTATGCAAACCAAAAACCATCAGGCTTTATACAAACCCCGAAGCATAAAAATAAATTGTGCGTTATCAGCAGTTATTGCACAAAGGGAACTCTGCCGCAAATTGAAGCAGTTTTCACAAAACATTTTGACTACTGTCATTATTTATTACCAGATATTTTCAATGAAGAATCTATAAACAGTGCAGAAAATAAATTACGAGATTTCACTTTGAACGACTATTGCCTTATATTTATCGGAGAGGATGACTTGAAAAATGGGGACTACATAAATATCTTAGACAAATTAAAGAAACTGCTGAAAAACACTTCTCACACGAATAGCGTTATTTGTGCTCCAACCTATATAAAAGGCGCACTAATATTTAATTATAAAGTCGAGTTATTTACCAACCTTCTCTATATGGATATAAGAGATAATGAATATGCATACTTCTTTGACAGTAACTCATACCTGAAACATGAGATGTTTTCGCACGTCACAGGAAGAATAAACAAAAACGGATGGAGTAGCATATATGAACAAATCCTGGCTAACATAATAGTGGACTATGAATTATTTAATAATCAAGACAATCCACAAGAAAGTTCCATGGCAGATAGAATTAATGATACTGATACTAGTTCTATAAATGGTAATAATTTATTTCGTCTATAACTATATACATGTGTTACATCAGAATATTGCAGGTTTAATTGGTAAATCAGATATGTTAACAGTCTGTTTGAACGTTTTTACTTCTAAAACTATAGACGTATTGTGCATTACTGAGCACAATATGATTAAAGATGACATCCCACGACTTTGTGTACCATCATATAAATTAGCTTCAACATTTTGTAGGAATAACAGAAGTGGAGGTTCTTGCATTTTGGTCAAAAATATTCATTCATATAAAGTACTTGATGATGTAGTATCACTTTCAGTGCCTAACGTAGTTGAATGTTCAGGAATTGAATTATTACAACATAAAATAATTATCATATGCGTATACAGAGTTCCAAAAAATACTTCTAAAGACTTTGACACTTTCTTTCGGATTTTACACCAAATTCTTAATAAATATAGATCTAAAGATAAGAAAATTATAATTGTAGGAGACCTAAACATTGATATTCTCAAGACTAATAAAATAACAACCGAGCTCATTCACTCACTCGCATCCTACAATTTGCGACTTCAGTTTGACACTCCAACACGATTGGTTAGTGGCACGTGCCTGGATAACATAGCTCACAACGTCAAAGGCTGCAAAGGCGAATTGGTTGAGTTGGCCCTATCGGATCATGTGGCCCAAATTCTTAAATGCCCCGTAAAAAAGAGTTGCTCCATTAAGTACTGGTACGTCCAACGGCGAGACTATTCAAATGAAAACAGAGATAAATTTATAAAATGTCTTAGTAGCTTAAGTTTTAGTGAAGTTTATGAAACAGATGACCCTAATAATGCCTTCTCTCAGTTTCATAATACGTTCACATTGTTTTATAATTTATGTTTTCCCTATATTAAAGTTAAAGTTATGGTAGACAAAAGGCCAAAATGGATCTCAAAAGGCATTAGTTTGTGCAGCAAACGTAGACGAGAACTCTTATGGAAGTATAGAAAATCTCCAACTAGCAAAAACAAAAGTAATTTTAAATCTTACTCAAAAAGATATAAATCTGTTCTCAATCTTACCCAAAAATCACAAAATAGCCATTATATTAAAACTTCTATTAACAAAAGTAAAGCTACATGGCAAGTTATAAACAAAAACAAAAATAATGTACTCAAGGAGAACATAAATAAAATGAAAAATGATAATGGTAATACAATTTCAAATCCGAAAGAGATAGCTCAATTATTTAACGATTTCTTTTTAAACGTAGCTAACTGTGAACGAGCAAACACAATACCACATTTACCGGGTAAAAGTCAACCTAACTCTATTTTTATGAAACCTGTAACTCCTAATGATATCTTTAAAATAATTAATTCTTTAAAAAATGTACGCAGCACTGGTTACGATGAGGTTACAGTTGGAGTTGTGAAAGATGTAGCTCCTATAATTTCTACTGTTTTAAGCTATACTATTAACCTGAGTATAGAACACGGAGTTTTCCCAGATAAACTTAAGTACACCATTATAAAACCTATGTTTAAGAAGGGTGATGTTGAAGATCTCAATTGTTACAGACCTATAGCGTTAATACCCATCTTCTCGAAAATTTATGAAAAAGTTATATATACATCGTTGTATACTTTTCTTGAAACCAATAACGTCCTTGCCAGCGAACAATACGGCTTTCGTAAAAGTAAATCAATAAATAATGCGATTTATAATTTCATATATACAGTAATGACCAATTTAGATAATAGAAAACCGGCTGTAGCCATGTACTTAGACATGTCAAAAGCTTTCGACCACGTTCGTCATGACATTTTGCTCCAAAAATTAAATGACTATGGTGTTAGGGGTAATGTTAATAATCTAATAAAATCCTATTTAAGCGATAGACACCAAGCTACTCAAATAAATAGAGTATGCCCAATATCGAAAGAAGAAAAAGTTTACAAATCTCAGTTCACTAATGTCCGTTTTGGGGTACCACAAGGTAGCGTATTGGGCCCACCACTCTTTATTGTATATATTAATGATTTACCATCCATAACGCACCATCAAATGACACTTTTTGCGGACGACAGCACAGTTCTGTTTGATGGTGACAATTTGCATTCTAGCATTAATGTGGAGATTGATATGTTTTTAAGTAAGGCAACTGAATGGCTATCATCTAATAATTTAAACATAAATCTGTCAAAAACAAAAATTATGAAATTTAGACAAAATTTTCTAGCATCGCCAAATTTAAATATAACATTCAAAGATACAAATATTGAAGAAATAGATGAAATTAAGTTTTTGGGGCTACATATTGACAGAAGACTTAACTGGAAAAATCACATAGGTTATGTCTGTAAACGCTTAAATCAACAGTCATATGCCCTTTATAAATTAAGTAAAATAGCAGATAAATCTGCTGTTCTTAGTGCGTATCATGGTTATGTCTCTTCCGTTTTAAGGTACGGTCTTATGTTCTGGGGCAATTCAACCAACAAAAACCTAGCTTTTAAGGCGCAAAAGCGGTGTATCCGATCAATCGTGAACATTGATTCAACGGACACCTGTGTTCCACATTTTAAGAAACTGAAAATACTACCACTTCCCTGTATGTTTATATACGAATGTGCCATTTTCGCAAAATTAAATATTCACCGTTTCAAATTTAGTAATAGACCCAGACATAAAGACAAAATGACACGTGAACCCCACAAAACTGCTCTTTTCCACAAAAGTGTTTTTTATCTAATACCTGACATATATAATAAATTGCCAAAGACAATTAGAGATTTAGATTTGCATAATTATAAAAAGAAATTATTTCAATTGCTGTTAGACAAATGTTACTATAATTTAAAAGATTATCTCGATGATGTTATTTAATTTTAATTATTCCCCTGATAAGTAAAATGTGTATATTTCTTAATTTGTATAATTTAATTCTAACTGAATTTATAACTTATGTCTCGTTATTTTAATTGTTGCCTTGACATGTAAAAATATTCGTTAATTCTAAAGTGCTGCATATTTAAATTGTTATTATTTTAATTTTCTATTTGATTGTGCTGTTAAAATGTTACTTACTGTAAAATTATTGTATGCCATTACGGCGGGTCATAGCTGTGTACAATTTCGGAAACATGTAACAACTTATTGCTTACCTATGTACCACAATAAAGAATATTTGTATTTGTATTTGTATTAAAGGATCTACAATGTTCATGTAAGTTAATTGATATTATGCTATGAATATTACTGATGACTATGTGATAGAAATATGTACTATAATATGGTTTAAATTGATTGTTGTTTATGTAAACTGATAAATTGCTGTAATTTGAGACAGTCCAAGACAATGTCAGGTTGTCTTTGCATAATACTTTAACATAATATGTTCCCGTGGAGTTTCTTGTCCATTCTTCTCCACGAAGACTAGGAACCTAGCGAATGGAATCGAGCTTGATGTCTTTTGTGCTTTTACTTCATAAAACCCCTGTCCCAACACACCTTTTTAAGGAGACTTTCGAACACAGTAAATAATTAGTAATCATCCTGACACTCAAAGTTTATTAATTGGTGGATATTAATACATATACATATAGACTTACATACACTTTCTAACATCAGAAGTGGGATAGTCTCTGGCTCTCTGATATAATTTCTAATGTTCTTCCTGTTTTATTTTCATGATCAATGCTGGAGCTGCTGCTAGTGTGATGATGAAAGCTGTGACGCCGATAGCTCACCGCCTCGACTTGGCTATGATGAGAACGTCGACAGCACGTACTCCGACAGCGAGATTGAGAAGCTGCTGGAACCACTTGGCAGCCAAGCCATGGCTTAAATCAAGCAGCAGTACGAATTCGCTAATGTCGGTAAAGGCCTTTAGAGGCTTTGTTTTATTTTAATTTATTTATTCTCTAATAACGTAGTCATAAAAGATCCTAGAAACTGTAAAAATAAAACTAGAATAATTTAGGAAATTGTTGATTCAAAGTTAAGCTTCTTTCTAAAAGTTTTTAATGTACTTACCAGACATCCAAAACTTGTGATGAAAATATTTATAAATTTTTCGTAATGCAAAGCATTACCCTGGCTTGGTTAGTACCCCCAAATTCATGCAGATTGTTAGTTTTCACGAAACAACCAATAATACAATAAAAGATAAATAAGTATCTCATCTTCAATTCAATTAGTGAGATTATGGGATTGGAGATATTCAAATATCTGACGTTATTTTTGAACCTCGTCTTGTAAATAGTATTAATGACAATGTCAATATTTGTTTCCTTGATAATTCTGGTTCTCGCAAAATAAATATTGTGAATATAATGTATAAACGTTACGTAGTATGAAGTTTGAAACTACAATAAAATTCTAATACGATTTAAATAGATAAGATTGAATCATATAACGAGGGTAGAATTTTTTTTTTCTCGAAACGTATTTATGGGTCAGTCGGTCTAACTGAGTTAATCAATACAAAAGACTTGTTGATTCATACGAAAACATGTTTAAAAAAAAAACTAATACCATTATATTAGCTAATGTATTAAGAACTTTATTATTCTTCAATGCTCAGGGGTTTCCTCATCAAGAATAAACAATAATTCACTTGCTGATAATTTAAATTAAACAATAAAAAAAAACGTGTTTATGAACAACTAATTTGAGGATAAACGATTACAATAACAACACACAATATGTCTAGTAGCTAATAACCAGCCAAGCAAACACTGACACAAACCAAAAGTGGGTTCCATTTTTTTTACTAGATGTGGCAATACATGGCAAAATACTAATTAAGTTGTATTACTAATTGAGTATTTTTATTATTTAATATTACCAATGTGATAATTATTCATTTAAATGATTACCTATTTGTTTAAACTTGATTAGGTAGGTTAAACCCTTCGGGGATTACAAGGCGTGATATTAATCTAAAAATTTAAGATAATATGTTAAAATAATAATAATCTGTATTTATTATGGAATAGTACAAAATGGTAAAAGATTCGCAATGATATTGTCAGATTGACCGAGCGGTGACTGTTTGGTGATGTAAATGAGATTGTATGATTCAATGGTTAGAGTATACTATTGATTACGATCTGGGTACATTTTAAAAAATGAAAGTCAAAGAAACAGTAAGTCATAAGTCATAAGTTATTTATTTCGGAACAATAATATACATTGTGTTGAAATTGAAATTTGTAAAATAAAACAGTAGGTAGGTACAATTAAAATGTTACAATCAAACATCATGTCTAAAAAATTAAAATTACAACCATATTAATTCACATAAACAATTACTTATTCCAAACAATAATGACTCTCATTCAATTAAAAATATTTAATAACAAAATAAAACGATAAGTGAAAAACTAAATAAAAGTCAAATTGGTTTAAAAAATAAATCAAGTACACGATAAAGTCATAGATATGTGGACAGAAATTTTGATGTGTTATTTAAAATGAAACAATAATTATTGTAAATTCTAAGGACAAGCTACGATTTAGGCCAGGTGAAATGGTCTATGAGAATGCTATTGTTGAAGACGCTATTTAAGTCTCTAAATTTTTTATAACAACTATTGCACCTGGTTAATCAAATGATTAAGTGACTTATAACTTACGACTTATGACTCATGACTTATAAAAAAAAAAGGGGGTGGCTGTGCCTTATAAAAAAATGTGGCTGTGCCTTATAAAAAATAAAAAAGGTGGCTGTGGCTGTGCCTTTTAAAAAATAAAAAAGGTGGCTGTGCCTGTGGCTTATAAAAAAAGGTGACTGTGCCTGTGGCTGTGCCTTATAAAAAAAGGTGGCTGTGCCTGTGCCTTATAAAAAAAAGGTGGCTGTGCCTGTCGCTGTGCCAATAATATACCATTTTAAAACCAAAGAATTTGATTGCCAGAAATGTACTTCAAGGACCAGGTACATAGCAAAATGACCATGTTATATCTTATTGAAAAATGTATAAAGATAAATAACTCTTTATTTTTTATGTTTTGTGATTGATGAATTGTTTTATCAAAAAATGTACTTCGAGAACGAAGTACATATCAGAATGGCCGTGTTATATCTTTTTAATTATTTTTGTAATTTTAGCACTGTTTTTAATTGTTCAAGTATATAAAATTGAGATTTCCTTGATTCAGACCAAAATAACGTAGCAACGTCGGCTGTCAGATGTCAAGTGACAATGACGTAGGGCGACGTTGAGTCAAGTATATTGTTGATTTAATAATCACCGAAAATATCTTAAAAACAAAGGTTCTAATTTCAAATAAACCTAATTTACATTATTCAAATGATATATTATATCCCGACGTATTTTATAGAAGTAGCTTTTATTGTAGCTTAAAAGACTTGGTTTCCGAACCACAAATACTATTGTGGTATTTGGAATAGTTAAGTCAAGTTAAATGTTTATTTATTATAAGTTTCCAATAAATTATATAGTTATTATTAAAAGATACTTATAATGTTTCCTATATTTTATCTTGCAATTTTAATAAATTAAATAGTTTCAATCAATTCTCTGAACTATCGGTTGATATTCATATTTTATCTGATAGTCATAAAGATTACAAATAAAAACATATTATATTGCTAAATTAACTTAAGACATTTTAAAATAGTTTCACTACATAGGATTTGTTAATTATTATTTATGCTATATTTAGCTATAATGAATAACCATTTGCCATTGGTTTATTATGGCGGTAGTCGTTGATGTACTTTTTAATATTTGACGGTTATAAAAGTAGAAGTACCGCTAATTCAGGTTGAGTTACGCTGCAACTGTTGAAGGGTAAAGACAGACCCAAAGTAGTATATAAATTGTGTATAGAGAGGATTAAGTTTACATATTGTGGCCTAGTTATGAAGATACCAAATGTGTAAAAGCTGAAACCTATTTGTATTACTCTAAAGGATCTACAATGTTCATGTAAGTTAATTGATATTATGCTATGAATATTACTGATGACTATGTGATAGAAATATGTACTATAATATGGTTTAAATTGATTGTTGTTTATGTAAACTCATAAATTGCTGTAATTTGAGACAGTCCAAGACAATGTCAGGTTGTCTTTGCATAATACTTTAACATAATATGTTCCCGTGGAGTTTCTTGTCCATTCTTCTCCACGAAGACTAGGAACCTAGCGAATGGAATCGAGCTTGATGTCTTTTGTGCTTTTACTTCATAAAACCCCTGTCCCAACACACCTTTTTAAGGAGACTTTCGAACACAGTAAATAATTAGTAATCATCCTGACACTCAAAGTTTATTAATTGGTGGATATTAATACATATACATATAGACTTACATACACTTTCTAACAAACGCAAGCAAAAAATCTAAATCCAAGAATTTTTATACCTGTACAATCTTAGAATTATAAAACTGATGCAACTATTTATAAACTCATCAACTAGAGTGTTGCATAATATTTGATGAACACTGGAAATATTGAAGTATTGCCGTTTGAGCATATTTGCGCATCTAGGCACTGAATGCCCTTAAACGCAATTTAAATATAACTAGGTATTATTGGGTAGGTATTTATGAAGTAACTAAGTAAAAACATAACTCTTTTTTTGGGCAGTCGTGTAATAAAGAAATGAACACATACCAATCGGTCAACGGGTCATGTTAGGGATCACGACAACAAACAAAGAAAATTATATAACAACAACAAAATCCAATGATTCATCCCGGAAAAAAAAGACAGCAAAATCATCAAACGTGATGATACTTTAATTATCAGTATAGTTTAAAGTTCAAATGAATCACAGAGCGACAATATAGAATTAGAATATTGTACTTATTTGTGTCGGTCGAACTTTACTCAGCGATAAATTTAATGATTGACGCTTTGCTTGTTGATGTTGCTTAGAATCATAATTATATTATTGTTCATAGTGAATTTGGCTGACTGATTGCCTTTTTGGTGTGGTGGTCGCTAGTGTTGGACTGGGTTGGGGTGCTGGGTTCTGGAAAGACTTGTCAAAATTCTTCAGGAAACCGGTGACGGCACGGTTGGCGCAGTGGCTCAAGCAGTTGACTGCTACGTGTCGCGGGGTCGATCCCCGCACGGAGCAAATATTTGTATGGCCTACAGATAGTTGTTTTGGGTCTGGGTATTTGTGTATGTGAGTTTAAAATGTTTGTGAACGCTGCCACGATACAGGAGAAATTCCTAGTGTGGGGCAAAGTATAAAAAAAATGGAAAATGAATATTATTGTACTCATTTGTATCTATATTTAGATTAAATGACGGACGATTTGTTGTGGCATAAAATTCTATGTTTTGTTTAAAAATTGCACGTTTTCTGAGCTAAGTAGGTCAAGGGTGGCAATGACGCAAAACATGTGATTTGCTCTTAGTTCAGCGGGAATTGTGTCAAGTTATTTCGTTAGCATGATCAGCTTATAATGTTTCCACAGCTGGGAGGCCTCTCCATGAGGGTAAGTGGGTTGAAATTCACCACGGTTTGAAGTTTTTGATTTTAGGACAAGACATTTTTAAAGTACGAAGTATGTTATGTGTACGTACAATGCCTAATCATCAGATGACTCGTCCTGATGATGGAGCGGAAGTGAGTGGCAGACTTGTACTGGCTAACACCCACCCATGCTCCATCTTAGCCCTTTATTAGGGCCGCGGTGACTCTTTCGAACAAATTCGCAACCCTATATTCGCCCTAGCGAACCCCGTCTACTTTGCTAACATCTCTTTGAGGCGTGTGGAACACAACGCACCGTCGCGCGTCGGCCCAGGAAGTGTATAGGCCTGGGCTTGAATTGAACCCAAGAAAGTCGCGAATATTACTTACATATCATAAATACACATTGCAGAAGCAGTTAATAGTAGATTAGTAGCCAAGGGCTGTAAGGCAATTGCAGCCCGAGATATTTAGGCGCACGAGCGCAGCGAGGGCGCCTATAGTTCGAGGGTGCAATTGATGCTTACACCCGAGCTAACTACTCTGCATTACATCTCGATTGTGAGGTAAGTAGAAAAAAACCGGCATTACAAGAATAAAACATTTAAAAAAAAAAAAATAGAAGAACGAAATTGAGCTTCGCCGTTCGATATTTAAAATTGATGACTATTAAGCTATTAAGCCTCCCCCACACAGGCGTGTCTTTGCGTTTCTGCGTTTTCGCGTTTCAGCGTTCTCATATTGTTGATATAAGTTCTTAGAACATTTGGTATTGGGACGCAGAAACGCGAAAACGCTCCTGTGTGGGGGAGGCGTTATACACAAACTCATACGAAGACAAGGCTGAATAGCGAAGCGACCTCTTTTGTCATTGGGCTGAATGCATGCCATGATGTCTATTGCCAGTATGATGGTTAGATGTACGCGAACTTTTTGAAAGAGTGAAGTGTTTATTTTTAATTACTTACCGCCCTAGGGCTTTACATTTACAATACAGCTACATTATTACCCTAGAGCGCTAATTGGTCACCTACAAGCCCTATTTGGGGGTAATAAGGACCTACTTACCGAATATGAGAGATGTAAGTAAAAAGAATTAACTCACCTCATAGAACCATCCGAACTTATCATACGGTATACTGATAGGGAGGTCGGGCAGCTCCGTGGCAATGTCCAGCACTGGGTCACTGATGCCGTCGAACATCCAGGAGGTGACGTTGGCAGTCAGGAACATGTTGCTGTGGTACAGCCGCAGGAAGGCTTCCACTCCTAGTCTGATCACGTAGTTCTGATTGCGCATCATGTAGGCTACTGTCTGTAGGATATGGAAAAATAATTTTGAAAATTGGTTCATTTATGGCGGAGATTTTCGAAACACACACACACACACACATACAGACGAATTGAGAACCTCCTCCTTTTTGAAAGTCGGTTAAAAAATAAATAAACACCTTATAACAGTGGCGAGTTCTTTAAAGAAGAATTTCTCCAATGAACTGACTGCCTCGTTGGTCGCCAGCACGACTGCTGTACATGATGTCCTGCGTTTGATTCCAAGGTCGGTCAAAGTGGTTTTGGGTTTTTCATCTGGAGTTTCTCAGATCAGATACTGCCAGAAATCATAGGGTTTTAATTTCTTCATCTCCTATATAAAGGGAAGATTCGCCCGTTTACTGTCAGCTTTTTCTATGGAACTTGAGCTGTGCGATGTAAGAATTCCATGATAGTTCTTCATTTGTGTCATAGATGGCGCAGTATTACTTTTTGTTCTATGTTGGTTTAGTACTTTATGTAGAGCCGCTACATAGGCTTTCTGGGCCGACTACTTTATTGCAAAATCATCATTATCATCATCGTTTCAACCGAAAGACGTCCACTGCTGGACATAGGCCTCCCCCAGTTATCACCACATATGGCCGTGGATGCCCGCAACCTTCACCAGGTTATCGGAAAAATCGGTTATTTTAAAGTACAGTATTAAAGAGTTACTTACAGCTATGATAGGATTGATGCTAGTAATGTTATCACCGACGGTACCAGCAGACATGTCGGGCTGGAAGTGCCACCAGCGCTGGTTGTAAAACGTCAGCGTGCTGTTGGCGTCGTTCCATGTTAAGTTCACCTGGTGAAGACATAAAGACGTTATTACAATGTAGGAATTAGGATTAGTGGGTATTATTTTTCCCACTATACTGAAAAGGAGTCGACTGCCTTGTTGGCCTATTGGTCGCAAGTGCGGGTGCTGTGCATGCGGTCGTGGGTACGATTCCCAGATCGGGCAAAGTGTTATTGGGATTTTTCAGCCACGGATACAGAATTAGTTTTTTTTTATTATTATAAACTAGCTGATGCCCGCGGCTTCACCCGCGTGGATGTCGTTCAAATTATATACTAAAACCTTCCTCTTGAATCACTCTATCTACTAAAAAAAAACGCATCAAAATCCGTTGCGTAGTTTTAAAGATTTAAGCATACAGACAAACAAACAAATAAACAAACAAACAAACAGACACGACTTTGTTTTATACTATGTAAGGATAAGGATGGGCTTGCTCTTGACCTCAATCTTGCCCTAAGGGCACAGATTATGTCGACGATGGAACGAGCTTACCCAGAAGAAGCCTGTTTACTCGCGACTTAAATAGATTAGGGTTACATTTATGAACTCGGAAAAACCGACGCAGGCAGGGAATTCCACTCCTTGGCTGTGCGTATAATAAAGCAACGACGCAAGCGACTTGGCAAAGCGCTTCGTTCGAATGTGTGGAACGTCGACAAGGTATGGGTGATAACCTGCAGTACGTCTAGTCTCCCGATGGAAGAAGGGAGATGTTGGAATCAGCTCGTGGACCTCCTGCGCACACTCTCCGAAGTACAGTCTGTAGAAGACCGACGAGGCGACGACATGCGATTTTGCGACGGTGGGCCAGGCTATGTAGTTTGACAACCAGCTTATCGTCACCAATTATAGCCTCCTGGCTCTGCGCTTGTGCCCGGTTTATGGTTATAGTCTCGACCCCTTTTACATAGGACTAGTGAAATATGGGTGTACTAACGGGTACTCCTCTGCCTATTCCTTCGGGGATTACAGGCTAGCATGTTATGCTAGATTAAAAATGAACCTTGAGCCCCATCAGTGGGATCGCTACAAGTAGACCATGCTACCCGCTATACCAACTCGCGGTAAAAGAAAGAAAGAAAAAGTATTCTAAGTATAGTAGTAGTAGTATATTAAGTATTATGTACATAGCTACAATGAAATCGGCGATAACAAAGTCATGCATTTGGTCATCATTACTTATAATTTTCTCGATCGCACTTTCTCATTATACGACTCGCTAAAGGAAAAGCGAATGCAACCGAACTCGCACGCAGAACTGAATACCTAAACATTCTTCGCTTATAAAACTGATTGGTTGTAAAATTGTGCTGTTTTTATAGAAATGTGCCTGATTTTCCTTATTAGGTATTTGCTTTAAAATGAAGGAACTTGAGAATTAATTTTAATTTTTGCTAGTATTACATAGTTGTTACGGGTACGATTACGGGTAGTCACAAAGTTCGACAACCAAGGGGTATCGTGGCCCCGTCGTCGGGGCTGTGGATTATCGAAAGGATAACGCGGCTCCGACACAAGGGCGAAGAAGGAACATGGGTTTCGTTTTTTAGTCTGTAGAAGTCTGACACTCCCCTTCGCTCTGCCCAAGAGCGGGGGGGGGGGTTATTCGATGATTTTACAACCACCAAAAAAAAAAAAGGGGGTATCGTGGCCCCGTCGGGGATTCAGGTTGTTCGAAAGAGATACCTCGGCCTCGGCACAAAAGGCTAAGAAGGAACATGGTCCCACACCCACAGTGTGTGTGTGTGTATGTGTGTGTGTGGTCTCTACCACAGTGCTGTCTTATTTGACCCTAAGGTTGACTGGTAGAGAATGCCTTGTGGCATTAAGTCCGCCTATGTACCACTATTGTACATGAAGTTTAAATAAATAAATAAACATGGTCGGTTTTTAGTCAGTAGAAGTCTGACAATCCCTACCGCTCTGCCCAGCGGGAGGAGTCATTAAATTTGATGATTTACTACTGCCCAAAAAAAGGAGTATCGTGGTACTCAGTAACTGTGGCTGTGGAGGTCGGAGAGACGGTGACAGTAAGTAAGTACAAATTAGTTGGAAAAGGCTATAGGCAGTTGATGATGTCTTATCCATGGGTATAGTGTAGCCATACCGGCTCTTTTCCATATAATTTATTGTCATGAAAGAGCCTAGTTAAATCGAAAATATTGATCTTAAATTTTGTCACGTTTCCAGAGGTCTGGCCTAATTTTTGGCCAAAGAACAGCGTTGCTATCTTATGGCAATGATTACAGATTAGTTAATTGGAGTTAGTGAATATTGTATGTAAGTAAGTAAACTCAGTAAAACAGAAATCACAAAATTATTAATAGAAAACAACAATCAAAAACACTATCGAACCGGGTCTTATCGCGATATTCTTTTTAACGAGGTAAACAGGTACCTACTTGTTTCCCGACGTTTCGACCGCCTTGCAGCGATCGTGGTCACGAAAGACGTAATTCCCCTTCAGACACCTGGCGTATACAAGGTGGATTGCAGCTGTGGTAGTTCATATATAGGGCAGACAAAACGAACAATCGCCGAAAGGATCAAAGAACATATTGCAGCTGTAAAAAACCGTCAAACCAACAAGTCCGCGATAGCTGAGCATTTGCTGGAGGCTGGTCCAAACCACTGGATTCAACTACACAAGCCACAGGTTCTTTCCTCTGATCGTTACTATTACTCCAGAATAGTACGTGAAGCGGTTGAAATCAGGAAATATAAAAATTTCAACAGAGAGGATGGATACCGACTGCCTACAACTTGGAATCCAGTCATTAGCAAGTGCAAACAACGCCGGTCGTCCGACGAGGTCCGCCAGTGTGTAGACGTCCTTAGTGTTGTGTGTAGAAGTACCGACAGTGACATTTATAAAAATTGTGAAGACCAAGTGAGGGTAGATGCACAGACCCGCACTTTACGAAGACGTCGCTGAGCTGTCATCAGTCCTCCCGTGACCACGATCGCTGCAAGGCGGTCGAAACGTCGGGAAACAAGTAGGTACCTGTTTACCTCGTTAAAAAGAATATCGCGATAAGACCCGGTTCGATAGTGTTTTATAATGTGTACAAATCGCGAAAGTTTAAAAAGTTTAACAATCAAAAAGATAAAATTACTTTAAAATACAATCTCTACCTACTTCACACTTCGATTCAAAAACGTGGAAATACTTCTAAACTACAAGCTACCGTTAATTTATGGTACTAAAATGCTGTTACCTAATAAAATTAAAAAAATAAAAGTTTGCGGTTACTTACTTAACATAATTATGCCGTTGTTTAAATTAAGTAAGACAAAAACAAGTTTACCGTCGCAAAAATCTTTTTTTGCCGAATGCATTAATAAATTTTAACATGCCAGGTGTTAATGAATACATTATAAATTATTTATTATGTTAAAATCTTTTATTTGATTTCGTCACAAACTAGAATGATAGACTTTAGATTGAAGGTTATATTTAACGCTGTGTCAAATGTTTTTTTTGATCTTTCAGGTCAACCTAGGAGGTTGGCTTCTGTTTCTGTTTTAAGGCCTCCAGAGAAGGGCACATAACTATGTAGGTAGGTACTAAGTGTCAGACCGTGTATCCTGTGGGGTACGGACCTCGGCTAAGGACGTCACTGGGGGAGGAAGGGTAGCAACGGGACTGCCTGGATGTGAAAGATATTCTTTAGCGACTGATTTAACTCTACTCTTTTCTCTATACTAAGATGTTTTCAGATAATACTGAACAACATCCGAGCCTAACAACAGGACTCCACGTTACAGATTTTCAGTTACTAAGCAACCCAAGATTTGTTTAACAAAAACTTTCGCGTAATTACATCATTAAAATGTTTATTACTAATTATCATATAATAAATAAACTCGTTAAAGATAACTATTTTAATATTAGTTCACATGCGGTCAAGGTAAAGCTTTCGCCTTGAAATGAATTATCCGAAAACAAAGCGTGTAAAGTGTTAGAAATTCTTTATGAGCATTTTGTATCTTTGGGATTTCCTGAAGAATTTATTTTTGCATATTTTCATCAAGTCATGTTTATTTTTTATGTTATGAAATGTGGCATGATCGTTGACGCAATCGTAGGAAGGTTTTGATACTGATGCCCAGGTTCCTACCTGGCAGGCCTAAATATATTCAAGGTTGCGGAATTTCTTTGAAAGAGTTACTGCGGCCCTGGACCGCAAAGGGCATAAGAAGGAACACGGATGCGTTTTAGTCAGTAAGAGTCTGACACTCCCTTCTGCTCCAGGGAGGAGTCATTTGATGATATTCTCTAGTTCGAACCCACAAGCTGACCTGACCACGACAAAAAGGTGACCTGACCACGTAAATCGTGGAATGGCCACCGCACCGCAACATACAAATGCAAATGGCGAAATCGTAAAATAACATTTACACATTATCGTCACGCGTGAGAGTAAACTACCTAAACAAAACTCATTACCTCTAACACTTGGCATGTTATGTTTTTTGCGATAAGATACGGAACAAGCATTAAAACAATATTTATGGCACTGAATTACAAACATCAAGCAATCATTCAACCAAGTCATAATGCAGTAAAACACAGATTTAAAGTGTTGTTAGCATCCATCTTTGTTTGTCGTTAAGGGGAGTCAGAAACCTCAAAGTCTGACAAGCCGTCTTGCAAAGAGGTAGAGTATTCCTAGTAGGTACTAACTGGGTTGGGTTGGGAAGGTCAGATAGACAACCGCTCCATGTGAAATACTGGGTATTCAGCAGCATCCATTTTTTTTTCAATTGGCCTTCTCCGTCCAATCCGTTGAGAATGAGTCCAGATCCTCACGCCAGCGTTTTTTGGGCCTGCCTCGGTTACGTCGGCCGTCTTCAGGCACCCACTGTGTTACTATCTTCGCCCATCTGTCCGGTTTCATCCTTGAAACGTGACCCGCCCAGTCCATGGCAGATTTAAGGCATCCATGTTAGACAGGAAGAATAGCTGGGAAAAGCTAGTGAAATACTTTATCTACTTAGTTTTAATTTCGTAAGAACCAGATCCTGGTGATACAAAACGTTGCATCGTCCTCAGATAGTATGATAACAGCATGCAATCGAAACGAAACTACTAAGGCTAAGCAGAAGATGATATAATTATGATAACAGATAACAATTAAAATTACACGATGTTACTACACTGGCATTTTTACGCTACCGTAACATTACGGAACATAAATCAGGTTAATGAGTTTTGCGGACACTCACATACCAACATGTTTAACATACTTGAGAGGTCAATCACTTTACTTACTCTACTACGGACAATTGAAAGAAACAAGTATTGCGGGAATCGTTTATTTTAATTAATTTTAGAAGGAGATTTTCCGAATACTTAGACCAAATTTTTTATTCCCACAAATTTTAGGTCAAATTCACCCGAAGGGTTAAGGGAGCGGGCTATTTGGCGTTTGATCGCCCCCCACTAGGAGGATGCGAAACGCACCGGTCAAAGTGGCGACACTTGGGGAGGCCATGTCCAGCAGTGGACGTCTTTCGGTGTTAATATGGATGATGATGATGATGAGGACTAGTTCTTGTCAAGGACCACCTTTACTAAGACCTTTTCTTTGTCTTTTATTAGAATAATAAAGAAATTAAATGCATATTTGGGGTAGCACATATACTGAAGGAATTCATGTCTCAAAACTGTCTAAAAGCAGTCCAGGGCAAAGCTGATCTCCACGAGTGCGAAGAACATCATCAACAAACACATTATAAGGAAGGTGGATACGACCAAACGAGAAACGGATGAATAGAGAAATGGCATTAGGAATTTAAACCAAACTTTTACAATAGCATCACAACACAAGGCATCCTTTGATTGTGCTCATGCAACAATGTGCAATTGTGCAGGTCGAACTCTGACTAAATCAAATACCATTGCTTATACCGTTTAATCAGCAAAGCAAAGACAACCAAAACAAGCCCAGAATACAAATGATTCAGACTATAGTTATTGCAGTCCAAAGTTCTTCTAAAACATATTCTTTGGACCGTACGATAACAAAAAGATCTCAAGGACAGCAGCTGTCATTAACTATTTCTTTGTGATTTAAATAATTATCAATACAAAAAAATGCTTTAGTAACTCTGTCTGTCTGTCAGATTTTACACCGAAACTGCTGAACGGATGACGAAGAAAGATCATGGGGCTGCCTGTATGCTAAAGTTTCTTAACCCACCCTGGGGGAGGGTACTTTTTATCTCGAGTGATAATCCCCATTCCAGATAAGGAAAGCCGCAGGCAAAAGCTAGCTAAGTACGAAAAAATGCAAAACGTGTTCGTTTTGCATTTTTTCGTAGAAAAACCATTAGCAATACTAATTTGAATACGATTCGGAGACAACAATGACTCAGTTAGCAATGATGATGATGATTCTGCGCACTTAGTTGAAAAACATCTTATGTTTTTACCTTATGTTGTCATTATAATGTCTTGACGAGAAACTATACATTTTATAAACATAGAACTCTACTAATAATAAATCAACAAAAAATTTATAAAAAAAATAAATTGTTTGAGTTCGCTCACTAGTCACTGTTTCTGATAATTTTCGGAACGGTAATATAGCTAGCTACATTGGCAATCGAACAAGACTTACATAGCAGCATAAGAAATTCATTTAAAAAAACATTGACTTAATTTAAATTTTAAACCCAGAAGTTAATTTTTTACCCGACTACGGCGAAGCCAAAAGGAAGGGTAATGATTTTGGCAGTCTATGTATGTATGTATGTATGTTCCACCGTAGCGCCTAAACTACTGAACGGATTTTAATAAATTAGGTGTCAATAGATTTGTAAGAATAGCCCGGGTGACATAGGCTATATAAATTTTATAAATTCTTTTTATGACAGAATTTAAATGTCAAAAACTTACCTCAAAAAATATTAAATTGAGATAAGTAATCATAGCAAGTTTGGTATCAAATAAAAGGTCTTGGCGAGCACATTACAAATATGAATTATATTATAGTTTAAGTACACACAAAAATAAAATTCAAATAAAAAAATTAAGTTCAAAAATCTAAAACCCGACTAGGTACTAACAAAATCGCGGTCTTAAAAGTAGAAAACAAGAAAATAATTCTTGTCTGATATTCTTCGTAGTCGCATGCCACATTGCTAATGGCAATTAGCAGCTGCATGACTTCTGTATCAATGATAACGCCATGAAAGAGCATCAGGTATCAGTGGCATGCGACTACGAAGAATAACAGACAAGAAATATTTTCTTGTTTTCTACTTTTAAGACCGCGATTTTGTTAGTAGTCGGGTTTTAGATTTTTGAACTTAATTTTTTTATTTTCTACAGTATTTATGAAAATAGAGGGGCCGGTCAAATTTTAGTCGGCCCCCGGCGCGGCGCGGCGGCAAAAAACCGCGCTACGCTGTTGATTGTACGGAAAACATTACAAAGTCAGACAAGTTATATTGGAAATATATTATATAGCTTGTGTACCCCTGTGTGTAGCTTCAGACACTTATTTGTTATATCATGTATAAGTGCGGTGTAGAAAGCAACTTAATAACATACATGGACCGCCTAATGATGGCTAGATGGCTACACATCTACAATGCTGCCATGCCATCATACAAACATTTTAACTGCTATAATATACAAAACGTCATGTTCAACAATGGTGATAAGTCCTCTTTTAGTCATATTGTTACACACACAATCTTTGTTGCTTTTGGCAGACGGCATATTTACATAAAACAGTTTTTCCAAAATAGGAGGAGTCGATTAATTACGTGTGGCATTTAAGGGGGGGGGGGGGGGGGGTCGTGCTAACCCTCTCCCAATCTCACTAGGGAGAAAGGCGCGCGCTCATATTTGGAACTACAAGTCAAGTGAAAGACTTCTTGTTAGTCCAATTTTTGAGCAAAGGTTTTGAATTATTATTTAGCTTAGGTAATATTCAACATCAAGCTACAACTCTTAGGAGACGAGCAAAACGAGAAACAGCGTGTGAAAACTGTGAAACCGCGGGTACCCATAATCATGAAATAATTCTGCGTGCGCCGCGGAAGTAATGAAATTGTATTTTAATGTTCTTATCGCAGTATTCCGGCTAAGATAGCGAAAAAGATTACATGCCAACTAATATTATAGAAGCATGGCATGGCATGGTGCTTGTAACAGCGCCGAAATATCGGGAACTCGAAACAAAAATCAAACATGGTAAATATCCCGTTTATGATATTAATAGTAATATTATAGAATGTGATATACAAAGTATAAAAAAAAATCTCATTACTAAGATATTCACATAAAACTACATGGCATAATGGCTGTAAGTTATCCCCGAATGGTTAGGCAGAGGTGTAGCCACATTTCGCCAATTATTTGAGTCTTACTTATTAGGACCCTATTGCTAACAACCGGGCATAAACAGACGCCGAGGAAATACCCAATAACACTTTGCCTGACCTAGTAATCGAACTCACGACCTCATGCTCAGCAGTCGCGTTTGCGGACCAATAGACCAACGAGGCTGTCAACACATATTTTTTAGTGAGGACATAAAAAAATCAATCATTAAAAACAGCAATAAAGTAAGTACTCGTATGATTCCCAATCAATTGAGAAATGCCGATGGCAACAGCGGATTAAGACTATCGAATGTTGTATCAGTGACGACAGACGACACACTATTTTAAAATTCCTAATTAACAAGATAATATTATAGTAATACTAGCTGTTCCCGGCAAACGTTGTTTTGCCATTTTCAGAAAAAAAAAAAGATGAAAAATAGATGTTGGCCGATTCTCATAGATACCCGATACGCACAAAAAATTTCATCAAAATCGGTCAAGCCGTTTCGGAGGAGTTTGGCATCGAAAACTGTGACACGAGAATTTTATATATTAGATAAATAACTTTCTGAAGTATTTGGAATAGCATCAGAGGACAATATTTAGAACGTGTAGTACTTTATTTTGTGTGCCCGGTTGATGGCAATAGGCTCGCCCCCTATTACATGGGACTTAAAAACAATATGGCGAAATGCGGGTGTACACACACGGCTACACATCAAGCTATACAAAACCAGTATAATCTGATCGTTCATTGTGAGAAAAGATCTAGTAAAGTGAGGCCAAGATTAACTGGTTTTGTATAGCTTGATGTGTAGCCGTGTGTACTACTCGGTACAGTTCTGCCTAACCCTTCGGGGATTGCAGGCGTGATGTTATGTTGTGTGTAGTACTTAGTGTATAATGTAGGTCGATGACTTCAGAAAAAGTCCCTCCACAACCCAGTTTGTACTGGGTTATACTATACCTCTTGGTAAGTGTGGTTGTCAGACTTTCGGATTGGGTCACTAACTACCTACAACGACTGTCAAAGATCTATTATACAAATTAATGACAGCCGGGTCCAACCACTCGGGGGGTTTGTTTTGTCCTGGTGTGAAACCAATAAATACTTTTTCTTTCTTTCTTTCTTTTCTTCACTCCACGTGTTTACAGCAGCAGCAGGCTCACGAATGTCTAACATCTTATCTTAAGAACAGGGAACAATTAGTAGAAATAGAATACATTGACCATAAAAATAACGAAATTAAAAAAATCCGATCCCATAGTAAAACAATTAATGCTTTCAATTCCTCAAGGAAGCGTCATAGGATGCCTCTTATTTTTAATATATATTAATGATCTACCTAAAATCATAGAAGGGCCATGTGTCTTATTCGCCGACGATATATCGCTATTAGTCTCATGCCAAGACAATGTTAATATAGCAAATACCCTTAATTCCATTCTTACAAAAACTTGCAATTGGATGAACGAGCATAACCTCGAGATAAACTACTCCAAAACCAAATTACTTAATAACTTTTCACCTTTACCAAAAAACTCCTTTATCTTTAGATTTTACGTTCAATGGCTCAAAATTAGAAACTGTTGACGAATTTACATTACTCGGACTAGTTATAGACACACACGTAAACTGGAAATCACACATACAGAAAACTCACTCAAAGATTTCTAAATTCATAAACGCCCTCCGTGAAATAAAAAAGACCACCAATTTTCAGACAGCCCTCACCACCTACTATGCTTATGCCTATGCATGGCTTAGCTATGGTGTCACTCTTTGGGGAAACAGTACAGATGCACAAAAACTGTTCACACTGCAAAAGAAATTGGTCAGAATCCTAGTAAACATTGAGCAAACCGATAGTTGTAAACCTTTCTTTCAAAAACACAATATTTTAACACTTCCTTCTATATATATTTTTGAAACATGCAAATTTGTGCGAAAACATCAAGAATTCTACTCAAAACGTGAAGACATCCAGTCACGCTATCAACTCAGACACCGATCTAGGCTAAACATACCTAGTTCTCGATTAAAAATGCACTCAAAAAGTCCTTATGTAATGTCCATTAAAGTATACAATAGACTACCCGAATCAATAAAAAACGAAGAAAAAACTCACACATTTTTAAAAAAACTTAGAGATTTTTTGTTAAATAAAAGCTACTACTCATTAAATGAATATTTAAATGATAAACTTATAAAGTCATAATTTTAGTACTCAAAATGAAATACTATATTTATGAATTATTACAAGATCTCCCAATAGATATCTATTTATATTCTATATTACAATTTAAACCTACTATTAGTCTATCTTAGAAATTACCTACTTTGTGTTTTAATATAATTAAAATTTACAAGTGCTTCCTCTCTCCAAACTCACTTATTTTGCTGTGCCCGACAGGGTCCATGTGATCTAATTTTAAGTTTTACCACCTAAGTACTACATGTGGAATGCAATAAAGTCTAAAGTATTGAGTATTGAGCAGCATGGAGGAAACTTGGTATGTAATGGATGATCACCCGTCCAGCGACCAACTAGGCAAGCAATGTTGAACCTTTAAGATAAGATCTACTGTAATTATTTAGCCTTTGGACCTTATGTTGGTAAAAATAGAAAAAAAACATAACAACAAAGGATTTTACGTCACAGATAATTGTAGCAATCCAAAATAAATACCAAAGGTTTCCGCACGAGTTTTTTATCAATAAGCTGCAAAATGTAATAATAATAATAATAAATTTTATTTCAGAAACTATAAAACTTCTACAATATACAATCATACATAGAGGCCTCCTTTTAAGTATAAAAAATACCTGTGTTAGGAGACCCCGCTCTTCTAAAACAAAAACAATTTTAATGTAGGAGTGTACATAAAAACGAAATTTAACTTATATCTAAGAAGGTGTGCGCATGCTAGGTGCGTGGGTGTGTGTGATTGTATGTGTGTTTGTGTGTGTGTGATTGTGTGTGTGTGTGTGATTGTGTGTGTATGTGTGTGTCGTTTTTCATAAAATTATCGCAAGATACTTTGTAAAAGAGCTTCAATGTCGTCATAGCTCTTGCTTTTTAAGAGGCCTTGTACAGACAAGACTTGCGGAACTTTAGGCAATTTCGGTGCGATGCTATGTTTGTGTGCAGCGATAACACCGACGAACGCACACACGGGCATTTCGAGCGTTGAACTACGGTTGAAAAATTTGATCATTTAGACGATTATTATTTTAAGTGACATAATTTTATAGTAAGTAAGTACACTTTGAAAAATAGTCTGGAATGTGTGTTGTGTATAGGTACAGTATATCAATCAACATAAAATGGTTCAATTTGGTGTTAGATGAAATAATATTCATTTAATAAATCAAAAATTATGATATCTATTTTAATCACAGATTTAAATTTTGTTGTAAATTGGTTGCAAAAGCACTACAACACGTCAAAAATAAATAATGTTTCCGTCTCTTTTTAACCGACTCCTAAAAAGGAAGTAGGTTCTCTATTCGTATGTTTTTTTTATGTGGTCCGCGCATATCTCCGACAATTGTGGACCGATTTTCAAAATTATTTTTTTGTTTGAAAAGGTATACTCCCAAGGTGGTCCCATTGTCACCAAGTCAGTTACTGATGATGGGAACTCTGAGAAATTGAGGGCAACCCTCGAATATCATAGGTGCACATAACTTCATAACGTTTTCCATACATTTTCAGAAGCTGTTCAAGTATTTGCGTCTGATAATCATAATTTCATGTGGCGGCGCTGCGCTGATGACGGAAGGTGCAACTCCTCAACGGTCAGGACTTGAAAGAAAATTCCTTCAAAATTATACGTACTTATGGATCGATAGTTGTATTCTTTCAGGCTATTAGGTTGAACTGATTATAGACGGTAAATCTCATTAACCGACTTAATAAAAAGGAGGTTCTCAATTCGTCGGCTAGGATAATTTTAGGTTTTTCCGTCATGGGTGTCGTTGTCATGGTTTTTGGGGTCGCTGATTACGAAAATGAGGTCAAAATGAAAATCCAAGATGGCAGCCTGGATTTTTTTTGGTTTTTCCGTCATGGGTGTCGTTTTGATGGTTTTTGGGGTCGCTGATTACGAATATGAGGTCAAAATGAAAATCAAGATGGCGCCAACGAAAATTTTTGGTTTTTCCGTCATGGGTGTCGTTTTCATGGTTTTTATGGTCGCTGATTACGAAAATGAGACCAAAATTAAAATCCAAGATGGCGGCTAGCAAAATTTTAGGTTTTTCCGTCATGGGTGTCGTTTTCATGGTTTTCGGGGGTCAAAATTTAGAAATACATAAATAAAATGGGTTTGTTAAACATGAAATCGAAATAAATATTAATAAGTTATACTAGACAAAATGTAAAATAACATGAACAGGAAAAAAATGGAATTATAGGCATTGTCATTCAAATAGTCCGTTAGCCGTTATCACGTTTCCAACGGGCACCACGTGGAGGTGGACCGACACCTAGCGTTTTTTTTTTTGGTTGTTTATTTTCATTGATTTTATACACAATGTGATGAAGGAAAAAAAAAACATTTGATTTTTTGTTAGGTTTTGTGCTTTCGAGGTCAAGAATGTCGATAACGCCTGAAGGAATGCTGGCTTATTTTGTAAAAAAAAAGGTCATTGGCCGTATGCAGTATGTAGACTTTGACCCTAGATAGATATAATTATTTATTTTAAATTTGTATGCTTTTTAGGTTTAATCATTTTGTGTTTCGTTTTTTTTATGTTTTTTTTTAATCATATTTGTTGAAATTCAAAATTATGAGCATTGGCCCGTAAGTTATCTGGGAGTGGTCTCTCCCCAAATGATTCAACTAAATCTTTCAATCTTGCCGATGTTTGCCTATATCTTGGCCGACTAGTTGTGTGTGATCCACGAGACAAAATTTGCTCCAGTTTCAGTTCTGTCAGGCTTTGCTGCCGACGAAGTTCATCCAAAAACTTCCATATAGATGGGTGATGAGATGAGCCGATAGAAGTGACTAGAATCCCCTGTGAAAGCCTTCAACGGAGTTGTTCGTTCGGGGAATTTCCTGAAGAACTGCATCAAAAGTATTCCACAGATCAATAGGAAATCTAGGAGCTCGCCTGCCCCGTCTTTCCAACCTTCTGATCCAGTTATCTTCAAAATAAGCAATGCCTTGTCGGAGGAGGCCAGAATGCAAAATATAAAACAGATTCTTATATTTTGCATTCTGGCCTCCTCCGACAAGGCATTGATTAACAGATTCGAGCAGTTCGTCAAAAGCGTTGATAACTGGTTCTGATGGAACATACGCTAAAGCACATAATTTATTTATTTATTAATAACCAACTTATATTTACAGTGACACCACACATACAAGTTATAGGTTGAACAAAAAACAAAAAACTTAGAAATAAAAAATAATAATAACAAAACTAAGAAAAAAAAAACATTATTACAATAAAAATTAACAAAACATTCTAGTGGCAAAAGTTGAAATCAAATAAAAATTACCAAAAAAATTGTTAAACCCGAGGAGATAGTACTGGGAGTGGCAATGGACTCCAGGTATCGAGGACGAGAAGCAGTGTTAAGGAGACTTAGTTCCGTACTTGCAAAAATATCTAATGACTCGTCATACATTAAAATGTTTATGTGGGTAAGGGCTAGAAATAGTGGGCTAGTCTTAAGAGTTACGGTGCTTGTTTGAGGAATCGAAAAAAGAGGACGTTGGCGTGGGCGAAGAGAGTGCCGGATAGGTAGTGGGATGTTAAAAGAGATGTACTGTAACAGCAGGGAATTAAAATGGGAACCACGAACTAAGCAGATGACATATTTAACTAGAGCAAGATTTCTCCTGACTTCTAAGCTCTGGTATGTCACCATACCTAGCACGAATGGCGTAGGGTAAATTATATGGGTAAAAGCCAAATAATTTGAGTTAGAGGTAGCGAATAAAAGACTTCTGGACCTTTTCAATGACTAGTTTATAGATTTTTTCATGAGGGTTCCAGATTACACTATTGGTTTCGAGTAAACTGCGGACGAAGGAGTTGTAGATGAGGTTTATGGCTGGTCAATTATTAAAAAAAAAAACTAAATGTGGCACTCGGAGACTGCCGCGGTAAAGCTATTGCATGGCATATTTTTTTACAACAGCAAATAATTAATTATTTAATTTGACAACCTCAGTTGATAACCTTGTTTTTTTCCGTAACCATAGCAACCTTGTTGAATACTGAATCTTGAATATTTTCGTTAGGGAATTTCTGAATTCGCTCTCCAGTTCCACGCTCAAGGCCCGCGATAGAAGCTATGCAATAGCTTAAAAATTAACTTGTCGTAAAACAAAACCTAAGTTTTTGCGGGACTTGTTGCATATTTGTATTATATTACTATGTTGGTTTTCTTCGCGTTGGCTTCTATAGGCTTTTGGGGGATGTGGCGAAGAAAACACCGAGATCCAAACTAAATATAGCAACACTTAATACTAGAACATTAAAGTCCAATGAATCTCTATTAGAACTAGAATACGCCTTAGGAAAAATAAACTGGGATATCATAGGATTGAGTGAGATACGGAGAGCAGATGAGAAAATTGAAGAACATGAAAACTATATTTTATACTACAAAAATGAAACTGCGGGATTATATGGTGTAGGGTTTATCGTGAAGAAATATCTCAAAAACAACATTATAGAATTCAAAGGAGTATCAGACAGACTTGCCGTTATGACCATTAAGCTCCCCGGTCACAAACAAACAACTTCAATTGTTCAGGTATATGCTCCAACCGAAGATGCCAAAGAAGAAACAAAGAATAATTTCTACGACCAACTTAATAATACGTTAACATATTTGAATCCCAATAACACAATAATCGTAATGGGCGACTTTAACAGTCAAATCGGAAAGAGGAAAACAAATGAAGACAAAATAATTGGACCTTATAGTACTGGAAAAAGGAATGATAATGGACAAAAAATGGTTAACTTTGTTCTAGAAAATAACTTCCACATTATGAATACTTACTTCAAAAGAAAGAAAACCAGAAAATGGACATGGATATCACCGGACGGGAAGACAAAAAACGAAATCGATTATATCATTACAAATAAACCAAAGCTATTCTCAAAAGTAGATATTGTCAATCAACTGAACTTTAATACCGATCATAGAATGCTTAGAAGTCAACTATACACAATAGAACCAAAACCATCAAGAAAAAATATTCATAAAACCGAAAACCGTATAATATTACCAATTCCTGATAAGATCTTAGACTCTCTAGAAGCCAACTTAGTAAAATTACAAAACGTCGAAAATATACAAGAGAAATACGATGCTTTAGAAAAAGAACTAAAACAAATAGAAAACATTGTTATACAAAATAAACCAACAAAGGATAAAATAGGATGGAAGGCTAGAAACCTAATCGGTCAAAGAAAGATCTTGTTCCAAGATAGGAAGAACAACAGACAGGAAATAGCAAAGCTAAGCAAAGAAATAAACTTAGAAATAAGGAAACATAGACAGAACACAAGAACACAAACAATCAATTACTACATAGAAAAAACAGGTGGTGCGAAAAAAGCTTGGCAGGAACTAAGAGATAGTTTAGATTGGATCGAAAACGTTACACACCGAAGAACCAAAAGAAACAACACAAATAGACTAGAAATATTGAAAATCGCAACTGACTATTACCGAGAGCTATACAGTGAAAAGGAAATGCTGTCTGAAACAAAGCAACCAATTACCCAAAAAGGCGGAAAAGAGGACTACACCCCAAGGATATTGCGAAAAGAAGTCAACAAAGCAATAATGTCGCAGAAAAGAGGGAAAGCACCAGGAGAAGATGCCATGTCTAACGAACTCCTTATAGGAACATCGGACAAAACACTAAACATTATCACAGACTTATTCAATGAAATTTTAGATACCGAATACATACCCCGACAGTGGAAATCGTCAACCATAATTCTTATACACAAAAAAGGAAAGAAAAACGACATAACAAATTATAGACCTATTAGCCTCATGTCTAACGTGTATAAAATGTTTTCCAAAATTCTGCTAAACCGCGTAACAAAGATACTGGACGAAAATCAACCAAGGGAACAGGCAGGATTTCGGAGTGACTTCTCAACGCTTGATCACATTCACACCATAAAACAGGTCATCCAAAAAAGTAACGAATACGGTATCGACTACTACATAGCTTTCGTAGATTACAACAAAGCGTTCGATTCACTCAAACACGCGAAAATATGGGAGGCGCTAGAAACACAGGGAGTAGACAAAAAATATATACGGCTTATTAGCAATATCTACCAGAATATGACAGCAAAAGTAAAAACAGAAAGAATAGGGGAAGCTTTTCCTATACAAAGAGGAGTTAGACAAGGCGACCCGCTGTCACCTAAACTTTTCTCTGCAGTTTTGGAATTTGTATTTAGACGCCTCGAATGGGACAGCTATGGACTAACTATTAACGGAATAAAACTGAACCACCTAAGATTCGCAGACGATCTGATACTTATTACAGGTGACGCGAGAAGCCTACATGAAATGCTCGAACAACTTACATCCGAAAGTAGAAATGTTGGTCTGTCAATGAACACCTCGAAAACAAAACTAATGACAAATGTAGAACAAGTTCCTATTAGAATCGATAGTACGCAGATGGAATATGTGAATGAATACACATATCTTGGACAAATAATATCTCCAAAAGACCTGACAAAGAAAGAAATAAACAACAGAATTAATCTATCCTGGAAAAGATACTGGTCTTTGAAAGAAATCTTCAAAAACCCAGAGATACCACTAAAATATAAGAAAAAAGTATTCGATTCATGTATTCTACCCGTTATGACTTATGGTTGTCAAACATGGAGTCTAACACAACACGATATACGCACATTAGAGACCTGCCAACATGGGATGGAAAGAAGTATGCTCAATATTAAGCTAAGAAATAAAATAAATCTTGTAGCCATCCGGAAGCAAACTAGGGTTACTGATGTGACGTATTGTGTCAAGAAACTAAAGTGGAGGTGGGCAGGCCATATGATGAGGAGCGTGAAAGACAAGTGGGCTAAGGAGGTGACCGAATGGTGTCCAAGAGAACACAGACGAAGGAGAGGAAGACAGCGTCGGAGATGGGAAGACGATATAAAACGAATAGCAGGTGTCACATGGAGAAGGAAGACACACGACCGCACTTTATGGCAGGCTTTAGGGGAGGCCTATGCTGAGTTAGCAAGACAGTCTTTGTGAAACCAGTGTCTAGGTTAAATATTTTACTTTAGTATATAAGAACAACGTGTTTTATAAGATTGTTAAATAAAGGCTATTATTATTATTATTATTATTATTATTACTATGTTGGTTAAATGTGAGGTGTGGGTCAAAATTAGTACCAATATCGCGTACGGCATTAACTCGTTTCAGGGGCTCATTGTTTAATGTGTAAATATTGAGGATAGGTTGTGTGACTTTAGAAAAGGTCATGATCGCACATTTGCTAATATTCAAGTTGAGGTTGTTTATAGTGCTCCAATGGTGGATGCTGTCTATGTCTTGTTGAAGTGTGACTGTATCGCTAAGATTAGATATGGGAAGCGCAACTTTGACATCATCGGCATACATTAAAACTGTGGAGTGCTTTACACACTTGGGCAGGTCATTTACAACAATAAGAAAATACAGGGGACTTAGGTTAGTACTAGGCCAAGGTACTAACCTCCAAGCATTCCGAATTGGCATTTTCAAAAATAACATATTGTTTGCGATTGTATAGGTAATTTGCGAAGAATTTAAGTGTTGCCGCAGAGAAACCAGCCAAAGCCAATTTACTCAAAAGTATATCATTGTCAACCCGGTCAAAAGCCTTCTGAAAATCAAAATAAGTGACATCCACCTGCTTTCTGTCGTCAATATTTTTGGCTAAAAATGTCGTAACGTTGAGTAAATTAGACGTGGTTGAACGATTTGGAAGAAATCCGTGCTGTTCCTCCGCAAACCACCGTTGCAGTTTGGAAAATACTTTTTTTAAAAGTACCGCTTGAAACACTTTTCCAAATATGGATAAAACAGCTATGGGTCTGTAATTTTTTATATCACTTTTTGGGCCACTCTTATGAACCGGGATAACTTTAGATGTTTTCCATTCTGTTGGGAATGTATTTGACTCAACTGATAATTCAATTCAATTTATTCACAAACAATTCACATTGTATTTGAAATCATAAAAAAAATAATAAAAAAAAAAAATAAAACACATTCATAAGTCATAATTAAACATTAACAACAAAAATTACAATACCTACACATAAAATACAAATTTAAATCATAATTGAAACAAAAAATAATCAAAAATACAAAATAATTAAATTATTAGATTGTTGTAAAATTCATGTCAGCTTTATACAAATAGTCATTTTAAAATTAAAAACTGACAAACACAAAGGACAAATTATATCAGTTGGCGCATTATCATAATTGTATTATATACCTTAATATTACATATCGTCAACGGAGTAGAGACATTTATCCAGTAGGAATGCTTGAAGCTTTGATTTAAATGAAGACGTATAGATTAAGCTTTTTAATTCTAATGGTACCCTATTGAATAATTGCACTGCTTGATATTGTGAACTATGTTTCACAATGTTAAAATGAGGACTTATCTTATTTTTCAAATCTTTCCTACGTGTACTCTCCCTGACTAGTCTTTCCTCATGCGTCTCATATTCATGTATGTACTTTTTTAAATTAATCAGAAGTACAAGAATGTAGAGACTGGGAACTGTAAGAATTTTTTCAACACACTTGCTCATAAAGTGGCTAAAATTTCACCGCAATTAGGCACATAATGACACCTATAATCAAACTGTGAATTTTTCATTACTATTATTCACTAGTGAGTTATAGGTTTTTTTTTTAATTTAATTGGTTGAGTTGCTATCTATGTTCTTAAAAAAGTTTCGATACAAAAAAGATCGTGTTCAATAGTAAAAATTAATTAATGTACCTAGTGCTTGCTCATTTCATGAAACTTTGTATTTAAATAGATAATTTAAACTTAGTACGTTTTTAATAAATAAAACTTTCACTCAAATATAATTTTTGTTTTCTCTGTGATAAATAAAAATTTGAATTCCCCATTTTGTACGTGGCTCCAAACACTATCCACGACAAGCAAAAAAAAAAAAATGGAAAAACTAAGATTATTTGGCGGGAAATTGTCGAAAGAAGTTCAGTGGTTGTTTTAATTATTCGTAAATTGATTCCTAGTGGATTTTGTGATGTAAAATTGGTGTAGTTTTGTATTTCAAGTGTCCACGCACCTGGAAAATATGTGGAATAATTGAAACAAGCGTGATCTCGGTTATGTGGAGTTGAGAATTTTATTGTAGTTTTGACTACCTCTTAGACACTTACCGAGAAGGCCGAATCGATTTATTTGCTGCCAGATACTCCGATAACCATTAGAATATGTTACATCCGCATTCTAATGTAAAACAATGAAAAAAAACCACTGAAGACTAGGCTGTATGGGCTCGATCCCTTTGCCTGTTCCGTAAGGAACGAACAAAAAAAAAAAAAAATGTTTTAGTCTATGGCTGATCGCATAAAAAAAACATAATATTTTCCCGCTACTGCGAAAAAAATACACAACTCGTTTTCACTGTTATTATAGTTATTTTATTAGTTAAAATGTCTAGTTTTGAAGAAAATGATTCATGTTGTACACCGCCCGATGTAAGATTTGAAGCCCTTAGCGTTATGGAAAATTTGCTACCCGAAAACTCCAAGGAGAAATATCTAATAGCGCACCAAAATTTCAAGCAGTGGCAAAACACCAAGAAATCGCAGTAATTTTCTGAAAATGTGTTCTTGGCGTACTTTAAAGAATTATCTTCTAAGTACAAACCTAGCTCTTTGTGGTGTATATCTCAATGTTAAAAAGTACAGTCCGAACGAAGAATGGAGTGGACTTAAAAACATACTCTAATTTGTCAGCTTATCTAAAAAGACTGTGTGGATTTAGAAGCAAGAAATCAAAGGTTTTATCGTCTAACGATGTTAAAAGATGCTCCAGATAACCATTATCTGGTTACTAAGGTTAGTTAAACTAATTTTAAATATCTATCTACGTGACTTCAGCTTCAGCGTGTTGTGTGTTAAACTTAATAATTCTTTTTTTCTTTTTTTCAGGTTGCTTTAATATTTGGTGTAACTGTAGGATACAAGAATTAACAAATATAACTGTAAAAGACATACAGAACCATGGCCAGTAATCTATCTGAAGAGACCAATTAATTATAATTTTACTAACTGCACATTTACTAATTGTTTCTATGAATAAACTTTTTATCTACTAAATAAAATGTTTTTTCTTGTAATAATAAGCTATTGCATAGCTTCTATCGCCGGCCTTGAGCGTGGAGAACGAATCCAGAAATTCCGAAACGAAAATACTTCAACCAGGTTGCTATGGTTACGGAAAATAACAAGGTGGTCAACTGAGGTTGTCAAATTAAATAATTGATAAAAAATGCTATGCAATAGCTTTACCGCGGCAGTTTCCGAGTGCCACACGTTTTTTTTATTCGCAAGTGTGTTGAAAAACGATGATTACCGTCCTCGGCTTTCTTAAGACCCTCACCTGACGGCTCGGGTCTCAATGCCGCCTCTGCGGTAATCACCAACGTTACACACTTATACCATAATGTACTATTAAGTCTAAGAAATGCGGACGACAACTCTCTCTTTGTGAGATACGGACAATGGTACGTATAGCTCTTTTCTGAAGGACAAAAGCTCGTTTACAGTTATAATTATAGCTGTTTCCCCAGAATTGTATACTGTATCTTAATTTGGATTCAATTAGTGCGTGGTTTATTTTTAAGTGTTCAATGTCAATTTCGTCTCTATATAAGGGTTCTTAAAGCATAACATGTGGATGATATAGATATGCATCAATGGCGGCTAATTATTTTTCCAGTATAATGGGTCATCTATGTGTACTCCCAGGAATTTAGTTTCTTTCACGAGTTCAATATTACCATCATTTAGTAGTATTGTCATAGTGTCATTATTTCGGGCAGTTGTTTTAAATAAAATTACCTTAGTCTTTGCACTTTGCAATTGGCGAATATGCAATGCGAAATCAGGGGTGTAGTGTGTACTCAGTTTACCCAAAAACCATGAAAACGGCACCCATGACGGACGAACCTAAAATTTTCCTAGCCACCACCTTGGATTTTAATTTTGGTCTCATTTTCGTAATCAGCGACCCCAAAAACCATGAAAACGACACCCATGACGGAAATACCAAAAATTTTTGTCGGCGCCATCTTGATTTTCATTTTGACCTCATTTTCGTAATCAGCGACCCCAAAAACCATCAAAACGACACCCATGACGGAAAACCCAAAAAACCTGCCTGCCATCTTGGATTTTCATTTTGACCTCATTTTCGTAATCAGCGACCCCAATAACCATGAAAACGACACCCATGACGGAAAAACCAAAAATTTTCCTGGCCGCCATCATGGATTTTCATTTTGGCTTCATTTTCGTAATCAGCGACCCCGAAAACCTTGAAAACGACACCCATGACGGAAGAACTAAAAATTTTCTAGCAGACGAATTGAGAACCTCCTTTTTTTAAGTCTGTTAATGAGATTTACCGTCTATCATCAGTTCAACCTAATAGCCTGAAAGAATACAACTATCGATCCATAAGTACGTATAATTTTGAAGGAATTTTCTTTCAAGTCCTGACCGTTGAGGAGTTGCACCTTCCGTCATCAGCGCAGCGCCGCCACATGAAATTATGATTATCAGACGCAAATACTTGAACAGCTTCTGAAAATGTATGGAAAACGTTATGTGCGCCTATGATATTCGAGGGTTGCCCTCAATTTCTCAGAGTTCCCATCATCAGAAACTGACTTGGTGCAATGGGACCGCCTCGGGAGTATACCCTTTCCAAAACAAAAAGAATTTTGAAAATCAGTCCACAATTGACGGAGATATTCGCGGACATACAAACACGAATAGAGAACCTCCTCTTTTTTGGAGGTCGGTTAAAAATATATATCGAAGTACAATCGACAACAACAAACGATCGTGAAATTCGACTTCGATCTGAAGATGAAAAAAAAATTAGCAATCTTTACAAACTAGCAAAATAAACATGTTTGATCAAAATTAATAAGTGTATCAAATTGTGGTAATCGGTGTACAATCTCGAAAATATATGCACGAAAAACACGGGAGCGTTTGTGACACAAAGCGATACGTCCGTCCTCTGGCAGTGGCCGATTCGTACTGGCGAGATAGAGTTTGCGCGGTCGATAATATAGTTAACTTTAGATTCAATTTACGAAATGAAATTATAGTTTATTGATAAAATAAAAATACGATTCTATTAGAAGGTTACCTTAAAATTAATACGTAGTTTTTAAATTTTCTTTAACGTGATTCTAAGGTATAGAAAAAAAATCTTATTTGTCGAGACATTTTGTAAAAATTGCGATGTTTTAACATTTTTTTTCTGCTATATTTTGTATTGAAGTCGAAAATGTGGTAAACTGGTCCCCTAGTAGACCATACGGTGATGTTATTTATATTTTTTTTAATGTTTAAAATCGTTTGTAGTGTTATGTTCGGCTAAGCCAAACGTAACTCGATCGGTATTTGTGCGGAAAAGGGCTTTTGAATACGGGTGATTGTCATTAATATAAACATTATTTTGAAAATTCTTCAAACCCATCCACCTGAAAAAGAACTCGTCTCTTATAATAGCCAAAAGGAAGCTTCAAATTCTTCATAGATTTCCCACACCAAGCGATCAAAATTGATCAAAATGAGATGATTTTGTGGAAGGAGCCTTAACCAGTCTGTTAAAGATTTTTTACAATCTCCATAAGTCATGGGGTAAATATTTAAAGATTTATTCAATTTGTTGTAGATGGAAGCGGATTGTCTAATGTACTGCCTATTAGCATATGAAGTTTTGACCGGGACTTCTGGAGCAACAAGATACTTTCTTCTTTTTTTATTTAGGCTAGAATCATAAGGAAGGGATCTATGTAGTTTCAAAACCGCATGGAGAACATATAATTTTCTGACTGTAAGAAGGCCAGTCAGTGAGTAAAGGTTATCAGTAGAGAATCTGTAAGATTTAAAATACATGACCTTTAATAGAGACCTTTGCGCTCTTTCTAGCTCTAAGAATTTGATTTTAGTGGCCCCGCCCCAAACCGGTATACAGTACCCTAGAACTGACTGGGCCAAAGACAAGTAGATTTGGTTTAAAAGGGTCTTTGATGTAATATGTCTGAGAGTTTTGAAAATCCAAATGAGTTTTCTACTCGTAGTTCGAGACATGACCATATCCGTGTGTAAGTGCCAAGATAATCGTTGATCGACCATAATACCTAAATATTTTATATGCGTCACTTTTGATATTTCATCGCATGAACAATTTGTGCTAGTAGGGTTAACACAGCTATGTATTTTAAGGGTATGATTAGGTCCAGGTTGACTGTTATTATAGTTTGTAAAGGCTATATATTTAGTTTTAGTGGTATTTAGTGTTAGTAAGAAATAATTTAACCATTTAGTAACTTGTGTGAGTCCCTTTTCAGCATATCTATAAGCAGATTGCCATGCATCACCAGTAAAAACAATAGCTGTGTCATCCGCATAGGAAAAGACACGTCCGTTCTCAAGCTTCATGGCGCAGAGGCTATTAATATAAATTAAGAAAAGCGTGGGCCCCAAGACACTGCCTTGAGGGACGCCAAAACTCACTTTTAACTCATCACTTACGTAGGTTCCTATTTTTACACGTTGCTTTCTATCCTGGAGATAATTTGTTAGCAAGGCCAGAGGCACTCCTCTTATGCCTATGTTTTCTAGACTTTGCACAAGGATAGGAACAGAGACGGTATCGAAAGCTTTTTTTAGATCCAGGAAAATAGTGAGACACTTCTTTCCTGAATCCACTTTTTCAATAATATGAGAAGTTAATCCTGAAATAGCGTCTTCTGTCGATAATCCTTGCCTAAATCCGTATTGAGAGTCCGATATTATGTTATATTTGTTTATGTAATTGATTAAACGAGTGTTAATTAGCTTTTCTATTATTTTTGAGATTGCACATAATACCGAGATGGGTCTGAAATTGCTCACATCGTCTCTGTCACCACCCTTGTGCACAGGTGTAATAATGGCTTGTTTCAAAGTGGGTGGAAAAATACCTTGTGTGAAACACAGATTAGCAAGATGTGTAATAATAGGCACCACTACGTCACGGGCAGATTTAAGAAACTTGGTAGATATATTGTCCCATCCAGGTGCACTCTCTGTTTTAAGACCCATCAGTACGCCATGGACTTCTTCAGGATCAGTTTCTAAGAGCACAAAAGATGTGGCCTGTGAATCCGTGAAGTTATAAATCGCACGATTATGTAAATTTGTTGATTAAAAAGGGTTTATTAATTAGCACAGCAGGTCCTGGGCATAATCCGTCACGTTTAAAAACATGTCGCGCGAACATTACTTACTTATTCTAATTATTAATCTGATTGACGTATTGGTGATAGGCACAGGTGTTCGCATTTTAGCCTTTATACTGGGGACTAACCCCCGTATTTATAGTCAAGTCAAAGTAATTACTTGGACTTAAGTAATTACTTATGCAAATATTTTTATGCAATGGGCAAGAATTTAAACGAAGTTAGAGCCGTCAATGAAAGCAAAACTAAGCATTCTAACGTTTGATAGTGGAATTACTAAACTTCAGAGAAAAAATCGTATCTTAAACAATGACATTTACTCAAGTAATAGTAATGAATTGTTTATAAATACGGGTGTTAGTGGGTTGGGTTGCTAAGATACTCCTCTAGAGAAAGCTAGGACTCCGGTTTTATCTATAAAATATCTATAAAACTCAAGTTAGTGTAACCATCGTCAACCAAAACGTTTTTTTTTCTGCATGGCATCTCGGAAGTCAACCTATGAGGCAAGCTTCTGCTTAACCGGACAATCCTGTGAATGCCTTGAGTGTCAGACAAGCCAGGAAAACTTATACCCCCTTATTAATAAAAAAAAGTTAAGCCTGCTTAAACTTACGCTTGGTTTATCTCGCATGCCGTCCCTTTCTTTTGAATATTTTTGAAGTGAGACGGCATGCGAGATAAACTAAGCGTAAGTTTAAGCAGGCTTAACTTTTTTTTATTAATAAGGCCGTTAGACTTATTAATAAAAAAAAGTTAAGCCTGCTTAAACTTACGCTTGGTTTATCTCGCATGCCGTCCCTTTCTTTTGAATATTTTTGAAGTGAGACGGCATGCGAGATAAACTAAGCGTAAGTTTAAAATAAATAAAAATAAAATAAAATAAGCCTTTATTGCTGATATTTTTACATTTATCTTAACTCTATAAACTATATCTAAACATAGCGATTAATTATAATTATTGTATCGTTAGCCGGTTTTTCCATTTCAGCTTGTCTTTCGACAAAGGCCTCCTCTAAAGCTTTCCATTTTGTCCTATCCTTAGCAATTCGTGTCCACTCAGGGCCAGCTATCTTTTTCATATCGTCTTCCCAACGTTTGGTTTGTCTTCCTTTGTTTCTTTTGCCGTCACGCGGGTACCATTCTGTTACAAGTCTTGTCCATTTCTCTGTTCCTTCGCGGAGCATGTGCCCTGTCCATCTCCATTTCATGCTTTTGTACACTGTCTTTATATTTTTAAATTTCGTTTTAAATGAGAAGCAAATCAAAAAAAAAAAAAAAAAAAAAAAAAAAAAAAAAAAAAAATCCAAGTTTGCCAAAACGGAATGGAAAGAAGCGTTATTGGAGCAAAAAGAAGAGACAAGGTGAGATTGGAAAAAAAAAAAAAAAAAAAAAAAAAAATATAAAAAAAACAAGCGTAAGTTTAAGCAGGCTTAACTTTTTTTTATTAATAAGGCCGTTAGACTTATAGACTAAGTGACAGCGCGCTAAGGGCATGCTCTGCGGGGTACGATATTTAGGGCGTCACTGGAGTGGGCAGCAAAGGGTCAGGCTGGATCTAAGTGAGATAACTTAGGGGCTGATTTAAAACTACTGGTTCAGCGTCGCAAGCTGACACGAGAGCAAGGGTCGGGGGAGCGTGCACAAGGACTTCGCGACGGCTAAGCACTAGCTTTTTAACATTGATATAAAAACTAAAGATACGGTCGTCCGAACATTTTGCTCGATGCGTTCCCCATACAGAGAAACACTAACGTCATCTATAAGAACTAATCAGGCTGCTCGTAAACGTAACCTTGTATGAGCGGCGTGGCGTGGTATTATCGAGGTATAAAGAAATTAAATAAAGCTCCATTAAAATGTTAATTTTTTTTTTTTTTTTTCATTTTCTTTTAAACTTCGGTTTAGTCAAGACCTATTTGGGACCAAATTCGAGGCGTCATTTTATCATGCGGTCTGCCCAGTCCTTACGCAGTAATATATAAGTCAATGCTTTTTAAGCATTAGTATGTAGGTGGGTTACTAAACTCCCATTAGAAGATGGAAAGACTGCAACTCACATCCTAAATCACTGGGTCTGGGCTCACAATCACTGGATTGAAGTTTGTAAATCACGTCCAGCACACATTTTGTCAAAAGTGCATAATTTGTTAACTACAATCTATAACAGCGCAACCAATAACGTTGCATTTACACATAACGATTCACAACATGCATGAAAAATTACGTAACTTGGACTGAATTACTATTTGTTTCCTTTTCGCGGAAAAATAATTAGATAGATACGATCATGACGTGGTGGTTACTCGAAAATAGACCATATTGTTACTAACTAAATATTGCTTCACTTTCTCGTCTAACTTTTACACATATATATGTCGGGGTCGGCTTCCAGTCTAACCGATTGCAGCTGAATAACTCACCTCTACAACCTAGTGATGGGGTAATATGATACCAAACGGTAAGACGGTCATATTTTCAAACTTCTGATAACTTTAAAATCGAATAAATAATGAAGAGAGTTCTTCTTAGCGTGTCGATGGTAATCTAAATTGTGTCGGCCCAGAACCGTGTAACTAGTTTGGCGCTTTCGTTCGTTCGTTTTCGAAAAACCAACAGGACACCTAGGACACTATTAAATGCCTTATTGTTTGAGGAACAGCACCACATTATCACTCCAGTGCAGAGTCATTTATGAATTTCCACCTCAGCAGGCTTTCCATGCTGCGACCAACCTGGGTCCGGAGTCTATTTAAAGACTTCCAGGTTGACCAACAACCTACGGAGATATTAAAGGGGGATCTAACCTTTGAATGTGACTCCTGAAACACATACGGCCCCATTTCATTGACTTGCAGCTTCTCTGCCGTCCCTGCCAGTATCTCATTCACATTGCTGATGTTGAAGAAGTAGATCTCCAGGTACATGGGTATCGGCGTCTCCCGCCATATGCTGAACGACATGGATTCTGTTGTGAGGGTCATCATCTGGAAGTAAGTAAGAGCTTCAATGAAAAGAGAAATTGTATGGAAGCTATTGGCGACGAGGAATGGAGAAATAAATCACGTTACTCCGACCCCAAGTGACATGGGACAGGGGAAGAACGATGAGAGGATAGGAGGATAGGAGGATAAAATAAATAAATAAATAAAATAAATAAGAAAGGCGGGACCAAAATGGGTCAGACGAATGTTAAATGGCTCTCCTTTTGGCCTGACTTTAGCATCTCATCCTACGAGGGTTCATGTGAGTTAGAAAACATCATAAAAGAGACTTCGTTCTCGTATTATTTAAAAAAAAAGATATCCCGGTAAAGCTACAATTACAATATTAAGCAATATTACAGTTTCGGGAAAAGTACAGAGTATTTCGTTAGTCTCAGTTATCAGTTATTAACGCTAATCCATTCAGTATACATGTGAATAACCTTATCAGTGCTCACAATCATATTATTATATTTTTCACAAATCTGTGAACTGTATATATCAATTACATCATCTATCTTTGGGAAAAAGTTGTTAATTTTTTGTTGTTACCCAAATAACACTTTTCTGCTGTCGAGGTCATCAAGGTCTTTTGGCCACTAGGGTTTCAACAAACACCATTTTTTTAGGCCTTTAATTGAACTGTTACATTGCAGGCGAATGAGTAAGCCCCTTAAAAGTCTTAAAACTAGTAAAATCTATAACGACGGGGAAGTGCCAACAACTCTTAACTTACATTTTTTACGAAAACGACTTATGAATGCAGTTCGATAGAGAATGAAATTGCGCGTCTACTGTTATACGAATTAAGTTGAAATTCGCAAAATTGACGTAGCTAGGCACCGAAGAAACATCTCTTATAGTGGGAGAGCCGGCTGCAAAAATACCTACCTCATCAGGTACCCCAATAGGCTATCTTTAGATCGTTAACCGACACTTAAACACGTAAAAAAAATCAGGTCTGCCAGTGCCGATCCTGCCGGGTCATGGAAAAAATTCATATTTTTTGTCGTATTTTTTTGGTGAAAATTACGTCACAAGGTACCCGAATTAAAGTGCTGGCAACAGTTAACCATTGATTAATTACGTAAAAAAAAGTAGGTCTGCCATTGCGCACTCTGCCGGAAGTACTTGGCAGACCTCTAAAATATGGCCCCTCCAGCACCATGAACCTACCTCATCGAGTACCCTGATGGAACCTACGCCAAATAATAGCCAAGATGCCCTCGATAGAGGATCAAAAGGTCTGCCAGGTCTAATCTTGCCGGAACTTAGTGTTCAAAGCATTTGAAGTTGGTACGGTAGGTAGGCAGCATTATTTCATACAAAGAAGAAGGGGCGAAATGTCCCTTGTAACACTTTCTCCTATATATCAAATGAAAGAGCGTAAAAAATAGATAATTTTATTCCAAAACAGTAAATGTGTGAATAATAGGGGAAAAAAGTTATTCACCGATAAAGAGAGAAAATATTTTATTGATAGGTCTTTTAAAATGACACTGATGTTTCTAAGATCATTTTTCTCAAAGTCAATCGTTTGAAAGATAGACAGTTTCAAAGTGCTAAAATGTGTCCCCACCCCCTCTAACTTTTAAACTAAGAGAGTGAAAACTCTAAAAATAATATATGCTTTAGATCGCAATGAAAACTTATAACCAAGATTAGTTTGAACGAGATATAATAAGCCGTTTTTGAGATATAGCACATTTAAAAACCGCAAATATAACTTTGTCATTCATACAATTACTATGAAAAACAAACTTATCACAAAATGTGTATTTCTGTTGCCGCTTTAACAAAAAATAATACAAATTAAAGGTGGCTCCTACGATGGTACGGAACCCTTCATGTGCGAGTCCGACTCATACTTGGCCAGTTTTTTTTCCATTTTTTTTTTCCATTTATTCACACGTTTACTGTGTGAGTGAATAATTGATTTATTTTTGCCCAATTTTTCACACGTTTACTATGTGAATAATTGGAGAGAAAAGTTATTCACCCATAAAGAAATGATTTTTTAGACTCAAATAGTATTCGCACTTTTTACGATGACATCGTCCGAATTTCTCATCATCATTATTTCAGCCGAAAGACGACAACCCGCCCCGCCCTTTGCACGGGTGCAATGTGCTGAATATAAACCTTCCTCTTGAATTACTCTGTCTATTTCTAAAAACTTCATTGAAATCTATTGGGTAGTTCACAAGATCTAAACGTAGAACTAAACGCGTTCCATATGGTGTCGGACGCAAAGAATAGCACCATCCCATATCTACCCGTGAGAGTCGCAAGAGGCGACTAAGGGACGTACCAGCGAATGGGCAGCAGCATTCTACTTAACTGTGCTTTGTTATGACCTTACTACGCTTGCCAACCCGTCTGCCAAGCGTGGCGATTATGGCAAACCTCCCAAAATGAAAATGAGCGCACAAAAATGGCCCCTAGTACCCGGCAGCCCGTCTACCCTCGACTACGGTAGCGGTCGAGGCAGCGGCGTGGCAAGGGAAAAGGTCCGGCTACCCCAAAACATACCGACGACTTGACCTGGCAACATACAATACGCGTTCACTCCGGACTTACGAGATGATAACGGAACTCGAAGGGGAATTGAGCAGGTTGCGATGGAGTATTGTGGAATTATTTGAGGTCCGAAGAGAGGGGGAGGACACGATAATCCTGAAATCCGCCTCTACTTCCGAGAGGGTTACCGGCAGTCCCAGGACGGTGTTGGGATTATCGTCCACAAGTCCCTCATGAATAACGTGGTGAAGATCGAGAGTGTGTTGACCAGGGTGGTGTACCTTATACTCAGAATATCCTCAAGATTTGTGCTGAAGGTCATACAGGTCTACGCGCCGACCTCGGGACACCACGCCGACGATGAAGGGGAGACCATGCATGAGGATATTTATAAAACCACACACTGCTCGCAGAACGAATGATGGATGGGGCCGAAAGTTCTGGAGTGGCGTCCGCGAACTGGAAGACGTTGCGTTGGAAGGCCTCCCACTAGGTGGACCGATGACCTGGTGAAGGTTACGGGGATCCGTTGGATGCGAGATGCACGGGACCGGTCAATGTGGCGACACTTGGGGGAGACCTATGTCCAGCAGTGGACGTCTTTCGGCTAAAATAATCATCATCATCAGCCTATTATGTTCCCACTGCAGGGGCTCAGGCCTCCTCTCTGGGAGAGGGATGGGCTATAATCCACCACGCGTGCCCAGTGCGGGATGGTAGATGTCACAGGTCTTCGAATTTTTTGGTTCTAAGATATGCCGGTTTCCTCGCGATATTTTCCTTCACCGTTTTGAGAGCAGTGGTGTTGAAATAAATTACACAAAGTAATGTGCCTGCCTTGGTTCGAGCCCTACGACTTACTGTTCGTAAGTCGGGGCAGCCACTGGGCCACTACAGCTCTGATGAAATAATGATGATTAGAAATCACACAGAAACACATCGCCGCCATTTTCAAAACTTTTTTGGCCCTGCTCGTACTTGGGACGATGTCATCGTTTCTACGATATACGAGTACGAATACTTTTTGAGTGTATTGCTCATAAACACACAATGCTTCGCAATGACAGAGTGGATTAAGAGTCATTTTCTATTTCTTTTAAATGTCCTGTTTCTACGCTTAGATCTTTAAGACATGGTAACGGATTTTAATGCAGTTTTCAGCAATAGACAAAAGTGATTCAAGGGGAAGTTTTATATTCCGCACATTGCACCTTTGCAAAGCCGGGGCGGGCCACTACTAAAAAATACAATAAAAAAATCATTTCTTTATAGGTGAATAATTTTTATCTCCAATTACTCACACAGTAAACGTGAATAATTGGAGATAAAAACAAATTGGATTTAAAAAAAAAACTGGCCAAGTGTGAGTCGGAATCGCACATGAAGGGTTCCGTACCATCGTAGGAGCCACCTTTAATTTGTATTATTTTTTGTTAAAGCGGCAACAGAAATACACATTTTGTGATAAGTTTGTTTTTCATAGTAATTGTATGAATGACAAAGTTATATTTGCGGTTTTTTAAATGTGCTATATCTCAAAAACGGCTAACTTTATCTCGTTCAAACTAATCTTGGTTGTAATTTTTCATTGCGATCTATTGCATATATTTTTTTTAGAGTTTTCACTCTCTTAGTTTAAGTTAGAGGGGGTGGGGACACATTTTAGCACTTTGAAACTGTCTATCTTTCAAACGATTGACTTTGAGAAAAATGATCTTAGAAACATCAGTGTCATTTTAAAAGACCTATCAATAGACACCCCACTCAAGTAGGTCCGATGAAAAAAAAATAAAAAAAATATTTTCTCTCTTTATCGGTGAATAACTTTTTTCCCCTATTATTCACACATTTACTGTATTAGAATAAAATGATCTATTTTTTACGCTCTTTCATTTGATATATAGGAGAAAGTGTTACAAGGGACATTTCGCCCCTTCTTCTTTGTATGAAATAATGCTGCCTACCTACCGTACCAACTTCAAATGCTTTGAACACTAAGTTCCGGCAAGATTAGACCTGGCAGACCTTTTGATCCTCTATCGAGGGCATCTTGGCTATTATTTGGCGTAGGTTCCATCAGGGTACTCGATGAGGTAGGTTCATGGTGCTGGAGGGGCCATATTTTAGAGGTCTGCCAAGTACTTCCGGCAGAGTGCGCAATGGCAGACCTACTTTTTTTTACGTAATTAATCAATGGTTAACTGTTGCCAGCACTTTAATTCGGGTACCTTGTGACGTAATTTTCACCAAAAAAATACGACAAAAAATATGAATTTTTTCCATGACCCGGCAGGATCGGCACTGGCAGACCTGATTTTTTTTACGTGTTTAAGTGTCGGTTAACGATCTAAAGATAGCCTATTGGGGTACCTGATGAGGTAGGTATTTTTGCAGCCGGCTCTCCCACTATTATGTCTAAAAGGTAATAAAAAGGGTTTTTTTCGCCTCCTGTAAAATTTGGTTTTTGTAAGGCACTTCCCCGTCGATAAGAACTATGTTCCTTAAGGAAAGGTCTGCAGGTACGATGGTCTGTATCACCACCTTCCTCTTTCTTTATCATGTGGTTAGTGCCTAGGTGTCAGACTTCTTATGGCGTCCGAGGGCTTCTGACTTGGCTCCCAACCACCTAATAAGAGGTATCGCGCTTAGGCCTCTGCCTCGAATTTTGCGGCCAGCGGGGCGGCGGCGGTGGCGGCGCGGGAGCGGCAGGATCTTATGCGTAACATCAAATGGACCGGTTCTCGAAAACACCGGCGCGGGGTCGGGCAACGCGCGGTGCACTCCAGCCAAGCCGCGCCGCCGCCGCCGCCGCCGCCCCGCTGCCCGCAAAATTCGAGGCAGAGGCCTTACACTGTTTTTTTTTTCTATATTGTCCCACTGATGGGCAAAAGCCTCCCCAATAACCTTCCACTCTACTCCCTGTGCAGTTTTCACCGTCCAATATTTGTCACAAATGCTTCTAAGTCGTCACGCCAACGTTTTCGAGGCCTGTGTTACATCCGGTATAAAAATCAAGCTTTGCTCACCCGCTGTAACTGCGATATGAATATTGGTGGCCAAAAGACCACCATGACAGCCCCGGAGACCACCAACAGAGAACCGAAGCCCAATAGGAGCCCGGTTTTACACCCCGTAGACACCATCTTGATTCCTAGATATTACCTGTGAAAGAAATGACTTATTAAAATATCTCAAAGTGCACAGGGTATATGGCGCAACTTTGCAGACGTGATCAGTAGGAAAAAGATTTTCTAAACACATTAAAATAACAATAATGTGTGTAATGGTTAATAATTAACCTCCAACGTGGAAATAGAATAGAATACGTATTTATTCGGACAGCAGCAACATAGGGGTGTTATCATCATCATCATCATCATCATCAGCCTATAATGTTCCCACTGCAGGGACTCAGGCCTCCTCTCTAGGAGAGGGATGGGCTATAATCCACCACGCGGGCCCAGTGCGGATTGGCAGATGTCACATGTCTTCGAATTTTTGGTTCTAAGACATGCCGGTTTCCTCACGATGTTTTCCTTCACCGTTTTGAGAGCAGCGGTGATGAAATAAATTACACAAAGTAATGCGCCTGCCTGGGTTGGAACCCACGACCTACTGTTCGTAAGTCGGGGCCGACACCACTGGGCCACCGCTGCTCCTGCTGGGGTGTTATCAGATTGACCGATATGAGTGTGTGTCTATCTGTGGTGCCGTACCTCATGAACGGGTGAACTGATTTGGATGCGGAAAAAGACGTATTGATAAGCCGTGAAATATATTTTGGAATCGGATGAATAGTTTCAGACCTACATTTAAACTTGCAAAGAAGTAGTACACTTAAAAATAAATTATAATAAAGTAAGTTTAGATATTTTTTTTATTTGACATTAGCAAAAATACCGCCGCCGAAAGTGTAACAGTTTTTACAGCTAGAAGTGCACTTATATTATGTTTTATAAAATGAAATCATCAATCAGAACTCCAGAGATTAGATTGTGTATGACATGTCCTTATATTAAAATCCAATTGCCTGTAAATTGTTAGATATACCTATACAGGTACTAGCAATTTACAGCCGCGCGTTATCAATGCGTTCAAAAGGCGATTGAATCGAAAAATCAATAGGTTTCATGGGACATGCATTGCTCGCACTCGCCCTGTCGCGGAATGTTTCGACGAGAGTTTTTTTTTTAACATTGCCCCACACTAGGAATTTCTCCTGTATCGTGGGTGCGTTCACAAACATTTAAACTCACATTCACAAATACCCAGACCCGAAACAACTATCTGTTTACAGCCACCAACAACTAGTTTACAGCCACCTTTACCTATGGTCCGACTCATTTGCAGGAGCGAGCAAGTGTAACTCCTGAGGCCCACAATATTCTGTGGGCAATAACGATTGGCTCTTGTCTAGGTCCTTCTAAATGGTAACTGGGCAAAAAGGCCTTTAAAACAAGCAGGTTACAAGATTTTGTATAGGTGCATCTTTCAACTATAAATTCCCCTCAATTTAAATTAAGTATACCTCGATTATGAAACTGACGTACGGGTGATGAAGCGAGCCTTAAAAGGACTCTTCATTCGTCTCTGTAGTTGCACTCCGCTCCGTCTAAAGTCTATATTAGTCATCAACCAGCATGCCGTTGCCCCTTTTAGCTAGACATTTCTCAGACTTGCATTGCAGGTACTTTGGTTAGGGTTTTAGTTTGGAGTTGGGACACCATGCAGCCAAACCTGTTGGTGACGGCTAAGCCGATTTTTACCCACGACGGAACGGAGACGGTATATGCGTTTGGGGTGAGAGGTTCTTTGTTTGTTAGTTTGTTTGTTTGTGTGTTTGTGCAAATGGGCATTTCTCCACTAACTGGAAAATCGTCCATACAAGACTGTCCTAAGCAAACCGTGACAGGGGACTGTTTTTCTCTACTTTTGTACAGAAAAACAGGCCCCTTATAATCAAAAATAATTGTTTTTAACAAGGATTTTGTTTGTTAAAGTAATTAGTCTTTATTTTTCTTTGTAATTCGTAAAATATATATTTTTTTCATTTTAAAAAATGACAGGGGACTGTTCACCAGAGGACTGTTTTTTTTACTTGAATACTTAATAAAACAAAATCATTTAAACATATCAGATTAACCAAACAGATGTGGCTACATCCTAGATAATCAATTCTTTTTAACAAATTTTGATAATTTTAACTCTTAAAATAGTATAAAATAAGCTAGCCAGGGGACTGTTTACGTAACGGTCAAGACGTGTAGTTCACCTACAGACGCTGTCGTAGCACTAAAAAAAATTGCAGCTTCTCGCTTAGCTATACAACCACACAAAATTCACATCGATTACTTTCTGTATCACGATCTAAATGCATCACGCCAAAACAAAATTTGACTTCTGCGCGGTGTTCAAATTTTAACAGGGGACTGTTTCAATAATTTGAGGACAGCATTCGCACATAGATATTTTGATTTAATTTCAATCGTAAAAATATAATTGTTATGTATTAGATGCTTACTGTTATGTATAATGTATTTGGATATTTTTTATTCAGTTATCAACAGCAAAAAAAGAAATATTTGTTACAAGATTTGTAATTCTGGAAAAGGGACGCACCAGAGGACTGTTTTTTGAGGTGTTTGAGGTTCATTTTCTCAAATATTACATTATTAAATTGCTGAATACGCAGTTGCATTCCAAGAATACGTAATACTATGTCGTTATTGATACAATTAACTGAGAAATATTAAGTTTCACAACGTAAAATTAGCTTGGGACAGTGATTTTCCAGTTAGTGGAGAAATGCCCAAATACATGTTGCCATTTTTCTCCAAAACTACTAGTCCGATTTTGATGCAGTTTTCAGTTATGGGTTCGGGTTTGATTGGTGCATGTTCTTAGATAGGTGTTACGGTGACAACTCACCAGGGGGCGCTGCAGCAAACATTTTTTTTGCAAATCAAAGTTGCCATTTTTCTCCAAAACTACAATTCCGATTTTGATTCAGTTTTCAGTTATGGGTTTAGGTTTGATTGGTGCATCTTAGATAAAAAAAAAAAAGTTAAAAGTTTAAAATAAAAAGCAAATTAAAAATTTTGAAAAAACTCACGACGGTTAAAAATTAATTGAAAAAAGGATCATAGATCACAATAGTCTATAAGAGCACGAAACTCACAGGAAGATTGGGTTTGGGGGCTCATGGTGCTCATTTGGATTGTTGATGAATTATATATGAGCAAAAAAGAAGTGATGAAAGTAGTAGCAGGTGATCTTCTGTGATTTCTCCCTACCCCTATGGAAAAAAGGCGTATAGGTTGGTGCTGGGGGTGGTGGTGGTAGGTGGGTGTTTCATGGTGACAGTTAACAGGGGATATAGAGAAAACGTGTAGCGGCGACCAGGACAAGAAGAAGATGACATCATTAGATATCAAAAAGTGGTCTCTATAAGTGGTCGCCAGAGCGACTGCTAAGCAAGAGGTCCTTCCTGGTTTTGATTCCCGGGTCGGGCAAAGTTATTGACTTTTTTCACTAGGAATTTCTCATTTTCATTTCTCAGCGGCAGCCACGGAGCCTAAAATTGTGCCCGATTGATGGCAAACTCGACTCCGTTTACATGGAACTTAAAAACATAACTGGAGAAATAAGCCTGTACTATTAGGTACACCTCTGGCTAAGCGTGACTTGATGTTTAATAATTCCAAGGTCATTGAAATAGAGGCCCTAGTTTCCTGATAATAAAGGTTTACCAGAACGTTATTAACAATATTTGTATTTTCCGGTATCAGATAGTATAGAGCATGCCTATGATAAGGATTCTTTTAGCGTCATGTATGTCATACGGTACCTACTCATAGAAACGTCTATAACTTTATGAAGGTAGGGTTTCGTGTTCCGAATAATGTTTTCGAACAAAACCGGTTACTGAAAAGTTGTGTGGTAGTATTTAGTCGTCATGGTATGGGATCATCAGATCATGTGATGCGTTCCGATTGGATATGCAAGCCACTTAGAGCTGTTCACCAAAGGTTTTTAACCGTCCTAGAAACAGGTGCGGAGAAAGGCGGAAAGGGCAATAGGTGCACGGTCCAGTTGGGTAGATCCTTGGAGCACAATTTTGCTCCATGGGTAGATCTAACTTCGAGAAAGAGGTCAATCGTCGAATCCAACTCGGCTGGGCAGCGTTCGGGAAGTTGCGCGGTATCTTCTCGTCTAACTTACCCCAGTGTCTCAAGACGAAAGTCTATGACCAGTATGTGTTGCCAGTGATTACTTAAGGGACGGAAACGTGGTCGCTCACAATGGGCCTTATCAGAAAGCTCAAAGTCACCCAAAGGGCAATGGAGAGGGCTATGCTCGGAGTTTCCTTGCGTGATCGAATCAGAAATGAGGACATCCGCATGAGAACCAAGGTTACCGACGTAGCCCGAAGAACCGCCAGACTTAAGTGGCAATGGGCAGGGCACATTGCTCGCAGAACGGATGGCCGATGGGGCCGAAAAGTTCTGGAATGGCGACCGCGAACCGGAAGACGTTGCGTTGGAAGGCCTCCCACTAGGTGGACCGATGACCTGGTCAAGGTTGCAGGAACCCGCTGGATGAGAGACGCACGGGACCGGTCAATGTGGCGACACCTGGGGGAGGCCTATGTCCAGCAGTGGGCGTCTTTTGGCTGAAATGATGATGATGATGAAATCTAATTGCCTAAAAAAAAGGCAATAATTCTTAGGCATTAATTTAAGCATCCCTTAGTGTTACTGAAACCCAGCATTCAGGTATTCAAAGTCATGTCTACCTTTATGCCGCTCCGAAAATCGAAGGTTGGGAATGTCATAGAAATAGATAGAAAACGATGCTCCACAACCTTGAAATAAATCACACAGCTAGCCAATGAATGTAACTTGTTATTGAAACTTTCGAATTTAAGATAATGCTTATGGATAAGTGTAAAAAAAAATCAGAAAATCACTAAAAACGAGTAAATCGCACTCCCGTATTGTAACAACTGAGTCGTAATTATTGAGAATTTTTAAATGAATTTTATTAAATAATTAAGTTAAAAGTATAAAGAAGTCACTGAAAGCTTCATTTTTTAATAAACATACTCTCATTTTGTGTAAAAAAATCACAAACTTGCCCATATTTTTCGCTCAAAATCTTCATACAAATTACTATGAAGCGGAGCGCTTTCTTAGCAAGCTTCGACGGACTCACTCGTGGCTCAGTCTGCCACGCGCCTCCAACGTGAGAGCACGTCGGTTTGCGCCGCATCGGCAGATCGCAGTCGAACCGTGTACGTACACAAACTCAGTGCACAGTGGTCTCGTGACAAACATTTGTGATACCATAATAGTTTGGAAATTGAGTAAGTATACTTTTTATATTATTGTGAATTTGCATTTATTACTCGTAAATTAGATAGTAGGCAATGTACTGGTAGGTATGTGTGTATTATTGTGTATTTGTGTTTTTTTGTGTGCGTCTGATTTGACATTACATTTCGTTTCGTATTAATAAAAATAATAAAAAAAAAAAAAAAATTATTCATAAGTTCACGACGACAAATATCTCAGAAACTATTTATCTCCGCAGCTCGAAACTTTACAAGAAGACTTTCATCAGGCCAGAAAAATTACTGACTCAGCTGAGCGGGAAATAAAGTATAGTTGCCAAAATGAGTACTCAGAAGTACAGCGGTAAATTCGCCTGTAGTAAAAGCGTACATTGGACAAAAAAACGCAAACGGTATAGGTCAACTTTTTTGGCGAGTGTAGTTGTAGTAGGTAGTTAGATCGACTATCGACATCGATGTGACTTTTGAAAGTATACAATGCTAGAACATACTACACAGTTTTAGACTAATAAAATGTTATTTAATGTTATTATTAAGTAAAGTTGGACCAGTGTAAAAAAAAAAAAAAAAAATTGGTGATACGTGATTCTCACTTAAATATCACGGGGGTGGCAGAGGGGGGTCAAAATTTTGGTCCTTTTTTGTCTAGGACGCTCCGTTTTCGAGATATTTCAATTTCAATTTTTTTTTTTACAGAAACTTTGAACGCCCATAACTCTGAAACGGTGCATTGTAGGACCGCAGCGCGCCACCGCTTGCTACTTATTATAATAATATCACCCCGTTCTGGCCCGTTGGTATTCGTTGGGCGTGTTGTTGAGTTAGACATTATAATGATAACACAGCGTCGGTTTATCAAACAAATAAAAATTCATTATGATCGATCACAAGGACATAATAATAGGTATAATTCGATAACAAAAATCATTCTTACCTTTTCAAAATTAGTAGAAAGTTTAAAACACAATATCTCCGGTTTTGATGAAGCCGAGTTCAAACACCCCTATACGTTCCCGGCATTTTAAAAAAGATTGGAGGATATTTCAAAAAAAAACTTTTACGTAAACTAATCACTAGTTTCGGCGCGGCACGCACAACTGAGAGCACTGCGGTGTTCGCTAGCTCAGCTAGCTGGCCCTGTCGATGCGCATGTTTGTGTGAGTGTGCGGTTCCGAGCGTTTGTAGGCAGTTTCCGCACTGTCCATATTAATTACTAGCTTTTGCCAGCGGCTTCGCCCGCGTGAAAATGACGATTTTCTATACAAACTTTCATCCCCTATTTAACTCCCTTAGGGGTTGCATTTCGAAAAATCCTTCCTTATTCCTTGTCTACATTTTATAGGGAACCTCTGTGCAAAATTTCAGCTTTCTAGGTTCAAGGGTTTGGGCTGGGCGTTGATGAGTCAGTCAGTCAGTCAGGACTTCTCTCTTTATTTATTAGATATTGTGCTACTATGGCGCACAGATATAAGCCGCGCGCGGTGTTTTGTTTGTATGTATGAAGATACCGTACTTCCCCCTTTTTAGAGTTCCGTAGTCAACTAGGAACCCTTATAGTTTCGCCATGTCTGTCTGTCCGTCCGTCTGTCCGTCCTCGCTTAATCTCTGTGACCGTTAGCACTAGAAAGCTGAAATTTGGTACCAATGTGTGTATCAATCACGCCGACAAAGCGGTAAAATAAAAATTGGAAAAAAATGTTTTATTAGGGTAGCCCCCTATATGTAAAGTGGGAAGTGTTTTTTTTTTAATTTCAACCCTAACGTGCGATATATTGTTGGAAAGGTATTTAAAAATGAATAGGGGTTACTAAAATCATTTTTTGATAATGTCAATAATTTCGGAAATAATCGCTCCAAAAGTAAAAAACAATGTGTCCCCCCCCCCCCCTCACTTTTGAACCATAAGTTTAGAAAATATGAAAAAAAGCTGAAAAGTAGAACTTTATAAGGACTTTCTAGGAAAATAATTTTGAACTTGGATGGAAACAACAGTTTTTGTACAAAAAAGACAAAAAGTTGCACAAAATAATTTCTGGACTAAGTTTGTAGTATAATCGTATATGCAAGCATTTTTTTTTTACTTCGTTTACATATTTTACGGACGGACGGGAAACTACGGAACCCTACACTGAGCGTGGCCCGACACGCTCTTGGCCGCTTTTTTATACTATGGTTAAACGTATCAAATTTTATTTGTGAATAACAGTGTAGGCATTTATCGCTGTAGCCCTGTAGGTCCGGCCGAGTGGAGGAGCCCTGGACATGGTCCGCCTTATTACAAAAGGTAGTTAAACCTGGTTTATCTCGCGTGCTGTCACTTTCTTTTGAATATTATTGAAGTGAGACGTCATGCGAGATAAACCAAGTCTAAGTTAAACCAGGTTTAACTACGTTTTGTAATAAAGCGGGGTGTGTGTGTGTGCTTGTCTGTCTTCATTTTATTTCATTATCTAATATTATGTTATATTTATTGCAGAATCAAGAATATCCGGCACTAATCATGGAACCGGAGCTGCAGCCTGATGAACATGAACTGGTTGTTGGCCGCAGATTGGTCGACGTTGACTTTGTTTTTAAGCAATTGCAAGATCTGATTTACCTATACAATTTCATACTCAGGATCATTTATTTGACTCCACTTTGATATCAAATAAAGTTTACAAACGTTTTCAGTACAATATATTAATAATAATATCAATATATATAATAATATGTAAGTACATTATTAATCTCGCTATGCTAATAATCACATATTTGACAACATATCAAAATCAGTGACAATAAAGTTACAATTTAGTTGGCGAGTCAAAGTCTGACGTGGCGACCCACTGTGCATACGTACATGTGTGCGTGTGCGGTGCGCGAGGCTCGATCGTTGTGAGTGTAGCGCTAAAAACCTAAACTTCGCGCGGCACGTCCGCGAAGCCGGCCCTTAAACCAAAGGAATGAAGAATTATAGATAACTAGCTGATGCCCGCGGCTTCGCCCGCGTGGAAGTCGGTTAAATTATATACTAAAAACCTTCCTCGAGAACTACTTTATCCATTGGTGAAAACAGCTTGAAAATCGGTGAAGTAGTTTTTGAGTTTTTGAAGCGTACACAAACCAACATAACATTTTTATATATATAGATGACTAGATTTATTTGTAGTCTATCAGTTAATCTGCACTAGATAATTTTAGCATTTAAATAGTTTAGGGAGAGATAAGACCAATATGTCAAGAAGATATTTTATTTGAAGCTTAATATTTGAATCTTATATTTAACTAGCTTTTGCCAGCGGCTTCGCCCGCGTGAAAATGACGACTTTCCATACAAACTTTCAACCCCTATTCCCTTTCAAAAACACGATCGCCAATATGGCAATGTTTTGATTTGAATGGCAATATTTTTTAAAAAAATTTACTATCCGGTATCCGGCCGGATAGTGAAAACAAGGCCGGATAGGCCGGATACCGGATAGTTACCGAATATCCGTTTCATCTCTAATTACAATGATTTTATAATATTATCTTGATGTCAAAAATAAACAGGAATGTAACAAAAATATTACCTACTTATTTAAAAAAAATTGTTATTATGTAGTATCACACACCATCGGAGATCACACAGGATAGAGTCGTTATAGGAAGCAGAACTGGGAAAGTGGGTAGCTTTTGTCCAGCAGTGGGACTCCTGATAGGCTATCAAACAAAAAAAAAATCTACTGAAATACATTATAAAATGCCAAGACTCAACCAGCAAGAAACTCCATGGTTACTCTTTTGAAATGTTTTTTTTTTTAACTTGCAATAATCGCACCTTGGATTAACCTAATTGGTTACGATATTGCCTCTGCGCAAAGTTAATGATTTTGTTTTACACTCATGAGGCAAACTTTACAAAAATGAAGAATGTATTTGTGTAATTAAACTAGTCTACAATTAATTAATGTCTTTATGACCTAATCACTACAATGAGTCAAACAAGTGGATCATGCTGACTCAGACTTTTTTGCTAAGAAACTCTCATTTATTACCCGTAAAAAATCTTACTAGGATAAGAATTTGTTTTGTTTTAATTTATTAATAGACTTTAAGATTTAAGGTTTGGATTAGATTCAAGATAGCTTATCACAATTTTTTGTGAGTTTAAATTATTGTATAATGGTCAGAAGTCCGCAACTCCGTATCCAAAGCATGTGTTTTGTGTATGGAGCGTAAAATATTACGGAATTAATGAGCCATGATGATGAATGTTTTTATGGTGCAAAAAATTGTAATGTTAATGCACCTTAGTGTAATTGCAATGTAAATTGCTAACTGATGAAAAAAGAAAAGAATGAAGAGGTTCTCAATTCAACCTGTATTTTTTTTTATAAATAAATTAATGAATTTGAAAGCATAATCAGATATGTTGTTTCTTACCAGTATGGATGTACATTTTTAACAATAATACTCATAAACTTGTTTGAGTGGAAGACTCTATTAAGTTGATATTTTTACTTTACGAAGTTTGAATTGAAGGACCTAAATAATCTGGATTTAGCAATTTCCTTCAATATCTTAAGACACATTCGAAATTATTACCCAATGCTGTCGCTCGGCAGAGTAAACAAACTAATTATCATTACACTAATAATTATAGTCTAAGTAAATAATAATTATGTGTAATGGTTATGTGTCATCAACTTAGTAATGTGACAATAACAAAATACTTTAGTTAGAGCAAACGGATTATGTTACTGATTTTTATTATTTTATCATACTGGCCTAGACATCATTTTATTTGCAAATTAGTTTTAGAATGATACTCGTTAATAGCTGATGAGTTAAATCGTTCGCGACTGTAAACAAATCAAGTAGGTCGTGGAGATAAAAAATGATAATTTGGTGTCATTTGATAAATTGCAAACATTTTATTTTTTTATAGCATACTTTTCGTTTCCAGCGGGTGATGAGATCTTATTATTTTGTTTAGGGTCTCTATTTACTACGTTACTCAAATTCATAGAGAAAGATCACCAAATTAAATTTACTAGTTCCAAAGAACAACTTTGAGCGCCTTTACCACAATATTTTATATCTATAATTTCATTTAAAACTACGTAGAGCGTCTGCACTAGAACTATGTTTAATTTGATTAGATAAAGGCTATTAGTTTACTTACGTTTCACAGCATTCATTTAAAGTATCACAGTATCTAAACAAAACACTTGTTCACCCACGTTTTTCGTATTTACCCTTTGGTACTGGCACTTATAATTAATATAAAACACGGGAATCACTTCTTAACATCTTCACAAGTTGTTTAGAACAACACTAAGTAATGAATTTTACTCGAAACGTAGTAAATAAACAAACAAACTTTACGTGTAGTCTACGTAAAGTGTTTCCGCGAATAATATCAATTATCATGAATGAATGGACTCCGATGCTGTCGCTGTCACTGTCAACAATGTCAAAGTCAAAATAGATTTTAATGACAGTATGGGGTGGCAAGCGTAACTGTTTTTATTTTCTACTAATATTGCTATGACGTCCGCCGCGTCTTATTTGTAACCACAGAACAGAAAAAACAGGTTTGTAACAGACCAACACGGACATCCAATTTATTTGGGGACGGGGCAAAATGTCTTCTTTCACATTTCTGTATTACTCGTCATCTCGGCAGTCACATCCTTCTTGGACATAATATCATCATTCACACAGTCCATCCATCTTTTCTTGGGTATTCCTTACTTATATCAACTCTACATTGAAACTTTAACATTTTCCTCATTCCTTCGCATCTGTCATGTCCATACCACAAAAACCGATTACCACACAACTTTTCATGGCTTACCGGCGCCACTTTCAGAGTTCCTCTTTCGTACTCATTCCATATTCTATGCATTCGCGTTACACCACACATCCCACTTAGCATTCTCATCTCAGCCACATGCAATTGCCTTTCATTCTTCCCTTTTGTGGCCCAACATTCTGATCCATACACGACAGCAAGACTAACCATGCTTCCATAAAACTTCTCCTTGAGTTTAGGGGGGGGGGGGATGGGGGGGCTCGCTTTTTCACCGCTCGACACCGAAAACGGTTGATTTTTTGTAGATAATTTTACTAGGAACAATATTATAATCACTGCAATTGACCTCCGAGCAATAGGTCGCGAGATATTTGCGAAAAACTATTTTTGTGTCCTTTTGACCTTGATAACACGATATCAATGTCGATTTTCACATCTTCATTACAATGCCGTAATGAAGGTATATCAAAAATTCAGCCTACTAGGAATTATTCCGCAGATAAAACCTAAAATGACAGGACTACAAGGAGAGTTTCAGTATATTTCAGGCCCATTTTAGATGAAAATTCAAAGACACAATCTTAGTTTTCATGGAAATCGGATCCGATGCACCTACGAGAGAACGTCATTTTGCTGTACCTCATCCACACCCACTTGAAAATTTCATACTGTTTATTTTTAGATGTTTGTGTTGAATGTAACTTTGTGTAGGGAGTAAAAAAACACAAGATTGCCTAGATATTTCTTTATTTTTGAGTAAATTACAAAAAATGATGCAGTATATCTGCATAAAGATATTCTTCAAATTAAGTGGTATGCTAAAATAAAACCTAAAACCGAAAAAAGTCCAAACTGCATAACTTACTGAAAAAGCATACTTTGGAATGGTCCGCAAGCCTACATTTTGAGACAAGCATAACACGTAACTGAGTAAAATCACAGTAAAAAAGCGATGACTTTTAGATACCTAATTAAGTTTCATTCAACGTTTGGTAGGCGAAAATCCTTTTCAAAACGAGTAGCTCGATCTCAATATTAAAGTTTTCGAGATGGCGAGACTCTGAACTTGTATTGAGTCGATTACAAAAACTAATAAGTTCCTACTGCTGTGGGTATTGTCATTGTTAAATAAAATGCTTTGCTATCAGCAAGACTTTCCAACTCATGTACAATTAATAAAATCACTGGAGAAACGTTGCCAGCAACGAAACAATTTCTACTATAATGGTATTTTTTTGTAATCGATTCGAATACTAATTGATATAATTACCCTAATCTCTAAACGAGGCATTGTAAACTAGTGGATAGCGATAAGGCCAGACTCTAGAAGCTTCTGAATCTTGGCGGCGATTTCTGGGTTTTTGAGATGGTCTTGAAGAGCATGGGGATCTTGTTGCATCTGTTCGAGGATGCAACGCATGGCGGGGTCGCGGAGGATCTGTTGCACTTCTGGGTCGCCCATCGCGGATTTGCGGACCTGTATATAAGCGGTGTGTTAAAATATAATATAATAAAATTACGTAGAAACTAAAATAATCTTTAGGTTAGTTTAGGACGCGGAGACACCGAACTCTTGACAGGTAGTGTAACAAAGTGTACTCAGGCCTCCTTTCCATGAGAGGGCCACCACGGGGGCCCAGTGCGGGTTGGTAGATGTCACATGTCTTCGAATTTTTTGGTTCTCCGTCACTGTTTTGTGAGCATCAGTGATGAAATAAATAACACGAAGTAATGCGACGCATGGTTAGAACCCACGATTTACTGTTCGTAAGTCGGGGCCGCCACCACTGGACCACCGCTGCTCTCAAGCTGCAGAAGCTCTTATGACCTTCAATGTTACATGGGCATGGCAGGCAACAAAATTGTTTGGAGAAAAGATAATGCAGTATGAGAACCCACCTCCTCAGGATTGGAGTTAAGTTGCGTGGAGCAGGCACGGTAGCCCTCCAGTGCCTCAGCATTGCTGGGGTCCAGTTCAAGCGCCTTCTGGTACGCATGTTGAGCTTTCGAGTGCGTTTGCATACCCTGTAGGAGAGCAAAGACAAGCTTAGTCAATTTTGGTACTGGGAACAAAGGTTATCGAAACTATACAACATAAGACACTATTATATTATAACCTAAATATTCTGTGAATATTTCAAGCGTGTGCCCGTTGCCGTTATTAATGTCGAGGAAAAAACAGCAACAAAATCACTTTTATTGTATAGGTCTGTCACCAGGCTGTATCTCATGAACCGTTATAGCTAGATAGTTGAAATTCAATTTCACAGATGATGTATTTCTGTTGCCACAACAAATACTAGACTTAGAATAAAATAAATATTTGAATGGGGCTCCCATACAACAAACGTGATTTAATTGCCGTTTTAGTATGGAACCCATCATGTGCAAGTCCGACTCGCACAACGACCATACAGCCACTAGACGCCTAATACTCAATCTAACGCACGAAACAAATTCTGTCAACTCGCTGAGGTGCGGGAGAACGGGGTACTGCATTCTGATTGGCCCTTTCAAGGTCATTGCATTTTTACGGCCACAGGAGTGGTCGAAACTAATAACTTTGTGAGTGACGACGGCTATAAGATTTATAGCCCTAATGTGTTGACAGACATTGGTCGCCTGTTATTAGGCGTCTAGTGGCTGTATGGTCGTTGGACTCGCATTTGGCCAGTTTATTTGATAACTCAGCCTACTTTTAATAGTCGATTTTTATTTTCACTGCTTTAATTCTGGATGAGGCTGGCACAAGAGCGTGGAGCTTGGCACAAGCAAAGAGAGCCCTATACCCAGCAGTGGGTGAAGACGGGCAATGGATGATGATGATGATGATATCTCAAAAGCCCGTTTTCCCTGTGGCGCTCACCAAAGTAATGAGGCCTCTATGACACTGGCGTTTTGCAGACGTGCACGTGCCGCCAGCGTGCCTGCGTTTATGCAGCGTATTCGCAGCGTGCATTTCACGCTCACGCCGTATGGGGTTTGTTAACTAGAACGGAAAGACTGGATGAGATGGAGATGTGCACGTCTTTAAAACGCCGTTGATGAGGTAATGGAATGTGATTTCTCGACATCTGAAGCATAAAGTCGAATGTACACTCAGCATCAGAAAAAGCAGGTTTATTAATAAAAACTTGTTAGATATTACTCGTTACTAACAAGTTATTGAAGAGCAAGGAATATTTTAAAGAATAATCTTCTGAAACGTTAAAAATAATAACTGGAGTCCTGTACATCAAATAATTCAAATTCCGGAATGTTAAATTACTTCTGTTGCTGACCAATGTACATCTGACTTTATGCTTCTGATTTCAAGATTTATGGCGGTTGGTTAAACTGATTTCCGAGCATTTGCTTACGGTAGGAGGCTACGTTTGTTAGATATGTGTCGGTATAGACGGTCGACAAAATTTAATTATTCCGAGCCATACAGAAAATGAACAGTGGCGTGCGCTCTATTAAGGCTCTTAGGCTTAGCCTACCTTACCAACTGAGCATTTCTTATAACTAATTAACCATATTGTAATAAAATAACACCATGTACAAAATAATAATAAAAAAGTTCAAACTCCTGTTAAAATACTTAGAGCAATTTTTCGCGTACGAATCTTATATTTACAGGCTTGCTTAGGCTAGCATTCGATTAGCCTAAAACCCATTCATAATTTTACGCACACAGCGTCACATCAGTGAATGATCGGTGCATATTTTCGTGTATATGAACCGCACACATGCATGCCAGCTCCTGCGGGTGTAGCTGGCCTGTGATTGGCTGCAACAACACAAGGCTACGATTGGATGCGTCATGCGTGCCATCTTCAGCCCGCGAACTCCGGCGCGAAGTTCAAATTTGTTTTTTTTTTAACGTTTTTTGCAATTTGCAGGCCAGTGCTAGCTTGAATACTGACTACATACGTCTTACAGCCGCGAATCATATTTTATTAATCAACATACAACCTAGCACTGGCCTGCAAATTGCAAAAATGTAAGGAAATTTGAATTTCGCGCGTTTGCGGTCTTCGCTCTTCCGTCCACAGATAGAGTGCAGCACTGACAACACATTTCATTGATTGATTTCGTACCTATAATCCTGCAAAATTTTGTTGACCGCTGTTGTGAACAAACTCGATATGAAAATGATGCAATTTTATTTGGTAGTATTTTTCTATCGGCAAATTATTAGAAATTATATTTTACGTCTATGGAAGCCATTATTTTTTCATTGTTGTGACAAGCTGAGCGCGATTTGTTTTGAAACCAAAAACGTACAGATAGTGTCAGTTATTAGATACCATTAATAACAGTAGTGTAAATATTAGTTTTGTTGTGTATTATTTGTTTATTCCCATAACAAATAATAACAATGGTAGGTAATTTACTTGTGAAGTTTGTGCTAATAATGTGTGTTTGCTAGATGTTAAAGGCACTTAAAGGTAATAAGTTTTCTCAATTATCGTATAAGTAATGATAACGTGCAAGTTGTAGGTATCTAATATCTAAAGGTAGATGTGTGAAGGCCGCTTCGGATATTATCTTGCAAGTGACGTGTTTTGTACTTTTGTAACTACCTATCACCCACTCACTTGGATGAGTTTTTTTGAGGTGGCCGAATCTTTCTTCTGTTTGCATCGATAAAAAAATCATGAGTTGAACCTTGAATAATGTGGTGAGTTTTTGAATTGTATTTAGGTATAACTTTTACAGGCTTATTTTCAAATGTTATAAATGTGACAATTTTTTTTTTGCTGTCAATATTTCGTGGCCTACCCACCGTGGCGGACCACTGCACGCCACTGAAAATGAATCATCGATGGTACTTGCCGAAGGTATTTTTTGGAGCAGTACGACTCAAGTAAAAGCTAAAGTAATTGTTTTGGCTAGGTTTACCGAATCGAACATACAGCTTCGCAGCAGCTGTGTAAAACTTTTTGGAGGACAGTAACATAAATTCTAGAAGTCTCAAAGATAAAGGAAGAATAGCAACAATTAAAAACATTTGCGAATTGCATATTAACCATTCAGTGGCAACAAATCTGAAAAACACGTTATGTGAGACGATTCGCGAATGCTAGATAGCTTATTTTCACATTCAGCTTATACAGTGCGGTAATTGTACCACGGGATCGTGCCACTGGGATAAAAAGTATCCTATGTGTTAATTCAGGTTATAAAGTATCTGTGTGCACAATTTTATCCAAATCTAGTCAGTAGTTTTTGCGTGAAAGAGTGACAAACATTCATCCTCACAAACTTTCGCATTTATAATTTGAGTTGGATTCTGGATTCTTACCTGAAGAATCTTTCCCTTCCGGATCCATCCCTTAATGAACTTGGGGTCCAGTTTGCAGCACTGGTCGCAGTCTTTCAGTCCAAGGTCGAAGGCAGCCAGCTTGGTGTAGCAGGCGGCGCGGTTGGAGTACAACTTGGGGTCATCTGGGTTGCGCTGGATAGCTTCGGTGTAGTGCTTCACCGCGTTGCTGTAATCGCCTGTGAAGAAAGGAAACCATGGATTTTAGAAAAATGGATTAAAAAGTTGTTTGATAGTTAACACCACACTACACACGTGACAAGGACCAGCCTTTTGTCGGACAGTCACAGCACGCGTAGCATGACCACAGTAGAAACTGGTTTTGTCGACGGAAGTCGGATGTCAGATTGTAGAAAGTCGAAACTATTTCAGTCAGGAAATCAAATAAAACGAAGCTACAGTCACAGTACAGTAACAAGAAACACTTCATGTGGAATTGTATTAAAAGAGCTGTCTATTATTAGTAGAATAGAGATAAACTCGCCATGCTACGCGGGCTGGTTTTCAGCCAGCATTAATGAATGCCCATGATACACGAGGCCAGGATAGCAAGCTAGAGTCCGTAAGCTAGTACTTCTGCGGCTTCGTCCAAGCCAGGGCAGTAAGGCAGGACAGTTTAGTAGAGAACTAGCTTGCTGTCCTGGATTGAAAATCTGGGTCTCATTTATCCCGGGTATAAGATCCCGCTCTAGGCTGAGCGTAAGGGAGTCTAAGACTTCTACTGGGCAAAAAACCACCCATGTTACTTCTTGGCCCTTAAGTCGAGGCCGCGGTATCTCTTGGGAACAACCCACAGGCACAGCCCCGACGGGATCTCAACAGGCCTCAACTTACCTTTCTTGAAGAATTCATTTCCCAGTTCCTTCTCCTGCTCAGCCTTCACAGGGTCCACGTAAGCCTTCTTCTCCTCCTCAGCTATCCGTCTGTCCACCTCGCTGAGCAAAGTCTTGATCTCCGGAGTACGGTGCTCAGACATTGACTTCTCGAAATATGTTTTTGCTAACTTCCATTGCTCCATCTTTTTGTATGCGTTACCTGGATAAAAGAGAAATGTTTATACAAAATACCAGAAGTAGGAATCAGGTTAGGTGAACAATTCAAGAAAGTATTATAGGGTTAATCGGCCTATGGTACCACGTGGATTTGGGAACTGAAAGTAATATGCACAGATTTTGAATTGGTGCTATAAAATCTTCAAGAAAGTGACGCTAGTTAGCCCGAACTCGGTGCTCCTTCTTTAATTCTAATTAATCAGCAATATTTCAACAAACACTGATTACCAAAACTAAAAGCTCTTTGATGAATTTTAACTTAGCATAGCATCTCTGCCTAATCATTTGGGTTCTAAAAGTTTTGAGATAGATTGGTATGGGTTATTAGGTACTATCGCATCCTCCCGTTAGCAGCGACCGTACGAACGTAAATCATCTTGAAAAGAAACGGTAAAGAAATTATTCATTAATATTGATCTAGTGATTCCCACATTAGCCCCATTCCGTAAAATGACGTCAAACTGTTGTTTATTGTGGCATTGAATTTGTTTATTTACGTAAAACATTTATCAATAATTTGTCTAGTGAAATCCTGTATCAAAAGTTCAAAACATACATTACTGTTTGGCTTACTGCCAGAAACCACATAATAATCGTAAGGATAATTCTCGGCATCAGAAGCATAAGGTCGGATGTACAAAACCGAATGTCTTCGCTTCGAATGTCGAGATTTATTAATAAAAACTGGCCAAGTGCAAGTCGGACTCGCACATGAAGGGTTCCGTACCAAAACGGTATGCTATAATTTATACAATTTCTTCTAAGGGCCAATGAAACTTGACCTCTTGATTGTATAGGCGCTCATACGATTCAGGGACCAAATTATATTGGTTAATGCTGTTTCCATCTGTTGTTTCCATCCAAGTTCAAAATAATTTTCCTAGAAAGTCCTTATAAAGTTCTACTTTTCAGATTTTTTTCATATTTTCTAAACTTATGGTTCAAAAGTTAGAGGGGGGGGGGACGCATTGTTTTTTACTTTTGGAGCGATTATTTCCGAAACTATTGACATTATCAAAAAATGATTTTAGTAAACCTCTATTCATTTTTAAATACTTTTCCAACAATGTATCACACGTTAGGGTTAAAATTAAAAAAAAAAAAAAGTTCCCACTTTACATATAGGGGGGCTACCCTAATAAAACATTTTTTTCCAATTTTTATTTTACCACTTTGTCGGCGTGATTGATACACATATTGGTACCAAATTTCAGCTTTCTAGTGCTTACGGTCACAGAGATTAAGCGAGGACGGACGGACGGACAGACAGACATGGCGAAACTATAAGGGTTCCTAGTTGACTACGGAACCCTAAAAAGCCATGTATTACTGAAAATTATTATTATTTCCCCCCAAGGGTAGATCTTCCGGTTGAGCCGCACTTGTCTAGGTTGGTCCGTGGATAGGTGAGCACCCATTACATACAGTTTCCTCCGTGACCCGGAAAGCACGTTAAGCTGTAATGTTGGTCCATGCTGTCATTTGTAGATATCTGATAGTCATTACGTGGGTCGAAAGTCTGACATATTGTAGAGGTTAGATAGGCAGTTGCTGCATGTAATATACTGGTATTCACCTGAATTCGGTTAGACTGAGGGCCGACCGCAACACAGTTGGGAGAAGGCTAGGCAAATGATGTTACTGAACATTATATCAACAATGCTTCTACAGAGTGTAAAACTGTAAACAGATAAAAACTATTTTGTTTTGCGGTCTCAAGGGGCATTGGGGACAATGACTGTAGGTTTCGTTTTCATGCGTCACGGTATATTTTGGAACGGTGACATTTACTTTGAAATCTAAGACAAGTAAAGGGTCATTTTGACTTACAAGTGCGATATACTTGGCTTTTGTCCTTCCGGAACTTGCCACTCGTGGTGTTTCAATTGCTTTGTCGGCTATTACAGCGAATCATCATCAGCTTAGCCTTTTCCCAAAAATGTAGGGGTCGGCTCCCAGTCTAACCGGATGCAGCTGAATACCAGTATTTTACACTAGCTTTTGCCAGCGGCTTCGCCCGCATGAAAATGACGATTTTCCATACAAACTTTTATCCCCTATTTAACTCCCTTAGGGGTTGAATTTCGAAAAATCCTTCCTTATTCCTTGTCTACATTATAAAGGGAACCTCTGTGCAAAATTTCAGCTTTCTAGGTTCAAGGGTTTGGGCGTTGATAAGTCAGTCAGTCAGTCAGTCAGGACTTCTCTTTTTATTTATATAGATATAGATGGAGCGACTGCCTATCTGACCTCGATAACCCAGTTACTGATAAGTAATACGATACACTTTGGTAAGGCTGGTTGTCAAGACTTTTAGGTCACTGACTACCTGAAACTACTGTCAAAGATGGGCGTGCTTTCCGAGGCACAGAGATTTACCCATCTACAGATCAACCTAGGCAAGTGCAGCTTAACCTAAAGATCGACTGTTATTATTTACCCATGGGCTACAACAGCGTGTATTGGTCTGCAAAAACTCGAAGCAGACATAACTGTCTCATCGCGCATGCTAGCGGATGCACGACCGCTTAATTTGACACTTAAAAGCGATACAAATACAGTCCTTTATTCAGTGACATCATAACCACGCATTTTTCCGCTTGGTAGAAACTGACCCTATGGCGACCTTAGTGTATCGCCACACGGCCTACTTGTAGTCAGGGCCAGTCGAGGTTTCATTTAGCAGTATTGTAAAGCTTTATTATGTATGAAACGTGCCTGTGTGAAGTGGGGCTGAGCTGTCTAGTGGTGATAACGAATGGTTATGCGCTAAGCAAGTGGCACGATTACTTCATCATAATAATTAGCTCTTGACCGCGGTTTCATCCGTATTATACTATAGCAACGAACTATTGGGCGTCATCGTGCTGTCGACCGCATCATCGATTCTGAGCGTGTTCTAGCACTCCCGCTCTGTTTCTCGATCTAGTTAACAGTTCTTAGCATAGAAAAGTGTGATTTCTGAGGCCCCCTGTAGCCTGGACGCTATCCTATTATGATCTGCTGAAGTGGGCATTTTAGACCCCCAGGACATAACATAACATCTCGCTTGTAATCACGACACGGTTTGGCGCAGTGGCTCGAGCAATTGACTGCTGCGCTGCGTGTCGCGGGTCCGATCCCCGAAGAAAAAAATAAATAAAAATAAATACAGTTAGGCGAAAATCCCTGAAGGGTTAGTTAGACAGAAGTGTACGTATTTCGCCAGTTATGTTTAAGTTCTATGTAATAGGGGGTGAGCCTATTGCCCTCAACAGACTCCATGGCTGCTACTGAGAAATTCCTAATCGAAAACAAAATAACACTTTACCCAACCTAGAAATTGAAACCACTCTCGATCACCAGACCAGCGAGGCAGTCAGAGGCAGAGATACTAGTTATTTGCCAATTATAATATCAGCACTGATAGATTATATTCTGACAATCAGTAATGAAAATCATATTGTGCATATTGGTGACCGCATCCCTAATATCTAACGCGTTATCTGCCTAACACTAGGTCTTATCAGTAGTGTAATAAGCTGATAAACAAAAACTGTGGGAACAACTTGCAAACAAAGATTTAAGTATGGCTATTGTCCCATAATGTTGTTGTTTTTGTCTATGGAACTAGTAATGAGGTGATGGTCAAAGTGGTCATAGTTCACTGAATTATCATTATCTGACTAATCTAATGACTTCAATAAATTTTAAATGTATAGATATCAGTACATTAATATCTCGTTTTAGTATTAATAAGTAACAAGTCTATTGCATCTTCAGTCCGTTCAGTCAACCCTAGGAAATAAAATAGAACACATGCATACAATATTATAAAATAAAGAAATCAACTTACCAATTCTAGTAAAAGCCTTAGCTATTAACTTGAAATCAGCCCTGTTTTCTCTTCCAATCTCAATAGCCTTCTCACATTCCTTAACACATTTTTCATATTCTTTCTGTTCAAAGTAGACAGCGGCCATATTTGTGTAGAACGTTATATCTGTAGGATCGTGTTCCACGGCTTTCTGGTAATGTTTAAGGGCATTATCTAATTCTTTCTTTTTGTAGAACTCGTTTCCTTGATCTTTTTCCTGTAACGCAAGTCTGCGGTTCTCGGGAAGGTCATCGTATTTTGGTTTCTCTGGTTCTTCCTTCTTTGGGGGTTCTGCAGGCTTAGGCTGCGCTGCTGGTTGGTCTACGTCCATGGGCATGTTTAGGTCTAAACCGAACATGATGCTGAGTACGGTGAGGACTCGTTTGTCTTCCATTTTCCCACCAAGGTTTTGGATATCAAAGGGGTTTGCTGTTATTCTCTGTGAATTTTTTAAGATTGTTTTAGGTTCCGTTCTAAAAAAGCAATTTAAGTACAATTAAGTAATCTTTAATACCTACTGTTTTGAATTAAAATTTTGTGATAATTACTGTAAAGTAGTTAAATTCGGTTTAAATTTGGTTGATGCTCAGCAACAGAAAAAATAATAAAAGTTGAAGTGCCCTCTTAGATATGCAGGAAAATTAAAAACTTTTTTTTCTAAACTCAAGTACCTACTTAGTAACTATGCAAAAAACCTAGGTTCCCTTCCGTGAAACAATGAGGCAAAATTTTAAAAACAATTTCAATAGCCCTTCCTTTGTATTGTAGGTAAAAACTATGGATAGTTAAGTTTAAAAATGATGCCATTCTACATTCATTCTTAGTACCTAATTTTACTCATAACTGAAGCCATGATTATTGAAACAACTGAATATTCAAAAATACAGACACATCCATAATGAAATGCTAATTTATACACAACACAAAAGAAAATCAATATGGTATACCTAAAACTCAATTAAAGAAAAAGGTGAAGAATTTTATCAAAAACAACTCAAGCCAGAAAATAAAGTGATATTGTATTATATGTGTGTATGATTCATTAAAATATAACCTTCTGACCTGATATTTTAGTACAATGTTATAAGAAATTACAAATTAATATTACAAAAGGAGGTTGTTCCATGAATTTAAAAAGTCATCAACCTTTAATAGGTACTTACTTCAACCAGTTTGACGAATTCAGGGTCATTCAGCCAATCCGCTGTCTGTGGGTTGTTTCGGAGCTTCGTAAACACCTGTTCTACCTTCCACTTGCTTTCCATTTTTTGTTTCCTGACTTCTTCCAAACCGGCAGCAAGCTGCTGGTTACCAGGCTCGAGCTCCAGACCCTTCTCATAAACCTCGATAGCTTCGTCATGACGGCCTAAGTAAGCTAATGCTGACCCTTTGCGAGAGTAACCCTTGCTCCATGCAGGGTTCAGAGCAATGGTCTTGTTAGCATCCTCGAGAGCTGCGGTGTAGTTCTCATTCTTGGCATAAGCTGCCGAGCGGTTGCTGTACAGAACGTGGTTCTCTGGATCTAAGGCAATCGCCTCAGTGTAGTATTTGACAGCCTCATCGAACTTCCCCGATGATAACGCTGCATTACCCAGCTCCTTTAATTGATTCACCTAAAAACGATGCCCATGCTGAAATTATGCTTCCTCATTCAAAATTCTAATCGTAAAGCGTCGGTATAACCTCTTACCTTAGCCATGATTGTTTTCTCCAACAACAGTAACTAATAAAACAAAAGATGCACTTGTAATAAACTATTTACTTCTATAGACTCGATATTCTTGCTCAACAATTCTTTTAGAGTTCACTAATTTGTTCATCGACTTCAAACAAGCAAAGCAACACGAAGTTTAGAAATGACACTTCTGAATGATTCGAGAAAATTCTCGCCAAAATGCGATAGACCTAAGTTCCAGAACTTTTCAACAAATTTAAACATAGTGTAACTGACAGAACTTCATGGAACTCTTTCGCACTTGTGATATCTTTTCTATAGCTATCTCCCTCGATTTTATTGATGCTTAAAATTTTTCACTATGGGGAACTGGAACGAAGTGTTCGATACTGTACTTTTTTTTTAAGTATCAGTCTTTTTAGACAACACAGCTGATTTAAATTCATTCATCGTCATTATTTTAACTAAAAGAAATCCACTGCTGGTCTAAGGTCTAACGTCTCCACACGAGTCAATTTGTCTAGAATGCCTTGCATTTTTTGGCACTTGCTTGAACGAAAACGAAAACATCATCAAAAGTTAGCCAATTATTTTCTCTATTACACTACATCTTAAAAACTACTACTTATATCTCGTTCAAACCAATTTTGGTTGAAAGTTTTCATTACGATCTACAGCACATTTTTAAACCTACTTTTTTTTAAAAATGTTCACTCTCTTAATTTAAAAGTTACAGGGGTGGGGACACACATATTTTACCACTTTGGAAATGTCTATGTTTCAAACGATTGACTTTGACATAAAAATTTAGAAACCTCCATGTCCTCATTTTTAACCCTTTAGCTCGCAACGTTGAGCCGGCTCAACGTTCACTTCAAAAAAATATTGCTCAAATATTTGTAACTTTGTATAAGATTTTATTGAATGCTTACAACCAATAACTAAACTCAATTGTAAAAAAATATATTTTTAACATTTGTGAACGTAGTTTACGTCAGTAATGTGCAAAATGGCGTCACGGTTGCAGCGACTCCGCGGATCGCATTTAATTTAATTTTATATAAAATATTAATACGAGTTTTTCTGTTAGTGGGACACCGGCATTTCATTTTTAGTAAGCCATTTCATTATTGTTTGTGAATGCACCATAAATTGTTTTATATAATCTGTGAATCTATGGTAACTGCGATTGTAAAAATATATGTCATTAGTCATGTTTTGGAGCGAATTAAAGAGAGCTCATTATACGGAAATTATCTTTTATTTATCTAAATAACATGGTGTCTCGTGGGTAAAATGGCAGATAAAGATTACAAAGTGCTTCTGGAGCAGCAAACTAAGCTGTTAGCTGCCATGCAAACCCAAATGCAAGTCATGCAGCAGCAAATGAATAACATGATGGCGGGATCCACTATAGACGCTGTGAAAAGTCATGTCAGCGTCCCATGGCCCCAACCATTGGATGTAGAATCGGGAGACCTATTCGAAAATTTAGAATTCTTCCGCAACGGCTGGGAAAATTACTGCACGGCTACCGGAATGTCTAAATGGGGACCGGAGAAAAGTGAGGTTAAGGCCAGCATTCTTCTAAGTGCAGTGGGCTCTGCAGCAGTGAAAAAATTCATGGAGTTCGGACTAACAGAGAAGGAAAAGAAATGTGAAAAAGATATTTTGAGAAAATTGGAAGAAACTATTATAAAAAAAACAAATGTCATCTATTCTAGATATTTATTTAACTCCAGGAATCAGCTCAGCGAGGAAACTTTCGAAGACTATTTTCTTGCCCTTAAGAAGCTTGTAAGAACCTGTGGTTATGGTACAATGACAGACGAACTGATGAGAGATCGCCTAGTGGTTGGAATAAAGGATGGTGAGGTTATTAAAGAGTTATTGCGAAAAGAAGACTTAACCCTAGATTCTGCCCTCAATATATGCCGAGCAGCTGAGAGAGCTACAACTCAGTTGGCAGATCTGCAAAGAGAAAATGTGGTGAATAAGATAAATACATGTAATAGAAAGGATACATACAAAAAAAAGGATGAAAAGAAAATGCCAAGAAGATGCAAATTTTGTGGGGATAATCATGTTTTCGATAAAAATATGTGCCCTGCATTTGGTAAACGATGTGAAGAATGTGGTGGTCGCAATCATTTTCAGAGAGTATGTAAAAAGAAGAACACAAGAATTAATGAGGTTAATGAGAATAGGAGTGACACTTCTAATGATAGCATTGTGATAGCTCAAGTTAGAACAAATAAGAGTTCTGGCCATATTGAAGCACCATTGATGTTTAATATCAAAGACAAATGGAACAAAATTTATTGCACATTGGATACAGGTGCGCAAGTATGTGTGATGGGTGCTGATTATTATAAAAAGATAACTGGGGATGAAGATTTCCGCAAGTTGACACCCTCATCAAAGAAACTCAAAAGTTTCAATGGTTCAACTATTTCTCAATATGGCATGGTGATGTTTGAATGCATGAATAAAGATAAAAAATTTAAAATCAAATTTCACATAGTAGATGTCCAACATGAGCCACTACTTTCAGAAAAAGCATGTGTAGCTTTTGGATTTATAAAATATTGTGAGGTGGTGAAATCTGAGAAGGGCAAAGAAGAATTGGACCGCACCAAAGCATTGGAAATTATTCAAAAATATGGTGAGGTGTTTAATGGTTATGGAGAGCTACCAGGAGAAGTTAATTTAGAGGTGGACACATCAGTTGTTCCTAAAATACAACCTGCCCGGCGTGTTCCTGTGTGCCTTCGGAGCAGATTGCAGAAAGAATTGGATCAGTTAGAAGAAGATGGCATTATTGTGAAAGAAACTCAACATACAGATTGGGTAAATAACATTTTAATAGTTAGTAAAGACTCAAAGTTCAGAATATGTTTAGATCCTATCCCATTAAATAAAGCACTGAAAAGACCCAATTTTCAATTCACTACATTGGATGAAATGCTGCCTGAATTGAGCAAAGCTAAGGTGTTTAGTACAGTTGATGCCAAGAAAGGATTCTGGCAATGTCGTTTAGCAGAAAGCAGTAGTAAATTAACTACATTTTGGACTCCATTTGGACGTTACAGATGGCTGAGACTTCCCTTTGGCCTGTGCTCTTCGCCAGAAATATTCCAGCAGCAACTTACCAGTTTGTTGAAGGATCTTAAAGGTATAGAAATTATAGCTGATGATATACTTATTTATGGAGTGGGTGATACTATTGAAGAGGCAACCATTGAACATAACATAAATCTAGAGAATTTGTTGAAAAGATTACAGGAGATAAATTGTAAACTCAATAAAGAAAAAGTCAACTTGTTGCAAACCTCTGTGAAATTCTACGGCCACATCCTGTCAAAAGATGGTTTGAAAGTAGATAAGTCCAAAGTAGATGCTATTAAAAATATGCCTACACCTACTTCAAGTAAAGATGTGTTGCGTTTTTTGGGCATGGTTGGCTACCTCAGCAAATTTATAAATAACCTCAGTATGAAAGCCACTAATCTCAGAAAGCTTACCAGAAAAGATACAGAGTTTGTTTGGTCAGAAAAAGAAGAAACAGAATTCCAGAAGTTAAAAAATGTTATTAGTAACTTACCAGTCCTAAAATATTTTGACATTAACAAAGAAGTTGTTATTGAATGTGATGCCAGTGATTATGGTCTGGGTGCTGCTCTGTACCAGAACAATCAGATTATATGTTTTGCATCTAGATGTCTAACTCCTACAGAAAAAAAATATGCACAGATAGAGAAGGAGATGTTGGCAGTGGTGTTTGCCTGTAAGAGATTTAACCAATATGTTGCAGGTAACAGCAAGACAATTATAAAAACTGACCATAGACCCCTGATTAACATTACCAATAAGCCATTGATTGAAGCCCCAAAGAGATTACAAATGATGTTACTGACTTTGCAAAAATATAATGTACAGCTTGAATTTATACAAGGTAAAGATAATTTACTTGCGGACACTCTATCTAGAGCACCTGTCAGTGATGATAAGGACACGTTTTTTAACCTAGAGGAAAAAATAAAAGAAAGAAAAGTCTACAAATTAATTAGCAAAGTATCAAGCATTAAATATCTAAAGGTGTCTGATAAACTTCTATGTAAGATCAGAAAATATACAGATAAAGACCAGAAACTGCAACGGTTAATAGACTACATACAAAAAGGATTTCCAAAATATATCTCTGGCTTGCCAATAACACTCAGTGTTTATTTCAGTTTTAAGCATGAATTGTCAACATCAGATGGATTAATATTTAGAAACAATCAGGTGCTGATACCGGAGCTTCTAAGACAAGAAATGACTCAAAAAGTTCATGTAAGTCATAATGGTGTTGCTAGCACTCTCAGGTTGGCAAGGGAAAATATATTCTGGCCTGGTATGTCAGAGGACATAAAACAATATATAGAAAAGTGCTCATTTTGTATTAAGCACTCTCCTTCACAACAGAATCAGCCCTTAATCTGTCATGATATTCCATTATATCCGTTTCAATACATATCTATGGATGTTTTCACTGTTAATGATATAAAGTACCTGGCTACAGTGGATCACTATTCAGACTATTTTGAACTGGATAAACTTAACACACTTTCAGCAAATGAAATAGTTATGTTATGTAAGAGAAATTTTGCTCGACATGGAGTGCCACAGAAAGTTTGTACTGATAATGCCACTAATTTTGTAAATGAGATTTTTAAGAGCTTCGCAGATCAATGGAACTTTGAGCATGTTACTTCCTCACCCCATCATCCAGAATCGAATGGAAAGGCTGAATCAGCAGTAAAGATTGCCAAGAAATTAGTTGTTCAGAGTCAGGAATTAAAGCAAGACTTGTGGTACTGTCTGTTGCATCATCGTAATGTTCCTATTCAAATGGACAATACTAGCCCTGTACAAAAGTTGTTTTCTAGAAGAACGAGAACTGGACTACCTTGTTTATTGCATCATCTCAAACCTAGAGTGGTAACTGAAGTCCCTAAAAAGATAAAAGAAAGGAAGGAAAGGATAAAGGAAGGTTTTGATAAAAGAAGTAGAACTTTACCGGATTTGTTTATTGGACAAAAGGTGGTTACTCAGCTACATCCTGAAGTTAATAAGAAATGGAGTTTTGGCACTATTACTAAGAGACTAAATGAAAGATCCTACATTGTGGTAGTAGGCAATAAGGAATATAGAAGAAGCAGATGCCACATCAAGCCTTTCTCAGGAGAAGCTGGGTCTAAGTCAGTTGGCCGACCAACAGAACACACTGCTGATTACAGGCCCCATAATAATAATGTTACCTTTTCAGGTGTTGATACGTTTTGTCATTGGCATCCAAATACAGAGTCTCATCTTCAAGATATAGCATCTCCCGTACAGCCGTCTACTTCGGATACTACATTAGTTGAGCGTCCAGAAGAGTCCTCGAGGTTAGAAGTTCGACGTAGTCATCGGTCTAGAAACTTGCCTCGTCATCTTACAGACTACGATGTTTATTTTATAAAGAAAAGGGGATGTTTGTGAATGCACCATAAATTGTTTTATATAATCTGTGAATCTATGGTAACTGCGATTGTAAAAATATATGTCATTAGTCATGTTTTGGAGCGAATTAAAGAGAGCTCATTATACGGAAATTATCTTTTATTTATCTAAATAACAATTATTATGTTTACAAATAACTTCATTGTACTGAGTAACTTACGAGCACAGCGTTCATAAAGTGATACGTTGAGCATTCTCAACGTTGCGACGTAATCAGTGAAGTACTTCGTAAGATGTATGTTGAGCATGTTCAACATTGCGGCTGTACTAGCGATTAACTTAGCATGTATTTATTAACTATTTATTATATATATTGATGTTTTGTCATGCTTTGGGTGTGGTTTTGCATGTTTTTTTTTTGCTTGCTTCAGTTTAAGCCAATATCGCAAAAAAAAAAACAGGATAAATTTAATTATGGCACTAGTACCTCCAGAGAATTCTCTATCAGATAGTAGCAGTACTACAAATGCTAATATCTGATGGATTACGACAATGAAGTTATATTTAATTGAAGACAAGACGAAAGAACGTGGAAACTCTGATTGGAGCACCCAATGTAGGTCATGCCCTTCTTCACTGAACGACTTGCACCTTGATAGGTCTGGAAATGAGCCTCGCCTAAACGCAGTTCAAGTCCAACAAAGCCTGCGTGACGAACGCAAAGTGGCCACAAGTTCAGATATCGTGAAAACGAGACTTGCTGAATGGAATCTGTCTCCAAAGAGAGCTGCAACAGGCCCAGCTTTAACGGTAGCCCATCGTCGATCACGACTTGAACTTGCTCGAGAGAATAGGGATTGGACGTTAGAGTAGTGGGGTAATGTACTCTGTAATGATGAGACCAGGGTGAGTCTACATTTAAGTGGTAGACGTCAGAGAGTATATCGTCACCCTGGAGAACGTTATTCACAGTGTTGCATCGAGGAAACTGTTGCTTTGCTGAGGCGTTGCTGAGGAGGATCGGTAATGGGGCGGTATCTCGATAACCGCACGTACTGCATTGGTTTTCATGGAACCGACAGGCCGTACTCGTAGATTGACTTTTCGTCGCTACATTACGATAATCCTCGCAGACTATGTGGTACCTTAGATAGGATATATCGGGTATACTATGCAGTTCATGCATGATAACACACGCCCTTATGTTGCTCATGTGATAACCCAGTATCTACGCGACATCAACATTCGTACGATGGACTGGCCAGCTCGAAGCCCGGACCTTAATACGATAGAACACTTAGGTATGGGATGACCTAAAATAGGTCAGGTTGGAGCCCGAATACCTGCTGTAACAAGGCTTCCAAAGCTGCGAATCGCAATTGAATAGGAGTGGAGTGGTCTGTCTACCTGTCACCGTCGTCCGTATCTCCTGAACCGTGGTAGTTAAACGGTTGAAATTTTCACAGATTATGTATTGCAAGTGCCTCTATAACAGCAATTTCTAAAAGACAGAATAAAATAAATATATAAAGGGGCTCCCATACAATAAACGTGGAATTTTTTGCCAAATTATAGATAATGGCACGGAACCCTTCGTCCGCGAGTCCGACTCGCACTTGTTATAATACATAATGAGTGATTGTCCTTTTAATGTCTTTTTCAATTGTATTTTTTTATAATGAATGAATGATAATTGTAAATAAGTGTTTATTTTATAAAAATCTTAAAAACCTACATATATCGCAACGTTGAAAATACTCAACGTTCATTTTACTTCCTAATTTTCTCAATACTTCGCAATGTTGAGTATTCTTAACGTATGTTTTTCCAAAAGTTACACATACTAGATTTTTTATTTTATTTTTTTGTACATGTATACACTGTTTACATACATATAAACCATAAGAAAACTCAAAAATATAAATTTTGTATCCTTGCGACTTAAAGGGTTAAAGACCTGTCCATTAGTGGTCCTTAGACACTTTTTCTTTTCGTTTCCATGTATGGGGAACTCCCTTTAATCTTTTTTTTTGTATAAAAATCGTAAAGCGGTTCGCAGCTTAGACATACCTACCACGTTTCAACTGTGTAGTCTTATTAGTTTCCGAATAAAGTAGCGGTGACATACGGACGGACAGATAGACAGACAGACATGACGAATCTTTCTTTATGTTCCGTCTTTTGCCATTCGGCTACGGAACCCTAAAAAGGAGTCTGGTAGTATGAAGTTCGTTCTCGATTGACGGTTGCTTAAAAAATAAGTAACTGTTCAAAGATTGTAATGAAGAAAAGTCTTGTCTTTACTTTATCATAGCTGGCAACCCTAAAAGAATTTCTTTTTTAATATTTTTTAATCTGTGCATTGAAAAATGTCTCCTGAGCTGTCCTGCAGCCGACGCTTGTCACGCTAATCACTATTTTGTACTGTTCATAATTGGTTCCTAAACGTTGTGGGGAATACCAAGTGGTGTTTGGGATCGATGGCGGCTTGAGTGTTTTCCGCGGTGTGATTATTGGCGGGAGGCGGGCTCCCACCACAATTCAGTGACTCATTGGCGGGCTGGTAATAGTTGGTAATCATGGATACCGACGATGGGGAATCCTCGAGCAGCGGTCCTATGTCCAGCCTGAACAGCCTGTTCTCTTTCACAAGTCCCGCCGTCAAGAAATTACTGGGATGGAAGCAGGTATGGTTACAAACCTTATCATAAAAGTCTCATGTTACTTTTTCTATGAAATTGTTCATTACTATATAAATGCTACTTTTATCAGGCATTAATATTAGGCCTAAGTATTTCATGGCTAAGACAGAATTGCACCAAAAATATACATCAAAGTTGTAGTAACTTACAAAGTTACTAACAAGTGATCTGTATCTAACTCATATCACTCACTCCTGTAATCCAGTCTATTAGCCATAGCTGAACTTATGGTACTCCATCATTTTGCCAGTTAATTTTGAGCCACATGTAACAAGAGGAGAGCATATTGCCATCACCAGACCAGACAGGATGACCATGGTTCAGATTTTATAAACCTATCCTTTTTCGGACCTATCTTACATTGCTACTTTGTGTCCAGACTAGGATATTATGAAATATCATTAAAAAAGTTCATCAACCTCATATTAGTTGATTTGATTGGACTAAATTTGGCTATCTTCTTCAAATTCAAATCGTTTATTGCAATCCATAATGTACATTTTTACAGGTGGTATAAAATAATTTCAGACACAATTATGGACCCTGTCTGGCACAGCAATTTTCTATATAAAATAATTAGAGAGAAGAAGAGCGCTTTGCTTCTTTTAATATTAAGTTGGTATTATTTCTATACCTATCTTTTAACTATTAATCTATATATCTATATTTATTCACTTATTCTATTAATATTATAGCAGTCAATCTATTCTTTATATCACTCAATTAGACCCTTAACTGGAGAACATATTTTATGTAAATGATGCTTAGTTTTTCCAAACTGCACTATTGCTACTTACATGTGGAGCTAACCTTTCAGGTCTTTCCTTTCCTTTAGGTCTATTATCCCGAAGGTACTTACTTACTTAGATAGTTATATTACAGTCCCTTGTATAAACGGATCCATCCTTTTTGGATAGAAAAATCCAATAACACTGCTCAACCTTTCTTTTTTACTGAATGGCCCATTACGGACCCATTCTATTTTGATGACATCTTTTTGAGGCATGCATGGAACACGAACATGCGCATGACACTATACTTTCCTTAACCTGGCAATCAATCCTAGAACCTTGTGCTCAGGACATGCACTTGCAACCACTAGAGTAACGTAGCAATCCTTTGGTCTGGTATAGATGTTATCTTGTGTTTTTGCAAATGGTAATGATTGTTTTAACCCAAATAACAATACTTCTTACTATCAAAATGACAGACCACTGTCCTTTCTGCTATGCAGTCACGACTATCATTTTCTCTTCCTAAGTGTTAGAGTTTATAAGGCTGCAAGTCCGAGCTTTAGACATGGAGTTGCCGACACCAGTTTGTTATACGATACTAGTCCATTTGAAGGAACAACACTTCTATTTATTTCTTTTTATCTTCGGGGATGCCGGCAGACACCAGGCGGGCAATCAGTCCTTTCGTTGTGGATTATTTCGCTCAGTTCCCCAAGGGACAACAGGAACAACACTTGGAAGTAGTTTGTTACAACTAAAAGAAAAATAACCTATTTTTAGAAAGGTTTACTAATATTGACTAAAGTGTAACAGATGACATCAGGACGGCTATGTGTTTAAATGATGAAAAATTGTGTAAGAATAAATAAATATGAAGTGGAAATGAAAGAATACAAAACTGAATTTAAAATACGGCTATTGATCATAACTCTGCCTAACCCTACAGGAAAACAAGTGTGATGGTTTGCGTGATGTATGAGGCTTTTGCTTTCATCATCAGAATCATCATAAGCAGCCTAGTGGTGCTTAGTACAAGTTCAATGGGGAACTGGGCGAAATAATCCACAACGAAAGGACTGATCGCCCGTCTGGTGTCTGCCGGCGTCCCCGAAGATAAATAGATAATAATAATAATAATATTCCACAACTATCACACAACGCCATCTAGTCCCAAGCTAAGCAGAGCTTGTGTTATGGGTACTAGACAACTGATAAACATACTTATATACCTATTTCTAAATACATACATATTATAGATAAATTACACCCAGACACAGAACAAATGATCGTGCTCATCACACAAACATTTGTCCTGGGTGGGAATCGAACCCACGACCTCCGGCATAGCAGTTAGGGTCACTAACCACCAACAGGCCAGTAAAGTAGCCAGGCCAGGCCAGTAGTAAGATAAATAGAATAGTACAGGTTTTCGCTCTTTTGCCCAATGTCCCTCGTCTTTGCATATTTCACTCTGTAAATCAAAATGCCTCATTCATGTAGTGGTCTCAAGCATGGTTGTTGTGCATGAAGTCCTAGTTTCAATACCCAGGTCAGCCAAAGTATTATTAGCTTTTTCTATCAGGAATTTCTCAGTAGCAGTCATGGAGACTGGATTCGAGCCTCGTTGATGGCAATAGGCTCATCGCATTTATGTGGTAAAATGTGGGGTATACTAATGGGTTCAGCTTTGCCTAAGACTTCAGGATAACAGGCGTGATGTGACATTATTTTCTTTCTTTTTTAAAAATGTTGCCCCACACTAGGAATTTCTCCTGTATCGTGGGTGCGTTCACAAACATTTAAACTCACATACACAAATACCCAGACCCGGAACAACTATCTGTAGGTCTTACAAATATTTGTTCCGTGCGGGGATCGAACCCGCGACACGCAGCGAGGCAGTCCATTGCTTGAGCCACTGCGCTAACCGTGCCGTCCAAAATTATGTTATGTTTGAATAATAACTGTAATTGTAAAGTTAATAAGCCTCATTCTAATCTAAGGGGCACCAAACAGATGTTCCTGTACGCAGAATGTTTAAAGAACACAATTCTAAAATAGTTGTTTTTTTTCTGGAGGTTGAATTTGGTTGTCAAACCGGCCCTTGAGAGGGTTTAGAAACTCTGACACTAGGGTGTGTGGGGTTATTAGACCTTGCTGCCCACATAATAAGCGAATTTGTGATAACCAAAGCCACCCAGAGGTTCCCTCCAGCCACCTAGGTTGGGACAAATAGGAACGCTGCCAGGAATAGGAAACGGTTACAAAATAAACAGTAGTATAGTAGTTACTGATACATTTAAATGAGTCGTACTACCAGTCAGTGAGTTCCTAGAAATTATGATTCATAAATGTTGTTTACTATCACACAATCCGTTTGCTTTTTCTAGATATTATTGCAGGATAATATTTTTGATGTTTACCTGTGACAAAATAGATTTAATAGAATTTCGTGTGACACATTGATTGACCTTGTATGTGTTTGTTTGTTGATAAGTTTTCAATATTTCTCTGTGACCCTTCCTTTTTCTAAGAATACATCATATTTTGGTTGCTTATTTCTTGTGAATACTAGGAAACATTCAAACATAACATCACGCCTGTACTAACCCCACCTGTTTCCAAGTATTCATCAAAAATAATCACCATTCATCAAAAACCAAAAACATTAAAAAAAAAATTTTAAATGTACTTGGTTTTTGCTTACAGTTTTTTTTTAAATAAGTCACACTCGTATCCAGGTTAAGCCTTGTTATGAATTACATAACATTATATTCCTCGAAGCGATAGACAGAGGTGTATCTTATAATACAACCATATTTCGCCAGTTATGTTGTAAGTTCCAAGAAACATTCAAAACAAAATATTTTTTATATACAGTCCAACAAACAAATTATCTTGCTATCTAAATTACCCAAGTAAGGGGCTTTTAAACTTGTTTATAATGGTGAAATACTACCATTTGAATGATGCATTTAACAACAGTGGTGCATCCTAATGTAACAGACAGTTTTGTTGACACATCACATGTTTAGAATCAATTATTAATGTACCCGGTACCCGTTTACCTAGTCTCCTTCCTTAAACGAAATGAATGAATTGAATGTCAATGAATAAATAGTACCACACAGTACACACGGCACAGCTTTTAACCGTTTTATTCATGACTAGCTTTTGCCCGCGACTTCGTTCGCGTGGAATAGTGAAATCCGGCAGATTTTTGGTTTATCTCGAGAAAAAAAAAAAAACTATCCTATGTCCTTTCTCAAGTTCCAAACTATGTCTGTACCAAATTTCACACAAATCGGTTCAGTAGTTTAGGCGTGAAGCGAAGACAGACAGACAGAGTTACTTTCGCATTTATAATATTAGTTAGGATTTTGCCTTGTTGGTCTAGTGGTTACGACTGCTGAGCTGAGGTCCTGGGTACAATTCCCGCGTCGGGCAATGTTACTGGCGTTTTCCGTCAGGAATTTCCCGAATTTCTCAGTAGCGGCCACGGAGTATGGAATTATGTACAGTTGATGACACACAGCTCGACCCCTATTACATGGAACTTATACATAACTGGAGAAATGCGGGTGTACTTTTAGGTACACCTCTGCCTAACCCTGCGGGGATTACACGCGTGATGTTATGTGATTCATGATTATCACACACTAGTGGTAGGTAGTGCCTGGCTAAGAGCGTGACGTCTCGAGCATTCGTTGTTGCGGTTGCGTCGCTGCGTGCTTTCGTGCTCGCAGTGTTCGTTGTTACGGGCATTCGGTGGCGTGTGGTTCGGCGTGGTGGCTTTCGGAATGACGTATTGCACTCGTATAGTTTCGTACTTCTTCCGTCCTTCTGACATTCAAAAGTGCCTGTAATGGCTTAATTGAAATAAAATATTTGAGTTTGGCTTATTTACAGAGAGTCGATTTAAAATTCCTAAAAGAACAATCACATAATATATGTACATACTGGTTGAGGTCTCGAGTATAGTGAGTTCTGTGTTTAGAACTAAATATTTAATAAGAAGGCTGATGTTTGCAAGTTTTGTATTGTTGATAAGCTCCGAGCGTCAAAGCCTTTGATTAACCAAGCTATAATATCAATGGGCGGGCCACATCGCTCGAAAAACCGACAACCAATGGGGAAGAAAGGTTTTTGAGTGGCGACCATCGAACCTAAAGTCGCCACGAGCTAGGCCTTCCACCAGGGGGACCGACGTCTTCGTTAGAGTCACGAGCAACCCGTGTAGCAAGCGGCAGGTTGCTGTTCGTTATGGCGTTCTTTGGAGGCCTTTTTCCAGCAGTGGACGTTTTATCGCGGATGATGATGATGATATAATATGATTAGCACAATAATCCTCAAAACTCCTCATTAATTTCATCATCATCATCATCATTTCAGCCGAAAGACGTCCACTGCTGGACATAGGCCTCCCCTAAGTGTCGCCACATTGACCGGTCCCGTGCGTCTCGCATCCAGCGGATCCCCGCAACCTTCACCAGGTCATCGGTCCACCTTGTGGGAGGCCTTCCAACGCAACGTCTTCCGGTTCGCGGTCGCCACTCCAGAACTTTCCTCATTAATTTATATCATATTAATTTTTAAACCCGAGTCTTCTTTGATTTACAGGGTGATGAAGAAGAGAAATGGGCAGAGAAGGCAGTGGACAGCCTCGTGAAGAAGCTGAAGAAACGGAAAGGTGCCATCGAGGAGTTAGAGCGAGCGCTATCGTGTCCTGGCACGCCGTCCAAGTGTGTCACTATTCCTAGGTCACTTGATGGCAGGTTGCAGGTTAGTGTCAAATTCTTAGTGAAGTAAGAGCCTTTTTTTTTTGAAGGTGGAAAATTATCAAATAACTCCTTCCGTTCTGGGCAGAGCGTTAGGGAGTGTCAGACTTCTACTGACTAAAAACCCCCCATGTTCCTTCTTAGCCCTTTGTGTCGAGGGCGCAGTATCTCTTTCGAACAAACCGAGGCCAAGTTTCATGTTCTAGTTAGAGTTGATATTTAGAATGGACTATAAAGATTGTACCGGACATATTTTTCGTTTAAAAATCTTTTAAAATACCAGCCACTAAAATAAGACCCAATATTTCCAGGTATCACATCGCAAAGGTCTCCCACACGTGATCTACTGCCGCGTGTGGCGCTGGCCCGACCTGCAGAGCCACCACGAGCTCAAGCCCTTAGAGATCTGCCAGTACCCCTTCAGCGCGAAACAGAAGGAGGTCTGCATCAACCCTTACCACTACAAGAGAGTCGAAAGCCCCGTGCTCCCGCCAGTGTTAGTACCACGACATTCTGAATTCGCTCCAGGACATTCGTTACTCCCCTTTCAAAGGACTGCGGAACCCTCAATGCCTCACAATGTCTCCTACTCAGGGTCAGGGTTTCCTCCCTCAGCAAGTTCGGAACTCCCTGATACTCCACCACCAGCGTATTCCCCACCTTCAGACGACTCAGAACCTCCTGGGGAAGTCGCCCCGGTTTCTTACCAGGAGCCGTTATACTGGGCGTCGGTAGCATATTACGAGCTGAACTGCCGTGTAGGCGAAGTTTTCCATTGTAACTCCCATTCGGTCGTGGTCGACGGCTTCACGGACCCCTCGAATAACAGCGACAGGTTCTGTTTAGGTCAGCTCAGTAATGTAAACAGAAATTCGACCATCGAGAACACGAGACGTCACATAGGGAAGGGGGTACATCTGTACTATGTTGGGGGCGAAGTGTACGCGGAGTGTTTGTCAGACGCCGCCATTTTCGTTCAAAGTCGCAACTGTAACCATCACCACGGCTTCCATCCGTCTACCGTGTGTAAAATACCTCCTGGTTGTTCGCTTAAGATCTTCAATAATAGAGAGTTCGCGCAGCTGCTGTCGCAAAGCGTCAATCATGGGTTTGAGGCGGTTTATGAGCTGACGAAGATGTGCACGATTCGTATGTCGTTTGTGAAGGGATGGGGGGCGGAGTACCACCGCCAGGACGTGACGTCCACGCCCTGCTGGATAGAGATCCACCTGCATGGACCGCTGCAGTGGCTGGACAAGGTGCTGACGCAGATGGGGTCCCCGCACAACGCCATCTCGTCCGTATCCTAGCCACATCTCGTGTCGCCAGCCGACTCACACTCGACACCCCCCACCGTACTTTGGTATCCGGTATTAAAATTCTTTAATCTCAAAAATCATTTTAACCGTTGCATTTTGTATTTTATACGTGACAGAATATTTTTAAACGTTTTTTTTTAATGTTTTGTGTTGTAATAAAGCCCCAATTGGCATTTTACAATTATGCAGCTCAAACCATGTGTCCAATTTATTGAATCGTATTTTGTAAGCGTATTATAATGAATAAAGACATTAAGGTTTACTATACTCGTCAATATAATTTATGACAAGGTAGAAAAAGATATTATTGGTGTAAATAAATAATGCTTAAAAACTTTTTTTTGGTAATGTCAAGCACAAAAGTCTAAGTTCGCCATAAATTCGTTCGATATTGATGATATTATATTTTAGTACCTATACTATTATAAATATATTATTAAGGTAAGACATACGTATGTAAGTTTCATATATTTTATAGTAGCTTAGATTTAGTTTTAATGCAATTTTTATTTTAACTAACATTACATCATTATTTTGGTTTTGTGGCTCTTTGTTTTGGAGTTCTATTAAAATGAATCTATTATTTGTACAGGCCATTTCATAATATTCAGCTACACATACTAGTGATTGCACAGCTAAGCTAAAACCGCTCTAAACATAAGCGTCTTAAGGTATAAAACAAAAAGAATATAACCACCTTTATGCAAATGAGCCACAAAACATCACTTGACATAGCATAGTGACGATCATGTGTTCTATATATTACAGTAATTGTATTTATAATTTGTTTATGTATGTCAAATTAACTTTTTTCGACTCGCAAATCGGATATAGAGAATATTTTATGTAGATTTTAGAGTTATAAATGTGTAAAGAGTGAAATAAATGAGAGAGCGAGACGCACACAGGGTTTATGTGCATGTTGAAAAGAGAGAAAGATAGCGAATGTTGACAAAATGGCGATAATCGAGTCGAAAAAATATACATTTGACAATAATCTTAAATCGTGCCATCATAAAAGTTGACAGAATTTATTTTGTCATGTAATTGTAAAATCTGAATGTTGCAATTTCATTATAAATCGTTTTGTTCGTAGTTGTTTTTATATTGTAAATGTTTTATTTTAAAATAAAATAATCTCGGAAGTTTTTAACAAATAAGTCGGCAAAATTCAAAGCAAATTTTTTGAACGTAGTTTTTAGGGAGTGACAGTTTTACTAAAAAAATAATTAAAACCAAATCAGGGGACATGTGCAGAAGTAACGAAAAAATGTGATTGATCTCAAAATAATAATAAGAAAAGATTTAGTTCCTCCAAAAGAGTGACTGTTGCGTGTCCCAGTTATAATAGAGATAATAAAATATATAAAACTTATATATTTTCTATTGAAATATTGCAGTGACTAACGTTTTCAATTAAACTAATCACAAGCCAAGTAAAACCTTTATTTTACCTAATCTGTCATCTTTAACCCTATTGGTCTTAAGCGTAAATTAAATTGGGTTACTGCAAAAAAACCATAAATGCATGAACTGAATAATATTTTTTTTTATTAACGTAGCTTAGTGAAACAGAAAATACCACATGTTTTGAAATGCCCGCACGAAAGCTTTGATGAGCGATACTCATTTGCAATGTTCATAGAAAGCTAAACAGCTGTTTATCAAATATAGCTTAAAATATTAAATAACAACATAAATAGTATATTGATGAAATAATATAAAGATGTCCAACTAAAAGAGGGTAACTACTAACTAGCACAGTTTCTTAAAAAAACAGTATTTATTGTATGCTGTTGCTGTACCTACGTCTAAAAATCTATTTCACTCATGTAAAAAAGCCAATTAGCGCCTTATATTCTGTACATGGCATTCAATAGTAATTGGTAAAAATCCAGTGAATTTATAGAAGTGTAAATTATAAAGATAAAAATATTAACGTTGACGCTGCACTGAAATAAATATACGTAAAGAAAACTCAAACTAAAAAGTGACAAACAATTTATTAATTTTACCCTTCCTGTAAATAGTTATGATTAATAACGAACGATGATTTATAACGAACAAAACAATTTCTGATTAGGAATCTAAAATAAACAAAGACTCCTTGTCCATGTGTTTCACTTTAGTATTTGTAAAACAGTTAAAAATTTAATTTTACAGGAAAGGTTAACGGTTAAATATAAGAAAAAGCAGCGTCAACTAAATACGGTTTTCATATACATTTAAAAGTGTTGTTACAAAACCCATGGCCTCTGAAATGTGCCTAAAAGTAGCTTGTATGACCGTCCACTAATTGCCGAGTTTTTGTATGGATTTAGACATTTTGTAATAATTCAGTAAAGCAGTCGGTGTATGGGCCATAAGAGATTTAACCGATTTTACCCTATATTTAGAAAAGGGGTAATTTTGGTTAACTTTGTTTATATAAACTGGTTGTATGCTCATTAGTGCAAGCGTATGATCAGCTTTGTTTATAACTTAGTGAATCTCTATTTTTACGCGGAGCGACTGTCCTTTACAGCTAAAACATGCGGTTCTAACGATAAATTAGTAGGTACCCTATATTTTGAAAGAGAGGGTATTTGAAGAGGATTTATAAAAAAAAATATTGATAAGACTGAATCCATACAAGAACTCCGCTCTTTTCGTATACAGTAAATAAATAGTATACTTTTCATATATTTTCTTTTACAAAATGTTATTTCATATTATAACATATTGGCTTGTTGTCATAAATACACGCAACATACTATATATTTATATATTATTATAGTGCCTTTTTAAACTTTGAACTTCGACGAATGCCTTATTATTTTTTAATTATTACATGAGAATAGTATTCTTCATATATATTTGTCTACGATATTGCATTTTTGTTTTAACTTTTATTATAATTTGACCATAATTATAATAGTGCCTATTCTTATAAATTAGTATAAATACCATTTGTATGCCTTATTTTTTCGAATTCATATTTTTATTGTAGAAGTTGTGTAAAAAGTAGTGGGGATTGTCCTTTTGACTTCAGGCTATATTTGCATGCTTACAAAAAGTAATTCAAAAATGATTTGACAAGACTACTAAAACTGAAATGTTTCACTTAGAATTACAATATCCTTTTGGAAGGGTAAACAACGTCTGTTAATGGGTTTAACCCAACTGCTTTTTATATAACTCTCTGTATATGTCTGTTACAAAACGTAGAAGTCTGTAAACTTATTGCTGATATTACATTGTATATTTAATACTAAAATTGGATTGATTATACCAAGTGACAGATCATAGCTATCTGAATCACTTTCTTTAGGTTATTCGCCATTATAACACATGTAATAAGGTCTGAAAATGAATACTCCCGTCATTGGTCTAGCCTTTTCTCAACTAAATTTCAGTCGGCTTGCAGTCAAACCGAATGTTTTTTACATGGGGCGACGCCTATTTGACCTCCACATCCTATTTTCTGGATGGCACTGCAAGAACCTGATGAATTAAATTGTACAATTCAATGATTCTAATATAATTGACAACTAGATTGTCGACAATATAATAATTTCTATTACTTACAAAGTCCCATTTGGTCTTGGCTAAATAATAACTGTGTCACGAGCTGTTCTTCAAGGTTAAACCGCGCTTGCTTGGTCCGCCCATGGGGACCATCATTACATGATACTGGGTTTCCACCATGCCTCGTACAGCACGTTACGCCGGTGTTCCGGCTGTAATGTGTATATTCAGAAGTAGTCAAAAACCAAAAGTCTGATATCCAGTCTTACCAAGGGGTATTGTAATACCCAGTCAGTACTAACTGGTTTGTGGACGTCAGACAGGCTCGTCCTTGGTAGCTAGTCGCTACATATTATAAAATACAGGTATTCAGTTGCATCCAGTTAGACTGGAAGCAGACTCCAACATTGCTGGGAAAAGGCTCGGCGGAAGAATGTCCCCATTAGTGAGACCACCACCCTGACTTATTGATTGGTGGGTAGACTAGATCTTCACTTCGGTACAATTCAATCCGAAAACTAAAATACAAATAATGGTTATGTAACAGTCAAAACTTTTAATCGGTCAAAACTACTTCTGACAGGTGTCAGTCAAACCCCTAATTCACTAAAACGCGGCTTACTCCATTATTAAAATATATTACCTATCGCACAAGATTATCCAAAGGGTCAAAAAAGAAAAACTAATAACCTTCTAAGCTTCCTAATGATCTCTAGGTTATTTTAATTTATCACTGTACGTAACTACGTATTATTGTTACGAAATGAGTAGAGAAATAAAACAGAAACCACCTAATAATTTGTTATAATAGTTTTGACTGATCGAAAGAAGTTTTGAACGGTTGAAAGTAGTTTTGGCCGGTCAAAAGCAGTTTTGACTGGTCGAAAGTAGTCTTGACCGGGCGAAAGTAGTTTTGACCGGTTAAAAGTAGTTTTGACTGTGACAGTTATATGTGCGTCTGAATGGTGTGATCTTTGTGGAGTCAGGGTGAATTGGAATGTAAACTTGTACATAATGTTTTATGCGGTGTGCTCATTGTTATGTGGTTTTGTTTAAACTATCTTGGATTTGACAACTTTTTGACTATAGTGTGTATCGAATATTATTTTAATTACTAGTACTTCGCCTGTGACTTCTCCCTGTGTATTTTAAAAAAAAATATAATAGAGCCTATGTTACTTGGTAAAGCTACAGCTTTTTAATAGTGAAAGATTTTTTTTACATCGGCCAAGTAGTTTTTGAGAATCGTAACAAACAACAAAAAATCTAATCTTTCCTCGGGGGATGGCCTTTTAAAAATTATTCCTAAGTGCTCACCTTTGTTAGCAAATTGACTATGAAAGTTTCATGCTTTAATTTTATGATTTATGAAATGAGACATCCTGATTTTGTTATAAACGAATTATATAACTTAATTATTTGAATTTAGTATTGCTATAAACGAAGCACAAATTACTAATTAAAATTATGTAGGAATATGAATAATTTATTACGCGAATTTACTTTAACAAATGAAAAGTTGTCAAATCCAAGTAGTCTGTTTGTCTGTTGAATTTGCGAGGTTGATGTACGTGTCGTGTCGTTATATAAAATGAGTTTATGTGGGTTTTAGGGCTCTGTACACTGGGGTGTAACATGTTACGAAAAAACGCACAAGTTTTTTTTCAAAATGGGTGTAAATAAGCGCAAACAATTTTCAATAAAAGTAGACGCTTTTTGTGAACAGCTAAAAATATATTTATTGGCTAGTATCAAATGTCTGACAATATTAAATAACAAGGAATTTATGACTACAGTGCTGCAAAACTTTTTGGCGCGTAAAAGATTGTGCTGTTGGTAGCTTTTTGCGTAAAATTTAGCCACGCGAAAAGGGAGCCCTCGTTGTACGGACATTCTGAAGCAGGCGAAGCCATGTTATACTGTAGACGATTGCCGTATTAATGTCACTGTGTATACTGTTTTATAACTAGTGTTACCAACTTAATGGTTGCAGTAATGTGACATGTTACACCGCAGTGAATAACAAGCTTTGTGTACAAATTGTGGATGTTTCCTTTCGCTCTATTTACTGTAAGATAGTCTAAGCGCATAGAAGCCATTGTTCATGTCATTTTTTAGTATATTTTTTCTCTGTTTAGCAATTAATAAAGTTTCTTTTATTGATATAATTTGGAATTTTCATTTCTAATTTGTAACACAAATATATTATACACACAAAAACACACAAATATATTAGTATTTGAGTTTTTGATGAGCTCACTCATCCAAGATTAGGATCCTTTTTAATTTTAACCGACTTCAAAAAAAGGAGGAGGTTATCAATTCGACTGTTTTTTTTTATGTTTGTTAGCTCATAACTTGCGACTGGATGAACTGATTTTCATGATTCTTTTTTCATTTGAAAGCTGGTGCTTCCCGTGTGGTCCCATTGTCACCATTTCAATATCTGATGATGGGATCTTGTAGAAATCGGGGGAACTCTTCAATAAATAACAGCAGATTAACCGCGATTGTTGCTATAGCATATCTAAGCATTGTTTACGCCATCACACAACATAATATCACGCCTGTACTCACTACAAAGGTTATAAAAACTATTTGGTGAAGATCTGATGAAGAACTTCGGAGATAGGCAACGGAACTCCTCAATTAATGATATCAAATGGACTGGGATTGCTGAAATCTCATGACTGTCTATTGTTTACACCAGTTCATAACATAACATCACGCCGGTACGTTGTGTTAACTTTTTTACAAAAAATAAAACCGACTTCGACAAAAATAAAACACAAGAAAGTGAAAAATAAAAAATCAGCTTCAGAAGTCGGTGGCAAAAACATGAAATCAAACAAACAAAAGTCACCGACTTCAGAAGCTGATTTTTTATTTTTCACTTTTTTGTGTTTTATTTTTGTCGAAGTCGGTTTTATTTTTTGTAAAAAAGTTTTGATATATCCATTTTTATGTTAGTTGGGAAATCATCAAATGACTCCTTCCACTCTGGACAGAGCGGAAGGGAGTGTCAGACTTCTACTGACTAAAAACGACCCATGTTCCTTCTTAGCCCTTTGTGTTCCGGGGCCGCGGTATCTTTTCGAACAGACTCGCAGCGTTCCTTGATAAATCCATGTTATCTCGTTCTTCCATTGATATCAGAACGCCCGCACTATATAATACCCGAAGTGTTTGGCAGAGGTGTGCCTCAGCCACAGAACATAATATATACTCTAGCGAGGCCTCAGCAGCTGCGAAAGAGATACCGCAGCCTCGACACAACGGGCTAAGAAGGGACATGGGTGGTTTTTTCCCATTCTCCAAAATAAAAGGTGGGCCTCAGCAGCTAGTAGGTGCTAGCAAGCTAGCATGTAATAGAGGGCGAGTGTATCTAGCAAGCAATCGTGAAAATGAACACCAAAATGTTACCAGCAGACAGAAACCTGCTTACACCATACCAATGTCATTTTGTCGCAACAGCAGTAGGAACCTAAAAAATCTGTGCCATTAAATCATACATAACACCATCGTGTAACAAGTGGAATAATATGCAATTATTGGTTACTGTTTCGTACTTACGCCTGCGACGAATACAAATGGCGACGGTGTCATGGCCGCCCGCGCACGCGCATTGGACACGTAATGTGGTGAAAATTCGGTGCTTAGACATCTGTCCTGCATAATCAGTCTATAATGATCCCAGTGATGGGTCTCCAGACCTCTGTAGAGATGGAGTGGGTTATAATCCACCATGCGGGCCCAGTGCGTGTTGGTAGATGTCACGTTTTGTAATTTTTGGATCGTGCGGTTTCCTTCCGATGTTTTCCGTCACCGATGGTCTACCGTGTGATTATCGGGAAAATAGTAGAGCTAGCACTATATACCTTGTTGGTCTAGTACTCTAGTGGTTTGCAAGCGCTATTGCTGAACACGAGACCCAAGATTCGATTTCCAGGTCAGGTTTTAAACAAAACCTGACCTCTTTCACTGACACGGGACCTACAATCTTTAGAACGTTTCTTGAGCGAGGAAATAGTCGCTATCATCGAATTTCCCTAGTTACCTAATTATATTGTTGTTAATTATGTTTGATTAGGTACCGTATAAGGCCATTTTGTGTTGTTTGCGGTTAGGCAAGGTGTTTGTTTTTAGAATTGTCGGTAATGAGATTTTTTGTCGAGAGGATTTCCTAGTGTAAGATTTCCGTCATTCACAGAGGATACGTGTCTTTCAGTCTTAGGTACACAAACATAGATAAACTTACGCCTTCGGAGATATCATCATAACCCGGAAGGCGTCTACTGCTGCAAATAACCCTCTGCCAAGCATCAGCACAACGGCTATTCCTGTCATCCTATATTGAGGTCAAAGGTGCTCATGAGGTCTCTGGTTCGAATCCCAGGCTAAGTGTTATTGGGTTTTTCTCTGTACCAATCGTAGAGTCTGGATTTGTGCCCGGTAGATGGCAATAGGCTCGCCCCGTGTTACATGGGACTCAAATATAATAATAAAACACAATGGTGGTTTTGAATCAACTGTAATGAGGCAATTTGCATAGACAACATCATAGAGAACACCATAGATATGATCATAGACACAATCATAGATAATAGCTAATACACAGAGCACAGATAGACATACCTATTAATGTTTTGTTAAGTACCTAAATATCTAACATATATCTGGTGATATGTGTGTGTACTATTCGGTATCTCTGTCTTATCCTTCGGGAATTACTGGCTTGATAGTATGTTGAAGGCGGTCGTTGTTAGGTAGAGGGATAGAAAATAGATCAAGAAAGAGGTGTTAGAACCATATCCAGATACCTACCTACTTTATTCGTATCAATGAAATCAATACGGTCAAAAATCTGATAACGATCGCATCGCAATGTGCAATCGCCCTTAATGCCTCTATACTTAGGATTGGAACTACGCCAATCAATTTCGATTACGACAGACCCTTGGTCGCCCTATGGCATTGAGATCTTACTGTCTTTAGCAGAGACTTCTATGTACTTCTTACGCATCTATACCTAGAGGTATCTATTTCTACCCAACTCCAAAATAAATGACTCTTTTACATAATTTATGATAAGGTATCCCTTTACGTAATGCTAGGCAGATGTCAACATCTGCATCTATCATTATATATGGAGGTCAAGTGCTCACTCGAGGTTCTGGGTTCGATTCCCGGACTAATTATTGTTATATGGTTTCTTTTTATCAGAAATTTCTCTGTAGCAACGGTAGAGTCTGGATCTGTGCCCGGTAGATGGCAATAGGCTCGCCCCCTATCGCCTGTGACTCAAACATAACCGGCAAAATGTGTGTGTACATGGTGTGTACCATTCGGTACACCTCTATCTTATCCTTCGGGGATTACTGGCGTGATGTTATGTTGAAAGGGCTCGTTTTTAGGGTTCCGTAGTCAACTAGGAACCCTTATAGTTTCGCCATGTCTGTCTGTCCGTCCTCGTTTAATCTCTGTGACCGTTAGCACTAGAAAGCTGAAATTTGGTACTTACCAATATGTATATCAATCACGCCGACAAAGTGGAAAAATAAAAATTGAAAAAAAATGTTTTATTAGGGTAGCCCCCCTATATGTAAAGTGGGTAGTGTTTTTTTTTTTTTATTTCAACCCTAACGTGTAATATATTGTTGGAAAGGTATTTAAAAATGAATAGGGGTTTCCTAAAATCATTTTTTGATAATGTCAATAATTTCGGAAATAATCGCTCCAAAAATAAAAAAAACAATGTGTCCCCCCCCCTCTAACTTTTGAACCATAAGTTTAGAAAATATGAAAAAAATCTGAAAAGTAGAACTTTATATGGACTTTCTAGGAAAATCATTTTGAACTTGGATGGAAACAGTTTTTGTACAAAAAAGACAAAGTTGTACAAAATAATTTCTGGACTAAGTTTGTAGTATAATCGTATCAAGCATTTTTTTTAACTTCGTTTACATATTTTATTATCCTGAACGGATCTTTTTTCAAACAAAAAAGGAATGATTACTACGGAACCCTACACTGAGCGTGGCCCGACACGCTCTTGGCCGGTTTATTTTTTTATTATAAATGGGCTTGCTCTTGACTTCAATCTTGTCCTAAGTAAGGGCAGAGATGATGTCGACGATGGAACGCGAGCTTACCCAGAAGAAGCCTGTTTACTCGCGACTTAAATAGATTAGGGTTACATATGAACTCGGAAAAACCGACGCAGGCAGGGAATTCCACTCCTTGGCTGTGCGCATAATAAAGGACTTAGCAAAGCGCTTCGTTGTAATCTGTGGAACGTCGACTAGGTATCGGTGATAACCTGCAGTACGTCTAGTCTCCCGATGGAAGAAGGGAGATGGTGGAAACAGCTCGTGGAGCTCCTGCGCACACTCTCCGAAGTACATGCAGTCTGTAGAAGACCAAACAACATAAATAGATAGATGCCAACATCTGCCTAGCATTGTTCCAACTATGTTCGGGTCTGCTTCCAGTCTAACCGGATGCAGCAGGATATAAAACTTCTTTAAAACTTTCTTCAGCATATTTATCATAACTAGGTAAAGAGGCTAATGGAATAATGGCTAATCCTAGCAGGTGATGATAACAAGTTTGTCACTTGTTTCTGCTACTGTTGCAATCTTCTTGCTTCTTGCTACATTGCACTAGATACAGTAGTGGCAGCACCATACTAAAGCGTTAATGTTACGGCTTTGATTCCTCAGGGAATTGGCATACTTGCCACAATGCGCCGATGACGCAGGTAAAGTAGGTTCTAGAAATTATATCTAGAGGGCGTGCGCGGGGTCTTTCACCGTGGTATCGGTTAAAAAAATACAGGTTTTTCCGTAGATCTCCTGGGTTTTCTAAAGGAATTAATTCTAAGAGGAGCCATTTAGATTATAAATGGAAGTTGCAGTTATCAACTTAGCAGAACGAAACAGAAAGTTTTTTTTTTCAAGTATTGTCATTTTTTTCGGATATAATTATGTCATAAGATTTTAGGTCTTTCCAAGTTTGGTAGGTTCACATAATCAATAAAGTGATTATAATACCTAAGTATGCAAGCTATTCTGACGCACAAATATCGTTGATCGCAATGACTCACCTAGAACTTCAGAATTGGACACGGAAGTACCACTCTCACTGACCTTGTCTTTGAATCTTTATTGTTTTACTTTTATTGTGTTCCCAGAAGGTAATGTGTCCAAGGAACAGAATAAATTCGTATTCATTTGTTTTTCTTTTTTATTACCACGATCCTGGTATGAATGAGTCAAGTAAAACATTCAAATGAATCGCCAAGAGCTGTTGTGGTAACAGCGCTCCGATATGTTTTGCAGTTCCTGCTAATTTGCTTAGTATCTATGTGGAATTGTTTTAATATCTAGGTATGAGAAGACCGCCATCCGACCTTCGGGATTTAGTGATAGGCTACACCTACCGGATATGTAGATATATCATAGCCAGGTAGCCACCTATGACTGATTAAACATTTGGCTAATGCCTAGTTAGTCTAGTTAGCTAATTCCAGTTCTCTTATCTTGGTTAGTTACGAAGATACCGAAGGTAGAGAACTGGAGTTGCCCATTAAATATTAATAAAACGTCTACCGCCATGTTCACATAACCGTATATTCACGGGTGTCTACAAGGTGTTGTGAGCAGCAGGAAGGATTATAGTAACAGTTCACTAATATTCATACATTCATAATATGTCATACCTACATCATCAGACGAAGCTTCCGATTCCGATACGGAAGTGAAGTCTTCGTTACACCTTCCGTACTAAGGGATCCATTGGGGTCACCTATTTGAGTAGTAGAGTTTTGCTAAGATAATGTGAAGGCACGGTTGGCGCAGTGGCTTCGTGATTGACTGCCGATTGCTGCGCTGCGTGTAGCGGGTTCACTCCCTGCACTGAAGGAATATTTGTATATCCAACAGTTGCTCCGGGTCGGGTATTCGGTTTGTGTTTTGTTTGTAACGCACGATACAGGAGAATTTTTCCTAGTGTGCACTTGCACCCGTGAAAATCTGATTTCTCTTTTAACTTTCTTTCTTCTTAACTTCGTTGCCCCGGAGCCGGACGAGTGTTTAAACGTGATACCGCGGTCTCGTCACAAAGGGCTAAGAAAGAACATGGGTGGTTTTTAGGCAGTAGAAGTCTGGCGGAGGAGTCATTTGATGATTTCCCACCTCCTCAACAAAAAAAGAATAAGCGTGACTGCGTGGCGTGTTCCCGAGTCGGAAAAATGAGTAAGAGCTCAGAGATTGAATTAATAGCGGGCAAATTTCTAGAAGATCAGCCGTTTCTAATTAGGTATCCCTCTTGGACCTAAGGCCTAGGTAATTAGGTAGGTCATGATACTTAGGTGTAGTCATACACACCCCGCCTTCCCCTTTAAATATCTCCCGATATTGCTATTTTGTGTTGGGTTTATCCACACAGCAAAATAAATAAATAAACAAGTTTGTACATCTGTAGGTCATTCGGTTTGCCCGCTATCTAGAGTGGAACGGCGACACTACCTACTCGCAATAAGTATAATTTATGATACTAGATATCTTACTTAATGATTAAGTATTTTAAGTAGCTATGTAGGTATCTATTAAGTAATGTTATATTTACCTATGAGTTATGTAACGGTTTTAATTATTTGCTGTTGCACAAAAAATCAGTAAAATATTGGAAAACGACATAAAAAATTATACATTTACTCTACCAAGGACAAAAACTAGTTTAATAATTTAAAAAGGTTTCTAATCGAATCAAATTACTTTTATATGTTTACGGTATTCGTTGCTTAATCGTATATTTATATAAATTAGTAAGAGTAATAATTATTAGGTATTTTATTAATGCCCATAAACTTTATGTTTCCTGAAACATAACGACAGTATATTTCATCATAATTCTGGCTGACAGCCAGCAATGTTGACAAATCCAAATACTGAAATACCTAGATGTTTTGTACTCAGGTTAAATCAAATAGGTACAGATAATAATAGGTAAACTCATTAATATCATTACAAAAGTTTCTTTTCTTTATGATGTGTTCCGAAAATATCCAAAACGGGCCCGCAGTCACCACTAATATGATTATCTATTTCATGGCAGGCAAAAAATAGTACCTATGTACTATTTTTTCGGTAGGTATCTAATACCTATATACCTTCAATTTCATTAATCCTATTTATGGAAGAAAATGATGAATGGCACGCATACTATCAACGCCCACGTTCGGATAATAAATAAAAGCCTGTCACTGGAATGCGGGAGATGAAATCTGCGTCCTTTGCGCACCGTACGCATACATTACGAACACTTGCGGCGATCTAAGACGATTTTATAGTCAGGGAGCTGGTGTTTAAGTTGGTTATGGCATTCACATACCTAGATTTAAAACTGCAACGATGTTAACACAAAGTTTCATCGAAGCTTTCCTATGTTTTAAGTTATTGTGGCTCATGAAATAAATAAATTAAGTCCTGAAAACGATGGAGTCTTGGAAGAATAATTTAGGAGCAGGATGAAAATGATGTTTATTTTGCGAATTAGGTTTTCACAAAAACTTTATCTCTTATTATCATTCTGCTAACTGCCTCGTTGGTCTAGTTGTCGCAAGTGCGACTGCTGAGAATAAGGTCCTGGGCTCGATTCCCGGGTACGGCAAAGTGTTATTGGGTTTTTACATGAGAAATTTAGATGATAAGAATAGTTGGTCGCTGAGTTGAACACAAGACAATGTTTGTTATTTATGTTCTTTCTCCAAAATTAGTTTACTGTTATGTTATGTATTTATTATTTTATTTTTACTCTTACATACTTTTGTTTATTACTGATTGTGTCTCTATTAAATCTTAAATTTAACTGACACCTTGCTATTGTATCGAGTCTGGTTCTTCTAACCAGCCTAACAGACAGATGTGTGCTGGGGAGTTTGTTCCGCCACTTCTTCTTTCCAGCTAATCACTAGGAAGTGTCGATGGGTGGGGGACTGTCTTATAAAAATTTAAATAGTAAAGTGAAGTAAATTTTGACCTTCGAAAAGTGCTGATTATCAGCCTAGTTTGAATAAATGAGTTTTGATTTTGATTTCTCTCTGATTTTGATTTCAATATCAGTCATGGAGACAGAATTTGTGCCCGGTTGGTAGCAATAGAGTCACTTCCAATAACGTGAGAATTACACATAACTGGTGGGTATACTATAATCGGTCCTTGTGTCTCTGCTTAACCCTTCGGGGATTAGAGGCGTGATTTTGCAGAGTTCTCAGTAGTCTCAATGTTAAATGAGGCATTGCCACTTAGTACAGTCAAACAAGCTAATAAGTATACAGCCAGCTAACTTGTATTTACTTTTAAGATTATACAGACACATTTAGAGACTGATGTCGAACGATACAGTGTTTGACATCAGTCGTTTAATGCGAAACACTTGATAAAACAAAATTACAGTCAATATTTTCAGTGTTATGGAATTTTATAAAGATCTCTACCCTGTATACTTATTAGCTTGTTCGACTGTACTAGGCACATTCTAGTGTGTATTGTGCTACTACAATGCCACATTGTGTTAGTTCTTATTCTTACATCTGTCCAAATGATTACTGCATCGGAATCACAAGATAATGGCAATTTTGTTACAGCATAATACGTAATATTAACGTGTGTATTATGTATTGTAGTTCGAGATCAGTTTGCGATTTGCTGTAATATTTAATCCTCTCAAATAAGTAACTGATTGTGGCCATCAACTTTTAGTCGTCTTAATTTTCGTGCTTTTTGGTTTCATCAGATTTTTATACTGATTTCCACTAACAGCTTAGATTGAATGAAATATTTCTGTAGCGCACAAAACTCTTGATATTGAATAGATTGTACTCTTTTACGTACATACATTTAAGGCCACGCTTTTTTCTTAGATGTGTGTGCAGAAACCACAGAACACTACCTGCTATGATCCCTACATAAGTACATAGTTGCAAATATCCTTTTAGCTTAATCAAATATTTATCTTACTTATTTAACAAATTCAGTTGTGATACTTGTGATAAAACTTAGGCCCAGATTCAGAGACCACACTTTGACTTTACTTTGATGGAAAGATCGATATCTACTTCAAGCTGTTCTTTACTTAGTAAAGGCGAAGTAGTCGATAATCATGACTTTGGCCTCAAAGTAAACTTTGCATTATTATGCGTTTAAATAATGTAGTCCTTCGTGTTAAACTAATTTCCTACAAAAGAAAAGTGTAGTAAAGTCAAAGTGTGGTCTCTGAATCTGGGCCTTACATTCGCACGCTAGCTCCTACACTAAATACTCGAAGAGACTGGTCCGGTCGCACTTGGCCTTGCTTGCGGCGACTGGTCGTGGGGGCTCCAAGGGACTCACTTATGTCATTATGCTTACCATTCATCTGTCAACTAAGCTTGAGGACCTCCTAAATTGTTAAATAATAAATTAGTAATAGTTAGTAATGCGTAGTGGTCGGTATCGTCGTCGTAAGTATATGAACGTTGACAAAGCATATAAAAAGAACATGAAGGATAATAGAAGCATATCCGTGTAAGCAAAACCAGCATCATAGGTTGCCAATGTTGCCATGTGAGATACCAATTTTTTTTGGTTCTCCGGTGGAAATAAAATACTAGCAACAGACTTTCAAAAGTTTTTGCCTACCCCTAATGGGACAATGCGTGTTATTTTTGTTGTAATAAGTGTTATTGGGTTATCTACATAAATGTTATTATGGTTTAATTTGTAACTGTTTCTTCTAGGTAACCCGTCCTACCGGTGAGACCTAGGTACTTATAGCCTGAAGCTTGAAGTTGAGAAAAGGTAGAGGGCCGTAATTTAACATGTTGCAAGCCGAATGTAATGTTCCTTGCTAAGTTCATCGTCTTTGAGGAAGTCGGGAATCTTACCACGGGGCCACCATACCTATCTATGGGGCCACCATTAATTAATATCGAATAATATCCCTAATGGGATCAAATGAATGGTTTATTTATGATCAACCAAAACTCTTATAAACAAAATCATATTATAGCAACAGTATCATCATCATCATCATCAGCCTGGAGGAACATTATAGTTGCCATTGCTGGACTCAAGGCTTCTCTACAAGAGGCAGTGCATTTTGGTCTTGCTTCTAGGACATGCCGGTTTCTTCACGATGTTTTCCTTCACCGTTAGACTACCCGATACCAATAGTATGTAAGCAATATAATACACGAGTTAAGGTGAATCCTCCAACCAGCCCACGAAATTCAAATTTTCTTAAGTTTTTTGCAATTTGCAGGTCAGTGATAGGTGGTATTATGTTGATGAACATTTGATTCGAGCCGTAAGACATATATAGTTACAACCTATCACTGGCCTGCAAATTGCAAAAAACTTAAGAAAATATGAATTTCGCGGGCTACCCTGGAACATCAACCTTAGCAGGTAACGTCAACTAGTTCTGAAGATTTCCTAAATTATAGCTCTAGCTTTATAAACAATTTTTTTTTTAGATGTTTTGTCCCTCACTCACTAGGAATTTCTCCTGTATCTTGGGTGCGTTTACAAACATTTAAACTCACATACACAGAACACCCAGACCCGAAACAACTATCTGTAGGCCATACAAATATTTGTTGCGTGTGGGGGTCGAAACCGCGACACGCAGCGCAACAGTCCAATCGCTCAGCCACTGCACCAACCGTGCCGATTTACCTGCCAAATAGTTATGAGGATTTCGTAAATTGTAGCTTTAGTTTAATAAACAATAATTGATATGTAATTGTGTCATAAATAATAATAAAACGTAATTTTGTTATGTAATTGGATCATTTAATTATTAAACATCAGGAAGTGTTTAGCAATGATTGATAGAACCTGTATATTAGTTATTATTTTGAGAAGAATTTGCAGATAATTAAGGCGTGATAATGATATGAATATTTAAACACTTATAATGTCCCCTCAAGCTAGAATGACGTTAGTTTGAGATGGCTTATGGACTTATTTCGACTAATAATTACCTAAGTTCTAGTCCCATGTAATCTTGGTACTGTAGACAGTCAGATATTATGATGATGACTGGGTAGATTAGTTGGGTACTTCAAAACAAATGTTTATACATCAGTGGTAAAAAATTGACCATGACAGCACTCTATGTCGTAGCAGTATTGACGACTTTGGTATATAGTGCAAGTGCTACCAGTATCAGCAATGTCTGTTTAACTGCGTCCTGGATGGAATTGTTCAACCACATCTGGAGGGACGTACTCTTAATACTGGAGATAGTAAATTTTGCTTAGAAAACATTCCATTCATGCATGCAATTGCAATCTTTTTTATTTATTTAGAGTACTTTCCCTTCAGGTGAAGACGAAAAATTCGAACCTTTATATTCCCAATTTTATCATTTGATTGGCATCATTTTCCCAATTAATTAGGAGTCTTTGGTGAACTGGACCCACTCGAACTGGACCCACGAGTTTAGTCGAATAAATCACATTTAACATTGTTTTTTTTTTATACTTTGTTTTATTTTGGGTCCAGTTGCAAGCGGGTAAAGTCTATTCCTGTTTAATCTGGATGCTAGTTTCAATTGATAAGTTTTAATCTTTTAATTATTATTTTTGCTGATTTGATGTATTTTACTTGATTTGTGTGTTCAACCCATAACTTGTATGTGTGATGCAAACTGATATAAGTTGGTTATAAATAAACAAATAAACTTGATTAGGTAAACCTAAGTTTGCGTGCTAAAACTAGAACAATGAGTGATTAAAATTAATCTAATATCATGCTATTGAACTTTTGAATGTCCAGCAACGAATGGAAACTAGCAAAATTAGACTAACCTTTACGTAAATGTTTATTACTGGCCCTTAAGCAATAATGCACTACTAACTAAATTGATGTAGAGTTTCTAAGTTTTCATTTTATTTACGAAAATCTATTTAGGACACTAGGGTTTTTAAGATGTTACTCATAGTCATTATGTATGTCAAATTCAGTGTCAAAATCAGTGCAGGCTACTCTTAATATTTGGTATTATTCGTTAGATGTACTTTGTTAATAGTTACTATGAAGATCGTTTACGTTTGGCTGTGCCCCGCGACATTCGTTCGCGTAAAATTAGAAATAATTTCAAGGTTCATTTTTGCATTATAGGTTACCTCTTATCCCCTGAAATTTTTGCTTAGATTTATCTATGGACACATTTTTCACCAACCCCAGAACAATTGGCATAGGGGCAGGAGACTTATGATGATGATCCATGTGGCTGATAGTGTCTAATAGTTTCAGAACAAATAATGCTAAGTAGGACATTAGGAATCGGACGTAAACGACCTTACAAGAAGAAGTGCGTGACTCTCGTACACAAACACGCATATTTTAAACAAAAGTCTTTCGCTTGACCCCGATTTAACATCAATGTTTGTGTGTACGGCGCTTTTACAGGAAAAATCTATGGAAAACATAATTGGAGTGAGGCCGAGGAATGCGGTATGCAGGTCACATTAAGATACAATTTATCTTATATGGGCCATTTCTTGTTTACTCCATTTACGTTTATGCAAGATAAGAAGGATTCATTTAACTTACAAGCACTTGATCTACATATTGATTGAATAATGCACCTCCATTATTTTCGTGTAATTGTCCACGCAAGTCATGTAAGTATAAACTTTCATTTTCAGACTAACAATGCTGAGCTTAATAAAATTAATAAAAAGCCTTTCTAAAGGGCCTAATAATTGCTGTAGTCACTGATCTCAAATTACCAGTTACAAGAAAATATATTGGCAATAATGCTTACCTTTGCATCTATCATTGTAAGTACCATAGTTGGGCTGGGTCCTCATATTACATTTTAATTTCTAGAACAACAATATTAATTTACGTCTGAACACACCACGACAGTGTCTGTTATTTGTCTTATTATGGTAATAGGAACCCATGTTGATTTATCGACTCTAGAATTAAACTTGACAAGTAATTTGCACACAAAAAACTAGATTAAATAACAAGCGTATTTCCTCCATGAATCATTAGTAAATGTGTCAACAGAAACATAACTGCCCAACGGGGGTGTTACGTTACCATAGGGCTCCGCAGAGAATAACAATATCAGACCAACCACTGCGGTAACTTAGCGACATTATAAATACAAGTGGCGGTGTGGCAAACGGCAGACGTGTGTTGTGATCGCTCGCCAATACGCGCGCGAACCGCGGGAAATTTGACAAGCAGCCATGTTGGTTTTGAAGGTAAGTTTATGGTTAGAAATTGACGCGGGAAACATTTTGACTTTTCTTTTTGGGCGGGAAATTTTGACGTTTAGGCGGCCATGCCCTGTGTTACAAACTTTTTTTTAATTTTTAACCTCCGAAAATGAGTTTTTATTCAAATTGTGTTTTTTTTTTTGTGCCGGCATTGAGTTTTTATTGTAAAAAGTGTTTGTTATTGTTCAAATTGTCATGTAATTGTGCGGTAATAATAGTTAACAAAGTGAGCTATTGAGTATTCAACGTTGAATACTATTATGGGAATGTACTGTGACCTTATGGTTTCTTATGGATACTTATTTATACATCGGTTGTTATTGGACATAGATTTAAACACGAGATCTTTAAGATACGTTTACTTAGTTAGCTTTAGCGTTCAGCAGTTACAAATCTTCTTATAATTTACAAATCATTAGCAAAGTTTTATCTTGTTCTATAAAGATTTTCAATTAAAGTGTTTCCTTGCCCATCACATCTTAATAATCTTCTACAACTATAAAAGAATAACAATGTGCCTCAAAGCAACAGTCCCATGGTATAATTACAAATATAATCATCTCAATTTTACCATAGTTTGTACTTATCATGCATCTCCAGCAAATTACCATGATACCTTCATTTAGCAACAATAATTAGAAGTTCAGAATTAATGTGAGTTTCTCACGGGGTTGTTGCAACTTGTAATGTAACACTTAGTGCTTATGCTTGTACATTAGTGCCCAATGTGCAATGTTTAGCGCAATGTGCACTATTTCATAGAAAAGTGCTGTTTCTGTTAAGTGCTCTTTGTGTTCTTGAAGTGAGTTATTAGTAATTAGAATTAACTGCATGTTTCGCTTAATTGTTGTTATTATTTTAAGTTATTGCGCGGTTTTCTGTTTAGTGGAAGTAATTACAAGTTAGATTAAAACATTTTTCTAAATGTTTTGTCAATTAGTGTTAGTTAGGGGGGCTGTGGTTTCGTTAGTTAGTGATGTGTTAATACATACTATTAAGTACATTTCTGGTTATCCCTTTGGGTATTACACGCGTGTTGTTGTGTATGTTCAATTAGTTTTCATCATATTTTACTAGACTGCTCTGCTGATTCGTTGGTTTAGATGTTGCAATCGCTACTGCGTATTAGTCAACGCAAGGTCCTGGGTTTATCCCGGCTCCAGCATGGTGCAACTAGGTTTATTCATCAAGAACTTCTCAGTTTTAGCCTGAAGTCTAAATTTGTGCCCGATTGGAGATCTATACACCCCATGTAATGGGAGCTGAGCCTACTGCTCGCCACTTAAACATAACTGATTAAATACAGGTGCCAAGTTATCTTGGTTTACAAGTGTATCAACACATTTAATTTACTAAGATTGCTAAACGATTTGTTTAGCGTAAAGAGCCTTCTGGAACTTAGGTATTTCACGGGAGCCATTGCAACTTCCACGATTTCTCAAACGTAGTAATGCCTTCATAAAGTTGACAACTTGATGGAATATTACAATGCATACCAACAGGTTCTACATACCTAAAGCTGAGTTCAGACAGTAGCGATTACGAGGTGATCTTGATCGTCCTAGACATCATCATCATCCTCTTGTCTCTTTTCATTCTAGAAAATTGTATGGTAAATGGAGACCTATGCCCAGCAGTGGACTTTCGGCTGAAATGATGATGATGTATGATACATTAGGTATTACTTTGATGTGCAATGTCATTACGATCAAATGAGTTCATTTTTTTTTTTTTTTTTTTTTTTTTTTTTTTTTTTTTTCTAGCCTACTATTTCCCACTCCTGGGCAAAGGTAAATAAATAAGGCAAATATGATTTATTAAAAGATTATTCAAACTTACATGGCACTTAGCTTATTGTATTTAGCTAGTTGGCTTGAATTAAATCTTTAGATTGATGTAAGTTTTGCTGAAAACAACAAGAAAATCGGTGCGGTAGTTTTTGACTTTATCGCGAATAACAGACAGACAGCGGTGGAGGACTTTGTTTTATAATATGTAGTTTTTTTTTAATCCTTTATTAAAAAGAACCAGGTTCTTAATAATTAATTACAATCTAGCCTACAAGACTAATAAGCAATTTTAATCTAACTTAACTTTTTACGTGATAATTATTTTAAAACAGAATAGTGCTGATTGTACTTTAAACAAGTCCGTTCCACTTTCTTAGAGTCTAATATTATAATATAAACACTTTGTTCATGTGTTATATGAGTGTCATTATCACTATTATTTCTAAATTATTTACACTACACTAATTCAAAAGGTTTTGTTCGTTTTAGCCTTCGCACTATATTTGTCTGGTCTAGCAGCTGAATTGCCTCGATGTTCACATGTTGGTGGAGTCGGTGTTCATGGGCCTCAGCAAATTTTTGGATTATTTTGGTGACGGGTTCCACTTTTAGGTCACGATGGAGGTCGTCATTTCTTATATACCAGGGTGCATTAACAATACTCCTGAGTACCTTATTCTGGAATGTTTGTATAATTTTGATGTTGGTCGGTTTAGTACAGCCCCACAGTTGAAAGCCATATGTCCTTGGCATAAGAATATGCTTATATAATAATATTTTATTATGTATCGAGAATATGTAGTGATAGTGAATGTAGTGATAGTGATAGCGATACCTACACAAGTGTGACTGTCATCGCGTCAACCTGTACTCGGCCTAAAGGGAACTGCCAAGTAAACAAGTTTACGTAAATGCGTGAACAAGGCCAGAAAGTAAGGTAAATAAAATTCTTATTGAGGCTAAATGTTTTCCGCGATGTTATTATTTCGTTACCAATAAGGACATCTTGCGACATTAGGTGAGATTCGAAGTGATTATCAGCTAATTAACAGTTATGTGTAATATCTTAAATTCTTGCTTTTAAACGATGTCGATAGTCTTTGATTAATTAAATAAAATGATTATTTTAATATGTATTTTAAATAGTAAAAATCACTTTAGTAATAAAATGATTATTTTAATATGTATTTTAAATAGTAAAAATCATTTTAGTAATAAAATGATTATTATTATTTGAATAATTATTAGAGGAAAGGTGGAACTTTAGGGGTAGGTATTCATTATTATCAGCCTAATTATATTATGGGAATCTGGGAGATATATTTTTCATTTTAATAATATAACAATAACTAACTTAACTATACTATACTTAGTTATAACTTGAATCCTTCGAAAATTTGAGTTGAAAAAACAGAAAAAATACAAAACCTCTTTTATTTAAGAAACACCACAGAATTAAAACACTGTAAGCAAGCATATTTAGTTATTACTATTCTCCATAGACTAGCGTGACTCCAAGGAGTTTGTCAGGCTGAACGGGTCGAACTTTCTACACATCTATGCGATACCTTATCAAACCAATTTGCTTCAACATTTAGCATACAATCGGTTGAAATTCCTTCCAATAATATCCGACAAGTAATCTATTTCACAAGTTGTAAGTCGGAATGTAACACAAAAGTACGTGGGCGCGGCCAGTGTTGCCACACTCCGATGATAGACTTGCGAGTTGCAGCTATCGTAGCTGTGAGCAGCTGTAAGAGCGATGAGGACGGTAGTTATGGGTTCAATAATGAAAAATGACATAAATTATTAATTTACTGTCAAATGTAATAGCATCCGAGCGAGGAGAATGACTACATAAAGTTACAGACGCTAGCAGATAAAGCTATAAAATATCTAAATAGATTTTCAAATTAAATAAAAAATTTGGTTGTGTTGGATATCTTGATGCGCTGGTGTCAAAAAAAAGTATAATTGTATTATTTACAGGTGCGATTTCATTCAGGCACGATGTGGATACCTAACGTATAGACTGGCTCACTGAAAAACCTTACTAAGAGCAAGAATCAAGAATTGATAGGAATTTAAATTGAATTATTAGGAATGCAATCAAATAATATTTCAGTTAATTATTCACAAAAATAACAGATGAAGGGCGAAGTTTTGCTTAAAAAGGAATCAAAATTGATAATACATTGTTGGACTAATTATTTAATTATCAAACTTTTCAATTTTAAAGTAGTAGTAAACCTTTACGTACATCAGGTGGCTGCGCAAGCGCATCCTTATGAGATTTTCATACAAAAGACATAAACGCGCGTAGACAAAAGTGTGCATCAAGTTCAGCTCAAAATCAGTTCATTCATTAAATGTCAGTATCAGTTAATTCTGAAGAGTTACTTTTCATTAATTATATGACTTGCTTATTTACCCGTTGAAATAGCTACCAATTTGGTGGGTTATCCCAAATTGTCCATCATCCTTTTCAGGAGTTTTATCTTCACTTATTTTTTATTTTAATATATCCTAAATCTTCCTTCCACGAGTTCCACGATGACGATAGCCTCGCCTGTCCCAATTAACAATGTGGGATCTTCAAATCCAGGAGAGCGCGTCAAAGTTAAAGATTACTTATATTTTTTTAATTATATTAATTAGGTTTACAAAAAAAACACTAAAAATTAATATAAGTACGTTTAAAAGCTCATGAACATAGTAATTAAATATTATTTTTCTTTTCTAAATATGTTAAAAGTAAGTAATAACTTTTTTAGTGGTATTAGATTCGCTGTATTTAGTCGGATCTGTCATATCCTTCCACATACGACAAACTGGATATGTATCAAACTAACAACAAAGTCGAATATGGTATGTACCTTACAATTTTAATTAGACAATACAATTATTTCCTTAACTAACTAATACAGACTATTATTATAGAATAAACTTTAAAGTACCTATATGAAAAAGCACTAAACTAACGCGACTTGCGCACGTCCCTACAACATGGTTCGTACTGGCACAACCGCCAGAGGACTCTCCAGTCACACCCCGCTAAAAATGTCGTGAGTTTAACATCCGTCATTGTTTTACGGACAGTCGTGCCATATCCGACTTTGTTAACTTGGCTATTTCAAAAACTATGAGAAAAAAATAACTTTTTGTTAAAGCTACTGAAAGACAATGCTTTTCATATGTCAAAAGTTAAATAAACCCAAAATCGGAAAAATGCTATATCCGCCATTGTTAATTGGGACAGGCGGCCTATCCAAAACGACTTCCTAACCTCCAAATCTATAGGCCACAAACCAGTCATTACTATTCTATGAACCAAGCAATCAGTATGCAGGTCTGGTCCTTAGAAATAGAACTTTGCAACGCAACCCACTTTAGTTTACGCAACAAGTATTTACAAAAACAATCGCATTCCGTTTTACTTTTGTTTTATTTCAAGTTCAATTTTAACAGTTCTATTTTGCATAACAATAATTATTGTATAGGCCGTTGACAATGTCACTGTTCTGTGTTTAAAAAAAAAAAGAAAACAATGAATTCAATGGCATGGCGCCTTTTATTTTTTGAATGTAAGCTTGTGTTGTCTATGCCTTGTATGTGAAATCAGTTTTTCTCGGTTTTGTTATTATATAATTGTAGTATTGTTTCGGTAATTAATGTCATTAAGTAATTTACTAAGAATATTAGTGAGTTAAGTTACTTACGCAGTGTTATATCTTTGTTTACATTGTCAGACAGACATGGAAAACTTTTAACCTTTTGTATACAATTGCTATTTTTTTTGCATCGTTTGAAATCTTCAAATAACCCCTCCAGCTCTGGGCCGAGCGGAAAGGAGTGTCAGACCTGTACTGACAAAAAATACCCAAGTTCCTTCTTAGCCCTTTGTGTCCGAGGTATCTCTTTCTAATAACCCGCAGCTTCAGCAGGCGTCGGTCCTTGCGGGCCCTGTAATATTGCTGACTTCTCTATGAGGCATTCAATTGCTACCCTAGTCATTATTAGTTCATCATCATCATTTCAGCCAAAAGACGTCCACTGCTGGACATAGGCCTCCCCCAGGTGTCGCCACATTTACCGGTCCCGTGCGTCTCTCATCCAGCGGGTTCCTGCAACCTTGACCAGGTCATCGGTCCACCTAGTGGGAGGCCTTCCAACGCAACGTCTTCCGGTTCGCGGTCGCCATTCCAGAACTTTTCGGCCCCATCGGCCATCCGTTCTGAGAGCAATGTGCCCTGCCCATTGCCAATTAAGTCTGGCGATTCTTCGGGCTACGTCGGTAACCTTGGTTCTCATGCGGATGTCCTCATTTCTGATATTCAATTGATTTCATTATTAGTTAGTTTGCATTAAATATTAGTTGGAACTGTGATTTTAGTTCAAAGCATGATTGCTGTATAATACAGCATAACCTCATAATAATTATGTGGAGCTATTAAAACATTCAATATCATACAATAAACATTATAACAAACATTATAATAAACATTCAATAGGTCGTGGGTTCGATTCCCACCCAGGACAAATGTTTGTGTGATGAGCACGATCATTTGTTCTGTGTCTGGGTGAAATTTATCTATAATATGTATGTATTTAAAAATATATAAGTATGTTTATCAGTTGTCTAGTACCCATAACACAAGCTCTGCTTAGCTTGGGACTAGATGGCGTTGTGTGATAGTTGTGGAATATTATTATTATTATTATTATTAATATAAAATTACAGATCTTATGAAAAAATGTAAAAGTACTAAACATTGTACTGGAACGGTTTTAATTAAATACAACCAAGGTCAACTTTTATAACACCTGTCATACAATTAATATTGTTCTAGAAACGAATCAAGTTAGATCACTATCACGACATAATAATATTATAAATCAAAGTTCTCCGCCGTGTCTGTCTGTTCGTGATAAACTCAAAATCTACTGCAACGATTTTCATTCTGTTTTCACCAATGGTTAGAGTAGTTCTCGAGGAAGGTTTTAGTATATATTTTTTTTTTAATTCAACCCATAAAGGAGTTAAATAGGGGATGTAAGTTTGTTGAAATATTTTTCGACATTCACTCCGGCGAAGCCGCGGACAAAAGCTAGTTATCAATAAATACAATCTACCAGTTACATTTTATTGCTTATTATATTGTTTTGGGCAAAATCGTGAACGGCTTAGAGTGAGGTTTATCACGGATGTGTCGAATTTCAGGAAATAGAACCGGGTATCAATTGCACGAGTTTTTTGTTGTTGTTTCCGATATAAAATTAGTTGTGGTCATCGGTTTCGTAATATAGAGCAATAAAGGTGTTAATCGCAGTGTGATTAATAAATTGAAATACCTACCTAATGGAGGAATATTCGAATTTGGTCAAGTATAATAACTTCTCGAGCACTTTAATTGAGGAGGTTTATTCCATGGGTTCCGCTCAGATAAGGAGTCCCTTCATTTAACTCTCTGGTGTTCAGCTGCATCCGGTGATACTGAAAGCCTATCCCAACAAGGTTGGTTTGAAGCTAGACAGATGTTGACACATGATATAAATAACAAAACTATAACTGCAGCAAAAGAACTGAACTAATTTAGCAATCAAACTAATTTCATATTTGACTGGCCTGTTGGCCTAGTGGTTAATAGTGACCCTAACCGCTATGCCGGAGGTCGTGGGTTCGATTCCCACCCAGGACAAATGTTTGTGTGATGAGCACGATCATTTGTTCTGTGTCTGGGTGTAATTTATCTATAATTTGTATGTATTTAGAAATATATAAGTATGTTTATCAGTTGTCTAGTACCCATAACACAAGCTCTGCTTAGCTTGGGACTAGATGGCGTTGTGTGATAGTTGTGGAATATTATTATTATTATTATAGCCTTGCCTCACAAAAAGAAAAAATAGAAAAAATAATAAAGGTGCTCCATTTCTTTCAAATAATTACAGCCAAATTACGAAACTTAAAAGCCTAATTATTATTCAAAACCCATACGACGAGGTCTAATTATAAGTACCAACGAGTAACCGATCAACAAAATGATGTAAAAAATGACCTTATAATAGATTTGAGTGCGCCAAAATTAGGCCGTGGTCAGACGGTTAGACAAATTCCAATTATGTGCGACAAGCATGCCGTGATTTAAAAGTAGGCTGTTGAAATGTTATGGTGGGACGTGGTTTTGAACCTAAATAGGTCTGTGTGTAAAACATGTTTGATTACTTTCGGATTAATCTGCTGTTTGGCAATAGGGTTGCGTTCTTATTACATGGGACTTAAATGTAACTGGTGAAAATAGGGTTTCTGTAGGGTCGTTATGCCATAGAGTCTTGAGGACAGTGCCGAGAGTTTTCAATGTTTTGCTTTTTCATAAGCCAAAGTCAGAATTTAGTTTTTTTTTTAATAGGCTAAAACAAACCAAACCGTGTCAACATGTACCTAAAGAGCTTTTGAATTTGTAGTTTAACATTTTAACTTATGCATTGGACCACATCATTAGTTCTCATAATATCTAAGACTAGCTTTTGCCAGCGGCTTCGCCCGCGTGAAAATGACGATTTTCCATACAAACTTTCATCCCCTATTTAACTCCATTAGGGGTTGAATTTCGAAAAATCCTTCCTTATTCCTTGTCTACATTATAAAGGAAACGTCTGTGCAAATTTTCAGCTTTCTAGGTCCAAGGGTTTGGGCTGGGCGTTGATGAATCAGTCAGTCAGTCAGGACTTCTCTTTTTATTTATACAGAAGATAGATACAGGATTTAGAATATAATCAATTTCAGGTTTGAAATAAGCAATACGATCTTAAGTTATTCCTATACCTATATACATCGAGGATTGCAAGCAACCTGATCTGACATTATCATTTTATCAGTACTAAACACCATTAAATATTCATTGTCAACAATAAGCATACGACATGACAACACCAACCAGACACGCCAGATTATTGTCTAGTCGTCTGCACACGCCCTTAGATCTCGTTTAAAACCACATTCTTAGACAAGTATGCAATGTGAAATAATATCAATATTAATGAATGAGTACTGTTTGATATTGCTTGTTGTCACCTTGGTTAAGCCATCTGTAGGGAAAAGCTGATTTCCGTGAAGCTTCGAGCATTTTCTTATTCTGGTTCTAAATAATATGTTACATGCAAGTTAACTTATACCTAACCTAGTTGATATACTTACTTTGTTTCAACAAACTTAAGGAATTGGAATCCCTTGTTTGCGAAGTCGCGATTGAATAGGCTACTTTTGGGTTTGCTCGTTCAATTGTCGACCTCGTTTCTGTTCTCAGGACAAACTTGCGATCTAGACAGGCCAATTTAAGATAAAAAAGAAGAGTCTAAGTAATTCTGCAAAGGCATCAGCTGTAAAGTTTTCGCAATAATATCTATTTAGTAAAACGTCCAAACATTACGATGCCTTGTTCTTTGGAAGGAAACTTGGTCCCGGCTGTCACCTTTAGGTCTTTGGCGATCACTCATTATAGTTCGCACAAGCCCGAAGGTCTTACAACCAGTCCCACTAAGAAGATAGTGTTAATACTTGGAGATCTGATAGGCAGATACTCCATGTAAAATACATGTATTCAGCTGCAATTAGTTTAAACATAGTGCGTAAAAGTCTAAACTGATGAGTACAGCTTCAATGAAGTTACAGGCTTATTTGGCATTTAAACTTTGCCTATGCATGTTGCAGTTGTATATAGGGGGCGGTAAACATAATCGATCATTTATAAGCACATGGCCTATTTACTAACTTGTTGTATAAAATGTGTGAATAGATATTAAATGTTTCTAGTGTTAGCTACAGGTACTGCATGGTACCTGTAGCAAAACATCACGCCTTTTCACTGCAAAGGGTTAGGTAGAGCTGAACCCATATTATTTCCACATCTTTTTCTGGTAAGTTTTTTGTACCTACTAGTACAACATATCTTTTACGACTATAGTGGCTTATTCCACTTTTCCCCCGTGAGAAAATCCCCCTAAGGGGGGAAAACTGGACTCGGATGTAAAAATGTCCAGAAAGTATTGGCATTATAGTATACTCTTAGTGTTTTTTTTTTTTTATGTCGTGGTAGTAATCTAACGAGTCCTCCCGCTCTGGGCAGAGCGGTAGGGAGTGTCAGTCTTCTACTGACTAAAAACCACCCATTTTCCTTCTTAGCCCTTTATGTCGAGGCCGTGGTATCTCTTGCGAACAACCCGGAGCCCCAACGAGAGTGTTATGTACCTCAACGTGAATATCAATGCACTGTTTACCGACTTTGTTAGTGTAGGAAGTGGTTCCAAGCCTTACAAATGTCCTGAACCTTACATAAGCACTAGATCTATCTAGAATCTAGACCGCTATGTGGTACACATCTATAATGCCTGGCTGGCGACTAGTTTGTCAAGAATTAATGGTTATTATACTTAATCAGTCGGTAATGGAATACTTGATCGATTTTCACTTTGATTTTCCAAAGAAATTAATGTTGGTGTAAAATAATATTATAAGGCTTTTTGTTGAATTTCTTCTGGGTATCTAGTTTTGAAATGGAAATTACCTGTGTTACATACATTAATAAATAAACTCACACCTTTTTGTCATGCGGTAGACGGCAGACTCTAAAGATCGTCACCAACTACGATCCTAATATACTCACTTTTGTTTAGTTCACGTTCATATAATACATCGGGTCATACACGGTCTTAAACACATGCTGGTTGCAATTACTACTAAAAACAGCAGCGTTGGTAGGCCTCCCACCAGGTGGACCGACGACATCGTGAGAGTCGCGGGCAACTGGCGGATGCAAACGGCAGGTTGCCGTTCGGTATGGCGTTCTATGGGGGAGGCCTTTGTCCAGCAGTGCACGTCTTATGGCTGATGATGATGATGAATACAAAACACCGACTTATCCACTCGGATTCAACAATTTAATTACTGAAATAGACAAAAATATACTTATGATTCGAATCTATTTGATACTTAATAACTTGTCAGCTTTATCTACGAGGAAGTAAACAGCTCAGTCTAAAAGCTACCTCTATTAATGAAATAATACTTTACTTATTAAATATTTACTGGACAAAGATATTTATGCAATGTCATGACAGTGGTCGAAAAAGGCAAGACCATATACATTTTTATCTTTTTGCGTCCGCGTCGGTAGTATATGAATGATAGATTGTATGTGTGTAGGTAATTAAATTATTACGTGCAAATATTTTAATTGGATTCTGATCTAGGTGGTCCATTTAAATCCATATTGTGTGTTACCGTGTTGTTCCTTTACCTATTTTAATCAAGGATTTCCTATTTTTTCCTTTCAGTAGAGACTGCTATAGGTAGTCAATTTATTTTTTGTTGTGTTCAGGACCGGACAGGTAATCGAACTTAGCATCTCAAGGTTTAGAGCCTGGCTGTTTCCAGCGGAGATAAAGATTTCTATATAAATAAATAGTCTTAGATCATGCAGTTCTGTGCTATTCTACACTTAATTTTAGAAGTAGTTCTTGACAATATTCTTACCCATTAAACTAATATTAGAATGTATACTTAACAGTTTATTTATAAAAAGATTACAGTAAATTAATTTGCAATGAATAAACTAAACATAGTAAAATAATTATCATGGGTTTTGACCCATATTTGCCATGTCGTGATATTATGCGTCATAACCACAACAACAGAAAAATCTATCCACAATCCATACATCACCATTAATCTTTACACAATATGTTGTAACTTCAAGTAGCGTAAGCATTTCCATCATGTTTTAATCATAAACCAATTTCCACTTACCACGAGCGATATTAATTTATTTACTAACATCAATATATAAGTAAAGTATATATATACAAAGTATCGCATGTCCGCGTTGACCACAAGGCTAAGTTGCTAAGTTAGGACATTCTCTCTGCACACAGTGGAAGTGTGGAACAGTATCTCAACTTTGCTATTGTTTGAGATACTTACCTACGCATAACCGGTACTCAGAATGAGTGATGCCTTGCGACCACTTGACGAAATAGTTTTTGGCTAGCTAAAATTCTAGGCTTACCTACAACTATTTTCTTAACTTATGAACTTGCCTGTAATAAAGCTTGTACCCACGGCTTGAAACCACCGTGCCATGCTATCCCGCGCACACCCAAGTCGCTACCAGAAGACGGAGGCTTAGTGACAATCCTTAACGATACAAATGATAGAATAGTCAAAAATGTATTGGATTGATTTAATTAAAACTTAATCAATCAAATCTCCTACCGAACATGAGATAAGCCATAGCTGTCCCTGCTCCGGTAGCATGGCGATTTTATCTCTATTATACCAAGAATAGACAAAGATTTTTCAATACAATTTGACATGAAACCTTGCTACAATCTGTCATTTTGTCGATTCTTCCGTCGACAAAACCCGTTTCTTCGGTGGTCATGCTAAGCCGGCTGGAGGTTATTAAAAATACTCCGGACCCAGGTTAGCCACAAAAAGGAAAACTTGCTGAGGTGAATATTCATAAATGACACTCACTTGGAGTGTAAGGCCGTGGCTCCACCAAAGCGGAGTCGAGCGGAGCGGAGAGGAGATGTGCGGACATCGACCAATCACATTAGTTAAAATATTCATCTGGTCTTTCGCCCTTCCTGTGATTGGTCCAATTTAGCACATCTCCGCTTCTCCGCTTTGCTTGTCTCCGCTTTGGTGGAGTCCCGGCCTAATTGTGGTGCTGTTTCGAAAATAATGGGGCACTTAATATCGTGTCCTACGTGTCCTGTTGTCTGTCACTACAGGAACTGACACTACTGAAGGCTAAGTTCGGGGCCGGCACAATTTAGATTGCCATCGACACGCTAAAAAGAGATAAAAGCTGCGCCAATTTCTTGAAAATCTTTGTGCACTGATTTTCAAGTGCCAGGCACGAGTTGGCTTCTGTTCCTATAGAAGCCAACAAGTGGTACTGAGGTACTTTATAGGTTTTGAATATGAATGTGGATGAGTATATGAGTAGAGGAAGATCAAAGAAACGATGGATGAACTGTGTCTTGAATGATATGGCAAGAAAGGAGGTGTCTCATGAGAAGACGAGAAACAGAGAAGTATGGAAGAAGAAGACATGCTGCCCGGGGTCGGCCCCAAGGGTAAGAGAATGATGATGAGGCCAAGCCAACAAGTCATATCACAAATACGTGACGACGCGAAAAGCAAGCGTAGTTGGTCTACTGTGCAATACAATAGGGTAGACGACTAAAAAAATCTAATTAGTCCGTCAGATAGATTTCCAAAAAATATTGAACACGTATTTTTTCTTTTTTCACGTAAACAAAAAATGAAGACGATACAGCGCTTTGAAAAGTCGTGCAACGTCACAGCTTGGTCCAATTTTACGAGACTATGACGTCAAAAGCCCCCTCTCCATGATCTTTGACAAGCTTTATTTTCGTCAATTTTTATTATTTTGATAAAACAAAAAACACGTATCCAATATTTTCCGATAATCTAACTGACGGACTAAACAGAATCATATTTTTTTTAGTCAGTCGTCTACCCTATTGACTGTGTTGTGGGCGTCAACTCGATTTATCGACTGAGTTTCTTGTGTCATTACTTTACCAAGAATTTGCAGGAAAAAATATATAGGTACACTAGTTGTTGCAAATTGTTCGAGAATTTTGCCCTAATAAAGCTTTTGATGGCGTCAGAAGCTGGGTTTTGTAAATTGTTGAGATACTTGGTATATTTTGTGTTTAAGCGCGTCTATTTGTTGTGACACTTTTTGAAGCATATAATTATATGTTTCATTATACGAGATAATTAAGTAATTCTGTAATTACTTAAACAGAACATCGCGCTTGTATTTATTTCCTAATTTATCTTTAGTACATCCACATTTTACTTGCAATTTCATGTAAATGGGGCGTTAGCCCATTGGTCGTAAGATGCCTTTGCCCAGGAGTGGGTCAAAATAGGATAGAAAAAGTAATAGTATATAAGATTGACAAAGTATAAGAGTTTCTTGACGGTTCTTCTACATAGGAAACGACCAATCCGAACGGTGCACCTTTTTGTCGACCTTTTATAAGTGCCCATGTAGGCCTACGTGAAATAAAATATTTGGTTTTGAATAAAAAAACCCAAGCATATTTTATCCGAGGGGAATCGAATGTAGCAAGTTCAATGTAGCCCTTTCGGTCCCTAGAAAAACGGGTTAGTAAGTACAGTCGAACAAGCTAATAAGTATACAGCCAGCTAACTTGTATTTACTTTTAAGATTTTACAATACATTTAGAGACTGGTTTCAAACGATACAGCGTTTGACATCAGTCGCTTAATGCGAAACACTTGATAACACACAATTACAATCAATATTTTCAGTGTTATAGAATTATAAAGATCTCTACCCTGTATACTTATTAGCTTGTTCGACTGTACAACTATTTCTCAAAAAGCTATAAGTAGAACAGTAAACGAAAGCTCAGCAAAACATTGCACTCTACATAATTATAAGCTCAGTGATATTACGTAGGTACAAACGTCGTAACAATATTTCAATTAACAGCGAGCACTCCCTATATACCAAATTACACCATAATGTAACAAAACAACAATATAATTACTAAGTACAAAACCTCCAATTACACCGTAACGAGCCCGCAGCGGTTACGCAACGACAACGCAGCGGCAAGATCAAGGGCGCTTGCTTCTAACTGTTCGAAATAACTTAACGCTGTTATTTTTTGTAATTTTAAGTGAGTTATACGGTTCGTGGTTAGACAGTAAAAAATAAAAATGATGAGATTAATATTATGATAGTGCGGTTTATCTTGTTTTATTTTACTTCCGAAATTAGCTGTTACTTTTATTTACACACTTGCAGACTCTTTGTAATAAGTAGTCTGTAATTTGCCAAATAAGCGGTAAACTTCTTTATTCTCAAAAGCTTTTCATGAAACGGAAGTAAACATTGTAACATTTCACGAAACTCTTCCTAATCTCTGATAACTCTTCCTGCTGAACTTAATCATGGCCATTAAAAGTATTTAAGAAAGATATAACTGTGTCATGTAGCTAAAATAGACCCTAAAACACTACCCTGTGGAATACCCCAAAACTAAATCAAATCTCACCCAAATTCTCCATCTTTCCAGACTCTAATCCTCTGCGCGGTGTGGGTAGCAGTCCACTGCCAAAGCTACAATGGACCCACCACCACCCCGGTCCCAATCCTCAAACAAATCAACAGACAGAATGATGATGGCTCCTACAGTTACGGATATGAAGCCGCCGACGGGTCCTTCAAGATCGAGACGAAGTATCCGAACGGTGATGTAGCTGGGAAGTACGGATATGTCGATGGGGATGGCAAGAATCGGGAGATCTCTTATGGAGCCAGCAGTCAGAGAGGTTTTGAGCCTGAAGGTAGGATTGTTCTTGTATTAGCTGTTTTATTTTTGAATATTATGTGAGATACGGATTTAAAGGTAGAATTATCGTGGTTGGAGAAGTTTTTTTTAATTTCACAGGGAAGCCATTGATATACGAAGTTATTTTGCTGACAGTGAATACCGTTTAAACTAGAGTCATTCAATAAGTAAAGTTGACAAGTCAATCCTAGCTAGATTAGCCGTATACTATCTACTGGCAAATCACAATCAAAATTTAGAATTTGTGAATTATGTATTCGTAAAATTAGTCTTAATGTTGAAATCAGCTAAAAGTTGTAATACGCGTATGTAAATAAACTAAGATACATATTCAAAAAATTGAAACCACTACTTTGTCGAAACAGAAATCACTCATCAATTAGAATTCCTTCAACAATTAGCTACTGTATCCGTAACCTGCTCAACACCTGAGCACAACTGGAGCGGTTACACCATCGCTCTCTAATTCACGGCGTGGGGCAATCCCCACATCATGGTGTAATACCATGGTGGTCCAACGGTAGCCGATGATTTGTCATCTAAAGATCTGTGTGGAGTAATGGCTATTGAGCCAATATTAGATACGGCTAAAACAGTATATAATCGTGCTGTGGTAGATACATTAGCTACTCCGTTGCGCTAAAGCGATGTAATGTTTCTTTTAAAATTGAAATCCTTCAATAATTGTATTGGTTTTAATAGGTGAACAAGGGTGTTTTCTTGAATTTACCATTCAATTTTACGAAACTTTACTAACTTTAATGTCAAATGGCATACAAGCACCAGAAGAACCTTAGAATGCTAATTTTGAAGTCATGTGTAAGTACGATACTTAAAATTTAGTGAAAAAACTGCTCATGTAAGCATATGTTTTAGGTTGTTAGGATTTTAAATCCAACAACTCATGCAAGTGATACAGCAAAACACATCTGATGTAATAAACAATGAAAGTTGACATCGTGGTGTGACCGTCATACAAACAAAAACAACAGTTTGATTTCATTATTGCGTATGTCGCATGATACGCACTAACATTGTTGATGACGCCAAGGTATCGTAACTAAATCGATTGTCGACTCTACAGATTATTCAACATAAATGATATTGTTGTGTAGGGTATTTAACAGCACAATAAACTCAAATACAAAGCATTCGCTTCTAATGAACCAGTTAAAAAGTTCTGAATTGTCATGGATTCTGTCAGTGAAAAACAAAAAGCCGAAGTTAGTTTTTCAGAACAGAGACGTCTTTAGCGGAGTAAGAAACTCCATGACCACACTCTTTTCTGTCTGTTAATCCATTAGGTGTTGATTTGGGAACGTAAAGATAATATGACTAGAAAAGCAGTTTCAGTGTGAGTACTGAGATGGACTATTCCAAGTGTATGATCATCATCATTGTTGATAAGTTTGCGAAAGTTATATATTCAACTTGTGTCCTAATGGCTGTAGAGGTTTAGCAAGCAAGGATGAACCTTGTGCAATGTTCTTATTAGGAAAAATTACGAAACATTGCCTTCTAGGAAGAACATTTCGAATTTAAGTTATTTTAGTGTAGGGCAGTAGTTATTTACGGGCTAATTAACAATTATTGTTATGATAAAATTAAGAGAGCTTAACAAATTAAAGACAAATGAAGTCTAAATAAATTACTGCTATTGCAATCCCAAATTACTCTAAGTTAGCAAGTATTAGGAAAGGTAAATCTTCTAGTTAGCGAGTATTATGTTGTTAGATAGGTTATCAGGGCGTGAAGGTTGCTGCCAGAGTGCCAGTTGTAGGGTAATTGCGAGACATGGCATATGAGTTCTAGTCCAAAAGTTTGTTGTTCGATTTCGTTAAAAATGTGCTAGTCGTTGTAATGTTTTTCCTTTCGATATCGAAAAGAAGGTAATTGCAATATTTGCAAACGATGACTAAGACCTTTTTTTTTTTTTTTGGTGGGTGGAAAATCATCAAATGACCGCCCCCCCCCGTTCTTGGGCAGAGCGAAGGAGAATGTCAGACTTCTACTGACTAAAAACCGAACCCATGTTCCTTCTTTGCCCTTGTGCACAAAAATAAACACTGATTTTTTTATTTTCAAATAACGATAGAAACGCAACACAAGAGCAAGAGCAAGGGCACTCAAGAGTTCATCTTCAAATACTACAAACACTAACGCAAAAAACTTTTTCAGAGTTATTTCAAATCAACCTACAGAAACAATTATAACACTGTTATAATCTCAATTTCTCACAAACTCTATCACCTTCCAGGTCCTGGCATCATGGTCCCCCCACCAACACTCAACAATCAGCACTCCAATAACGCGCTCACCGACGGCCAAGAAGACGATGGCCAGTACCGTGAAGACCCCAGCATCTACGAAGACCCCAAGTACAACAGCCGTGCTCAGCCACGACCAGCCCCCATCAGGCAGTACCACCAACCAGCTGCCCCTGCTCCTGCAAGGCAGTACCAACAAGCTGCACCGGCCCCAACTGCGGCCCCAGCTCCTCAATACCAGCAGCAGAGCCAGTTTAGATCAGCGCCGTTATACTCTCAGCAGACCAGCCTCTTCAACCAAGGTCCCCAGCAGTTCCCATCTCAGAGCAACTTTCAGTCTCAAAACCAGGAGTATCGTCCGCAAAGTCAGGTATACCATCAGCAGCCCCAGTTCTCCTACCAGGCGTATACTCCTCAGCCATACCAGAGTCAGCAGAGCTTCCAGCCACAGCCGTATCAACCGCAGACGCAGCAGTATCAGGGCCAGAACCAGAATTTCAACCCGTTCTTCGGCCACCCGGCCCAGAACTTTGACCCCAGCTCTGGGTCTTATTCTATTAACTTTACTGGTAAATGATGGAATGGTTGTTGCTTGGTTGTTTGAGGGTGTGCTAGCTGTTATATTAGGGGGATAGACGAATCATGTTTAATGGCTTGGTTTACTGAAATGGCTTCACGTTCTTCTTTTGGTGGAAAATAAAATAAAAAATGCAAATAGAAATTTTAAATCGGCTGCTGATTAAAGTATTTAGGTATAGTATACAAAGGCTCAGCAGAATAGAGGTATTCTACAAGATGAATGCAAAGAAATGAAACTTTGGCAATTCTTTTCTGCTGGCCCGGTAAATATGGATCGTCTATGCCAATAATAAAGGTTGATTTTTCAGTGGTCAGAAGACTTTTATTGAAAGAATAATTCAAGCGGTTTGCCATACTATTTTCTATAAGCTCACAAACCGCCATATTTATTCTTCAGAAATATCTGATCATTGAAAAATCAATATTTTGTACAAAATATTGAATATTGAAAGGGATATTTAAAATATTTAAATCTATTAGAATGTTTAAATCTCCCAAAGTGACGAACGACACCGTTTTTTTACGATTTTTGTATATTTTTAGTACTAGTCAATTATTACGGTGTGTTTTTTGTAAAATTCTGACGGAAGGAGCTTTAATTATATTGTGACTAACAATATGAATTAAATTATTTATTGTATACTTCTCTCTATTGTAAGGATTTATTGATGAAAGTTTTATAAATATAATGTATAATGTACGTTTATATATTTTTATGTATTCTAATGTATATATTTACCTAAGCTTCTATTTGGTTTATTTATCTTTAAATTAATAGTATTAAATCAACGTCTATTTATATGTTTATCTATTTATGTACATTATACTTAGGTATTTATGTATTTACTTACTCTTCTCGGTACATATATTATATTATGGCAATATTAACTGCGATGAAAATATATGTTTTAGTTTGAATATTATAATATTTTAACAATCTACATTTTACAATACTTTAATTATTCACTACAAAAATATGTACATATAACATAAGTATTGCAATGTATAATTCAAATATTACTATAATTTTGGCAACACATTTACTACATTATAATGAAACATTAGTTAATCTGATTGTTTTTGTTGGTAATACTTTGTAAATGTATGCAATTTACACACCTGTAAAATGAAAATGTAAGACAAATAATTGCTGGCTGTTTTAGCTAGTTTTTGCAGCCAATCTATGGTAACGCACACACTTATTTATGGCAGCATACCTACCTGCGGACTTCAGATTGGCTGATGTTACTTGCTGAAAGACTTTGAAAACCGCTTGCACGATAATTCACTAATGTTCATATACTAACACTAAGGGATGTCTAAATTATTTGGTTACTAAATATGTGTCATTTAATTTTCTACGCTCAACTCCGTGCATTTTTCTAGAAATTAATAGATAGGTAGTAGTTGTTGCATATTGCCAGTGAAACTGATCATCAATTTCATTCAATATTTGTGTATTTTTGACAAAAGTTACCGAGATGCAAGATATTTAGTGTTCGTTTATAGTACAAGCGGCATAAACTGCCAATTGTGTTATTTGCCTTATATTAAAATCTTAGCAATCCACTTCAGAAAGACTTGCATTAAAAGTAAGTTAAGTTTAGCTGCAAATGTTTGCAGTAAATAGTTTCAGTTCAATCTATTGTGCTCAATTTAACGTTAACAATTTTAGTTTTTTTTTTTAAAAAGTAACCGTTTGAAATTACCGATCCATAACTTATATATTATTACTGCAATAGAATAAGCTACATAAACAGTTAATGTGTTACCAAACGATTCTTAAATAATATAATAAAACTATAATAGTAGCTAACAACGAAATAAACATTCAAAAAGCGAACGCGATGATTTCAAAACATCGGCTCGTGCGAAATGGTACGTGTGCCGATTGTAAATATATCATTAAAATAAAGTATTATGTAATATAAAGTGTTTCCTTTTATTGTCGTGGAGAAAGTGAACTAGTTACAGAATTTCCTGGCCACAGTATTTGTCATGTACATGATCAAATAGGGAATGACTGCAATTTAGAGCGGGTTTGCAATCTTGATGATGTTATGTGTTTGGTGATGAGGCAAGTGGAAGGTCAATTTTGGTATTCCTGATATTATTGATGTTCGTTTGGCATTGTTTGGTAGTTTCCTATTCGATTTTGTTATGTCTGTTATACAAATAACTTTGATATTCACTCATTGGTAACGGCCAGTTTAAGCCGATGGGACGAGGATCACGAAAGTTCCCTAAGCGAAAAGAGTCCCGTAAAGGGTTTAAATAAGGAGTTTAAAGTATGTATGAAAGTATAGTATACCATGTAGCTAAATAAAAGTTATCACTTTCTCAGAAAACTTTTCCATCAGGACTTTTAATAGAGTTACGCACCTATTGAAATTATCATAATTAGTGTAACCATTGCGAGAGGAAACAATGACATCAAAAAGATGGCTGGATCTGGTTGGATCCAGAAGGCGGAGGACAGGTATAGTGGTGCAACTTGAGAGGCCATCCAGGAGTGGACTTTTCTGGGCTGAGTTGGTTGATAAACAATAAAAATGAGAAAACGATTAAAGACAATAATAAAATTATACAGTGCATGTTCAAGACACTTGAATATGGATGCAAAAATGTCTAAAATTCATCTACTACTTATTTATACATCAATTTAGCTATTTATGGTGACCAAAGAAACGATTTATTTGTCTTCCTCTACTTATGGATGAACTGTGTGAAGAATGATAGGGGTAGAAAGGGGGTGACTACCGAGATGACGAGTAACGTGTTGGATTAAGGGCAGAAGAATGACGATATTTCATTTCATTTTTATTTATTTTTTTCAATGTTACTGCTGTGATTCTTTTAAACCTTGACGTTTTCTGATGAAAAACAATATTTAATAAAGTTGTTATTCACAAGTGTATTGAACTGCGGAACTTTTAAATCAGGCTGCTAATTTGGGAAGTAAAGTAGGTACGACAATTATAAGGGCGTTCACAAAACTGGTAATGCAAGCGTCGAGAGGAAATACCGTAGGCGGCTTCTATATCCGGCTCGCGAGCGGGCGGCCTTAATACTCCATAAGTCACTGAACGGGCCAAATATTTATGTTAGTGTGGTGTTGGAATGATTGATATTTGACAGTGTTTTGTATGATTTGATTAAATTGCATATTCCTTATCAGTGTGGAGTAGATAGGCGGTTTTTTAAATTGGCGCTTCGATTCTCCATACAAATTAATTCTCCTTATTTCTTACTGAATACTGGATATAATACCAGAGTATTTTTTTTCTTAAATTCAAGGTCTATTGTACTGTGCTGTCCCTTATGTCTTCACCACTATACTACTTTTACAACGGTAAAGGAAAAATTGAGGAAATCTGTATTTCCTGGAACTACAAAATTGAACATCTGATAGTGCTACAGATGCATCTTATCTTACTAAAGACTAAGAAATCACAGCTTTATGAAATTCCTCTTGCTAAATCAACTTAACTATGCTGTGATCGACTTCCAGTCCAACCGAAATTGTACTCCACAACCCAGTAATTAGTACTGGCTAATACGATCAAGCCCAACTCAAGTGGGACTGGGCAGTACATGTCTGCTGCATGCCGGACAAACTGTGGGCCAAAATAGCAGGAAACTGGTGCCCTGACACAGTGAGACGGGGTCGCGGTAGGCCACGAAGGAGATGGCGGGACGAGTTAGATAGGTTCCGCCAGAACTGGAAGGAGGACGCACGGGTTCGAGAGAAATGGAAGGAGTGGAGGGAGGCCTTTGCCCAGGAGTGGGAAAGAGTAGGCTAGAAAAAAAATACGATACCTTCTGGTTGTCAGACTTTCGGGCCTGTGACGACTGTTAAAAATAACATAACATCACGGCTGCAATCCCTGAAGGGTTAAGCAGGGGTGTAGGTAACTAATAGTACAACCACATTTCGCCAGTTATGTTTAAGTCCCATGTAATAGGGGGCGAACCTATTGCCATCAACCGGGCAAACGTACCGTCAACGTAACGGGCAAGTTGTTATGACTGTTAAAGTTTTAAGTACAATAAAAGATAACCGGAACAGCATGGAGAAAAGAAAATTTAACGTAATGGTCGGTCATCCATCGACGAACTAGGTAAGCGAGACGTCCAACTCGAGCAGCTGTTATCATTTAGCCACGAGATCCCATTTTCAAATTTCAATTAAGCAATTACTCCAATATATTAATATTCACTATTAAATAAAATGACGTTAGATCTAGAGCAAAATTAATCGCAATTCATAAACTACTTCTCTGTTGCATAATGTCATCAAAATGTCAAGTGTGAGTCGCAAGGTTGGATTAAGTTACGAATAAGTGATAATATGATGTTGATACAGTTCTTACTTTATGACTACAAGTTGCAATCTTACTAACTTAGCATTTTAATATAATATCTGTAAAGGTTTATAGAGTAGTTTTTACGCTAAGTGACGTGTTTGGCATTTTAAATGCAGCTTTTTGGGCAACAATTGAAGTTGGTAATATTTTATGAAAAACAGTGAACTAAAAGTACACAATCGCTTTATAATACAACACAATCCAGTCGGGGGATGTCGGCTGTCCCATTTATCGTGTCGAAAATGTATATATAAAACATTTGAAAGACGGAAATATGCATGATCCTAATCAATAGATTGCCTCGTAAGTCTAGTGGTTGGAAGCGCTATAATACTGCTGTGTAAGAGGTCCTGGGTTCGATTCCCAGGTCGAGTGCTATTGGGTTATCAGTAGCTACCATGGAGTTTGAATTCGTGCCCGGTTGATGGCAATAGGCGCGCCGTCTATAACTGAGACTTATACATAACTGATGCATTGTGGGTGTACTTATAGGAACCCCTTTTTTTTTTTTTTTTTGGTGGGTGGAAAATCATCAAATGACCCCCCACCCCCGCTCTTGGGCAGAGCGAAGGGGAGTGTCAGACTTCTACTGACTAAAAACCGAACCCATGTTCCTTCTTTGCCATTGTGCCGAGGCCACGTCATCTAGTACTAAAATCCGCGGCCCCGACGGGCGTCGGCCCTTGCGGGCCCCTCCATTATAGGAACTTCTCCCCTCTGCCTAACTTTTGGGGTGTGTGAGTGTTAGTTAACCCCACAGTCAAACCATTGCAATTGTTTTGTGGTCCCTAGTTTAAAAGTTTACTTACCGTTTTAATAAAAATGAATAAATAAATAAAAATGTCATGTAATTATTGAAAACTTGAGCGTTTAGTGAACTCCCACTAAACGCTCTTTATTTAGACTTTCATACTATAAGCACAGATAATATAATACTAGCGCTATAAGTAATTCGTAAATAAACCTGTTCCATAACTTCCGATCGACATACGAGGACATGGGCAAAATAGGTAGTAATAAATAAGTAATTGTAAAATATCGTCTCTTGTAATTTAAATCAGCATCCATAGGTTATTGATAAAACCGTGTTTAAAAACTCATGGGATTTCATGACTATACTTATTATTTAAATATTGTGCTTCAAGCAATTAAGTATCAATAAAATCTCACATTCACCTCGAAAGGTTTAAAGACAGTTATTTTAACAGTTACATCCGAGTAAAAAAGACTATAATAATTTAATTTTAAATATTCATTATCTGCGACCACTTAACCTTTTAAAACCATACATTAATTTAAAACTTGTCTCTTAAAATAGATTGCAGTACTTCCGAAATCTCATATTAAGTAAATCAGGTAGTCAGGTACACATAATTATAAGGTCTTATATAAATTACAGAAGATTTATGCCCGGTTTCTGAGGCACTTTATCTGTGGTTTATCTATTCAAATGTACGCATATGAATAGATAAACCACAGATAAAGTGCCTCAGAAACCGGGCATTAAACGATTGCCTCATATGCCTCGTTGGTCTAAGCGCCGCTTGTTGATCACAAGCGCGAATGCTGAGGTCCTGGGATCGAATCACGGGTCGGGCAAAGTATTATTAGGTTTCTCCATAAGGAATTTTTCAGCCGCAGCCACGGAGTCTAGATTTGCACCTGGTTGCTGGCAATATGCTAGCCCACTATTACTTGGGACTTGAACATACAGCGGATACCTTTTTTGCAGCAGCAGCCTACATTCAGGATTTTAGCCCGGTTGATAAATAACCACGCTGCTACATAAGGTATGGTATTTATCTATGGGCCATAGATGCCTGAAAATAAATTGATTATTATTAATATTTTTCCTTTGTTTATCTTTAAACAAACTTATTACATTTTTAAATATTTCTCATAAAAACAATAAAAAAAAACATTTAAAAATATAAAAAAATTGTAGCCCACCGGTATCGGGAACAGGGTCCAAGCTACCGGCGGTCAGGGCTCCAGAGAAAGGAACCTCCTAACAATACGAGCCGTGTCCAGGAGTACCGCTCTCTGTATCAAGCCCTTGATCCAGCTGCCTAACGAGAGCCTCCTTAGATGTTGTTCGAGGCTCTTGGCAATTATTTTAAGCCATTGGCTGTAACTACTATCGGCACAATGATTGCTGAGTTCACATCCCACATGTCGACAACCTCGTGAGCCAAGTCAAGATACTTGATTTGTTTATCTTTCTCAGCTTTCACGAGGTTCTCGTCATGCGGAACCGTTATGTCAACAATCATTGCGCGCCGCTCTGATCGATCCACCACCACTATATCAGGCTTATTGGCTACAATAGTCCTGTCAGCGATGATGGATTGATTATTATTATTTATTATCTATTATTATTATAAGAAGTAATGTTGAAATGTAATTAAGGTACATTCTGCCTAACCCTTCAGGGATTTCAGGTGCAATGCTATGTTGTGATTATTATCATAAGGAAGCTAAGTTTATTTATCAGCACAATAGCTCCATTAAAAAAAACTATTTCCTATACCACACATGCAAATATGTACGTACATTTGCCATATTAAAAACGACCTCAGTAAAAGGTTTAGGCAATAAATAAATGGGCGAACTAATCGGGTAACGGCTAAGGTCGGCGAGACCTCCAAACTCGAGCAATGACTTGATTTGAAACCAATCTGTCGCGTAATGTTGGCCACACCCTGTATAAAGCATAGAGTAGTGAAGTCACAGAGACTTTTGGGTGAACTAGTTTGTTCACTTGTTTGTGAATTAAATCTTCTTCTTAGCGTGTCGATGGCAATCTAAATTGTGTCGTGTGTCGGCCCAGAGTTGAGCTACTAGTTTGGAGCATTCGGTAGCGCCGCTGTCAGTTCCTATAGAGAACAACCAGAACACGCATGCACGATATTAAGCTCCCCATTGTTTGAGGAAAAACACCACATTTACACTCCAGTGTAGAGTCATTTATGAATCTCCACCTCAGCAGGTTTTTCTTACTGCGACCAACCTGGGTCTCGAGTCTATTGAAATACTTCTAGGTCAGCCATGCCAACTCAATGTGAATCTAATTAAGGCTAAAACAAGAGTTTGTCTACTACATCGTACCATACCATGAACGTGCTATGAACGTTTCAGGAACAGCAAAAAAACTTTGCGCGGACTGCTATGCCCACTAGAACGTTTCAACAGCGTATTCATACCCGTTTATAACCGGCTTAGAACGGTCAACAAACGGAGATAAACATTATTAGGCACATTGCTCGCAGAACGGATAGCCAATAGGGCTAAAAACTGAAGTGGCGACCGCGTACCGGAAGATGTTGCGTTGGAAGGCCTTCCACTAGGTGGACCGATGACCTGGTGAAACTTGCAGGGATCTGAGGTATAAGAGACGCACGGGACCGATCAATATGGCGATACTTGGGGAAGACCTATGTCCAGCAGTGGCTTTCGGCTGAAATGATGATGATTTTATAATGTCAGTTTAAATCACTAAATTCTCTGTATCGCTAACTACTCTGCGCCCAAAACAAATTAAGCTGCATACCCGTACTAAATGCCATTTCCTCAAATAAACCAGTGTACTACATCAGCATACGGTCATGTGCCATAACCGTGTCCTCACTGATCGTCCTCGCTTGTCCCAGGTTTATGAATACATCTTCGATAATCAGTTTCTTAATGTCAAGTGCCCGTAGGCTATTGTTTGTGTGGATAAGTAGGCTTGGTTATCGTTTCTGGTGGTAGCACTGCTGCGAGGTATACCTAAACCCGTCGTATCTGTGTCTATGAGCCAAAGTAGCTGAAAATAAACAAATGTTATGTTATGTTATGTCTACCTATAATAGTACACCCACTATTCACCAGTTATTCCATTTATGTTTAAGTCCTATGTACGAGAGTGAGTCTATTGCAATCAACAGGTTTCAAATCCCGACACCGTGGCAGCTACTAAAAAAAGTCTGATGCAAAATCCAATATCACTTTGTTCAACCCGGGAGTTTAAGTCCCCTGACTTCAACTCTCGAGGCAGTCAAGTAACTAGATTCTTGAAATTTACCAGGACAGCCTGCGTATTGTTTGTTCTTATAGATATAGGTAATAATTATAAAATGTAACGATAAAGCTTAGTTTGGAAATGGTTAAGTTTTCCTCTCCGACATTTATTTCAGGAGACCTGACTGGCTTTCACTGTAAAAGTTTCTTTTTCCTTAATAAAAACCAAGTAACGTTTGAATAATCAAACAAATGGTCAGTTGCTCGTTGTGAAAAAAGACTCAGCTCAGTCAGCAATGCTACCGTCTGTTCAAGAAGTACCTCTTGCGTTTCTTGATTTAGTAAATTGATTTTTTTGCAAGCCTGTAAAGCCTGACATACAAATGTCTTTATTGATCCAAGATCTAATATAGGTCACTCATTAAGATAATGTCAACTAAATTAAATCTAGAACTTACAAAAACTATTCCGTTATGACTTCCGTCTCCTTATCCGTTTATAATATCTTAGTCAATTAAAAACTGGACTGAAGAATTAATTTACTAAATGACCCATAAATTATAATATATTAGCTGTACCTATTAGTAAAATTATGGAAAGAAATGTATGTCTATATTTATTTATTTATTTTTACTTGGGACTGGACTATAGTAATTTATGACTACTTTTGTTTGGTCTTACAGATGTATGTGTTTATTAATAAAATAAATAAAATATTGAAGACGTAGTAAATAATAAGTGGGCAAACCAAACAATACATCGGTCGGGCCTTTGAATACACTCGCTCGATGATATCATGTCAGCCCATTGCTGAGTAGGCCTCTTTTAAGTATTCTCTGTCATATTTACCACTGTAACTCCTGAGAGCCAGAACCAGCAGCGGCCAGGATAGTACGTGAAATATTTATTTGCAATTTGCAGGTCAGTGGCTACCTTAACAGAAATGCTTCGTTTGTTCAAAGCACTATTCAGCGCCTTGGGTAAAACTAAAACATCACCCTCTTTTGGACTCAGTGGAAAAACCGACAGTACTCGTATTTTTGATTGATCGAACTTAAAAAGGTTACCACGCTATAATAACATGTTAAAGAAACATCTTGAAAGTTCTTATCCTGAATAATGAAGCTGTCATGTCAACGAATTACCCAGACAATCCAATAAATAACAATCAACATAATCATCACATAACAGTAATAACTTTCATATCTTAAACTTACTGACAGCATAACTTAGCCGTGACATACGTATGAAAGTCTCCACAAGGTCACCGTCACTTCCTGGCTATGTCGCATACAGTATTAAGTTCATAACTTGAGCGAGGACTGGTTTATATTTAAGTTGTATGTAAGTTAGTTCAAGTGAAATGATTTGTAGCGCCATCTAGTGGGCGAGGTGGGTAATCAGAACAGGGCTACTTCGCTGATATTGTTATTTTTTTTAAGTAGATTCGTATGCGTGATTGAAGTAGTCGAGGTTCAATGTAATAAAAAAATGAGAAGTGAAAGAGACGAACGTAAGGGAATCTTATCATTTCGTATGAATGTCGTCACGGTTGGTATATATTATCATCATCAGCCTATAATGTTCCCACTGCAGGGACTCAGGCCTCCTCTCTAGGAGAGGGATGGGCTATAATCCAACACGCGGGCCCAGTGCGGAGTGGCAGATGTCACATGTCTTTGAATTTTTTGGTTCTAAGACATGCCGGTTTCCTCACGATGTTTTCCTTCACCGTTTTGAGAGCAGCGGTGATGAAATAAATTACACAAAGTAATGCGTATGCCTGGGTTCGAACCCACGACCTACTGTTCGTAAGTCGGGGCCGACACCACTGGGCCACCGCTGCTCACTAAACTGTAATAATAATAATAATATTCCACAACTATCACACAACGCCATCTAGTCCCAAGCTAAGCAGAGCTTGTGTTATGGGTACTAGACAACTGATAAACATACTTATATATTTCTAAATACATACATATTATAGATAAAATTACACCCTGGTATTTACAACTGGTACTGGAACTGGTATATATATAGGAAAGGTAGAGAATTTAGAATTTTGCACTACAAGATAGCTCCTGATTAAAATTGTGTGCTTTTCAACCGACAAAAGAGACTACATTGGTAGTACAGCTCATGAAGAAACAGACTTAAAAACTTGTCCAGATGTAATCACTATATTTGGCAAACAGATTAGCGATCACAGCTACCTGCTTAATACTAACACAAATGCTAAGGATGCAATACTTACTTTCTTAGAAGGATCCTTTTAGAAGAAATTTCACAAACGTCATTTTATAAATTATTGATCTCGTTTTTGGACTTTGAAGATATCAATATTCAAAATACTAACTTTTCAAAACATGGCAGTTAAACTACGTGTTTTATTTAACCTGTTATACTTTTATAGTCCCGAATGTGTACCAATCTTCTTCTTCTTTTCGTTTCGATTTTAAACTTCCATATTATACGGTTTGGACCCAGTAGGTAGCCACGTTTATTCCAGCGGCAGAGTACCAATAGCACTATGCTACCAATTAGCTCTATGGTACCAATTCTTCCACGACCCAAGAAAATCTACTACCTCTAGAGACTTCAAATACCAACTTACTAAAGTCCTAACAAGACATTGCACCACTCAAACAATTATCCTAAGTTAATATAATTTGAAGTGATTGAGACAGTTTAATACAGTCTCGCCCTGATTGTTGACCTTTGCGCGAAGAATGCAGAACTCGAGGTGGGCAGCTTCGGTCTGCATGACGACATCTCTTGGCTTTATTTTATTTACATCATTTGTTTGACTATAAAAGGGCATTTATGAGTTTATGTGAGAGCAATGCCCAGATAACGGTCGAAGCATGAACATTTTGCGGAATAGTCAATTAATTAATCAAAATCGTCTCAACAGCGGAAAGACGAAGCTGAAAAGTCTCATGGGAAAGTTATTTTATAAACATGGTTACCTAAACTATTTAGCCATAAAATAGTTTTGGTCGATTGAACCCGTGGATTCAATCGACCAAAACTATTTTCCCTAAACTACTAACCTAACCTAACTCCTACCTATCTGAGTGGGATCAATTTACTAAAGACCCAATGAAGCAAGGCGTTTATCGTCAAAAACAGGTATGGTGTTGTGTTGGTCCTGTTGTTTCCAGATGAACTTCTGAACAAAGGACTAGTTGCAGCTGCTCTTAGCATAACGTTTATAGCCTAAGACATGTCACGTGGCTTTCCTGCGGGAAAAGCTGGAATTTACATGTTTAATGGAATGTTCCAACCGAACTGAACCCGCGTGGTGGATTACAGCCCATTCCTCTCCTAAAGAGGAGGTCTGCCTCCCTGCAGTGGGAACATTATAGGCTGATGACGATGAATGGTATGTTGAGATGTATTGTTTGAGTGACAAGAATGGACAAACTAAGAAATGAATATACTTATTAGACGAAATTCGAAAGTGGAGAAATAGCTACGTCTCGTATAAGCTATATTTATTTATTTATTTATTTATACAAGGTAGCTTCACAGCTTACAGTAAAATAACTTAAATTAAAACAAAACAATACGCCAATTACGAAGTACACAATAAAAAAACTAAGTTAAGGTAGTCGAGAGTGACTAAAAAATATGTGTGTGCATGTATGCGTGTGAGTGTTTGTGCTGTGTTGGTGTCTGTGAATGTGTGTGATGATATTGTGTATGTGTGAATATGACTAACTGGGTCCGGCACTAGCGATCTAACTATGAACTTCAAGATTGCAATAATCTCTTTTTTAAGACGGTTACGTGTGGCATTAAAGGGATCGAGTGAAGAAAATTTGTCATTATATAATGCAGGTAGACGCAAAAAGGGCGACATCTTCAAATAATTGGTGGAGGCCGAAGGGACTGTTAACAGGGAGGTATGTCTGGTACGCCTGAGTGGAACGTTAAAGTGAATTTTGCCGAGCAGTTGTGGACAGTCAAATTTATTATTAAGTAGGTCATACAATAACACCATGTCATTTATTTGCCGTCTCTCTTCCAGAGTATTTATGTATTATTTCTCCACTTTCGAATGTCTGTTCTATTCATCGACAATATCCCAAAATAAAAGTACAATTTTACTAACACAATGTTCTTGAAATCAATTAATAATTACATCACATCCAATCACACTGGAATCTAAAGTTGAACACACGTGAGCAATTCCGTGATCACTGATAAGGAGGTTAATGTCTTTGTAATAGAGAGCCATAGATTATAGACCATAGACTACGCTGCTTAGATATTAATCATTCATCACGCTCGTCAACTGAGGCTATGTAGGTGTATTGACTTGCTATACATCTGCTGACTTGTTTTCAAGGATTGTGTCTGAGAATCGAGGAATATTGAATGAGGTTTAAATGTAATAGAAGCAGTTTGTGGCCATATGATAATAGCTGCTACGATCTGTCTTCAGGTTCAACCGCACTTGCCTAGGTTAATCTGTGAGTGGGTGATCACAATTTACATATCGAGTTTCCTCCGTGTCTCGTAAAGCACGTTAATCCGTGTGTCTCGACTGTCATTGGTAGACCTTTAGCAGTCGTTACAGGTAGTCAGTGGTCCGAAAGTTTGACAACCAGTCTTACCAAGAGGTATCGTATTACCCAGAAGCCAGTACTAACTGGGTGCTGAATGTCAGGTAAATACTGGTCCATGTAAATACTGGTCCACGCAAATACTGGTCCACGCAAATACTGGTCCATGTAAATACTGGTCCATGCAAATACTGGTCCATGTAAATACTGGTCTATGTAATTACTGGTCCATGTAAATACTGGTACCTATTCAGCTGCATCGGATTAGACTGGAAGCCAACCCCGACATAGTTGGAATGAGGCTTGGCAGTTTATTTTTTTTTTAATTCATTTATTCAAAATCTGTTTCACAATTCAACATAAAAAGTCTGCCAAACTGTAAAACAGTTTGTCGGCAGTTATTCTCGTTTCACAATAATATGATTACAACAAATTTCGATTTTTATTACAAAATAACTAAGATAAAACAAAAGAAGGTGAGTTTACAGTAATAACATTTACAAAAAATGGCTATGGACATAATGACAGGTAGTGTTTTTTAAGAACCTTTTTAAGTTGGTGTTTATATTTGACATTCGATATCAACTGTGGGGGTAACTTATTCACTAACGATGGTACTACATACTTTCTTGTGCGCATACCAAAGTAGTTTGTAACTTTAGGAACAACAAGCGTCTTCTTTTTAGATAAACGAGTTGGGTACATATGCTTACGTTCCTTCTTGTGAAGTTCATTATTAAATTGTTCAGTTAAGATTTTTACGTTACTTTTTAAATTAACCGGGAGTATTTTACAAATTTTAAAGAGTTTCTCATAAGTTGATGAGTCGTTTATATCTATTAGCTGTATCTAATGGTTATTTAACCTATAAATTACCATAAGGTAATTGATATCTCATATCCCAGTTTTCTTCTTCTACTCGAGAAAAGCTCATTCCAGGTGGCCTACAGATATGAAGTTGTTTCGGGTCTGGCTGTGTTTATGTATGTGAATGCACACACGATACAGGAGAAAATCCTTGTATGGGGCAAAGTTTATGTTAAAAAAAAACAATTAAGATTATGTCAGTTCGGAATCTAGAATTTAATAGAAATCCTCAATAAATTAACCTTGATTTGTAAAACGACTGCGTACCTCCTATGCATCTGCTTACCCCCTCTTGGAGTACACGCGTGAGTTTATATTCAAAATTAACAAATTCGTAGACAACTGCAAGTTATTTATAAGAGCACGGTCTGCACCGTCGCATTCCAAAGTTAGATTAGATTATACCAATTAGGAACCGACGAAGGCTACAGTTTTATGTGAGACCTTATCTCTTACATCGGATGCTGTTAAGGAACATAATTATCATTTTTGTGGTCAGCGTAACGAAATCTGTTCTGTGAGAATTCGGACCCAAGGATTCTTAGTATTGTTTGTAGTTACTGCAAGTTTCATTAGAATATAATTGAATTATTTATGTCAAATGTTTTCGAGGGGTCACTGAAGATTCTTCAAGTAGTGTCTCTGCCCATATAACGAACTCTTCCTCAAAGTGAATAATTTACATATATCACAGAGCCTACCTAAGACATTGATTGACAAAAAGATAATGATTTAGGCGAACCAAAAAGTAAAGGAAACGTCATAATTGTGTGGAAAAGGGGCTTACCCTGCCGCTGGACTGTACAGGCTAAATAGATTAAATCAAACTCTGAATGTTTTAGGTACAGCATTTTTGTCAAACAAAAGTAGACCTCCAAAATAGAATTAATGACCGTTTCGACTCTAACACCACTCTAAGAAGCTTGGCAATAAAAATACACTATTTCAATCAAAATCACGACCTAATGAACAGTCTACAACGCATTATGTTCCCAAAAACTGTAATATTTCTCCAAATGATTTTAAACCATAAAATGTTGATGGTCTAGTCTAAAATCGCATTGTATCCGTATAGTTCTACTGTTCAGTTCATCTAGTAGGACTAAACGGAGAAAAAAATCCATTTAGTTCTACTATCTGCTGTATGAATTTTAATTGAACTAAACGGACAAAAAAGTTCTTTTAGTACTACTAATTTCCGGAATTATGTCCAACTGGTTGGACCACGGGGATAGGATGATCGTGTAAAACAAACATACATGCAAGGCATGTTGTACTCCATGACGCGCGCTCGCTTCGCTCGCATATTACATAACACTATTGTCTTCTGTCCCCGAAGTGCCGGGCCTCCGCCGGCCTCCTTCGTCGGCCTACGGCCCGGTGCCCATGCCGCCCATAAAGGATACTGTCGCGAGACGGTCGTATTATAATTTTGGTTAAAAGAGGAGGTAGTAATTGCATTGCACTTCAGCATTAATAGATAACCTTTTCCTGTTTATTACCAGTAGTTGTTCCATAGATCATACATTCAATTCCCAGAAGTACAACTAGTTGGACCAAGGAAAGAACAACTCACTGTAATTGAACCATTGGTAAAGATATTTCCCCATAGAACAACCAGTTGAACCCAGTTGAACCATGGGTAAATTTACTTCTCCGTAGTACAACCCATTGTATCCGTATAGTTCTAATACAATGGAAATTAGTAGTACTAAAAGAACTTTTTTGTCCGTTTAGTTCAATTAAAATTCATACAGCAGATAGTAGAACTAAATGGATTTTTTTCTCCGTTTAGTCCTACTAGTTGAACTGAACAGTAGAACTAACGGATACAAGTTAAAATCGAATGTGAAAAATTGAGTCTATGGTAACTTGACGCGCTAGTGACTGAAATACTTCTTTTTGCCTAATTAATGTTTAATTACCAAATAAAGTAACATTCACCAATCCAATAAGTAAATTACCAAACCATTATGTCATGAAAGGGCCAAATGCTAAAATAATTAAACAAAGTGTCTTTTTGTGCACGAATTCTGTGCCAAATGCATGATTGGGTATTCAGGGCTCAGGTGAAGCCCTGACAAGGTTAGTCAGGGCTGTCCAATATAACAATTTGAAAAATGAGACACCTGTTAGAGCTAGAGTATTTGATCAAACTTTTTTTTTTGTGCGTGGGAAATCAGGGGTCATTTCATAATTTCCCATTTTTTTATGTTAAACCAATTTTGAGGCTTATATTGAGGAGTATCCCAATAGTGGAGATCACCATCAGCCTTCATCAATCTATTAGCTACAGCCCATTTAATGGTTTACCCTTGTTTGGTATAACAACAACGTTTCGTCGAAAATCACTTCGACTAATTTCAGTAACAATAAAGTCATTTCGTATAATTATTCTGTTAATATTTTATCACGCTAGTAATAAAATAACTCTATGTTAGGATGTTCAACGTTTTATTGTTGACACACATCGGGAAAAGCCAAAAGACAAGAGAAAATATAAAAGAAAAAACCTGTCAAAAGGAATACAGTCAATATCAAAAGAAGAAATTATTAAAGAGGTAGAAAAGCTAGGACACGAAACTCTTTTCTTCCTAACACTCCTCCTGAATTTCATTCTTCCAGACCCATTCCTTTCGCACACCATTCATACTTTCCTCTCAACAAAGCTTTAGTAAGACTGTCAGCCACCATTCGAGTCGTCTCCACATACTCTAACTTAACATGGCCATTCTCAATGGCCTCTCTAATAAAGTGGTGGCGTACGGTAATATGCTTTGTACGTTGATGGTGCACAGGATTCTGTGCAATAGCAATTGCAGATTGACTGTCGCTGCAGATCTTGACAATCACTTCTGGTAGACCACTGATCTCCGCAATAAATCTTTTAAGAAATATTGCTTCTCTCGCAGTTTCAGATATTGCCACATATTCTGCCTCTGCAGTTGAAAGAGCTACAGTTCTCTGTTTCTTGCTCTCCCAGCACACTGCTCCTCCTTTCCATAGGAAAACTACTCCGGTGTATGACTTCCTATCATAGCATGTGGCATGGCTCTCATCTGCATAGCACTGTAAATCATTGCTATTGTTCTTCTTCTTGTACTTTAGTCCAAGGCTTTTAGTACCCTTTAAATATCTGAGTACCCGTTTTGCGGCTGTCCAGTGCTCGTCACTGTAGCAACTATTAAATTGACTCAGATAATTTACTGCATGTGCTATGTCTGGCCTCGTGCAAACAGACAAGTACATCAGAGAACCAATTAAATTTTGATACGGAATGCTCGGATCCGATTTATGTTCTGGTCCTGGCTTCTCCAGTCTTTGACCGGTAACTGATGGCGTTGTAGCGATCTTGCAGTCATCCATCCCGAACATCTTCAGAACTTTATTACATTATGACATACTACTCTTGGTCAACTTTGATTTCTGTCTCATTCTGCGTTATTTGCATCCCCAAGACTAGTTCTGCCTTACCAAGATCCCATCTCAAATTTAGACATGAGGTCTTTTTTCACTTTGCGCAACTCCGAGATAAAGCTCGACTGGTTGCAAGAGGCTTTAGCCAGAGATATGGGGTGGATTATGACGAGACCTTTTCTACAGTTGTTAGACATAGTTCACTAGAGTCCTTTTAGCGATGGCTGCTCATGAAGGCTTTAATGTTGATCAGATGGACGTGAAAACAGCGTTTTTGAACGGAGATTTATCTGAGACTGTCTATATGAAGCAACCGGAAGGATTTGAGAAGAAAGGAAAAGAAGATTATGCGTGTCTTCTTGATCGATCGCTTTATGGATTAAAGCAAGCCCCTAGAGCTTGGAACAGCAAATTAAATAATGAGTTGTCACATCTTGGCTTCAAACGATCCAAGAATGAACCATGCGTGTATACAAAATCCAAAGACAAGAAGGTCATCATTCTAGCGGTATATGTGGATGACATGCTTATTTTCTGGAATGACGCATAGGAGTTGCGCAAAGTGAAAAAAAGACAAGAGAAAATATAAAAGGAATAACATGTCAAAAGGAATACAGTCAATATCAAAAGAAGAAATTATTAAAGAGGTAGAAAAGCTAGGACACGAAACTCTTTTCTTCCTAACATATTCATTTGACCGAATAATTAATTGGTAGATTTTTATTTAGCATATTTATTTATTTGAAATAATATTATTTGACCGAATTTTCAAATGCATTAATTTTATTTAAACGAATGTTTCACTAGACTAATAATGATTTAGTCGAAAGATCGTATCGAATATTCAGTTCATTAATAAAATTCGTTTCCTTTCATTGTCTATAAATTAACATTGTTCCTTCAAAATAAACCCTGCAGACAGAAATAGGAGCCCTGCAGCGGGGCTCCGTCGACCTGCTGACGGAATCGCTAACCCTAAACGGTCGACGTCAGGGGCACCTCGAGGTTCGGTTAGTTAGGTCCCTAAAAACCCTGCAGACAGAAATAGGAGCCCCGCGCTGCGGGGCTCCGTCGACCTTCTGACGGAATCTCCAATTGAATATTCGATAAAATACATGTTATACCACCTGAACATTACATCAAATGAATATTATACCTTTTGATCGCAAATAAATATTCGAAGAAATGAAAATTATGATAACCGATATTATACAAAATGATTATTTTCTTAAACGTTGTTCGAACAAGTAACATTATATCAAAAGTTGTTCGGCGAAACAAGGGTGAACCCCATTTAATCCGTACCAATGTTCACCATTATGTCCCAATTTGTATCCATCTTATCCATATGATGCCGATAAGCTTAATTTGTAGTGCATTTACCTAACCGACAGTCTTTCTATCCTCATTAATCATAGTAGAAAAAGAAACCTTAATACCATCTATGTATAATGAAATATTAATTCTTCTCTCGGAAGCTAAATAAAAAACTGTCCAATTGTTCGGAACCTATGACCTTGAGTTCAGAAAGCAGACACTGCACTGCTGTGCCATTTGGTCCGTATAAACTAGAGCTACTGGAGAAAATAGTAAGCCAAGGTCAAATAGATTATGGAGGCATTTTGTAATTGTGGTCTTGAATGGAATATCTGTGGTGAGCACTTCAGGAAACACTTTGCAATTAATTAAAATGGAACTTTGAGATCCATTCAGTTGTCAATCATAAGTTCTTTTTCTTTTTACATATGGTTTTTTTTTTTAGTTTGTGTCACACTAGTAATTTATCCAGTAAAGTTTAAACTCAAATACATAAACAGCCAGCCCCGTAACAACTAGCCAGGGTCAAATGCGTAGTCTATAAATACAATTATTCGTTTCCAGAGATAATCTAACCCACGAAACGGAGCTTCGCATCCAATCGCTCAACCACTGCGCCAACCTTGCGGTCAAAAATGTTTAGTTTCGGTGTACATGAATTAAACGCAAAGTCCTGAGCTTTGCGTGACACTTATTTTACAATTCCTAGACTAATGCCACTAATCCCAATTTTAGGCTGAGGCTACAGTAGGTAGGCAGCGATTTGCGATGCGACTGGAAGAGCGAAGAGAAAAAAGAGCGATGTACGGTGTAGCCATTATACGTGAGCATTCATTTACTTGATTTAATCGCTCATGTGTCGCAGGTCGCGTCGCGGCCTAATGTAGCCTCCGCCTTAAGGACTGCTAGTGCACCTACTGAGCATGAGGTCCAGGGTTTAATTCCTGGGTCGGGTAGGGTGTTATTTTTTTCATCAGGAATCTTTCAGTAGCAGCCACGAAGTCTGAATTTTTGCCTGGTTGATGGCAATAATTATGCTTGCCCCCTATTACATGCGGGATTATAGGTACACTTCTGCCTAACCCTTCGGGGTTTGCAGGCATGATGATATGTTAATGTTACAATTGAACATACCGATCAAAGACATGATCAGATTTTTACATAGCAAAAGGAATTAGCTGTCTCATCTGCTCAATAAAATAACTAAGTTACCGTACCGGTACTAAACGTCCAAAACGGCTTGCATGGAGCTCCAATCGACTGCCCTACGTAAGCAGCGCCTGCGCATCGCACCTAAATCGTGCAGATTTTAACCGAGACACGAATACGCGACCTGTACACCTAACGATGTTTACATAATCAATGTCAAGTGACAAGCTGGGATACGCCAGAGATCGTTAGGTCGACAGGTTTTTTAAAGGTCAGTACTATATTATTCTTCAAACATTTACCACCCAATGCTGTAGGTCTCTTCAAAATCTCTTAACTTTTGACGGTTTTGTGTTATTGCTAAGATCCAGTTTCTTCCGACCACTTTATTGAGATTGTCTGCCCATCTAGTCGCTTGACTCCCCACATTCCTCCATCCAGTCCGCGGTCTTAAGGTGGATGTTCCAGGGTAGCCTTCAAATTCAAATTTTCTTACGTTTTTAGCGATTTGCAGGCCAGTGCTAGGTTGTATGTCATCATGAGTATTTCATCAAAAGGTCATTCTTGACAGTTACATGAACTTGGTGGGTTGTAATGATGATTTTGATGATTATAATTCTGTAACTGCATACGTCTTACAGCCGCGAATCATATTTTCACTAACATACAACCTAGCACTGGCCTGCAAATCGCTAAAAACGTAAGAAAATTGGAATTTCGCGGGCTACCCTGGAACATCAACCTTAACACTTTCTTCCCTCATCTTCCACCCAGTCTGGCCCGCCCACTTTCATTGTCTTTGAACACAAGACTTCGTGTAGATACTGAGAAATGTATGATGGATAAACAAACGTAAGGTGTTATTGCTGCGGGAAAAATATTTTTGAGTAGATTTCAAACACAACAACATAATATCAACAGTCGTACATGGACTTTTCAGATGTCAATTAACAGGGCAGCTACTGCTATCAGTGTATCAGCAACTTTGATAAATACCCTTAACGTGTGTAATCGCCTCACGCTTGTGGATGAGCAAACTGTTGCTTTGTTACTGCCCGTCTTCTTGTATTATCGTTTCATTAAATGTTCAGAAGTACTTCTTTTTTTCCGTCCTCTTTTGCAAGAGTCCTCTATGGCATAATTTCACGCCAGAGTTCTCGAAGGGTTAGATAGAGATGTATCCAATATTACACTCTCATTCAGCTAGCTATGTTTAAGACCCTTGTAATGGAAATACATATTCCAATTTCAAAATAAAAAAGCACAGAAATTCTTGATGGAAACACCCAATAACACTTTGCTTGACCCGGGAATCGAACCCAGGACCTCGCGCGCAGCAGTCACGCTTACTACCACTAGACCAACGAGGCGTCTATCTAATTTACTAAACTTAGGTAAAGCATTGGCGCCCTTACGTCTCCTGGAACACTAAACGGAGGCTAAACCAATTAATCTTATAATAATAATAATAATAATAATATCGACCCGTAAATGTAGTAAAAATCCAGTCTAAGAGCTGAGAAGAAAAAACACATTCCGAAAATAATAATAATAATATTCCACAACTATCACACAACGCCATCTAGTCCCACTAGACAACTGATAAACATACTTATATATTTCTAAATACATACATATTATAGATAAATTACACCCAGACACAGAACAAATGATCGTGCTCATCACACAAACATTTGTCCTGGGTGGGAATCGAACCCACGACCTCCGGCATAGCAGTTAGGGTCACTAACCACTAGACCAACAGGCCAGTCAAATTATACCTCTCACACGCTGCATTCCTGCATGTCCTGCACCTTCACTTATTCATTAAGGGCAAAACCCCCCCGCACGTGTTAGCAAACCTCAAGTAAGATGAAAGTGAACAGCCCCAGCATACTAACGGCTTCTACAGTCCGTTATCAATTACTAGCAGTCCACGATGAATATGCGATCAGCTACGGCAGTGCAATGAAGATTAGTCAGGAAATCAGACAGTGAAGTGTATTGCTAGAGGAAGTCATTGAGAAAAGTTGTGGTCGTCTGGAATCTTGGATCTAAAGCTATCGTTATTCTCTTGCACTTTGCGGTTGATGCAGCATGTCTTCTTTAATTAGTCGTAGTAGTTGGTATATGAGGAATTGGCGCAAGGGTGCCGGAAACTATTCCAACTCAATTAAGTGAAAAATATTTTGTCATCAGTATGACTATTTAAACATGATCGCCTAAAAAATTGAGGTGGAATAGTTTCCGGTACTCATGCGCCAATTCCTCTTAGACTACTTCATCAGTCGGCATTCAAGCCCCTTCTAACCATTTGTTAGCCTCACCGTTTTATTAGTCTTCGTTTAATTTCTTATAAAAATGAATTCAAAGCCTTTCCTACGACATTCTTGGCTCTGTCTCTACATGGTCTTAGACTTTAAACTTCGAACAGCGGATGCCCGCGCGGTTGCATACAAAAGTGCTCTATTGCGAGGACCCCACTTAAAATCAGCCTTACAGTTACAGTTCACACTTTGAACGCGCGCGGAACACAAACACAAGGGGTGAGCACTACGCCACCAGTCGGGCCCAGCGCGTCGTCAATATTTGGGTATGAAAAGAGTAAAATTTGACAAACTAATGACACAGTCAGCCATAGAGCTATACATAAAACAGTCTTGATTGAAGTCGTTACCAAATGCTATTGAATGTGCAATTAGAAAGAAAGAAAGAAAGAAAGAAAAGAAAAAATATTTATTGCCGCAGAATTATACACATACAATAAAAAAGCAGTAAACACAACTTACAACTAAAAAACAAAATTGGTACAAAAGAGAAAAAAAAAGTTTTAGTTTACAACATAACAATAAAAAAAAAACAACTGCGACAAATGGGTTACCACTCAGCATGGTGCTGCGCTATGGGGTCCCACAGCACAGCGCTGGTTTTCAGTGGTAACCCTTGAAACAAAAACGTACGAACGTCAAGACAGATATAACCGTAATGTTACTTACCTACTTATATAGAACATAAAATGAACCTTTATTACAATTAAAAACCAATTACAAATAGAACCGCCAGGAAATTGGTGTAAAGTTTTAGACTTTGAGACTGTTGCTGGATGGTTATATACCTTTATGCTATATTATTATATAAATAAAAAGAGAAGTTCCCTTTATAATGTAGATAATAAATAAGGAAGGATTTTTCGAAATTCAACCCCTAAGGGAGTTAAATAGGGGATGAAAATTTGTATGGAAAATCGTCATTTTGACGCAGGCGAAGCCGCTGGCAAAAGCTAGTGCTTTAATAAATGGGTGTTATATTCCGAAGATAATTATGCTCCACGGGTCCTGGCATTACAGAGGGTCAGAATCATTATCATCATTCTCCTGTCCTTATCGCAATACATTCGGGGTCGGCGCAACATAATATGTCTTCCGTCGATTACTTGTCATCTTGTAAGACACCTTCTTACTTGAAATATCTTTCACACAGACCATCCACCGTTTCTTTGATCATATCCATGTGACACTTACATGCTCAAAACATTAAGCAGTGATAAAAAGCTGAAAGCCTTAAAAATATATTGAAGGATTTTTTTTAATGTGACATTTAAAGTGTAATCAGCCTTTAACGCTCCCACTGGAACACTCCTCCCTGTAACAGTACACTCCCCTCCCGTTACGGTACGACCCCCCCCCCCCCCCCCGTTATGGTACACCCCCCCCCGTTTCGGGGAGTGGGCCATAAACCACCGCGCGGGCCCAATGCTGGTTTGCATATGCCACTGATCATCACCATCATCATTTTGTCGCCACATTGACCGGCGTGGCGATTATGGCAACCCCTTTCTAAACAATGACCGGTATGTCACATGTTTTTACATTTTTCTGGTTTCCTCACATTGAATTTAGCTCAGCTTGCAACAAACACCAACATTTCAGTTAGCCAGGCAATCAGTCTACCTAGCCTAGCCTCGGCATTGATGCGTGAGGTGTGGCGCGACTTTCTTCCGTTACCCGAAGGTTGTGCACCTCACGTGTTCACTGTTCACGTGCCAATTCGTCGATATACAAGAATGCACCTATTGTGTGTAATTGGTAATCTATTGCCGGTATTGTCTTGGTTGGTCTTGGTTTCAAGATCATGCGTAGTACCCATTTGTAAATTGGGTCTGGAACAGATCAGTTCAGGCAAACACATTTCCTGTAGCTTACCATGACGTCAAAAAGCAGGATTGTTTGAACTGCAGGATGAGATGGAGTAGAGATGACTAGACACCCTGTATAGCTCTGTCGCTTCCCCACACTGGAATAAGATTAAAACAATCTTCCTGCTTTAAGACATCAGGGTAACCGCTCAGATGTAAGAATGGGGACGAAGCCGCATATGTGAGGAATTTAGCTGGTGGTTTCAGCCTGTCTACGTGGAAAACAAAAGCATAAGTTTATACATAATTATGTGTAATATGTATATGAAATAATGAACGAGTTTAATCTCTTGTTCAATTTTAACCATCATTCTGACATGATTTGTATTGGTTTCTCTTGTTATCGAGGGGTAATACAGTTTTCTGGATAACAAACTATCCGTTATTTTCTGTAACACAAATGTTTAAGTAAACTATCTAGTGAATTAATCACGTTTTTTGTACGATACATTAGGATTACATAAGGCAAGTCCCATGCCTCAGCTAAGATGTTTTTCTACACTTTGACCCGCTTCCCTTGCATCTATAAGATATATTATAGTATCTAAAGGCATACAACAGTATGTGCGATGATCGTATGTGTCAGTTTATTGATGAAGTGTGTGTATCTATGTGGCAAATTGAACATTATCTCACACCTGATGTCACAATACAATGGTGTGGGCATTGATATAATAAAACCCTAGATGCACAGTCTCGAACAAAACAAACAGTCGAAACTGTCGCCAAACACTCACCAATACACGCACTACTACATGTAGTTATCGTCACTATAAACATTTTTTTTTTTGGCAAATTCAACCTTACGCAGATTCCTTTTACAATGCAGTTATAAAAAGCAATATAAAAAGTATTTTGTACGACCGTGCAGAGACGCGAGCGACGCGAGACTATTTGAAATGAGTTCATTGTGAACTCATTTTAAGCGGACGGTTTTGAGACGCGGAGTGTGTATCTTGGGTTTTATTATATCAATGGGTGTGGGTTATTTTTTTGTTATTTTGTTTTAAAAATTCCTTGTTTTTCTTAATAAATAAAAATAAAATAAAATTACAAGATATGAGGTAAGGTATGGGAAACCTTAGGGTTGTATAAGAAAGAATTGGCTCAGTTCTGGGTCGACACAATTTATATTACAATCTAGGACGAAGAAGATATGGAAGAATGAACAATCTGTTCTCCTTTGATGTAAATGTAGAGAGCCTTCAGTCGCCTCTCCCATAGGCGACTAAAGGCTCTCTGGGTACAGGTAGTCAGGAAGAGGTATTCCACAAAGCAAACCCAAACGAAGCACACCTAAAGTATTCCACTTTGCACACCCGTAGGTGGGCTTCAAATAAGAAATAGAAAAAAAAAAAAACCTATTCCACGAAGCACACCTACGAATAACACTCGCATAGTGCGGGGACTAAGAAATAAAAATGTCGATAGGAGAAAATATTTATTATTTATTAAGAAGGTCTAGTTGCAGCAGTTCGGTTACATTTATTTTTCTTTGAGAAAATAAGAATAGGTAGTCAAGTCCCACAAACTACCAGGGCCCCGAGTCTGCTATTCAATAGTGTCAGAATGGTCGATCATTGATCTCATAATGGTTGATTTACGACAAGCCAAAAAGTACCTTAAGTCGACAGGCATAAGGTACTTTTTGGCTTGTCATCAATCAACCATTATGAGATCAATGATCGACCATTCTGACACTATTGAATAGCAGACTCGGGGCCCTGGAGAACAGAAGTAGGAACGGTTTACGGTTTAATAAATGTATTCTTATTCTCTTCACTGCCTGCTCCATTTGCACCTTCCAAATTGGCTGGAGAACAGCCTCCTTATTCACTTATTTCGTTTTTGAAAAGCTGGGGCTGAATTAATGGTGTCCCAACCTAATCAGCCTAGTTCTGTAGCATGGTCACAACAAGCCCTGAAAAGTTGCAACAGCAAATCACCTACAAAAGGTACCTGTGGTCACTATTCACTATGGTCTGGGCACCAGAGACCCCACCTCAGTAATATAATAGTGTCAAAGTATATTTGCAAGAACTTAGTGATAACTAAATACAATGCCCAAGGTTGTGGATCAAAATCAGCGTCTCAAATACCTGTACTAACATAGAAGGTCAATGGTACTATAGTTATTTACTTTTTTATCGTTAAAACACTAAAAATAGTAAGATTGCGTAGTTTATTTTTGTTTGATATAAATATAAAATTGGTGTTATATTTGCAGATGCAGCTACGTGTGCATCTAAGTAATTCTTGTTTTTTTTTTCTCTAATCTATTGTATTTTTTTTAATTGTTAATGTTTAGTAATTATTATGTATAAGAACTTTGGTAGTATACGTAGTTTTGATTTTATATTAATCCCAGTCACCCCTAAAGTTGGAATTTATAAAAATTGAGTGAAAGGTTTCGCCCCGTACTTGATATAAAAGACAAGTGCGCCGGCGCAGCGCCTCCGACTTGCCAACATGACACCGTTCACGCGATTGGTACGTTACTCGATTTATTTAAAACCTTTTTTGAAAAAAGCAAACAATAAACCTCTTTGGTAATAACTGCTGTCATTTTTGACAGAAGAACTGGCAGAATATTAAAAAAAAAAATAATAAAAAATGTAAAATAATGTAAAATATGTCATTGATAAATTTTGTGCTTTCAGTTGCTATGGTTACTAATTAATTCAAGTTATTAGAATAAATTAAATTGTTTGACAAACAAAAGTTTTATTTCAAAATAATGCCATAAATTGTATAATTTCGTCACAAAATGCTGTAATAATTACGCCATTGTTTTACTCTACTTTATTTTGAATATGTTTAATAGTTTTATTTCAGTCAGTGTTTTATGAATTAAGTTTTATTTAAGTGAAAGTTGATAACGGACAAGTGATTTCAAGTGATTCCTTTGATACGCAGCTGATAATAATTAAGTGATAATGTGTCTGATAAGAATCGCGTGTGTTTTATAATATAATTAGTGATGTTGTGATGAACAACAGATGATAATTTTATTATTGATGGAAGCTTTAGATTTGAAACAGCAAGTTTTGAAATAGTTAACATGGTGTTGATTGTTCTATTATCATCTTAAAAGCGCACTGGTTGAGTTTTTTCACCTTTTGGTGCTAAAGCGAGTTATGAAAATCTAAAATTGTGCTTTTATTTGGGCAATTAAGTAGGTGCAGCCAAGTCTTAGTGAAAACCGGCTTTAGTCCTATATTTAAAAAATTGTATTGAATAAATATCTAGGTTGATGATCAGCCAGATATTAGTCGTCCATAAAATCATCGTCTAATTTCATAGCTAGTCAGTTTTCCACATAGTGACGAAATTTTTCGTATTTTTACACGGTTTCAATACTAGTGTATTATAATATGCGGTTGTCCTAGAGTTTCGAGCTAGTTTGTAATACGAGTAGTTACGTTTTAAGTTGTTTCAAACTTGCGAAATGCTAAGCGATAAGAGCTAAAGATAGTTTAACACTTGCTAATGTTGCTACAAGATTTTAGATTTAAATTAGAGAGCTAGATACAAATTGTAAGAAGGTATATGGTACAATATGAATACCTAGAGGCATTGAATTCCTTTCTTGTTTTGTCATCATCATCATTAGGTATATAATCATATCAGCCTGAAATCACTCACTACTGGGTATTGGCCTCCCGTTTTTTCTGCCACAGATCCCGGTTCTGTGCAACCCTTATTCTTGTTTTATCAATAGGTACAAAATGTTCTGAATTAGACAGGTAACAGCTGCCAGTTACCATTTCATAATCAGAATACAATTGTAAATCATACATAGCACTTTTTGCTCCAACTAATAAAGTAGGAAGTGGCGAGGGGGAGGCATTTTACGTAATATTATATATACGTAATTTTTGACGTGCAAAACCTGCCTTTGAATAAAATAATAGCTTTTAATTTTGATAGATGGACAGATATAGGCAAAATTAACCGATCTTCTTCTTATCATGTGGGCAGTAAGGTCTGACGACCGCACCCAGTACGGTTCCACCAAGAGTGCAAAAACGTACGAAAATGATTTTTTCTCCACTCATTGCCAAAATACCACAAAACATTCCATAAGCCCCGTGTTTATTATCAGTGAAGTGCCAATGGTCACCTGGGCACTGGGCAGGCAGGTTACTCGTGGCAACAAGCTGTAAATCAATCTGTGACATACCTTACTACCGGGGACCAGCGCCCGCGCAGTGCCACAGTGTACATTGGATGTGCAGTAGGACAATCGCTCTAATAATGTAAAAAAAATATAATTAAAAATATACTTACTACATAACTATATAAAAATACACTTTGGCCAGTCACAGTAAGTTGCCTTACACCTACATGAGATAAGCTAGAAAAGTTAATTTTATATACTTATGTACCTAAAGAATCACAACATTTTTTAACTCTTTTAAAATACATATGTAGACCCTACGGAGGGCACAGTTACTCTACTTTTGCATATCAAATGTGTAAGCTTTTAAATTATTGTCTCATATCAGTTTTCAAGCTTATTTATTTATGCATTAGGCCACATTCATAGTTAAAACCTATTATAAAATAAACGATTGCGTGATTTTAGGGATCTAAATGTGAAGAGAGTAAATGTCTAATTACTTAACAAGTTATGCGACTCAAGTGAGCATGAACAAAGATAAACAATTATGCACTTATTATGAAATACATCTGCTCTTAGATTAAATTACTTAACATAACTTTCATGTCATTGTAATGGCGTTTACCTTTATCTTGAACCATGACGTTTATTGATGGTTTAACTTTAACTGTTCACTTAATCTATATAGCCATAAACATACATTTCTTAAATAGATTTTCTACTTTACCGCTAAAGCGTTAGGTTCAAGGTTGATTGGGAAAATTTGATAGTTTAGGGTAGCTTGATGTGCTGGCGTATCTTCAAGGATACTTGGGAACTTGAAAAATTCTATCCTACTAATCCTACTAATATTATAAACGCGAAAGTTTTTAAGTATGGTTACTCTTTCACGCAAAAACTACTAAACGGATTCGGATAAAATTTGATACAAAGATAGTTTATAACCTGGATTAACACATGGGATAGTTTTTACCCCAATTTTATCTTCCCGTGGGATAATTTTCGAGCTGTAGCGGGCGAAGTCGCTGCCAACAGCTTAGTCCGGAATAAAGCTGCCTTTTTGTTTTTCAATTCACCAAGATCCATAAGGATAACTAAAATAAATGTAATATAATCTTAAAGTACAACCTTGACAGTAAAACAAAAAGTAATAACTTGTCTCGATATATGCATTCAATATCCGCATACTTTCTTTGCAATAAATCCAATTTAGTACAACCAAATCTCAATCTTACTCCTTTGCAATACAATGCAAAATCACACGCCAATTAAATACACTTTATAATATCATTTATAACTATGAACTAGTCTCGATTTCGAATACAGATAATAATAAACTTTACATTTGTTAATATAAAGTTCAAAATTCAGTATCAATCCAAGGGCGTGGCAGAGTTGTCATACTGGATTTGCTGCTCTGTGTCCAGTGAACGGGCCGTGGCCTCTAACGACTACTTTCCTAGCCCCTTTGTGCCGTATTATAATTATTGACATTATATACTGGTCCACCTTTAGGTATATATGGAAATAAAAAAGCTTTATTGAAATTGGATCCAGTTTTATGCGTTCATTTGATATGGGCGAGACTGCAGGACTTGTCACGATTCAGAAATCAGAAATCGTGCGAGTCTTTTTACACCGACGCCGACGGCGACGATTAAAATGTTCAGGACATTTTTTGTGAATGAATCGACTGAATGGCATGCAAAGTTGAATCAACCGTGAAAACAGACGTGAAATTATGCATTTTGACGTAAATTAGATTACCTATTAACACCGTTAAGGAGTTTTTGTTCCCTTTTTGTTATTTTATTTAATCATCTTTAATTATTAATGTTGTATAAACATAGTTAGTTTACTCTATTTAATAAGCTAATGTAGCTAATATAATATTTTGTCTAATGATTGAAAAGTTACTCCTGTATTTATCTCAATTTATTTTTACATACTTCGCTGTTAGTCGGAACCTCAGAATCAAACTCTTTCTAGCCATTTTTTATATAGTCTATCCATCGTGACTTTGGTTAGAAACGTAACTAAAACAAATTGTTATACTTAGGTCAAACACCAACGAAAGTGATGATCAGCACCATGATGATGATCACACACTAAACGGCATTCAAGAGCTGCCTCTTGCCGGTGTAAATATTCAAAAGCATTAACTGACTTAGACAGCACTTGATCGCGTTCAGTTTCTATGACAGAATCAGTTTATAATTACTTTTGATACAAACAATCACAGCTATATTTTTATTTGTAACAAACATCAATGGTATTTGGAACAACAACAACAGATTGGTTTTACGCAACGAAAACACAGCGCTCTTTTTTATCGGCAATCGTTTACTGTGTTATTTTTATGGTAAAAAAACTACATATAACATTGCTGTGTACAATATTACCTAATAGTAAGTCAGTTACATGGTATGGTGGCATACGACTTGGTGAATGAAATAACTGTCTGATGAGAATATTTTTATGGTAATCCACATCCACTAACTTTGGTTAACACTAACTGGCTATTGCTTTATACCGAATCTAATTCAATTCAAAGTAATTGTTACATACGGTTAATGCTGGTTTAGTGATCACAGGCGATTCCGATGAGCATGAGGTCTTTAATTCGATCGCCAAATCACGCAAAGTATTATTGTGATTTTCAATCAAGAATTTATCAGAAGCCCTGAGTCTAGATTCGTGTCTCCTACATTTGACTTATCTGATGAAATGTCGGTCTACTCAACACCTCTGCTTATCTCTTCGACAATTACAACAGCAATGCTATATTTTGTTATCAAGAGCCAAACACACTTCTCCAAACGAAGAAAGAACTGCGAGTCAATGAAACAGTTACAGTTATTGACCACAACACACAGAAATAGCTCGATTACACAATATATAAAATGTAGCAAGGCACAAATAGCTAGTGTTGGCACAGTAGACCTAGGTCTAGATAGATCACTACGTTGTGACAGACGGTTATATTTGACACGTTAAGTCATCTATGCGTGAACTTTCGTCATTCGGGGTGTGGTACAAGGTAGGGAATGCGGCGTGGTACTCACAAGAGTGGTCAGAATTATGCGTTTTATTTTAACGGTAGATTAGGCAATCATTACAGTACATATAAGTGCCCAATCTATTCTACAGAATAAGAAAAAACGTCGTATCCAGTGGCAACATTTTCACCTATAAGTAAAACAGATTAAAAATACATGAAGAAAATACCGAGAGCACACGTGGATAGCTTAGCGTGGATGAGTTATAAAAGAACACAGTTTTAAATGATCGTATTTTGTGAAAGATTGTATGTGATGGTTGTAAAGCGTGTGACAAGTAGTAGACAAGTAGGAAAGAAAAAGAAATTCAGCATCCAAATGAGCAGGAGAATGATGATGAGAAAAAACAGGTGTTGCCATCACAAAACCTAGTCCAATGATTCTCTTTCGATCCCGAAGTTATGATTACTCAGTCTTCATCCAAATAAAAAATGAACTAAATTCTGTCATAATACTCATCATTCACATAGCTACATTCATTATTTTTCACAACAGTCTTACACCGCTTCCGTCTATGAATTCCGCCATCGCCCTCAATTACCCCAATACGACACATTACACTATAATAAACGTATAGCAAACGCAAGTGTCAAGGCCCCAATGTTTCTAAACAAGTAATTGTAAACATTTCGATTGAAACAAAGTAATCGTAACGTACGAACTAACTAGACATTTTAATTGATATATTTCAAGTGGTATTTCGTTAGTAAATAAATTACTTTTTGGCAGTTAAAGAAATTGGAATGAAAATGGAGGAATTTTGATTGGATATTACAGTAGCTGTGTTTTTCGATGTACTTGCTCTACATTTGGATCAATTGTAGGAATATAATAAACTTACTGGATAAATCGTTTCTGTTTTGCAGTCTAACTTAACCTCTTTGCAATAGATCTTGGAAGATTTTTATAAAATGAAAGAGTACATACTTTTCTAAAGGTAATAGGCTCGCTCCTGAGTTCCGACTATAGGACTTAAACATAACTGGCTAAGGACACGTCTCACTAACCCTTCAGGGATTACAGGTGTGATGTTAGGTTATGTTTTCACCCGTCGGGGCTACGGGTTGTTCACAAGAGATACCGCGGCCTCGACATACAGGGCTAAGAAGGCACATGGGTGGTTCTTAGTCAGTAGAAGTCTCACACTCCCTTTTACTTTGCCCAAGAGCGGGAGGGGTTATTTGAAGATTTCCCAACCGCCAAAAAAAAAGGCAGCTACCTAACATTTTCAGTTGCTTACTCATAAACATTCAACAAACCCGTCATTAACCTGTTCGAGGTAATCTCCGAAAAATATCTCATCTTCATATTTTACTACAAGATCCTCGCTGATGAAACTCTTCATCATCACCTTAACTAACACGATCTTTTCTCCTACGCAGACAGTGCTGGCCCTAGTGGCGTGTGCGCATGCACAGTACTCTGAAGACCGCGCGCCGCGCTACATCGCGTCCGAGCCTAAGCAGAGCGCCTCCACCCCCGTGGCCATCCTCAAGCAGATCAATAGGTAAGCAGAAACAGTCACTATTGCTTTTATATAGAGCTATCAAAGAGAGCAGTGCAACCCCTAGTGGCCTAGCCGTACAGATCTATCTTTAAGGTTAAGCAGAACTTGCCCGGGTCGATCCGGGGCTGGGTGTCCAGTACAGAGCTAGTTTCCTCCTTGCCAGAAAGTGTTGTCAGTTCTTGAGGTCCCATGTTGATTTTCGACAGTCGTTACACCGTGGTATTATCATCGGCACGATTCTTGAGCGCTGACGCAAAAGTGAGTTATTGGGTCCCTTTGGTGGTATGAAGTGAGACGCGGGGCGGGGAAAGTGCAGTATTTGGCCCGTAGCGCATCGCGTCATAGCCGTCATTCGGGATTTGTTCTTTATACTCCTGCTGCACTTACCTCGCGACCATAGATAACAGAAACAACAGGAGATATGCCCTTTAGCCGAAAATGTATAGGAACCTGTGTCGTCAGTTCACACACGCAGAGCAGTAAAAACAATAGATATACGCATTCGCAAACACACCCGCATTTCTTAAAACATCACGTACTACACAATCAATTATAAACCTTATCCCTTCACACACAGCGTGTATTTACCATGCACCGTACAATTTACATAGTACATTTTGTTTTAAGTTGACACTAGTGATTGACTAAATCAAAAAGTTATCGATTCTTCTATTTATTCTTCTACTAAAGCTTTTATGGGGTACTGAAAATAAAATAAATTAAAAACGATAAAATATACAATACTTTTTTACATTTTATCGGTTATTTAAGAGGAAATGCGAGTGCTGGCTTTCTACTATCGCTGTCTCTCTCCGTCCTCCTGCCCTCAAATTCGTGCGATAAGGACAACTATAGAAAAAAGTTAGAATTCGAGGTTTGGCTCTCGCCTATTTCCTCCTCCAATATTGAACCAATTTAAAAGATATTTTAGACAATGAATAAGGAGGTTATATACTACGCCGCTATTTTTTTCTTTTTTCGTTAATAGTTGTCAAATTTGTACACTAGGACTCTGTTAACAGCGATCTAAACAAGCAAATTTGAGCATTTTTTGAGGGTTCTAGTGCTTATAAAAATAATTTATCACCAAAAAGGAAAACATAGGGGCATAGAAATAGTTAATATTTATTATTCTGTAAAAAACCATTGCTTTAGGGTCATTAACTAAAAAGAAAACAGGCGAGAGCGTTTGTATGGAGAAAAGACCACTCGCGTTTCCTCTTAATGCCCGAATGCTGAAGTTCCTAGTTACCTATATTCCCATTAGCTACTGATTTAATAAAAGATAACTCGAGTAATCAATGAATATTACCTATTTATTCAGTCAATAGTAAGCAATAAACAGGGTACCTACATTCTATTTTCAGTATTGTTTACAATAATAAGAAAGCATAATAATACAAGCGTTGTTATTTGTATGTATATTAACTTTTGTTGTTTGTAAATTTATATTTTACTAGTTGATACCCGCGATTTTTTCCGCGTGGATGTCGATTATCGCGACTAAAAGTAATCTTTTAATCTCCCACTTTCAAGCCCTTTTTTATTTTGGAGGTTGGGAAATCATCAAATGACTCCTCCCGCTCTGGGCAGAACGTTAGGCAGTGTAAGACTTCTACTGACTAAAAAACACCCATGTTCCTTGTTAGCCCTTTGTGTTGAATCCGCGGTATCGCTTTCAACCCCTTACAACCATTTTTTCGCACTAAAAAGTAGGCTATGTCCTTCCTCAGGCTATATTTATTATTATTATATATTATAATAAAATTCTCGTGTCACAGTTTTCGATGCCAAACTCCTCCGAAACGGCTTGACCGATTTTGATGAAATTTTTTGTGCTTATCCGGTATCTATGAGAATCGGCCAACATCTATTTTTCATCTTTTTTTTTTTTCTGAAATTATTTATATGGCAAAACAACGTTTGCCGGGTCAGCTAGTATATTATAATTATGTGTACCAAATTTCATTTAAATCGGTTCAGTAGTTTTGGCGTGAAAGCTCGACAGTCAGACAGACAGACAGAGTTACTTTCGCATAATATATAATATTAGTAAGGAAAAGATAATAGTAAGGATTAGTCAATACATAATTATTTTAAGTAGTAGTAAAGAATATTGGTTTTTCTTATCTACATTTACGCCAACTCTCAGTAATGCCATAAAATACGCAGTTCCTTACACTATAGTAACAAATTGTGTCTACAATAATTAATTGTATCATGCATAGTCGTACTAAGCAGGATCATCGTATAAAATATCGACAACCACAAACATCACATCTCTAGCTGTCAAAAACTGACAGCGGCCGATTTTCGAAAATATTGTGTGAGTGAGAGTATCAGTAAAACACCTATCCATTGCGCTATTAGATCAGCCGATTCACTGGTTGATTTGTACTAAACAAGCAATGGTTTTTGTTCCTATTGAAAACAATTGATTTGGTTTTTCATCATGTTTCTCGTACCACGAAGTAATGTTTTAATGAATTTAATATGAAAAACATTAATGTTATAGTACTTACGTGTGAAATGAGATACAATCTTTTGTGTAATTCACAATACAGCTATTATTTTCACAAACATTCACTGAACAACGCGGCATTTTGTAAAAAATCACGAGCAGTGAACACGTCGCAAGTTGACATTCGACTCATTATTGAAAGTGGCATCAGGCCGCGTCGCGGCCACATGAGTTCGCATGTACCACGCCTCCTTGCCATATCTCCTGTTGTTTCTGTTATCTATGCTCGCGACCAATAAATAATAAACGGGTGTGAGTTTTATTTGTCATAAAGTGTACGATGCGCACAGCGATCCCCACTCTTCCGCCGAGCGCTCAAGAACCGTGGCGGTAATTATACATTTTTATTCCAAGGCTTGAAAATGAAATGTTCTACAATATCACCACACGTCAATACCCGATGCGATCATCATTTTTCGACCACCTCAATAAAATTAAGAGTCTTATGGAAGAGGAGACCTTAGAACCGCTGTGGTATTTAATGATTATTTTGTAATATCTGTCACTTCAATCTTTGAGCTAAACTCTCCTACCTATTACTGGCAAATATTGAATTTTGTTCAAGATCCTGAAAATTCTTGACTCCTGCGCGGAGAAAACACGAAAATATTAAATTCTTTCTTCCTTTCTGTGTGTGCCAGTGTGTTCTTGTCCTTTTAATGTATTTTATCTACCCAAATATCATAAACCCTCTCTAATGCGTTCAAAACCCATAGGCAATGACCAGCATTACCAACCAGCAGAAATTAACAGAACTGTAATGAACTCATAACCTACTGAAAACCGTAGGTTATGAGTTTAAATTTGGAACAGGTGTCAAATTCAAGTGAGTGTGCTATTCTAGTATATACATTAAAACAGATACCTATCGATACGAAACCCCAATTCAGTATGATATAAATCGCACGACATTTTGATCTCGAGTGACACAAGAATAGTAACTTTGTTCGTTTCCCTATGATTTAAAAAAAATTACAGCTACCCGAAACGCCGCCATTTCGAGCTGTCATTTGTTCGTTAGCTTTTTATTTCCAGTTACGAGTAGACAAATTTTCTGATAAGTTCTTTATTTCTGTCGAAAATTAGTGATAGTGACTCAGACATTGACATGAACACTCCGTCAGATATCGTAAATGCAGCGACGAATGCAACTAATAACCTGTTTATTTTTTATATTGCAATACACTGGTAACAATGCTGGTCATTTCCCTATGGTTCCTGAACCCATCATAGAGCCCTTATGATATTTGGGTAGATAAAGTAGTGTATGCAACTATACATAATTAGGCATTACAACACTCGTGTGATGCTATTAAGAAACTCGACACACTTGTGTTGTAATGCCCTTCATTATGCACAGTCGCATAAACTACTATTAAAAATATAGTAAATGTTAAAGCCATTTTACAAAAACTGTCCCGTGAGGTGATTTCCAGCTGGTAAAGCTACAGGTAAAAGCTAGTGATCTATCTATAAAACTTTTTGTGAAGGTCGGTAATTCTAAGGCTTGAAGCTCAAACCAAGATGAGGCTGAAACTCTCCACCGAAATGATTCCAAAGATACTCATGCCTTGAAAGGCTTCTTTGTCCATTGTTAATATAGGTAATAAATTAGAGCAATATATTTCATTTCCCCCCAGTCTAGTCCTACGCCTACAACCTTGACGATTTGTTAATAAACCTAGCCACAGTGAATTGGGCAAGGCGTACTTCTAAAATACCTAAACGTATAGGACTGGTTTCAAGTCTAACTAGTTATTTATTATAGAGTACTGAGTACAGTCATAACACGATTTGATTGTAGTTTATCGCTGTTAGTGGTATATTCTGTTTCCTTTTGTTGCTAAAATACAGGAGTTTGTAATTTTATCTTCAGAAGCTGTTTTTAGTCGTCTATCGGTATTTTCTTTTTTTTTCTCTAAAGTAACGATGCATTTTGAAACTGGTCTTTACTAGTGTAAGACACTTATAATGGTGCTACCGCTCAAAGATGAACGGCTTCATATACCACTATATTCCTGCTTACCCATCCCCCTACGTTTACATCTCCATATAAAACTGGTATTTTCTATCTAGGAGCTGAATAAGATTACTTATTCTTTAAAGCGTCGCAAGGATATATCTGGTCTTATAAGTACCTACTCTCTATTTTCAACGTGCATCGCGATTTTGATGAACAAACCACTTTACATATTATTATAGCTTGTTAAAGGGCTCATGATGTGTCTCCAAACAAAACAAATCTAACGTTGTACACCATACATTACAGGCACAACGAGGATGGCTCCTACACGTACGGATACGAGGCCGGCGATGGATCGTTCAAGATCGAGACCAAGTCCCCCGCCGGAGAGGTCAAGGGCAAATACGGATACAAAGATGATACTGGAAAGGTAATTAAGAATTGGATCACTAGAATTTCAGTAGATGAAAAACTAGAATCAATTAAAATAAAAATACTGGTCAAGTGCGAGTCGGACTCACATATGAAGGGTTACCATTGTAGAAGGAAATACCTCTGTAATTTGTATTACCTATTTGATTTATTAGCGACAACATTTTGTGTTATGTTTGTTTTTCGTAATGTTTGTATGAATGACATAGTTATACTTGCGGTTTTTTATATGTGCCATAAATATCTCTTTTAGTTTTCAACTTTTTATATCCTATTTCATGTTACTTCAGTTAGGTACTGGATTCTATAACCAGGCAGGCATATTCAGAGCATAGCAGATTCAACAAACGCCTATTTATTCATGATGCCGAGCATTGATGATAATTATATTCTGAGTCTATGTTCATATTTAAGAAAAATCGAAAAGCATTACCTTGCACTTCATTACAGAAACCACCAGGAAGATGTTCATTTCTGCACAGGCTATACATTCTACTATATGTTTACTACAAGCACATTCTTAAAAACGAATGTACATCAATTCCAGGTCCGAGTGATCGAGTACGGAGCCAACAAGTACGGTTTCCAGCCAGCCGGTGAAGGCATCACAGTGGCGCCCCCTACGTTGGTGGACGAAACTAAAGAGGAGAGGCAGAGACAAGAGAACAGGCAGCAGCCACAGGTAAGAAATATTGTCATAAAGAATTTAGTTGCACTGTTCTAGAACAAGGCGATAAGATTGCTCATGAATAAACCATTTTACGAAGAGTTTAGTTACTTTAGTTAACAATAATGTTAGAGTTGCTAAAATATAACGCTGCAAATATCATAGGCACTTTAACAAACAACGTTTTCTGTCTCCCGAGTACTAAATGTGTCTTAGATTTCGTTGTGCTTTATCAGCCAAATACGAGAGAAACTTAAAATAAACCTCTTTACATCTCTTCTCGTATGATTACCTACGTAGATTTTGGTGAATGCTCATACTACGATAAAAATATCAGTCAATAATCAAAGTGGCACCAAAGTTATTGACGCAAAGAACATAGATTTAACACTTCCTACAATTTGAAAATCGGACCCAGACCCTCACAGTCAACAGAAGTGCTTTCAAAAAACATGTTGCTTATAATATCTTATTTGTAACTCTTTCTAACCCACAGTCTCGCCGCAACCAATACCAGCCTGCATCCCAAGCCATAGACTACGACTATAACGACGAGCCTGCTCCCCAACCGGCCCCGCGCCCAGCCCCACGGCCCCAGCAGCAGCAGTACCGCCCCCAGCCAGCCCCGCAGCAGCAGTATCGACCCCAACCGGCCCCACAACAGCAGTACCGGCCCCAACCAGCCCAGCAACAGCAGTTTGGAGTGCCGTCGCCTACGCAAGCGCCTCAGTATAGGCCTGCACCTCAGCAGAGTCCGACTCCCCCTAAGGTAATGTATTAAAAGATTGCCAAAAGATACATAACTACGCAAAATATGTATAGTATTAACTTATTAAGCCCGAATAATTGGGTGGTAATCCGCCAGGCTTAACACCATCATCATCAGCCTATAATGTTCCCACTGCAGGGACTCAGGCCTCCTCTCTAGGAGAGGGATGGGCTATAATCTACCACGTGGGCCCAGTGCGGATTGGCGAATGTCACATGTCTTCGAATTTTTTGATTCTAAGACATGCCGGTTTCCTCACGATGTTTTCCTTCACCGTTTTGAGAGCAGCGGTGATGAAATAAATTACACAAAGTAATGCGCCTGCCTGGGTTCGAACCCACGACGTTCGTAACTCGGGGCCGACACCACTGGGCCACCGCTGCTCGTGGCCACCGCTGGGCAAAAGCCTCTCCCAATTCCTTCCATTTTCTAGTACCGCATCGAACCAGCTCTCGCTGTACGCGTCGTTATCGTCTCGCCACCTGTTTCTGGACCGGCCTCGGCACGATCGTCCACTTTCCGGCAACCATCGTGTAGAGACATGACCAGCTGAATCTAATTTAAACCTAACAGCTTTCTTGCGTCCATTTGAATTGTTTGTTGGGTTACTTAGCATCCAGTTGGCAACCACCCTACGAAAATTGTTAATTTGTGCACTATGAAAGATTGGATTAGGAATATCCCCAAGATAACACAACATGGAACTCAGTAGATTTTTATAGCACCACTTTTAATTTAATAAAGTATACATAGAGTGGTATGTCACTTATGTCCTTATTTCTCCACCAGCCCGCATTCTTCCCCGGCGCCGCCCCAGTGCCCGCACAGGACAACAACAACAACAACAACAACAACTACTTCAACCCAGAACCTCAGCGAAGGACCTTCCAGCAGAAACCGCAGCAGCAGGCCTACAGACCTCTGTCCCCACCACAGTTCCCAGATTTCAACGGCCCAGCACAACCCCAGCAACATTTCCAGCAATCAGGAGCACAGAACCAGTACGCCCCTCAACCAGCCCAGAGGAACCAGCAACCATACTCCATGCTCGATGAACTCCTCAAAGAATATGGCTTACCGAAGAATGGAGCAGCTCCCCTACACGATATCTCATTTGGCTCCTACTAGGCTAAGAATAAATCTCAATGTCATTTTGTAAATATGTAGACTATTTTTTTATTAATTATTAAAAACAAACTTGTTTTGTTTTTTTTATCAATTCGTTTTGGTAAAAGAAAATTAAGGAATGTGTTGGTTTGTTGTTTGGTAACCTTGAAATATGAGTGGGTAATCCAGTAATAATTGGCTGATTATTCAATATAAGTACCTATAGACTAGCGGACGTCCCGCGGTTTCACCCGCGTAGATCCCGTTCCCGTGGGAATACAGGGATAAAAAGTAGCCCATGATACTCAGCAATAATGTGGCTTTCTATTGGTTAAAATCGGTCCAGTATATCCCGAGATTACCCCTTACAATTTAACAAATACACAAACTTTACCTCTTTATAATATTAAGTATAGATTCAGATAATTTTTAGAAGAACCTTAAAAAGCTTAGTTTTTCTTACTAAAACTGTCAAGCCGCGGTATTCCTTAAAAAGTTATTTGTTTAAATCAGACCCAAGGAAACATAAAGATTAATTACAAAAGGGTTGGTACCTACTTAATACCTACGCTGAATAAAAGTTAAACATAATAAAAATCTACTTTTTTAAATGTTCAAACATTTAAAAAAGTTGATTTCCGCTGACAAACAAGGGTTAGGCAGAGGTGTAGGTATATATTAGTACACCCACATTTTATGAAGTATATTTAAGTTCCATAATAAAGGGTGCGACCCCATTGCCATTAACCGGGCACATACCTCGACTTCCTGGTTGCTACTGAGAAATTCTTGATGGAAAAACCCAGTATCTTTTGGCCCGACCCGGGATTCAAACTCAGGACCTCAAACTCAGTAGTTGCGAGTACGACCACTAAACCAACGAGGCAGTCCAACGATTATATTTTAATTGTACTGTGTTATTTTTTTGTGGTATCTACCAAGTACCCCACTGGGCCCACGTGGTGGATTATAGCCCATCCCTCTCCTAGACCGGAGGCCTGAGTTGCAAAGAAAGCAGTGAACAATAAAGGCTGATGATGATGATGACTTTGTTATTTAGATCGACACGATTCCCACCTGCTGCGTCTATACTTCAACCCGTCTTAGTACATTTGAAGTTTCATAAGAAAGCACTCTTGAAAGCAGTCTATTCAACACTTTTGTCCCAGTACTGTATCTATCTGTTAAATAACTACTGAATACTTTTCCTTTTTGGGAGGGAGCTAACGCATTAATCCAGTCTCCAGTTCAGCATCATCATCATCATCAGCCTATAATGTTCCCACTGCAGGGACTCAGGCCTCCTCTCTAGGAGAGGGATGGGCTATAATCTACCACGCCCAGTGCGGATTGGCGGATGTCACATGTCTTCGAATTTTTTGGTTCTAAGACATGCCGGTTTCCTCACGATGTTTTCCTTCACCGTTTTGAGAGCAGCGGTGATGAAATAAATTACACAAAGTAATGCGCCTGCCAGGGTTCGAACCCACGACCTACTGTTCGTAAGTCAGGGCCGACACCACTGGGCCACCGCTGCTCCAGTTCAGCATAAATCTGCAAAATATGTTCAGGTAGGTATACCTCTTAAGTCGCTCCATATAAAATACTGGTATAACCAGCATCCGGTTTGAAGAAAGCTTGCCAAAGGAGTATGAAGTATCTGCCAGTAAACTGTGATGTGAACGTCAGATAGGATGGCGATAACAGTACCTACATGCTTCTTCCTAACGAAGGTACAGATAGCACACCAAGCTACTCGAAATCGGCTGGGTATCCTAAACAGGGTCAAGCGGTACTTCAAGCCTGGACAGCTTTCAATATTGTATAAAGCTCAAGTCCGGTCCGGCATGGAGTACTGCTGTCACCTTTGGGATGGCTCAGCCAAATACCAACTTGCCACACTCGACTCAGTAGAACGCAGAGCCAGGAGGCTGATTGGGGACGCCAAGCTGGTTGCCAAGCTACATAGCCTGGCCCACCGCCGCAAAGTTGCATGTCTGTCGGTCTTCTACAGACTGTACTTCGGACAGTGTGCGCAAGAGCTCCACGAGCTTATTCCACCATCTCCCTTCTTCCATCGAGAGACTAGGCGTACTGCAGGTTATCACCCATACCTTGTCGATGTTCCACACATTCGTACAAAGCGTTTTGCTAAGTCTTTCATTATTCGTACAGCCAAGGAGTGGAACACCCTGCCTGCGTCGGTTTTCCCGAGTTCATATAACCCCAATCTATTTAAGTCACGAGTAAATAGGCTTCTTCTGGGTAAGCTCGTTCCATCGTCGACCTCATCTCTGCCCTTAGGGCAATATTGAGGTCAAGAGTAAGCCCATATTAAATAAATAAATAAAAAAAAAACGTAAAGTTTTGACAATCATCCTTGAAACTAATGCATTAACTATAAAGTTTGATTGTAGTAGCTTAGGATGTGCCAGCCTTTGTACGGAGAATGAACATTGGGGATTAAGAGCGTAGACGGGCTGCGTATAATATACGTATATATAACTATTGCCGTCGCGCTGCGCTCTAGCAACCGGGCGGTATCAATATGTGAGAGCGATAGAGACAACTGCAGCTCAGAACGATTGTACCTATAAAAAACCTTGACCGATCGACGTTTCGTATTCTCCAGTTTTCTCCTCGAAACCTAAGCCAATTAAATTATATTTGGTATCAAAATTTAAAGGAAGAATAGATCTATGCCCCTATTACTTGTTTTTATTTTAAAACTTTTCAATTTTCTTTGGTAGTCATCTGATTACGTAGGTAAAAACGGGGTATTTTTTTAGGTTTTTGGTAAGTCATATTTACTTTTGTAATAAATTTTTTGAAAAAAAAAAGTGACAGGGGCATGCCTTCAATAGACCTGGATTTTTATAAATAAAAACGATTACTCTAGAGGCATTATCCAGGAAGAGAATAGGGGAATACATTTGTATGGAAAAATGCAGCCCGTCTACGCTCTTAAGAAGTCAAGTTACCCTGCCATTTGTTAGTATTGAACTATGGTATGTATTTGCCAGGAACCTTCGACCAGTCAAAATCTACGCAGCAGCCTCATCAATTAAAACAATGACGATACAATATTGATGGTACCTTCGAGTCACAGAAAGCATGCTAAACCGTTGATCCTATATAGACCTTTAAAAGTCGGAAAACCAGTTTCGCTAATAACTAGGTTGTGGAGGTCAGATAGTAGCTCGATGTAAAATCCAGTTATTCAGCTGCGTCCGGTTAAACTTAAAAGACGTACACGATGATCACAGTTAATGGTACTTCTTTAAGCACGTAGGTAGAGAATAGTCACTTTTTTAATTTAATAGTATCTAAATATAGTATAGATTGATCAGTGGCAATCCCCCCCGACCCTTTCTCGAGCCATACACATAGTACCACAGAAGAGATAAAAGAGGTTAGAAAGGAAATAGTTCCTGATTTGTATTAGAACGCGTGTCGCCGCTTGTCTCCCACTCTCTGTAACCACTACATGCAAGACGCTTATAAGTACGCGAATTATGCACACAAATAAACCACACTCACTTAGATCGCGAGCTTGCTACTGGTTGTCACACTAGCGCAAACATTGCGTTTGACGTACACTCACACTAGCGTATATTTCTCATACATGTTACGGTGACCAAAAGGTCGATAATGTATATCGATAAAATTACTTGAGTTTTGTTACTTTAAGTTTTGCAGTTTTTGCTTTAATTTCGGGACGGGACAGAAAGAAAGAAAATAAGAAAGCAAAAATATTTATTGGTCTCTCACACATAAAAAATTAAAGATAAAAAGTAAACATAAAAGATTTTTTTCAAATATTGAACATTAAGTACTTGAAATTCAATTTCAATTCAGATTTTATTATTGTCTTGAAATAAAACTTATTTATTAAGTAGCAATAGCATGCGTTTGCTATCTTTCAAATTCGAATTTTTCAGAATAAAATGCAATCTCACACTAATATTTTTCTATAATAGCTTTATTCAGGTCTGTAACATATCTGGATCTGTTGGAAACCTAAAAATAAAATTTAAAATGTATGTTTCGATTTATAAATGGCTAACCTCAAAACAAATTTTAGATGAAAAACAATCAATAAACAATAATAAGGTATTGATAGTATGGGATAAACAAAAGTTATTTTAATCATAACATAATAATCATTTGAATGCATTCACACATACTAAATATCGACATTATTTACAACTTGGTACAACACTATCGAAACGCAAAGAGTAGGCAGAATTTAAGCTTTGGCTCGTCGCACGCGACGTTCGCAGTGAACGAAATGCATTGCGCAATCGCCCACGTAGTACAAGATGGTACCCACGTATTGCAAGCAATGTACATAATTTCGTTTCTGCTTGCGATTGTATCATTTTTGTCTGCGAACTACATAATACTATTGTAATAATTACAAATATCACTTGTATTTTAAGGTTTTTAGACTTACCGATGAAGAGAAATCCCTTCTCGAGCCACACTGCACACCTGGCTTCTTTTCCGACACGTAATAATCGCGCAACACGGCATAATTCTTTTTTTTTCGCGGAGCTCCGTTCGCTGTCACAATATGAGCGCGATTGTTGGTCAGTAAATCAAATTTTGTCGACATATGATCGTCTGATCATATAGGCGGCGCGCGTGCCCCGCCCACATGGCCTTTCTAACCTCTTTTATCTCTTCTGTGCATAGTACATACTTTTAAATGAGCTCCTAAATAATGACTTCACTTTGATCATGCCTGAACGCCCTCTCCAGAGACACCATCATTCAATGCGTCACTTTATAAGTTGTATACTCTGTTTGGAGGCTTTACCCTCAAGTTCCAGCCTCAGGTTACTCCGGTTCCCGTCGGGGCTGCGGGTTGTTCGAAAGAGATACCGTGGCCTCGGCACAAAGGGCTAAGAAGGAACATGGGTGGCTTTTAGTCACTAGAAGTCCCTCCCGCTCTGCCCAGAGCGGGAGGGGTTGATGACTTTCCACCCTACAAAAAAAAAGATTACTCAGGTTAAGCAGAAGCCTGCCTCATCGGTAAACCTGCGAGATACCATTTAAAAGAAGAAAAAAAAATATAATTCACCCAGAAGCCTGTCGACCTTGAGCCACAAAACACCCAGCTTCCCTATCGATTGAAACACCATAAGACAATGACGAAACACATTACATTATTGAATGTATCTTTGTGTCATTTCTTACTTCTTCACAAGTGGGACGTGGGACTTATTCCCACCATTCTATACGCATGGGAGCCGCGTGTGTATGTACGTATGTGCGGCTTATTTCTCAAGAACATTGCGCAATTCACAACACTCGTTATGCATTAGTTTAGAATGTTGTGTCTGGCTTTTAATAGGTTTTAGATTGTTTAACGTTTTGTTTTTAAATATTTTGTTATGTGTTTTAATGGTAAACGTTTATGTAAGTACTTTAATTTGTCATACGAGATTTCCTGCAAAAATGAAGTACCTCTGCTTAACTTATGATTTTGCCACCAATAATAACGGCCACTCGGGTGAATCTTCAGGTTAAGCTGCACTTTCCTGGGATGGTCCATGGATGGGTGAGACCCATTACAAACCGAGTTTCCTTTTGTGCCTCAGAAAGCACGTTAAGCCGTTGATCCCGGCTGTCGTGCATTAGATCTTTGACATTGGTTACAGGGGGCCAATTCTCGATTTTTGCCATTTATCTCGAGTTCGAGTTCATAAGTCTATCTCTATCAAAAATATCTCTATCTCTACCAAAAAATGTCGAATTGAGCAGAATTCCGTATTCTCAGTCAAAATAGAAATAAATGTCACGAAAATGTCGAGTCGAGTGAAGTTAATGTTACCATTATGAAGAATCGCACGTTCCGTTTTAGGTAGCTATGAACACATGAACTCTAACGTTAGCCTTCGACAAATGTTGAATTCGACATCCCCAGAATCACAGAACTTTTCTTTTTTGTCGAAAAAGCCGAGAATTGGCCCCGGTATTATTGGCAACCAGTTACCAAGCGCTATAGTATACGTACTACGTAGTCCTTATTGGGTTGGCGCTCCATGTAAAACATACTGGTATTTGTCAGCCTCCGGTTAGACTGGTTGCCAACTCCAACATAGTCTGGAAAAGGCTAGGCAGAAGATGGTGATGGAGGTACTCGGTGCTGTGCTGGTGGTGCATTTCTGGGGAGTTTGTATTGCTACCCCTCCCTCCAGCTAACACACTAGGAAATGGCGGTAGGTGGGCGTTTTGGGAACTGTGCTTGAAAATTGCTGATTCTCAATCTAATTTGAAGAAATGACTTTTGGTTTAGGACCGTAACACAAAACTTCACTCTAGACTCAAGCATTGCTATAAATTAATGTCAAACAATTAAATGGCTTGAATTAACTTGTCATGCTTGGTTCTTAAACTTGAACACCTCTCCTCAACTGATGGAATCTAGACTAGTCTAATCCTAGATCTAAATCGATTCGATAAAGTGGTCTCAAACTATCACCCTGAAATATACGATCGTTTAGTGTCATTCTGCTAAGGTAAAAAAAATAAGAAAAACAAACCATCGCAGCAGTCATGTTAAAATTACGTGCTCAAGCCGAATAATTTTCAGATTTTACGTGAATCAAGTATAAGTGGACTTCCGGATTCTTTGAGAAAACCTAATAATAACGTTTAGATTTTTGATGGGATAAGGTAACCTCGTACGTTTCATAAGAGAGCCATTATTTAGATGGGTTAGTTTCATTAGATTGTACTTTGGTAGTAAATATTAACGAGGCAAATGTTTTTGACGAGCTGTTGTTCAGGCTGCTACGTTCGCAAGAGCATCTTGTAAGTAAGTGTTAATTATTTTTTTTTTGTAATTAAATATTTAAAAAAAATATTAGTCAGTTCCGGGCCCATTTTATTGACCACTTTTATGTTTCTGATTAGTTTTATAGGTAAGAAATACCGTTTGGTAGAAGACTACAAGTTTTAGTATAACGGAACCGTAACAATTATTGTTTTTTCGAAATGTTACTCCTTCTTAAACAATCAAACAGACTTAACTTGGGTACCATAACGATAGCATAAGTGCTAAACTTCACGCGCTCTTACTCTCTGCAGAGTGTGATATTATCGTCTCAAAGTTAAGTCATCTTGAGGAAATGCGTTACTTAATGAGTTCTCATGCCTACAGTTTGATTGTAGATGATAATTATCTTTGAACAGAACTACATACATCGTGTGTGTTTATTTTTATGTTCTGCTGATGATGCATGCAATGCTTGATGGTTATGTAAAGGTTATAAGTTTAGGAAGTGGAGTTATTGTCATGAAAGTCAATACGTCTGCTGCTTTAGTCTAGTAACTGAGTTAACCTAATAAAAATCTTATAAAAAAAAAGTTATTCAACAGAATTAGGTAAAGGCTTACGTTTAAATAGCTCTTACCTACAGGAACTAACACTGTTGAGACATTCCTAGATTTGATATGAATCGATCTGCAGAATTAGCTACTCCTGTCGTCTATCATCTAGCAAAATTAAGAAAACGTAAGATTGTCATTACCAACAGCAGGGCCGTAGGGAAACTATCCTAAATAGAGTGCAAGTATTTCCAAGCTCGCTTCGCTCGCTCTTGAATACCGTTTGTTTTGCGATCGATGATAGGCTTTTCTGTAAAACCCGACAAAGTTACTCGTTGTGTGAATTGACAATATCCGACGTCAAGGGCAAAAGGTTCGAGAGGTTCGATTATATGGAGCTGAAAACGCACCCTTGGAAAATAAAAATCTAAAAAGAAATATTCGCGCCAAAGCTCATATTATAATCGTTATGTTGAGGTCAACCCAGACACAGTTGTACAAGTAAGCATCGAGCAAAGGATATGAGCATTAAAGCAAGAAATAGTGCAATTTTAGGATTGCCTTATCAATGGTGTTGTATGGTGCCTCGCCACTTGACTTCAAACTCACCTGCCACCATAGAACCCATTCACCAATCCATGGGAAAAAGTAAACAAAACTTTAATTACCACTCATTAATCTTAGAGCGAAACACTGTGTAGTATTTCAAGGTTTTTTCCCAAAATATTGCCTGCAGTGTGCAAACAATAGCCAACCTTCACGCCTGCGACTCTTAGCCAACAGAGGATAGGCAGGGACTTGGAAATTGTCGCAATGTAGGTAAGATTGTATGTAGATGTGTTAATACGGCTTCTAGAACAGTTTACAATCTGTGATGCTTCAATGAATTGCGATCTTTTTGATAAGAAAGCAACGAACTAGAATTAAACATTTGTGAAATAAAGCAATGTGATAGTCTAAAGGGAAAACCCGACGGAAAGACATATTCATCCGTAGATGAACACGTTTTTTTCCTAAATAGACATGATGTTTACACTTGGGAGTTGTCTACAAAAGAAAACTACGTACTTCTGTAAAGAGCGATAGTACACACGGCTACACATCAAGCTATACAAAACCAGTATAATCTGATCGTTTATTGTGCGAAAAGATCTAGTAAAGTGAGGCCAACATTAACAGGTTTTGTATAGCTTGATGTGTAGCCGTGTGTACAAGTGTTTATTTATCTGTTATAAGAACAATACAAATACTATAGATATATGGTCTATAGATGTTAGAGAAAACAAAGTGAAAAATAGCAGTTAAATACATAAGTACCATACTACAGTAGAACCACTGAATTCGTTTACGTGGTCTACTCTTCGGAGCCTAGAATCATGTATGGATTCCATGGTAACAGGTTACGCGATATCCCCTCATCTAGTGACCTGTTCAGCTGATGATCTTGTAATGAGTTATGAGGCAAAGATACTGTTAAGTTTGAGCAAAGGTTACGTTAATGCGTCCCTCATGTCTTTCTTTTGTTTCATCTTACTATGGAACTTTATGGAAGCGTAACTAATTCGGAGTATTTATCCGATGCGTACGCAGGAAGTTGCGATGTTGTTGTTGTCGTATTATTACACATACTATCGTATATGTTGGACAGTTTTATAACTGCTGTCTTTCATGGTTGGGGACACGTCCCGTTGTTTGGAATAACGGTTTTATGTGTATGTAGTTATTTGATATGGCTTCTAGAAACTGCTTTGATTGACTATGCGACTTGGATATATTATGCGAAAGTCACACCTATTCTTCCGAGGTTCATAAGTTTGACAACTTAATCACAGTTCATATAGAGGTTCTAACTACAAAGATTTGAAATCAAACAGCAAAACTAAATTTTTAAATCGTTTCATTACCACAAAATTCACATAAAAAAGTACTATTTACATTACATAAGTATTTCTATTAAAAAATAGATTTAAAAATAAATATTTACCTCAGTGCCTCTGGCGCTTGTCATCCATGGAGCCGTCCTCGCCCAGGATCTGGATGTTCCTCACTTGTTTCCTGGGTGGGGCGGCCGTGGTCAGCTCCGTAGGGGGCGCCACCGTAGGCATGAAGTCCGGACTGATGGCCAGAATCAGCATCTTCAACAACAAAGCCTCTCTTATTTCTGGTGGGAGGAACTCCGGCATCTCCTCGATATGGTTAGAGGAGGAGCCAGCTGTATCATACGGCCGAGGATACAACCTCCTCCGGGGGACATACCGCTGACTCTCATACTGGTTCTCATAACCCTGGTTCTGATACTCCTGCCTGTACTGGTCGTATCTGTAATCGTAGCGATCATCGTCCTGGTACCGCTGTTGGTAGCGGTAATCGTTCTCCGGGCGATACAAGGACTGTAGAGGCATCATCTGATCCATCAACACTTGCAACTTATTCTGCCTTAATATCAGAATGTGAAGCAAGCGGCGCAAATCTCTGGTACTCACAGGGGCAGCGATCGAGGTCATCTCCTCCACGGGGTCGTATCTGGGCTGGAAGAGGGCTGGTCTCTGGTAGGGGTTCTGGTTCACGAAACGTCCTTGATAACCTTGCAGCGGCACTCCTCTATCGTCTACAGGAATAGGTATGATTCTCGTCACTGGCCTCACGTCATAAGGTTGTTGGGTCACTTCTGCGGTTGGTTGGGGTCTTTGAGGATGCTGTTGTGTCTCCTTCACATATTGAGGCTCCAATAGTTTGTTCTGGAATTCGTATTGGACAAAGGGCCGCGTGTTTCCAATAGGCACCGCTGAGCCTGGGTTGTCTCTCAAGTATTCTCGTGTGCGGAAGTGTACAGCTGCTGGTGGTCTGCGGTAAATAGGCTGCTGATGATCATAATCTTGGTCTTCATGATGTCTTTGGGGTTGAATATGAACCACTGGCACTGCGTTCGTGGTTAATACGTGGTCTTGATCGAAAACACGACCCGTACTGGCTTCGATTGTGGTCTCTTGTTCCTGGATAGGTACATCTTGGTACTGTTGATGGATTTTCTGTCTGGCAGCCACTAAGGAGTGTATAGGCACTAGTCTTGGTCGAGGAGTGGTGGTTGTAAACAAAGGTCGAACAGTTCCCATAGAAAGATGGCTTCCATAAACATCGGTAGAATCATCCCCCACAGATTGCTGTAAGCTGATCATGCGAGGGTTCGGACTGGTTCCACTTAACTCGCGACGAATAGTATTAGCTTTATTTGGATCACTTTCTTGTGTTTTCTCGGTAACACGTTCATACACGGGCTTCAGTGTCGCGGGAATCTTCGTAGTCGTTTGTCTTGTTATCAAGTCATCTTTCACAGTCGCCGACATCGGTTTTAAAATCTGTGTCCGCGTTTTCATATCGTCGACTTTCGTCTTATACAGACTTAGAATGTTTGTTGTTGTTTCTTCAACCTTCTGAGTATCTGTTGTGGTTTCCACATATGGAGTTCTCGTTGAACTGGCATGAGCTCGTCTTCTCGGTATTGCTTGAATCACTGTCCCTCGCGTGGTATACGATCCTCTCGTGGGATAAACAACGGTAGGCAATGGTCTTCTAGTTGTCGATGACACTGTCTTATTCACTCTCACTATCATGGTCGGAGTACTTGCCGTCGTACTGGTACTGGTAACTGGGACCGCTGCCGGTGTACTATCACTCGAAGATGTATATGTCACACGTTTGATCTCGCCGGTCTGGTCTATGTAGCCAAAAGTACCCTTCACATTGCCTAGGACATCCTTATTTTCGATCTTGAAAGTGCCATCGTCGGCTTCATAACCAATGGTGTACGAACCATCATCGTTCAGCCGTCGGATTTGTTTCACGATTTGAACTTTTTTCGGGTCAGCTGTTTCACTGGCTTTGAGGATCTCTTTGGTGGAGTTGGTCGGCGCCTCTGTGGTGGCATGGTCGGTGGAGTTGGTCGCAGCTGCGGTTGTGATGCACGCTATGATGATGAGGACGATCATCTCGTCAGGCGAGTTGTCGGCATGTCGACGGTACGGCGGCGCCGCGCCCGCGGCTCCCCTATATAAAAATATCGCCCCACTCTCAAAGCCACCGTGCGAATATTGCGCAAGCGCCACTATTGTTGTCATTTCATTATCTGAAACGGAAAATCTTTTTCTCTTTAGCTACACTTGTGCCGTAAGCTCCCAATTGTTTAATTGTCCAAATAGTTTTGTTAAATTACTTGTATGTGGACAGATTCGCTTTTTAGGGCGTTATAGATTTCGATGCTAGTGTTATTTTAATTGTTCGATTGTCTGTGCGTATGGTATGGGTGGTTGGAAGCAATGACTGTTTGTATGTCTGCTCCCACGGTAGTCAAAGTCAAATTCGTAATAACCACTTGCGGTTTTTAGGTCATGCCAATGTTAATTACTACCATATCTGCAGAACGTGTGTATCAACATTAAATAACTTCGCATCTGTATTGCAAAAAATCTTGTATTGCAAAAAATAATCTATGTATGTTCAAGGTTGTCTTAGACAATACTCTTTCTATCTACATACTTTTTTCTCTTCTTCGTCATTCCATTCTATTGTTAATGTCTTCTTGACTCGTCCATTATCTTCATCTACATCATAAGCTACTGTAGTAGCCACTGGCCTCTGAAACTCCACTGTAAGGCGATTTAATTCATTCACCTTGCTGGTCAAACTGACAGATGATCTATATCAGTGTTCTCACGGGTAATATAAACGTTTGTTCATTTGTCTTTGTTATTTATTACGAGTATATCACTTCATTAGTGTAGTGGCTGTAATTTGAACTGTGGATCGTTGCTGGGGTTCGATTTCCAGTCATACAAAGATTGGGCTTCATTTACTGGGTACCATTTATCTGGCAGAAACTTGATGCTCCGAAATTTATTTGGCATACCGTGTGGTATGCCAAATAAATTTCGGAGCATCCTATAGTATAAAAAGAACAACTTATTATTAGATATTGTAAAAGGTACACACAGCTGTGTTAACTATTAAGCCAGTTCGAATTGAAAGGACAATAAAAGAGAACGGGTGTCTTACCCACGGTCACAGTCAAACCAAATAATTCAAACAAAAACAATCACAATTTGTCTTACAACCCCTAATTTGTGTCTGACAAGGGTACCATCTATCTGGCGGAAACTTGATGCTCCGAAATTTATTTGGCATGTACCACACTTGGCATATTCTTGTTTGAACGAATGTGTTTATGACAGAACAATTATTTAATAGAATACTCATTTCGCAGAATGTTTAAATAGCCGAATTTTCAATGGCATACTTTTAAGATGGCAGAATTTTATTTGGTAGATTTTTATAAGGTATAACGACCGTCTCGCGAAAGTATCCTTTATGGGCGGCATGGGCACCGGGCCGTAGGCCGACGAAGGAGGCCGGCGGAGGCCCGGCACTTCGGGGACAGAAGATATTAGTGTTATTTAATATGCGAGCGAAGCGAGCGCGCGTCATGGAGTACATGCGTTGCATGTATGAGTGACGTCATTTTTATTAATAATAATAATAATATTTATTATTATTATTTTTGACATACCAACATTTAATGTTCTCAGCTAGAAATTTTAGCCGGGGTGAGCTGATAATAATAATAATTATTATTATTGCATGTTACACGTATGTATGAAATGAAATGCGTGCCAAAAGACGATTCTGATCATTCGGTGAAATGATGGTTCTGGAAATGAAGTTTATGCTCAAAGATGATTCTGACTTACAAAATTATGCGTTTTGAATGTATGTTAGATGAGTGTATGCCAAATGATTTTCTGCGAAATTAAGTTTCTGACATCCACTGTTATGCAAAACAAAATTCGGGTATAAAAAAATCTGCTAAAAAAGGTAGACCCTCATTTACTATCACTATTCATTCAGGAGATTATCGAATTAAGACGAGCAGATATGTGATCGCAAGTATCTTCACTGTACTTTTATTTTCAAAGATGACTCGGTATAATATATTAAAGTTACATTTGAACTTTATAAATCTGTAGGTCAGCACCTATACTAGCATAGCATAGCATGGTTAAGTATTACTTTAATTTAAGCACGAAAATAACTATTTCATTACAACGAATTGTTATTGTTGTAGGATCTAACGACATTGCCTCAATAAAACTAACTAGGAGAAAACCAATCAGCCTCTAACTCTGCGAAAGTACACCAAAATTCTAAATCCCCGTTATTACACCAAAATCAGAGCTCCATAATGAAAACTAAAGCACTGTATAGATCATTATAAAAACATCAACAAGTTATTAAGCACATAATAAATCTCCGTATATACTAATAAACAATGACGATTGTGGCTTACATGTGATTGTGCTCACAAACGAGGTTTCCCACGGAATGGTTGCAAATATACCACAGTGAAGGGTCTTAAAATATGAATTTGTTAATTTTGTTTCGGCTTTGTACGGTGAAAACCGCGAGGACGTTAAAGTTTCAGAATTTGGACATAGAAAGATATGTATAACACGTCTTTTATTCATGGGAGCAGGCAGAAACGTAACGCTATATTTTAGTGAAACCGTAAAAAATCTAAAAGTAAGCCGATGAATCATTTGTTTTTCGCTTTGACTAGTCGTAAGCGGGTAAAAGTTGTGCAATATGCATACTAAATTGACAAGTTTTGGGATGAATGACCAGTATTCATATAACGATGCTCCTAGCTTTGAACACCATAGAAATCTGCCGAACCCTATCATACTTTCCTCGACAAATCCTTTACTGTCCAGGCCGCTCGTTTGTGGAATGCATTACCCGTTCAAATTAAACGCGCGCAGTCGTTACCTATGTTTAAAAGGCTCGGGAACATTACTTGTCGTTGTGATCTTGTTCTCATAACTGTTAAATTAAACATCTTTAGTCTTCATTAATTTTCGTTGCTTAAATATTTAGTATGTATTTATGTATCTATTATTTAGGATATGTATGTATCTATCTTAGTTTAATATTGTATAAGTTGGTATTTAGGTACTATTTGCACCAACAACAGCCCCATTTTATATCGTAATAAATCACTGTCCATCCTAAGGTTGCCTGGAAGAGATCGCGGAAAGCGATAAGGCCGCCCATTGTATGTTTTGTAGTGTATATTATGTTTTCTTTTGTTATGTATTTTTGTGGTGTACAATAAAGTATATATAAATATAAATAAATTAATAAATTCTTTTAATAGTTCGTATGACTTTAAGTTTCCAAACACCTGCACTTCTCAGGGCCTGTAAATGAAACTCATGACGCGATTTATTTGACTACTGCCGAGCTCAACTCATTTTACATAATAGTATAGGAACCAAACCACCTCCCTCTTATAAACAGACACGCGGGTCGTAAAATAAACATCTTCTGTTAGGGGGTACCTATCAACCGCCTACAATTAACACTCAAAATTCTTACCGGTCGCTTACCTGTGTAATTGCCAGCCTGTAAAAATGAAATTACGTGTCAGAAATAACTTGCTACGCCGCCTTAAACCGAACATCTCCTAAAGTTCTGCAAACAACTGCAACGATCTGCTTCACTTCTGGTGAATACGCCCGCCCAGTATTGGTCTGTTCTGCCCACACCAATCTAGTGGATACAGTTCTAAATGGACGATTATTAGTGGTTGGTATCCACATACTGGGATTGTGTCTTCAAAGTTCGTAGCCGGCCAGCCGCATCAAGAGAAGGAAACTACAAGCTGACACACCCAATGCACGGGGACATCTCAGTGCCCCAGATGCTGTAAACCCATAAAAGCTTTCTTGGGTGCGTTGCCCCAAATAGTTCCACTTAAAATAACGCCTTCTCGAGAATTTAACCGCCTGAAGCTGATGGCTTCCTCGAGCCGTGTGACTTGAAATTCTCTAAATAGACTCCGAAACTAAGTAAGTCGTATTGTAGTAAAGCAGATTTCTACAGATGGGGGTTTCACATAACATAAATCTCAAGAGATATACTCTTGAGAGTTGTACTATGTCGCGTGAGGCGTGTCTCCACAGACAATAGAGCGAAGCACGCGTAGCTGAATTTTGGGTCATGCAAACTTATTTTTATTTAGCTGTTTTTTGTCATCGACAGCGACACGCCAATAGCAATTAGCTATCGACACGCCAAGAACAATTAATTTTCCATCAACTTGAAAGGAAGAAAAATATTTATGTATTTTCCAAACATTACATACAGACTACAGTCGAAAAACTTGTTCTATCACTAGAGATCCACTCTCCTTATCCAGTATCAGTACAATGTTGGCAGTTAAAGGTCTGCTTACTCAATAGCAACTAGAACTTCATCATCATCATCAGCCTATAATGTCCCCCCTGCAGGGACTCAGGCGTCGTCTCTAGAAGAGGGACGGGTTATAATCCCCCACGCGGATCCAGTGCGGGTTGGTAGAAGTCCCATTTCTTCGTTTTTTTGGTTCTAGGACATGCAGGTTTCCTCACGATGTTTTCCTTCACCGTTATGAGATCTTACGTGTAACGTGAACAAAATCAGCGCCCTCTGGTGTAGTAATCGAGAACTACTTCAAATTGAAAGTAACTGTCTTCATCTAGTAGCTCAACGAAATACGGTATATATTGTACTGTTGTACATGCTGCGGTTGTTACAATAGTTTCAGAAATTTAACGCTAGAGGGTGCTTAGAATCTTAGATTATATATCGATCTAAATGACAATGTCACAGTTTTAATTCCCCTATCGGGGCTCTGTTTCTTCGAGTCCTCGTTTGGTTGGGTTAACGTAGGAAAGGTACCAACCCGTACTGTGCTTGCTTGGTGGATTATACCTCATATCCTCCCACAGAGAGGAGGCATGTGTGCTGTGTCCCAGCAGTGGGAACATTATAGGCTTCTATGATGAAGATAATGAACGTAAGAACGTAGCTTTACTTTAATAGGACTGTTTCAACCCTTACTTTTACCAGCATGTTAGGGATAAACGAAGGAATCCTGGCGTAATTTTAATTAATTTCATTTAATTTTAATTAATTTCCAACAATGTTACTTTTTACCTACTAACGCACACTTTTTTGTGTCTTCTTATCGTGTTTGAGAGCCAAGAAATCCTGAACTCTAGTATAATCTGTCTTATTGTACCAGAATTTATTTCTTCCAAAATCAAAATAAAAAAAATCTGCACTTTTATAACGTCGAAGTTTACGTACCCTTTTGCCACATCTCAGTATTTTAGATGAGAAGAAGAAGTGGTGGAACAAATTCCCCAGCAAAACATGTCTATTAGGTAACTTGGAAGAACCAGATTCTTCCAAAATTCTGGTTTGTGTCATCGTTTTTCCTGTGGTTTTACCTTATCATTAGCTTTTCTTTTAGGTGCATCAGAGTGCCTAGGCATGTGGCGCATTCAGAGGTCTCCGTATGTAACCTAAAAATACTTTCAACAGGAAAATACTTTCAAAAGATTTTCGTCTTCGTATCCTCAGAACGACATAATAATTTATTGTTTTGAGCTAATGAGCCTAAACCTAAGAGGAGCTCGTCTCTAAATAATGACAGTCGCTCGGAGCAATCTTTATAATAAGGGTAAACAAGCCAACGGCACGAACTAGTTGGTGGGCGGGGCTAAAAATGCATGCTATATCATCAGACATCACGAGCGAAATGCATAGAGCGAAAGAGACACAACTAAAACGGGCGCGCGATTGTTTCTATGCAAACCTTTGGTAGTATGGATACCATGAAAAATCCATTGAATGTATCTGTTCAAAATAAAATTATTTGATTTCTTTAATAACTAATCTATGCCTGTATGGTTTCACTTTGTTCATTTTCGTACTGTTTAGGTAACTTATTTACGCCCAAAGATGGTTAAAATTACTGCTAAAATATGAAAGTTTCGACGCTCATAGTTCTTCCAAACCAATATTTTTTTTTTCCAATTCTGCTGCCATAGAGGCCTAGATAATGACAAGACTTGTTGATATTTTTTTTATTTTGAACCTACACCGTCAACCAGAGCAGCAATCACCATACTACGTTTGTGTGGAAGAATGACTGGCTTGTGCAACCTTAAGCCGCGTTTGCCTAGGTTAGTCTGTAGATGGGAAAGCACGTTAAGCAGTTGGTCCCAGTTGTAATTTTTTGTTGTGGCCCAAAAATCTGACGAGTGAATGATTTTAACTGCATCCGCTTAGACTGAAAGGATATAATTAAACGCAGATATACAAGATAGCAGTATCGTAGACAAACTAGCTATAATTAAAACTATATTATAATTAAGCAAAAAGTAAAATTAGTCAAATAGAATAAGTTATGTTAAGTAAATTTTCTATATAGTTAAGTATCTTAAAAACAATATTGTACAGTAATTAGTAGGAAATAAAAGGCTTTTTTATTTTATTTTATTATACAAGATAGTTTAAGTTATTACGGCCGACCCCTACTTATTCATCATTTCATCATCAATAGACGCCTTCATACCACTGTAATGTTTCTAACATCATAAACGTAACTCTAACGGTCTGCTATAATAATTAACGGAAACAGAAAACTATTTCTAAGAAATATGAAAGTCAAACTCATTTGACTATTATCGTTGGTTTCTCCAATAAAAATGCGGAAACTCGGTGCAGGCGCAGGCAACTAGTCAATTATGAGCGATTTAATTATTGACTTGCTAGTCTTCTGGTAAAGTGGGTACTTGCTGTGGTGATCTGGTTATATAATGTGGGTGTTGACAAGAACGTGGTAGGTAGAGGAACTTAGTTATGGTTGGTATTAGTCGTATGACGTCTTCAGTACTTGTATTGTGTATGATGTATAATCCGTACTTACCTTGAGAAATCTCAAATCCAACCACCCGTTGGATTTGAGATTTCTCAAGGTAAGTATTTACTAGGCAGATATGAGTGGCAGCCCCAGGAGGGGACGTCCTAGTAGAAGGACATAGGTACGCTGATATTTTTGGTGAGGTGGTGTATGACCGGATATATGAAAGTGGACAACGCAAAAAGAGTATCAGGTGGGGTTCTGTGGTTTCTGTTTTCTTCCATGGGAGAAGGGCGTGAGCAGTGAGTTTATGTGTGTGTTTTTTCAAACCGGTTTTTGATTTATCAATGAAACTATAAGATTACTTCTTTGTGTATGTGGCATTGTATGGGTTATTTGTTTATTGCAATTGCGTACCTAATTCAATAGCTTTTACATAGATGTATGTACTTTTCAGCGGAGTGAACGGAGTCAACTAACTGTTCGACATCTGAATCGCATTTTCGGTGTTAGGCAGGGTCTCGATGCAGGTGTTTTGTGTAATTCTAAGGATCACTATTTTAAAAAATGTCTGAAATTATCTGCCTCTCATATTTTTAGCGATAGATTCAGTCCATAAGAAAATCTGATGCAGTAATAGCCGTAACAGTTTCGTGCGCTTCGCATTGTTTTTTACTTGTTTCACGAAACCTTCACCTTCACTACTCGCTCCAGCGAACAGCTCATTGTTATGTAGTCATAATAACAACAGTAGCATTGATATCAAACAAATAAACACACCATGGTATAAAAAATATAATTTATTATTAAAACAAAAATGTTACAAATGATCATTTGTAAGTTTTTACAATAACGCGCGTAGGGGACTGTCACGCACGAAAATCATTCCATACGTTACAATATTTATTTTATACTTACAACACTATTTCCTAGAATTACATTAAGGTACTGATTAGACACAGCGTATTATGTACACGAGACGACCACTGTCCGTCCATAAACACTAGATATAAAACATACACACTTTCGCACTTGATTATACTATTCGACCAATCGGAGACTTGTACATTGCTTATGGCCTTACCGGGAGACTGTGCTGACTGGTCGATAGCGATTAACTAGCTCAGCTAACTCTAGCTCTACGGACTAATACTGGATGCCGTGCCCTCTGAGGAAGGCATCGATCTGTCCGGACGAGGCGGACTCTCCGCGAGGCGCCACGTAGTAGAACTGCGGGCCACCTTCCTGCGCCTGCGACGACACCTGTAACCTCTGGGCCTGCTCCCTCGCGGCTGCGCGATCTCTCTGCAGTTGGCTCTGTTGCAGCTGTTGCTGTTGGGCGAACAGTTGCTGTGAGTTCTGGAACTGGTTCTCAGACTGCTGCCTCTGGTACACTTGTTGTGTGTTCTGCAGCTGATGTCTGTACAGAGGTCCACTGGACGCTGGAGAAGAAGGCACGGATGGGAGTTGAGGAGATGGCACGAATGGCCTCGGCTGCTGCTGTTGGGTCGCGACGTAGGGCTGCAGTCTCTGGTTTAAGTTCAGCGCTCCCTTAGTCTGAGGCAAGCTCTGGTACAGTTGGGTGTCGTAGGAGCCACTTGATGGGTCGTAGACCAGTTCGGTAGAGTACAGAGGGTTGCCACTGGGGGAGGGTTGGGCCAGAGATGTGGCCTTCGTGGGGTTGGCTCCAGCAGACGTCGTCGACTGTAATTGTGGTTGATGTTGTTGTTGGTTCTCACGGTGGAACTTGGCGAACTCTGCAGCAAAGTCGATCTGGCCTGGTCTAGACGGGCTAGCGGTGGTGATTACTGCGGGAGCGGGGGAAGGCGAGTAATTCGGCTGAGGGCTGTACTGAATCTGAGGTTTAGCGGTCACTTGGACGAGCTGTGGCCTGAACGTAGTCGCAGGCGGCTGCAGAGTCCTGGGCGATGTCACTTGCAGGGGGCGAGGAGTGATCGCAATAGGCTGAGCTTGGTAAGCAGGCCTCCTTGAGGGTTGTGGGCGTTGGACTACTCTCTGTCTGATATGCTGCAGAGGCTCGTCTTCAATTTCATCTTCGTCAGCATCACGGAAGTCGTTCTGGAAGAAGGTCGTAGGCGGTCGTGGGGTCGTGGGGCGGGGAACCGCTACTGGTCGTCTGGGGTAGTTAGGCTCGGGGTCATCCCTTTCTGCGGAGTTGAGGGCAGAGGGTTCGTCGTCTTCTTCTTCGTTGGGCTTGTTGGGGTCGCAGGGGTTGCCAGAGACGTAGGTGAACTCTCGTTTGTTGCCGTCGGGGTCAACGTACCCGTACTTGCCGCGGACGACGCAGTCGGTGCCTCGTGTCTCCTCCTTGAAGGAACCGTCGGCTGCCTCGTAACCGAATGTGAAACTACCGTCGTCATTGACCTGGAAGATGGAAAATTCTAGTTTAGTAGGAGTACCAAAAGTTCAAACCGTTTGGATCTTTCAGTTTTATTTATTTCTGCCTGTCCATCATCATCAGAAATTATGATGCCTATGGGGATACAGGCATCAGGAATGGATCAGGCACTTGGTGTACATATTATTTCGACAGCTATAATAATTTCCCGTATAATAGGGCGCGAACATATTATTGAAAGCAACAGCATTGTTTTTCCTCACGAGGCAATGGTTTCTTTACTGTCTTTAAATCGCACAAGTGTTAGATTTTTGTTATAAAACCTCTTCCATACCTTGTTGTAGTTCCTGATAGTCTGCACGGGCGGTTGCTTGGGTCCCTCCTGCTGCTGCTGCTTCAACCTGGGCTGGGGCTGACGCTGCAGAGCCCTGGGCTCATACTCGTCGTCCAGGCGGTCAGACGCACGGTACAGACCGTCGTACGAATCCGCTGCTACTAGCACCACCTGGAAACAGTTGAAAGAGTGGTTAGATTTGGCATTTTGAGAAGGAAGATGGCGTCTGAAGACTCATTATATAATTGGGGTCGGTTGCCAAATCCGTATTATTTTACACCTTGTGGATCGAACGTGCATGTGAAATTTACACAGGTTTTCCATAATTACCAGGCTCTAAGAGTTTGTTTTCAAGTAATTGTCGAAATACTTAGCATTTAAGGTCATCTTCAGAATCGACCACGAATGGGTACAGAAGGAGACCCTTCTTGATGGATCAATAAACAAGTAAGTCTATTGCAGTCCTCTGCTGGTGAAAGGCCTCTCCGATACTCTAGGGAATAGTTTCAATAAAATCCAAAATACCCTCACGAAAAACAAGTTTCTTCCAAGATACACCTAAGGCTGGAGTTTACTTATATTTTTTTAATGTTTTATTATTATTATAAATGGGCTTGCTCTTGACTTCAATCTTGCCCGAAGGGCATAGATGATGTCGACGATGGAACGAGCTTACCCAGTAGAAGCCTGTTTACTCGCGACTTAAACAGATTAGGGTGTTGGATTAGGGTGTTTTGGTAAATTGGAAGTCATGGGGGGTTGCCTTTGTCCAGCTGTGGGATGACACAGACTAACAGTAACAGTTGGTAATTTACCTGATCTCCAGCGGCGCGATCCTGAGCCTGCGGTTCGTAGTCATATTCATCCTGGATGGGCTGCTGCAGCCTCGGCCTGGGACGGGCGCCTGCTGCCAGGCCCACGGTTACAAGTACACACAGCACCTGGAAAGAAGAGGGGGATGGTTAGATTGGCTGAGTTACAGCGTCGTTGGATAAGGAACCATCTGGACTTCAAAGCATATGGTTGTTTGCGTAGTTGAAGATTGTTACAGTTTAAGGGAAGATTTCAGATATTTAATACGTTCCTTCATTTGTCTTTTTTGTAACAATAAGCCGTGTGACTGATGGAATTTTCCATTGACAAAAACTACGAAATTCCGTAATTAAATCTGTTATAATATAGTCAAAAATCATTCCTTGATGAGTCAGCGTTATCATCAAAAGTAGTTGTTTAAGTAAGTAGAGAATTTTAGGATAAGCAACAAAAACGTACAAGATGCTTGATTTGTTTTAGGTTTTTTACACAGTAGACGACCTACTATTATACCCACGTTCAACACTAAGCTAGTCTAATTAAATAAAAACCGGCCAAGAGCGTGTCGGGCCACGCTCAGTGTAGGGTTTCGTAGTATAATTCTTTTTTTTGTTTGAAAAAGATACGTTCAGGATAATAAAATATGTACCTAAACGAAGTTAAAAAAATGCTTGCATATACGATTATACTACAAACTTAGTCCAGAAATTATTTTGTACAACTTTTTGTCTTTTTTGCACAAAAACTGTTTCCATCCAAGTCCAAAATGATTTTCCTGGAAAGTTCTTATAAAGTTCTACTTTTCAGATTTTTTTCATATTTTCTAAACTTATGGTTCAAAAGTTAGAGGGGGGGGGACACATTGTTTTTTACTTTTGGAGCAATTATTTCCGAAATTATTGACATTATCAAAAAATGATTTTGGTAAATCCCTATTCATTTTTAAATACCTTTCCAACAATATATCACACGTTAACGTTGAAATTAAAAAAAATCACTTCCCACTTTACATATAGGGGGGCTACCCTAATAAAACATTTTTATCGTATTTTTATTTTACTACTTTGTCGGCGTGATTGATACACATATTGGTACCAAATTTCAGCTTTCTAGTGCTAACGGTCACAGAGATTAAGCGAGGACGGACAGACGGACAGACAGACATGGCGAAACTATAAGGGTTCCTAGTTGACTACGGAACCCTAAAAAAGCAGACACAATCAATCAAAGTTTACACAAAAAGGTAACACATGCAAATCCATATTTATTTTACTTATCTTCCTACATGATTACAAACAGAGCAACGACATTTACACACAAAGTCGCAAGGCCGCTCTCATACAATCCATCTCCAAAGTTTCGACACCAACTAAACTGAAAACGAGACTAATGTGTGTGTATTTTGTTCTAGACTGTACGAACGAGTGACTAATCGCGTGAATGTTGTGTTGGATTAATTAATATTGGGCAACTTTGATGATTGCGGGTTTCATTCTAGTGTGTTTGTATGACAGAATTATAATACAGAACTTACAAATTTTGTATATAACTTTGTATTGTTTAATATGTACGCCCCTGTCTAAAATTCAGAACATTTCGATTGCTGGAACACATTCTTCCTCTCTATGCAAGGGGATGGGAGTGGAAATGACCACACAGGCCCAGTGCGGGTAGATGATTGTCTGTATATACCTTCTCGAATTTTCCATTCTAGGACATGCCGGTTTCCTCACGATATTTAAATTAGTCCTACATTCCTAAACCATCCGAAAACAACAGTATGCGTGACGCAAAAGTAAATGGCTGCCATTCAACCATAAATCCGTATTGCTGAAAAATACTTAAATATATTGCAACCATTTGCTCTTTTGAAACCAAATATTTGTTTAAATGAAGGTCGTAATTTGCGGAACAAATTATTATTTTTGAAACTTCTAGTTTATTATAGTCTAAGTCTTATTTACGCAAAAATATTTCAAAACGAAATAGAAAAAGGTCGACTGTTTTTAAACATAATCATAAACCGTGAAATTCGGTAGGCACGGAGTAGTAACACACACAACACTTCTTGATAAGTCTGGTTGTCCAATTTTCACGTTTCTGACTCTGGCACAGTGCCTCTATGTTTACTGACGGTACGGCTTTTTTTATTAAGAAGAATAGAATAGAATAGACCCTGTTTATTTTCAGGTTACAAAGACCAATAGATTATACCCATTTATTAGCACTTCTGCACTTTCATGATGCTTTGTACGTTTCTGTGGAGTTTGTCCGCGGAAACGACGGAATACCACTTCCTACGGCCAAAAACTTTCTTCCAACACCAACTGGAGATGGCATGTTATTTGGTACCTATGTGCACCACCAACGCTTTGAAATTCACCATTTTGATTTGTGTTTTGATGGGTGAGAAATCATCAAATGACTCCTCCCGCTTTGGGTTGAACGGAAGGGAGTGTCAGACTTCTACTGACTAAAAACCATGTTCCTTCTTAGCCTTTTGTGTTCCGGGGCCGCCTTATCTCTTGCAAACAACCCGCAGCCTTGGCAGAGCCCCTTAAATCACATTTACAACACTGACAAATCATCTTTAACCTCACCATCAATATTGACTAAACTATTATACTATAATCACCACATAACACGATGACCCGAGCCCTTCGTTAATGATCATGACCCACAGTTGAGGTCGGCTCATCGGACGTTCAACTCTATTATATAATGCGTACGGGCTATTAACGCTAACGAGTTTCTGTGGTGAAGATGTTGTGGTGACAATATTATATCTAAATAGTGTGTGGATGAGGCTTCTCTTAGCTTTCTTTCTGTGAGACAAGAGGTTTTCATGTTTTCTCGAAGAAAATGGTTACTGCATAACATTTGACAGATCAACTACATTTATGAAGGTTTACTTTATTTATAATATTTACAAACTACAATTTACAGAACTAAAATAATGATAAAATATATACAAGTAGCAAAAAGAGAAGAATTACAGGGCGTCAAAAAATTCGTCCACATTGCTGTCAACAGGAAAAGTGCCCAGAAGGCTGGCAGCATTACCACGTTGGATGGCAATGCTGATTCTTTGGCCAAAGAATAGGCCAGCCCTCTGGTCACGTGAAGAGTCGACCAATCGCTTGGCAATTTCCTTAAAAATTAGGTGAGCACTCGGACCCCAAGGCCCCAGTGTTTCAACCCCAAACGGCTCAAACACATAACTGCCAATTAAGTTGTTGTATTTGCGCCGCTTGAGGTTTTCAGCACCTGCAGCAGCCGCCCCAGCACAGCTCACCGTGCTAGGAAGATGGGATGGCGCAAGGGTGTCGACGCAAGTTGCGTCCCACACCAAAGGCCTACCCAACTTCCACGGCATTATGGTCATACCATCTGGTCTCTTCCCATCGACGCGTGCCAACCCATTGGGTTTACTACATTACATTTACTACATTTATTGAGTTATATACGCCTGTAATTTCCGAAGGCTGTGGTAGAAGTATTTCACCAGTTATATGCGAACCTATTGTCATCAACCGGGACCAAATCAAGAGTCTGTGGCTGCTACTGAGCGATTCCTGATGGAGAAACCCAATACATTTTGCCCGATCCGGGAATCGAAACCAGGACTTCATGATTAGCAGTCGCAGTTCTAGTCCTGGATTGGAATCATCCTTCAAAATCCTCCGTCGAACCCTTCCAGTGGTTTTAACAAAATTTGGTAGCTGGAAAATAGCGTCATACAAACTTCTGAACTTAGAAAATTCTGTACTTGTCAGTTATTGCGTTATTCCTTCGGGGGTTAAAAACAAGATGTTACGATCATTTCTTTTTAAGATTCTTCATTCAATGTATCTTCTATATCTATCTACATCTATATAAATAAAAAGAGAAGTCCTGACTGACTGACTGACTCATCAACGCCCAGCCCAAACCCTTGGACCTAAAAAGCTGAAATTTTGCACAGAGGTTCCCTTTATAATGTAGACAAGGAATAAGGAAGGATTTTTCGAAATTCAACCCCTAAGGGAGTTAAATAGGGGATGAAAGTTTGTATGGAAAATCGTCATTTTCACGCGGGCGAATTCGCTATCAAAAGCTAGTCAAACATAAAACTGAAGTTCATTTAATTTTAACTGATCTTCATATTTTGTATCCAAAAAAGCAAAACATCGCGACCCAACACCTACTCGTTCCCAGAGAAATGTCCACGACGTCAGGTAATCAGGTAATAAGTAGAGTAAGTCGATAACACATAATTGTACTGACATGATACAATAGTCGTAACAGCGGTTAATTACACAACCAGCCGCATTCCGACACACTGCGCCTGCGCCGCTTGGGACACACTGACGCAAGGAAAACTGAGACGTGAACTGTGAAAACTGGTCGCGTTATTATTTTGTTTTGAATTATAATTAGTAATGACTATAATTATTGAAAATATTGATTAGTAACTTGTAGGTACGTAAAATATCTGAAAAAGATCAAAAACACCTAACATACAAATGTTTTGTCGTCTGTGATTGACACAAATTATGAAAACAAGTTAATGAACTTGTACTGCAAATTACGAAGGAATGGGACTCATTATATTAATTAATCATAACTTGAATGTAATCATTCTAAAACCACATCACATGAAACAAGTTTTTTTTTTTTGGTGGGTGGAAAATCATCGAATAACCCCCCCCCGCTCTTAGGCAGAGCGAAGGGGAGTGTCAGACTTCTACTGACTAAAAACCAAACCCATGTTCCTTCTTCGCCCTTGTGTCGGAGCCGCGTTATCACATGAAACACCTTAAAGACTAAATAAATCTAAACATAATTAAGCCTTGAGAACTTCAATTAGTGAATTAGCGAAGCATTTCCACGGTATTTGAAGGCCCCAACCACCTGTCACTCAATTAAAACGAACTTTATTTGGAAAATGATAAACGTTTCGAACGAATTACCGAAAATACTGCGAAAATTACTTTACTCCGAAAAAGGCTGTATCTAGTTTAGTTATTTTGATGCTGTCCTAATTTTTCTCTAAGACGTGGTTACTGTACTGCGGTTTGTAAAAAAAATAGTTAGTATTTTTAATCGAGCTTTACATTTTTGTTTGAATTGTATCTAGCGGGGATGACTGCTTAGTGTAAGGTTTCTGTGGTCTATTACAAGGTCATGTAATGAGTTTGGAGTTTCTAATATAGTATTAATGGTACCAACCATAAAGAACTATTACTGGGAGTGTCAGAATTTTACTGACTAAAAATCACCCATGTTCCTTCTTAGCCCTTTGTGGTGAGGCCGCGGTATTTTTTTCGAACAACCCACAGCCCCGACGGGGACTATTGAATACCTCAGTATATAACAGTACTTTATACTAGACACCTAAAGAAAGGAAAGGCTACAGGAAAAGATGAGATTCCGATAGAAACCATAGGTGCTCTGAGTGATATTGGTATATCCATTTTCCTCAGACTCTTTAACAAGATATGGAAAACGGGTATCTGGCCCAAAGAATGGACTCACACGGTATTTGTTCCACTGCATAAAAAGGGCTCAACAAAGAAATGTAACAACTATCGTCTAATTGCACTCATATCCCATGCCAGTAAGATCATGCTACACATCCTTAATGAACGGCTGAAAGGCTTCCTATCTAAGGAAATAGCACCAGAGCAGTACCCTGTGAATCCAATACACTGTACCTGCAGATACAGTGTTTTGAATTAACAACGTCCATTCGGTTTCTCTTTGCCTGTTACATGGTCCTGCATTAATAATTTAATATATTTTGGTCCTTATACATGAAAAACTGAGATATCGCAATCAAAACTACACTGTATCTAACTAAAATTAAAGTCCTAAAATACCAAAACACGGTAATCGAAGATGTAGTGTGATGCCCAAATAATAATCTCGCTCGCTCCGAGATACAGTGTTTTGTCAAAACTGTCGTGCGGTGGGCGCGCCAATCAGACAGCAGCTGAGCGACAGTCTCGATCGTTATTGGTCAATTTAAGGAGTAAGTACACAGTTCGATGCAGCCACATTGTTTACGCGCGGTGCTGTCAGTTGTTTAGTTATGACAGTTTTTTGTTTGTTTCCGAAGTAATTTGTGAATTAACTTGATTATTAGTTGTTAAAATGAGTGGTTATCGTAATAAATTGTTGATAAAGTTATCACAAAGCAATGTGCAACATTATAATAAGAATAACTCAAATAGTATAACCATGGTGTCTGATTTAAATAACCATTTGCAAAAAGAAAATGATACTTCTATCACGGATCCTCCAAGTCTCTGTGTACCTGATGATTGCATGGATTTAAATATAGACTCTTGCGATATTAGCTCAACTTTAATACCATTAAGTGAATCGGAGTGCCCAAGCTTTTGTGAAGAAATAGGTAAAGGAGACTATACTGAATTATGAAGTGTTATTAGGTACGTCTTCAATTACTCAGGAATGTTTACGAACCTCCGAATCAGTTAACTTACACAACTACATTGAATCGCAAGTAGGTAAGTCATGATTGTGTTCAAATAACTAGGTACAGACGCTGTTATAGAGCACCAACCTAGTCGTCGTCAAGAAAACGACAATAATATGCTCGTCCCTAGTACTATCTTTATCAGCCAACTGCTTGCGCCTTGTGCAAAATTGTGCGAAATTGTACGTGAAACGTAGTATTACGTGTGACAATGGGTTCAACGATACAGAAAACCAAGAAAACGTTCAAATTTTAACACCGAAAAAACCAAAGAGACAAGGAGACCCGAAAATTATTCTAGAAGACCAGAAGCATCCCATGAAACCTCTTTGCAGTAACTGTAAGAAGTCTGTACTGAATGTTAGTGAGTCAAAAAGAAAAAAAAAATCATGAACATTTTTGGAGTACCTATGGACCGACAAAGACGTCGAGATTTCTTATCTAGACAGGTGGAAAAGTTACCAACTGCAACTAAAACTGCTGGATGTAACTCCAGGAGACTTAATACATTGGTATGGACACTCGATGAGAAAAAGGTGTGTAAAAAGTTTTTTCTCAGCACATTGGGTTACACTAATGACGAAGGAGCTCAAGCGGTTTTGAAAGCGAACTTGTTATCTGGAAATGATAATCCAAAAATAGGAGCTGCGCAAGACCCTCGACGTACATATTTTTTTAATAAGATAACTAAACTGTCAATTCAATTTATAAAATATTTTTTACTGAACTTTCGATGCAAAACAAACGAAACTTTCTGAGATACACTGTTCAAACCAGTAAAAAAAAACACTGATTTGACAAGGCAATACACTGTAACTCTATAATACAGTGTATTACCCTAACAATATCTTCGTTCGCTTCTGATGACTATCGTGGCAATACAAGTTATCTATGTTAAATCATTGTTTTAACGGTAAAATATTGTTTTAATAACAAGGGCTGAATACCTTATAAAATAACCTTTTTATTGATATCAAACACTTAAAACTTTCTAAAGAAAACATGGTGGTAATCCTCTGAAAACAAAAAAAAACGTTTGTGCTCGTTTTCTCAAAATCTGTCTTTCGTAGATACAGTGTATTGGATTCACAGGGTACAGCAGGCAGGATTTGTCAAAGGCAAAGGAACCCGAGAGCAGATTTTTATCATCCGCCAGATCATCGAAAAGTCTCGGGAGTTCAACAAGCCCACATACATCTGCTTTGTTGACTTTTCGAAAGCATTCGATTCGGTGAAATGGCCAAAACTGTGGGACACCTTATTGCAAATGGGTACACCGAAACATCTGGTGCATTTGCTTAGACGCCTATACGAAGACGGAACTGGGTCAGTAAAAACAGACGAAGTCTTCTCGGACAGCTTTCACCCTAGCGCAGGAGTCAGACAAGGATGCATAATTTCGCCGCTTTTGTTCAATACGTACACGGAGATAATTATGCGTATAACCCTTGAAGACTGGACGGACGGTGTAACCATAGGTGGATACAAAATCGCAAATCTACGATACGCAGATGACACTACCCTTTTTGCCTCTAGTAGTAGCCTCATGGAAGAACTCCTCCTGAAAATGGAACGTGTCAGCCTAGAGTTTGGTTTGAAAATAAATCGCGGTAAAACCAAGATGATGATTGTCGACAGAGCTAACAATAATTTGCCGAACGTCACCAAAATAGCAAACGTCGAGGTCGTACAATCCTTCATTTACCTTGGGGCTCTCATCTCAAATCAAGGAGGCTGCATAAATGAAGTTAAGAGGCGCATGGCTATGAGCAGAAGTGCAATGGACAAGCTCAAGAAAATATGGAGGAGCAGAAACATAACGAAAGCCACAAAGGTTAGGCTCGTAAAATCGTTAGTGTTTCCCATATTCCTGTACGCCGCCGAAACATGGACCCTACGGCAAACCGAAACTCAGAAGATAGACGCTCTGGAGATGTGGTGTTGGAGGAAGATGCTCGGGGTCTCTTGGACCGAGTTCCGAACAAACGCCTCCATCCTTGATGAGCTAAGCATAAAAGAGCGCCTATCCACTCAAGTGCGCAGTCGGATCCTGAAATTCTTTGGACATGTTAGTCGGCGTGGAAACGACTCCATAGAACGTCTTGTCGTGCAAGGGAAAGTCGAAGGTACAAGACCAAGGGGAAGATCCCCGATGCGATGGACAGACCAAGTGAAGGCTACGATGGGCGCTCCCGTGCATGAATGTGCTCGATTGACGGCCAGCAGGCAGGGGTGGCGGGACGTCGTACGGCGGGTGCTGTCTGCTGCCCAACCTCCCCGAACATGATAGCCACGACCGCTCTGACAAGAGTGAATCGACTAAGAAGAAGAAGATACTAGACATGCCATGCCATGCCATACCTCAATAGAATATGAGCACGCACATCATCTACGCACATCACAATTCAATTATTATTAATTATCTTATTTTGAAAGATCTAGTCACGCACATCAGTTTTCGAATTCATGTGCGCATTGTACAATTATTACTTTCTTCGGTAAAGGGGGGAAACAAAAGCCAGAATATCTGGGTATACCTCGACGGCATGAAAAGCTTGAGGCACATGAGCAGCTTCAAAACTCTGACACGTGAAAGAAAAAAAATCTAGTCAAGATAAGCACAGACCAGGAAAGCAAGACAACCAAAGAGATAGCGTTGAAAGGGACTGCCAGAGATGATCAGAAACTTTTCTTTTTTTTGGTGGGTGTGAATGTGAAATCATGAAATGACTCCTCCCGCTACGGAGTGTCAGACTTCTACTGACTAAAAACCACTTTCCTTCTTAGCCCTTTGTGACCCTCAATCTCCAAAGACAGGAAAAGCCTCGATATGCGTAACGCGTGATACAACGCATGATTTGATACACTTTCTGCAAAACGCCCTTTATCGGCAACGATTAATCTAATTTCCTTAACGCACGCACCCACTGCAGTGAAAGCTTTAAACGTAACAATGAGAGTAGGCAATTGTCATTATGACGTCATTTTATCTGCGTTTTTTCCTCTAAATGTCTTTTATAAAGGCTATTACCGAGAAAGTGTCTTTGTGCTCATAGAGACATCCGCTGTGAATATTTTAACGTTGTCTGTTCATTTGAGATGTAATCTTAATAGGTAAATAATGGCGAGTGATGTGAAAATTTAATGGTTCTGCGTACTTTGATTTTCCGCTACGTTTGTTTCTAAAGACTGTTGGTCTGTTGGTCTAGTGCTAGCAATCGCGATTGCTGTGTATGAGGTCCCCGGTTTGATACTAAATTATGTTTTTAATGGTAGCCTCATTATTATAATAATTATCATTGTTATAGCTACCACTTAAGTTAAGAGAGACAGTCCCGACACAAGTACTATTGTAACTTAATGGGGCTGCCTCAGTTTATGTATGACAGAGTGTTTTGAGATGAAATAAATAAGTAGAGAATGAGGAGTGTCCTCAATTTACATCATATTCATGATGTCATATTCTTTGAATTACTTAGCCAGTTATATTATGTGAGAAACTCTTAAAGTATAATGCAAAACAATCGAAAACATAAGCTTTATTATAAATATTGACTAGTAAACAAAACCACTTTAAGCACCATGTAGAAAATAAATTACCATGTTTTATGTTATAATTTAAATACGTTTAGCACCGCAGTTAATATTAATGTTACAAAATAAAATCAAAGTTAATGGGAAAAACATTTAATTAATCGACTTGTAATCGTTTAATTATGAATTAATCGTTTAATTATGTATGTGTTTATAATTAAATCACAAATCAAGCGCGTTATGTTGCAATCAACATGTGTTTTATATGTGAAGGTGGTTTTAGACTTAATTATGAACATTCATAATTACTCTAAGGACATTTTAATTGATGAGAAAAACTTTTCCTTGATGTGTGAATATTTATTTCTAACTAGCTTTTTCTAGTGGATTCGTCTACAGATGGTGTAAAGATCTAAGTCACACAGAAAAACCACCAGACAGACACACATAATCACTTTCGCATGTATAATAGGACTTTAATAAATCTAATTATGATTGAGTCATGACAAGTTCCATTAAAAGCTTATCAAAAACTAATTCAATTAAAATAAATGTAAATATAAAAAATGCAGTCTAGAAAAATTTACATAATAATATTAATAATGTGACAATAATTTATCAATTTTATGATTAAAATGTAAATATGTCCATGACTCACCCAAGACCACTAATAGAAAACGTTACACCACAGTGTGTTCAGACCTTAAACACGATTGCAAGGATAACCAGTGGAACTGGTAGAACCTACGATTTATGTGCGAATATATTATTTAACGCCCCGAACTATGTGACAAGGTTTGAGTCTCCGGTCATGGAATGAGTATGAGGAATTCTTTTGTTGTGTTCATGTTTTGTTGCAACAAGGAAATTAATTGTGAAGTTCTTCTCGAGAATAAAGGTGCACTGGACTTAGGTGTAGAAGGGATATCTTTTGATTATTTGGTGGTTCAATAGCTCTAAAAAAATTATATTTGGGAAAATGTATAAGGTTTTTCCAAAGCGAAAAAAGCTTTTTTTTGTTTGCTTGTGAATGTTAAACTTTGGGACTGCTGTGTCCCAATTTTGCAGCAGCAGTGACCTATGTCATCATCAAAGGAGTACCTAATAGAGTCATCATCTGCCTAGCCTTTTCCCAACTATATTGGGGTCGGCTTCCAGTCTAACCGGATGCAGCTGAATACCAGTATTTTACATGGAGCGACTGCCTATCTGACCTCCACAACCCAGTTAATACTGGATGTCAGAATTTCAGGTCACTGACTACCTGTAACGACTGCCAAAGATCTATATATATGGCAGCCGGGACCAACAGCTTAACGTGCTTTCCGAGGCACGGAGGAAACTCGGTATGTCGGGCGGTCACCCATCCACAGACCGACCTAGGCAAGCACAGCTTTACCAAAAGATCGCCCTGAGTGGCAGTTCTTATTAAGCCACGAGCTTATCGTACCTAATAAAGTAATAGTATATCTATAATTCTATACCCACATTATGTTTCAGTCCCACGTAATAGAGGGCGAGCTTGTTGTCTTCAACCAACACAAATTCAGACTCCGAGGTTGCTACTGAGAAATTCCTTAGTGAAAAACCCAATAACACTTCAGACCCGTCGAACTCAGGACCTTAGAATTCGAGCTTGCGACTAAAAGACCAAAGTGGCAGTGTCTTTCAGTGGCGTCAGCATGAAATTTTGGACTCCCACTAATTTCATAATCAAGTCAAATTAGGGCTAAGGCTGAATAAGGTATCCATTTCATTAAACAAGATCAGTAATAAAAATTACGTTCGCGCTAAGATTGCGCAGTCACGCGCCTACCCCCGCGGGGATAATAAAACCTAGCCATGTTTAGAAAAGCGAACCACATTTGAATGTATATAATGTAGGTAAGTAGTATACATACTTTACTTAATGTAGCGAAAGTGTGGTACGCGGGTGTAATATTAAATAGACCTGTTGTATGAATAGTTAGGTAGAAGTAGAAACATTGTGGGTGGTTTTTATTGTAGGTACTACAAGTTCTATTTAATTTTATATTGAAGAGAGTTGTTACGCATGACAGGTGACTACAAGAGTGATGAGTACAGGTACCATGATCATGGATAAAGAGCTGTTTAGGGTATTGAGGTTAAACAGACTTGAAGTAGGCACATTCCACAAAATCCTGGCTCAACCAAATGGTGATGATGCGGTTTAGGTTCAAGGTCCACATTTGACAAATGTATATTTAGGATACGATGGGACTGACATACGCATTGCGATTATAAATGTCCCTAAATAAATAAAGAAAAAAAAATGGATAAAGAGGGAGAGAATGATCAAAGAAAAGATGGAAGGATAGAGTGAGGAATCATACCATAGAAAACTGATCCCATTAAACATAGGACAAGGGAAGAAGGTGATGTGAAACTGTTTAGGTTTAAACTGGGGAACTGAGACTCCAAAACTAGCCCCCGTTCGGCTACATACATTGTTCTCAAAACCTATAACCACTTTTCTTAATCATCCTCTATTATTTCTTATTATTTCGTTTGCTGGATCCAAGATAGTTAAGTGTTTCTCTGGGACTTCGTGGGCTTCATTGGCTCGACACTTTTTTGGTGGTCGCCTCTGTTGATTTCGGCTTTAAGAAGTTGCAGTGGTACGGGAATCGAGTGGTGGAATTATTAAAAAAAAAAACCTATAACCACCAAAGCGACATAACCAGCTGATGTCTTCCTAGGTTTCAGCCATAGATGTGTTTTCATACAACACTCTCACAAACACAACCAGACCAAGAAAATCAACCTAATCGCCAAATAAATACTCGTCTCGAATCAAACTCGCGACCCTAACCGTAACAAACCAATTTACTATACCACAAGGCAGTCTAGCCGGTTTTTTGTATGTTAACATCCAAGCCTATCCAATGTACTTTAAGGTGAATGCTTCAGCCGGCGAAATTCGAATTTTCTTACGTTTTTAGGGTTCCGTACCTCAAAAGGAAAAAACGGAACCCATATAGGATCACTTTGTTGTCCGTCTGTCTGTCTGTCTGTCAAGACCTTTTTTCTCAGGAACGCGTGGAGGTATCAAGCTGAAATTCATATCAAATACTCAAGTCTATGGTCTCTTGGAGCTGTGAAAAAATCAAACTTCTAAGTCAACGCGATCAAAAGATACTCCCGTTTATGCCGCAAATTTTCGACACTCGCAAGGGAATCAAAACCTACAGGGTACTTCCCGTGAACTCAGAATCTTGAAATTTGGTACGAAGCAACGTCTTATAGCATAGATAAAGGAATAATTACGAAAACCATAAATTTTTAGTTACATCAAGATACTCCCGTTTATGCCGCAAATTTTCGACACTCGCAAGGGAATCAAAACCTACAGGGTACTTCCCGTGAACTCAGAATCTTGAAATTTGGTACGAAGCAACGTCTTATAGCATAGATAAAGGAATAATTACGAAAACCATAAATTTTTAGTTACATCACATAATATATTTTTTTTACGGAACCCTCGGTGCGCGAGTCCGACTCGCACTTGGCCGGTTTTTTGCAAACTTCTTTGAATGCCTTTTTCATTAAATAGTCACTCAAGGAACTTTTATGAACCGAGAGGGTTGTGTTGGTGATTTTAATCATTATTACTCAGTAAAGTCACATTTGTTACGGTTGCGAATCCGATTTTATTCAACATCCAACCTGACACTGACTGACAAAATTCGAATTTCGCCGGTTACCCTGAAGCATCAACCTTAACTTAAACATACATGATTAACGCCGCAGTAAACTTACAGATTAACTCACATAAATCATTTTATCTGATCCATTACACATTAAGGGCATGTCATCGATGCGTTGCGCGTCGGCGCTTAGAAAGGAACGTGTGTATCGTCCTTAACAACGTTGTGCAATGTTGAACTATACGTGTTGTTAACAATGCCTCGTTATTTGTGGTGTGGAGGTAAGCAGAGGAATAGGAACTGTTGTTAGCTATATTTGAAATTGGAAGTAGAGATTTAAGTCTGTAAAGTAGTTCTTTACGAGTATTTGCCTGTTGCCTGTATCGTGGTAATGTAGATTTAAGATCCACTTCTCACTTGTTGTTGTGAACTTAACGTTTAAAATTATAAACCGATTAGCTATCATGAACGATCATAGTTCTAAATTGCTACGTCTAAGTCTGTAACCCCTGAAGAGAAAAGCAGCCCGAAATAGAAAAGCAGCTAGAACTCTGCATAATTATGTGCCCGGGTGATGTCAATTGGTTTGGCTCTTATTGCCATAGGACTGCACATAACTGTCTAAATATTGGTTAGACTATATATAGATACAACTGCTTAACTTCTAACTAGTTCAGATAAAATTGCCTATTACAGACAGACGGAGTGACTCCATTCCTTTCTCCAATTTAGGTAAGAAGCAATAAAAAATGCAATTTCTGTAAATAAATTCAACAATAAATCAACACCGAGTGTGACTAATAACTTGATTATTTACATAAATGGCTATTGACCTCGACGGAACAGGTTTTAAAATAAACAAATGTTTCTTTCTTTTATTTACTATCTAGAAACAAGTTCAATACACGTATGTGCACTATTTATTTATTCTAGATTTTTTATTCTAATTATCTCGGTAGATTGGTAGTCTTTGTTCGGAAACTCTAGATGAATCGAATGAGAAAAATCTGCATTGTTGAGCTTTGGGTGTGGAAAAAAACGGGTACACGACAGTGTCAACATCTGCCTAGCCTTTTCCCAACTATGTTGGGGTCAGCTTCCAGTCTAACCGGATAAGCTGAATACCAGTATTTTACATGGAGCGACTGTCTATCTGACCTCCACAACCCAGTTAATACTGGGTAATACGATACCCTTTAGTAAGACTGGATGTCAGACTTTCAGGTCACTGACTACCTGTAACGACTGCCAAAGATCTATATATGGCAGACGCGACCAATAGCTTAACGTGATTTCCGAGGCACGAAGCAAACTCGGTATTTATTGGGTGGTCACCCATCCACAGACCAACCTAGGCAAGCGCGGCTTAACCTAAAGATCGACCCGAGTTTCAGTTATTATTAAGCCACGAGCTCCTCGACAAGCTACTAGTGTATACTATACAAATTCACCAAATAGAATTCATATAGGTTTTTCACAGCCCAAATATATATATTTTTCTAGGATTGCATTGTCAGTGAAATGGTAAGCCTATGAAAACCAATTCACATGATTTTTAGTTACCCAAACCAGTGGTCGATGGATTTGTCCAGCCTGCCATCAAACAAATTGTAGAGCTTTAATGGTTTGGTACATTTTGGTCCATTAATAGTACATTATGGTATAAGTGTGTAACGTTGGTGATTACCGCAGAGGCGGCATTGAGACCCGAGCCGTCAGGTGAGGGTCTTAGGAAAGCCGAGGACGGTAATCATCAATACACACGTGTATCATACGACGTTTTTCAACACACTTGCGAATAAAAAAAAACGTGTGGCACTTGGAAACTGCCGCGGTAAAGCTATTGCATAGCATTTTTTATCAATTATTTAATTAGACAACCTCAGTTGACAACCTTGTTATTTTCCGTAACCCTAACAACCTGGTTGAAATATTTTCGTTTCGGAATTTCTGCAGGATTCGCTCTCCACGCTCAAGGCCCGCGATAGAAGCTATGCAATAGCTTATTATTACAAGAAAAAACATTTTATTTAGTAGATAAAAAGTTTATTTATAGAAACAATTAGTAAATGTGCAGTTAGTAAAATTATAATTAATTGTTTTTGATGGCGTAGCGGTCTCTTCAGACAGATTACTGGCCATGGTTCTGTATGTCTTTTACAGTTATATTTGTTAATTCTTGTATCCTACAGTTACACCAAATATTAAAGCAACCTGAAAAAAAAGAAAAAAAAGATTATTAAGTTTAACACACAACACGCTGAAGCTGAAGTCACGTAGATAGATATTTAAAATTAGTTTAACTAACCTTAGTAACCAGATATTGGCTATCTGGAGCATCTTTTATAAATTTTTCAACATCGTTAGACGATAAAACCTTTGATTTCTTGCTTCTAAATCCATCTGACAGTCTTTTTAGATAAGCTGACAAATTAGAGTATGTTTTTAAGTCCACTCCATTCTTCGTTCGGACTGTACTTTTTAACATTGAGTACCTACCTATATACACCACAAAGAGCTAGGTTTGTAATTAGAAGATAATTCTTTAAAGTACGCCAAGAACACATTTTCAGAAAATGACTGCAATTTCTTGGTGTTTTGCCACTGCTTGAAATTTTGGTACGCTAATAGATATTTCTCCTTGGAGTTTTCGGGTAGCAAATTTTTCATAACGCTTAGGGCTTCAAATCTTACATCGGGGGCGGTGTACAACATGAATCATTTTCTTCAAAACTAGACATTTTAACTAATAAAATAACTATAATAACAGTGAAAACGAGTTGTGTATTTTTTTCGCAGTAGCGGGAAAATATTATGTTTTTTTATAAGCGATCAGCCATAGACTAAAAGAGGTTTTTTTTTTTTGCTTGTCGTGGATAGTGTTTGGAGCCACGTACAAAATGGGGAATTCAATTTTTTATTTATCACAGAGAAAACAAAAATTATATTTGAGTGAAAGTTTTATTTATTAAAAACGTACTAAGTTTAAATTATCTATTTAAATACAAAGTTTCATGAAATGAGCAAGCACTAGGTACATTAATTAATTTTTACTATTGAACACGATCTTTTTTGTATCGAAACTTTTTGAAGAACATAGCAACTCAACCAATTAAATTTTTAAAAAAAACCTATAACTCACTAGTGAATAATAGTAATGAAAAATTCACAGTTTGATTATAGGTGTCATTATGTGCTTAATTGCGGTGAAATTTTAGCCACTTTATGAGCAAGTGTGTTGAAAAAATATTATTCCATTTCATTCCTATTACAAAACTAAGTGTGATCTAACTCACATTTAAAGAGAGAAAGTCATAAAACATAAAACTCACCGACACAGCGTCCAAAAAGGGCTATCATCTAACAAGATCTTGCAGACCGCTCCAATTTCATCACCTCGCTTACAATTCTGCTTACCCTTCCGTCGAAGTTCGACAAGTCGTGACCGTGGGTTACTTCACAAGTAATTACATCTTAGAAGCTTGTACTGGTACAAGTCACGAGGTTGTCGTGTCTCCACTGAGTCATTCATTCATGTTGGTATCTTCTATCTATTTCTGGCGCCCTGGTATTTTAGATAAAAGGATCTCAATCTATGTGTCTAGAAAGGTGATTACAATAGTACATTGTAATACAAGGGCCTAAAATGACCCATTATATACGAGGTAGTTTTACTACCGAGCTTTAGCGAGGTAGTAAATAGGAACCGAGTTATAATGGGATTTTAGCGCCGTGTGTTACACTGTACTTTTCACTACGATTGCGAGAAAATAAAGTAACCATGTTCAATATGAGTTTATTTTATTAAAAATTAAATTCAATTTAATAATACAATTCCAAAAAATTCGCGCCAATCCCTTTTTTATTTCTTCTGTAGCTGCAATGCAACGCACACATTCGACAACACAAAGAGTTCATTCACAAAGAGTTCGGCATTCAGCGCGTTTAGTTCCATTTTTTAAAATAAAACATTTTTTTTACTTGAAACTAAATCACGCAGCAGCTGGCTGAACAAGTTGTCGTACGAGATTTACTTTTAGCCCTAGCCCTTTACACCCGACTTGATACGATAGTGAGACTTGGTTTTCAAAAATTCTGGCGCTTACACAAATCGACTTTTCGAGACGCAACCGGCCTCGATCTATCATGAGACTATCTCTTTCTTGGAAAAAACACGCGCGGGCCTCTTGCGATTTAGTTTGAACCTGTCAGTCGCCCGTTATCACTTTGAAGGATGGCTGCGTTTTTTGGCGCGTAAACTCGCCCGGGTAAGTGTTTGGTTATTAATTAAATAAATGCAATTTCTATTACTTTTTTGTGTAATTTACTTACTTTGAGTATTGTTTTATACCTATATGTATGTAATTTGAACCTAGCATGCTTACTAATGGATATAATTGTGACTCAAGATCAAGGACGCACGATCGTGAGGGTTAGGTGATACGTCCCAAAAAAATATTCAAATTTTTTCATGATTTTCCTGAATTTTTCATGAATTTGATTTATTTTAGGGTTTTTACTTTATTTTTAAGAAAGGATAACCAAGTTGCACAAATATTAGCAATTTGGAAATTGATAAATTGACTGATGATGATGAAGATATTGTTGCGAGAGTCTTAGATCACCTAGAAGAGAGTGGATCTGGTTCTGGCGATGATTCCTCCGAAGTGGATGAGGCACCACAACCTATCCCAACAACATCCAGAAGCAGGAGATCCACTAGAGTCAGATCAGGCAGGGAAACGTCAAGAGCAAGATGAAGATGGCGGGTTACGGGAAGAGGACAGGCTAGACGAAGAGGATAGGCTAGAGGAAGAGGTTTAAAAACTCATTATTAATATCGTTAATAAATGATATAAAGACAGTTTAATTAATTTAATTTTCATTTAATATTAAACCATATCTCCTAACTAGACAAAACTCACATCTCGAGCTACCTCCTAAGCCCCACGCTCGTGAGGGTAAGTTTTCAGGAAACCAGAGACTTCAGGATTTTTTTATTTATTTTTTACATGATATTTAGGCACCCATGAAAAGGTCATATGAATTTCAAAGAAGTCTGAGTAAATTATTTTCGTCGGGTGTAAAGGGCTAGGGCAATAAATGCAATTTTACGCCCGCTCTGGTATGCTAATAGGACGTTCTTTTTGAGCAAGAGGAGTGAAAACGCTTTTATTGGACGCCCCTGATCGAATCTATTGCTTTATGTAATCTATTATCGGAAAGTAAGGAATTATGGAAATTAGCTAAGAATAATATGGATAAGAACCACATAAAACTAAGTTATTTTTTAAAGTGACAGGAATACGGAACACGCAAACAGTGGCATCGTAAAATCACAGTCAAGAGTCTGACTTCCTTTTAGTTATAAATACTACATACTACGGTGCTTTCCTACGTTTTTCCCAGACCAGTGTGCTTACTCTCGAATATAATTCCGATAGATCGACATTGGAATTGTCAGTCAAACGTCAGGCATTGGCTGGACTCACTGAGTCTAGCCAATCCCTGACGTTTAACTCAACCAACTGACGTTTGACCAATGTCGATCTATCGGAATTATATTCCAGAGTAAGCACCCAGGAACTATGCAAATTATAACTACATGACTGCCTCAGTACCAGTCTAGAAGCCTGGTTTTATTTATCGCGATAGACACCCTATTTCATGGCACTTAAACACAACTAGTAATAGTAGACGTAACTTGCTGGCGAATATTATAAACACAGCATGTAAGAAACTAGCACATCAATTATTGTGAATTCATAAATTATCACTACATATTATAAAACAAAGTCCTCCAGAGCGTCTGTCTGATCGCACCGATTTTCACCAAATGGTTAGAGTGGTTTTCGAGGAAGGTTTTATTAAATAACTTGACGCGGGCATCAGCTAGTTCTTGATAATTTATATTTCCTCAACATTGCCAAACATTAAACTATCATAGCAGCTAATTACTACATTCAGCGGTATTAACTTCCAGATTAGCGCGAAGTTAAGAGTAATTAAGAGATTATAAGCAGTTGTATTTCTTGCATGCTCTGATTAACATATAATATGTGTTGAATTCCACGCGAGCTAAGCATATAGTCTTATTATGACATTGTAATCTATGTTTATAGAAGCCTTTGGAGTTTGTGAGTTAAGAAAAGGTTAAACCTTCTTTTATAAGATAGTTAGAAATAGTTTAAACAGAGCAAACCGGTAGACGGTTAACATAACATTGAAATTTGTATTTCCCGGAGAGTAAGGCACTGGTGTACCTAACAGTCAACCCACATAGTTATATTTAAGTTTCATGTACTTAATAGGGGGCGAGCTGCTGCTGGGAAATTCCTGATGTAGTCCAAAAACACTTGGCCGACATGGGGCTCGAACCCCAGGACCTCATGCTTAGCAGTCGTGTTTGCAATTCATCGTTACTACTGATAAACTGACATACTTTCTATCAACTTATCCTTTCAGCACCACATGATATTTTCTCGTATAATTCGGGTTTTCGTAAAAAGAAAAATATAAGGTGTCATTTCTTTAGCTTGCTTGCATGCTTTCTCATAAAAAGTATAAAATCTACGATCCTTTGCTTGTCACGGTAACATGATATAACTCCAAACACTATGTCATAATTCATTTGCATATTACAATTTACAAGAATAAATAAAGAGCAAGTTTTAAAAACTAGGGCAAATATATCATAACTATAATGTAATGTAATGTAACATGTAATGCGGTGTAATGTCATGATGTAATGTATTTATTAATGCTTAGTGTAACTTCGAGACTCATTTAATGGTCGGGTGCCGACATAGTTTTATTTTTTCGTTCAGTAGGCGGTTTCATAGTTTTGCGGTTGTGTGTTGTAAAATATGTCTTTTTGAGAAAGTAGGTTTTGCTTTTATGTTAAGAATGCTTTATATAGCTCAATGCGTCAAGTAGCAGTTCCGGAACTTCTGAAATTAATAAAGAACATTGTCCTTTTTTAGAAGATTTTATTTTATTTTGCAAAAAAAAAACAGTGATTTAAACTCGGTCACCTTACCACCGTGCAATTTATGTCAAGATAAAAAAGAATCGTAAATCGGATCATAAATCGCAGCGTAATCGGTGTACATAGGTACATTAAAAAAAACCGATTGAATTGAGAATCTCCTCCTTTTTGGGAAGTCGGTTAAAACACGTAGTTCATAGGTACTTACATTCATAAAATGTATACAAGAAAAGTAAGTACTTAAGTGCTTACAAGCACTTAAATCATTTCAAGATCATTACCCACGACGGAACGGAGACGGTATATGCGTTTGGGGTAAGAGGTTGTTTGTTTGTTTGTTTGTGTGTTTGTTTGTTTGTTTGTGCAAATACATGTTGCCATTTTTCTCCAAAACTACTAGTCCGATTTTGATTCAGTTTTCAGTTATGGGTTCGGGTTTGATTGGTGCATGTTCTTAGATAGGTGTTATGGTGACAACTCACCAGGGGGCGCTGTAGCAAACATTTTTTGTGCAAATCAAAGTTGCCATTTTTCTCCAAAACTACAAGTTCGATTTTGATTCAGTTTTCAGTTATGGGCTAAGGTTTGATTGGTGCATGTTCTTAGATAAAAAAATTAAAAAAAAGTAAAAAGTTTAAAATAAAAAAAACCCAAGAATGTCCGTCGGGAGCTGAACATTGCAAAACTAGTTCATTTAATGGCAGCCCCCGACGGACATTCTTGGGTTTTTTTAAGGTGGGTGTTTTATGTTATTTTATCCTTTTTTCAATTAATTTTTAACAGTCGTGGGTTTTTTCAAAAATTTTTTTAAGGGCTGTGTACCGATTAGCACACAAACCCTAGACAAAAATACTACCCTCTACGCGAGGAGAACCTTGCTTGTAGATTGCTGTTCAGTAAATTCATCCCGCTGAGACTATATCAGGGTTGGTAACGAAACCATATCGCGATTCAGAAAGTGCACACTTTCCTAACAACGCCATCTATTGAGCCAAGAATTAAACTTTCCGTCATTAAGTTAAAAACTCCATTACGACAGCATCCAAATTAATATAAATATATTGCCGAATAAGAAAGATAACAATATTGTTTTAGTTATACAGAGTGCTTGGTGCATCGTGTGCCAAATTGAAATTGTCATCTGCTATCCTTTCAGACCCCTAAACACTTCTCATGCTCCGTGGATTTTTGGGGACCTATTACGACTGTCAAAAGATCTATAAATGACAGCTGGGACCAACAGCTTTACGTGCTTTCCAAAGCACGGAAGGAAGGTCACCCATCTACAGACCAACCTGGGTAAGCGAGCGTTAACCTGAAGATCGATCCGAGCGGCTGTTACTATCTTCCCACGAGTACACAAACAAAAATATAATATGAAGACCAAAAAAAAAATCTTCCAAACAAAAATATTGTTACGAGCTGGGTATGGGATAAATAAAAACACTACCAAATAAACACACGAATTAACTTTATTACTCGCTAAGCACTTATTCACAATCACTTCAACAGTACTGAACACTTTGTCGCACTAGATAACTCTTCGAACCTTTCGTTGTCTCGCTTAAAAGTGAACTGACTCACTTCGTCCTCAATCGGTCCTTTTATACCCACGCAAACAAAAGATATTCGAGATAATTCACCATTATTCAAGAAAGCATCCACAAAAAAACATTAACAAAAAAATAAATTTAAAGATAAAAGAACCGACAAGGAAGAAGTTACTTTACGTCGTCGGCATACGGTCGAAATTACAATGACAAATGCCGGCGACTCCCGGCGCCTGACCTTGACTACAATGTAAGTTCTATACCTACTACGGAAATAGGTACCTAAAAGAATGAACTCGTATTTTCTAGGTACTACACAGTTATTAGCGCGGTTTCTCGAAGATACTAGATGACCGTCGTAACACTGCCCCCTCCTTAGACATGCTCGTCCCGAGCATCATTAGTCCCGTAATATCGCGCCAGTCGGTCCATATGCACAACCTTAGGCGCACCTCGCGGACCCTTCTGTATTCGGTAGGTGACATCGTTGATCCTGGTCACAACTCTGTATGGTCCATCCCATTTTGCTTGCAATTTCGGAGACTTTCCCTTGCTCCGCACTGGGTTATGCAACCAAACCAGCGAATTTTCGTCGAAACCACGACTGTTTGCCTTCCGGTCGTAACGAGTCTTCATCTTCTCAGACATCTGTTGCCCGGATTGCCTGATATGCTCATACACATCATTTAACTTGTTACGCAGGTCATTCGCGTAATCCGTTACACTGCGTGGGACATCAGGGGGAGTTCCAGTAATTAAATCTGCAGGCAACCGTAATTCCCTTCCAAAGTTCGCGAAGGCTGGAGTTACAGTCGTACTTTCGTGAACTGCACTCCGATAGGACAGAAGAAACGGCTGTATGTGCTTGTCCCAATCCCTTTGCCTGCTTTCCACAACTTTTGCCAGATATCTCTCCAACGTCTGGTTGAATCGTTCCACCATTCCATCAGATTGTGGGTGGTAAGAGGTGGTTCTGGTTTTGTGGGTACCCATCAATCGACAAGTCTCCTGAAAAACTTGCGATTCGAAATTCCTCCCTTGATCGCTGTGAATTTCTAAGGGTACTCCAAAACGACAGAAGACTTCCTGAACCAATTTATCTGCGACTGTTGTGGCTTCTTGGTTAGGAATGGCGAAGACTTCTGGCCACTTTGTGAAATAGTCCATGACAACCAGGAAGTACTTGTTTCCGCTGTCACTTTCTGGAAATGGTCCCGCAACGTCCAGTGCTATCCGCTCCCAAGGAGCTCCAACGTTGTACACTTTCAATGCACCTCTGCTTCGTGTGTGGGGTCCCTTCACAGCCGCACAGCTGGTACATTTGCGACACCAGTCTTCCACATCATCTCGACAGTGGATCCAGTAAAAGCGTTCTCTGATTTTCAGTAGAGTCCTTTTTACCCCCATATGTCCTCCTGAGCATCCATCATGGTAGAGCCGTAAAACATCCGGTACCTTAGCTTTAGGGACAACCATTTGTAGATGACAGCTGTCCCCTCGAGCGTTTTCCCATTTACGGCACAAGACTCCATCCTGGATCTCCAAACTGTTCCATTGTGCCCAATAACTCTTCGTGATGGAACTCATCGCAGCCACATCACTCCACTTGGGCTTCGGAGCACCAGCTTTGATCCAGTCGAAGATTGGCTTGATGTCCGAGTCATTTTGTTGAGCCTGTTGCAGAGTCTCCTTCCATTCATCGCTGAGATCCGTTCTAAGCATCCTCACGGGCACTACTTCCTTAGTCTCTTGCCTGGCACAGTGCTTGCAGTCTTCAGGGCAAGGTCTTCTTGACAAGGCATCTGCGTTACCGTGAGTTTTCCCACTGCGATGTTCAGTTACGAAGTCAAACTCTTGCAGTAGTTCAATCCATCTCGCCACTTGTCCCTCTGGATTCTTGAACTGTAATAGCCACTTCAATGCAGCATGGTCAGTTCGCAGCTGGAATTTCCGTCCCAACAAATACTTACTGAAGTGCTGCAATGTCTTCACTACGGCGAGCAGCTCTCGTCTCGTTACGCAGTAATTCCTTTCCGGTTTAGATAAAGACTTGCTGAAGTAAGCTATAACAACCTCCTGATCTCCTTTCCGTTGAGATAACACGCCCCCAATCCCAGTATTACTTGCGTCTGTGTCGACTATAAAGTCATTTTCAGTGTCAGGATATCCCAAAATAGGAGTGTTGCACAGACGTCCCTTTAATTCTTGAAATGCGGCGTCGCAGTTCTCATCCCAACAGAATTGTTGCTTTTCCTCAGTGAGTCTGTGTAGAGGTTTCGCAATGTCGGCAAAATTCTTCACAAACCGACGATAGTAGGAGCACAAACCCAAAAATGCTCTGACCTGTGTCTTGTCATTCGGAACTGGCCAATCCTTGACGGCAACTACTTTCTCTGGGTCTGTTTGAACACCTTCTCCCGAAACTATGTGTCCTAAAAAGTTCACTTGCTTTCTGAAAAACGAGCACTTTTTCGGACTCAACTTCAGGTTTGCTGTTTGGATCTTCGACAGCACTCGGTTGAGGTTTCTAAGGTGATCTTCAAACGTACGGCCCACAATGATTATGTCGTCTAGATAGACAAGACATGCGTCACCAATCAACCCGGCAAGTACTTGCTCCATCAGCCTTTCAAACGTTGCAGGAGCATTACATAAACCGAAAGGCATTACTTTAAACTGCCACAATCCTTTTCCTGTTGAGAATGCAGTCTTCTCCTTATCCTTGGGGTCTATTTCTACCTGCCAGTAACCACTTTTCAGGTCTAATGTCGTAAACCACTTCATTCCTGCCAGCGTATCCAGTGTGTCATCGATCCTAGGCAGTGGATAGCTGTCCTTTTTCGTGACGTCGTTCAGTCGTCGATAATCCACACAGAAGCGCATACTGCCATCCTTTTTCTTCACCAGGACCACAGGAGAACACCATGGACTGGATGAAGGTTCTATAACACCGTCCTTCACCATACCCTCAATCATGGTTTCCACTTCTTTTTCCCGTGCAACTGGCAGTCTTCTTGGTCGCTGACGGATAGGTAACTCGTTGCCTGTATTAATCCTGTGCTGAACCAGTCCGGTTCTGCCTATGTCAGCATCACTCGTAGAGAAAATACCGGCGTACTGAAGTAACATCTTCTTAGCCTTGTCCATTTCACCTTCCGTTAAATGACAATTGTCTAGAAGCGTTGACACGTCGAATTTGGCACTACTAATTTGTTTCCGGTAGGTAGATCTTGCAATTGACACATCCAGGCTACTTCCTCGCAAGTGCCGATCAAGGTGCCCTTCTTAATCACTTGCTCCTTGTTACTTGGATTCAAGATTCGTACAGCTGAGATATTGTTGGCCTTTACCAGAGTTCGTGCCATCTTCCATGAAAACTCATTGTCCACCCTTTCTATCAGAACACTTCGATCTTTATGTCCAGAGTTCTGTGGTAACTTAACTGGCACGATCGTTTCTGATCTGCGAGGAAGAACAATTTCCTTCAGGCAGTACACTTTCCCTGATGGTGCACCTTCCATGAAGACTTCCTCTGAGCCACATTTCAACACTCCTTGGTCAATGTCGATCTCACAACGATATTTCCGCATGAAGTCCAAGCCCAAGATGCAATCGTCGACTATGTCGGCCACGATGACATTGTGTCGGTAAATTCTGTCTCCCAATTTTAACTCCACCTCCTTCTTGCCTCGGACGGTTATGTGCTGACCGGTAGCTGTTAATAATTGAAGACGGTCGCGGTTATTGAAGTAGCCCCCAAGAAACCGATTCGCCAGGTGAGAATTGACGACCGTGTGAGAAGCTCCAGTATCCAACGTCAGTTTGCATGGAGTTCCGTTGACTTCGCCGTTGATAGTCAGGCTGTTCCCGTCATGTGCTTGTGAGATCGAGATCCTCGGGGCTCTTTCAAATCCAGCCAGCACCCGCCCCCCAGTCCTGGCATTTACTCGTTTCCCTGTTGTGGTTGGGCAGCCACTTCAGCCACCTTTCCCTGCTGAGGTTGGTCTTCTCTTGGTGAGCTGCGCTTAGGACAGCTTGATCGAAGATGACCCCTTTCTCCACAAGTGTAGCACCTAGGGCTGTATCCTTGCGGGCGGTCGCGTACAGGTGACGCTACTACCTCCCTGACCCGGTGCGTACGGTGGTCCTGCCTCACTGCCTCTACTTCTAAGGCATGGACCAAGGCATCTTTCAGCGTGTCATGATGCCCAAGTCTTACAGCAGCTCTAACCTCCAAGTCGCGTATTCCATCGATGAACACCTGTACCAGATTGCCATCAATAAGTGCAGGGGCAGACTGGTAAGCTTTCCGAACCAACTTTTCAACTTCCAGGGCCCACTGTTGTAAGTTCTCGGCACTACGTTGAACGCGATCCCTTAACTTGGCACGAAAAACATGCTCCAGGTGCGCGTCGCCGTATCTGGACTCTAATGCCTCCAGCAGCTGTTCGTAGGTCACATCCTTGCCGAGTGCCTCCAGAATGGTAAGGGCCTGGTCTCGGAGACCCAAAGTGAGCGCGGTCATGGCTTGCCCTTTGGTCCACCCATTCGCTTTCATAACGGCCTCAAATTGGATTTTATAGGCCGACCACGAAGATGTTCCGTCGAATGGAGGCACTTTAAACCCGCGCACCGAAGGGGCAGCAATCACTGAAGTTACAGGCCCGTCTCCAACCTTAATTTCACTTAAGGCCTTCTTCACATCGGCGATCTGAATTTCAGCCTTTGCGATACGGTTGTCGTGCTGCTGTACCTGCTCCTTCATCACGCTCAGCTCTTTGCCCACTGATGCGTGAAGATCCTTTATCAGGAGCATCTGTTCCTCTTGACGCCGGGCCTGTTCCTCTTGACGGCGCGTCTGCTCCTCCTTATCTCGTTGCAGCTGCTCCTGCAACTGGCGAGCCTGGTCCTCTTGACGTCGAGCCTGCTCCTCTTTATCCCGTTGCAGCTGCTCCTGCAACTGGCGAGCCTGGTCCTCTTGACGTCGAGCCTGCTCCTCCTTATCCCGTTGCAACTGCTCCTGCAACTGGCGAGCTTGCTCCTCTTGACGTCGAGCCTGGTCTTGCAGCAGTGCCATTAAGGCAGACAAGTCAGGCGCCGCTGATGCTGGAGTAGCTCCAGATAGGCCAGCGACTGGCTCTGACGTAGGCTGGACACCGCCCGGTGTCTGTGTCGGGGAGTCCCCAAATCGCCTTTGGTCCATTCCTTGCTGTCGCTGACTCCTCGTACGGATACTATCCGTGTCGTCCTTGGGTAGAATCGGCATTATTTATCCCTCACTTCTGACACCAAATTGTTACGAGCTGGGTATGGGATAAATAAAAACACTACCAAATAAACACACGAATTAACTTTATTACTCGCTAAGCACTTATTCACAATCACTTCAACAGTACTGAACACTTTGTCGCACTAGATAACTCTTCGAACCTTTCGTTGTCTCGCTTAAAAGTGAACTGACTCACTTCGTCCTCAATCGGTCCTTTTATACCCACGCAAACAAAAGATATTCGAGATAATTCACCATTATTCAAGAAAGCATCCACAAAAAAACATTAACAAAAAAATAAATTTAAAGATAAAAGAACCGACAAGGAAGAAGTTACTTTACGTCGTCGGCATACGGTCGAAATTACAATGACAAATGCCGGCGACTCCCGGCGCCTGACCTTGACTACAATGTAAGTTCTATACCTACTACGGAAATAGGTACCTAAAAGAATGAACTCGTATTTTCTAGGTACTACACAGTTATTAGCGCGGTTTCTCGAAGATACTAGATGACCGTCGTAACAATATTTTCTGCTCTAGTAATTATCCGGCCAAGGTTGAGGTTTGAGGCTAGCGGTTAGCCAGACTGAAATTATAATCTAGATTGTTTTAGGAAGCATGATTATGTGATTTATTATTTAATTCTCGCTCATAATCGTGCCTGTCTAGAGTATTACAAAATTTTTAAAGGAGTCGAGTTTCAAGCTATTTCAATTATTTCGACAATTTTCATAATAGGTGTAGTCTTACGAGTAATACTAGAAGTATGAGGTCTTGGATTTCCGATATTGTTTTAACGAATAACATAAATATATTAACGCATCAGAAGTATATTAACATTACTTAAAGTTTCGAAGCTGTTTTCTGTTAGATATTATTCGTTACTACATGTTATTGGAGTGTAAGGAAGATTATTCGGTAAAACAGTTTTTAACGAATAATCTTTTGAAACATTAAAATAATAGCTAGAGTCTACAGTACTAAGAATTAAAATTCCGAAATGTTCAGCTACTTCTGATGCTGACCGTACCAAATAGTGCACTGTACACCCTGCGATCAGCGCAGAGCAGCGGTGGCCCAGTGGTGTCGGCCCCGACTTACGAACAGTAGGTCGTGGGTTCGAACCCAGTCAGGCGCATTACTTTGTGTAATTTATTTCATCACCGCTGCTCTCAAAACGGTGAAGGAAAACATCGTGAGGAAACCGGCATGTCTTAGAACCAAAAAAAATTCGAAGACATGTGACATCTGCCAATCCGCACTGGGCACGCGTGGTGGATTATAGCCCATCCCTCTCCTAGAGAGGAGGCCTGAGTCCCTGCAGTGGGAACATTATAGGCTGATGATGACACCCTCATTTCGTCAGCTATGCTTAAGTCCCATATAATAGAAGGCGAACCTATTGCCATCAACCGGGCACTAAAAGTCTCTACATCATTCATCTCATCTCAACCAGAAGTAAAAAATACTTGGTCCTTTATCAATGAATAGATCTTACAGTAGCAGGCTAGATTTGGATGCGAGTAAAGAAGAAAGAGTCGCGGGCAACCGGTGGATGCAAACGGCAGGCAGCCGTTCGTTATGGCGTTCTATGGGGGAGGCCTTTGTCCAGCAGTGGACGTCTTGTGGCTGATGATGAGATGAAGAAAGAGATGAAATAGCTTCATGGTCCCCTTTGGTGGTCGACATTGTGTCAGCTTATTATATTGGAGTTGTAGATCTTGTAACGACACCAGTAAAGTACAAGTTACAAAGCCAGTGATGTCAATGTTCATTCATATTTCAGCACTGCTGCCTCAGCCTAGGCTAGGTAATTTGCGTTGTGTCGACAGGCGACCTATAGCGGCGCCAGCGCAACACATGGAAGGTACAAACGACAAATAAATAGATGTAATCAAATGACAATTTCTGATACTTTCGACACTGCTCTCTGTTGGGTGGTTGGCGTGGTTGCATGTTGGTGCTCATTAAAACAATTGGAGGGGTCGATTTGTTACTTTTTTCCACATTGTCTTTGTAGGAATCATTTGGTATTGTATTTGCTGTTCGCAGAAGTTAATTAACTTGAATAATATTGTAATCGACTTGAGTTCATTACTTTTATAAAACAAAATCTTATTTAAATTTTTAAAACTCCGCAACGTATTTTTATGCTATTTTCAGTTATAGATAGAGTAATTCAAGAAGAAGGTTTGTAGTGCTTTGCACCCTTGCGAATGCGAAGCCGGGACGGTAGTAGAGAATAACTTGAAATAACCTCAATTCACAACTTTAGGAAAAACCTTAGCTAAGAGGCCTCAAGGTCTCAAGTCTGCTAGTGACCATGCTCTTCCTTGTCGTGGTGGTTTTCTCAAGTAATTGAAAGTCATTGCGAAAACCAGATAATCAATAATGATAATTCCAATAAATCACAAAACCTCGGATACCTCTATGCTTAATAAGCGAAACCTTGTCCTTCACAGTAAACAGAAATTTGGTTTCTGGGCATATTGTCCTTTATACAGTCCATCAGTCCATCCATCGTTTCTATGGTCTTTCCCTTCTCTTATACCTATTCACATTCATATTCAGTACATCCTATAGTATAAAAAGAAAAGTAAAAACGTTTAATTAGATAGTGTAGTAGGTACACAGCTTAACTATTAAGCCAGTTCGAATTAAAAGGACAATAAAAGAGAACGGGTGTCCTACCCGCGGTCACAGTCAAACAAAAACAATCACAATTTGTCTTACAACCCCTAATTAGCGTCTGACAACTGTCTAATTACTATCGGAAGTGGTTTCAGACCACTTAACATAGTTCTGACTGGTCTGACAATACACGATAAAGCTATTACTTACAAGCACGATTACTTCGGGGGCTTAATTCATTGACAGTAAGTGTGCACGATTGTTGAAATTACACCGTTTTAGGTAAAGTAGGTAATTGAGTGTAGGTCGAGATATAAGAGAGCGGTTTTTTTTTGGTACGAGTGCTAATAATATCTTCTCGATCGAATTTAGATCATAATGGCTAGTCCCAACTCTCCTAAAAAAGTCTTTTGAAGTACAGAGGACATTTATGATGCACGTGTATAAACACTGGTGCATTCCCCTCACTAGGAGGAGGAGGAAGGAACTAAACGACCGGGAAGAGATAAGGCTCAGGGGCCGTATTTTTGAATCAATAGAATCCCAAATCGTGTACGAAATCGCAGAATTCGTATGCGAATCCCTAAAATCGCAATTTTTGAATATTCATACCCGTGAATTTGGCAACGAGTGGTCCGACCCACTCGTTTCCGATATTCTACCAGTTATAGAAATGACGGAAATCCTTTGAGAACTTCCCACTTCTTAGTGTGGGTTTGCTGCTCAATAAATCGATTAGTTTAGTTTGTTGGGCTATAGAAAGGTGCCCTATTGATTTCCTATTCGGGTCATACTCAGAAAAAGTGTACATTTGGTGTCTTTTCTTGTCCCGCAACTTCATATTTACGTAAATATTTAGTATTATGATATATTTTCTTTTATCCCCCCTTTTTGTTATATTAGTCTAATTCTACGATGATTTTTCTGGTATTTTCACTTAAATTTTCAATATAAGATTACATTTTTTGACTGTCAAAACATTGATAAAAATATCGCCATACATTTTTTTGGTGTCCCAATGACGATTACACATTTTCAGAGATGAATTGTTACGAATTTTCATCGCTTTTTTTAACATTGACTGTGGTTATATTATTATTGATGAATCAAGTAACTAAATAAGACCAATTTTATCCGTAAATCATATACAGAAGGATTTATTTTAATTAAATAAATGTTGTCCCAAAATTATGAAGTTTCGTTACTCAGGGTTAGTAACGCGTGATAAAATTTGAAACGCAATGACTTAAGGTGGTATAAATAGTCTTTTTCTAATCTGGCAACGTTATTACTTACGTCAAAATCACTGCCACGGCAGCCATCTAGTTTTCGCCGCAGTCGTGAAGTCAACACGTTTAGCAAGTGAAAATTTACAAAAAATACCTCAGGGTTATAAACGACTATTATTTTGGTAAGTTTAATGTTTTTTATTTACTTACCATGTTTTCTTCATATCTTTTGTATTATCTAAAAGAATACACTCAGTGCTTGCGTGGTAAAACCGTGGTTTACGTAAAAACATTTTTAGAGGTTATGATTTCTCAGATTTTATTATCATTTTCGTTATATTGCGTAAAATTGCGTTACGTTACGAAACTGAGAAATTGTTAAGCTTAGTTCACAAAAACTAAAAGTGCATATCTATATACATGTGTATTAATACACAGGTATAGTTGCCGACAGGTTGTTTAATGGAATTTAATTAAATAATTACCAATGTTTATGGTATTTTTATTTTTATTAATCTAAATAAGACTGATAAGCCAAATATAATCAGGTGTTTTATTCGCCCAATCCATGTGCACCATACCTTATGACATCAGTTTCGTGACGGAGATTCTCAGTATCGTTACCTATCAGTTTAGTTACAAATTCAAAATGTACACTTTTCCTGAGTATGACCCATTCTTTTTAGGGGAAAATACAACATCATAATGCATGTTATCCCCGAAGGATTAGGCAGAGATGTACGCGTACCTTATACTAGACCAACAAAAAAAGAACAAAAAGTCCTCATTGTTCCAAACTAACACTTTGCCCTACCTGAGAATCAAACTCGCCACCAGCAGCGTTTGCGACCAAGACCAACGTACAACGAGACAATGGCCATAGTCATCGGTTATGTATGCCACGCCACATAATCGTGTGGTGGTCGCTGTATACGTGTTAAGTACACTCTTACGGTCGTAATGCTTGTAATAGAGGCACTTAGAATATTAATTTGGTAGAGGAATGTTGGTTTTGGGTAATTTATCTTTTACGGAAATTCGCAGATTCCGGAAATGAATAAGCTGCATTGTCTACACAACACAACATTTTTATTACCGAAATCTGCCGATAGTCACACTTTAGGTGATTACGACCATAACTTAAAAGTCCTTGCAAAGCGCCACTAGTCTAGGGTCCCATGGGATATTGAGTGGATCATGAGTGTCAGTTTATCATCGAGAAGAGGTGACTGGAGTGGAGTTTCTTGCTCATTCTTCACCACCAGTTCAGGCCAACGTTATGGTGTAGGCAACTACCAGTACTTTCAGAGATTATATCTTGTGACTGTAACTCCATCCTATTGGTTTGATACTCAACAGAGCCTGTAATGGTCTCATTAAAATAATTTATGCTTTGAGTTTAAGCTAGAGTTTGACCTCAAACTGATTTCAAAAACATCTTCCAAATGTTCTGACCAGCAAAACTTTGTACTCACTTGAAGCCAATAAAAACTTATGAAACACGTATTCTTAGGCCCAGATTCAGAGACCACACTTTGACTTTACTACACTTTTCTTTTGTAGGAAATTAGTTTAACACGAAGGACTACATTATTTAAACGCATAATAATGCAAAGTTTACTTTGAGGCCAAAGTCATGATTATCGACTACTTCGCCTTTACTAAGTAAAGAACAGCTTGAAGTAGATCTTTCATCATCAAAGTAAAGTCAAAGTGTGGTCTCTGAATCTGGGCCTTAGCACTGCAAGACTCATGTCTCATAAAATGCGGAAACTAAACATTATTTAACCGAGAATCGAATCTCAACCCACTCCACAGCACTTCAACCACAGCACTACCTAAGTTTCCTATTCTAAAACATGACAAGTCAATAAGCTAGATCACTGTCACTTTCACTATACGTCCGGCGCGGGCGCAGGCGTCGCCCGCATCGCGCATGCGAGCCGCGACTTAGAAAGCAATCGGTTTCACTGACCGATGCCCGATGGATCATGGACCATGGACGATACTGGTTGATGGACATATATAAAGTCCCGTTAAAATACATAGATGGACACAATTTTAAAATACATTCAGACAACTAAAATAAGGACTTTGGTAACAAAAAAGGAAAACGCAGAAAAAAATCAGGTAATGAATATCCATTAAATATATTGGTTACCCAACATTTTAGGTAAAAATATAATCACTTTCAGTGTTTTTTTTTGCTTGGAAATCTTTGGTTAGGCGCACTGAACTGACAGCATTTAAGGGGCCCGCTACTCGCAAGGGCCGACGCCTGCCGAGACTGCGTTGTTGATACAAAGGGGCAAGAAGAAACATGGGGGGTTTTTAGTCAGTGGAAGTCTGATACTCCATTCCACTCCGCCCTGTGTGCAGTCATTTGATGATTTCCCACCCTCCAAAAAAGATCCACTGAACGCTATGTTAAAATTAATCCATCTGTTATAATGGGACCTTAAATAGATAGTTAGACAGTAGACACTGACCGAAGATGGATAATGGATGAATGGATCACATCTTGACATTGAATGGGATTGATTATTTAACTGCTAATTAATATGGATAGAACAGTCTTTGAATAAAAGATCTTGAGCATTAATTAAAGATTAGATGTCTTTGAGAGAGATCGGAGTGGAATTACAAATGTCTTTAGATCAGGATCTACTTACATCCTGAACCAAATCAATAATTGTACTGCAGGTTATCACCCTTATCTTGTCGATGTTCCACACATTCGTACGAAGCGTTTTGCTAAGACTTTCATTATTCGTACAGCCAAGGAGTGGAACACCCTGCCTGCGTCAGTTTTCCCGAGTTCATATAACCCCAATCTATTTAAGTCGCGAGTAAATAGGCTTCTTCTGGGTAAGCTCGTTCCATCGTCGACCTCATCTCTGCCCTTAGGGCAAGATTGAGGTCAAGAGCGAGCCCATATTAAATAAAAAAAAAAAAACAAGAAAATAATAAAAACAAAAGTGGTTGCAAGAGGGATTGATGTGCATGATGTCCTAGGTTATTCCCAAGTAGGTCTAAGTGTTATTGGGGTTTTCTGTCAGGAATGCACCAATATCAGCCAGGGAGTCTGAATTTGTTCCCGGTTAATTAATGGTAGTAGGCGTCGGTTTTCCCGAGTTCATATAACCCCAATCTATTTAAGTCGCGAGTAAATAGGCTTCTTCTGGGTAACTCGTCTCTGCCCTTAGGGCAAGATTGAGGTCAAGAGTAAGCCCATATTAAATAATAAAAAAAAAATAGGCTCGCCCCCTATTACTTATGACTTAAATGTAATGTGATTTGTGTACTACTAGATACATCTCTGCTAGACCCTTCGGGGATGCTGAAGGTGCAGGCATGATGTGATGTTATGTTATGTGTTTTGGATTTGAGCTTCCCCAAGAAAGAAAGAAAGAAAATTGTGTTTATTTGGCATTATTCACAAAAACACCTTATTTTTTACAAAAGAAACAAGTTGATAATACCAAAAGGGCCTCAGCTCAGCATAATGCCAGATGGTAAAACAGAGTGTGTACCATCTGGCAGTGATTTTCAGCTGCTGCCCACGGATGCCATACGCTCGCATGAATGCCATATGCTGCATGAAGCTACGAGCGATCTTGTAATGAGCCACTTCCCTCTAAAAACTCCCACAAAAAAACTACAATTAAATTATCAACCAAATCTATAGAGGTCAAAAGTCTTAATAACACAGTCAACACAAAGGCCCAAACATATCAATCATCATGCGAGACCCGAGTACAGCCGCGGGGCACTACAATGTTTCAATGTTTTTCTTACAAAACATCATCGGTTTACGACATCCTACAATCGAAGAAATTGTTATTAATGAATGAGCGTATATTTCATAAGTCTATCGTAACTATAATTGTAATATTCTAAGACGGAATCGATTCTCGATTCTTGATAATCGGTATAAGAATTATTATTGTGAAATTGGTTTAGAATAATATCGAGTTGGTTGACTGTCTTGTCTCGGTTTGTTAGTATGTTTCAAGCTGTCGTGAATCAATCTGCACTTGTATTTTGTTGTTAGTCAGGTCTACTTCTTAGCGTGTGGGCAGTAAGGTCTAACGACCCCATACACCCTAGTGTCAGAGATTTTAAACCGCCTTAAAGGCCTCTGACATGGTTTGACGACCGCCATTTGGCGGCCGGGACCACCGGCTTATATGTGCACGGAATCATCTTTTTATCAGACTATTAAGGTGATTCAAGCCTGCAATGTCCTAGCCAAACTTTACAAAGTATATATGTGGGAATTTAACCCACGACTACTCGGTCACAAGGCAAACGCCTAAACCACTCGACCACGGAGGCAAGTAATGAAGTTTACATAAGAAATTCACAATAAGTCAAGTCAAGTTCAAGTTAATTTGAGGTTGACTGGTAGAGAATGCCTTTGAAGTATAAATTATTAAATAAATAAATTAAATGGACTTTTAAGCACTAGATAATTAATTCCTATCTTAGACAGATAATTGATTTCCTATCGTTTAGTAATGAAGTATTTCGTTCTAATCTATTTACTGAACTAGCTGACCCGCGCAACTTCGTCTGCGTCACATAATTATAGCTATAACCTTTCTCGATCTAACGACTATCCGACATTAATTAAGCTAAATCGTAACAAACTAAAAATCTTATCTTTCCTTCTTTCTGTACTTGTAAACATTATGATGCAGTAAATATTTTGAATTTGAATTTCCCGGAGGCCAGCCAGAATCCCCCGTACCTACATCGCGACGCAACCTTTTCCGCGCGGGTATTTTTACATTGCGATAACTTCTAAGATACATATTTGTTTAAACTGTATAGAGTAAAGAGCACAAATATTCTACGTTCTAACGAACACATTTATTTAGATATAGATTAATACCATATGGGTTAAATAAGCTTCGCAAAAAATAATTCTTTTTAACCTAACATTTTAATAATAAAAAATGGTTACAGTGAGTCAATCTTAAAAGATAGACAGATGCTGTCGCGGACTTTTTTTTAGAACTTTAAAAGACGAATAATTACTTCATACATGATATTCTCGTAACTTATACCGTTTTCGCAGCGAAAGGAATTTTCTTTTCCCGTTTTTGTAACATTTCTCATTTATGCTCCGCTCCTATTGGTAGTAGCGTGATGTTATATAGCCTATAACCTTCCTCGATAAATGAACTATCCAACACAAAAAGAATTTTTCAAATCCAACCAGTAGTTCCAGAGTTTATCGCGTTCAAACAAACAAACAAACAAACAAACTCTTCAGCTTTATAATATTAGTATAGATGTTACAATTATGAAAGAATAATAATTGATTGATTTTATAATTTTATAGTAGTAGTTTTAGGACCTACCTTTTTTTTAGGGGTGGTGGGAAATCATCAAATAGGGGTTTATCATCCGCTCTGGGCAGAGCGGAAGGGAGTGTCAGACTTCTACTGACTAAAAACCACCCATGTTCCTTATTTGCCGTTGTGCCGAGGCCGCGGAATCTCTTTCGAACAACCCGTAGCCCCGTAGATAGGTACCGGGGTGAATTTCCCAAATGACTTATTTTTTTGTCTTCGGTGAAATTAGTATTTGAAAAAAGGAATATTGTTCTGAATTATTTCTTTTAGTATTCAATAGATAGTTATTGCGTTGTGGCAAAAATATAATTTACCTAGGACTATTTACAAAGGTAGAAATATATACATAAACCTCATTTTTTTTCAAATCGGTGCTGTCCCTCTACTTTTTTTACAAACAAAAAGCTATTAAGCTTTTTGTTTGTAAAAAAAGTAGAGGGATGATGACACTAATAAAAATAAATAAGTTAAGGATATAACTTATTCTATTTCATAGAATATTAGTTATATTATTAATATATAACATATTTTATTACATAATTAACGATTATTATTACTGAGAGGCACAACCGTACTTGTCCTGCGAAATGTTCTCATATCGCTGGACAAAAGTAATTTAAACCTAACTTTACATCGACGAGTCCGACAGCGTCCCTACCCCAATTTTATTTTTCTCGTTAGTGTGTGCTAGTGCGCAGTCAAGACGGACGTGTGTCAAATCGCTGCATATTCCCGCCAATAACGTAAGTACGCCATTTCAGTTGCTCCCGGACAATTATTTTATATTATCGGTGGTTGCATTTTTCTAGTGTAATGAGTAGTTTCATTATTGTTGTTTGGTTCTAACAGAGGTAGTAAGTGAATTAGCTTCATTGACTGTTATTGAATTTATCCTAGATATTATGCATTTTTTCTAATTTTCTAAAAATTGTGTTATTTCTCACGTCGCTGTTCTCACGTCGCTGTTCTCACATCGCTGTAATCGGTGGTCTTTATTACCACCGATGTGATAATTTACACCGAAATGATGAGAAAAAATCAATCGGTGTCTTATTTTACCACCGATGTGACAAAAAATATCGGTGTTTTGATTCATGATCAACGCACAGTTTTGTCACATCGGTGGATTGCTTTATCATATCGGTAGATATTTTATCATCTCGGTGAGTCGTTTTATCATATCGGTAGATCCCGTGTCATTTCGTTAAGTATACAAAGAAACAATGGAACATACAAACATACATCCAAACACATACATTATATACATACATATACACCGTTAAATTTCGGTCGTTTTATTCCCATGGCTGGTCGATCTGGTACATGGAACACTATCGATTTGTAGCGATAAAATCAAAAAATAAAGTACCTTTTTTTTAAAACTCGTATTAGGATAGATTATCACATCGCTGGATATGTACATCATTTCGGTGGATAAACTTATCATATCGGTGTACAGAAAAATAATCGGTGCCGGTTTATCATATCGGTGGAAACCAGAATTCAAACTGAATTTTCTCTTTAGTCTTAAATGTTACGTTGATGATATTAAATTTGGGGATATTTGATATCCTAAAGATTACATAAAACCTGAAAAATATAAAAAAATAACATAAATGAAAAAGTTCACCGATATGATAAAAAAATGGCATTTGTTGAAATTCACCCACCGTATTTGAAATGAATAAAGGCCGATTTCAAAACTTAATTAAAAAAAATCTTGAATTTATGATGGAGACCATGCTGGTCTCCAAAACGAACACAAACATAATCTTTTAACATTACCATACAATACTAACAACTAAGCAACTTTTAGATCCGTATCTAAAAAAATACATGAGTTTTGTATGATGTATGGGCTTCCTTGTATGATAGCAATGATTTATAGATGCCATTTGGTATTTCGTTAAATGCTAACATTTTTTGTGGTGGTGTATTAACATTTTCAAACTGAAATACTGATATGTGACGTTATTATAGCAATTTATAAAATGTCATTTATCTTCCTAAATAATCACCATGAGTCACTTTTTATATTTTTTTGTATGCCTGTGTTTTCTTCCAAACAACAGATTCAGGAAGGTTGATGAGGGTAGTTGGTGGTGGTGGTGGTTCGCGTTCGTGTGTGTGTGTGTTCGTGTGATTGGTTGATGTGTAGGTTGTGTGTGTTTGTGTGATTGGATGATGTGTAGGTGTGTGTGTGTTTGTTTGTGTGATTGGTTGATGTGTGTTGTGTGGTTCTGTAAGTCATTGGGATGTATGTGTGTGAGTTGTGTGAGCATTAGTCAGTTTAAACAACATTGAGTGCTCGTGTTAGGGCCTCAAGTACAGGATTTGTTACACCATAATCGTTTTAAACAAATAAGGACTATGTCCGTTTCGAATCAAATATGCAGGTCATGCTCACAAAACAATAAACAAACATACACTCGTACCAATTTCCAATTGTTTCCAATCGATTAACAACACCATCGGAAAACAAATAAATATTTACTTATCGGGTAGACCGCGCTCTGTGTCGAGTGGACGTGTTTTTGTACTCGCGAAAATTTTATTTCGGCAACATAGTCTAAAGTGCAGTAATCAGTTCTAAAGTTACATCAATAGTTGCTCAACAAAACTTATAACAAACAGTGAAAAAACTAAATCTGTGTACAAACTATCACTGGAGATACAAGCAAAACAATCTCAAAGTTTTTAAAAAGTGAACGCTATAAATTTCTTTGTGTCGGTGGAAGTGTTTTTTTTTCCTTTGAACGGATCAATGACACACGTCTGGGTTTCTTAAAGTATTAGCAACAGAGCATCTAATTTGACCGTGTTCATTAGAGCTTCGGTGGTCTAAAGGCGTAAGCCGCCACCCGACAACGCGTCGAGTCTCGAGTTCGAACCCCGCATCTAGCAGCACTTTTTGGAAGTATTAATTGTTTCTATTCATTCAATTTAGAAACAAAAAGGAAAAAATAAACAAAGACTAGTAAAATAACTGGTAAAATTAAATGATTAGTGAAGTTACCATATAATAGAGCTGCCAACAAACGGAACTAACTGATTCGAGGAAGTAAATACAATTTTAGGACCAATCAAGAAACTTAACATGTCTTCGAAAACTGTGACTAAGGGCACAAACAGCGGCCGAAAAGAGCAGCCACTAGTCACTTGTTTTAAATGTAAGAAACTGGCGGAACAAAGAAATACGCTAATTTGCGCTTCTTGTAAGAACCGTTTTGAATTTGATTGTGCTGGTTATCCGGAGAGTGTGTATCGCTTGAAGAATTTAGAGGAGAGAAAAACATTTAGGTGGGTGTGCAAAACATGCTCTCAAAAAGCTAAAGAGCAGAATATACCTACCCCTGGAGTGTCCAATGTGACATTGAGGAAGAAACACTCATCACCTAAAGCAGAATCAAATAGATGTGTCACACAAAACGTACCGGAAGAAAATACACCTTGGTCCACCCCAAAGAGCACAACTTCTGAAGCTTATGACTCACATATACTCACAATGGAACATATTATGTACGATGATTTAACTGCCATATCCGATAAAACATTGTCAAGAAGTATGGACGATACAACAATTGAGCCTATGCAGAACCTTGAGCTCAAAGAATCAATTGAACACCTCCAGATGGAACTTAGAAGTTCACAGAACGAACTTGATAATGTCATACTAGACAATAATGAGCTTCGCAAACAAAATGAAAAACTCCTTAAAGATAATATGACTTTAAAAGGATTCTTAAGCCAGTGCCCACAAAAAGTATTGTACAGCAATGAAGGTACAAAAAAACCAAATGCGTCTTTATTACATTCAGATATGCAAACATACTTTACACCGCCTAGAAATTTGAATAGAACCACAAATAACACAACAGATACACATACAAAGATACATCTAAGTGCGAATATACTAAGCCTACAAATAAACATCGCCGACTTGGAGGATCAGTTGAAACAGGCAGGAAACGATATAGTGCACCTCAATGAACAAATTCTAAACCTACAGAAGCGATTAGATTTAAAAGAGAGCAGTAAAATAATCAAAGAAGAGAAAACTTCTGTTGAACTAAAAGAAGAATGCAGCACTAACAAGATATTTATCTTTGGAACACAACAATGTGTTGGACTTTCTTCTGCATTGATAAAATCGAGAGCGGCTACTCCGTATGTACAATATACTGTGACGGCGGAAACAAAACCATACGCGCTTACTAGTGACATCATTAAGAATTGTCAAAATATTTCTACATCGAGTGGCGACAAACTTATAATTTGTGTGGGTGAAAATGACTATGATACAAAAATCCTATCTGCGCAATTACGCCAACTCCTCGACGTATTCAGTAATAATTTTATAATTGTTTTGAGCCCACTTAAGAATATGTATTTAAATATAAATGATTTGAAACAAACTATACGTAATATTTGCAATGAATACAAATGTTGTAAATATATTGATTCTGAATACAAATTGTACAATGCATGTAAAACTATAAACTATGCTATTGACTGTTACGATTATGAAAAAAAGTACTTAAATGTTAAAGAACTGAAGAAAATAATACTGCGTAATCAAACCAACTGTAAAAAACCTGATAGCAAACATGTAATAGCTTCGAAAGGTACAATCCCTTATTATTTTGCACGTCATCAAACGAAATGCCCAGCTACAAATGGTCCTGATATTGAAAACTCTACTCATACGAAAAAAGGTACTATTCCATACTATTTTAAAGTTATAGATCACAAACAGCTTTTTCGTGAATGACAACATCGTAACAAATGAACCTAAAACTTTTAAAATATTGCACCAAAATATTGCTAGTATTCTTTCAAAAAAGGAAATTTTAGAACTAACATTGCTGGAGTTAAGAGACAAAAATAAAGAACCTGACATATTATGTTTGTCTGAAACCTTTATGCGTGCCGGTAACGAGAAATATTTAAAATTAAATAACTACACCGTAGCAGCTGCATTTAGTAGAGACACACAGAGAGGGGGGACCTGTATACTCGCTAAACAGGGTGTTGTTTATAACGAGCTTTCCCACATTAAAAAGTACTCAACCCAAAAATCATTTGAAGCCTGTGGCGTTGAAATTCCATTGCACAAATTACTAATCGTGTGTCTTTATAGAACGCCTAAGTCTGATCCTAACATATTTTTAGATAAACTTGATCAATTTATGTGCGAAACGGTAAAAAAATATGGATCAAGTACAAAAATAGTTATTGCCGGTGATTTCAATATAAATACATTTATACAAGGGAAAGTCACCAACTACTTAACAGATCTATGCAACAACTATAACTTGCAGATTCACGTTAAAGTGGCCACACGTAAAGACTCGTGCATAGACCACATACTAAGTAACATAAAAAAATCTTCTACTGAGGTTTTATCCTTATACTTATCAGACCACGACACTGCGCAACTCTTATATTTCCCAGTAAAAGAGCAAAGTTTAAAGTCCAAATCATATTTTATGTATAAAAAAGACTATTGTACTGAAAATATAAGAAAATTCAGGGAGTGCCTTGCAAGTTTAACATGGTCAGAGGTACACCTCGAAACTGATATAAATCATGCATTCAATAAATTTCACGAGCTTTTATGTTTATTGTATAATTTATGCTTCCCAAAGATTAAGATTAAAATAAACAATTCTAATGCATATAAACAAAAATGGATAAGCAAGGGTCTCAGAAATAGTTGCAAAACTAAACGAGGTTTACGGTATCTCTATTATAAAAATAAAACACTAACGTACAAACTTAGATATAAAAAATATTCATCAATACTGGAAAAATGTATCTTTAAATCCAAAATAAATTCAAACATCAAATACATAAATAACAGTCAAAACAAATGCAGAGCTACGTGGTCAGTCATTAACCGTGAAATTGGAAATACAAAGTGTGACAATAATATTTCTCAACTAGAATTGGATAAGAGAATACTGACTAATCCCACTGACATAGCAAATGCTTTTAATGATTATTTTATTGATTCGACTAGCAATGTGACATTTAATAATTTTCATGATAATGACGAGTCTAATAAAACCATGACAATACCTAATTCCATGTTTCTTAGCCCTATGACTGAAGACGAGATTAAAAAAGAAATAATAGCTTTAAATAACACTAACTCAGAAGGTTACGATGGAATTAGTACAAAAGTAATTAAAACTTGTAGTACAGAATTAATTCCTATTTTGACGTATCTAATTAATCTTTCATTTTCATCTGGTACTTTTCCTGATGCGCTAAAATTATCAGTCGTTAAACCTCTGTACAAAAAAAACGATAAAAATGATGTTAGAAACTATCGTCCGATAACCCTTATACCCATAGTATCTAAATTATTTGAAAAATGTATGAAAAAGAGACTCTTCGACTACTGTAGCAAATACAATATAATAACAAAAGAACAGTACGGATTTCAAAAACACAAGTCAACAACACTTGCAATTGCTAATCTTTTGGGGCATATTCATAATTCCTTAAATAAAAATTATTTAACGACAGGACTATTCTTCGACCTGTCACAAGCCTTCGACTTTGTGGCACATGACATCTTGTTAAAAAAATTAGAAAAAAGTGGAATAAGAGGTTTAGCACTGCAGTGGTTCGCGTCTTATTTAAGCAACCGAAAGCAATACGTAGTTATTAATAAAAATAATGACAACTTATTAACCTCGTATTCATCTGACTGTAGGGTTAATAATTGCGGCGTCCCCCAAGGGAGTGTATTAGGACCCTTATTGTTTCTATTATACATAAACGACTTACCGCTAGTGACTAATCATAAATGTGTATTATTTGCAGATGACATTTCAATTATTGTGACTTCTGACAAAAAGTGTAAAACGAAATCTGATCATGAGATGGACATTAATAATACTATTGACGACATTATAAAATGGTTACAGGCAAATAAATTGAAAATTAATTTAGATAAATCTAATTACATACAGTTTAATAAATCAAAACATACTAAATACAATTTCAAACTTCATATTGACAGGTTAAAAGAAGTTCCACAAACTAAATTCTTAGGAGTACTCATAGATCAAGATCTGAATTGGAAAGTACATCTGGATAGTTTGTGCAGTAGGATTAATAAGTTTGTTTATGCTCTCAGACAAATAAAGAACATAACCAACAAAAAAACAGCAATTACAGCATATCACGCCTATGTAGAATCCATCTTAAGATACGGGCTTATCCTTTGGGGAAACAGCACTGATAGACACAGAGCATTTATTGCGCAAAAGAAATGCATCAGAGCCATTTGTGGTATCCGTCCTGATGAGTCATGTAAGCCGTTCTTTAAAAAGCTAGGAATATTACCACTTCCGTCACTTTACATTTTTGAAATTTGTAATTATGTTTATAATAATAAGGGATTGTTCAAAAAAGCCTATCAATTGAACTCTCGAAACAGAGATCCATGCAGACTTGCATTTCAGGATACTCCTAAATCAGCCAAGTATGCGAAAAGTTTCCTAGTCATGTGTGTACGCATTTATAACAAAATTCCCAAAGAAATAAAATTGTTATTTAATATAAACTCATTTAAAAACAGATTACAAAATTGGTTGAAAGAACACATGTTTTATGACATTAAAGATTTTCTCAACAATAAACTATAAATTTCTGGACTTTTGTTATTGCGGTTAATGATGAGAGAAAACTACTAAAACTACTATTATTGTATTATTATTATTGTATTGACTTTGCATCTGTGACATTGAACTTTAAAATTGACTAATAATTATTATTTTGCATGCAATTGATACATATCCTGTATAGCTAAACATGTGGACTTTAGATTAATATCTGACTGTAACAACTTTATACCATGTTTAAGGCAAATAAAGACTTATCTTATCTTATCTTATCTTATCTTATCTTATAACAAAAATCCTTGATTGTTATGTGTGAACCGTACCAAGGTACTGTCACTAGCAACAATATATTGTATACTTTTTTGTCTCCATAACATGATTTTGTCGAACTGATTGATTGTAATTTTATCTTGATTCGTATGCATATTTTGGGACCTATACTGTATTACGAAAAATATTTTTTTTTCAAAGTTACAGGCGTTGTTTACCAGGAATTTGCATTTATATCTTACTAACGACACGCCCCACCTTCACACGGGTGCAATGTACTACATATAAACCTTCCTCTTGAATCACTCTATCTATTGCTGAAAACTGCATTAAAATTCGAAGCGTAGTTTAAAAGATCTAAGCGTACCTACAAACAGTGGGAGCTACTTTATTTTATAAGTGCTATGTAAAGTATAAACTTATTATTGCACGTAACTGTACGATCAACAAAAACGTTGAATAATAAAGTTACGAAACAAAAACGTGTCGCAATAATAACGCACTATCGACAATCGATAACGCGTGCACTTAGAATCGATATAAGTATCGATTCGTTTTGTTTCTACTCGATTCTTTGTCGATCTGTGGAAAATTACAGTCGTCTTTTTATTTTCATCACGTATGTTATTTGGCAACTTTTTAAAGCACTCCGGTGTTGTTAATTTTATAATAATGGTTTTTGTAATGGAAATTGGCAAATAGGATCAGAACAATGGATGTTTGGCAACGCATGTTCTCGTACAACATTATTTGTACGAGAATATGTGCTCCTCTATCTAAAAGTACTTTGGTTAATATTATAGTCATTAGCAGAAAGCTCCTCTCTTTTTACAATAACCAAAAACATCATTTATACTTTAAACAAAAAACTACCACAGTTCATATAAGCTCATTACTCGTAAACTCAACAAGTTACGGACTATCCATCAAAACAACTGATTCAAGGGTAGCCTAACGCAAAAATGATTCTTTACTTTTGAAGCTGGCAACATCAATCAACGAGAGCTTTTGATTGGCCGGCGAGGTTACTGCTCTATGGTCACCTTGTGGTTTATAAAAATAGAGGTACCTATGTTCCTAGAAATTATGACTTGAAGTTACAAAAGAAGCACAAAATTCTGATGTAGTATATAAATTAGTTAAAATTCCTATTTTTTTTTAAATCTTCTAATTATTCGAGAAAGAAAACAACTTTGCTTTAATTTGGGAATCTAACTATAGACACATTAGTAAATGATCCGAAATAAAAGTAAATAAATAAAAGAAAGAAATAAATAAATAAAAGAAAGAAATAAATAAATAAAAGTGTTAACAGAACGCAATAACTTCCTATAACTAAACATGCAAAAAAATCCCTCGAAACTACTCTAGTTCTCAAGTTAATCTAAACTTAAAATCGCCAAATCAGGAACCTCGACCTTTTACCAAATCAATCATTAGACAATATCAATTCAGATAATCTCGTATACTCTATTTCCCGCAAAAACTTTCACTTGACAGCCGACCTTGACAGTTGCAGCTGCCATCTTGTGATTAACGTCACTTTTTTTTATTAATTGCATGGCTGATGTGAATGGCCTGCCCTTGCTAGGGTTACCCGGAGCTTGTCTGTTAATGTCATGATTTTTTGTGATAGTTTGTTTTTAATTAGTTATTTATAAGTACTATTAAGATACAAGTTAATTATTCGTGTTTAAGGTGTCATATTTGTTTTAATGCCGCCATGGAAAGAAGCATCCTGAAACTAAGGAGAATAGACAAAACACGAAATGCTGACATACGCAACAAAACAAAACTCACGGATGCACTGCAACAAGCCATGACACTGAAGTGGAAGTGGGCAGGCCATATAGCTAGGTACCAGGATAACAGATGGACATTACAAACAACAAATAGTGGCTCGGTCCCACTGGAAAAAGCCAAGAGGGCGGCAAAAGAAACGATGCCGATATGTTGATGACATCATAAAAACGGCTGGGAAAAACTGGATGTACACAGCCCAAGACAAACAAAGATGGAAAAAGATGGAGGAGGCTTTTTTTTTAGATGGAGGGGCCATACAATAATATGTCGGCGCTTCCGCTTTTCTAGACTGTCAATTGACATCCTGTACAAATTTAATTCCAAAAACGAACACCGAGCGCTGGTGTGGCGGCCATCTTGTAAAAACGATCAGTTCACTTTGGAGCGTGGTCGAGTGCGCACGCAACCACGTGCTCAGTGGACGTTATATTTTAGTCTAATTGTACTATAGCTTAGATAGTTATTTTGTGAGACATTTGGTTCAATTATTGAGAATTATAAGTGCAGTGATTGTGACAATTGTGATTTTATTGAAATACCGCCTCCATACCTGATAATCCACGCCTACCTGAACATGGAGAATACACTTGATGAAAGTCGAAAGACTACAAATATATATTTTATGTAATTTTTAGTAACTAAGTTACTTTGTAATAGTATGGATAAATAAAGCTTAAATAAATAAATAAATAAAATAAAATTTGTTTTAAATTGAGATATGTTTTAGTTTTTGTGATGAAAAGTTACTTCGTAATTTCATTTGTCTGTAGGAAACAACAGAAACTAATAAAAAAAAACTAATCCTAACCGGGTTGTGTACCCGTTCAGGGGTTGACTTTCGGAAGATAATCGCTTAGTTCACCCCCATGTGACCTTCTACTAAGACTTAATAATATGTAATTATCTTTCTTCAGAGATTTAAATCTCCATGCTGTCTGTCAATCAGTCTCAAAACTGTATTCAATTTAATTAAAAACATTTTCATATAATTATTTAATCCACAAAAAGCTTACAACCAACACGGCTCCACTCCCCTATTCCGGCAAAGTTTAACGACCAGCGCCACATGACACTCACGTGAGAACCAGTTCCCGGTCGCACGGGGTCAAGATCTAGCGAAAGTGGTCACCTGGTGGGCCCGGAGATCGTTACTCTGATTGATAGTAGACGAGCATTCGTGGCGTCTTCACGAGGCGTGATTAATCCATTCATAGGTTAGATCGTGGGAGGTCTGTTATAGATCTATCTTAGAGGTGTATAAGGTGTAATGACTTTGCACCATAAAGGGTAAAGAGTAAAAAAAAGGCTTAGGTGTGCACTTTTCCCATGTCCCATTAATGGAGTCCTATATTGAAGACGTTATGTTGGAAGGCCTCCCACTAGGTGGGCCGATGACCTGGTCAAGGTTGCAGGAACCCGCTGGATGAGAGACGCACGGGGCCGGTCAATGTGGCGACGCCTGGGGGAGGCCTATGTCCAGCAGTGGACGTCTTTTGGCTGAAATGATGATGATGATGATGATATTGAAGTGTTCTCCTATTGGAGTCAAAACCAGACTTTGTAATGCGGCTGAGAGAAGTTCCACAAATCACATCATCTGAATTGAGAGGAGGTTAAACAATTTAACGACAAGAACTAGGTAATTTCAGGTATTTTTGTTATTAATGCCAAATAATCACAATTTTCTTTCTTACTTTAAGTGTGGAAGATAATTAGCATGGACCAAATCGGCTCACCGCGGTTGTTCAGAGCCTATGCGTTTTATTTAGCTATAAAAATGTTAATAGGCAGTTAAGATAATCATTAATTAATGTATCATCATTTCCTCATGACTCTTCACAGAGAAAATAATGGGTTTCCCTTCAAATTGTAATTATGGTGATAACCATTAAACTTTCACCATACACGCCTTGATTATAACATTTTAATCTATAATATAATCTACATATGTTACATGAAAAAAACAATTATAGAACAGAACTGTTGTTTAAAAAATATAATAGTTATAAACTTCATGCATGGGTGTGCAAACGCAAGTTATGATGAGATTCCAAAAAATTGGATGAAAATGAAAATGATTCGCGTGTTTTTTTTTCTGAGAAGTTTTTGTTTGTAAGAATGATCTGAAAGATTCCGTCTGATTTATCAAGCTTTTTTTATCTAGTTAACTAGATTCAAACCACTACTTTTCAGAAAACACTAGCAAATAATTTTTACTTTCAATTTCGTAGATGATGATGAAATCCACGTTTTCCTCAACAACCGACAATGTTAGCGTACCTATCTATTCATCATCCCATCATAACATTTAAATCTATCTAATTATCTCATTTCTACTAAAAGGAAAAAATACGTAGTAACTACATCAAGATGATTTTTTTTATTTTATTTTTTATTTTTTTTAAAAGAGAGACAAGTCCCAAAAAAAAGCTTAAATTTTCCTACCATCGTCTTCATGTAGGAATGACACAATCGTACCCAAATAAGAATCTTATTTAGAGCAACCTATTACACAAAGAGTAAACAAACCACATAATCACATGTACCATCCACAAAAACACGATTGCACACTAAACACATAATAAATCTACTTGATGAACCACTCTTGTATAAACACAAACATGCCACATTACCATATCGTCGCGTGCCTGCAAGTCACGCGCACAGGCGGACAGACAGACATCCGTGTGGCAACGGTGCTGGCTCGTCACGGTGTCGTTGCGTCATCGTCACGGAGCGTGTAAATAGGCCGTGGTTGAGGTGTGTGGGATAATGTTGTGTGAGTGGATGAAGTTGTAATGCTTGGTAAGTTCATGTGTTTGGAATGATTTAGAAGACTGAAAGACGGGGTTAACGGATAATAGTGCATTGAGATTTGAGAGCAGCGGTGGCTCAGTGGTGGCGGCCCCGACTTATGAAAAGTAAGTCGTGGTTTCTAACCCAGCCAGTCACATTACTTTGTGTAATTTATTTCATCACCGCTGCTCTCAAAACGGTGAAGGACAAAATCGTGAGAAAACCGGATGTTTTAGAATTTAGAACCAAAAGACATGTGACATCTACCAACCCGCACTTGGCCCGCGTGGTGGGCCCATCCCTCTCCTATAGAGGAGGCCTGAGTCTCTGCAGTGGGAACATTATAGGCTGATGAGTGTATTGAAAGGTATCTAAGATGTCAGTAAACAGGTGGATAGCCAGCTTAGTAGAGGAAAAATAATAAGGAGGTGTTCAGATGACTTTTGGGCCGTGTTGGTATAGACAAAAAATCTATGAATTTGAATCACTTCATTGAAATAAGATTAGCTGAAGCTTTTATTTGTCTAGAAGGTCCTACGATTAAAGTACAAGGAAAAGAGAAAAATATAACATGATCCAAATAAGGTATATATATATTTATATGTATATATGTACATATTTGATTAAGACTGATTTCTACGTTTATATAATCGTTCTCATAGGTCCTTGCTGGACTCTTTTACAATCGCACTAGATTGCGAAAAGTGGAAGAAGAGAAGGCATTTCTTTACCCTGCAGTAGGATAAACGGTTTATAATAATGATGTCCTTGCATCTAAACTCGTAGGTTATACATTCAGCACCCTGAACCTGGTTGATCCCTATCACTAAATTACGGTTAATTATAAGAACGACCTCAATCTTTATTGATTTAATGAAATGGAATCGACATTTAGATCACATATCTATGTCGAAATGGTAGCAAATGTCAACTGTAGCTAAGGTCGTGGTATTATTCGTTTTTGCCGGCGATCAATTACACGTTAACCTCTGAAGTTTGTGATAAGATTAATATTATTTATTATGTCATATAAGTTGACGCTTGTTACCCCAAAGGTTTAGGTAGAGACCCACTTTTCACCAGGTATTAGTAACTGGTGGACAATAGGAGAGAAGTTCACTGCCACCAACTGCCGAATGGACATACTCAATGTTGCTACCAAAATACAATCAAATATCAGGAATTGCGGGCACAATTCAGTATATCAGGGATTTCGCAGTAGCAGCTCGGAATCTTGATCAGTGCCCGATGCAATAGGCTCACCCTATTACATAGGACGTGAATGTAATTACGGAAGCTTTCTCCCAACTTTTTGGGTACAGACTTGAGATTTCTATACTTATAACCCTTAGAATTCGCAGATAGCCCATCCCTCTCCTAGAGAGGAGGCCTGAGTCCCTGCAGTGGGAACATTATAGGCTGATGATGAACCCTTAGAATTGTAGTCATGCTCTAAAATGAAATCATAACAACTCCATTACCTATTGCCAAACAATTCCTTACCCAAATTGAATCACCCCAGATAACATGTTATTTGACACTGTGTTACATATTAACCACATCCATAAACCAAACCACATATTACCCTAAACAAATAACAGGTTAACAACCAACAGTTACGAGTGAACAGTTGTACGCAACGCGGGCGCAGGAATGGGATTAGAAAGGATATCGCGGCAAGGTCGGGCCGTGTCCGCTACGCTACGGTGCGGCGCGCTGGTACACATTGTGTGGACTGTCTCACGGCTGGGCTTATGGGGGTAATGGGTAATTGACATTGGATTGTTCATGAAATTAACATTGTGTCAATCGTAATGGAAATTATCCGGAGGCTGACTCCTCAAAAGGGGAGCCTGTTACTCATTTGCTAGGATTGAAAGCCCAACTTGGCAAAGTGAGGTATTAAAGATCCCTCCGACATACGATGCTGGAGTAGCCGAACTGCCCGTTTTACTTTAGAGGACCTAAAAACGCCACAGACACCGCGATGTATGTGGCGAAATACTGGGCCCATGTTTAAATGAGTCGCCCATCGATAGAAGAAGAAGTTATAAGGTTGTCTACGTCTGATGATCAGATGCCCCATTTAAAATACTGGAAACTGGTCCCAACATTATTAGGAAAAAACTCTCGGTTGATGATGATTGTTATCAAGAGGTTTGGTAATTTATCGATGACCTAACCTCTTTAAGGACTACAATTTTGTTAAACCAGGGAAGACTTAGTTTTAAGGGGTTGTCTCCACCGATCCCGGGATCCGATTTGATGTAACACGAATCCCGGCGATTTGTCTCCACGGATCCCGGGATACGTTTCTACCAAACATACCTTTACTAATAAGTACTAACTATACCTAGGTACTGTACCAGTCTCAGTTCTAGCTGCGATTGTGTCGAATATAATGTGCGTGTTGCTAGGTAAGGTTAGAAAAAGACAAATGAAGGCTTACGATACATAAGAGTTTCTGCGTGTTTTGATCCTTTAAAGGTTTTGAGATATGTTTCCTTCTGGCTGGTGTACTTACCTGTAAAGATAAAAGAAATACTATTAGTAAAAGGTAACAAGTAGATATTTTATAAAAATCTAAATCTAATAAAATAACTGCAGTCAAATGGGATGTACAGGCGCTACCACATTAAACTACCCGGAACTGTAAAATTTTGCCAATTAAACTTGAACCTTATCTTTTAGCGATAAACTTCAAAAACTATTAAAGTTGGACATATTACAGTAGCATGATTTGATGGCGTCTGTACAAAGGTACCTGGACCTATGAGAGAATAATTATGGAACCAATCATTTCAGCTAAAAGACTACCATACTTCGCCGATACAAAAACGTATAAGCTCATAAAGCATTGTTAACTGCGCTTCACGAGATCTCGAGTGCCATCCTCAAAGTTCAACGCACAAGACTCGAACTTACGATCATCCGATAAGCAGCCCTCGCTCTTAATAGGTCCATTTCCGGTGATTGACATTACAGATTACTTCATTTAAAAGTTAAAACATAGTTTTATATAAAAGGCAAGGCCTACTGGGTAAATAAACTATATAAAATTTATTATGCGTGGTCTTTATTTCAATTAATTAGTTTTATGAGATTGTTTCGTACTATATGCCCATAGGCCATGGTAGGTTAATTTTGAGGTTAAATATAAATACTTATACATCCGGTATTGTGCAATTCTCATTTTCTTTTTTTTCTTAGAGTATGGGTAATTAATTATCTAATGACACCTTCCGCTCTGGGCGGAGCGGAAGACAGTGTCAGACTTCTACTGACTTAAAACCACCCATGTTCCTTCTTAGCCCTTTGTGTCCGGGGCCGCGGTATCTCTTTCAAACAACCCGCAGCCCCCACCAGGAATCCTCATCTCCTTACACTCAGACAAACCTTTTACCTACAAGTACGTTAGTGTTATATTATCTATGCTACAAGGTACAGAAGGTCGTACTAATTAGATAAAAAACCTTTGGTAAGTTAACTTTCAGTTATTAGCACTGACGTTATAAAAGTTTCGACTCAGTAAATGGTAATGGGCTTGCCACCTTATAGATGAGACGTTTCAATATACAATTTAATAAAAAATAAAAAAAAATTAGAGGAGGCCTATGTCGAAAGACAAGCTGTGAATTGAAACCGATCGTGTAATAAGATGTGTATTGTAAAAAAAAAAATTGTAAAACAGCAATAAAGGCTTATTTTTATACAATTTAATAGATAGAGGACAAATTAGGAACTACAAGCATAATTCTCTATATTGGGTTTTCCATTAGTTTCATAACATGACTGGCGAATGTGAGTGCACTATTAGTGTACACCTCTGCTTAACCTTTCAGAAATTTCAGGCATGTTGTTATGTTATACATGTGTAATTATATTCATGTAATATTAACTAGACATATAACTCGCCCAATGTTGTAAGTACACAAGTAACAGGCCTAGTAACCTACTCATTCACTTATTAAAATCTCAGAATTAATAGCAATTAATAGGAGAAGAGCATCGTGTAGAAGGTAGGTAGGTAGGTAGGCAAACCGGCGTCGACCTTTCATGGCACTGTTTTATATGGACGCACTCGAAAACAGGTTCACGATATTTACATGTAGATTTGCTTATGTACTTACAATTTACTGGCAAAAGGTATGTTATGTTGCTGATGTGTAAAGTTACGATATTTCATGTAATTTTTAAACTGATATTTGGTATATGGTCATTATAATATTCCACAACTATCACACAACGCCATCTAGTCCCAAGCTAAGCAGAGCTTGTGTTATGGGTACTAGAAAACTGATTTCTATGTCATAGGTTGGCAAAAACGATTCTCTTATTGAAGGCTCTATCTTTTCCATTGTAGAATATATCTAAATTGTAATAAATAAAGCACTTTTGTGACGATAAAACTGACTGAAATATACGAGGGTAGGAGAATAATTCATTTAAAATTGATCGACATAAGTGCAAAAGTAAGATGAACTGGAAATCAAATCAATCATCAATAATTATTGAACGTCATACGTTTTGAAACATCCCCTGAAATAAATGCTTTGAATTTTATCCGTCGAGAACAATTTCAAGTGGCGTAAGTATAATAATAATTTAATAATAATAATAATTTTATTCAGGTTCACAAGAAAATTGTAGTACATACATGAGGAATTTACAAAGTATGCAATAATAATAATAATTATACATGTTTAGGTACAACCAACAGCTGAGTGAATCACTGCTCTCCTAGCTAGATTACTGAGTAATCTGTATTTAGAAGATACAGTTTCGACTCCCTATTTGAGTATCACAATAATCATGTCATTGTATTATAATTATAACATTTAGCGCGAAAAACAAAACCAAAAATGAAAATCTTAAAACTAAAATTAAATAAAACAAATTAGAACAATTAGAGGAGTGCTGGTGTGGTGAGTCGAGTGAGTGTGTGTATGCTTGTGTGTGCGTGTGTGTGTGTGTGTGTGTGTGCAGTGAATGTGTGTACATTTGATTATTAGGGAATAGGGTTACTTTCATGTTAATGTCACTAAGTACTTTTCAGTCTCGTCGTAGGTTATATTCAAGAAGAATTCACGGAGGGCAACTTTGCATTTGCTGTATGGTAAATTATAGATGTACAAAGACGCGTTAATTTTATTGTACAAGCAAGGCCCAAGATAATAGAAAAATCTTTTTGTGTATTTAAACCGAGTTTGCGGAACAGTACAAATCATATCTTTCCGTCGTTTGGTAATATTAATAAGAGGGGGTTTTAAATGTTGGAGAAGAATAGTTTGCAGAAGGAAGTGTTGCCTTACGTTGAGGACCCCACAATTTTTATAAAGTTCCACTGTCGGAAACAGAATAGGTCGAAATGTTGCAACCTTCAGTATAGCCCTGTGGGCCACTTCCAACGGTTTAAGGGCGGTTTTTGTGGCACCACCCCAGCAGCTGATACAATAGGTGATTATTGATTGGCATAAGGCATAGTATACATTGCGAATAACAGACTGCTTGGCGACGTGTCGAAGGGTTTTAAAAATATATATAAGTTTTCTGACCCTGCCTGTTACCAAATCAATATGGATTTTATAATTCAGGTATCGATCTAACGTTATACCCAGGTACCTAATACTATCGACAGTGGTAATGGATGAACATTGACATGAGTGTAAAAGAGTATTGTTACATGAGTGAGCCTTTATAGTGATAGGAATGTCAGGTTGTGATCAGGATGTGTTAAGCGTTAGAGCGTGGGATCGAAGCCAGGTAAAGGCAGAATCAAAACCAGATTGCGCAATAATCTGAAGTTCCGACCATGAGTTAGCAAAAAAGGTAAGAGCTGTATCATCAGCAAAAGACACAATTTTTGCATTTGTAATATTGAGATTGCAAAGGTCATTTAAAAGGACGAGAAAAAGCGTAGGACCGAGTATACTACCCTACGGCACACCGTAACAAATCGGGAGCTCGTCACTAAAGTGGTCACCAATTTTCACCATTTGTAATCTGCCTGTAAGATAGCTTCTAAAAAGTCCAAGCTGTTGACCTCTGACGCCTGCTCTCTCAAGTTTAAGTAAAAGGGTAGAAATTGGAACGGTGTCGAAGGCCTTAGCGAGATCGAGAAATACCGTAAGCACCTTCTTGCGACTGTTTATTTTCTCTACTATGAAGTTTGTTAGTTCGTGAACTGCATCACAGGTTGACTTTTTTTTCCGGAAACCAAATTGCTGAGAAGAAAATAAATTATTATTTTCGAAAAAATCTACTAACCGCTTATTGATTAGCCGCTCAAGAACCTTTGAGAGAGCAGGTAGTACCGCTATGGGGCGATAGTTATTGAAAGAGTTTTCGTCGCCACCCTTAAAGAGAGGATGTATAATAGCTATTTTTAAAGATGACGGAAAGATAGCAGTCTCAAAACAAAGGTTAAATATGTAATTTAAAACTGGTGCCAGAATATTAGAATATCTTTTAAGGACCACAGGAGAGATACCATCCCACCCAGTGGCTGCAGAGGATCTTAGGGACTCAATTACAGATTGAACTTCATCAATATCCGTGTGGAGCAATACAAATGATGACGAAGAAGAGTTAGTATCAGAGCAAGGTAAAGACGGTGATATGTGGTCGTTGATAATATTGTCAGCAAGTTTTTTACCCATGTCAGCAAAGAACTGGTTAAGATCATTGCAAGACTGAGAAGGAGTGCCAGAGAGTGAAAGTAGTTGTGTAGATGCGTATTGTTGTTTTTGTGTGTTTGTGATTCTTTTTATAGTTTTCCAAAGGACCTTTGAGTTATTTCCAGCTTTATCAAGCTCCTGGGTGTCGAATTGTCTTTTGACTTTTTTTAATATTTTAGTGCAGAAGTTTCTGTAACGTTTATAGGACATTTCAAGCGTGACATTATTAGGCGAATGTTTTAGTCTTTTGTGGAGCAAGTCTCTGTGTCTCATACACCGCAACAAACCTGGAGTGATCCAAGGTTTGAGGATCCTCTTGTTAGTTGGTATCTTTTTGGTGGAAGAGTTTTCCGAAATTGCATTAGTTAAGAGACTAACCAAAGCATCAGTAGCAACATTGGAGTCCGACATAGAGAAGATGGGTGTAAAGTCTAATGCCACCATAGTTTTATCCATGGCGTCAAAGTCAATTTTGGTGATGGATCTAACAATGTTGCCATGTGTTTTTTTATCTGAAATGCACAACAAGGAAGAACAGTGATCAGTAAGAGTCGTATCAAAGACTAGTGAGACAGACGGCCTCGTGGTTTTTAATAATAAATGGTCTAGGCAGTTGTTTCCTCTGGTCGGAAGAGTATGGGTAGGAAGAAATCCGTGAAATGCAAGAGTGTTGAGGTAGTCATGGGAACGAGCGTCAAGTGACATCGGTTTTATATCAATATTAATGTCACCAGTTATAGCTACAGTAGTGACATTGGAAAAAGTGAAAATCAATAGAAAATTATCAATGTTGCTTATCGACGGCGATCGGTAAATGCATAGAATGGCAATGTGAGACCCTATCCTGATCGATAACCCGGTGGCGGAACTACCAAAGCAAAGTTCCTCACAGGTGACAGTAAGGCTGGACCTGACATAGACCACAACACCATCACTTTGATTTAAGTTCTTGACAGTGCTGTACTTATTGAAGTTTTCAATGTCAGGAATGTGGTGATTGCTCGAACATAGTAACCAGCACTCCGTCAAGACCAAAATATCGCAATCCACTGAGAGTATAAACTTGAGTTCACTCAATCTATTAAGGTTTACAACTATATACTTCTCAAGTAACCATGCTGATTCAGAAGTAAATAAGATATATTATATTGTATCAAGATCAACTGTTTTCTTGCAAGGAATGCGGAATGCCTTGCGACTCTTTACTGACGTGGAATGCTGTCTGTTATCGGGTTTTAATAAACAGCATCATCATTTACTGTGAACTCGAAGTCATGAATCAGTCTGAAAAGATTCAGTACATCCGTACGTAGTAGCACTGTAACCTTTTTTGCGAATAGGAAACCATCTACCCCTCTGGCCCCTTTGGGTGGACCGGGAGGAAGGGTCAGACTTGTATTGACTAAAATCCACCCATGTTCCTTCTTAGTACATTATGTTCCGGGGCCGCGGTATCTCTGTCGAACAAATTCCACAACCCTATGAGATTAGAATAGACTTGTGTCTAAATTAATAACAATTACCTTATTTAGTCCCTCTATTAGATACATTGAACTAATGAAATAACTGACAAGTTATTAAGCTATTGCATAGCTTCTATCGCGGGCCTTGAGCGTGGAGAGCGAATCCAGAAATTCCGTAACGAAAATATTGTGATCAACCAGGTTGCTATGGTTACGGAAAATAACAAGGTTGTCAACTGAGGTTGTCAAATTAAATAATTGATAAAAAATGCTATGCAATAGCTTTACCGCGGCCTCAGACCAACAAAAAAGGGAAGACGACGCGCCACGAACATCAAAAGTGAAGCCAACTTTTTATCTATGTGTGTAGACAATGTCTCGTGAAGTCGTGACGTTCTAGGAGAAATGCGTGTGGTTTTGGTGTAGGTGTGTGCGTGAGCTTGTATGTTTACTTGCTATAGGCGTGTGGTTTTGTGACTTCACTGTTGGTGTTCGCGGCGCGCCGTCTTTCATTTTTTCTTGGTCTGAGACCGCGGCAGGGTCCGAGTGCCACATTTAGTTTTTTTTTATTAGTTCTTCTGTTGTTTATGTTCTCTCCCTTTAAGGGGGAGGACCTTCAAAGAATGACGGTATAAAGTATTTAAAATATATTAGGTTTGTCGCAAATTTTCCATAGGAAGTTTTGAAACGATTACCCATCAACACACAAACGGTCATGTGGAAAACCCTATTTTACTACTATCCCGGAAAACTCTAAATCAGCTTTCTACGAACGCATTGCTCGATTACTTGCGTTAAAACAAACCTACCAAAATAAAGCAATAAACAAAATACACGCGTGGGAATACTCCAACAGGCATAAACTTAAAAATCATAAAAACGCGTTGTGAAATAACTAAAACATTGTTGACATTATTTTGTGAAATTCATACTTATACCATTGTTGTAATAGCGTATAAAGTTTAATTAAGAAGGTAAAAATAAAGTGTGAAATTGCGAATTTTTACGTTCCTATTGTTTTAATTTAAATTTACGTCAGGTGTAGTGTATATGGAGGCTTCGTTTCTCAATTTTGACCTCGAGTAATTTGTATCAATGCGCAGTGAAAATGATGAGAAAATACTTACTTTACGTTCTGAGAAACGTATTAATTGTGTACTTAAAAATATATGAGCTACTAAACCGTTTTTAATTGTGAAACTGTTAGAAAGCTTTGAGAGAATTCCTTTTCAGAGGGCGTAAAGTTTCATTTGTGTTTATCATAAATTGCCGTTTGAAGAAATTGTGTCTTAAAATGTTTATTTCAACATGTATTTTAGGATTTCTAGATAGATATTCTATTTAGCTTAACTTTACCTATATATTTTGCTGTTTTTCCATACACGGACGCTGAAAGACTTTTAACTGATCACCGATACCTAGTCGACATTCCACACAATCGAACGAAGCGCTTTGCTGAGTCGTTTATTATGCGCACAGCCAAGGAGTGGAATTCCCTGCCTGCGTCGGTTTTTCCGAGTTCATATAACCCTAATCTGTTTAAGTCGCGAGTAAACAGGCTTCTACTGGGTAAGCTCGTTCCATCGTCGACATCATCTCTGCCCTTAGGGCAAGATTGAAGTCAAGAGCAAGCCCATTTATAATAATAAAAAAAAAACTCAATGCTTTCTCATGATCAATTAACAGCGAACTCATGACAATCATAATTTAAACATGAATAATAATGATATATAGAATGAAAGCCTTTACATGTAGCAAGTTCTCTCAACTTGTTTCTTATATCTGCAACGACCTCCATCAAGATATTTTTAGTAGTACATTCAATGTCAAACATGTATGGATGTTTGTACTTCTTTCTCCACACCATCGTTATCGAACTTAACCCATCAGGATATTGCACAAACGCCATCTCAAAATCAGTCTACCGTGAGTCTATAATCAGTTTAAAGTTAAGCCCGAAACTATAGCCTCAACTGTTCAGCCCGAAGGTCACGCCACTACACATTATGTCGAAACACGTCATTACCTCTGACCAGGTGATCTCTCTTGCAGCATCCGATCTTGGTACATGATAACATAAGATGTATGATTGTACCATAGATTGTACAGTCACAGCCCAGCATTACTTGACCCCCCAAAGAGGGCAACTGATGTGAGAAGAGGGCTCAGATCATACTGGGTATGTATTGTACTAGTAACATTAACTTGAGGCTATTATTATGTGGTGATCTTGAATTGTGGGATGTTTGTTTTGCTTCTGTTATAAATTGGGGGTTTTTATAGTGAAATATAAGTGAATGGATGTAGTATCTTTTTTTTGTGGGGTAATGCTACTGAATATAGTTTAAGTAATAGCCATTGCAGGTTTGCAGAGTATCATCTACCTAGCCTTATCCAAACCATGTTGGGGTTGGCTTGTTGTCTAACCGGATGCACGTTAGTTCTTGGTGCTCCAAACCGTCATCTGGATAGCCTTTACCAAGTTATGTTGGAGTTGACTTTCAATCTAACCTGATGCAGCTGAATACCAGTATTTTACATGGAGCGACTGTACGGACAGCAGTAACGACTGTACGGACAACAGTAACGACTGTACGGACAGCAGTAACGACTGTACGGACAGCAGTAACAACTGTACGGACAGCAGTAACGACTGCACGGACAACAGTAACGACTGTACGGGCAGCAGTAACGACTGTACGGACAACAGTAACGACTGTCCAAGATCTACAAATGATAGCTCGGACCAATGGTTTAACATGCTCTCTAAAGCACGGAGGAAACTCGGTAAGCAATGGGTCCCTCGACCAACCAAGAAACCAAGAGAAATAAATATCGTGGTAGTACTTCTTTAGACATACTCTTTGACCTTTTGAGCGCCACAGTCACGTATAGACGACAAGCCAAACAAGCAAAAAAGTGCCTGGCTGTCGACTTAAGGTACTTTTTGGCTTGTCGTCTTACTTGACTGTGGCGGTCAATAGGTTAAATGTCTACAAGCGATTTTGAAGTACTAATTCAACTGCCCTGAAATCATATCAGTAATTAAAACTAAAAAACCCAAAGTCTTTACATTCATCGGTGACTACACTACTGACATTTCCTAATGAACGTTCAACCATTTTTGTAAAACGCAACGTTTTGCATAACTGCAATAATTTGACATTTCCTTCGTAACAAACAAGTAACAATAGAAAACTAAGAAACTAACAGTTAACTCATAAGGAAGCTATGCTAATCAAATTATTTTATTTGCACAAGTACTTGGTGATTGCCACTGAAATATAGACCTTATGAGGTGGAGATAAGAGGTCAGTGGTTGACAGAAATGTAGGTTTATGAATGAAAAGTGAATGTTTTATGTATTCTGTGTATCATTCAGTTTTGAATGATAGCGTTAACAAATAGGTATGTGTTATATACTGTTGAGAAATCTTACTAGGCTGTGTTCAGGTGTGCTTCATAGTAACAACGCTAGGACAATTATTTTAAAGACTAGGTCAAACGACCCTACTTTTTTTAAATAAACTTTCGTCACGCTTGTTTTATTTGCAAGGTAATTTTTCAATGCATACCTGCATTGAAAGATTACCTTGCCGAATAAAAAAAACCAATAAAGACCAATTTTCTTAAAGAAAAGAATCATTGATCATGACGATCATGCGTAAACAACTGTCTCTGTAACAAACAGGTAGACAGAGAAATGGGTACTGGCATAAAATCTATTTGTCCCCGAACTTATATTACTGTGGGAAAACTATATGTAGTGTATAGCCTCCTTTAGGTTTTCAACCATGTATGTATTCTCTTTTATAATAGGTATCATATGATATGCTTACCTAGCGTTCACGTCGTTTTACTTATTTCTAATTCATTATACTATTGGCAGCCAACCTGACTTGTTATTTCCTTTACCCGTACGACACCAATCATCTCATATAAACCCTCACGAAACCAAAAAAAAAAACAAAAGCTAGAGTTAAAAGAAGAGTTTTATGAATTAAACCCCATCTAGCAGTACGGAATCACGCTTTTACATCGCAATCGCTTTACATACAGCATCGATGGGGCGATCTATATCTCTCTTTAACAAATGATGGTTCGGAGCTATAGAAAAGTACAATTCCGTGTTGCTGTATCAGTTCAAGCCTAAAACGACCAGGGGGTCTAAAATGACCACTTTAGCAGATCATTATAGAATCATAAAATAAGTAAAATGGACTATTCATAACTGTAACTGCATCTGTGACCATTTCACGAAATTTAACGCAATTCATATTTTGATCTGCTAAAGTAGCCATTTTGGAGCCCCAGCACAGCCATAAAACAGGGCAATCTGCGAACAGTTCAGGTCAAGCAATAATATCATTGCAATAGGTAAGAGGTCAAACGAATAATGACTGATCGGTCTGCTGATGTATAATTTCTCGGTCTCAGTAGCTAATTGAATTTCACAATTAACGTGTGTAATTTTCTAGAGCTTTGGAAGACCACGCCATATATCATTGGTTCTTTGTATAGATGTAATTTAAGTTTACACGGTTAAAACCAAATGTACACTTCTGTGAATATCAATTGTTCTGAGGTCCCGACCTCGCAGGAGATGGTGCAACAAGCTGGACAGAACCAACGACGAGTGGTCCACATTAGCCCCGGAGCGAAAAATTTGGAAGTTATGGGGGCAAGCCTTTGCCCAGCAGTGGAATAACACAGGCTAACAATAACAGTAACTGAGCTCTTGATATTTCAACGATGTTGCAGCAAACGGGAGGGTTATGGTTTTGATCAGTATATGTGTTCATTAAATTTTAAGTGCGCTAAGCGCTAAGCTCTGCGTTAACAACCAATAAACACTAGCATAAATATATTAACCCCTAATTACTTAGCGTGATAGTAAAGTGATTATGCGTGAACCAGCTGATTAATTTATCACGTTCCATTTCCCTAACTAGCGTGAAGATACGCATGATTGCACACACAAACATTTGCACACATGTACATAAACATTACGTTACGAGGTGTTATTTCTATTACGGTTCATTTACATGACGACATTGTTGTCAAAATAAAATTATCCTACTTCTCATACTCTTACTATAATACACCTTAAAAGTGTTTAGAAGTCCTCAGAGGTTCAGGCGTACGATATAATTCTAGACTAGATCAGTTCAGTTCAGATTCTAGATTAGTTGTAAGTTGTGTGTTTACCTGTTTTTTTTTTTTTTTTTTCTGCGAAAATATTTTTTTTTTTCTTTCTTTCTATTCTAAAATTAGTAGTATGAATTCAAGCAGAAGCACTGGTCAGTAGAAGGTCAGACGGGATCCACTAAATAGACATAAAGTCACGCCTGCAGTCTCCGAAGGGTTCGACAGAGGTTTACGTAAAGGCTAAGATCCCCACATTTTGCCAGCTATGTTTAAGGCCGAGGTTACCCCGATAAACGTCGTCAACAATAGCGTTTTACTCGTACATGGAACGGATTTAAATTTTGAATAAAATGTATAACATAGTTGACTCTTCGATCATGATAAGTCGGGCATGCGATACACGATTACTTACTTACTCACTGCATCCAATTAAATCGCAAAGACATGTCCAAATGATGGCTAAATAATCGTTTTACTTGAGTTATATTAGTCTTTGAAAAATAAAACTTATATCATAATAAAGGTGGTAAAAAATGTGTATTATCTCGGGTCACATAATGTATAATTTCTTTATCATTTTTCTCCAAGAGAGAAAAAACAGTCACAATTTAGGCATTATATCGCTCGCGCGGCAGGGCGGGGGGTGAGGTCGTGCGTACATAAAAACAAAGTAGTGCAACCTCGCCTTAAGTCCCATGTAATAGGGGTGAGCCCACTGTCATCAACCAGCCATAAACGCAACATATTACATGAAAACCCAATCTAGACAATTGACTCCAACCGAACTACAATCACCTTAGATACTTTGAAAGTTTCAACAAAGAACGCAACAGCTTTATGTAACAGTGTGCCAGTTGGCGACCGATATGCGCTTGCGCACGAACCGGTCCTAAGGGCATTATATAGACCACTGTGTTATGTGCAACTTTGTACACTAGGGAGAAGAAAGTTTGTGATTGTGTAGCGGTTGTCCTTGGGATAAAATACTAACCTGTCTCTTTTCATGGGTGTCTGAAAACTGCTTAAGTATTGTGACACGAGAACTTGCTGACACCTAGAACTTGAGTGCTGACAGGCGTTGGTCTAGTGGTTGCAAAGGTTACTGCTGAGCAAGGGGATCGGGGTTCTATTCAGAGGGAGGACAATGTTTTATTTTCCATAAAAATTCAGTTGCAGTAGTCTGATCTCTCATCCCTCTCCAAGAGAGGAGGCCTGAGTCCCTACAGTGGGAACATTATAGGCTGATGATGATGATGATGAGTCTGAATCTGCGTCCAGTTGATGGCATTCACCCCTTATCATATGAGACTTGAATAAAACTGGCAAAATAATGTGTACTACTAATTCTATCTAATCTTCGCAGATAAATCATGTTGTTTCTTCTATCCTACTGTCAGTCGAATGAACTCTATGTCGGCTTTCATGTCAGCATAAGACAAGACTTATTTATTAGAAAGAAAGAAAAGGAAGAAAAAATATTTATTTGTCGCCGGAATACAATTACAAACAAAATTAAATCCATTAAACATCAAATAATATTAAAAAAAATAGTTACAAAAAAGAAAAACAACAGTAAGTATAAGTTTAAGTACATAAAAAATGGAACACAAAAAAACATGTTTACAGATTACATAATTAATTATGTCATGAATGCGACAAAGAGGTTACCCACTCAGCATGGTGCTGTGCTATGGACCGTATGTAGACCCACAGCACAGCGCTGGTATTAGGCATTTGGAACTTGAAGTGAAGGAGTTGCGGTGGATATTTACTGGATCTTACTTAATACTTCATAACTACCAACGGTATCAAAGCGCTCTATAGGAAAAGTACTCTAAATTAGGTCTTTTCTCAATTAAAGCCTTTTTAGGCCATTTCAGCTCAACATACTCTGACCTTGCAAAACAAGTAAAACCTCACTTAACCTTAACATTGTTTCACATTACAAAACTTTCAGCGAAAGTAATCATTACATTACACTCGAAATTCTTAACCTACTCTACATAAGCTCTACGTTATGAAGGCTTTACTCTCACCGCTCTACATTTTGCCCTTAGTTGTGGTAGAGACCGGTTTGCAAACATGTGGTCAAGTAGAGTTATGTAATATATAGGCTTTGTTTTAATTAGCTATTGAGTTATGAAAGGCAGTTATTACGAGGACTTAAATATAACTAGCGAAATGTGGGTCTACAGTTTTTATTTAATACAAAAAAAAAAAAAACAAGTAGAGCGGGTGGGATCATTTGGTCCCGTCGGGGCTGTGGGTTGTTCGAAAGAGATACCGCGGCCTCGACACAAAGGGCTAAAAAGGAACGTGGGTGGTTTTTAGTCAGTAGAAGTCTGACACTCCCTACCACTTTGCCCAGGGCGGGAAGAGTCATTTGATGATTTGCTATCCTCCAAAAAAAAGTCATGCCACCGCGACTTTATCTGCAATAATGTGATACCTAGACTAATATGCATGATATTTATATACAGTGAAACCTGGTTAGGTGAGACCTCAAGGGACCTGAAAATTTGTTTTGTCTCGCATAAAGAGGTATTCCACTTACCCAGTGTCTCAGATATTCAAATCTGTCTCATGGGACCCCAGTATGAGTTCCAGTTATAGAGGTTTCTCACTTATCCAAGTCCCAGTTAACCAAGTTTCACTGTAATTTATAGCCTATAAAACCCAAGAATAATGCATATTTCTGCCATTGAAAGATTTTGTACATTTGGATCATTAATTCCGTAGATTACCTCCTATTCAACTTACAAACGAGAAAAAATAACTTTAAAAATAGATCTTCTAACTTTATCGCTTGCCTTAATTACATCACTATTGAGAGAAAGTGTATGATACTTTGAAATAATTTGTACGTAAGTATTATTGATCTAGGAAACGTTTCTCGATCACTTACACTTAGGTAACCGAAGGCGCCCGCGCCGTCAACTTGTACTATTTTCTATTTTTATTTAATGTTATGACCTAATCCTTCCGTTTTGAACGTAATAATAATAAAATTAATTGGTAATTACAAGGGCCTTGATTAACGATTTCCTAAATAAATCTATATAATATAAAAGGAGAACTGACTGGGTGACATTAGACATATCAACGTACAGCCGAAACTACTGGGGCTAGGAATGTGAAATTTTGCACACGGCTTCCTATTATAATGTAGGGGAGCACTAATAAGGGGTTTCTGGAAATTTAACCTTTATGGGGGTGAAAAGGGGGATGAAAGTTTGTATGGAAAATCGTCACTTTTGTAGTTGAACCGACATCCACGCGGGCGAAGCCGTGGGCAAAGTGCTAGTATCTATATAATCAAAGATTACATATGAAATATTTTTTTAGAGATAAGATTATATTAAAGCTAAAAACGTGTATTTATTCTACTAAGATCGATATGAAGACGGCGCACACGCACGCAGGAACAAAAGACTTCAACGCAAATTACTAAAAGGTGCACCATAGCAGCTATTTATTTATTTATGTGTTTTAGCAGGTATTGTTTTTACAGGAATGTTACATTTTGTAACTACATACATTTATTTACTGTAAAGGGAGTGAGTATCTCTAAGTGAATTGTCTGAATAGACGTTTGTGGACATTATCGTGAATAAAAGCTATGAAAAAATCATATTAAGACTATGAGAGGAAAATGGGCAACAGCTACATAATTATGCAAAATTTATAGGAAGAACTATAAGTCACACACTTAAACTTGCAGAATATATCCTTTATCTCCAGCTATAAAACAGAACCTCACACAACATTGTAACCGCGTAGGCGTATACCTCACAGCGATGCGCCACACTGATAGCGAGACAATAGCTGTTAACACAAGCTGTCTGCTATCAGACAGACGACGGACGTGACCTCGACCTGCTTGTTGAAGAGTTGCTGAATCACAACAACAATTATTGTGTAGTGGGCAAAAAATCGTACTATTAGGATATTTAGGGTTAGTAGGTTGTCACCGAATCGCGTCCAAGAACGGTGAAAAGAAATGTGGATCGTCCAAAAACCTGAATAAGGCTGACACAGGAATGTGGAGATTGGCACAAGAAAAGAGAGGCCTATAGGTACCCAGCACTGGGTGAATTCTGGCTGTGGATGAGATGATGTTTAGACTCAGTAGAATAAGGTAGTTGACTGACTAAAAAAAATCTGATTCTGTTTAGTTCGTCAGTTAGATTATCGAAAAATATGGGAAACGTGTTTTTTGTTTTATCAAATTGATAAAAATTTACGAAAATAAACCTTGTCAAGGACCATGGAGAAGGGGCATTTGACGTCATAGTCTGGTAAAAAATAATGGACCAACCTGTGACGTTTCACGACTTTTCGAAGCACTGTATCTTCTTCATTTTTAGTTTACGTGAAAAAAGAAAAAATACGTGTTCAATATTTTTTGGAAATCTATCTGACGGACTTATTAGTTTTTTTTTTGTCAACTACCCTATTGCATTTGAAAAAAAAAATACTCTAAATTATTTCATTATCTAAATGGAGGTTTTTGGTTAAAGTACGAGTGCCGCTGTTCATAGTTTCTTCGTAGTTAGTAATTGTTCATAGTCTATCGCCCGATTTGTGTTTAATTAATCTGACCAGGATAATATGGCACGTTTTTGTGTTATTTTATCAACCCCTATTTTAAAAATACCGACATTTCAGGAGCTCTTTAAAAACTATAAGTCTTGATTCAAATCTCAATAGGTATTGTTAATGATGTGTTCATGATCATGAGCTTTCATTCAAGATATAAAACCACAATCAAACAGGCCTTCCGCTCAAACAAGCTTTCTAAACCACATTACTATCAATGATTGATCAACAATCAATTGAATCTATTATTTTCATCACATGTTACGATTATTCGTGATTATATTAGATAATCGAATTGTTTAAAAAGGCCTACAGCAGCTTTATTATTTGATTATGTAATTGTAAAAGAGGATGGAACGTGTTTGATTTAGTGAGGCAGTTATCGTTAGAGGTTTATTTATTTATCTTTTACTAGTAGATTAACGTGTTCTTTTTAGAGATATATTGGGTGAAGTTTGATTACTATCTCATTTTTTGGTTAACGATGGTCTGCGATGGAGTAATATAATAATAATAATAATAATATTCCACAACTATCACACAACGCCATCTAGTCCCAAGCTAAGCAGAGCTTGTGTTATGGGTACTAGACAACTGATAAACATACTTATATATTTCTAAATACATACATATTATAGATAAATTACACCCAGACACAGAACAAATGATCGTGCTCATCACACAAACATTTGTCCTGAGTGGGAATCGAACCCACGACCTCCGGCATAGCAGTTAGGGTCACTAACCACTAGACCAACAGGCCAGTCAGTAACTATGTAGACAGATGTAACATAATTTAAAAAAAAAACGAATAATTATTTTGGTTGACTTATAGATTCCCAGGAAGATACAGACGGGGACTGTGGGACTGTTCGAAATAAATACCGCAGCCCCGGAATACAAAGGAACGTGGGTGGGTTTTAGTCAGTACAAGTCTGACTCTCCTTTCCGTTCCGCCCATATAGGGACTCATTTAATAATTTCCAATCCAGAAAAAAAAACATAATAAAGAAAGAAAAAAATGTTTATTTGACGTCAGTACATCAAGCACACACACAATAATATTTTTTAAAAAATACAAAAATGGAAATACATAGTAGGTACCTATGTGCCGTGTGCCTCACAGCTCACTGAAGACAATACGCTCATCTGTATTCCTGGTGGACGAAATATCAACTGCATAGCGTTGGAGCGTTCTAGTATTGATCCTCCTAAGACAGCAACAAACTTCTATCTCGATAAATACAGATGTTAACTCCTGCCAGCGACAGAATACACCTCTCCACTACCACAGTAATAATAATGTTTTCCGCGATGTAACTCAGCGCTGGCCGCGGAAAAGTGAACACCCTGTATTTTGACACGCCCAGTCGCCAAGCTGAACCAAAAGGAATGGTTTACTTCCGTATTATCAAGCTCTTACACTGATTTATACATTGTAGGTTATCTAGTTTATCAAATGGGTTGATGATGGCTGTAGAGAAAACTGTGTGATTTTGTTGATGTATTTTATTCTATTCTATTCGGGGAACTTACAGCTGATATAAACATTGATTTTTGAAGTCGACATATTTATTATTATTAATAGAGATGAACCGCTTCTAAAAACAATAATGTATACTTAAACTCGAGGCCATCCGCCCATGAGCAAGAAACAACAACAAAAAAAAACAGAAAGTCAACAAAAAATACTTAATTGTTTACCCAAAAAATAAAAAAATAAGCTTATTCAAACAAGCCACCGCCGGCACCGTTACCTCTACAAAAATTTCATTCTGGCCAAAAACACAGTCTATTAACATTTACACTAAACTAATATTTCATAAACTTTCAAAATCGACCTTGTAGTATCCAAAATTATTGTAAAACTTGATTCATACAGCTGCCATTGTGTGGCATGCACAATTGCATTCAGCCTATTATCTGAATATCAACCTTGCGGTAAAAACCAAGTGTTACTGAAGGCAAGAAATATTGTCTTCTCACCACGTGATGTTTATGTGCGAATGTTGAGTAGGTACATTCGTTACTTGTAATGTAATGTTCTAGAAACTATTTGTGCTTATGTAATGGTTGGGTATTTTTGTTGCGGGTGTTTTAACTTGAGTTGTAACATGCTTTGTACCTAATTGTGTGCACAGTAAGAGCAACATTTTTTTTAATGAAAAGTAGCTTTACAGCTGACAGTATTTTAACTTAAAATTATTTTAACAAACACTCCACCAATTATGAAGTCAAAAAACAAAAAAATAAGATTGATGACAGTGGCTCTAATAAATTGGCGTTAAACTATATGTGTGTGCCTGGGAATGTGTGTTTTGATGTGTGTATGCCTGTATACTTAATTTAGAATCATTTCATATCAAACCAACCAGTAAATACGAGTACAATAATTGCTTGAATACGAATTGCAAAAAAGCTACGGCTTAAACACCATTTGGTAAATCTATTGACCACAAACTGAAAATTGGAAAAAACTAATTTCGTAATAAGTTAATAGAAACTGCAGATCGCGACAATTAAAGATTTTCCTAGGCTGGTGGAAATTTAGACTTTGACTAGACTTAGACTAGATTAGACTTTGCTCTTGCAATTATTGCCAGGTCTTTCTGACTTGCCAAATTTACGGAAATTACTTTAATCCTAGGTTTATCTTTCCCACTGTTACTAAATCAAAGTTTCACTTAAACTATTGTTAATCTTACAACCGGTGAGCAATACAAACATAATCACCAATAAATATTTATACTTCAGAAGGTCAGGAGCCAGAGTTTCACAAGAGATAGCGCGGACATGGCGCCGGAGAACGAGTGAATGAACCAATGAACGAATATGAGCAAGTGACCTATGCCTCGGTCACGACTGACGTGTAAACAGACATACATTTTGTTGATAGGTGTATTATATTTCGGGGTTTGTTAGACAAATAGATGTCTGTGCATTGTTGTTGACTGATTTTTTTAATAATGGAGTATTCAAAGTCTCAGCTTTGATCAGTTAAGACTTATTGTGAAAATGTGAAGTCTTTTGACACTTCTCCGGTTAACGAACAATTATGACAAACTAGATAATTTCTTTGGCAACGTGTTGTGATTACATAGACGAAATTGAAAGAAACATTATGTTATTTTTTTAATTTAAATTGAGCTATTAAGAAAAATATAAAGAAAAATACCACTCATCAATACGAAATTGACAATCCACAAACCAGGTAACAATTAACCTCAATATGTAACTTTAGTTTAAATCTAAGATTAACTATTAACAACACACGTTAGAGAAAGTTTATCGTATCTCTTCTATTATTATAAAAGTACTTATTATTTATTAATCGGTTTCACTTGTATTTTATTGCAATAGAAAATAAGTTTATTGATAATATCAATAACTTTATCGTTAGAATAGTTTAATTAACAACAAGTTGACTGGCCTGTTGGTCTAGTGGTTAGTGACCCTAACTGCTATGCCGGAGGTCGTGGGTTCGATTCCCACCCAGGACAAATGTTTGTGTGATGAGCACGATCATTTGTTCTGTGTCTGGGTGTAATTTATCTATAATATGTATGTATTTAGAAATATATAAGTATGTTTATCAGTTGTCTAGTACCCATAACACAAGCTCTGCTTAGCTTGGGACTAGATGGCGTTGTGTGATAGTTGTGGAATATTATTATTATTATTATTATTAGTCCGGGTTGGGACATCTTTCAATGCAAGTTTAAAATTAGTTTCAACACATCGTCGGTAATCCCCGATAAGTTAGGTAGAAGTGTGCCTAATGGGATACCCACGTTTCACTAGCTATAATTAAGTCCCATGTAACAGAGGGCTCACAACGAGTATTTATCAACCGGGCATAATTCCAACTCTGTGATTGCTACTGAAAAATTCCTGAAGAAGAAACACTTTGTCCGACTCGGGCATCAAAACCAGGACCTCAATCAATCAATAACAATAACTTTTAACACAATTTCCGTTAACTAATCGTGAAATTTAACGGTCGATTTACCAGTAATTAACAAAAACGTGGAAGAGGTTCGTGTTTTTTGTCACGCGAGGTCAGGCGAGGTCACTCGGGGTCACGGTGGAGCCTCTTTGTTATGTGACCTTCATGACCTTTGTCTTGTGTTTCCAATTAAACAGTTGAACAGCACGACTTGTTGTTTATTTATATTGGTTTTAGATTTATGTTCCTTCGGGTGTAAGGTTAAATAATGAACATTTACAGATTTATGAAGGCGTGGTCATGAAAACAAACAACTTTTACTATGAGACCAACTCCGATATCATCGTTATTTTTATACCCCTTTCCCATTGATATATTAAAAGGAGGAAGATACGGTACGCGCTAACATCGCAATCAGAAAAACATGCACCGAAACTCACACATGATAGACAAGGACAGACATAAGAGCCGACGCTGTTGTGCGAGCGCAATCGCGTTAGCTGCGACTGCGTGCCACCTACAGGCAATCCCTTAGTTTAGTAGAACCATGTGCTGTGACTTAGTACCATATCTACCTCACATTGATTACATCAATGCCTGGCGTGCAATGATTGGCGTAGAATGTCTTCTTCTATACTAGTTATCTCATCGGTCACGTCCTTTCTAGCCATATCATCCTCCACCAGACAGATTCCGATATGAAAAGTAATAAGGTTTGCCTACATTTTGTCAATTTAGCCAGCATATTTGATCAGCTGATGGCAATAGGATAATAGTCAATACAATAGTCCCATTAACAGAAGCCCTTTTACATGGGATTAAGATATAACTTGTGACGTGACGTGGCTATTGCTGAACCTGCTCCACTGTCCATCCCTTAAGTGTGATGTGCGTGATAAAAGATCTTAATGGTAGATGTAAATTAACTAGGTTGAGTGTCTTAAGTATAAATAAACATTTAAGACTAATATATATAAACAAAAAGAGAAGTCCTGGCTGACTGACTGACTGACCGACTCATCAACGCCCAGCCCAAACCCTTGGACCTAGAAAGCTGAAATTTTGCACAGAGGTTCCCTTTATAACGCAAACAAGGAATAAGGAAGGATTTTTCGAAATTCAACCCCTAAGGGAGTTAAATAGGGTATGAAAGTTTGTATGAAAAACCGTCATTTTCACGCGGGCGAAGCCGCTGGCAAAAGCTAGTAAGAAATATAAATATCACACTTGCAAAGACATACCTATATACCATATTTTATTGCATCGTTAAACTAACTGCGGTTTCTCTAACGTATCGTTTTAGAATAAATGACTGAAGTTAAGATAAAGATGAAAGTCTTGAAAGCTCAGTTTATAGTCTAGATAACGTCAGGTTGATTAATACCAATGATAAACATAACATTACGCCGGTAATACTTGAAAGATTTGGCAGAGCCATGTTCATTTAGCGAGGTAAAGAAATCAAATAACCCCAATCTATTTAAGTCGCGAGTAAATAGGCTTCTTCTGGGTAAACTCGTTCCATCGTCGACCTCATCTCTGCCCTTAGGGCAAGATTGAGGTCAAGAGTAAGCCCATATAAGATAAAAAAAAAAAAAAAAAAAATATTTCCAACAACAAGGTTAGTTTATAGTACTTAAGAACTATGTCAGTGATAAGTTTATTGGTGACAAAGTTACATTCGTTAAAATTCGCTCAGATAAGCTTTATGTTAAAGACACGGCTAAGATTCAACTTGAGATATCACCATCGACGTAATATTATCGTCATAATTATTAAATGCCAATTAAAAATGTCACGGTCACAAATACTATCTACTTGCTGAAATAGTATAATTATGCAAATAACTGACAAAAAAAATGAACTAATTTTAATTTATCACCAAAAAAAATTTACCAGTCACTTAATTTTTATGAAATCCAGATCATTTTAAGAGATGTGCCAATACGTTGGCTAATGTAACACTATATACATACTATATATAGCAAGTAATACATGCACCGAACCAGGTCGTGGGAAATACACCAGGTAGCCTTGCAGATGTCTCCGTTACGAAAACTGATGCTCAGCGGGTTTTAGACAACGTTTCAGGTTTAAAATGTACTGTTTAAGTGGTTTTGGAGATAAGACTGTGTTTTTATTGGGTTTAAATAATTCAATAAAAACACATATCCGAATGTAACTGTTCGTTGATTTTTTATTGTTACTACTATGGGTTGTTCTGCTGCCAAACTCCTGCCTTTCTTTCAATATCGTTTGTCTCTTCCATTGCCTCTGCTGGTCAAATGCGGGAGGCATTTTAAAAGAACTCTTTTCCTGTGTCTCCTCAAACCAGCCCTCATGTTCCGAAAGTACATATACCTTTTCTAAATTAAGGAAACATTTTTTATATTGATCTCCGAAATAAAGATACTTGATTTATTTGAAGCCATCAAAGAATCAATTTCAAATAGTTCCAAGTAATCATCAAGATAAATGGTTAACCTTTCAACTACACAACACAATCAAAGATATTCTTAGAAACAAAACCACAACAAATAAAACATTTCATAAATACGTGTCTCAAATTAATTCTCCATCACATTACAAGTCTTGTAATGTAACACATTACACTTTATCGTCTGATTAATTATGTTGTAAGTAAATATGATAAATTGACATACATCTCTGGAGAATGTTGCCAGTGTTAATATATCGAGCCAATCTATAAATTACACCTTTAGGACGTCAGGTGCCAAATTGCCCCACATTTAGAAATAAAATTTTAATTGGAGACAGATTAATATGCTTCACGAATTGCCCGCAGCTAGATTGGGACAGTTTATAAGATTACATCTCATTAGTCAATTTTATTCATGTAATTTGTAAATGATTAAGATAATGTTGTCATACTTAGGTTATTATTAAAGACAGAAATAACACAAAGTAAATGTCAAGATTTTAAGTTATTAACATGGCCTATGCTGTGTAAAATCAGCCTGTAACATTCCCACAGCCACAGATATTATAATACCCACAGCTAAGACTTCTCCACTCTCTGAAATGGAAACTTCTTTGCATAGTATAAAAATGTCGCTCACGCTGTTCGTACGCTTAGATCTTTTAAACTGTGCAACGGATTTTTATGCAGTTTTCAGCAATAGATAGAATGATTCAAGAGGAAGGTTAATAAACCTTATTTGTAGTGCATTGTGCCCGTGCAAAACCGGACCGGGTTACTAGTTAGCAATAATTTACCATGCGGGCCTAGTGAAATTTATAGAAATTTTAATATTCTAGAATATGCTGGTATCATTAACAGTTTCACTTCACCGTTTTGATAGCAGTGGTGATGAAATAAATTACATACAATATAGTGCCTTTCTGGATTTAAACGCGCGACCTATTAAACGTATGTTGGGGTGGTTACAACAGGGCCACCAATACGCCAAAGTGATATAAATCAAAATTATACGCAGTTTAGGCCTATATTGCTTAATTAAATCGTGGGACGTAACGCTTCTGTACAAATTACACCGTTTAGTAGGCTTTAATTAGGTACTTATATTGCTTAAACTCACACGCGTTAAGCTATTCTTCTTAAAGATAATTGGGTTATAAAACCTTAATTCTTCAAGACAGTATCTTAACATCATTGTATAAAATTCTACAATCAACTACCTAATCTTTGATTGTAGAATTTTATACGATACGAGAAGAATTCGATTTCAGTAGATTGAAACCCAAAACTTAGCCATTTTCCTATTGGAATCACACTTTTTGCCTCAAAACTTATACACCCACGATTTTCTAGTTATGTTTAAATCTCATATAATAAGGGATAAGAAACATAAGAGCAATGCGACCGTCCAAACCATGACTTGGGCGAAAGAAAGAAAGAAGATTTGGTTTCACACAGGACAAAACAAATTGAGAAAAAAAGTAAAAATAAGAGAAATACTTAAAATTAGAACATACTCATATTAAATTGACTGGCCTGTTGGTCTAGTGGTTAGTGACCCTAACTGCTATGCCGGAGGTCGTGGGTTCGATTCCCACCCAGGACAAATGTTTGTGTGATGAGCACGATCATTTGTTCTGTGTCTGGGTGTAATTTATCTATAATATGTATGTATTTAGAAATATATAAGTATGTTTATCAGTTGTCTAGTACCCATAACACAAGCTCTGCTTAGCTTGGGACTAGATGGCGTTGTGTGATAGTTAAAAAAAAAAAAAAAAAATTTGTCCCGTACGAAGCAAAAAGGCCACTATCTCAGCATGTTGCAGAAATGCAAATACATACCTATAATAATCGAATACATACCTTGCCCCATACAATCCAAGAATTTAGGCAACACATTTACGCAAAATATTCTCCGATTTTACATAATAACATTTTGAGCCAAATAATACATATTATAAGTGTAGCCTATTGCCCATTGTAGGCTTTCACAACTGAGATAAGTCCCTCGATTATATCGTAATTATACAATAAAAGATAATTATATGACTTCGCAATCGATAATCGGTAATCGAATTACGGTTAATCCAGTTCGATCGAGTCGAGTGGTTTTTATTTGTATTTTTTTGAATCGATTATGTTTTTTGTGTCTCCTTTTTAGTACAATGTTATTGACTAAAATGATTAGACTATTAGTAACGTAGAGTTTTACATCTAGATATACTGACGCCAACTTATTATTCAGTACATTTTCACAACTCATTATAACATACATAAACATAACTTAACAATTGAGAACTATTAACACCTCTGCCAAACCCGTCAGGGATTAGAGACGTAAGATGTATCTAATAGTTCATCTACATTTCACCATTTATGTTTACCTTTCAACGACTTTTAATGAGGAATATTTTTTTATTCTATGCGCGTAAGGTAGTGCATGCTGTGCTTCTCTGTAAGTAATGAGGCGCTTAGTCTTAAGTTTGCAATGTACAAATTATAATTGTAACACATCGTATGTGTGTATTGTGTCTCATTGTTTAGAAGCCTAATAAATACATAAATAAATAAGATACGAATTAACATCGTTTTTGTTAGTATCATGAACCATTGATAATCGTGTCATTGGTCTGCAATTGGCTCGGCATGGAACTTAAGCATAACTGTGGCTGTACTATTCGGTACACATCTGCCTACCCTTCGTGAATCACAGGCGTGATGTTATGTTATGTTCTGCCAAAGATACCTACCTATAATAGGTAAGCTCTGAACTGCTCTTCCAGGAAACTATCTTTGAGAACCATGATGCAGGTCTTAAAACTTACTAAAGATAATTTGGTGGGTTATAAAGGACATAGAACCTATTGTATATTTTTCTTTTCTTACCAACCTTAGGCCATTTCTCCAACAGTAAATTAAATATATTCGTTGAAAAGGTTTCTCTCCGAATGTTACCCTGTCTTTCCAATACTTTCCATGACCTGTATCACCTATTAGAGTTCATGAATCTCGCAGGTCATGTCATCTACATTGTGTTTTTGTCAAAGTTTCGCTAGCTCTAGCGTTCCCACGAAGGTATATTGAGATGTCATCTAAAAAGTACCTCTTGATAAATTCTGTGTTAATTTGTTGTTTTTAAGTACCATTAATTGCTTACAGGGTTGTCAGGTTTCTAATTCTTCAAACCTTTTTATGGTGGAGAATTTGACCTCCGTTGTTGACGCAAATGTAATGGCAGTATTTATTCAAATGGAGACTGGGTGATTGTAATAAAGCCAAGGTTTATTGGCTGGGTTTAGACGCAGTAAAATACTGGAATAGCAATGTTGAACCGAGATTTTTAAATATGTTTTACTGCCACTGTCGAATTACTGCCAAACTATAAGACTAAGATAGAGATTGCAACTGCAATAGAATATATCTAAGTCGAAGGACGTGCTTAGCCACGTTTATAGATTTTGGTGTAGTAAGACTAACGCATGGTTACAAAGCAGGGTTTTACACAAGCAAATAAGCGATCTCTTACGCATCGCCATAAAAAAATGCCACATAGAGACTCGTAAATGTGGCAATTTTAACTAAAGTAAAAAAAACCACATTGAATATATAAAACGGAGTCCTACCTAAAGATATAGTTAGTGAGACGCTTGTTACAGCCTTCTTGCGAGAATCAATCTAGAGTTGGTCAACTTAGTTTTTGTACTAAATACTGACCCAAACTAGCTTACTGCCACTTTTTGTGTCAGCTCCTGATCTTTAAAGTACCACATTATTGCACTATTGCTACACTTTGTTCTAAGTGGAGATGGTGAAGTTAATATAATTGATTTGCACTTTATAAGCTCAGTTGATTGAACTAAAATACTGAAGTAGCTACACTTAATGTATTCTAACTTAATATCGTTGGGCATACTATCATGAAATTGGAAGCAAGAACTCTCTTGAACCTCAAATTCATTATCTTATGGGATATTTACTATCATTAATAATTTGGCCCCATAAATCATTCAACAAAAAATTATTTACAATATTTACAAACTACAATTTACAGAACTAAAATAATGATAAAATATATACAAGTAGCAAAAAGAGAAGAATTACAGGGCGTCAAAAAATTCGTCCACATTGCTGTCAACAGGAAAAGTGCCCAGAAGGCTGGCAGCATTACCACGTTGGATGGCAATGCTGATTCTTTGGCCAAAGAATAGGCCAGCCCTCTGGTCACGTGAAGAGTCGACCAACCGCTTGGCAATTTCCTTAAAAATTAGGTGAGCACTCGGACCCCAAGGCCCCAGTGTTTCAACCCCAAACGGCTCAAAATGAATGAATAAAGAAACAGAGTAGTAATTATTATTAAACTAGCTTTTGCCAGCGGCTTCGCCCGCGGGAAAATGAAGATTATCCATACAAACTTTCACCCCCTATTTAACTCCCTTAGGGGTTGAATTTCGAAAAATCCTTCCTTATTCCTTGTCTACATTATAAAGGGAACCTCTGTGCAAAATTTCAGCTTTCTAGGTCCAAGGGTTTGGGCTGGGCGTTGATGAGTCAGTCAGTCAGTCATTCAGTCAGTCAGTCAGGACTTCTCTTTTTATTTATTAGAAGACAAGCAGACCCTGTAATGGTAGATGTAAGTTGATATAAGTAAAAGAATTGCAAACTTAGATACAGTCAAACATCTAAATAGGGTGCGCCAAAGTTGACCTAAAATTTCAACTCCGAAAATTGGAAATCCGAAAATGTTCTTCCTAACATTTTTCATCCTAACGATCGCAATTCCTAAAGTCTCTGTCTCTAATGTTTTAATTCCGAAGCATTCAACTTCCTAATGTCAGTAGCAATAAACATCTATTATCCTATTATTTGTTTTCCTATATTTTCTCAACCTAACCATCTTTTACACTATTATTCAAAGTCATATCTTTTTTGTTTATATTACTTTTTATTCATAATAATCAGTATTATAAAAGGTCCCATTAAAATAGGTGGACAAAATTTTAGAAATCATTTAGACCGCTAAAATAAGGACAATAGTAAAAAAAAAAAAGAAAAAGACATTAAAATACCTACTTTTATGGGATGAGTTTGTTCTAGAGTGCCGGCAATTTATTATTTTAAGTCAAAATAAAATCACTTTATATAGTGTTTTTTTTTTGTTGTTTAGATGTCTTTAGTTAGGCTTACTTAAACGCTGTGTTAAAGTTTGTCCACCTATTTTAATGGGACCTTATATGCAAAGATATCCATAGGTTAGGTTAGGTTAGAACTGTGACCAACCACGCGCGAGCCGAGCGAGCGAAGCGAGCGGTGCCGCGGCAGCGGCCGGCGAGCGCTACCTCGAAATTGGTCGCGAAATTTTTCTAAGTATTTTTTTCATAGTATCCATGCACAAGACGAGACTCTGACCTGAATTTCATTCATTTATTTCATTTCAAGACAAAAATCTGTGAAACGACCTTTAATCATTCTAAACAGTTGTATGAGTGAAAATATTATGGTAATTATGTTTAGGGATAAAAACGTTAGGATAAAAAACAGTAGGAGTTGCAATATGTTTACAATAACGGTAGTAGGAATTAAAATTTTCGGAAACATGAGTGTTAGGAACATCGCCAGTAGCATTACAAATAGTAGGAATTCAAACTTAAGGATGAAAAATTTTAGGAGGAGTGATCATTCGGATTACAAATCGTTAGGAAGAACAATTTCGGATAAAAAACTTTAGGTGAGCCAATATGGACCCATCTAAATATCTTGTACTTTAGTAGAAGAATAACACCCACAACCACAAAT